>CM067844.1:136930614-138180614 GCA_034509565.1 Triticum monococcum
TACTGAAAGATCTTCTAATAAAAAAGTGCATGCGATAGAAGAAATTAATGTGTTGAGTGGAAATATGGATGAACTTATGAAATTATTTGCTACTAAGAGTGTTTCTTCTGATCCTAATGATATGCCTTTGTCTACTTTGATTGAGAATAACAATGAATCTATGGATGTCAATTTTGTTGCTAGGAATAATTTTTGTAACAACGCTTATAGAGGGAATTTTAATCCTAGGCCATATCCTAGTAATCCTTCTAGTAATTATGGTAATTCCTACAACAACTCTTATGGAAATTATAATAACATGCCCTCTGAATTTGAGAATAGTGTTAAAGAGTTTATGAATTCACAAAAGAATTTTAATGCTTTGCTTGAGGAGAAATTGCTTAAAGTTGATGATTTGGTTAGAAACATTGATAGAATTTCTCTTGAGGTTTATTCTTTAAAGCTTAGATCTATTCCTCCTAAGCATGATATCAATGAGTCTCTCAAAGCCATGAGAATTACCATTGATGAGTGCAAGGAAAGAACCGCTAGGATGCGTGCTTCCAAAGATGCCTTTATTAAAGCGTGTTCTTCCAATACCTATGAAAATCAAGATGAAGATCTAAAAGTTATTGATGTGTCTCCTATTAAATCTTTATTTTGCAATATGAATCTTGATGAAATTGAATATGATCTTCCTTTACCTAGAAGGCGTTCTAAATATTCGGAGTATTTAGATCTTAATGATGAAATTGACGAAAGTGGGATTGAAAGAAATCTAGATGTTGCTAAACCCACTATATTGGATTTCAAGGAATTTAATTATGAAAGTTGCTCTTTAATTGATTGTATTTCCTTGTTGCAATCCGTGCTAAATTCTCCACATGCTTATAGTCAAAATAAAGCCTTCACCGAACATATTGTTGATGCCTTGATGCAATCTTATGAGGAAAAACTTGAGTTGAAAGTTTCTATCCATAGAAAACTCTATGATGAGTGGGAACCAACTATTAAAATTAAAATTAAAGATCATGAGTTTTATGCTTTGTGTGACTTGGGTGCTAGTGTCTCTACTATTCCCAAGACTTTGTGTGATTTACTAGATTTCCGTAATTTTGATGATTGCTCTCTAAACTTGCATCTTGCGGATTCCACTATTAAGAAACCTATGGGAAGGATTAATGATGTTATTATTGTTGCAAATAGTAATTATGTGCCCGTAGATTTCATTGTTCCTGATATACATTGCAATCCTTCTTGCCCTATTATTCTTGGTAGACCTTTCCTTAGAACGGTTGGTGCGATTATTGATATGAAGGAAGGGAATATTAGATTTCAATTTCCATTAAAAAGGGCATGGAACACTTTCCAAGAAATAAAATAAAATTACCATATGAAACTATCATGAGAGCCACTTATGGATTGCCTACCAAAGATGGCAATACCTAGATCTATCCTCGCTTTTATGCCTAGCTATGGGCGTTAAACGATAGCGCTTGTTGGGAGACAACCCAATTTTATTTTTATTCCTTGACTTTTGCTCCTGCTTAGTAATAAATAAATTATTTAGCCTCTGTTTTGGTTGTGTTTTTTGTGTTTAATTAGTGTTTGTGCCAAGTAGAACCGTTGGGAAGACTTGGGGAAAGTTTTGTTGAACTTGCTGTAAAAAACAGAAACTTTAGCGCTCACGAGAACTGCGTAATTTTTATTTGAAGAGCGCTATTTAGTTAATTCTTTTCGCAGATCATTAATAGATAAATTCCTCATGTCCAGAAATTTATTTTAGAATTTTTGAGGTTCGAGATCTTGCGCTAGCTACAGATTACTACAGACTGTTCTGTTTTTGACAGATTCTGTTTTTCGTGTGTTGTTTGCTTATTTTGATGAATCTATGGCTAGTAAAATAATTTATAATCCATAGAGAAGTTGGAATACAGTAGGTTTAACACGAATATAAATAAAGAATGAGTTCATTACAGTACCATGAAGTGGTCTTTTGTTTTCTTTCGCTAACGGAGCTCGCGAGTTTTCTATTTTGAGTTTTGTGTTGTGAAGTTTTCAAGTTTTGGGTGAATTCTTTTGATAGATCGTGGAACAAGGAGTGGAAAGAGCCTAAGCTTGGGGATGCCCATGGCACCCCCAAGATAATCCAAGGACACCAAGAATTCAAAGCTTGGGGATTCCCCGGAAGGCATCCCCTCTTTCGTCGACTTCCATCGGTAATTTACTTCGAGCTATGTTTTTATTCACCAACATGATATGTGTTTTGCTTGGAGCGTCTTGTATTATTTGTGTCTTTGCGTCTTAGTATGCCACAATCATCCTTGCTATACACACCTTTTGAGAGAGCCATACATGAATTAAAATTTGATAGAATACTCTATGTGCTTCACTTATATCTTTTGAGCGTAGTAGTTTTGCTCTATGTGCTTCACTTATATCTTTTGAGCGTAGTAGTTTTGCTCTATGTGCTTCACTTATATCTTTTGAGCATTATAATTTTGATCTATGTGCTTCACTTAGATCTTTTAGAGCACGGTGGTGGATTTTTTTAAAGAAACTATTGATCTCTCATGCTTCACTTAAATTATTTTGAGAGTCTCTTAATAGCATGGTAATTTGCTTAATAATAATATGCTTGGTATTCAAGATTTGTGAAACTTTCTTTTGAGTGTGTTGAATACTAAGAAAAGATTGAAGCATGATAATTGTTTTGAGATATGGAGGTGATAATATTAAAGTCATGCTAGTTGAGTAGTTGTGAATTTAAAGAATACTTGTGTTAAGGTTTGTGATTCCCGTAGCATGCATGTATGGTGAACCGTTATGTGATGAAGTAGGAGCATGATTTATTTATTGATTGTCTTCCTTATGAGTGGTGGTCGGGGACGAGCGATGGTCTTTTCCTACCAATCTATCCCCCTAGGAGCATGCGCGTAATACTTTGCTTTGATAACTTCTAGATTTTTGCAATAAGTATATGAGTTTTTTATGACTAATGTTGAGTCCATGGATTATACACACTCTCACCCTTCCACCTTTGCTAGCCTCTCTAATACCACGTACCTTTCGCCGGTATCATACACCTATACCTTCCTCAAAACAGCCACCATACCTACCTATTATGGCATTTCCATAGCCATTCCGAGATATATTGCCATGCAACTTTCCACCATCTAGTTCATCATGACACACTCCATCATTGCCATATTGCATATCCCGCTACACCGCCGGATGCATTCACATAGAGTCATATTTTGTTCTAAGTATCAATGTAATTGTTGAGTTATAAGAAAAATAAAAGTGTGATGATCATCATTATTAGAGCATTGTCCCAGTGAGGAAAGAATGATGGAGACTATGATCCCCCCATAAGTCGGGATGAGACTCCGGACGAAAAATAAAATAAATAAAAAAAGAGGCCAAAGAAGCCCAAATAAAAAGAGGCCAAAAAAAGAGAAAAGGCCCAAATAAAAAATGAGAGAAAAAGAGAGAAGGGACAATGTTACTATCCTTTTACCACACTTGTGCTTCAAAGTAGCACCATGATCTTCATAGTAGAGAGTCTCTCATGTTATCACTTTCATATACTAGTGGGAATTTTACATTATAGAACTTGGCTTGTATATTCCAATGATGAGCTTCCTCAAAAATTGCCCTAGGTCTTCATGAGCAAGCAAGTTGGATGCACACCCACTTAGTTTCTTTTTGAGCTTTCATATACTTATAGCTCTAGTGCATCCGTTGCATGGCAATCCCTACTCACTCACATTGATATCTATTGATGGGCATCTCCATAGCCCGTTGATATGCCTAGTTGATGTGAGGCCATCTTCGCCTTTTTGTCTTCTCCACAACCAACATTCTATTCCACCTATAGTGCTATATCCATGGCTCACGCTCATGTATTGCGTGAAAATTGAAAAAGTTTTGAAAAAGTTAGAGTATGAAACAATTGCTTGGCTTGTCATCGGGGTTGTGCATGATTTAAATACTTTGTGTGGTGAAGATGGAGCATAGCCAGACTATATGATTTTGTAGGGATAACTTTCTTTGGCCATGTTATTTCGAGAAGACATAATTGCTTTGTTACTATGCTTGAACTATTATTATTATTTATGTCAATATAAACTTTTGTCTTGAATCTTTCTAATCTGAATATTCATACTACAATTAAGAAGATTTGCATTGAAATTATGCCACGTAGCACTCCGCATAAAAAATTCTGTTTTTATCATTTACCTGCTCGAGGACGAGCAGGAATTAAGCTTGGGGATGCCTGATACGTCTCCAACGTATCTATAATTTTTGATTGCTCCACACTATATTATCTACTGTTTTGGACTATATTGGGCTTTATTTTCCACTTTTATATTATTTTTGGGACTAACCTATTAACCGGAGGCCCAGCCTAGAATTGCTATTTTTTTGCCTATTTCAGTGTTTCGAAGAAATGGAATATCAAACGGAGTCCAAACGGAATAAAATCTTCGGGAACGTGATTTTCTCACCGAACGTGATCCAGGAGACTTGGACCCTGCTCCAAGGAACAAAAGAGGCGGTCACGAGGGTGGGGGCGCCCCCACTAGGGCGCGCCCCCTCCCTCGTGGGCCCCTCGTTGCTCCTCCGGCGTACTTCTTCCTCCTATATATACACATGTATCCCCAAATGATCAGAACAGGAGCCAAAAACCTAATTCCACCGCCACAACTTTCTGTATCCATGAGATCCCATCTTGGGGCCTGTTCCGGAGCTCCGCTGGAAGAGGGCCGTCATCACAGAGGGCTTCTACATCATCATAGCCCCTCCGATGAAGTGTGAGTAGTTTACCTCAGACCTTCGGGTCCATAGTTAGTAGCTAGATGGCTTCTTCTCTCTCTTTGAATCTCAATACAAAGTTCTCCCCCTCTCTCGTGGAGATCTATTCGATGTAATCTTGTTTTTGCGGTGTGTTTGTTGAGACCGATGAATTGTGGGTTTATGATCAAGTCTATCTATGAATAATATTTGAATCTTCTCTAAATTCTTTTTTGTATGATTGGTTATCTTTGCAAGTCTCTTCGAATTATCAGTTTGGTTTGGCCAACTAGATTGGTAGTTCTTGCCATGGGAGAAGTGCTTAGCTTTGGGTTCGATCTTGCGGTGTCCTTACCCAGTGACAGAAGGGGCAGCAAGGCACGTATTGTATCGTTGCCATCGAGGATAACAAGATGGGGTTTATTTCATATTGCATGAATTTATCTCTCTACATCATGTCATCTTACTTAAGGCGTTACTATATTTTTAACTTAATACTCTAGATGCATGCTGGATAGCGGTCGATGAGTGGAGTAATAGTAGTAGATGCAGAATCGTTTCGATGTACTTGTCACGGACATGATGCCTATATACATGATCATGCCTAGATATTCTCATAACTATGCTCCATTCTGCCAATTGCTCAACAGTAATTTGTTCACCCACCGTAGAATACTTATGCTCTTGAGAGAAGCCGCTAGTGAAACCTATGGCCCCCGGGTCTATTCTCATCATATCAATCTCTATCACTTTAATCTTGCTTTGCTTTTTACTTTGCTTTTACTTTTTTACTTTGCATCTTTATACAAAAATACCAAAAATATTATATCTATCAGATCTCACTCTCGTAAGTGACCGTGAAGGGCTTGACAACCCCTAATCGCGTTGGTTGCGAGTAGCTATCGCTTTGTGCAGGTACGAGGGACTTGAGCATGGGCTCCTACTGGATTGATACCTTGGTTCTCAAAAACTGAGGGAAATACTTATGCTAGTTTGCTGCATCATCCCTTCCTCTTCGGGGAAAACTAACGCAAGCTCAAGACGTAGCAGTGTGGAGTTGGACGACTAAAGGAATCACAGGCGCAGTCGACGATGCGGGGTGCTCACTCGACAAGGGTGCAGCGAAGGTCACAGAGGCCCTGCCCGCGTCTTCAGGTTGACGGACGGGAGGTGTCGTAGTTGGTTCTTGCCGAGACATCCTGCCAGCTGCTACCTTCTTGCTCTTCTTGGGCTTAAGAGCCACATCTTCGTCGTCATCTGGAAGATCGATGATGTTGGGTGGAGCTGCAAGGCAGATCATTCGACCCCAAGTGAACCACTAGAATGCAATCGACCAAGGAATCAAGAGCAACATCACAAGAGTTTATACCCGGGTTGGAGGTTACCGCATCTTCCATCTCCTCATCCCGATACTGGAGAGAAGAGGTTCCTGACATATTAGCACTTCAAAGACCCGCATTCAATCGGTTACGTCCGGTTAATCGAGTCGACGAAAAGGACAAGTCAGATGATTACCCGGAGATAGTAGGGACGGTCACTTTGATCCTGGGCAAAGCTTTTGGTACTTTGGAGGAGGTGGCTTTCGGTGCTTTCGGCGCTGGAGGCGGTGATGAAGCTATGTACCTAGGGTGGGGTCATGGACCTGTCCAGCATACCCTCCCCGAGGACATCTTTACAAAGAATCAGAAGAAGTCGAAGAGAAATCATCATCCATTCGACCGTAGAGATGCGCTCACTCGACCACCTTGAAGACACTCGACCACCAGAAGATGAGGAACCCTCCACTCTGCAACGGTTAAGACTTAAACCATAGCATTATGAGCATTTATGACATTTACTGTAGACGTTACCTGTAATGCCTTTCCTTTATGAGCATTGAACTCTGTGTAACGGAGGGGAGCTGGGGTCCTGACGCACTCTATATAAGCCACCTCCCTCCTCTGGGACAAGGGTTCGCACTTTTGTAAACACACACACACACATATAATCCAGTCGACCGCCTCGGGGCACCGAGACGTAGGGCTGTTACTTCCTCCGAGAAGGGCCTGAACTCGTAAAACTCGTGTGTACAACTACTCCATAGCTAGGATCTTGCCTCCTCGTACCTACCCCCCATTCTACTGTCAGTCTTAGATCCACGACAGTTGGCGCCCACCGTGGGGCAGGTGTCTTAGCGACTTATTTGAGAAGTTGTAGTTTTTCCGATCCCCATCATCATGGTTCTAGGCGGAGGTTTGGTGTAGGGCCGCGAGATCCGTCTCGGCGCGCTTGCTTTTGTCGCTGACGACTCCGCTTGGCTTCAGGAGGCACCACTCGACGTCGATGCGCTCCCCGCCCGCAGGGCGGCGCACTTTCACGCGTGCATCCGCGGTGTCCTCCTGCGGCAACCATCGACCCAATACCAGTCGACTCCCATGGCTTTCCCCCTCCCTGCGACCCGCCGGAACAAGCACACCGGCCGGTCGAGGGTTCAACGGTGAGTGAAGCATGCGGTGGCCCGCCAGTCGGCTACCCCTCAAGTCGCGGCGCTCGAGCCCGACGAGTCTCTCTACGGCCTGTTCGATCTGTCAACTGGCTCCGTAGAGACTGCATCCGAGTGCGGCAGCAATGACTCGGCAGCGGAAGTCCTGATGGTCAATGGACCACGCGGTCCTCCTGGCTTCGATCGTGAAGACAGAGGTGACGGGGATGGCGATCCGTCACGCATTCATGAGGAGTACCGCCCCGAGCCTCTCTCCTCGCAGCAGAGAGAAGAACTTCGTCGCCGAAACATGGATGCCCTGCATACTCCTATAGTTGGAGAAATGCCCGAGGCCCAGGCCTTGGAACAGGCTCGCTTGGCCAATCTGGCTGAGCGCACTCGGCTGGAGAACCTACAGCGCGCACTCGACGATCGCGCTCGTCAACATGCTCCTGAGTCCAGCCGACGCCAACTGTTTCCACCTCTGGCTCAGGTATACCGGACACCAATCCAAAACCTAGCAGCTGCAGCCCGGATAGTAGAGTCGATTCAACCTTCCCAGTCAGAAGCTGGCCGAGGTCTGATGCAGATCAGGGCCTTGCTCCGGGCAGCAGGAGAGAAAAATACGGCTGTGTCTCAGTCGCGGGATAGGATCCATAGCAGATCTATGGTCGCAGATACGGTCTAGTCGGCCCATAGCCCGAGATCGCCCCCGAGGCGTGAGGGACGTGGAGAGCGGCGTGATCAGTACAGAAACTAGGAGCAGTATGATCGTCGAGCCAATCGCGATGGTCGCCGTCGAGTGCCCACGCCTCCTCCAAGGAGTGGGTTGTACGTGCCGCGGCCACATGAATACAGGCGCCCTAACAGCGTCGGAAGAGGTATTCCAGTCGACGCCAGGGAGCCAGGCTTTGATGCGAGATCTATTCTCGTACAAGGCTTGGTCGACAGAAACAGAGCTCACCGAGATGGCCATGATAGAGTCCCGCAAACCAACAACAGGGTGCATGTCTCTGGACCAGAGTGCTTCAGCAGAGCTATCAGAGCTACAGTGATTCCCCCCAACTTCAGGTTGGCGACTGGAGTCAGTAAGTTCACCAGAGAGTCCAAGCCTGACACCTGGCTCGAAGACTACCGAGTGGCTGTCCACATTGGTGGCGACAATGATGAGGTGGCCATGAAACACCTTCCTCTGATGTTGGAGGGCTCGACTAGGGCGTGGCTAAATCAGTTGGCGCCTGGCAGCATCTATACTTGGGAAGATCTCGCCCGAGTGTTTGTCAGAACGTTTGAGGGTACTTGCAAGCGGCCAGCAGGTTTGGCAGAATTACAGTGTTGCGTCCAGAAACCGAATGAAACTTTGAGAGATTATATCCAGAGGTGGATCACCCTGCACCACACGGTGGAAGATGTGTCTGATCATCAGGCAATTTGTGCTTTCAAGGAAGGCGTCAGGTACCGGGAGTTGAATTTTAAATTTGGTCGGACAGGAAACATGACTTTGACTCGGATGATGGAAATCGCCACCAAGTATGCCAATGGTGAAGAGGAGGAGCGACTGCGGAGCGGCAAGCACAAAGCAGTCACCCACGAAGCCAGAGGAGGAAACTCCAGTCGGAAACAAAAACGCAAAGCCGAACAAGCTGCTCCGGGTGAGGCCTTGGCTGTGGTTCAAGGAAAGTTCAAGGGCAAGCCCAAAGGGCCGTGGAACCCCAAGAAAGTAAAAGATCAAGATGGAAATGACGTGTTGGATCTGTCGTGCCATATCCACACCAAAAAAGGCGAAGAAGGTAATTCCATTTACCCGAAGCATACCACTCGACAGTGTCGGCTCCTGATCCAGCAGTTCCGAGAGAAACATGCCATGGAAAAGGAGTAGGAGGCAGACAAGGCTGAGAGTGAAAGGGAAGATGATGATAGTTATCCTCACGTGAATTCCACTCTGTTGATTGTTGCTGATGTTGAAAACAAGAGTCAATTGAAATTCATCAACAAAGAAGTGAACATGATCACTCCGGCGACACCCAATTACTTGAAATGGTCGCAGACTGCCATTACGTTCGACCAGTCTGATCACCTAGCGCACATCCCCACCCCTGGGAGGCAAGCGCTGGTGGTCGACCCGGTGGTCGAAGGCACTCGACTGACAAAGGTCCTGATGGACGGTGGCAGTGGCCTGAACATTCTGTATGCAGAAACATTGAAAGGAATGGGCATTCCGATGTCCAGACTCAGTGAAAGCCATATGAGTTTCAATGGGGTCATCCCAGGCAAGAAGGCTGCGTCCCTCAGTCAGATTGCACTCGACGTGGTTTTTGGTGATGCCAAAAATTACCGCAAAGAAAAGTTGACGTTTGAAGTCGTGGATTTTTAGAGTGCGTATCATGCAATTCTGGGCAGGCCAGCTTATGCACAATTCATGGCTCGACCTTGTTACGTGTACCTCAAACTGAAGATGCCTGGTCCCAGAGAAGTGATCACTATCTCTGGTAATCGAAAAAAGGTAGAAGAGTGTTTCCAGAAGGGCTCAAAGATCGCTGATGCCCAGATGGCCGTGGCAGAATTGCAAGAATACCAGAAAAATGCAGACCCAAGTGACTTGTTGCGAGCAAAGAAGCCAGCCACGGATTCAGCATTCCAGTCGTCTGGTGAGACGAAGTCTGTTCACATTCACCCGACGGACCCCAATGCAGCTCCGACCCACATTTTGACCATACTCGACTCCAAATAGGAAGAAGCTCCCATCCAGTTCCTCCGTGAGAACTGGGACATCTTTGCATGGAAGCCTTCTGACATGCCAGGTGTTCCCAGGGGACTGGCTGAGCATCGTTTGTGAGTCGACCCGAAAGTGAAACCAGTCAAAGAGCATCTTCGACGGTCCGCCGTCCAGAAAAGAAAAGCAATCGGCGAAGAGGTGGCTCGGCTTTTGGCAGCTGAGTTTATCCGAGAGATTTACCACTCCGAGTGGTTAGCCAATGTTGTCATGGTCCCAAAGAAAGATGACTCACTCCGCATGTGCATCAATTTCAAGCATATCAATCGGGCCTGCCCGAAAGATCACTTCCCTCTCCCTCGCATCGATCAGATAGTCGACTCGACTGCTGGGTGCGAGTGTTTGTCCTTTTTGGATGCCTACTCTGGGTACCACCAGATCCGTCTGTATGGACCCGACGAAATAAAGACAGCTTTTATCACCCCGTCCGGGTGCTTCTGTTATGTCACAATGCCATTCGGCTTGAAGAACGCTGGAGCCACATTTATGCGAATGATTCAGAAGTGCCTGCTCACTCAGATCAGTCGGAATGTGGAAGCATACATGGATGACATTGTGGTCAAGTCACGTAAAGGTTCCGACCTGCTGACCGACCTCGCCGAAACCCCAGAGAAAGTAGGCGCTATACTTCGGATGAAACGCCCTGTGCGTGTGCATGATGTCTAGAAGCTTACTGGTTGCTTGGCCACCCTAAGTCAAATCATTTCTCGCCTCGGTGAAAAGGCGCTGCCTCTTTACCGACTGATGAAGAAATCAGATACGTTTGAGTGGACTCTAGAAGTTGATACAGCATTTGCAGAGCTAAAAGCCCTGCTTTCCACCCAGTCGGTGCTTGCTGCTCCAATCAGCAAAGAGCCTCTTTTGTTTTATATAGCAGCCACTGGACAAGTCGTCAGTACAATGCTTACGGTCGAGCGGGAAGAAGAAGGAAAAGCGTACAAAGTTCAACGCCCAGTTTATTATATTTCTGAAGTCCTGACCCCGTTGAAGCAGAGATATTCTCACTACTAGAAGCTTGTCTATGGAATTTACATGACCACGAATAAGGTTGCACACTACTTCTCAGATCACTCTGTTACAGTCGTCAGCGACGCTCCATTGTCAGAGATTCTGCACAACAGGGATGCAACTGGTCGAGTGGCAAAATGGGCGATTGAACTCCTTCCCTTGGATATCAAGTTTGAGGCAAAGAAAGCTATCAAGTCCCAAGCAATAGCAGATTTCCTCGCCGAGTGGATCGAACAACAACTGCCGACTCAAGTTCACTCTGAGCACTGGACCATGTTCTTTGACAGATCCAAGATGTTGAACGGTTCTGGTGCTGGAGTAGTTCTGGTATCCCCCCGAGGAGACAAGCTCCGATATGTCCTCCAAATTCACTTTGATTCCTCCAACAATGAAGAAGAATACAAAGCACTCCTGTATGGGTTGCGCATGGCCATCTCACTCGGCATCCGTCGCCTCATGGTCTACAACAACTTAGATTTAGTAGTTAATCAAGTGATGAAGGAGTGGGACGTCAGAAGCCCAGCCATGACTGGTTACTGCAACACGGTGAGAAAGCTTGAGAAGAAGTTCGAGGGGTTAGAACTCCACCACATCCCCCAATTGGAAAATCAAGTAGCCGATGAATTGGCAAAGATAGGTTCCAAGAGAGAAGCCATTCCCAGCAATGTGTTCTTGGAGCATATTCACACGCCGACAGTTCAGGATGACCCTTTCACTGAAGAGCCCCCACAACCCAAGAGCGCCATAGATCCGACTGAAGTCGAGGTCCCAGCTGTGGTCGACCTAATCATGGAGGTTTTGGCCATTACCCCCAATTGGACGGTGCCCTACATTGCGTACATCCTTAGGAAAGAGCTCCCAGAGGATGAAGAAGAAGCTCGACAGATCGTCCGCCAATCTAAAGCTTTTACTGTGATAAGAGGGCAGCTGTTCAGAGAAAGTGTGACTGGAGTCGGTCAGAAGTGCATAACACCAGAAGAAGGTCGAATGATCCTCAATGACATCCACTCGGGGACCTGTGGCCACCATGCATCCTCTCGGGCCATCGTGGCTAAAGCATACCGAGCTAGATTCTATTGGCCATGAGCAAATGAGATGGCTAAAGATAGAGTCGACAGATGTGAAGGCTGTCAATTTTACTCCGATATGTCTCACAAGCCAGCGTCAGCCCAGAAGACCATTCCCCTCGTCTATCCCTTCGCTGTTTGGGGACTGGATATGGTTGGACCGCTGAGGACCGGCAAAAGCGGCTTCACTCACGTGCTCATTGCAGTCGACAAGTTTACCAAATGGATCGAAGCCAAACCTATCAAGAACCTTGACGCTAGCACCGCTGTCAGTTTTATCAGAGAATTGACATTCAGATATGGAGTCCCACACAGCATCATCACGGACAACGGATCGAACTTCGATTCCGATGAGTTCAGAATTTTCTGCGCCTCTTAGGGCACTCGAGTCGACTATGCTTCTGTTGCTCACCCGCAGTCGAACTGACAAGCAGAAAGAGCCAATGGCCTAATCCTCAAAGGACTGAAGCCCCGACTGATGCGTGATCTCAAACACGCAGCAGGTGCTTGGGTTGATGAACTTCCGTCAGTTCTATGAGGTTTAAGGACAACTCCTAATCGGTCGACTGGAAGAACTCCTTTCTTCTTAGTCTATGGAGCCGAAGCTGTTCTGCCAAGTGACTTGCTCCACAACGCACCCCGAGTTGAACTATTCTTCGAAGCAGAAGCAGAGCAGGCCCGGCAAGATTCAGTCGATCTCTTAGAGGAGGAAAGAGAGATGGCTTTGATCCGCTCGACCATTTATCAGCAAGATTTGCGTCGATTCCACGCCAGGAATGTGAGTGGTCGGGCCTTTCAAGAAGGAGACTAGGTTCTTCGAGTGGATCAGCAGAAACCACACAAGCTCGCTCCAACTTGGGAAGGCCCCTTCATCGTCACCAAAGTTCTCCACAACGGACCATACCATCTTTACAGTATCAAGCATCAGAAAGACGAGCCACGGGCTTGGAACGCGGAGCTGCTCCGCCCCTTTTATACTTAAACACTCGATCGAATAAAATGTAATAAGCAACACCTTTTGTAATTCGTTTATCAAAGGCAAGAGCTTATGGTTCTCTCATTCGATTGTGTTGTTCTTATTTACTCCTGAAATCCCCCAGTGGGGGGGCTTAGTCGCTAATCCGTTCCGCCTAAGTTCGAAAAATCCTACTGAGTGGAGAGCAGTCCTCCCACTCTGGGGCTTAGCTGCAGTCGAGTACTCGCCTAAGTTCTCTCACTAAGAGGCTTAACGGCCGTCTAGCACTCGCCTAAGTTTGAAAAAATCCTACCGAGTTGAGAGCAGTCCTCCCACTCAGGGGCTTAGCTGCAGTTGAGCACTCGCCTAAGTTCTCTCACTAAGAGGCTTAACGGCAGTCCAGCACTCGCCTAAGTTTGAAAAAATCCTACCGAGTGGAGAGCAGTCCTCCCACTCGGGGGCTTAGCTGTAGTCGAGCACTCGCCTAAGTTCTCTCACTAAGAGGCTTAACGGCAGTCCAACACTCGCCTAAGTTTGAAAAAATCCTACCGAGTGGAGAGCAGTCCTCCCACTCGGGGGCTTAGCTGCAATCGAGCACTCGCCTAAGTTCTCTCACTAAGAGGCTTAACGGCATTCCAGCACCCGCCTAAGTTTGAAAAAATCCTACCGAGTGGAGAGCAGTCCTCCCACTCGGGGGCTTAGCTGCAGTCGAGCACTCTCCTAAGTTCTCTCACTAAGAGGCTTAACGGCAGTCCAGCACTCGCCTAAGTTTGAAAAAATCCTACCGAGTGGAGAGCAGTCCTCCCACTCGAGGGCTTAGCTGCAGTCGAGCACTCGCCTATGTTCTCTCATTAAGAGGCTTAACGGCAGTCCAGCACTCGCCGAAGTTTGAAAAGATCCTACCGAGTGGAGAGCAATCCTCCCACTCAGGGGCTTAGGTGCAGTTGAGCACTCGCCTAAGTTCTCTCACTAAGAGGCTTAACGGCAGTCCAGCACTCGCCTAAGTTTGAAAAAAATCCTACCGAGTGGAGAGCAGTCCTCCCACTCGGAGGCTTAGCTGCAGTCGAGCACTCGCCTAAGTTCTCTCACTAAGAGGCTTACGGCAGTCCAACACTCGCCTAAGTTTGAAAAAATCCTACCGAGTGGAGAGCAGTCCTCCCACTTGGGGGCTTAGCTGCAGTCGAGCACTCGCCTAAGTTCTCTCACTAAGAGGCTTAACGGTAGTCCAACACTCGCCTAAGTTTGAAAAATTCCTACCGAGTGGAGAGCAGTCCTCCCACTAGGGGGCTTAGCTGCAGTCGAGCACTCGCCTAAGTTCTCTCACTAAGAGGCTTAACGGCAGTCCAGCACTTGCCTAAGTTTGAAAAAATCCTATCGAGTGGAGAGCAATCCTCCCACTCGGGGGCTTAGCTGCAGTCGAGCACTCGCCTAAGTTCTCTCACTAAGAGGCTTAACGGCAGTCCAGCACTCGCCTAAGTTTGGAAAAATACTACTGAGTGGAGAGCAATCCTCCCACTGGGGGGCTTAACTGCAGTCCAGTACTCGCCTAAGTTTGAGACCCATCCCTATCTGCAAGGACGACGAGGTGCAGGTCGACTGCAACCTTCTTCTTCGGAGCTGCGGCACAAATACAACGTCCGCTCCAGCCCTATCCGGAAGGACGACGAGGTGCAGGTCGACTGCAACCTTCTTCCTTGGAGCTGCGGCACAAATACAACGTCCGCTCCATCCCTATCCGCAAGGACGACGAGGTGCAGGTCGACTGCAACCTTCTCCTTCGGAGCTGCGACACAAATACAACGTCCGCTCCATCCTTATCCGCAAGGACGACGAGGTGCAGGTCGACTGCAACCTTCTCCTCCAGAGCTGCGGCACAAATACAACGGCCGCTCCATCCTTATCCGCAAGGACGACGAGGTGCAGGTCGACTGCCACCTTCTCCTTCGGAGCTGTGGCACAAACACAACGTCTGCTCCATCCCTATCCGCAAGGACGAAGAGGTGCAGCAAGCAAAGTCCATCCGAAGGCAAACACGAGCACATTCGGAGATAAACCAAATTTAGATAAATACTAAAAGGTTCCAAGCAGCGAATCAAAAGTACTCGGGCACCAAGCCCGAAGGAGTTTAACGGTTACAGAAACCACTCGGCATTCCGAGGCAAATTTAAAGCGTATCCAAGTTTCATAAGATTGTTCACTCAGCCGGAGGACGACTGGCAGGCTCCACGAATGAGTCCAGATCGATCCCATCAGCAATCCGAGTGGCGGCAACAATGAAAGTCTCCATGAAGGACTGGAAGTCGTGCTTTTTGGTGTTAGCGACTTTGATCGCAGCCAGCTTGTCTTCATGAACCTCCTTGCAATGGACTCGCACCAGGGACAGCGCCACGTCAGCACCACACCGGGCGGAGGATTTCTTCCATTCTTGCACTCGGTCAGGGATCTCGTTCAGTCGAGTCATCAGAGATTCCAGATCATTCTGAAGCGTCGCCTCCGGCCAAAGCGTTGATTCGATTTGAGAGACAACCTCCTTCAGGCGTGTGAGGTAGCTTGTGGCGCTGGCGATACGGGACTCCAGTTGGAGCACGTTCATCGCAGTTTCGTCACAGACCGGGGAAGCAATAGGGTCCAGACCTGTCTCGACCCTCCCAGTTTCTTCGTCAAAGTCTTGATAAAGTTCTGCAGCCAAAAGTCAGTTCAATCAACCGAGCAAAATCCGATGGCAAAAATCAACACAGTCGGATTAAAAGAAATACCTCCCAACACGAGATAGAGCTTCTTGGCGAGGGTCCTCAGATAAGCTTCTGTGTCGTTCCTCTTGCGGATCGCAGACTTCAACTTTTCGTTCAGGGCGACCTTATCCTTCTTCAGGCTGGTCACTTGGCGGTTAGCTTCATTAAGACAAGATGTTAGTCTAGTCACCTGTCCTTCAAGCGTTTCGACTGAAGCAAGATTCTTGTCCGCGAGAGCGGTTTTGTCTTGGGCTGCTTTTTGCGCGGCGGCGAGGTCCGAGTCCTTGTCCAGAGCCAACTTCATTTTCTCTGCAAAAGAAATAATTGAATCAAAAAAGAGATCAAAGAGATACATTGAAATTCAGTCGGTAATCAGTTACCTTCCATACCAGCGGCCTTGTCTTGAGCTTTTTCCAGATTTTGCTGAGCCAATTCCAAGTCTAAGTTGAGTTGCCTCTGCTTCTCTTCGAGTTCGGCAAACTTGGAGATAAGTGTACAAGACTTCTGCAGGAGGCAAGAGACAGATCAATTGATAGGTTCGAAGGCAGTTCATTTTCGAGTGAATAAAGCCTAAAGAAGTGGACAACAAGCTGTGCAGACCCCAGTCGACTGCCAGCAGTCGACCGTGGTCTCGGGGACTACACCCAGTGGGTGCAATGGTATGCCCCCACCGGTTCTAATCCCACTCGCCCGGCCCGCCGGAGTCGAGTGCAAGGAGTATAAAAAAAGAGAGAGAAAGAACAATTACACCGTCAAGAAAATAACAACTCAGACCACAGTCGACTGCCAGCAGTTGACCGCTGTCTCGGGGACTACACCCAGTGGGTGCACTTGGCGTGCCCCCACCGGTTCTGATCCCACTCGCCCAGACCGAGTGGAAGAGCGAAACTACCAAAAACGACAGCAACACCCAGTGGGTGCTCTAATTCAACGCGAACAACAGGAGATTGTGCAGAAGAAGATTTTTCAAGAACAAAAACAGTCGGAAAGCCTACTCACCTGGACGTTGGCTCGAAGAGCGGCACTAGCGTCATAGGCAGCCTGACTGCTCTCGTGCACTATCTTCACCCGCTCCATCATCATATCAACCTGTCGGATGGCTTCCTCAACTCCTTCCGACTAGTTGTCTGGGATGGGGTAGCTGGTGAAAAAATGTGCAGACGACCCAGGTGCAGCTGCTTGAGGCTCCATGGCGTGGAGTTGGATAGTTGAAGGAACCACAGGCGCGGTCGACCGCGTGGGATGCCCACTCGACAAGGGTGCAGCGAACGTCACAGTGGCCCTGCCCGCATCTTCAGCTTGACAGATGGGAGGCATTGCAGTTGGTTCTTGCCGAGCCACCCTGACAGCTATAACCTTCTTGCTCTTCCTAGGCTTAGGAGCCACATCTTCGTCGTCGTCCGGAAGGTCAATGATGTTGGGTGGAGCTGCAAGACAGAACATTCGACCCCAAGTGAACCACTCGACCCTAAAAAGATCAAGAATCGAAATCGCAAGAGTTCATACCTGGGTTAGAGGTTACCGCATCCTCCATTTCCTCATCCCGGTACTAGTATGAAGAGGTTCCTGACATAGCAACACTGCAAAGGCCCGCATTCAATTGGTTACACCCAGTCAATCGAATCCACATAAAGGACAAGTCAGATGGTTACCCGGAGATAGTAGGAATGGTCACTTTGATCCGAGGCAAAGCTTTGGGCGGTTTGGAAGAGATGGCTTTCGGCACTTTCGGCGCTGGAAGCGGCGCGACCTTGGATTGCTTTGGAGGCTTCTCAGTCGGTGTTGGGGAAGACGTCCTGGGGCGCTTCGAGGATTGCCCGATCGGCGCAGCCACCAAGTCCGGAGCACGTGCCAGGTCATGAGTGTGCATAGACCTCCTCTCCCTGCGAGGAGGCGAGTCGACTTCTTCCTCATTGGTCGATTCATCGCTCTCCTCATCCTCCTCGGCTTCCGAATGCTCCTCGCCGCTCTCGCCCCCGCTCCCTTCTTCTTCAGTGCCGGGGTCCTGCACTCCGTTGGGCATCGAGTACATTTCAATGAGGGCCTGAAAGGATAACAATCAAAAGACATTCAGTCGACCACAAACGGGACATCACGTGGTGAATCGGAAAGATACTTGATAAAACAGAAATATACCTGCTCTGGCTGGCGCGAGTTGTCGAATGGAATCACCCTCCTAGATCCCCGAGGGTTGTCTTTGTTGCCAGTGATCCCCCTCAACCAGTTCTCCAAGATATCCTCGCTAACCTCCTCCGGGTGGATCCGAGTGGTATCCTCGAGCCAAGAGTACATCCACATCAGATGATCGCGCGCCTGAAGAGGTTGGATGCGTCGACCGAGAAAGACCTCCAGCAGATCCATCCCGGTCACTCCATCGCGGACAAGCTGGACGACCCGTTCAACTAGCTCCTTGACCCGCACCTTCTCTTCTAGAACCACCTTCAAAGGAGCAGGCTTCTCCACTCGAGCCAAGGAAAAAGGAGGAAGTCCAGTCGACTGGCCAGGGGTTGGCTGATCCTTGCAGTAAAACCAAGTCGACTGCCAACCCCGGACCGAGTCAGGAAGGATCATCGCTGGGAAAGTACTCTTGCTCCTCATCTGGATCCCCGGACCACCGCACATCTGGATCACCCGCGTCCTCTCGTCACTCGACTTGGCCTTTTTGACCGACTGGGAATGGCAAGTGAAGATGTGTTTGAAAAGCCCCAGTGCGGTCGACAGCCCAAGAAGTTTTCGCACATGGACACGAAAGCGGCTAGATAGACTATGGTGTTCGAAGTGAAATGGTGGAGCTGAGCCCCAAAGAAGTTCAAAAAACCCCAGAAGAAAGGGTGGGGAGGCAGTGAGAATCCGCGATCTACGTGGGTTGCTAGGAGGACACACTCACCCTCTCTAGGCTGCGGCTCGGCTTCGTCCCCCGGGAGCCGAGCCGACTTGTGGGGGATCAATCCCCCCTCCACCAAGTCGTCGAGGTCGTCTTGCGTGATTACCGAGCGGATCCAGTCGCCCTGGATCCAGCCTGCCGGCAGGCCGGACCTCGACGAGGATCCGCCCCGGCTAGTCCGCTTGCCCTTCGCCTTCGCGGTCGCCTTCTTCGCGTGTTCCAACGCCGCCGTCTTATCCTTCCCCATGGTGGCGGATCGAGCTCGAGCGGAGGTCCGGCGATGAGGCGGAAGCGAGAGTGGCGGGGGGATCGGGAGAAAGAGAAGAGAGAATGGGGGCGTGCGGAGCAGAGGCCTGGCCCGAGACCTTTTATAAGGCCTTCCACCGAGTGGCTGACCAGTGGACCCAAGCGATCTAAACAAATCCCACAACAGTCACGCGCAGTACGTGGCGAAAAAGGTGGCGCGGGGATCGAGGAGACTTACCTAATCCGTCCCGATAACCTCGTTTCCTCCTGTCTAGCGCGATTCCCAAATTTCGAATCCCGCGAGATCCGCGGAGAGCACAACAACCTGTCAGACTGAAGACAAACACCCTCTACATCATCATTCGGAATTCAACCATGAAAGTTCACTCGACAACAACCAAGAATGGACCAAGGCGATTGAGAAAGGAGTCGACGTCATCTCCTCAACTCATTGTTTCGGGACAAGGCATATTCATAGCACAAAGAGTGGGTCGGAAGTGTTCTCGACCCCTTCCTCACTCAAACCCTGATCCATTCGGGGGCTAATGATGAAGCTATGTACCTAGGGTAGGGTCATGGACCTATCCAGCATACCCTCCCCAAGGACATCTTTACAAAGAATCAGAAGCAGTCGAAGAGAAATCATCATCCATTCGACCGTAGAGATGTGCTCACTCGACCACCTTGAAGACACTCGACCACCAGAAGCTGAGGAACCCTCCACTCTGCAATGGTTAAGACTTAAACCATAGCATTATGAGCATTTATGACATTTACTATAGACGTTACCTATAATGCCTTTCCTTTATGAGCATTGAACTCTATGTAACGGAGGGGAGTTGGGGTCCTGGCGCACTTTATATAAGCCACCTCCCTCCTCTGGGACAAGGGTTCGCACTTTTGTAAACACACACACACACACACACACATATAATCCAGTCGACCGCCTTAGGGCACCGAGACGTAGGGCTGTTACTTCCTCCGAGAAGGGCCTGAACTCGTAAAACTCGTGTAGCTAGGATCTTGCCTCCTCATACCTACCCCCCATTCTACTGTCAGTCTTAGATCCACAACAGGCGGCACAACTTTGGACTGCTTTGGAGCCTTCTCAGTCGGCGTTGGGGAAGACGTCCTTGGACGCTTCGAAGACTGTCCAATCGGCGCGGCCACCAAGTCCGGAGCGCTCGCCGGGTCGTGAGCGTGTTTGGACCTCCTCTCCCTGTGAGGAGGCGAGTCGAATTCTTCGTCATCAGTCGATTCGTCGCTCTCCTCGTCCTCCACGGCATCCGAGTGCCCCTCGCCGCTCTTGCCCCCGCTCGCTTCTGCCTCGACGTATTGCTCCTGCACTCCGTTGGGCATTGAGTACATGTCGATGAGGGCCTGAAAAGACAACGATCAAAAGAAATCCAGTCGACCATCAACAAGATGTCACACTGTGAATCGGAAAGATACTTGATAAAACAAAATTATACCTGCTCCGGCTGGTGCGAGTTGTCGAATGGAATCACCCTCCTAGACCCCCGAGGGTTGTCTTTGTTGCTGGTGATCCCCATCAGCCACTTCTCCAAGGTATCCTCGCTGACATCCTCCGGGTGGATCCGAGTGGAATCCTCGAGCCCAGAGTACATCCACATCGGATGATCACACGCCTGAAGCGGTTGGATGCATCGACCGAGAAAGACCTCCAGCAGGTCCATCCCGGTCACACCGTCGCGGACGAGTTGGACGACCCGCTCGACCAGCACCTTGACCTGCGCCTTCTCTTCTGGTACTACCTTCAGGGGGCGGGCTTCTCCACTCGAGCCAAGGAAAAGGGAGGAAGTCCAGTCGACTGACCCGGGGTCGGCTGATCCTTGCAGTAGAACCAAGTCGACTACCAGCCCCGGACCGAGTCGGGAAGGATCATGGCTGGGAAGGTACTCTTGCTCCTCATCTGGATCCCCAGACCCCCCGCACTTCTGGGTCACTTGTGTCCTCTCGTCACTCGGATTGGCCTTTTTGACCGACTAGGAGCGGCAGGTGAAGATGTGTTTGAAAAGACCCCAGTGTGGTCGACAACCCAAAAAAATTTCACACATCAACACGAAAGCAGCCAGATAGACTATGGTGTTTGGAGTGAAATGGTGAAGCTGAGCCCCAAAGAAGTTCAAAAAACCCCAGAAGAAAGGATGGGGAGGCAGTGAGAATCCGCGATCTACGTGGGTGGCGAGGAAAACACACTCACCCTCCCTTGGCTGCGGCTCGGTCTCGTTCCCCGGGAGTCGTGCCGACTTGTGGGGGATCAGTCCCCCCCCCCCACCAGGTCGTTGAGGTTGTCCTGGGTGATTGTCGAGCGGATCCAGTCGCCCTGGATCCAGCCCGGCGGCAGGCCAGATCTCGACGAGGATCCGCCCCGGCTGGTCCGCTTGCCCTTCGCCTTCGTGGTCGCCTTCTTCGCGCGCTCCAGCGCCACCGTCTTCTCTTTCCCCATGGCGACGGGTCGAGTTCGAGCGAGAGTCCGGCGACGAGAGCGGAAGCAAGCGTGGCGGAGAGATCGGGAGAAGAAGAAGAGAGAATGGGAGCGCACGGGGCAAAGGCCTAGTCCGGGGCCTTTTATAAGGTCATCCCCCGAGTGACTGACTGGTGGACCCAGACAATCTAAACAAATCCCGCAATAGTCGCGCGTGCAGTAGGTGGCGAAAAAGGTGGCGCGGGGATCGAGGAGACTTGCCTAATCCCTCCCGATAACCTCGGTTCCGTCCGTCTGGCACACTTCCCAAAATTCGAATCCCGCGAAATCTGCGGAGAGCAGAGCAACCTGTCAGACTGAAGACAAACACCCTCTACATTATCATTCGGAATTCTACCGTGAAAATTCACTCGGCAATAACTAAGAATGGACCAAGGCGACTAAGAAAGGAGTCGACGTCGTCACCTCAACTCATTGTTCCAAAACAAGATATACTCCTAGCACAAAGAATGGGTCGAAAGTGTTCCCAACTCCTTCCTCACTCAAACCCTGATCCATTCGGGGGCTAATGATGAAGCTATGTACCTAGGGTAGGGTCATGGCTCTATCCAACATACCCTCCCCAAGGACATCTCTACAAAGAATTAGAAGCAGTCGAAGAGAAACCATCATCCACTCGACCATGAAGATGTGCTCACTCGACCACCTTGAAGACACTCGACCACCAGAAGATGATAAACCCTCCACTCTGCAACGGTCAGGATTTAAACCATAGCTTTATGGGCATTTACAACACTTTACTGCAGACGTTACCAGTAATGCCCTTCCTTTATGAACATTGAACCTTGTGTAACGGAGGGGAGCTGGGGTCCTGGCGTAGTCTATATAAGCCACCCCCTCCTCTCGGATATGGGTTCGCACTTTCTGTAATTCACACACATATATTCAGTCGACCGCCTCCGGGCTCCGAGACGTAGGGCTGTTACTTCCTCTAAGAAGGGCCTGAACTCGTAAAACTCGTGTGTACAACTCCTCCATAGCTAGGATCTTGCCTATACATTCCTACCCCCCCTATTATACTGTCAGTCTTGGAACCACGACAGCTGCTACGGGCTTAGCAAGAACCGTTCTTTCCTATGCATCAAAACCACAACGATAGTTTGTCAAGTTGGTGCTGTTTTAACCTTCGCAAGGACCAGGCGTAGCCACACTTGGTTCAACTAAAGTTGGAGAAACTGACACCCGCCAGCCACCTTTGTGCAAAGCACGTCGGTAGAACCAGTCTCGCGTAAGCGTACGCGTAATGTCGGTCCGGGCCGCTTCATCCAACAATACCGCCAAACCAAAGTATGACATGCTGGTAAGCAGTATAACTTATATCACCCACAACTCACTTGTGTTCTACTCATGCATATGACATCTACGCATAAAACCTGGCTCTGATGCCATTGTTGGGGAACGTAGTAATTTCAAAAAAATTCCTACGCACACTCAAGATCATGGTGATGCATAGCAACGAGAGGGGAGAGTGTGTCCACGTACCCTCGTAGACCGAAAGCGGAAGCGTTAGCACAACGCGGTTGATGTAGTCGTACGTCTTCACGATCCGACCGATCAAGTATCGAACGCACGGCACCTCCGAGTTCTGCACACGTTCAACTCGATGACGTCCCTCGAACTCCGATCCAGCCGAGTGTTGAGGGAGAGTTTCGTCAGCACGACGGCGTGGTGACAATGATGATGTTCTACTGACGTAGGGCTTCGCATAAGCACCGCTATGATATGATCGAGGTGGATTATGGTGGAGGGGGGCACCGCACACGGCTAAGAGATCAAGAGATCAATTGTTGTATCTCTGGGGTGCCCCTGCCCTCGTATATAAAGGAGCAAAGGGGGGTGCGGACGTCCATAGGAGGAGGCGCGCCGGAGGAGTCCTACTCCCACCGGGAGTAGGACTCCCCTCCTTTTTCCTAGTTTGATTAGGACTTGGGGGGAGGAGGAGAGAGGGGAAAGGAAAGGGGGGGCGCCACCCCCCCTCCTTGTCCAATTCGGACTTGGGCGGGGGAGGGGCGTGCGGCTGCCCCTTGGCCGCCGCTCCTCTTCCTCCACTTGGGCCCATAAGGCCCAATAGCCTCCGGGGGGGTTCCGGTAACCCCTCCGGTACTCTGCTAAAATCAGTATTTCACCCGGAACACTTCCGATATCCAAACATAGGCTTCCAATATATCAATCTTCATGTCTCGACCATTTCAAGACTCCTCGTCATGTCCGTGATCACATCCGGCACTCCAAACAACCTTCGGTACATCAAAACACATAAACTCATAATAAAACTATCATCGTAATGTTAAGCGTGCGGACCCTACGGGTTCGAGAACTATGTAGACATGACCGAGACACTTCTCCGGTCAATAACCAATAGCGGAACCTGGATGCTCATATTGGCTCCTACATATTCTACGAAGATCTTTATCGGTCAGACCGCATAACAACATACGTTGTTCCCTTTGTCATCGGTATGTTACTTGCCCGAGATTCGATCGTTGGTATCTCAATACCTAGTTCAATATCGTTACCGGCAAGTATCTTTACTCGTTCCGTAACACATCATCCTGCAACTAACTCATTAGTTGCAATGCTTGCAAGGCTTATAGTGATGTGCATTACAGAGTGGGCCCAGAGATACCTCTCCGACAAGCGGAGTGACAAATCCTAATCTCGAAATACACCGACCCAACAAGTACCTTCGGAGACACATGTAGAGCACCTTTATAATCATCCAGTTACATTGTGATGTTTGGCAGCACACAAAGTGTTCCTCCGGTAAACCGGAGTTGCATAATCTCATAGTCATAGGAACATGTATAAGTCATGAAGAAAGCAATAGCAACAAACTAAACGATCAAGTGCTATGCTAACGGAATGGGTCAAGTCAATCACATCATTCTCTAATGATGTGACCCCGTTAATCAAATGACAACTCATGTCTATGGCTAGGAAACTTAACCATCTTTGACTCAACGAGCTAGTCAAGTAGAGGCATACTACTGACACTCTGTTTGTCTATGTATTCACACATGTATTATGTTTCCGGTTAATACAATTCTAGCATAAATAATAAACATTTATCGTGAAATAAGGAAATAAATAATAACTTTATTATTGCCTCTAGGGCATATTTCCTTCACAAGCGTGAATCATATAGTAGATATGATCAACATACTGATGTTCACCATTGAAAACTACTCCATCTCACGTGATGATCGGACATGGTGTAGTTGATTTGGATCACGTGATCATTTAGATGACTAGAGGGATGTATGTCTAAGTGGGAGTTCTTAAGTAATATGATTAATTGAACTTTAATTTATCATGAACTTAGTCCTGATAGTATTTGCATATCTATGTTGTAGATCAATAGCTTGCGATGTAGCTCCCCGTTTATTTTTTGATATGTTCCTAGAGAAAACTATGTTGAAAGATGTTAGTAGCAATGATGTGGACTAGCTCCGTGATCTGAGGATTATCCTCATTGCTCCACAGAAGAATTATGTCCTTGATGCACCACTAGGTGACGGACCTATTGCAGGAGCAGATACAGACGTTATGAACGTTTGGTAAAGCTTGGTATGATGACTACTTGATAGTTTAGTGCACCATGCTTTATGGCTTAGAACCGGGACTTCAAAAATGTTTTGAATGCCATAGAGCATATAAGATGTTCCAAGAGTTGAAATTGGTATTTTATGCTCATGCCCATGTCGAGAGGTATGAGACCTCTGACAGTACTTTGTCTACAAGATGGAGGAGAATAGCTCAACCAGTGAGCATGTGCTTAGATTGTCTAGGTACTACAATTGCTTGAATCAAGCGGGAGTTAATCTTCCAGATAAATAGTGATTGACAGAGTTCTCTAATCACTATCACCAAGTTACTAGAACTTTGTGATGAACTATAATATGCAAGGGATAAAGGAAACGATTCCCAAGCTCTTCACGATGCTGAAATTGGCGAAGGTAGAAATCAAGAAAAAGCATTAGGTGTTGATGCTTGACAAGACCACTAGTTTCAAGTAAAAGGGCAAGGGAAAGAAAGGGAACTTCAAGAAGAATGGCAAGCAAGTTGCCACTCCCATGAAGAAGCCCAAAGCTAGACCCAAGCCTGAAACTGAGTGCTTCTACTGCAAAGAAAAAAGGGTCACCGGAAGTGGAACTGCCCTAGATACTTGACAGATAAGAAGGATGGCATACTGAACAAAGGTTTATTGGATATACATGTTATTGATGTGTACTTTACTAGTGTTTATAGCAACCCCTCGGTATTTGATATTGGTTCAGTTGCTAACAGTAGTAACTAGAAACGGGAGTTGCAACATAAACAGAGACTATTTAAGGGTGATGTGATGATGTGTGTTGGAAGTGATTCCAAGATTGATAAGATCACCATCGCACATGCCCTTTACCTTCGGTATTAGTGGTGAACCTAAAATAAATGTTATTTGGTGTTTGTGTTGAGCATGAATATGATAGGATCATGTCTATTGCAATACGGTTATTCATTTGTGTCAAAGAATAATTGTTGTTCTATTTACATGAATAAAACCTTCTATGATCATACACTCAATATAAATGGTTTATTGAATCTCGATCCTAGTGATACACCTATTCATAATATCGAAGCCAAAAGATGCAAAGTTAATAATGATAGTGCAACTTATTTGTGGCACTGCCGTTAAGTCATATTGGTGTAAAGCACATGAAGAAACTCCATGCTGATGGGCTTTTGGAATCACTTGATTATGAATCACCTGATGCTTGCGAACCATGCCTCATGGGCAAGATGACTAAGACTCCATTCTCCGGAACAATGGAGCGAGCGACCGACTTATTGGAAATAATACATACTAATGTATACAGTCCAATGAGTATTGAGGCTCGCGGTAGGTATCATTATTTTTCTGACCTTCACAGATGATTTGAGCAGATATGGGTATATCTACTTGATGAAACATAAGTGATAAGTCTGAAACATTTGAAAAGTTCAAAGAATTTCATAGTGAATTGGAAAATCATCGTAACAAGAAAATAAAGTTTTTGCGATCTGATCATGGAGGAGAATATTTGAGTTACGAGTTTGGTCTTCATTTGAAACAATGCAGAATAGTTTTGCAACTCACGCCACTTGGAACACCACAATGTAATGGTGTGTCTGAACGTCGTAATCGCACTTTACTAGATATGGTTTGATCTATGATGTCTCTTACTGATTTACCGCTATCGTTTTGGGGTTATTCATTAGAGACAGCTGCATTCACGTTAAATAGGGCACCATCTAAATCCGTTGAGATGACACCGTATGAACTATGGTTTGGCAAGAAACCAAAGTTGTCATTTCTTAAAATTTGGGGTTGTGATGCTTATGTGAAAAAGTTTCATCTTGATAAGCTCAAACCCAAATCAGAGAAATGTGTCTTCATAGGATACCCAAAAGGAGACAGTTGGGTACACCTTCTATTACAGATCCAAAGGCAAGACATTCGTTGCTAAGAATAGATCCTTTCTAGAGAAAGAGTTTCTCTCAAAAGAAGTGAGTGGGAGGAAAGTAGAATTTGACGAGGTAATTGTACCTTCTCCCTTATTGGAAAGTAGTTCATCACTGAAATCAGTTCCAGTGATTCCTACACCAGTAAGTGAGGAAGCTAATGATGATGATCATGAAACTTCTGATCAAATTACTACAGAACCTCGTAGGTCAACAAGAGTAAGATCCGCGCCAGAGTGGTATTGCAATCCTGTTCTGGAAGTCATGTTACTTGACCATGATGAACCTACGAACTATGAGGAAGCGATGATGAGCCCAGATTCCGTAAAATGGCTTGAGGCCATGAAATCTGAAATGGGATCCATGTATGAGAACAAAGTATGGACTTTGATTGACTTGCCCGATGATCGGTGAGTCATTGAGAATAAATGGATCTTCAAGAGGAAGACGGATGCTGATAGTAGTGTTACTATCTACAAAGCTCGAATTGTCGCAAAAATGTTTTCGACAAGTTCAAGGTGTTGACTACGATGAGAGTTTCTCACTCATATCGATGCTTAAAAGTCTGCCCGAATCATGTTAGCAGTTGCCGCATTTTATGAAATCTGGCAAATGGATGTCAAAACTACATTCCTTAATGGATTTCTTAAAGAAGAATTGTATATGATGCAACCAGAAGGTTTTGTCGATCCTAAAGGTGCTAACAAAGTGAGCAAGCTCCAGCGATCCATCTATGGACTAGTGCAAGCATCTCGGAGTTGGAATATATGCTTTGATAAAGTGATCAAAGCATATGGTTTTATACAAACTTGCGGTGAAGCCTGTATTTACAAAGAAAGTAAGTGGGAGCACTACAACATTTCTGATAAGTATATGTGAATGACATATTGTTGATCGGAAATAATGTAGAATTTTCTAGAAAGCATAAAGGAATGTTTGAAAGGAGTTTTTCAAAGAAAGTCCTTGATGAAGCTACTTACATATTGAGCATCAAGATCTATAGAGATAGATCTAGACGCTTGATATATTTTCAATGAGTACATACCTTGACAAGATTTTGAAGTAGTTCAAAATTGAACAGCCAAAGAAGAAGTTCTTGCCTGTGTTGCAAGGTGTGAAGTTGAGTAAAGACTCAAAACCCGACCACGGCAGAAAATAGAAAGAGAATGAAAAGCCATTCCCTATGCCTCCGTCATAGGTTCTACCAAGTATGCTATGTTGCGTACCAGACATATTGTGTACCTCACCATAAGTTTGGCAAGAGGGTACAATAGTGATCCAGGAATGGATCACTGGACAGCGGTCAAAAATATCCTTAGTGGAATAAGGAAATGTTTCTCGGTTATGGAGGTGACAAAGAGTTCGTCATAAAGAGTTACGTCGATGCAAGCTTTGACACCGATCTGGATGACTCTAAGTCTTGATCTAGATACATATTGGAAGTGGGAGAAATTAGCTAGAGTAGCTCCGTGCAAAGCATTGTAGACATAGAAAATTTGCAAAATACATACGGCTCTGAATGTAGTAGACCCGTTGACTAAATTTCTCTCACAAGCAAAACATGATCACTCTTTGGGTGTTAATCACATAGTGATGTGAACTAGATTATTGACTCTAGTAAACCCTTTGGGTGTTATTCACATGGAGATGCGAACTAATCACATAAAGATGTGAACTATTGGTGTTAAATCACATGACAATGTGAACTAGATTATTGACTCTAGTGCAAGTGGGAGACTGAAGGAAATATGCCCTAGAGGCAATAATAAAGTTTTTATTTATATTTCCTTATATCATGATAAATGTTTATTATTCATGCTAGAATTGTATTAACCGGAAACTTAGTACATGTGTGAATACATAGACAAATAGAGTGTCACTAGTTTGCCTCTACTTGACTAGCTCGTTGAATCAAAGATGGTTAAGTTTTCTAGCCATAGACATGGGTTGTCATTTGATTAATAGGATCACATCATTAGATAATGATGTGATTGACTTGACCCATTTCGTTAGCTTAGCACGGTGATCATTTAGTTTGTTGCTACTACTTTCTTCATGACTTATACATGTTCCTCTGACTATGATATTATGCAACTCCCGAATACCGGATGAACACTTTGTGTGCTACCAAATGTCACAACGTAACTAGGTGGTTATAAAGGTGCTCTACAGGTGTCTCTGATGGTACTTGTTGAGTTGGCATAGATCGAGATTTGGATTTGTCACTCCGATTGTCGGAGAGGTATCTCTGGGCCCTCTCGGTAATGCACATCACTATAAGCCTTGCAAGCAGTGTGACTAATGAGTTAGTTGCAGGATGATGCATTACAGAACGATTAAAGAGACTTCCAGTAACAAGATTGAACTAGGTATTGAGATACCGACGTTTGAATCTCGGGCAAGTAACATACCGATGACAAAGGGAACAGCGTATGTTGTTATGCGGTTTGACCGATAAAGATCTTCGTAGAATATGTAGGAGCCAATATGAGCATCTAGGTTCCACTATTGGTTATTGACCGGAAATGAGTCTCGGTCATGTCTACATAGTTCTCGAACCCGTAGGGTCCGCACGCTTAACGTTTGGTGACGATCGGTATTATGAATTTATGTGTTTTGAGGTACCGAAGGTCGTTCGGAGTCCCGGATGAGATCAGGGACATAACGAGGAGTCTCAAAATGATCGATCCGTAAAGATCGATATATTGGAAGGATATATGAGATCAGGGACATAACGAGGAGTCTCAAATTTATGTATTTTTCGGAGTACCGGGGGAGTTACGTGAATACATGAGTACATATGGGCCTTAGTGGGCTTTAAGGGAAAAAGAGGAGAAGCCACGAGGGCTGGCCGCGTGCCCCCCATGGGCCTAGTCTGAATTGGACTAGGGGAGGGGATGCGCCCCCTCTTTCCTTCTCCTCCCCCTCTCCTTCCTTCCCCCTCCTAGTAGGACTAGGAAAGGAGGAATCCTACTCCTATTAGAAGGAGGATTCCTCCCCCCTTTTGGCGCGCCTAAAGAGGCCGGCCGGCCTCCCCTCCCTCCTTTATATACGTGGGGAGGGGGCACCCTAGAAGACACACAAGTTGATCATTGATCTTTTAGCCGTGTGCGGTGCCCCCCTTCAACATAATCCACCTCGGTTATATCGTAGTGGTGCTTAGGCAAAGCCCTGTTCCGGTAGCAACATCATCACCATCATCACGTCGTCGTGCTGACGAAACTCTCCCTTGAAGCTCTACTGGATCATGAGTTCACGGGACGTCACCGAGATGAACGTGTGCAGATTGCGGAGGTGTCGTACCTTCGGTGCTAGATCGGTTGATCGTGAAGACGTACGACTACATCAACCGCATTGTCATAACGCTTCCGCTTACAGTCTATGAGGGTACGTAGACAATACTCTCCCCTCTCGTTGCTATGCATCACCATGATCTTGCGTGTGCGTAGGATTTTTTTTTAAATTACTGTGTTCCCCAACACAAACAATGGTGAAGTGTCATGTAGTTGACGTTCACATGACACCACTAGAGGAGAGACAACATACATCTAATCAAAATATCGAACGAATACCAAATTCACATGACTACTTATAGCAAGACTTCTCCCATGTCCTCAGGAACAAATGTAACTACTCAAAAATCATATTCATGTTCATAATCAGAGGGGTATTAATATGAATAAAGGATCTGAACATATGATCTTCCACCGATAAACCAACTAGCATCAACTACAAGGAGTAATCAACACTACTAGCAACCCACAGGTACCAATCTGAGGCTTTGGGACAAAGATTGGATACAAGAGATGAACTAGGGTTTGAGATGAGATGGTGCTGGTGAAGATGTTGATGGAGATTGACCCCCTCCCGATGAGAAGATCGATGGTGATGATTTCCCCCTCCCGAAGGGAAGTTTCCTCGGCATAACAGCTGCGCTGGCACCCTAGATTGGTTCCACCAAGGTTCTGCCTCGTGGCAGCGGAGTTTCGTCCCATGAGCTTGCTTGTGATTTTTTTCCCTGGACGAAAGACCTCATATAGCAGAAGATGGGCATCAGAGGGCTGCCAGGGGGCCCACGAGGTAGGGGGCGCGCCCAGGGGATAGGGCGCGCCCCCCACCCTCGTGGATGGTGGGTGGGCCCCCTCCGGTACTTCCTTCGCCCAATATTTTTTATATATTCTGAAACATGCTCCCGTGAAGTTTTAGGACTTTTGGAGTTGTGCAGAATATGTCTCTAATATTTGCTCCTTTTCCAGCCCAGAATTCCAGCTGCCGGCATTCTCCCTCTTCATGTAAACCTTGTAAAATAAGAGAGAATAGGCATAAGTATTGTGACATAATGTGTATTAACGGCCCATAATGCAATAAATATCGATATAAAAGCATGATGCAAAATGGATGTATCAACTCCCCCAAGCTTAGACCTCGCTTGTCCTCAAGCGGAAGCCGAAATAGAAAAATATGTCCACATGTTTAGAGATAGAGGTGTCGATAAAATAAAATACGGACATGAGGGCATCATGATCATTCTTATAATAGTAACATATATATATATATATTGTCATATGATTTCTTATGCTAAAGTGACAATTCATTCACAATTTCAAGTATGAATCAGAAACTTCATTGAAAACTAACAAACTATAATCTCCGTCATCGAAGCAATTGTAATTTATCATAACATAGGAAAGATTCAATATAAGAGCTTTTCAGCAAGTCCACATACTCAACCATCATTTAGTCTTTCACAATTGCTAACACTCACGCAATATTTATGGTTATGAAGTTTTAGTCGGACACAGAGAAAGATAGGGGCTTATAGTTTTGCCTCCCAACCTTTTACCTCAAGGGTAATGTCAACAATAATAGTTCATGAAAACTTACATCCAATTAGCTATATATATCAGGATCTTTCCAACATGTTGTGCTTGCCAAAGGAGAAAATGTAAAAAGGAAAGGTGAAGATCACCATGACTCTTGTATGAAGTATAAGACAAGAATAAAAGATAGGCCCTTCGCAGATGGAAACAGAGGTTGTCATGTGCTTTTATGGTTGGATGCACAAAATCTTAATGCGAAAGAATGTCACTTTATATTGCCACTTGTGATATGGACCTTTATTATGCAGTCTGTCGCTTTTATTTCTTCCACATCACAAGATCGTATAAAGCTTATTTTCTCCACACTAATAAATCATACATATTTAGAGAGCAATTTTTACTGCTTGCAACAATGACAAATTACTTGAAGGATCTTACTCAATCCATAGGTATATATGGTGGACTCTCATGGCAAAACTGGGTTTAAGGATATTTGGAAGTACAAGTAGTATCTCTACTTGGTGCAAAGAATTTGGCAAGCATGATAAGGAAAGGCAAGCTCAACATGTTGGATGATCCATGACAATATAATTTATTTCTGATGTAAGAAAACATAACCCATTATGTTGTCTTCCTTGTCCAACATCAACTCTTTAGCATGTCATATTTTAATGAGTGCTCAAAATCATAAAAGATGTCCAAGATAGTATATTTATATGTGAAAACCACTCTTTCTTTATTACTTCTTATTAATTGCAATGATGACCAGAACTATGTTTGTCAACTTTCAACAACTTTTATTCACCATACTCTTTATATGTGAAGTAATTACTCTCCATAAGATCCATATGATCTCTTTATTTCTTTTTATTCTTTCTCTTTTATTTTATTCCCTCAAGATCATAGCAAGATAATCAAGCCCTTGACTCAACACTAATCTTTATTATATATATATATATATATATATATATATATAGCTCACGGACTCGATTACATAGAAGGATCATAAAGCAAAACTCAAAACTAGATCATACTAAAACTTTATTCTACTAGATCAAGATATTACCAAAATGATCAAACTAAGAAAAATGGTAAAGATAAAAGTGTGATGGTGATACGATACTGGGGCACCTCCCCCAAGCTTGGCAGTTGCCAAGGGGAGTCCCATACCCATGTGTTATATCTCTTTCTTCAGAGGTGAAGGAGATGGTGATGATGATGACAATTGTGCCTTCAACTTTTTCATATTGTAATTGAGAAGAGCGATCTCCTCCTTTAAATCATCGACCTCCGATTCCAACTTCAAGATCTTGTCACATAAATCTCCTTTCTTTTTTTCCGAAAACGAGAAGGAATAGATTGGTTGTTAGACAGTTTAGCCCTCTTAGGGAGACTAGACTTCTGGAACTTCACGTGCATATCCCCAGGTTGAGGTAGAGGAACATCCCCCTCCTCCGAACTTGAATCATTGATCCTTCTTAAATGAGCATCCTCCTCATCATCCGTAGTTCGACCACAAGGAGATAGGTCCCCATAGGTCTTTGGGTCAGCAATGAGGTGTGAGACATAGCTCTCTCAGTCGGAGTCTTGAGATGACATCTTGCTCTAAATCTGCAGCAGAAACAGCTCGAAACAAAAATAGAGGATATTTGCGTGGTACGGTGGTCAAAACCTTCGGGAGATTATATAATGACCAAAAGAAGTATCCTACAAGAAAATGGAGTCCGGAGAGCACACGAGGTGCCCACGAGGCAGGGGGCGCACCCTCCACCCTTGTGGATGCCTCGTGTCCTTCCCGGACTACTTATTTTCCCATTTTTAAAATATTCCAAAACGGAGAAAAATTGCTATTAGAATTGTTTTGGAGTCGGTTTACTTACCGTACCACATACCTCTTCCTTTTTGGAGTCTGAAACGTTATGGAAAGTGTCCCTTATGTATTCCTCCGGGGTTACGGTTTCAATAACATTAGTTTCAACATTTATAGGATTACCTGAGATATAATGTTTGATTCTTTTACCATTCACCACCCTCGGATTCGTGCCATCGAAGTTGTTGATTTTTATAGCACCGGGATGATAGACCTCCTCAATGACGTAAGGGCCTTCCAATTGGAAAGGAGTTTGCCTGCAAAAAATCTTAAACAAGAGTTGTATAACATTACATAATCACCTACATTAAACTCACGTTTTTGTATCCTTTTGTCATGCCATCTTTTAACTTTTTCTTTAAACAGTTTGGCATTCTCATAGGCCTGGGTTCTCCATTCATCAAGTGAGCTAATGTCAAAAAGCCTCTTCTCACCGGCAAGTTTGAAATCATAATCGAGCTCTTTAATGGCCCAATACGCCTTATGTTCTAGTTCGAGAGGTAAGTGACATGCTTTTCCATAAACCATCTTATACGGAGACATACCCATAGGATTTTTATATGCAGTTCTATAAGCCCATAATGCATCATCAAGTTTCTTGGACCAATTCTTTCTAGATCTATTTATAGTCTTTTGCAACATTAATTTAAGCTCTCTATTACTTAATTCTACTTGACCACTAGACTGTGGGTGATATGGAGATGCAATTCTATGATTAATATCATACTTGGCAAGCAATTTATGAAAGGCACCATGAATAAAATGTGAACCACCACCAGTCATTAAGTATCTAGGGACTCCAAACCTCGGAAAAATAACTTCTTTAAGCATCTTAATAGAGGTGTTATGATCAGCACTACTAGTTGGAATAGCTTCTACCCACTTAGTAACGTAATCAACAGCAACTAAAATATGTGTATACCCATTAGAGGAAAGAAACGGTCCCATATAATCAAAGCCCCAAACATCAAATGGTTCAATAACAAGTGAATAATTCATAGGCATTTCTGGACGTCTACTAATATTACCAATTCTTTGACATTCATCACAAGACAAGACAAACTTACGGGAATCTTTGAAGAGAGTAGGCCAATAAAAACCGGATTGCAATACCTCATGTGCAGTTCTATCTCCAGCATGGTGTCCTCCATAAGCCTCAGAGTGACACTTGCATAGGATATGTTCCTGTTCATGCTCAAGTACACAACGTCTAATAACACCATCTACTCCTTCTTTATAAAGGTGTGGGTCATCCCAGAAGTAATGTCTTAAATCACAGAAAAACTTGTTCTTTTGTTGGCATGTGAAACTAGGTGGTATGAATTTAGCAACTATGTAATTAGCATAATCAGCATACCATGGAGCAGTACGAGAAGCATTTCTGACAGCTAGTTGTTCATCAGGAAAGCTATCATCAATAGGTAGTGGGTGATACGTCTCCAACGTATCTATAATTTTTGATTGCTCCATGCTATATTATCTACTGTTTTGGGCAATATTGGGCTTTATTATCCACTTTTATATTATTTTTGGGACTAACCTATTAACCGGAGGCCCAGCCCAGATTTGCTGTTTTATGCTTATTTCAGTGTTTTGAAGAAAAGGAATGTCAGACGGAGTCGAAACGGAACGAAATCAACTAGAGAAGTTATTTTTGGAAGGAAACACACCTGATGGACTTGGACCCCACGTTAGAAGATACGGGAGCTGCTCACGAGGGTGCCCCCCCCTAGGGTGTGCCCCCCTGCCTCGTGGGGCCCTCGTGGCTCCCCTGACGTACTTCTTCCGCCTATATAACTCCACGTACCCTAAAACTTCCAGAACGCAAGATAGATCGGGAGTTCTGCCGCCAGAAGCCTCCGTAGCCACCAAAAGTCAATCGGGACCCTGTTCCGGCACCCTGCCAGAGGGGGGAACCCTCACCGGTGGCCATCTTCATCATCCCGGTGGTCTCCATGACAAGGAGGGAGTAGTTCTCCCTCGGGGCTGAGGGTATGTACCAGTAGCTATGTGTTTGATCTCTCTCTCTCTCGTGTTCTTGATTTGGCACGATCTTGATGTATCGCGAGCTTTGCTATTATAGTTGGATCTTATGTTTCTCGTCCCCCTCTTCTCTCTTGTAATGAATCAAGTTTCCCCTTTTCAAGTAATCTTATCGGATTGAGTCTTTAAAGACTTGAGAACACTTGATGTATGTCTTGCCGTGGATATCTATGGTGACAATGGGATACCACGTGCCACTTGATGTACATTTTGGTGACCAACTTGCGGGTTTCGTGACATTGGGAACCTATGCATAGGGGTTGGCACACGTTTTCGTCGTGATTCTCCGGTAGAACTTTGGGGCACTCTTTGAGGATCTATGTGTTGGCTGAATAGATGAATATGAGATTGTGTGATGCATATCATATAATCATGCCCACGGATACTTGAGGTGACATTGGAGTATCTAGGTGACATTAGGGTTTTGGTTGATTTGTATCTTAAGGTGTTATTCTAGTACGAACTCTAGGGTTGTTTGTGACACTTATAGGAATAGCCCAACGGATTGATTGAAAAGAATAACTTTGAGGTGGTTTCGTACCCTACCATAATCTCTTCGTTCGTTCTACGCTATTAGTGACTTTGGAGTGACTCTTTGTTGCATGTTGAGGGATAGTTTTATGATCCAATTATGTTAGTATTGTTGAGGGAACTTACACTAGCGAAAGTATGAACCCTAGGCCTTGTTTCCTAGCATTGCAATACCGTTTACGCTCACTTTTATCACTTGCTACCTTGCTGTTTTTATTATTTCAGATTACAAAAACTATTATCTACTATCCATATACCACTTGTTTCACCATCTCTTCGCCGAACTAGTGCACCTATACAATTTACCATTGTATTGGGTGTGTTGGGGACACAAGAGACTCTTTGTTATTTGGTTGCAGGGTTGCTTGAGAGAGACCATCTTCATCCTACGCCTCCTACGGATTGATAAACCTTAGGCCATCCACTTGAGGGAAATTTGCTACTATCCTACAAACCTCTGCACTTGGAGGCCCAACAACGTCTACAAGAAGAAGGTTGTGTAGTAGACATCAGTGGGTCATCAAGAACATTCTCTAACCTAGACAAGTTGTCTGCAACGGGGTTCTCAGCTCCCTTTCTATCAATAATATGCAAATCAAATTCTTGTAGCAAGAGAACCCATCTAATAAGTCTAGGTTTAGCATCTTTCTTTTCCATAAGATATTTAATAGAAGCATGATCAGTGTGAACAGTTACTTTAGAATCAACTATATAAGGTCTGAACTTATCACAAGCAAATACAACTGCTAAAAATTCCATTTCAGTAGTAGCATAATTTCTTTGGGCACTTTCTAGAGTTTTACTAGAATATTGGATAATATTTAATTTCTTATCAACTCTTTGTCCTAGAACAGCCCCTACACCATAATCACTAGCATCACACATAATTTCAAATGGTAAATTCCAATCAGGAGGCTAAACAATAGGTGCAGAAATCAAAGCTTTCTTAAGTATTTAAAATGCTTCTACACAATCATCATCGAAGACAAAAGGAACATATTTTTTGTAAGAGATTAGTCAGAGGCCTAGAAATTTTAGAGAAGTCCTTAATGAACCTCCTATAAAAATCGGCATGACAAAGGAAACTTCTTATACCTTTAATGTCCTTAGGACACGGTGAAAGGGCATTTCCCTACTTTATGTTTTGGATGATGATGACAACCCTTTGTTGGTCTAATCATGTGCTAAATGTTTCAGGTTCTTGACGCTTAGGCCCACATCGGAAAGCTATTCTCTCTTGTAGGAAAAGATCGAAGACGGAGTCCCCTATGCTTTTTATCTCTTTGGTCGTAGGGAACCCGTCCTATCAAGAGGGAATCCTCATTAGAAAGAACTGGGGGAATCTTCTCACGTACACCTTCATCACCCCTCCGTTGTCTTTCTCAAGTGTGAGAGAGAGAGAGAGTTTTCCTTGTCTCTTCCCCTATCTATTCCCGCTCACTGTTTCTGCCCAGCGGTTGTACCGCTCTCTAGAGCGGTTGTACTGCTGGGTCTTGTCGCTCATCAGCTTTGCTCGAGCGGTTGTACCGCTGCCTCTGGGCGTTGGTACCGCCACCATGCTCTGCAAAAGCTGGGGCAGTGGTTCCGTCCATGCACCGCTCAAGTACCGCTCGCGCTTCTGTTTTGATGCGGTTCTTGGGCGGTAGTGGCCTGGTTGGTCCGGTCGTTCCTCGATGACCGGTACCACCGGTGGTCCGAGCGGTTCTTCCGATCAGAACTTAGCCGCCCAAGAGCTCAAGGCCATGCGGTTGTTCCGGCCAGGCACCGCCCAAGTACCGGTCAAGCTCCTGTTTTGATGCGGTGGTTGTGCGGTGGCTAGGCAGTTAGTCCGGTTATTTTTCTTAGCCGGTACTACCGCCCGCATGTCCGGTTGTACCGCTTGGTAGGGTTCTACAGATACACGGTGAGTCCCGGTTGTACCGGGACGAGGACCGGTTGTACAGCTGCAGTGCAAAAACGCAGTAACGGTTGGAATCTAGGGTTGCTATATAAGGGAGCTTCTCCCACCTACCACTCTCACCTTTGACCTCTCTCACTCCACCATTAATGCACTTCAAGCTCTCTTGCCCGATCTCTCTTTCTAGCCACTCAAACTTGTTGATTTGCTAGGGATTGAAGGAGGAGACCTAGATCTACACTTCCACTAAAGGATATTTGCTTCCCCCATACTTTCTTGTGTGGATTTTGTTACTCTTGGGTGTTTGAGCACCCTAGACGGTTGAGGTCACCTCGGAGCCATATTCCATTGTGGTGAAGCTTCGTGGTTTCGTTGGGAGCCTCCAATTAAGTTGTGGAGAGAGCTCCAACCTTGTTTGTAAAGGTTCGGTCGCCGCCTTCAAGGGCACCAATAGTGGAATCACGGCATCTCGCATTGTGTGAGGCGTGAGGAGAATACGGTGGCCCTAGTGGCTTCTTGGGGAGCATTGTGCCTCCACACCGCTCCAACGGAGATGTACTTCCCTTCAAAAGGAAGGAACTTCGGTAGCACATCCTCGTCTTCACCGGCTCCACTCTTGGTCTTCTCGTCCCTTTACTTTTGCAAGCTTACTTGTGTTACTTTCCTTGCTTGCTTGTGTGCTTGTATGTGTTGCATCATATAGGTTGCTCACCTAGTTGCACATCTAGACAACCTGCATTGTTGCAAAGTTTAATTTGGTAAAGAAAAGCTAAAAATTCTTAGTTGCCTATTCACGCCTCCTCTAGTCAACTATATCGATCCTTTCAATTGGTATCCGAGCCTCGTCTCTTTATTAAGGACTTTACCGTCCGAAGAGTATTGTTGATACCGTAGATGGTGTGGAGGAACACTCCGGTGTGAATCCGGTCTCATCTACAGGCGATGGGGGAACCTCAGTCTCTCGTGAGGAGTTCAATGTGGCCTTGGAGACATTGAAAACCTCCATGACGACCGAGGTTGAAAGCATGCTTACTAAATTCCTTGAAGGGCTTAAACTATCCACCGCACCGTTGAAAGTGGGTAATACCACCGACAAGGCGACGGATGCTACCTCCGATAAGCGGGAAGCTAGTAACGAAAAGGCTCCTTCTTCTAGTGATAAGAATGGCACCGGCATATTTGCTCATGTGGAACCACCACTTGTTTATGGTGGACCGGTTCCTTCCACTCATTTGAATCATGCCGGTCCTCCCCCTAAGATTGTGAAAAATGAGGACTTTTATTCTTGGGTTTACCGCTTTAAACGTCATTTGAATCATGTGAACACTAATCTTTGGAGAATCATTGAAGAAGGTTTCTATCTGCATGATCCAAGCAACTTCACTCCTCGAGAAGCCGCGGATAATCAATTCAATGAGAATGCTCTCTTCATCATTCAAGATGCAATTCCACCCGAAGATCTACCTCATCTTTGGCCCTTCGCCTTGGCCAAAGACACATGGCTTTGTGTTGTCTCACTCTAATAGGGAAGCGCAAGCATTCAACGCTCCAACTATGAAGTGGTGCAAGATGAGGCCGATGAGTTTGCAATGAAAGAAGATGAAGAACCTCGTGAGCTTTATCAGAGAGTAACCAAACTCGCGGTCTCACTCCAAGATCATGGGAGCAAGGACACGGATGACAATTGGATCAAGCGCAAATTCCTCAAGGCAATGATGCCCTACCACAAGGACATGTCCTCCGTCATTCGTCAAAGGCCGGACTTCCACACTTTGACCTCAAGCGAAGTGTTGGATGAGTTTGTGGCCATGAACATTTTGGACAAGACCGCCGACAATGCGGTGCTTCATTCTCAAAGGGTAAAGAAGCCCAACCTTGCATTGAAGGCCAAGCTCTGCGTTGAAGAAGAGGAAGAGGAAGAAGAGGAGAGCAACCCCGAAGATAGTAAGTATGCATATCATGAACACATGGCACTTGCTTCAAGGCAATTTTGGAGCAAGAAAAACTCAAGGCCAAACTTTAACAAAAACAACTCAAGTGGCACGAAGAGCAAGCAACGTGTAAGGACTTGCTACAATTGTGGCAATGTGAGTCATTTTTTTGCGGAGTGCCCGTATGAGAAGAGGGAAGACAATGGTGGCAAGCTCATCTGAAAGGACAAGGCCAAGTCCTTCCCCAACAAGAGCAACTTCACCAAGAAGACTCCCCCCAAGGCATTGGTGGTACAAGAAGAGTACAATGAGGATGATGACGATGATGAAGATGGTGAGTCGGTTGCCATGGCCTCTGTTGCCATTGCGACGACTCCATGGGTGTCTCTCTTCGACTCACCCAATGAGAGCATCACCGCCAAGTGCCTCATGGCTAAAGCCACCAACAAGGTAACCTCCAACATCAAAACTACCATCATTAATCATCCTTCTTCGATGGATAGCATTGATGAACATGAGGGAGCTAATGTGGAGGTGAATGAGTTTGATGCCTTTATGGGCAAACTTAAGGGTAAATCCAAGAAGCACTTTGTTGCTCTCTTGGAACAGCTTGGTGAAGCCAATGACATGATCGAGGCTCATGAAGATACCATCTCTAAGATGGAAGGGCATAGTCGTGACTATGCCGATGAGATCTCGGATATTTCCAATGCTCTTGAGGAAGAGCGTGGTCTTCGTTTGGCTCTTGAAGAGTCACACAACATTGATCATACTAAGTTAAAGAAAGATTTTGATCATGTTCTCATTGTTTCTTGTGTGCTAAAATCCGAGAAGGCCGAACTTGAGGTTGATCTTGCTAGACTCAAAGAGGAGTTTGATCTACTTGACAAGGCTCACAAGGTCTTGAAGGGTGCTCATGGTAGCCTCAAAGAGTCTCATGATCAACTTCAAGTAAAGCTAACCAAGGAAAAAGCCACTTTTCCTCGTATGATGTTAATTGATAATGCAAATGCTACTAACCCATGTTGTGAGTATGTGCATCTTGTTGAGGAGAACGCTAAGATAAAGGTGCAACTTGAGAAGGGTCTTGTGTCTTGCATACAAGGCAAGAAGAACCTCAACGACCTCTTGACCAACCAAAAGGGAGTTGTGGCTAAGGAAGGGATTGGGTACGTGCCCGAGTCCAAGAACAAGAAGAAGAATGACAAGACCAAACGATCTCCTCCTCTCCTGCAAACTTTTGTGAAGGAGGGAGAAAGTGCTTCCAAGGAGAAGAAGAACAATGCGAAGGGTGGCGATGTCAAAAAGGGCAATGCCACTCCTCCCATCAAAGACGGCGACTTTAATCCTTCTTATATGTTATCTCGAGCTAGTGATGGGCATGTCTATGCCAAATTTATTGGTTCCCCTCATGAGTACATTGAATGGTCTATTTGGGTTCCAAAGACCCTTGTTACTAACATCAAAGGACCCATTACAAAATGGGTACCTAAACCAAGCATTGAACTTTTGTAGGTGTTTGCTTCTAGTGGGGGATCATGGTTGCTCGATAGCGGAGCTACAAATCATATGACCGGAAGCAAGGACTTGGTGGTGGACGTGCACAAGATTCCATCTATGCCCACCATTGTCGAGTGGGGTGACACCTCATCTTCTAAGGTATTGGGACTTGGCAAGGTAGTCATTTCTCATGATCTCACGATTGAGAAGGTCATGCTTGTTGAGTCCCTTGCATACAATTTACTTTCCGTTCGTCAACTTGCAATCATGGGCTTTTCCACTTTCTTTGATATCGATACCGTGGCCCTCTTGTGGAGCAAGACTCTTAAAGTAGCCTTTGTTGGGCATGTCGAGAACGGTCTATATGTGATTAACTTTTTGGAGCGACCCACTAAGACCGCGACATGCCTAATGGCTAAAGTTGATGTGGGATGGCTTTGGCATCGCCGTTTAGCCCATGTCAATATGAGATCTTTGCAAAGTCTTCTCAAGGGGGACCATGTCCGTGGACTAATGAATGTTAGTTTTGCTAAAGATTGTGCTTGCAGTGCTTGTATCGAAGGAAAGCTACATGAGAAGGCTCACCCTCCCACGACTATCATTTACTCAAAGAGGCCTTGGAACTCCTTCATGTGGATCTCTTTGGGCCTCCATCCTTCGATAGTCTTGGGGGTAGGAAGTACTGCTTGGTGATTGTGGATGACTACTCAAGATACACTTGGGTGTATTTCTTCAAGAGGAAGAGCGAGACCCAACAAACCGTCATTGACTTTGCAAATGAAGCACAACATCAACACAATGCAAAGATCTTGACAATAAGAAGTGACAACGGCACCGAGTTCAAGAACTACACCTTTGATGAGTTTCTTAGTGATGAGGGGATCAAGCATCAATATTCCGCACCTTACACGCCTCAACAAAACAGTGTTGCAGAGAGGAAGAACCGGACGTTGATGGATGCGGCAATGACCATGATGGCAGAGTTCAAGTCTCCATACAACTTTTGGGTCGAAGCCATCAACACCGTGTGTCATGCATCCAATCGGCTCTACCTCCGCAAGGGCTTGAACAAGACTCCATATGAGATACTCACCGGTAACAAGCCCAACCTCAAGTACTTTCGGGTGTTCGGGTGTAAGTGTTTCATTCTCAAGAAAGGTGTTCGGTTGTCTAAATTTTAGGCTAGAGATTATGAGGGCATATTTGTTCGTTATGCTACAAACTCTCATTCTTACCGTGTCCTCAATAAATCCATGGGACTTATTGAGGAGACGTGTAACGTGGAGTTTGATGAGAATAACGGCTCCCAAGTGGAGCAAAGTGGCACTTGTGATGTAGGTGATGAAATTCCTCCTCAAGCCATAAGAAGAATGGGTGTTGGCTTTATCCTACCCATTGAGGAACCCCTTGTGGCCGAAGGAGAAGGACAATGCTCCACTCAAGTGGAGCCATCACCAACCCAAGGCCCACATGCTTCCGAAGAACAACATGAAGGCCCTGATCTTCAAGAACATGACCAAGGGCAAGATCATGCTCAAGACGGTGTTGACACATCAAGTGATGCCCAAGGTCAAGTTCTCTCCTCCGAGCAAGTTCAAGGACAAGAACAAGCTCAAGACGACGCTCAAGATGATCAAGTGACCACTCCTCGTCTCACCCCCGAGGAGGATTTGGAGCGTCGTACCACCAAGGTTGCTTCCAAGCTCTCCACCAAGGATCATCTCATGACGAATGTGCTTGGAAGCTTAAGAAAGGGGGTAAGCACTCATAGACAATTAGCAAACTATTGTGAGCATCACGCGTTTGTCTCTTGTGTCGAACCCCACAAGGTCTATGAGGCGCTCGAAGATCCGGATTGGCTCAATGCCATGCATGAAGAACTCAACAACTTTGAGCACAACAAAGTGTGGAGATTGGTGCCAAGACCGACGGGGAACCACAATGTCATTGGAACCAAGTGGATATTTAAGAACAAGCAAGATGCCCATGGGATTATCATTCGCAACAAGGCTCTGTTGGTAGCACAAGGCTACTCCCAAGTTGAGGGTATCGACTACGGTGAAACCTTTGCTCCCGTTGCTCGTCTTGAATCCATTCGCATGTTGATTGCATATGCTTCTCATCATAACTTTAAGTTACAACAAATGGATGTGAAGAGTGCTTTTCTTAATGGTCCCATTAATGAATTGGTTTATGTCAAGCAACCCCCCGGGTTCGAGGATTCCTACTTTCCCGATCATGTGTATCAACTCGATAAGGCACTCTATGGCCTTAAACAAGCCCCACGTGTGCATGGTATGACCACCTTATCGAGTTGTTACAAGACCGTGGTTTTGAAGTTGGGCTAATCGACCCCACTCTTTTTACTAAGAAGGTCAAAGGGGAGTTGTTTGTGTGCCAATTATATGTTTATGATATTATCTTTGGTTCCCCTAACAAAGCTTTCAATGAGGAATTTGCCGCTCTCATGACCTCAAAGTTTGAGATGTCTTCCATGGGAGAGTTGAAGTTCTTTCTAGGGTTCGAAGTGAAGAAAAGAAGAGAAGGAACCTTCATCAACCAAGCCAAATACACTCAAGAGATTCAAGCTAAGTGATGTCAAGCCGGCTTCCACTCCAATGCCCACCAAGTGCCAACTTGACATAGATCCCAATGGTAAAGCGGTGGATCAAAAGGTATATCGTTCCATGATAGGCTCCTTGCTTTACCTTTGTGCATCTAGACCGGATATCATGTTGAGTGTGGGAATTTGTGCACGGTTTCAAGCCGCACCTAAGGAAAGTCACTATGTGGCGGTCAAGCGAATCTTTCGATATTTGGCTCATCCCTCAATCTTTGGCTTATGGTACCCAAGGGGAGCAAACTTCAAGCTTGTAGGGTATTCGGATTCCGATTGGGCGGGAGACAAAGTGGATAGGAAGTCCACTTCCAAAGGGTGCCAATTCCTTGGTTGCTTCTTCCAAAAAGCAAAGTTGTGTGTCTCTCTCGTCCACCGAAGCGGAGTATGTGGCGGCCGGTAGTTGCTGTGCACAACTCTTATGGATGAGGCAAACTTTAAAGGATTATGGTGTCATTTGTGACAAAGTGCCTCTTTGGTGTGACAATGAAAGTGCCATCAAGATCTCTCTCAACCCGGTGCAACACTTCAAGATGAAGCATATTGAGATCCGGGATCACATTAGGCGAGGAGAGATCAAGCTCAACTATGTCAACACTCATGATAACCTTGCAGATATTTTCACGAAGCCCTTGGATGAAGCAAGATTTCGCGAGTTAAGGCATGAGCTAAATATCATTGATTCGAGAAATGTTGCTTGAACCCGTGCACACCCCACCATACTCAACTTGTTGTCCTGTTTAGATGTAGGCATGGACATAGGGGGAGTGTTGTTCTCTCAATGAACTCTCCTTCCTCCCATTATGCATAAATTGATCAAGTCTTTCACATTAGCCATGTTTGATGGTACTTGTGCTTCAAAGACGAGTTTTGGTCATGGGCCCAAGGATAATTCTTCGTGGTGCCATACCAATTGACTCATACATAGGGGGCTACGGCCTCCGACCCCCTTGTTCGTGTTGTTTCTTGTGTTAGTTCTTCTTGTTCGTGCCCCAGTTTGTTTTCCTAGGCGCTAGGTGTTGGGGTCTCCAAGGGTGTTTGTCTTTCTTTTTCTTTTCTTTTTCTTGGAGACCCACCTTTTTCCCGTGCCTTCTCTATCCCAAGCCTTCCCTTCCTCAAGCCTTCTAGTCTCATTGCACACTCTTGACCTTGGCTTTGGTGATGGCGTCCGGGCGGTACAACTGGGGTCATAGGCGGTTCAACCGCTGGTGCTCTCTAGGTGGTCTCCCAGCGGTCGCTGAGCGGTTCCACCACTCAACCATTGGGGTGCCCATCTGACTGGTTCTACCGGTTGGTTACAACGGTACTACTGCTGCCCCTTGGTGACGGAAGTATCGCCCGTAACCACTGGCTCGTACCAGGCAGTGGTACAACCACTCCCTTGAGCGGTACAACCGCCGCACGGCTTTGGGTCTATATATACCCCTCGGGGTTGGTGGGGATTTCTTTTCTTCCTTCCCCAGCCCTTCCCATCTTGTGCCCTAGCCGTCGGCCGCCATTGCCTCTGCCCCGAAGTGCTTCTCGCGCTTCGGATCCATGGGGTCTTCGTGGATCCTCTCCAAGGAGGCCTCCTCCTTCCCGATCTCTTCCCATGGATGCCGGTGGCTCTAGTTCTCGCTCTGTTCCTCGCAAGACCAAGAAGAGGGCACGGCGGACCTTGCATCCGGTTGTGTCTGATGACGAAGAAGAGGTCGTGATTCCCACCAAGCCCACTCACCGTGAAAAGTCTGCTGCTGCAAAGCAACATGTGGTATTGTCATTGCATCGCTGGAAAGCCAACGATTGGGAAGCCTACCGCTCGAAGAATCCTTATGAGGTCCCCATAGCTCCTCGTTGGACCACCGTTCAGTTCCGGAATGAGATGCAAGTACGAATTGTACATGAACTCTTTGAGCACAACAAGAACAGGTATGCCAAGTAGTGGACCATCGATCTTGACCATTGGAGGAGCAACTTGGAGTATTTTGGTGAGGCATTGGCTCTCTGCGAGGAATTTGATCTGGTCAAGCTCATGTCAGTCAACTGTGACTTTGATGTTCAACTCATCCATCAGTTCTATGCCACGGTTCAATTTGGAGAAGATGACGCATGCACTCTCTCTTTCATGTGTCGTGATGAGCTCTTTCAAGTTCCCTGGAGGGCTTTCTGCAATGCTATTGGGTATGATGATACCGGTCTAGAAGGAAGGGGTGGCATTCGTCCTCATGACCATCCTGAATCCATGACTAAGGAGAAGCTTGCCCCTCTATACATTCGGGGCCGTGGGATTATTGGAGAATCCAAGGATTTGGAGAAGGTCTATGACATCATGCACCGAGTGTTCCGTAATGTGCTCTTGCCCAAGGTGGGAAACCAAGATGAGATTCATGGCTATCTGGTTGACTTGATGGTTGCTATGAAGACCATGGTGGGGACTGGTGCAACGTTTGATGTGTCAAATTGGCTGTGGCATGAAATGTACAACATGGTCATCTACCGTAAGGTCCCAATCTACGCTCTGTTTGTCATGTGCTTTCTGAACTCTGTGTGGGCTGTTCGTTGTCCTGGAGAGCTCCTCACTTCTCTAGACAATCTCAATGTTCATGAGGTCAAGCTTCTTAAGAAGAAGAAGCACGCCGAGCCCCGCTTCCCTGCCAATGCTCCTGAGGATGTCTATGCCACTTCTGACGATGAGGACTTTGAGATGGAGCCCGGGGCCAAGCCATCTTGGGTGGCCAAGCTCACTGCCAAGGTGAAGAAGACCTTTTGTCTCCAGACTGACATCCAGAAGAAGATGTATGAGGCACATGTCAATGAGAAGCTTGCACGGTGTCGCCATATTGCAATGATGAAGCACCTCAATATGCTGGTTCAGAGTGGCTCTAAGAAGAGCATCACCCCAGAGGAGCGTTGGATTTCAACCCACAGCACCTGGTCTGATGATGAGGCCCCTCCCCAACCATCCACCTCTTTTGCTGCTGCTGACAATGCCATGGAGGAATCCAATCCCGACGACGTTGACGACTCTGCTGATGAGGATCCAGATGCGACCGAGGAGTCAGAGGAGGACTACTAAGCTTTGGGACGCTAGCTTCGCTCTTTTCCTTTTTGGTGTCTTGATGCCAAAGGGGGAGAGGGTTCTATAGGTCTCGGGATTTGCATGGGTTGGGTTTCTCGTTTCCTCGTGTTTCTCTTTAGTGTTGAACTTTGTTCGTGGTTTCTTGGTGTGTGTGAGACTTATGCACTTATGCTACTCCTTTTATTGCTATCAGTTCATCGGTTATTATTATTGTTATTATTGCTATCTATCCATTATGTTGTCTCTCATATTATGTGCTTAGAGTGGCGAGTCTATAAAATCTAGGGGGGTCTAGCCCTGAAAGTATGCCCATGCTTTGTAACAGCGTGTTCTTTTGGGGCACACATCCAGGGGGAGTTCTGTCTAGATTTCATAGACTTCTCTCTTGCAAATCATGTTGTTGTCATCATCCACCAAAAAGGGGGAGATTGAAAGGGCATTTCCCTACTTTATGTATTGGATGATGATGACAACCCTTTGTTGGTCTAATCTTGTGTTGAATGTTTCAGGTTCTTGACGCTTAGGCCCACATTGGAAAGATATTCTCTCTTGTAGGAAAAGATCGAAGACGGAGTCCCCTATGCTTTTTATCTCTTTGGTCGTAGGGAACCCGTACTATCAAGAGGGAATCCTCATTAGAAAGAACTGGGGGAATCTTCTCACGTACACCTTCATCACCTCTCCGTTGTCTTTCTCAAGTGTGTGAGAGAGAGAGAGTTTTCCTTGTCTCTTCCCCTATCTATTCCTGCTCACTGTTTCTGCCCAGCGGTTGTACCGCTCTCTGGAGCGGTTGTACCACTGGGTCTTGTCGCTCATCAGCTTTGCTCGAGCGGTTGTACCGCTGCCTCCGGGCATTGGTACCGCCACCATGCTCTGCAAAAGCTGGGGCGGTGGTTCCGTCCATGAACCGCTCAAGTACCGCTCGCGCTTCTGTTTTGATGCGGTTCTTGGGCGGTAGTGGCCCGGTTGGTCCGGTCGTTCCTCGATGACCGGTACCACCGGTGGTCCGCGCGGTTCTTCCACTCAGAACTTAGCCGCCCAAGAGCTCAAGGCCATGCGGTTGTTCCGGCCAGGCACCGCCCAAGTACCGGTCAAGCTCCTGTTTTGATGCGGTGGTTGTGCGGTGGCTAGGCGGTTAGTCCGGTTATTTTTCTTAGCCGGTACTACCGCCCACAGGTCCGGTTGTACCGCTTGGTAGGGTTTTACAGATACACCATGAGTCCCGATTGTACCGAGACGAGGACCGGTTGTACCGCTGCAGTGCAAAAAATGCAGTAACGGTTGGAATCTAGGGTTGCTATATAAGGGAGCTTCTCCCACCTACCACTCTCACCTTTGACCTCTCTCACTCCACCATTAATGCACTTCAAGCTCTCTTGCCCGATCTCTCTCTCTCTAGCCACTCAAACTTGTTGATTTGCTAGGGACTGAAGGAGGAGACCTAGATCTACACTTCCACTAAAGGATATTTGCTTCCCCCATACTTTCTTGTGTGGATTTTGTTACTCTTGGGTGTTTGAGCACCCTAGACAGTTGAGGTCACCTCGGAGCCATAATCCATTGTGGTGAAGCTTCGTGGTTTCGTTGGGAGCCTCCAATTAAATTGTGGAGAGAGCCCCAACCTTGTTTGTAAAGGTTCGGTCGCCGCCTTCAAGGGCACCAATAGTGGAATCATGGCATCTCGCATTGTGTGAGGGCGTGAGGAGAATACGGTGGCCCTAGTGGCTTCTTGGGGAGCATTGTGCCTCCACACCGCTCCAACGGAGACGTACTTCCCTTCAAAAGGAAGGAACTTTGGTAACACATCCTCGTCTTCACCTGCTCCACTCTTGGTCTTCTCGTCCCTTTACTTTTGCAAGCTTACTTGTGTTACTTTCCTTGCTTGCTTGTGTGCTTGTATGTGTTGCATCATATAGGTTGCTCACCTAGTTGCACATCTAGACAACCTACTTTGTTGCAAAGTTTAATTTGGTAAAGAAAAGCTAAAAATTGTTAGTTGCCTATTCACCCCCCCCTCTATTCAACTATATCGATCCTTTCACACGACATCTTTTCAATAACATCAACCTTGGCTTTATCAACTTCAATACCTCTTTCAGAAATTTTATGCCCCAAGACAATACCTTCATTAACCATAAAGTGGCACTTCTCCCAATTCAAGACAAGATTAGTTTCTTCACATCTCTGCAAAACTCGATCAAGGTTGCTTAAGCAATCATCAAAAGAAGTTCCATATACAGAAAAATCATCCATGAATACCTCAACAATCTTTTCACAAAAGTCGGAGAATATAGCAGTCATACATATTTGAAAGGTAGCAGGTGCATTGAATAAACTAAAAGGCATACGTCTATAAGCAAAGGTACCGAAAGGGCAAGTAAAAGTTGTATTTTCTTGACCCTCTTTTGACACAGGTATTTGAGAAAAACCAGAATAACCATCTAGAAAGCAAAAACGTGTATGTTTGGATAATCTTTCTAGCATTTAGTTAATAAAAGGTAAAGGGTAATGATCCTTTTTAGTAGCTTTATTTAATTTGCGGAAATCAATTACCATTATATAACCTGTAACAATTCTTTGTGGGATCAGTTCATCTTTATCATTAGGAACAACAGTAATACCTCCCTTCTTAGGGACACAATGGATAGGACTTACCCACTGACTATCAGCAACGTGATAAATTATACCTGCCTCCAGAAGCTTTAGTATTTCTTTTCTTACCACTACTTTCATCTTAGGATTTAACCGTCATTGGTGATCAACAACCGGATTCGCGTCTTTCTCCAATTTTATTTTGTGCTGGCATAGAGTGGGACTAATGCCCTTAAGATCATCAAGAGTATGTCCAATAGCACCACGGTGCTTCTTCAGAGTATTCAATAATTTCTTTTCTTCATGCTCTGAAAGGTTAGCACTAATAATAACAGGATATATCTCTTTCTCATCAAGATAAGCATATTTAAGAGTATCAGGTAAAGGTTTAAGATCAAACACGGGATCACCCTTGGGTGGAGGAGGATCCCTGGGATTTCAACAGGCAAGTTGTGTTTCAAAATAGGTCCTTGTTTAAAGAATACTTCATCTATTTCCCTTCTTTCGTTCATAAACATATCATTTTCATGGTCGAGCAAATATTGTTCTAAAGGATCATTAGGAGGCACGACAATAGAAGCAAGACCAATAATTTCATCTTTACTAGGCAATTCTTTATCATGGGGTTGTCTACGAAATTTAGCAAAATTAAACTCATGAGACATATCCCCCAAACCAATAGTAACAACATCCTTTTTGCAGTCTATCTTAGCATTAACAGTATTCAAGAAGGGTCTACCAAATATAATGGGACAAAAGTTATCTTGTGGGGAACCAAGAACAAGAAAATCAACAGGATATTTAACTTCCCCACACAAGACTTCAACATCTCTAACAATCCCAACTGGTGAAATAGTGTCTCTATTGGCAAGCTTAATTGTAACATCAATTTCCTCTATCTCAGCAGGTGCAATATCATGCATAATTTCTTTATATAAGGAATGAGGTATTGCACTTGCACTAGCACCCATATCACATAAGCCATGATAGCAATGATCTCCTATTTTAACAGAAATAACAGGCATGCCTACAACAGGTTTATGTTTATTTTTAGTATCGGGTCTAGCGATTCTAGCAGCTTCATCGCAGAAATAAATAACATGCCCATCAATATTATCGGCCAAGAGATCATTAACCATAGCAATACTAGGTTCAACTTTAATTTGCTCAGAGGGTGTAGGTGTTCTAGTATTACTCTTATGAACCACAGTTGAAGCTTTAGCATGATCCTTTATTCTAACAGGGAAAGGTGGTTTCTCAATATAAGCAGTAGGAACAACAGAATCATTATAAGTGATAGTCTTTTCTTCAACTTTAATAGGTGCAACTACTTTTACTTCAATGGGAGGATTATATTTAAACCACTTCTCCTTAGGGAGATCAACATGAGTAGCAAAGGATTCACAGAAAGAAGCTACTATCTCAGAGTCAAGTCCATATTTAGTGCTAAATTCACGAAAGGCATCGGTATCCATAAAAGATTTAACACAATCAAACTTTGGGGTTATACCTGACTCCTTACCTTCGTCGAGATCCCAATCTTCGGAGTTGTGTTTAATTCTTTCCAATAAATCCCATTTGAATCCAATAGTCTTCATCATAAAAGAACCAGTACAAGAAGTATCGAGCATGGAGCGATTATTGAGAGAACACCAAGCATAAATTTTTTGAATAATAATTTCTCTTGAGAGCTCATGATTGGGGCATGAATATAACATTGACTTAATCCTCCCCCAAGCTTGAGCTATGCTTTCTCCTTCGCAAGGCCAAAAATTATATATATAATTACGATCATGATGAACAAGATGCATAGGATAAAACTTCTGATGAAATTTCAATTTCAATCGGTTGTAGTTCCATGATCCCATATCATCACATAGCCTAAACCATGTCAATGCCTTTCCCTTCAAAGATAAAGGGAATACCTTCTTCTTGATAACATCCTCAGGCATACCTGCAAGCTTAAATAATCCACAAACTTCATCCACATAGATTAGGTGCAAATCGGGATGTAATGTTCCATCACTCGTGAAAGGATTAGCTAGCAGTTTATCTATCATACCCGAAGGAATTTCAAAGCAAACATTTTCAGTAGGTTGAGGAGCAACTCTTTGCTCTACTGGTCGGGGTGAAGATACCCCGAACAAGTCCCTCAAAGGATTATGTTCCATAGTAACAAGTGACAGTAAATTTCAGCACACTATCTAAATTTTGCCTTACCAAATTCCACCTACCAAAGGCGCTTCACTCCCCAGCAACGGTGCCAGAAAAGAGTCTTGATGACCCACAAGTATAGGGGATCTATCATAGTCCTTTCGATAAGTAAGAGTGCCGAACCCAACGAGGAGCAGAAGGAAATGATAAGCAGTTTTTAGTACGGTATTCTCTGCAAGCACTGAAATTATTGGTAACAGATAGTTTTGTGATAGGTAATTTGTAACGGGTAACAAGTAATAAAAGTAAATAAGGTGCAGCAAGATGGCCCAATCCTTTTTGTAGCAAAGGACAAGCCTGGAAAAACTCTTATATAAAGGAAACCACTCCCGAGGACACATGGGAATTATCGTCAAGCTAGTTTTCATCACGTTCATATGATTCGCGTTCGGTACTTTGATAATTTGATATGTGGGTGGACCGGTGATTGGGTACTGTCCTTCCTTGGACAAGCATCCCACTTATGATTAACCCCTCTTGCAAGCATCCGCAACTACAAAAGAAGTATTAAGGTAAACCTAACCAAGCATGAAACATATGGATCCAAATCAGCCCCTTACGAAGCAACTCATAAACTAGGGTTTAAGCTTCTGTCACTCTAGCAACCCATCATCTACTTATTACTCCCCAATGCCTTCCTCTAGGCCCAAACAATGGTGAAGTGTCATGTAGTTGACGTTCACATGACACCACTAGAGGAGACACAACATACATCTCATCAAAATATAGAACGAATACCAAATTCACATGACTACTTATAGCAAGACTTCTTCCATGTCCTCAGGAACAAACGTAACTACTCACAAATGATATGTCTCCAACGTATCTATAATTTTTTATTGCTCCATGCTATATTATCTACTATTTTAGACATTATTGGGCTTTATTATCCGCTTTTATATTATTTTCGGGACTAACCTACTAACCGGAGGCCCAGCCCAGAATTGCTGTTTTTTTGCCTGTTTTAGGGTTTCCAAGAAAAGGAATATCAAACGGAGTCCAAACGGAATGAAACCTTTGGGAACGTGATTTTCTCAACGAACAAGACCCATGAGACTTGGACCCTATGTCAAGACACAAAAGAGGAGGCCACGAGGTAGGGGGCGCGCCTACCCCCCCCCCCCAGGCGCGCCCTCCACCCTCATGGGCCCCCTGTTCCACCATCGACGTACTCCTTCCTCCTATATATACCTATGTACCCCCAAACGATCAGATACGGAGCCAAAACCCTAATTCCACCGCCGCAACTTTCTGTATCCACGAGATCCCATCTTGGGGCCTGTTCCGGAGCACCGCCGGAGGGGGCATCGATCATGGAGGGCTTCTACATCAACACCATAGCCCCTCCGATGAAGTGTGAGTAGTTTACCTCAGACCTACGGGTCCATAGTTAGTAGCTAGATGGCTTCTTCTCTCTTTTTGGATCTCAATACAATGTTCTCCCCCTCTCTTGTGGAGATCTATTCGATGTAATCTTCTTTTTGCGGTGTGTTTGTTGAGACCGATGAATTGTGGGTTTATGATCAAGTCTATCTATGAACAATATTTGAATCTTCTCTGAATTCTTTTATGTATGATTGGTTATCTTTGCAAGTCTCTTCTAATTATCAGTTTGGTTTGGCCTACTAGATTGATTTTTCTTGCAATGTGAGAAGTGCTTAGCTTTGGGTTCAATCTTGCGGTGTCCTTTCCCAGTGACAGTAGGGGCAGTAAGGCACGGATTGTATTGTTGCCATCGAGGATAACAAGATGGGGGTTTTCATCATATTGCATGAGTTTATCCCTCTATATCATGTCATCTTGCTTAAGGCGTTACTCTGTTTTAACTTAATACTCTAGATGCATGCTGGATAGCGGTTGATGAGTGGAGTAATTGTAGTAGATGTTGGGGATCGTAGCAGAAATTTAAAATTTTCTACGCATCACCAAGATCAATCTATGGAGTAATCGAGCAACGAAGGGAAGGGGAGTGCATCTACATACCCTTGTAGATCGCTAAGCAGAAGCGTTGCAAGAACGCAGATGAAGGAGTCGTACTCGTAGTGATTCAGATCGCAGTTGATTCCGATCTAAGCGCCGAACAATGGCGCCTCCGCGTTCAACACACGTGCAGCCCGATGACGTCTCCTACGCCTTGATCCAGCAGGGGGAGAAGGAGAGGTTTGGAAGACTCCGTCCAGTAGTAGCACGACGGCGTGGTGGTGGAGGAGGAGCGCGGGACTCCAGCAGGGCTTCGCCAAGCACTACGAGAGACGAGGAGGGAGAGGGGTAGGGCTGCGCCAACAGGGAGATCGAATCGTGTGTCGGGCTGCCCCTTTGCCTCCACTATATATAGGGGGAGAGGGAGGGCTGCGCCCCCACCTAGGGTTCCCACCCCAAGGGGTGCGGCAGCCCTAGATCCCATCTAGGGTGGCGGCCACAAGGGGGAGAGGGGGAGGCGCACCTGGGGTGGGCCTTAGGGCCCATCTACCCTAGGGTTTGCCCCCCTCCCCTCTTGGAGGCGCCTTGGGCCTTGGTGGGAGGCGCCCCAGCCCACCTAGGGGCTGGTCCCTTCCCACTATTGGCCCATGTAGGCCTCCGGGGCTGGTGGCCCCACCTGGTGGACCCCCGGACCCCTCCGGTGGTCCCGGTACACTACTGGTGATGCCCGGAACACTTCCGGTGGCCAAAACCATACTTCCTATATATCAAGCTTTACCTCCGGACCATTCCGAAACTCCTCGTGACGTCCGGGATCTCATCCGGGACTCCGAACAACATTCGGTAACCGCGTACATACTTTCCCTATAACCCTAGCGTCATCGAACCTTAAGTGTGTAGATCCTACGGGTTCGGGAGTCATGCAGACATGGCCGAGACAACTCTCCGGTCAATAACCAATAGCGGGATCTGGATACCCATGTTGGCTCCCACATGCTCCACGGTGATCTCATCGGATGAACCACGATGTCAAGGATTCAATCAACCCCATATACAATTTCCTTTGTCTATCGGTACGGTACTTGCCCGAGATTCGATTGTCGGTATCCTGATACCTTGTTCAATCCCGTTACCAGCAAGTCTCTTTACTCGTTCCGTAACACATCATCCCGTGATCAACTCCTTGGTCACATTGTGCACATTATGATGATGTCCTACCGAGTGGGCCCAGAGATACCTCTCCATTACACAGAGTGACAAATCCCAGTCTCGATTCGTGCCAACCCAACAGACACTTTCGGAGATACCCGTAGTGTACCTTTATAGCCACCCAGTTACGTTGTGACGTTTGGCACACCCAAAGCACTCCTACGGTATCCGGGAGTTGCACAATCTCATGGTCTAAGGAAATGATACTTGACATTAGAAAAGCTTTAGCATATGAACTACACGATCTTGTGCTAGGCTTAGGATTGGGTCTTGTCCATCACATCATTCTCCTAATGATGTGATCCCGTTATCAATGACATCCAATGTCCATGGTCAGGAAACCGTAACCATCTATTGATCAACGAGCTAGTCAACTAGAGGCTTACTAGGGACATGGTGTTGTCTATGTATCCACACATGTATCTGAGTTTCCTATCAATACAATTCTAGCATGGATAATAAACGATTATCATGAACAATGAAATATAATATAATAATAACTAATTTATTATTGCCTCTAGGGCATATTTCCAACAGTAGATGCAGGCAGGAGTCGGTCTACTTGTCTCGGACGTGATGCCTATATACATGATCATACCTAGATATTCTCATAACTATGCTCAATTCTGTCAATTGCTCAACAGTAATTTTTTCACCCACCATAGAATACATATGATTTCGAGAGAAGCCACTAGTGAAACCTATGGCCCCCAGGTCTATCTTTATCATATTAATCTACCAATACTTAGTTATTTCCTTTTGCTTTTATTTTACTTTGCATCTTTATCATAAAAATACCAAAAATATTATCTTATCATATCTATCAGATCTCACTCTCGTAAGTGGCCGTGTAGGGATTGACAACCCCTTAACGCGTTGGTTGCGAGGATTTATTTGTTTTGTGCAGGTACGAGGGACTCGCGCATAGCCTCCTACTGGATTGATACCTTGGTTCTCAAAAACTGAGGGAAATACTTACGCTACTTTGCTGCATCATCCCTTCCTGTTCCGGGAAAACCAACGCAGTGCTCAAGAGGTAGCAAGAAGGATTTCTAGCGCCGTTGCCGGGGAGGTCTACGCAGAAGTCAATATACCAAGTACCCGTCACATACCCTTATCTCCCACATTACATTATTTGCCATTTGCCTCTCGTTTTCCTCTCCCCCACTTCACCCTTGCCGTTTTATTCGCCCTCTCTCTCTATCCTCCTTCTCTTTCCTGTTTGCCTCTTTTTGCCCGCTTGCTTTTTTTTGCTTGTGTGATTAGTTTGCTTGCCTGTCACGAGGCTCTACCTAAATTTGGTGACCTTCACCTTAAAAGGTTAGAAGAGATCGAAAGAAATGTTAGGAGTTTTATGGTTTTGCAATTTGAACATAATAGTTTCTTCAGAAACGAGCTTAAGGAACAGAAAAGTTTTATGAGTTTTATGAATAAATAGCTTGAGGATATGTCTAAAGAATTCGATGGTTTAAGATCCCAAATTTCTCATCTTGAGAAATTGACTGCTAAAATTTCGGATAGGCAGGCTACCTTAGTTAATAAGATGGCCGCTAAACCGGATTGCTATGAAAATAAAGATGAAGATCTAAAAGTTATTGATGTGTCCCCTATTAAATCTTTGTTTTGCAATATGAATCTTGATAATGATGGGACTGAATATGATCCACCTTTACCTAGAAGGCGTTCCAAGAATTCGGAGTTTTTAGATCTTGATGCTAAAATTGATAAAAGTGGGATTGAAGAAATTAAAACCCTAGATGTTGCTAAACCCACTATTTTGGATTTCAAGGAATTTAATTATGAAAATTTCTCTTTGATTGATTGTATTTCCATGTTGCAATTCATGCTAAATTCTCCTCACGCTTATAGTCCAAATAAAGCATTTACTAAACATATCGTTGATGCCTTGATGCAATCTTATGAAGAAAAACTTGAATTGGAAGTTTCTATCCCTAGAAAACTTTATGATGAGTGGGAACCAACTATTAAAATTAAAATTAAAGATCATGAATGCTATGCTTTATGTGATTTGGGTGCTAGTGTTTCCACGATTCCAAAGACTTTGTGTGATTTGTTAGGTTTCCGTGATTTTGATGATTGCTCCCTAAACTTGCACCTTGCGGATTCCACTATTAAGAAACCTATGGAAAGAATTAATGATGTTCTTATTGTTGCAAATAGGAATTGTGTGCCCCTAGATTTTATTGTTCTTGACATAGATTGCAATCCTTCATGTCCTATTATTCTTGGTAGACCTTTCCTTAGAACGATTGGTGCAATTATTGATATGAAGGGAGGAAATATTAGATTCCAATTTCCGTTAAGGAAAGGCATGGAACACTTTCCTACAAAGAAAATTAAATTACCTTATGAATCTATTATGAGAGCCACTTATGGATTGCCTACCAAAGATGGCAATACCTAGATCTATCCTTACTTGTTATGCCAAGCTAGGGGCGTTAAACGATAGCGCTTGTTGGGAGGAAACCCAATTTTATTTTTATTCATTGCTTTTTCTCCTGTTTTGTAATAAATAATTTATCTAGCCTCTGTTTTGGTTGTGTTTTTTGTGTTTAATTAGTGTTTGTGCCAAGTAGAACCGTTGGGAAGACTTGGGGAAAGTCTTGTTAAACTTGCTGTAAAAAACAGAAACTTTAGCGCTCACGAGAACTGCTGTCATTTTTATTTGGAAAGTGATATTTAGTTAATTATTTTTTCAGATGATTAATAGATAAATTCCTCACGTCCAGAAATTTATTTTAGAATTTTTGGGGTTCAAGATCTTGCGCTAGCTACAGATTACTACAGACTGTTCTGTTTTTGACAGATTCTGTTTTTCGTGTGTTGTTTGCTTATTTTGATGAATCTATGGCTAGTAAAATAGTTTATAAACCATATAGAAGTTGGAATACAGTAGGTTTACACCAATATAAATAAAAAATGAGTTAATTACAGTACCTTGAAGTGGTCTTTTGTTTTCTTTCGCTAACAGAGCTCACGAGATTTTCTACTTTGAGTTTTGTGTTGTGAAGTTTTCAAGTTTTGCGTAAAGATTTGATGGATTATGGAACAAGAAGTGGCAAGAGCCTAATATTGGGGATGCCCATGGCACCTCCAAGATAATCTAAGGACACCTAAAAGCCAAAGCTTGGGGATGCCCCGGAAGGCATCCCCTCTTTCGTCTACTTCTATCGGTAACTTTACTTGGAGCTATATTTTTATTCACCACATGATATGTGTTTTGCTTGGAGCGTCTTGTATTATTTGAGTCTTTTCTTTTTAGTTTACCACAATCATCCTTGCTGTACACACCTTTTGATAGAGCCATACATGATTTGGAATTTGTTAGAATACTCTATGTGCTTCGCTTATATCTTTTGAGTTATATAGTTTTCCTCTAGTACTTCACTTATATCTTTTAGAGCACTGTGGTGGATTTGTTTTATAGAAACTATTGATCTCTCATGCTTCACTTAGATTATTTTGAGATTCTTAAATAGCATGGTAATTCGCTTAAAATCCTAAACATGCTAGGTATTCAAGATTAGTAAAAATTTCTTATGAGTGTTTTGAATACTAAGAGAAGTTGGATGCTTGATGATTGTTTTGAGATATGGAGGTAATAATATCAAAGTCATGCTAGTTGAGTAGTTGTGAAATTGAGAAATACTTGTGTTGAAGTTTGCAAGTCCCGTAGCATGCACGTATGGTAAACGTTATGTAACAAATTTGAAACATGAGGTGTTATTTGATTGTCTTCCTTATGAGTGGCGGTCGGGGATGAGCGATGGTCTTTTCCTACCAATCTATCCCCCTAGGAGCATGCGCGTAGTGCCGAGGTTTTTGATGACTTGTAGATTTTTGCAATAAGTATGTGAGTTCTTTATGACTAATGTTGAGTCCATGGATTATACGCACTCTCACCCTTCCATCCTTGCTAACCTCTTCGGTACCGTGCATTGCCCTTTCTCACATTGGGAGTTGGCGCAAACTTTGCCGGTGCATCCAAACCCCGTGATATGATACGCTCTTTCACACATAAACCTCCTTATATCTTCCTCAAAACAGCCACCATACCTACCTATTATAGCATTTCCATAGCCATTCCGAGATATATTGCCATGCAACTTTCCACCATTCCGTTTATCATGACACATTCATCATTGTCATATTGCTTAGCATGATCATGTAGTTGACATAGTATTTGTGGCAAAGCCACCGTTCATAATTCTTTCATACATGTCACTCTTGGTCCATTGCATATCCCGGTACACCGCCGGAGGCATTCATATAGAGTCATCTTTTGTTCTAGTATCGAGTTGTAATCATTGAGTTGTAAATAAATAGAAGTGTGATGATCATCATTTTCTAGGGCATTGTCCCAAGTGAGGAATTATAAAAAAAGGAGAGAAAGGCCATATAAAAAAAGGAAGGCCAAATAAAAAAAGAGAGAAAAAGAGAGAAAATGAAACAATTGCTTGGCTTGTCATCGGGGTTGTGCATGATGAGAGCATTCTTGTGTGACGAAAATGAAACATGACTAAACTATATGATTTTGTAGGGATGAACTTTCTTTGGCCATGTTATTTTGAGAAGACATAATTGCTTAGTTAGTATGCTTGAAGTATTATTATTTTTATGTCAATATGAACTTTTGTCTTGAATCTTTCGGATCTGAATATTCATGCCACAATTAAGAAGAATTACATAAAAATTATGCCAAGTAGCACTCCGCACCAAAAATTCTGTTTTTATGATTTACCTACTCGAGGACGAGCAGGAATTAAGCTTGGGGATGCTTGATACGTCTCCAACGTATCTATAATTTTTGATTGCTCCATGCTATATTATCTACTGTTTTGGACATTATTGGGCTTTATTATCAACTTTTATATTATTTTTGGGACTAACCTATTAACCGGAGGCCCAACCCAGAATTGCTGTTTTTTGCCTGTTTTAGGGTTTCGAAGAAAAGGAATATCAAACGGAGTCCAAACGGAGTCCAAACGGAATGAAACCTTCGGAACGTGATTTTCTCAACGAACAAGACCCAGGAGACTTGGACCCTACGTCAAGACACAAAAGAAGAGGCCACGAGGTAGGGGGACACGCCTACCCCCCCCCCCCCCCCAGGCGCGCCCTCCACCCTTGTGGGCCCCCTGTTGCTCCACCGACGTACTCCTTCCTCCTATATATACCTACGTACCCCCAAACAATCAGATACGGAGCCAAAACCCTAATTCCACCGCCGCAACTTTCTGTATCCACGAGATTCCATCTTGGGGCCTGTTCCGGAGCTCCGCCGGAGGGGGCATCGATCACGGAGGGCTTCTACATCAACACCATAGCCCCTCCGATGAAGTGTGAGTAGTTTACCTCAGACCTACGGGTCCATAGTTAATAGCTAGATGGCTTGTTCTCTCTTTTTGGATCTCAATACAATGTTCTCCCCCTCTCTTGTGGAGATCTATTCGATGTAATCTTCTTTTTACGGTGTGTTTGTTGAGACCAATGAATTGTGGGTTTATGATCAAGTCTATTTACGAACAATATTTGAATCTTCTCTGAATTCTTTTATGTATGATTTGTTATCTTTGCAAGTCTCTTCGAATTATCAGTTTGGTTTGGCCTACTAGATTGATTTTTCTTGCAATGGGAGAAGTGCTTAGCTTTGGGTTCAATCTTGCGGTGTCCTTTCCCAGTGACAGTAGGGGAGCAAGGCACGTATTGTATTGTTGCCATCGAGGATAACAAGATGGGTTTTTCTGAAGGAAATATGCCCTAGAGGCAATAATAAAGTTATTATTTATTTCCTTATTTCATAATAAATGTTTATTGTTCATGCTAGAATTGTATTAACTGGAAACATAATACATGTGTGAATACATAGACAAACAGAGTGTCACTAGTATGCCTCTACTTGACTAGCTCGTTAATCAAAGATGGTTATGTTTCCTAACCATGGACAAAGAGTTGTTATTTGATTAACGGGATCACATCATTAGATGAATGATCTGATTGACATGACCCATTCCATTAGCTTAGCACCCGATCGTTTAGTATGTTGCTATTGCTTTCTTCATGACTTATACATGTTCCTATGACTATGAGATTATGCAACTCCCGTTTGCCGAAGGAACACTTTGTGTGCTACCAAACGTCACAACGTAACTGGGTGATTATAAAGGAGCTCTACAGGTGTCTCCAAAGGTACATGTTGGGTTGGCATATTTCGAGATTAGGATTTGTCACTCCGATTGTCGGAGAGGTATCTCTGGGCCCTCTCGGTAATGCACATCACTTAAGCCTTGCAAGCATTGCAACTAATGAGTTAGTTGCGGGATGATGTATTACGGAACGAGTAAAGAGACTTGCCGGTAACGAGATTGAACTAGGTATTGGATACCGACGATCAAATCTCGGGCAAGTAACATACCGATGACAAAGGGAACAACGTATGTTGTTATGCGGTCTGACCGATAAAGATCTTCGTAGAATATGTAGGAGCCAATATGGGCATCCAGGTCCCGCTATTGGTTATTGACCGGAGACGTGTCTCGGTCATGTCTACATTGTTCTCGAACCCGTAGGGTCCGCACGCTTAAGGTTTCGATGACAGTTATATTATGAGTTTATACGTTTTGATGTACCGAAGGTTGTTCGGAGTCCCGGATGTGATCACGGACATGACGAGGAGTCTCGAAATGGTCGAGACATAAAGATTGATATATTGGAAGCCTATGTTTGGATATTGGAAGTGTTCTGGGTGAAATCGGGATTTTACCGGAGTACCGGGAGGTTACCGGAACCCCCGGGGAGCTATATGGGCCTTAGAGGGCCTTAGTGGAAAAGAGAAGGGGCAGCCCAAGATGGGCCGCGCGCCCCTCCCCTCCCTTGGTCTGAATAGGACAAGGAGAGGGGGCCGGCCCCCCTCTCTCTTTTCCCCCCTCCGCGAATCCTATTCCAACTAGGATTGGGGGTGGGGGAATCCTACTCCTAGAGGGAGTAGGACTCCTCCTGGCGCGCCTCTCCTAGGCCGGCCGCACCCCCCCTTGATCCTTTATATATGGAGGCAGGGGAACCCCAGAGAGACACAAGTTGATCCACGTGATCTTATTCTTAGCCGTGTGCGGCGCCCCCTGCCACCATAGTCCTCGATAATATTGTAGTGGTGCTTAGGCGAAGCCCTGCGACAGTAGTACATCAAGATCGTCACCACGCCGTCGTGCTGACGGAACTCTTCCCCGACACTTTGCTGGATCGGAGTCCGGGGATCGTCATCGAGCTGAACGTGTGCTAAAACTTGGAGGTGCCGTAGTTTCGGTGCTTGATCGGTCGGGCCGTGAAGACATACGACTACATCAACCAAACGCTTCCGTTGTCGATCTACAAGGGTACGTAGATCACACTCTCCCCTCGTTGCTATGCATCACCAGGATCTTGCGTGTGCGTAGGAATTTTTTTGAAATTACTACGTTCGCCAACAGTGGCATCCGAGCCTAGGTTTTATGGTTTGATGTTATATGCACGAGTAGAACACAAGTGAGTTGTGGGCGATATAAGTCATACTGCTTACCAGCATGTCATACTTTAGTTCGGCAGTATTGTTGTATGAAGCGGCCCGGGCCGACATTACGCGTACGCTTACGCGAGACTGGTTCTACCGCCATGCTTTGCACACAGGTGGCTGGCGGGTGTCAGTTTCTCCAACTTTAGTTGAACCGAGTGTGGCTACGCCCGGTCCTTACGAAGGTTAAAACAGCACCAACTTGACAAACTATCGTTGTGGTTTTTGATGCGTAGGTAAGAACGGTTCTTGCTAAGCCCGTAGCAGCCACGTAAAACTGGCAACAACAAAGTAGAGGACGTCTAACTTGTTTTTGCAGGGCATGTTGTGATGTGATATGGTCAAGACGTGATGAGATATAAGTTGTTGTATGAGATGATCATGTTTTGTTGAAGTTATCGGCAACTGGCAAAATCCTTATGGTTGTCTCTCTATTGCATAAGATGCAAGCGCCCAATAACTGCTTTACTTTATCGCTATGCGATAGCAATAGTTGCAAGAGCAATTGTTGGCGAGACGACCACGTGACGACACATTGATATAGATCAAGATGATGGAGATCATGGTGTCATGCCGGTGACGATAGAGATCATAACAGTACTTTGGAGATGGAAATCAAAGGCGCAAGATGATGATGGCCATATCATGTCACATATTTTGATTGCATATGATGTTTATCTTTTATACATCTTATTTTGCTTAGTTTGACGGTAGCATTTTAAGATGATCTCTCACTAATTATCAAGAAGTGTTCTCCCTGAGTATGCACCGTTGCGAAAGTTCTTCGTGCTGAGACACCATGTGATGATCGGGTGTGATAGGCTCTACGTTCAAATACAATGGGTGCAAAACAGTTGCACACGCGGAATACTCAGGTTATACTTGACGAGCCAAGCATATACAGATATGGCCTCGGAACACGGAGACCGAAAGGTCGAGCGTGAATCATATAGTAGATATGATCAACATAGTGATTTTCACCAATGAAACTGCTCCATCTCACATGATGATCGGACATGGTTTAGTTGATTTGGATCACGTGATCACTTAGAGGATTAGAGGGATGTCTATCTAAGTGGGAGTTCTTAAGTAATATGATTAATTGAACTTAAATTTATCATGAACTTAGTCCTGGTAGTATTTTGCAAATTATGTTGTAGATCAATAGCTCGCGTTGCTGCTTCCCTGTGTTTATTTTGATATGTTCCTAGAGAAAATTGTGTTGAAAAATGTTAGTAGCAATGATGCGGATTGGATCCGTGATCTGAGGTTTATCCTCATTGCTGCACAGAAGAATTATGTCCTTGATGCACCGCTAGGTGACAGACCTATTGCAGGAGCAGATGCAGACGTTATGAACGTTTGGCTAGCTCAATATGATGACTACTTGATAGTTTAGTGCACCATGCTTAATGGCTTAGAATCGGGACTTCAAAGACGTTTTGAACGTCATGGAACATATGAGATGTTCCAGGAGTTGAAGTTAATATTTCAAGCAAATACCCGAGTTGAGAGATATGAAGTCTCCAACAAGTTCTATAGCTAAAAGACGGAGGAGAATCGCTCAACTAGTGAGCATGTGCCCAGATTGTCTGAGTACTACAATCACTTGAATCAAGTGGGAGTTAATCTTCCAGATAAGATAGTGATTGACAGAATTCTCTTGTCACCATCACCAAGTTAGTAGAACTTCGTGATGAACTATATATGCAAGGGATAACGGAAACGATTCCCAAGCTCTTCATAATGCGGAAATTGATGAAGGTAGAAATCGAGAAAAACATCAAGTGATGATGGTAGACAAGACCACTAGTTTCAAGAAAAGGGCAGAGGGAAGAAGGGGAACTTTAAAAAGAACAGCAAGCAAGTTGCTGCTCAAGTGAAGAAGCCCAAGTCTGATCCTAAGCCCGAGACTAAGTGCTTCTACTGCAAAGGGACTGGTCACTGGAAGCGGAACTACCCCAAGTGATTGGCAGATAAGAAGGATGGCAAAGTGAACATAAGTATATTTGATATACATGTTATTGATATGTACTTTACTAGTGTTTATAGCAACCCCTCAGTATTTGATACTAGTTCAGTTGCTAAGATTAGTAACTCGAAATGGGAGTTGCAGAATAAAGACTAGTTGAGGGTGAAGTGACGATGTGTGTTGGAAGTGGTTCCAAGATTGATATGATCATCATCGCACACTCCCTATACTTTCGGGATTAGTGTTGAACCTGAATAAGTGTTATTTGGTGTTTGCGTTGAGCATGAATATGATTTGATCATGTTTATTGTAATACGGTTATTCATTTAAGTAAGAGAATAAATTGTTGTTCTGTTTACATGAATAAAACCTTATATGGTTACACACCCAATGAAAATAGTTCGTTGGATCTCGATCATAGTGATACACATAATCATAATATTGAAACCAAAAGATGCAAAGTTAATAATGATAGTGCAACTTATTTGTGGCACTGCCGTTTAGGTCATATTGGTGTAAAGCGCATGAAGAAACTCCATGCTGATGGGATTTTGGAATCACTTGATTATGAATCACTTGATGCTTGCGAACCATGCCTCATGGGCAAGATGACTAAGACTCCATTCTCCGGAGTGAGCAACTAACTTATTGGAAATAATACATACTGATGTATGTGGTCCGATGAGTGTTAAGGCTCACGGCAAGTATCGTTATTTTCTGATCTTCACAGATGATTTGAGCAGATATGGGTATATCTACTTGATGAAACATAAGTCTAAAACATTTGAAAAGTTCAAAGAATTTCAGAATGAAGTGGAAAATCATCGTGACAAGAAAATAAAGTTTCTACGATCTGATCGCGGAGACAAATATTTGAGTTACGAGTTTGGTCCTCAATTAAAACAATGTGGAATAGTTTCACAAACTCATGCCACATGGAACACCACATCATAATGGTGTGTCCGAACGTCATAACCGTACTTTATTGGATATAGTGCAATCTATGATGTCTCTTACCGATCTACCACTATCGTTTTGGGGTTATGCATTAGAGACAGCTGCATTCACGTTAAAAGGGTACCATCTAAATCTGTTGAGACGACACCATATGAACTGTGGTTTGGCAAGAAACCAAAGTTGTCGTTTCTCAAAGTTTGGGGTTGCAATGCTTATGTGAAAAAGTTTCATCTTGATAAGCTCAAACCCAAATCGGAAAGGTGTGTCTTCATAGGATACCCAAAAGTTACTGTTGGGTACACCTTCTATCACAGATCCGAAGGCAAGACTTTTGTTGCTAAATTCGGAAACTTTCTAGAGAAGGAGTTTCTCTCGAAAGAAGTGAGTGGGAGGAAAGTAGAACTTGATGAGGTAACTGTACCTGCTCCCTTATTGGAAAGTAGTTCATCACAGAAATCTGTTCCTGTGACTACTACACCAATTAGTGAGGAAGCTAATGATGATGATCATGTAACTTCAGATCAAGTTACTATCGAATCTCGTAGGTAAACCAGAGTGAGATCCGCACCAGAGTGGTACGGTAACCCTATTCTGGAGGTCATGTTACTTGACCATGAAGAACCTACGAACTATGAGGAAGCGATGATGAGCCTAGATTCCGATAAATGGCTTGAGGCCATGAAATCCGAGATAGGATCCATGTATGAGAACAAAGTGTGGACTTTGGTGGACTTGCCCGAGGATCGGCAAGCCATTGATAATAAATGGATCTTCAAGAGGAAGACGGACACGGATAGTAGTGTTACTATCTACAAAGCTAGAACTGTCGCAAAAGGTTTTCGACAAGTTCAAGGTGTTGACTATGATGAGATTTTCTCACTCGTATCTATGCTTAAGTCTGTCCGAATCATGTTAGCAATTGCCGCATTTTATGAAATCTGGCAAATGGATAAACAAAACTGCATTCCTTAATGGATTTATTAAAGAAGAGTTGTATATGATGCAACTAGAAGGTTTTGTCAATCCTAAAGGTACTAACAAAATATGCAAGCTCCAACGATCCATCTATGGACTGGTGCAAACATCTCGGAGTTGGAATATACGCTTTGATAAGTTGATCAAAGCATATAGTTTTATACAGACTTGCGGTGAAGCCTGTATTTACAAGAAAGTGAGTGGGAGCACTACAACATTTCCGATAAGTATATGTGAAAGACATATTGTTGATCGGAGATAATGTAGAATTATTCTGCAAAGCATAAAAGAATGTTTGAAAGGAGTTTTTCAAAGAAAGACCTCGGTGAAGCTGCTTACATATTGAGCATCAATATCTATAGAGATAGATCAAGACGCTTGATAAGTTTTTCAATGAGTATATACCTTGACAAGATTTTGAAGTAGTTCTAAATGGAACAGTCAAAGAAGGAGTTCTTGCCTGTGTTACAAAGGTGTGAAGTTGAGTAAGACTCAAAACCCGACCACGGCAGAAGATAGAGAGAGAATGAAAGTCATTCCCTATGCCTCAGCCATAGGTTCTATAAAGTATGCCATGCTGTGTACCAGACCTATTGTATACCCTGCCCTGAGTTTGGCAAGGGAGTACAATAGTGATCTAGGAATAGATCACTGGACATTGGTCAAAATTATCCTTAGTGGAATAAGGATATGTTTCTCGATTATGGAGGTGACAAAAGGTTCATCATAAAGGGTTACGTCGATGCAAGTTTTTGACACTGATCCAGATGATTCTAAGTCTCAATCTGGATACATATTGAAAGTGGGAGCAATTAGCTAGAGTAGCTCCGTGCAGAGCATTGTAGACATAGAATTTTGCAAAATACATACGGATCTGAATTTGGCAGGCCCGTTGACTAAATTTCTCTCACAAGCAAAACATGATCACTCTTTGGGTGTTAATCACATAGTGATGTGAACTGGATTATTGAATCTAGTAAACCTTTTGGGTGTTAGTCACATGGAGATGTGAACCAATCACATAAAGATGTGAACTATTGGTGTTAATCACATAGCGATGTGAACTAGATTATTGACTCTAGTGCAAGTGGGAGACTGAAGGAAATATGCCCTAGAGGCAATAATAAAGTTATTATTTATTTCCTTATTTCATGATAAATGTTTATTATTCATGCGAGAATTGTATTAACCGGAAACATAATACATGTGTGAATACATAGACAAACAGAGTGTCACTAGTATGCCTCTACTTGACTAGCTCGTTAATCAAAGATGGTTATGTTTCCTAACCATGGACAAAGAGTTGTTATTTGATTAACAGGATCACATCATTAGATGAATGATCTGATTGACATGACCCATTCCATTAGCTTAGCACCCGATCGTTTAGTATGTTGTTATTGCTTTCTTCATGACTTATACATGTTCCTATGACTATGAGATTATGCAACTCCCGTTTGCCGGAGGAACACTTTGTGTGCTACCAAACATCACAACGTAATTGGGTAATTATAAAGGAGCTCTACAGGTGTCTCCAAAGGTACATGTTGGGTTGGCGTATTTCGAGATTAGGATTTGTCACTCCGATTGTCGGAGAGGTATCTCTGGGCCCTCTCGGTAATGCACATCACTTAAGCCTTGCAAGCATTGCAACTAATGAGTTAGTTGCGGGATGATGTATTACGGAACGAGTAAAGAGACTTGCCGGTAACGAGATTGAACTAGGTATTGGATACCGACGATCGAATCTCGGGCAAGTAACATACCGATGACAAAGGGAACAACGTATGTTGTTATGCGATCTGACCGATAAAGATCTTCGTAGAATATGTAGGAGCCAATATGGGCATCCAGGTCCCGCTATTGGTTATTGACCGGAGACGTGTCTCGGTCATGTCTACATTGTTCTCGAACCCGTAGGGTCCGCACGCTTAAGGTTTCGATGACAGTTATATTATGAGTTTATACATTTTGATGTACCGAAGGTTGTTCGGAGTCCCGGATGTGATCACGGACATGACGAGGAGTCTCGAAATGGTCGAGACATAAAGATTGATATATTGGAAGCCTATGTTTGGATATCGGAAGTGTTCCGGATGAAATCGGGATTTTACCGGAGTACCGGGAGGTTACCGGAACCCCCCGGGAGCTATATGGGCCTTAGTGGGCCTTAGTGGAAAAGAGAAGGGGCAGCCCAAGATGGGCCGCGCGCCCCTCCCCTCCCTTGGTCCGAATAGGACAAGGAGAGGGGGCCGGCCCCCCTCTCTCTTTTCCCCCCTCCGTGAATCCTATTCCAACTAGGATTGGGGGGGGATCCTACTCCCAGAGGGAGTAGGACTCCTCCTGGCGCGCCTCTCCTAGGCCGGCCGCACCCCCCCCTTGATCCTTTATATACGGAGGCAGGGGAACCCCAGAGAGACACAAGTTGATCCACGTGATCTTATTCTTAGCCGTGTGCAGCGCCCCCTGCCACCATAGTCCTCGATAATATTGTAGCGGTGCTTAGGCGAAGCCCTGCGACAGTAGTACATCAAGATCGTCACCACGCCGTCGTGCTGACGAAACTCTTCCCCGACACTTTGCTGGATCGGAGTCCGGGGATCGTCATCGAGCTGAACGTGTGCTAAAACTTGGAGGTGCCGTAGTTTCGGTGCTTGATCGGTCGGGCCGTGAAGACGTACGACTACATCAACCAAACGCTTCCATTGTCGATCTACAAGGGTACGTAGATCACACTCTCCCCTCGTTGCTATGCATCACCAGGATCTTGCGTGTGCGTAGGAATTTTTTTGAAATTACTACGTTCCCCAACATTTTCATCATATTGCATGAGTTTATCCCTCTACATCATGTCATCTTGCTTAAGGTGTTACTCTTTTTTAACTTAATACTCTAGATGCATGCTGGATAGCGGTTGATAAGTGGAGTAATAGTAGTAGATGCAGGCAGGAGTCGGTCTACTTGTCTCGGATGTGATGCCTATATACATGATCATACCTAGATATTCTCATAACTATGCTCAATTCTGTCAATTGCTCAACAGTAACTTGTTCACCCACCGTAGAATAACTATGCTTTCGAGAGAAGCCACTAGTGAAACCTATGGCCCCCGGGTCTATCTTTATCATATTAATCTACCAATACTTAGTTATTTCCTTTTGCTTTTACTTTGCATCTTTATCATAAAAATACCAAAAATATTATCTTATCATATCTATCAGATCTCACTCTCATAAGTGGCCGTGTAGGGATTGACAACCCCTTAACGCGTTGGTTGCGAGGATTTATTTGTTTTGTGTAGGTACGAGGGACTCGCGCATAGCCTCCTACTGGATTGATACCTTGGTTCTCAAAAACTGAGGGAAATAATTACGCTACTTTGCTGCATCATCCCTTCCTCTTCGGGGAAAACCAACGCAGTGCTCAAGAGGTAGCAACAAATCATATTCATGTTCATAATCAGAGGGGTATTAATATGAATAAAGGATCTAAACATATGATCTTCCACCAAATAAACCAACTAGCATCAACTACAAGGAGTAATCAACACTACTAGCAACCCACAGGTACCAATCTGAGGCTTTGGGACAAATATTGGATACAAGAGATGAACTAAGGTTTGAGATGAGATGGTGATGGTGAAGATGTTGATGGAGATTGACCCCCTCCTGATAAGAGGATCGATAGTGATGACGATGGTGATGATCTCCCCCTCCCGGATGGAAGTTTCCCCGGCAGAACAGCTCCGCTGGAGCCCTAGATTGGTTCCGCCTCGTGGCGGCGGAGTTTTGTCCCGTGAGCTTGCTTATGAGTTTTTCCTGGACGAAAGACCTCATATAGCAGAAGATGGGCATCAGAGGGCTGCCAGGGGGCCCACGAGGCAGGGGGCGCGCCCCCACCCTCATGGATGGTGGGTGGCCCCCCTCTGGTACCTCCTTCGCCCAATATTTTTTATATATTCTGAAACGTGCTCCCATGAAGTTTCAGGAGTTTTGGAGTTGTGCAGAATAGGTCTCTAATATTTGCTCCTTTTCCAGCCCAGAATTCCAGCTGCCGGCATTCTCCCTCTTCATGTAAACCTTGTAAAATAAGAGAGAATAGGCATAAGTATTGTGGCATAATGTGTAATAACAGCCCATAATGCAATAAATATCGATATAAAAGCATGATGCAAAATGGACGTATCAGCCCCCGGGTCTACTTTACATCATATTAGTTTCCCGTCAACTAGCTATTTATGTCGCCGTTTATTTTGCAATCTTTATTTTCCAATCTATACCATAAAAATACAAAAAATATTTATCTTATTATCTCTATTAGATCTCACTTTCGTAAGTGACGTGAAGGGATTGAAAACCCCTTTATCGTGTTGATTGTGAGGTTCTTATTTGTTTGTGCAGGTACTAGGCGACTTGCGTGTAGTCTCCTACTGGATTGATACCTTGGTTCTCAAAAACTGAGGGAAATACTTACGCTACTTTGCTGCATCACCCTTTCCTCTTCAAGGGAAAACCAACGCATGCTCAAGAGGTAGTAGGTATTTGATGGCATGAAGATCATCACCGCGGGCCATTTGAATATGGAGAATAAAGTCTTCAATCCATACCGCGGGATCTGTGTTTCCATCATATGATTCGATATTCACAGGTTTGAACCCTCCTGGGAATTCATGTTCCATTACTTCATCAGTGAAGCAGAAGGGGTGTGCGGTGCCTCTATATCGGGCCAGATCGTGACGTATTTCGAATGGAGTCCGTCTACGATTTTCGGCCCGGGCGTGATTGTGCTTGCCATGTTCGGCTTGATAGCCATCGTCGCGCGTCGGGCGCGCCCCCGCGATCCTTAGATCAATCTGGTCGGACCTGCTTTATTCTTCAGGTCCTGCCGCAGGTCATACGTGTATCCCCGAGCTATCTTATCTCTGCCTTTACGGTGAGGTAGGACGGGCTGGTGTTCGGCTTGAGTAGCCGTTTTGTCCCGGCCACGTGGTGGTCGATCAGCCGCATTACGCGCTGATGGTAACAGGCTCAAGTGCCTTGTCATCGAATTGAGGTAGTAGTTTACGCTTCGGGTAACTCTTGGTTGGGCGCTCGAGGCCGTATTCCTCTGCTGCCAGGACATCAGTCCATCTATCGTTGAGAAGATCTTGATCAGCTTGAAGCTGCTGCTGCTTCTTTTTCAGGCTCTTGCAGTGGCTATTAGCCGTTGCTTACAGCGCTCCTGCTCGAGAGGTTCCTCAGGCACGATAAAGTCTTTGTCGCCGAGGCTCACCTCATCCTCGGAGGGTGGAAGGTAATTACTGTCCTCCGAGTCTTTGTTTGTGGCTTGTTCATCAGGGCTAACTTGCCCATCCTCCCGATCGTCTTGTTCAGAGTTTTGCTCGACGGGGTTTTCTTGGTCTTCGGCATCATCCGGAGTGTTGTTGTCTCTTGTGGCGGTATTGCTGTCTTTCCTGCGGCGTGATTTAGAGCGGCGGCGTCGGTGCTTTTGTTGTATCTCGGGAGGTTTATCCTCTACTGGATTTTTCTCATTATTGTTGTCACCCTCCTTGACTGTATCCACCATGTACACGTCATACGGAGAGGTGCCCGTCCAACATCCGGTAAACAGTGGGTTTTCGGCTTGCTCCTCTCCCGCATCGTCGTCCATACCGTCGATGTCTTCGGAGCCGTAATCGAGCATGTCAATTAAGTCCTCTACTGTGGCGATGAAGTGGGTGGTGGGTGGGACGTAAAATTCCCCGCTCTCAACCCCTAGTCCGGGCTGGGCGTAGTTCGGACGTTGCTCCTCCATAATCACGAGGGATCGTATCAAGTCCAGAGCCTCGCTTAAAGGCGAGGTTTGTCGAGGGAGAAAAGAATCCGTGGGGTATGGCGGGAAGCGAATTCCTCAGCCGAGCTCACATGATGCGGATTCCGAGAGTTTGGAGCCAGTGTCCGGGGAAGAGTCTGGCTTTGTGATGGATGCCGGTGACACTGCTTCCTCTGGCTCTCCCGTACTGGGCTTAGTTGCCACAGATAGTCCGACGGGTTTAGAAATCCCGTTTTTGGTACTAGCGAGGCGCTCCGGATCTAAGGCCAGAGCGGAGGTTGGGGTCGTGAATCCTTGGAAGATCAAGTCTCCTCGGATGTCAGCAACATAATCCAGGTCTCCAAAACTAATCTGGTGACCTAGGGCATAGCTGTCGATCTGCTCCAAATGGCCAAGTGAGTTGGCCCGCAGTGAGAAGCCGCTGAATACAAAGATCTGGCCGGGGACAAAAACCTCCCCTAGGGCAGCATCATTGCAGATGATGGATGGAGCCATCGAACCTTCTGACGGCGACATAGTGGAACTCTCAATGAAAGCACCAATGCCAGTGTCAAAACCGGTGGATCTCGGGTAGGGGGTCCCGAACTGTGCGTCTAAGGTTGATGGTAACAGGAGACAGGGGACATGAAGTTTCACCCAGGTTCGGGCCCTCTTGATGGAGGTAATACCCTACGTCCTGCTTGATTGATATTGATGAATATGGGGGTTACAAGAGTTGATCTACCACAAGATTGTAATGGTAAAACCCTAGAAGTCTAGCTTGTATGATTATGATTGCCCCTAAGGACTAAACACTCCGGTTTATATAGACACCGGAGGGGACTAGGGTTGTACAAAGTCGGTTACAGAGAAAGGAAATAGTACATTCATACGTCTCCAACGTATCTATAATTTTTTATTGTTCCATGCTATTATATTATCTGTTTTGGATGTTTAATGGGCTTTAATATAGCTTTTTATATTATTTTTGGGACTAACCTACTAACCAAAGGCCTAGTGCAAATTGCTGTTTTTTGCCTATTTCAGTGTTTCGCAGAAAAGGAATATCAAACGGAATCCAAACGGAATGAAACCTTCGGGAGAGTTATTTTTGGAACAAACGTGATCCAGGAGACTTGGAGTGGACATCAAGAAAGAAGCGAGGAGGCTATGAGGAAGGAGGGCGCGCCCAGGGGGTAGGCGCGCCCCCACCCTCGTGGGCCCCTCGCAGCTCCACCGACGTAATTCTTCCTCCTATATATACCCATATACCCCAAAAACATCCAGGAGCACCACGAAACCCTATTTCCACCGCCGCAACCTTCTGTACCCGTGAGATCCCATCTTGGGGCCTTTTTCGGTGCTCCGCCGGAGGGGGAATCGATCACCGAGGGCTTCTACATCAACACCATAGCCTCTCCGATGATGTGTGAGTAGTTTACCACAGACCTTTGGGTCCATAGTTATTAGCTAGATGGCTTCTTCTCTCTCTTTGGATCTCAATACAAAGCTCTCCTCGATTCTCTTGGAGATCTATTCGATGTAATTCTTTTTGCGGTGTGTTTGTCGAGATCCGATGAATTGTGGGTTTATGATCAAGATTATCTATGAACAATATTTGATTCTTCTCTGAAATCTTTTATGCATGATTTAAATATCTTTGCAAGTCTCTTGGAATTATCAGTTTAGTTTGGCCTACTAGATTGATCTTTCTTGCAATGGGAGAAGTGCTTAGCTTTGGGTTCAATCTTGTGGTGTCCTTTCCCAGTGACAGTAGGGGCAACAAGGCACGTATTGTATAATTGCCATTAAGGATAAAAAAGATGGGGTTTATATCATATTGCTTGAGTTTATCCCTCTACATCATGTCATCTTGCCTAATGCGTTACTCTGTTCTTATGAACTTAATACTGTAGATGCATGCTGGATAGTGGTCGATGTGTGGAGTAATAGTAGTAGATGCAGAATCGTTTCGGTCTACTTGTCACGGACGTGATGCCTATATACATGATCATGCCTAGATATTCTCATAACTATGCGCTTTTCTATCAATTGCTCGACGGTAATTTGTTCGCCCACCGTAGAATTTGCTATCTTGAGAGAAGCCACCAGTGAAATCTATGGCCCCCGGGTCTATCTTCCATCATACTATTTTCCTATCAACTTGCTATTTCTATTTTGCAATCTTTATTTTCCAATCTATACAACAAAAATACCAAAAATATTTATCTTATTATTTTTATCAGATCTCACTTTCCTAAGTGATCGTGAAGGGATTGACAACTCCTTTATCGTGTTGGTTGCGAGGTTCTTATTTATTTGTCCAGGTACGCGGGACTTGCGTGTAGTCTCCTACTGGATTGATACCTTGGTTCTCAAAACTGAGGGAAATACTTATGCTATTGTGCTGCATCATCCTTTCCTCTTCAAGGGAAAACCAACGCAAGCTCAAGAGGTAGCAAGAAGGATTTCTGGCGCCGTTGCCGGGAGATCTACGCACAAGTCAAGACATACCAAGTACCCATCACAAACTCTTATCCCTCGCATTACATTATTTGCCATTTGCCTCTCGTTTTCCTCTCCCCCACTTCACCCTTGCCATTTTATTCGCCTTCTTTTCCGCCCGTCTCTTTTCGCTTGCCTCTTGTTTGCTTGTGTGTTGGATTGATTGTTTGTCATGATGGCTCAAGATAATACTAAATTGTGTGACTTCTCCAATACCAACAAATGATTTTATTAGCACTCCGATTGCTCCTCTTACCGATGCTGAATCTTGTGAAATTAATACTGCTTTGTTGAATCTTGTCATGAAAGATCCATTTTCTGGTCTTCCTAGTGAAGATGCCGCTACCCATCTAAACAGCTTTGTTGATTTATGTGATATGCAAAAGAAGAAAGATGTGGATAATGATATTGTTAAATTGAAGCTATTTCCGTTTTCGCTTAGACATCGTGCTAAAACTTGGTTTTCGTCTTTGCCTAAAAATAGTTTATTCATGGAATAAGTGCAAAGATGCTTTTATCTCTAAGTATTTTCCTCCCGCTAAGATCATCTCTCTTAGAAATGATATCATGAATTTTTGGCAACTTGATCATGAGCATGTTGCACAAGTTTGGGGGAGGATGAAATTAATGATACGTAATTTCCCTACTCATGGATTAAATTTATGGATGATCATACAATTTTTTTATGCCGGATTGAATTTTGCTTCTAGAAATCCTTTAGATTCGGTTGCGGGAGGCACTTTTATGAAAATCACTTTAGGAGAAGATACTAACCTCCTAGATAATATTATGGTTAATTATTCTCAATGGCACACCGAAAGATCTACTAGTAAAAAGGTTCATGCTATAGAAGAAATTAATGTTTTGAGTGGAAAGATGGATGAACTTATGAAATTGTTTGCTAATAAGAGTGTTTCTTATTATCCTAATGATATGCCTTTGTCCACTTTGATTGAGAATAATAATGAATCTATGGATGTGAATTTTGTTGGTAGGAACAATTTTGGTAACAACGCTTATAGAGGAAACTTTAATCCTAGGCCGTTTCCTAGTAATTCCTCTAATAATTATGGTAATTCCTACAACAACTCTTATGGAAATTTTAATAAGATGCCCTCTGATTTTGAGACTAGTGTTAAAGAATTTATGATTTCGCAAAAGAAATTCAATGCTTTGCTTGAAGAAAAATTGCCTAAGATTGATGAGTTGGCTAGGAACGTGGATAGAATTTCTCTTGATGTTGATTCCATGAAACTTAGATCTATTCCACCTAAGCATGATATCAATGAGTCTCTCAAAGCCATGAGAATTTCCATTGATGAGTGCAAAGAAAGAACCGCTAGGATGCGTGCTAAAAAGGATTGCTTTATAAAAGTGTGTTCTTCTAGTTTTCACGATAATAAGGATGAAGATCTAAAAGTGATTGATGTGTCTCCTATTAAATATTTCTTTTGAAATATGAATCTTGATAATGATGGGACTAGAGATGAGTCAACTTTAGCCAAAAGGCATCCCAATGATTTGGAGTTCTTAGATCTTGATGCAAAAATTGGTAAAAGTGGGATTGAAGAGGTCAAAACTTTACATATCAATGAACCCACTATTTTGGATTTCAAGGAATTTAATTATGATAATTGCTCTTTGATAGATTGTATTTCCTTGTTGCAATCCGTGCTAAATTCTCCTCATGCTTATGATCAAAATAAAGCTTTTACCAAACATATCGTTGATGCTTTAATAAAATCTTATGAAGAAAAGCTTGAATTAGAAGTTTCTATCCCTAGAAAACTTTATGATGAGTGGGAATCTACTATTAAAATTAAAATTAAAGATCATGAATGCTTTGCTTTATGTTATTTGGGTGCTAGTGTTCCACGATTCCAAAAAATTTGTGTGATGTGTTAGGTTTCCGTGAATTTGGTGATTGTTCTTTAAATTTGCACCTTGCGGATTCCACTATTAAGAAACCTATGGGAAGGATTAATGATGTTCTTATTGTTGCAAATAGGAATTATGTGCCCGTAGATTTCATTGTTCTTGATATAGATTGCAATCCTTCATGTCCTATTATTCTTGGTAGACCTTTCCTTAGAACGATTGGTGCAATTATTGATATGAAAGAAGGAAACATTAGATTCAAATTTCCGTTAAAGAAAGGCATGGAACACTTTCATAAAAAAAATTAAATTACCTTATGAATCTATTATGAGAGCCACTTATGGATTGCATACCAAAGATTACAATACTTAGATCTATTCTTGTTTTTATGCCTAGCTAGGGGCGTTAAACGATAGCGCTTGTTGGGAGGCAACCAAATTTTTGTTTCTTGATTTTTGGTTCTGTTTAGTAATAAATAATCCATCTAGCTTCTGTTTAGATGTGGTTTTATGCTTTTAATTAGTGTTTGTGCCAAGTAGAACCTTTGGGAAGACTTGGGGGATGTTTTTGCGATCTTGCTGCAACAAACAAAAACTTTAGCGCTCACGAGATTTGCTGCCATTTTTTTACTGTAGAGTGCGATTAGGTTGATTCTTTTTGAAGATGATTAATAGACAAATTCCTCACGTCCACCAATTTATTTCAGATTTTTTTGGGTTACAGAAGTATTCGAAACCTATAGATTACTACAGACTCTTCTGTTTTTGACAGATTCTGTTTTTCGTGTGTTGTTTGCTTATTTTGATGAATCTATGGCTAGTATCGGGGGGTATGAACCATAGAGAAGTTGGAATACAGTAGGTTTAACACCAATATAAATAAATAATGAGTTCATTAAAGTACCTTGGAGTGGTGGTTTGTTTTCTTATACTAACGGAGCTCATGAGATTTTCTGTTGAGTTTTGTGTTGTGAAGTTTTCAAGTTTTGGGTAAAGATTTGATGGAATTTGGAATAAGGAGTGGCAAGAGCCTAAGATTGGGGATTACCAAGGCACCCCAAGGTAAAATTCAAGGACAACTAAAAGCCTAAGCTTGGGGATGCCCCGGAAGGCATCCCCTCTTTCGTCTTCGTCTATTGGTAACTTTACTTGAGGCTATATTTTTATTCACCACATGATATGTGTTTTGCTTGGAGCGTCTTGTATGATTTGAGTCTTTGATTTTTAGTTTACCACAATCATCCTTGCTGTACACACCTTTTGGAGAGACACACATGAATCGGAATTTATTAGAATACTCTATGTGCTTCACTTATATCTTTTGAGCTAGATAATTTTGCTCTAGTGCTTCACTTATATCTTTAAGAGCACGGTGGTGGTTTTATTTTATAGAAATTATTAATATCTCATGCTTCACTTATATCATTTTGAGAGTCTTTTAGAACAGCATGGTAATTTTCTTTGGCTATAAAATTAGTCCTAATAGGATAGGCATCCAAGATGGATATAATAAAAACTATCATAAAAAGTGCGTTAAATACTATGAGAAGTTTGATACTTGATGATTGTTTTGAGATATGAAGATGGTGATATTAGAGTCATGCTAGTTGAGTAGTTGTGAATTTGAGAAATACTTGTTCTAAAGTTTGTGATTCCCGTAGCATGCACGTATGGTGAACCGTTATGTGAAGAAGTCGGAGCATGATTTATTTATTGATTGTCTTCCTTATGAGTGGCGGTCGGGGATGAGCGATGGTCTTTTCCTACCAATCTATCCTCCTAGAAGCATGCGTGTAGTACTTTGTTTCGATAACTAATAGATTTTTGCAAGAAGTGTGTGAGTTCTTTATGACTAATGTTGAGTCCATGGATTATACGCACTCTCACCCTTTCACCATTGCTAGCCTCTATAGTACCGCGCAACTTTCGCCGGTACCATAAACCCACCATATACCTTCCTCAAAACAGCCACCATACCTACCTATTATGGCATTTCCATATCCATTCCGAGATATATTGCCATGCAACTTACCACCATTCCGTTTGTTATGACACGCTTCATCATTGTCATATAGCTTTGCATGATCATGTAGTTGACATTGTATTTGTGGAAAAGCCACCTTTATATTCTTTCATACATGTCACTCATGAGTCATTGCACATCCCGGTACACCGCCGGAGGCATTCACATAGAGTCATATTTTGTTCTAAGTATCGAGTTGTAAGTAAATAAAAGTGTGATGATCATCTATTAGAGCATTGTCCCATGTGAGGAAAGGATGATGGAGACTATGATCCCCCCACAAGTCGGGATGAGACTCCGGACGAAAGAAAAAAATGAGAGAAAAAGAGAGAAGGGACAGTGTTACTATCCTTTTACCACACTTGTGCTTCAAAGTAGCACCATGATCTTCATGATAGAGAGTCTCCTATGTTGTCACTTTCATATACTAGTGGGATTTTTACATTATAGAACTTGGCTTGTATATTCAAATGATGGGCTTCCTCAAAATGCCCTAGGTCTTTATGAGCAAGCGAGTTGGATGCACACCCACTTAGTTCTTTTGTTGAGCTTTCATACACTTATAGCTCTAGTGCATCCGTTGCATGGCAATCCCTACTCGCTCACATTGATATCTATTGATGAGCATCTCCATAGCCTGTTGATATGCCTAGTTGATGTGAGACTATCTTCTCCTTTTTGTCTTCTCGACAACCACCATTCTATTCCACCTATAGTGCTATATCCATGGATCACGCTCATGTATTGCGTGAAGATTGAAAATTTTTGAGAACATCAAAAGTATGAAAAAATTGCTTGGCTTATCATCGGGGTTGTGCATGATTTAAATATTTTGTGCGGTGAAGATGGAGCATAGCCAGACTATATGATTTTGTAGGGATAACTCTCTTTGGCCATGTTATTTTGGGAAGACATGATTGCTTTGCCAGTATGCTTGAAGTATTATTATTTTTATGTCAATATTAAACTTTTGTCTTGAATCTTTCGGATCTGAACATTCATGCCACAATAAATAAAATTACATTAAGAATTATGCTAGGCAGCATTCCACATCAAAAATTCTGTTTTTATCATTTACCTACTCGAGGACGAGCAGGAATTAAGCTTGGGGATGCTTGATACGTCTCCAACGTATCTATAAATTTTTTATTGTTCCATGCTATTATATTATCTGTTTTGGATGTTTAATGGGATTTAATATACCTTTTTATATTATTTTTTGGACTAACCTACTAACCAAAGGCCCGGTGCAAATTGCTGTTTTTTTGCCTATTTCAGTGTTTCGCAGAAAAGGAATATCAAACGGAATCCAAACGGAATGAAACCTTTGGGAGAGTTATTTTTGGAACAAACGTGATCCAGGAGACTTGGAGTGGACGTCAAGAGAGAAGCTAGGAGTCCACGAGGCAGGAGGGCGCGCCTAGGGGGGGTAGGCGCACCCCCACCCTCATGGGCCCCTCGCAGCTCCACCGACGTACTCCCTTCGTTTTTATTTACTTTGCATATTAGAGTTGACTGAAGTCAAACTTCGTTAAGTTTGACCAAGTCTGTAGAAAAGAATATAAATATTTAGCACAAAAATTATGTATGATGCAAAAGTACATTCAACAATGAATCTAATGGTATTGATTTGTTATTGCACATGTTAATATTTTTTCCTATAAACTTTGTCAAAATTTACAAAGGTTGACTTTGACCAAAACTAATATGCGGAGTAAATAAAAACGGAGGGAGTACTTCTTGCTCCTATATATACCCATATACCTCGAAAACATCCAGGAGCACCACGAAACCCTATTTCCACTGCCGCAACCTTCTGTACGTGTGAGATCCCATCTTGGGGCCTTTTCCGGCGCTTCGCCGGAGGGGGAATCGATCACGGAGGGCTTCTACATCAACACCATAGCCTCTCCGATGATGTGTGAGTAGTTTACCATAGACCTTCAGGTCCATAGTTATTAGCTAGATGGCTTCTTCTCTCTCTTTGGATCTCAATACAAAGTTCTCCTCAGTTCTCTTGGAGATCTATTCGATGTAATTCTTTTTGCGGTGTGTTTGTCGAGATCCGATGAATTGTGGGTTTATGATCAAGATTATCTATGAACAATATTTGATTCTTCTCTGAAATCTTTTATGCATGATTTAAATATCTTTGCAAGTCTCTTCGAATTATCAGTTTGGTTTGGCCTACTAGATTGATCTTTCTTGCAATAGGGAAGTGCTTAGCTTTGGGTTCAATCTTGCGGTGTCCTTTCCCAGTGACAGCAGGGGCAGCAAGGCATGTATTGTATTGTTGCCATCGAGGATAAAAAGATGGGGTTTATATCATATTGCTTGAGTTTATCCCTCCACATCATGTCATCTTGCCTAATGCGTTACTCTGTTCTTATGAACTTAATACTCTAGATGCATACTGGATAGCAGTCGATGTGTGGAGTAATAGTAGTAGATGCAGAATCGTTTCGGTCTACTTGTCGCGGACGTGATGCCTATATACATGATCATGCCTAGATATTCTCATAACTATGCACTTTTCTATCAATTGCTCGACGGTAATTTGTTCACCCACCGTAGAATTTGCTATATTGAGAGAAGCCACTAGTGAAACCTATGGCCCTCGGGTCTATCTTCCATCATATTATTTTCCTATCAACTTGCTATTTATATTTTGCAATCTTTATTTTCCAATCTATACAACAAAAATACCAAAAATATTAATCTTATTATTTTTATCAGATCTCACTTTCGTAAGTGACCGTGAAGGGATTGACAACCCCTTTATCGCGTTGGTTGCGAGGTTCTTGTTTGTTTGTGCAGGTACGAGGGACTTGCGTGTAGCCTCCTACTGGATTGATACCTTGGTTCTCAAAACTGAGGGAAATACTTACGCTACTGTGTTGTATCATCCTTTCCTCTTCAAGGGAAAACCAACGTAAGCTCAAGAGGTAGCATACATCCGGCCGCCTAGCTTGCCTTCCACACAAAGGAGAGTCCCATCCGGACACGAGACAAAGTCTTCTGTCGTGTATCTTCATAGCCCATTAGTCCGGCCCATGTCACACAGGCCGGACGCCAGAGGACCCCTTAATCGAGGACTCCCTCAATCATGCGTCAGCTCCATACTTCTTACGATCTTCCATGGCTCCTCATTGGCAAATTTAACGAGATCTAGTTCTTACACGAGAAAGAAGGCGGGAACCCTCATCCGCAACAGTACATGCATGTGTTTCATAGTGCAATTGATGACTGTGAGTTTCAGGACCTTGTTTTCGGGGTGACTGATTCACATGGCAAAGCGGAAGGATCAGAGAGAAAAGTGGACCGTGGTTTGGTTAATGGTGTCTAGCCACTTTTATTCCCTCAAGATGCTCCGGAGAACATCTAATATAATCACTCCGACCACCGACCTCTATTGGTGAATATTGAACATTACGCTCTGCCATACCTTGCCTTGCGCTTCTCCTCCTCAAGGTTCATCTTCTTTTTCTGGATATCCATGAATGTGTTAAACCTCTCCACCTTATTTTCCTCCTTGAGTTCGTTGCACTTGGCACTTGCCCCCTCCTTCTTCACCATGATGTCCTCCCACTTGTCCATCATCTTGATGCCACCCTTTCTCGTTCTCCCATTTCTTTCTGCTCGACCCCAGCAAGCGGATGGCCGATGCACCCCACCGCTTGTTTCACAAACTTCATCCCTTTGGCATTGGCCGTCTTGATAGAATTGGCAATGTCACTCCACTTGCTTTTCCCATTCAAGTTTCTCCAATAATGGAGCATCGTAAATGGTTTGTACTTGTTTTTGTTGTACAACATCGCCACACGGTTGGGCTAGCAAAACAATACAATCACATAATCATCACACTGCAACATAGAGCAAGGCAATCACATGACCAATACATAGAGCAACACAAAGAAAAACTTACGAGCTCGTGGAGTCCCACGCCACCTGGACACCGCTTTTGCGTTTGTGCGTATACAACACAAAACTTGTTGACAGCCTCTTGACTGGTGTACCATCGACGATTTAGCGAGTTCCCATTCCAATCATCGATCTTTTCCTTCTCATGGGGATTGTAGTGCTTGTTCTCATGAAACCACTCATGGATCCTCCTTTAAAATATCTAACCCCTTTACTTTGCGTTGTGTGTCAAGACTTGTGCCCAACCATGCCAAACACAACAATTCGTCCTCGTGGTTAGATTAGGTGAGTCCCTCTTTCTCTTTGATTCCACATCGTGCACCAGTAGCGACTGCTACTTCGGATGTTTTGGCGAGTAATTATCTTCCACTTATCTGTCTTCGTGGTTCGCCACCGTTGTGCATGATATTCATCTTCGCCATGTCGGTCGCCCCTTCGAGCATGGGATGGGGCATTCCGCCGATTAGTGATCGGGCCCCTGCAAGCGAGGGCTCATTCGACGGATTCCGCAACCGGACGAGCTGTCGCGACTCGGTGAATTTGTAATCATCGTTGACGTGAACTGTGTCAACTCGGTGAATGTGTAATCACTACCGCAAGGAGAGGGGGATGTCAACATCGCTGACATGCCTGGCCCACCTAGCGGCAACACTGGGCCAGGCACGGGGCGACCAAGGCGCACCCACAAAGCCAACTTGCGTGTGGCCGGGCCCGAGTGGGCCAAGTGAGGCCCAGGTGTGCACCATCTACATATACCACTCGCTTCGCAAGGCAAGGGCATCCAGAGGATCAAAAGGCACGGCGGCGGCACGAACCCTAAATTCCCCATTCCCCTATGTTCTTCCAATTCATGTAATCGGGCTTGTAATCGAGACAAAGTGATCGAGACCTAAGATAATAGATTGATCCCCACTTCATCCCTAACAAATACACGTATCATTCATATCATAAATAACATCCTGATGCGACCCTTGCCTTTGCACAACAAAACACCAACCAACAATTCGGTGTATCTGACAAAACTAAAAAATAGCATAACACTAGTCTCTGCACAATGAAACACCAGGCAAGAAAGAAAATTACAATCAAGACCAAAGAAACCCCTGCGCTTGACACCAATACCTGTTCGGAACCATCACAGCAGACACCAAAGGAAAAAAAATGATAGATCACCTTCTCACCCCGAGTTTCGCGCGGCTCCATCACCGATATGCAGCTTTACGGACCTCCAAGGTGGCTTACCAAAGGCGAAGCCATTAACGTTGAATGAATCAGATCGGGACAACGCCCCGTACACGCCATCAAACTCCAGATCTGGCACCCCCGCATGACTGAGACGCCGGAAGAGAAAACCATACGATCCACCATGAACCCTACACACGATCCACCATCTTCCAAATGCCGCCGATACAGACCACAATTTGCATCTGCTCATGGACTACCTCCCAAGCTCCGCGTCATCACTAGAGCAAACACCGTCGCAACGGGCGGAGCCCGATGACACAAGTCCACCACGAGGATGCCGCCGCCACACCCTCCTTACTTGAACAGACTGATTTCCAACTCCATCCCTAAACAAAAGGTCATATCGCCTCGTCGGGAAAGGATCTGAAGATTCTTTATTCAGCATCGCCATTGCCATCGCTGAAGCCCAGACGATGAACAACTGAAAAACCTATAAGCTACTGATGACTAAAACGATTAACACGCATGGGATTCGGCGACCCCTCTCACCACTGACAACCGATGTCGTTGATGGAGGGGAGCCGCTAGAGGACGGCGGCGGAGCGGAACTCTCTGGAGGTGGCCTCGAGTCTACTTTTCTTTCTTCCGCTGGAAGTAAGAATACATTTTTAGTGTTACTATATAGGGTAATTTAAATTTGCTCTTTGAGAAACACGTATTCGATAAGGAAATACGTACACTAACCTCCCACGTAAAATACGCCGCCTTCTCCTGTATCCTCCACCTCGAACGTCGTCTTCGCCCGCGCAAGCACGCGGCCTTCCAGAACCTTCTAGAAGACCTGCCGCCCGCCATGTGCGGGATCTTCGCCTACCTCAACTACTGTGCGCCGCGGGATCGACGGTATGTCCTCGAGGTCCTCCTCAACGGCCTCCGCCGCCTCGAGTACCGCGGCTACGACTCCTCCGGCATAGCCCTCGACGCGGACCTCCCGCCGCCTGGTTCCGCGGCGGCGTACGCGGGGGCGCCGCCACTCGTGTTCCGCCAGGAGGGAAAGATCGATAACCTCGTGAGATCCGTCTACTCCGGTGAGTACCTTCCACTTCTGACCCTGCTGCAACTCCTTTCAGTTTCAGTTTAGGAGGCTGTTCCTCGGCCAGAGGCAGGATTTTACACGTCCGTTTGGACTAGGTTTCATATCACATTTTGGGAGAAAAATGAAGGATCGTGGATGTCGTGTACTCATTTTGGTGGCTGATATTAAAATCCCAAACTCGCATAATTCTGGAGCCTCGTAGCTCCAAATGAGATTAACCCGGTTGGATGAAGTATATGGGTTTATCAGGCCATACCGCTTGTCAACTCTTTATGCATTTCCTCCCTTAAATTCCTTGCTTTTGTTATTTCCAAATAATTTTACTGTGTCCATTTTCCCTACTTGCATTGGTAATTTTATAACAGAAGCTAAAACTTACCCAATTAGTCTAGCTTTTAAGGGTTGTTTGGCGTCTGATTTCTAGAGGTTGATGAGAAGGGTGTGAACCTGGATGCCACATTTTCCGTTCACGCCGGAATCGCTCACACCAGGTGGGCTACGCACGGCGTGCCTGCCCCAAAGAACAGCCACCCCCAATCCTCTGGCGCCGGCGATGAGTTCTTGGTCGTCCACAATGGAATTATCACAAACTATGAGGTCTGCTTACTCTGTCCTGTGATGTTGCATATAGAGTTCTTTTGTGTAGTATTTGAACCATGTTATCTTCGCAGTTGTAGAATGCACATGCAGCTATGAACTTATGCCAGTGGAGACTATAATAAGTCGCTCCTTGTGCCAAAGTCTCATGTTCTGATCCCTCCAAATGGACCTCTCCTTATCTTCCTTTGCATGTGCGTTTTCAAGGGAATTAATCTTGTTGTTTCAAAGAATCTCCTTGGTGGGGTTGTTTGCACCATATTGCAAAAGCTTTTGTTGGAATTGCAATACATAATGTGAGACATCAAAACATGATAATATGCTTATCAAAGACCTATGGTTCAAGCATCGACTCAATGCGGCATCATATGGTAACACGTGATAATTTCTATTCTAACTTGACATTTGGTGTACCTGTCCAGATTCTGAAAGAGACACTGATTCGACACGGGTTCACCTTTGAGTCTGATACCGACACAGAAGTCATCCCTAAGCTAGCAAAGTTTGTTTTTGACCAGGCTTGTGACGGAGAAGGTATTATGCTCTATAAGATGTAATATTGTTGTCGTGGCAAATTGTGACAAGATAAACCGCTTGTTCTTTATCTGGATCAAATTTTCCATAGTTTCTTTGGAGAAGTATACTGTGCTGCCACCTAGGAACCAAATTTGGAAATAATGTATACACCTGTTATACTATTTGTGGTCACCAGGAAACTATTTTGGCAATACATTACCCTGAACGTGACAGGGGATGTACTTTAGTGCAAGAGCACTTATCATAGTATCACAGAATAAATCATTGTTGACTGAGCTCTGTATTAGTTCTAGTTAAGGCTGTTTTGAGATTTTGTTTATTTTCTCAGGTGATATGACATTCAGCCAAGTTGTTATGGAAGTCATGAGGCAGCTTGAAGGAGCCTATGCACTTATCTTTAAAAGTCCACACTATCCCAATGAGCTGATTGCGTGCAAACGAGGCAGCACACTGATACTTGGTGTCAATGTAAGCAAACAACATCCTTGTATCTTTACTTTTAACTATTAGATATATTCAACTAAAGCAACCATAATGTTGAAATTTAAGTGCAAAATTAACTTAAATGTCCATTTTTGATATTTTCATTTGGTTCCACTTGCTTCATTCCAACAACAAACTGGGTTTCTGTTTTGTGCAAGAATATATGCTGTGCTCTGGCCTATGATGTTTATTGTTAAAGGTTAATAAGCTTTCTAAGATGTGCAGTATAAGTGGACATGTCATGTAATGATGCGATGCTACTTTTTTTGTATCTGTACCATGCTTGTCGCCACCTGCTAAGTAGAGCTGTACATTACTGACGCAATATTCAATTTTACCTTTTTTTATGGCACATGACCTATAATTGTTGTTTTAGCTCAAACTTTTCATAGGTCTGCAGTCAAATACTCGATGTAGTAACTCCTTTGTTCCACATGATCCAGTATTTTCTGAGCAGTAGATACTAATTGGTAGCAGATTGAACTTCTAGAGAGTTTGGTTATGGCATACAAGTAATCAGTCTCATCGCCTAATCGTTTTCGCAATGATATGCCTATCTGTTATTGGTTATTTTGCAGTCTTATGGATCACATAATGCCCCTAATCTTGTGCTGAACTCCTTATTTTATAGTTACACAAATCATGCCTGTTATCTCTGTATAATTAGGAAGTAAGTGATCAAAACAGCGCGAAGTCATTTCAGAATGTCAAATCCCTGACAACAAATGGAAGCCCCAGGGAGTTCTTCTTCTCCAGTGATTTATGTGCTATTGTAGAGCACACCAAGAATTATTTGGCTATTGAAGACAATGAGATTATTCATATTAAGGTACTTCTTTACTCATTAGTTAATTGCTTCATCTGTTAGTCTGCATGTGTTTCTGTTTTATTTTGTCCACCTTTATTTCTAATCAGCGTGGTTCTGGAGTATCCGTCTTTTCTGGGCCTTAGTTTATTTACTCTTCACCGGTGCTATTTTTATTTGGATGCTATTTTGGGCATATCTGGTTCATATACTAAGTTTGCCTACATTTGCCACACTTTTTTGCCACACGTGCCAACTATCACGCCTGAGAAATATAATTGATAATTCACTGCCTTAGTCTATGGTAATTCATTTTTCTTTCTCGAACACGCACCCAAATGCGTGCCATTTTGCATTAGAAGGAAGCCTTAAGATGGCACAAGATTACACATCCGAAGGAACTAAAAAAATCCTAAAGCACCCTAGGCTAGCCAAAACAAAGAAGAAACAACAAAGCCAAAAAAATTAAGGGGAAAATGAAACCGAAAATTGTACAGCTAGCTAGACATCAACTATATTTTCTTACTGTGCTTCTTTCCTTTACTGGAAAAGGGATGACGAAAACACACTATGTGCAGCAATTCTGTTGTTTTCTCCACAAGTGTTATACTTGACATCTTACCCAAGTTGTAACAATGTGGACACTGCAGGATGGTAGTGTGTCTATCCTTAAGTTTGACAAGGAAAAAGAGAAGCCAGCATCTGTGCAACGAGCATTGTCTGTTCTGGAGATGGAAGTCGAGCAAATAAAGAAAGGAAGCTATGACCACTTCATGCAAAAAGAAATCCATGAACAGCCACATTCACTGACAACAACCATGAGAGGTAGACTGAAGGATAGCGGAGTTGTTTTAGGCGGACTAAAGGAACACCTCAAAACACTTAGACGCAGTAGAAGAGTAATCTTTATTGGCTGTGGTACTAGCTATAATGCTGCCTTAGCTGCACGACCTTTTGTGGAAGAACTCACCGGTAATTCTAACCAGTTTGTCCAATTGTTTGTCATGATCTGAATTGTTTTGATATTATCATCAGTCCCTTAAGTATTTAGCTAGTACTCTAGTGATCTTAAACCTTTGTCCACAGGTATTCCTGTGACTATGGAGGTTGCAAGTGACTTGCTGGACAGACAAGGCCCCATCTACAGAGAGGACACTGCAGTTTTTGTGAGCCAGTCAGGGGAGACAGCAGACACCCTCCTAGCTCTTGAGTATGCGCTAGAAAAGGGAGCACTTTGTGTTGGCGTCACAAATACAGTGGGGAGCACGCTGTCAAGAAAAACACATTGTGGAATTCATATCAATGCTGGTTGTGAGATTGGTGTTGCCAGCACCAAGGCAGGTTTCAGTACATGTTCATCTTGCAGTACTTTACCAAAATTTAGGCATTTTTTCCTAACATAACAGTATCTGGCAATCTTGCAGGCTTATACAAGTCAAATAGTAGCCATGGCGATGATAGCCTTGGCTATTGGATCTGATCAGTTATCCACTCAACCTAGAAGGGAGTCTATAATCACTGGTCTTTCAAGTCTTCCAAGTATGACAAATTGGATCAACAACCTACGATGTAGTCAAGCAAAGTGTCGTTTCGCAATCACGATTTGAAACACTGCGTGAAATATTATTTTACGATGCAGGCCATGTCAGTGAAGTTCTCAAGCTTGATGCTGAAATGAAGGAACTCGCGTCTTCACTAATCGACTCGGAGTCACTCCTTGTGTTTGGAAGAGGTTATAACTATGCCACTGCCTTAGAGGGCGCTCTCAAAGTGAAGGAGGTCGCACTGATGCACAGCGAAGGCATGCTTGCTGGCGAGATGAAGCACGGGCCACTAGCACTGGTGGATGAAAACCTTCCCATCATCGTCATCGCAACACGCGACTCGTGCTTCAGGTAAGTGCTTTGACAGAGGTAGATCTATTTTTGCTGATCATCCTGGTAATGATCTCCTTCTCATCCTCCTCTTGCAGCAAGCAGAAGTCAGTGATTCAGCAGCTCCTTTCTCGCAAGGGGCGTCTGATCATAATGTGCTCCGAAGGGGACATCTCCGCCGTCGGTCCTAGTGCATCCTGCAGGGTAATTCAAGTTCCAGAGGTCGCTGACTGTCTCCAGCCAGTGATCAACATAATTCCGTTGCAGGTTGGTGCCACTCGTATCTCAAAACCTCTCTGTTGCCCTTTGTGCTATTTGTCTCGATTTTATTTACCGACGAGCTTCATTTCCTTTTCTTGATTCAGTTGCTCGCATACCACCTTACCGTTCTCCGTGGATTCGATGTCGACCAGCCAAGGAATCTGGCCAAGAGCGTGACTACACAGTAAAGCATACCCAAGGCCCGCGCCAGCGCGCGCGCCCGTACACACACATAGTACAAAGTAAACGAAATCATATTTTTTAGAGAAAAATTAAGTAAAAGAAGCAAGTGTTTGCCTCCGGGTTGTGTAGACATTGTACTGTAGCGTAATTAGTTTACTAGTAGATGATGATTAAGCAAGATGCCTGAGGTGGTTTCCATTGCATTACACCGTGTTGATTGGTCAACTGATTGCGAAGTATATGTCAGCTATTTCCTACTGATGACGATCCATTGACTCACTGGGGTTTTGCAAGGTGTCCCAGAACTGAAATTGCGTGCAGCTTTTCCATTGGCTGTTTATGTATTGTGTAGTGTCCATACAGTGAGATTATCTAGACCATTTGTCTGGAGAGTCAGCGCTACAGATCATCAAACCAAGAGTTGACTGAAATTAACTTTTGCTAATATCTCATTATAGTACACTGTACACTGTTAGCGCAGAACCACGGACAGGACAACTGGACAAGTGGTGTGAAAAGCCAATCTTTGCTCGTCGGCTTTCTTTGAGCTCAAGCATCAGAGTTCCAGTCAGATTCAACCAAACCGACCGACTAAACTCCTCGTGATGCTTATACAATAATCAGTTCACAGCAACGGAACCCTCCAGTGAACACTAGTTTATTACACGATGCTTAATTACCTCCCAAGAAATTCCGTCTCATCTTCTTGGATCAGCGTCGATGCATAAAATAAACCTGTTGACTTGACCTGATTACTACTACATATGAACAGTGATCTTCACTGACCTGTCCAAATCAACAACATTCCAGTGATGCTACGATCGATGAGACCCTCCGTCCTGGTGCTTTTGATCACTGTCAGTGGTTTGAGCTTGTTGCTCCCATGTCCGCCAGCCGTCGCGGCGGCGCGCGAGAGCCTCGCCCGGGGTGCCTCCATCGCCGTCGAGGACTATGCCACCGACTTCCTGCGCTCGCCGGGCGGCACCTTCGCCTGCGGCTTCTACCGCGTCTCCTCCACCGTTTTCACCTTCTCCGTCTGGTTCACGAGCGCAAAGGAACGCTCCGTCGTCTGGACCGCCGACCGCACGCGCCCTGTCCACAGCAAGGGCTCGCGCCTCACGCTAGACAAGCGCGGCGGCGCGCTCATCCTCACCGACTACGACGGCGAGCCGGTCTGGAACTCCACCGTGGCCGGCGCCCCGACGGCCTCGCGCGCCCGGCTCCGCGACACCGGCAACCTCGTCGTGGAGGACGCCGAGGGGAGGGCGCTGTGGCAGAGCTTCCACTTCCCCACGGACACGCTGCTGCCGACGCAGCGCCTCACCGCGACGACGCGCCTGGTGTCGTCGCGCGACGGCAGGCTGCTCTCCTCCGGCTACTACAGCCTCGGGTTCAGCGACTACGCCATGCTCTCCCTCTTCTACGACAACGGCAACTTCTCCAGCATCTACTGGCCCAACCCCTACAACAACTACGTCGCCAACAACCGCAGGATCTACAACTTCACCCGCGAGGCCGGCATGGACGCGCTCGGCAACTTCCTCTCCAGCGACAACGCCAACTTCCAGGCGGCCGACCTCGCCACCGCCGGTGTCCGGAGGAGGCTGACGCTCGACGCCGACGGCAACCTCAGGGCGTACAGCCTGGACGCGGCGAAGGGGACGTGGGCGGTGTCGTGGATGGCGTTCCGCAACCCCTGCACCATCCACGGCGTCTGCGGCGCCAACGCGGTGTGCCTCTACGCGCCGGCGCCTTCCTGCGCCTGCGCGCCGGGGCACGAGCAGACCGACCCCGGCGACTGGACCAGAGGGTGCCGGCCGACTTTCCGGCAGCACCAGTGCGGGAAGCCGACGCGGACGCGGACGAAGCTGATGGCACTGCCGCACTCCGACTTCTGGGGCTATGACCTCAACGACGGCGAGATCGTGCCGTTGGCGGCGTGCGCCAGGAGGTGCCGCGCCAACTGCGCATGCGTCGCGTTCCAGCACAAGGCCAACATGGAGTGCTACCTCAAAAGCGTCCTCTTCAACGGCAGGACGTTCCCCGGCTTGCCGGGGACGGTGTACATCAAGGTGCCGGTCGACTTCGTCGTCCCGGAGTTCCACGTCCACCAATGGCAATCGCACGTACACGGCGGCCTTGCCATCCTTGAGGAGAATATCACCGTCTGCGGCGACCGCGCCACTCAAAAGGTCGTCCTCAACGCCACCGCCTTGTCACGCAAGCACGTCGGCGACGCCGCGGGGAAACCGGTGTGGCCGTACCTGTACGGGTTCCTGTCGGCGCTGCTCGTCGTGGAGGCCCTTGTCATCGGGCTCGGCTGCCTGCTCTTCTCCCGGAAGGGACTCTTCACGCGGTCCTCTCCGGTGTACCCCATGGACGAAGGCTACAGACTCATCCTCCTCACCACAAGCTTCCAGAGGTACAGCTACGCGGCGATCAAGAAGGCCACGGGGAACTTCGCCGACGAGATCGGCCGCGGCGGGTCTGGCGTGGTGTACAGGGGCGTTCTCGAGGACGGCCGGGTCGTGGCCGTCAAGGCGCTGACGACGAGCGTGAGCCGCTCCCACGGGGAGGAGGAGTTCCAGGCGGAGCTGAGCGTGATCGGCAGGATCTACCACATGAACCTGGTGAGGATCATCGGCTGCTGCTCCCAAGGCAAGCACCGCATCCTCGTCTCCGAGTTCATCGAGAACGGCTCGCTCGCCACGATGTTGTTCTCGGACGAAGACGGCGACGGCGACGGCGGCGATGATCACGACGTCCTCGCGTGGAGCCAGCGGTTCCGGATCGCCGTCGGCGTGGCCAGGGGGCTCGCCTATCTGCACAGCGAGTGCCTCGAGTGGATCATCCACTGCGACATGAAGCCGGAGAACATACTGCTGGACCGTGATCTGGAGCCCAAGATCACCGACTTCGGGCTCGCCAAGCTGCTGGACCGCCGCCCTGAGGGGTCCGCCTCTCGCGCAGGGCGGGAGGCGAACCCGTCGGGGCGGATCAGGGGGACGAGGGGGTACATGGCGCCGGAATGGGTGTCGAGCCTGGCCATCAGCGACAAGGTCGACGTGTACAGCTTCGGCGTCGTGCTGCTGGAGCTGGTGAAGGGGGTCAGGGTGGCGGACGGCGACCAGAATACGGACGTCAGGGCCGTGGCCAAGGCCGTGGGCGAGAAGATGCATTCCGGCAGCGTGGATGATCTTGTGGATGGCCGGCTCGCCGGCGGCTTTAACCGCGCACAGGTGAAGGTGGTGGTTGGTGTTGCCTTGTCGTGCTTGGAGGAGGAGAGGAACCGGCGGCCGAGCATGAGCGCGGTGGTGCAGGCGCTCGTCTCCGTTGAAGATGTGTGAACCCAAAGGTGGTCGATCAGTAATTCCTTTGGAACATACCACGTTTACTTTATTTATTTTATATTTTGGCCAATCAGTAATTCATGTACGAGCGCTCTTCATGTACTCAACACTTTTGCTCACTCTTAGTGATAACCGTATCCTCCGAAAACTCCAAACAATACTGTGCTGCCGAACGTAGTCTTTGCCCCAAAAGTGCACATCACTTAGCTATAATTATTGGCCGAAAGTAATTGTAGCAAATATCAAATTTGTATTATATACTCTCTCCATCTGCAAATACTTGTCAAAGAAATGGATTTGTCTATGTGATAAGTTAGTGAAAATACTACAATAGACACACATGCATTCGACTGAACAGGAAAATCTTAAAAAATAGCAAAAAAAAATTAAAACAATTCTAAAATTTTAGCAAACATGGTCGAGTGTTGTACTCGCATGTGTTTTCATGAAGAAACATGCTGTTTTAGGCGAAAAGGATAAAATCGGACCTCCAAAATGTTCTTTTTAGAGCATCGGTTTTGTCTTTTCTTTCCCCAGAGCACCACAGATTTCATTTTTCACGAAAATTCATACATGGGACTCCATGATGTTTGTTAAAAGTATTTTTTAAAACTTTTTGGTGCAGCTGTTGTTTATCTGGTGCAATTGCACCTAGGAGCCAAACGTCCGCGTTGTTGAGTTTGGGATCAAAATGTTTGGTTGTTTATCCAAAGGTTTACATGATTTCTACCGAGTTGCATGTTTTGTTACCCTTATAGGATTTTCACCTTGTTGACAACAATGATGAGCGCTTCCTCGACAGGGGCTACCCTTCTCCGCCAAGCATGTATATAACCTTTTAACGCTAGAAGAAGGCAATTTTTTTGCTAATGTTGATCTAATTTGGGCTATAAAGTTGCACCAAAGAGAAAATCTTTGCATGGTTTCTATTCTGCAACAGGTTAAACTTCAAAGCAAACCTTTCCCGTATAGACATACTGCGTCTACAAGTGAGTATCGTCAGTGTCATCATCAACTCAAGCATGTTGCCCACATTTTTCTCTCATGCCCTCTCGCCTTAGGGAATTGGCGACGTATGGGCATCTCACCGGTATTAATCACAGAAGGGCAATGGGATAGACCTACCCCCAATGACTACGACTCCTCAGTTTGGACACCTACCCTTTTGAGCATTGCTTCCTGCAAAGGATTGTAGGCAAGAAATAAGTTCTCTCAAGTGGTTGGTCTTAAGGTTTGTCAAACCAGCAGGAGCGCTTGAATAACAGTCAATGATCAGTACTTGCACACAACTATAATACTTGTCTTGGTCCTAACGAAACCAGTGAGTTGGCAGTCGCACTAGCCCTGCTAGTGTTATAAGGATTAATGTAACTTGTGGTAGAAAATGATAATTGCAACAAAGAAAATAAAAGTTCAGACTGTAAATGAAAATAAAAGAGTATTGATCGAGGTTGAAAGCAATAAGGATGAATGGACTGAGATCCACAATTCCATTCATGGCATCTCTCCATAAAACATAACATGGCATGGTGAAAAAAATACGATTGTGTATAATTAAATTGCACTTTGTATAACTATGATCATACATGACATAACTGCATATAGTCATGAGGTTTGTGCATCTATAGACCATAATCCAACTGCATCTATAGTAATTTTTCACCCCAAAACTGCCATCCAATATGCATCTCAAATGTATTAAGTAATGCAGAGTATTACATTAAGCATGATGGCATGATGTAGGTAATACATTGCCTTTACCCTAGGCTCATCATCAGGACAACTACTTAACTATCTTTTTCTTCTTAGCGAGAACAATACAATGCAAGTATTTCCCACTTTCTGTCATTGCAGTAGACTACTTGTAAGATTGAACCCATCTAACATATACAACTCCCTCTTGAAGATCATTCATCTAATCATTGTCACTGCAAGACTAATAGATTGGAGAGCTTATATATCTATAAATGTGAACTCATATTAATCCATGAATAAACCATGTATAGATCTGATCATAAAGTGACAATTCATCACCACAACAAACACACCACAAAAATTACATCATATGGATTACAATCATGTGATCATTGTATTAAAGAATAAGGGAGATATTGTCATCTAGCTATTGTTATGGAACCATAGGCCAAAGAGGACTACTCACACTAGTGTGAGTTAGGTGAACATTGTAGCAGGGCTAGCACATCATCAAATCCTGAATACATTGCAAGCTACAATGTTCCACTTCTATTTACCAAGAACCAAGAGTAATGTATATCCATATCCATATCTATATCAATATAAAAAACCCCAAAGGGACATATCCAAATGGTCACGACCATTAAACATGGTTAATCCAACGACTTAAATCGCTTTAATAGTGAGCGATCAACACATTTAGCGCAATATTGTCGGCTTTCTAGGAACGGGGGTCCCCAGACTTGCCTGCCTGCGGCCCGCAACGTGGCTCCTCCAGCGGCCCCGTACGGACCATCTTCACCAGCAAACACCCAAGACCCTCGCGAGGGACCAAGCCTCGCGAGGCGGATGATGCAAGACCTCCTCAGGGGCGGTCTCACCAGGCTGGCTCGCAAGGGGCGGAGAGATCAAGGCAAGGCGAACCTCGCGAGGTTCCAATGACGTAAGCCATGAGGACCAAGACCAGGCGGGCGCCAGCGCGCACAGTGTCCTCGTTTCCTCTTTGATGCTAAGGAGGCAAGGACAGGTGAGGAGTTCTGAGGCATCGGACAAAGGTTTCCATATCGGTGCAACAAGACCAAGACCAGCAGGACGGCAGGACGGAGGTCACCGTGGAGCCCAAGACGGCGTCACCACCAGAGCCTTTGGCAGGCGAAGACTACTTTTGTCAGGATAGCTTGTACTAGCTGTCCCCCTTCAAATTGACCGTTGTGGGATCCCTTCCTGCTAGATATTTGGGAAGAGGACCAGGGCCTCTATAAATAGGACTAGCCACCACCATAGGGAGGGGATCAGATCTTGAGGGGATCGACCGGATCTTGGATCGGAGCCATTCCATCCTTAGCCTCACACAAGTTCACCAAGCACAAGAACACCTCTCCTCAGGAGGCTGTTCTTCCCCTGTAACTATTCATCCTCAGCCCAAAAGGCAATCCACCACACCACACTGGAGTAGGGTATTACACCACAATGGTGGCCCGAACCAGTATAAATCTTGTGTCTCATGTTCTTTGGGTCCGTCAAGCTAGGCCGTGAGATCGTTGAGTGTGCGAGCTAGAGAGGAGGGGGGGGGGGTATCTTCGTGCGCACCCTAGTGTTCGAACCTCAAGGGTTTTGCCGGAACCCGAAATCTGACATTTGGCGTGCCAGGTAGGGGTGTGTCGAAGCCTTCTTCTTCTTCGATCCACGCTTCGTCACTCCACCAAGCTCATGGCCGACGCTCGCCGGGCTCGTGCGGAGCGCCGGGCCGCTCTCGCCGCCCATGTCGCTCAGACGGCCCCAGTAGGCGGGCCTCCCCGCCGTTCTCCGTCACCCGCCGCCAACGCCGTCACCGGTCCAGCGGCAAATGAGCAGCAAGCCTCTTCGCTGCATCCCTCCGTGCGCCATGACGGCCACACCGCCACCCCGTCGCTGACTCCGACCGGCTCATCATCTCACGCTCGCCACGCACAACACTAATGACTGTCAAGAGCACAACGACCGGGGCTACGGCTGAGGAGGTGGACGTGGTGGAGGACGTTGGGACGACCATGGGCCGCGCCACTCCCGAGGGTCGTTGGCAGGACCAGCCTCGTGAGGGCGTCTGGAGGGACCAGCCTCGTGAGGATCGTCCCCAGGGCAACCCTGGTCTCCCTCCACTGCCGCTGCCAAGAAGGAACGACAACCATCTGTTGGGGAACGTAGTAATTTCAAAAAATTTCCTACGCACACGCAAGATCATGGTGATGCATAGCAACGAGGGGGAGAGTCTGATCTACGTACCCTTGTAGATCGCAATGGAAGCGTTGACACAACATAGAGGAAGTAGTCGTACGTCTTCTTCCCGACCCGACCGATCCAAGCACCGTTACTCCGGCACCTCCGAGTTCTTAGCACACGTTCAGCTCGATGACGATCCCCAGGCTCCGATCCAGCAAAGCTTCGGGGAGGAGTTCCGTCAGCACGACGGCGTGGTGACGATCTTGATGTTCTACCGACGCAGGGCTTCACCTAAGCACTGCAACGATATGATCGAGGTGGAATATGGTGGCAGGGGGCACCGCACACGGCTAAGGAACGATCTCAATGATCAACTTGTCTGTCTAGAGGTGCCCCCTGCCCCCGTATATAAAGGATCCAAGGGGGAGGGGTGCGCCGGCCAGGGAGAGGGCGCGGGAGGAGTCCTACTCCTACCGGGAGTAGGACTCCCCCCCTCAATCCTATTCCAACTAGGATTCCCAAGGGGGGAAAAGAGAGAGAGGGGGGCCGGCCCCTTCTCCTAGTCCTAATAGGACTCAGGGAAGGGGGGGGGGGGCGTGGCCAGCTATGGGCTGCCCCTTTTCTCTTTTCCACTAAGGCCCATGAAGGCCCATATGGTTCCCGGGGGGTTCCGGTAACCTCCCGGTGATCGGGTAAAATCCCGATTTCACCCGGAACACTTCCGATGTCCAAACATAGGCTTCCAATATATCAATCTTTATGTCTCGACCATTTCGAGACTCCTCGTCATGTCCGTGATCACATCCGGGACTCCGAACAACCTTTGGTACATCAAAATGCATAAACTCATAATAACTGTCATCGTAACGTTAAGCGTGCGGACCCTACGGTTCGAGAACAATGTAGACATGACCGAGACACGTCTCCGGTCAATAACCAATAGCGGGACCTGGATGCCCATATTGGTTCCTACATATTCTACGAAGATCTTTATCGGTCAGACCGCATAACAACATACGTTGTTCCCTTTGTCATCGGTATGTTACTTGCCCGAGATTCGATCGTCGGTATCCAATACCTAGTTCAATCTCGTTACCGGCAAGTCTCTTTACTCGTGCTGTAATACATCATCCCGCAACTAACTCATTAGTTGCAATGCTTGCAAGGCTTGTATAATGTGTATTACCGAGAGGGCCCAGAGATACCTCTCCGACAATCGGAGTGACAAATCCTAATCTTGAAATACGCCAACCCAACATGTACCTTTGGAGACACCTGTAATGCTCCTTTATAATCACCCAGTTACGTTGTGACGTTTGGTAGCACCCAAAGTGTTCCTCCGGTAAACGGGAGTTGCATAATCTCATAGTCATAGGAACATGTATAAGTCATGAAGAAAGCAATAGCAACATACTAAACGATCGGGTGCTAAGCTAATGGAATGGGTCATGTCAATCAGATCATTCAACTAATGATGTGACCTCGTTAATCAAATAACAACTCTTTGTTCATGGTTAGGAAACATAACCATCTTTGATTAACGAGCTAGTCAAGTAGAGGCATACTAGTGACACTATGTTTGTCTATGTATTCACACATGTATTATGTTTCCGGTTAATACAATTCTAGCATGAGTAATAAACATTTATCATGATATAAGGAAATAAATAATAACTTTATTATTGCCTCTAGGGCATATTTCCTTCAGTCTCCCACTTGCACTAGAGTCAATAATCTAGTTCACATCGTCATGTGATTTAACAGCAATGGTTCACATCACCATGTGATTAACACCCATAGTTCACATCGATATGTGATCAACGCCCAAAGGGTTTACTAGAGTCGGTAATCTAGTTCACATTATTATGTGATTAAAACCCAAAGAGTACTAATGTGTGATCATGTTTTGCTTGTGAGATAATTTTAGTCAACGGGTCTGTCATATTCAGATCCGCAAGCATTTTGCAAATTTCTATGTCAACAATGCTCTACACAGAGCTACTCTAGCTAATTGCTCCCACTTTCAATATGTATCGAGATCGAGATTTAGAGTTATCCAGATCAGTGTCAAAAACTTGCATCGACGTAACCCTTTACGACGAACCTTTTTGTCACGTCCATAATCGAGAAACATGTCCTTATTTCACTAAGGATAATTCTGACCGCTGTCCAGTGATCTACTCCTAGATCATTATTGTACTCCCTTGCCAAATCAGTGCAAGGTATACAATAGATCTGGTATACAGTATGACATACTTTATAGAACCTATGGCCAAGGCATAGGGAATGACTTTCATTCTCTTTCTATCTTCTGCCGTGGTCGGGATTTGAGTCTTACTCAACTTCACACCTTGTAATACAGGCAAGAACTCTTTCTTTGACTGCTCCATTTTGAACTACTTCAAAATCTTGTCAAGGTATGTACTCATTGAAAAAACTTATCAAGCGTCTTGATCTATCTCTATAGATCTTGAAGCTCAATATGTAAGCAGCTTCACCGAAGTCTTTCTTTGAAAAAACTCCTTTCAAATACTCCTTTATGCTTTACAGAATAATTCTACATTATTTCGGATGAACAATATGTCATTCACATATACTTATCAGAAATGCTGTAGTGCTCCCACTCACTTTCTTGTAAATACAAGCTTCACCGCAAGTCTGTATAAAACTATGTGCTTTGATCAACTCATCAAAGCGTATATTCCAACTCTGAGATGCTTGTACCAGTCCATAGATGGATCGCTGGAGTTTGCACATTTTGTTAGCACCTTTCGGATTGACAAAACCTTCTGGTTGCATCATATACAACTCTTCTTTAATAAATCCATTAAGGAATGTAGTTTTGTTTATCCATTTGCTAGATTTCATAAAATGTGGCAATTACTAACATGATTCGGACAGACTCAAGCATAGATGCGAGTGAGAAACTCTCATCGTAGTCAACACCTTGAACTTGTCGAAAACCTTTTGCGACAATTCTAGCTTTGTCGATAGTAACACTACTATCAGCGTCCGTCTTCCTCTTGAAGATCCATTTATTCTCAATTGCTTGCCGATCATCGGGCAAGTCAACCAAAGTCCAAACTTTGTTCTCATACATGGATCATATCTCAGATTTCATGGCCTCAAACCATTTCACGGAATCTGGGCTCATCATCGCTTCCTCATAGTTCGCAAGTTTGTCATGGTCTAGTAACATGACTTCCAAAACAGGATTACCGCACCACTCTGGTGCGGATCTTACTCTGGTTTACCTACGAGATTCGGTAGTGACTTGATCTGAAGTTACATGATCATCATCATTAGCTTCCTCACTAATTGGTGTAGTAGTCACAAGAACAGATTTCTGTGATGAACTACTTTCCAATAAGGGAGAAGGTACAATTACCTTATCAAGTTTTCTACTTTCCTCCCACTCACTTCTTTCGAGAGAAACTCCTTCTCTAGAAAGGATCCATTATAAGCAACGAATGTCTTGCCTTAGGATCTGTGATAGAAGGTGTACCCAACAGTCTCCTTTTGGGTATCCTATGAAGACATATTTCTCCGATTTGAGTTTGAGCTTATCGAGATGAAACTTTTTCACATAAGCATCGTAACTCCAAACTTTAAGAAACGACAGCTTAGGTTTCTTGCCAAACCATAGTTCACACGGTGTCGTCTCAACGGATTTAGATGGTGCCCTATTTAACGTGAATGCAACTGTCTCTAATGCATAACCCCAAAACGATAGTGGTAGATCGGTAAGATACATCATAGATTGCACTATATCCAATAAAGTACGGTTATGACGTTCGGACACACCATTATGCTGTGGTGTTCCAGGTGGCGTGCGTAGTGAAACTATCTCACATTGTTTTAACTGAAGACCAAACTCGTAACTCAAATATTTTACCTCTGCGATCATATCGTAGAAACTTTTATTTTCTTGTCACAATGATTTTCCACTTCACTCTGAAATTCTTTGAACTGTTCAAATGTTTCAGACTTATGTTTCATCAAGTAGATATCCCCATATCTGCTCAAATCATCTTGTGAAGGTCAGAAAATAATGATACCTACTGTAAGCCTTAATATTCATCGGACCACATACATCAGTATGTATGATTTCCAACAAGTCTGTTGCTTGCTTCATTGTTCCGGAGAACGGCGTTTTAGTCATCTTGCCCATAAGGAATGGTTCGCAAGCATCAAGTGATTCATAATCAAGTGATTCCAAAATCCCATCAGCATGGAGTTTCTTCATGCGCTTTACACCAATATGACCTAAACGGCAGTGCCACAAATAAGTTGCACTATCATTATTAACTTCGCATCTTTTGGTTTCAATATTATGAATATGTGTATCACTAAGATCGAGATCCAATGAACTATTTTCATTGGGTGTGTAACCATATAAGGTTTTATTCATGTAAACAGAACAACAATTTATTCTTTTACTTAAATGAATAACCGTATTACAATAAACATGATCAAATCATATTCATGCTCAACGCAAACACCAAATAACACTTATTTAGGTTCAACACTAATCCCGAAAGTATAGAGAGTGTGCGATGATGATTATATCAATCTTGGAACCACTTCCAACACACATCGTCACTTCACCCTTAACTAGTCTCTGTTCATTCTGCAACTCCTGTTTCGAGTTACTACTCTTAGCAACTGAACTGGCATCAAATACTGAGGGGTTGCTATAAACACTAGTAAAGTACACATCAATAACATGTATATCAAATATACTTATGTTCACTTTGCCATCCTTCTTATCCGCCAATCACTTGGGGTAGTTCCGCTTCCAGTGACCAGTCCCTTTGCAGTAGAAGCACTTAGTCTCAGGCTTAGGATCAGACTTGGGCTTCTTCACTTGAGCAGCAACTTTCTTGCCATTCTTCTTGAAGTTCCCCTTCTTCCCTTTGCCCTTTTCTTGAAACTAGTGGTCTTGTCAATCATCAACACTTGATGTTTTTCTTGATTTCTACCTTTGTTGATTTCAGCATCATGAAGAGCTTGGGAGTTGTTTCCGTTATCCCTTGCATATTATAGTTCATCACGAAGTTCTACTAACTTGGTGATGGTGACTAGAGAATTCTGTCAATCACTATCTTATCTGGAAGATTAACTCCCACTTGATTCAAGCGATTGTAGTACCCAGACAATCTGAGCACATGCTCACTAGTTGAGCGATTCTCCTCCATCTTTTAACTATAGAACTTGTTGGAGACTTTATATCTCTCAACTCGGGTATTTGCTTGAAATATTAACTTAAACTCCTGGAACATTTCATATGTTCCATGACGTTCAAAACGTCTTTGAAGTCCCGATTCTAAGCCATTAAGCATGGTGCACTAAACTATCAAGTAGTCATCATATTGAGCTAGCCAAACGTTCATAACGTCTACATCTGCTCCTGCAATAGGTCTGTCACCTAGCGGTGCATCAAGGACATAATTCTTCTGTGCAGCAATGAGGATAAACCTCAGATCACGGATCCAATCCGCATCATTGCTACTAACATCTTTCAACATAATTTTCTCTAGGAACATATCAAAAATAAACACAGGGAAGCAACAACGCGAGCTATTGATCTACAACATAATTTGCAAAATACTACCAGGACTAAGTTCATGATAAATTTAAGTTCAATTAATCATATTACTTAAGAACTCCCACTTAGATAGACATCCCTCTAATCCTCTAAGTGATCACGTGATCCAAATCAACTAAACCATGTCCGATCATCACGTGAGATGGAGTAGTTTCATCGGTGAACATCATTATGTTGATCATATCTACTATATGATTCACGCTCGACCTTTCGGTCTCCGTGTTCCGAGGCCATATCTTTATATGCTTGGCTCGTCAAGTATAACCTGAGTATTCCGCGTGTGCAACTGTTTTGCACCCGTTGTATTTGAACATAGAGCCTATCACACCCGATCATCACGTGGTGTCTCAGCACGAAGAACTTTCGCAACGGTGCATACTCAGGGAGAACACTTCTTGATAATTTTAGTGAGAGATCATCTTATAATGCTACCGTCAATCAAAGCAAGATAAGATGCATAAAAAGATAAACATCACATGCAATCAATATAAGTGATATGATATGGCCATCATCATCTTGTGCTTGTGATCTCCATCTCTGAAGCACCGTTATGATCACCATCGTCACCGGCGTGACACCTTGATCTCCATCGTAGCATCGTTGTCGTCTCGCCAATCTTATGATTCCACGACTATCGCTACCGCTTAGTGATAAAGTAAAGCATTACATCGCAATTGCATTGCATACAATAAAGCGACAACCATATGGCTCCTGCCAGTTGCTGATAACTTGGTTACTGTAAGTGCATCTAGTGCCACCCCTAGTTGGTTTTGGAGTATTGACGACAAACCTAGTTGAGGGACTAATGTGTTTGTGAGAATTGCAGGATAACACAGGTAGAAGTTCCTCATTGATTCGGTTTAGCTACCAGAGATGACCCCCAAAAATGTACGAAGACATTGAAGACAATGGTGGTTCATGAAGACATTCATGTCGAAGACAATGACATATGAAGACTCCCCATGAAGCCTTTGGAACTCGAAGACTTAGATCCTTAGTAGCTTTACTTTATTCATGTTGTGTCATAGGAACCACCGTACTGTTAAGTGGGGTCCAAGAGAACCAGTCAGGATGACTGAAGTGATGCCTAATTCAAATCCTATGTCTTCGAGTGAAGACAATGAGAGAAAATCTTGTCCAGAGTCAGACAAGTCAGCTTTACTTGCAGCCCAAGTAAAGTTGCCGTGAGAGTTCAAAATCTGACCGTTAGTACATGTGTCAGTTCCTTAGTGACCCAGGGTCATTTCGGACAAATCAGGTCAGGGTTGCCAAGTGGCTATAAATAGTCCACCCCCACAACCATAAACGGTTGGCTGCTCAGATTTCAGTGCACGGCTTTTGTTGTTTGAGAGCAACCCACCTCGAAGCCTTTGAGAGAAAATCCTTAGTGAGGAGAAAAGCCCTAACCACCCAGAGCCAGAGTAATTGGGCATCACTTAAGTCTTCTTGTCTGAGTGATCTGAAGACTTATTACACTTGAGGACTGTGCATCCTCCAGACGGTTAGGCGTCGCGTTCTGAGCATCCAAGAGGAATTGTGGATTGCCGGTGAACGAAGTCTGTGAAGGTTTGGGAGTCTACCTTGAAGACTTACCAGAGTGATTGGGCGGGGTCTGTGTGACCTTAGCTCAAGGAGAAAACGGTGAGGACTGGGTGTCCTGAGCTGCGTGTTCAGGACTGGGTGTCCGGGACTGTGTGTCCTTTGGTTTAAATACCTAGCCGCTCCAACCAGACGTACAGTTGTCACAGCAACTGGAACTGGTCCAACATATCATTGTCTTCAACGTGTCACTGGTTTCATCTTCACCTCCCTTTACTTACCAGTACACATTGTGAAGCTATTGCATGCCTGCTTAATCTTCTGTCTTCACAACCTGACTGTATGATCTGTTTGGCTTCATAACTTCTTCCAACCTGATCCTCATTACACTGAAGCTATTTGACTCTGTGCTTTCACTGTATTGTATATTTGACTATGGCTTGCGTTGTGTAATCTACCTTCCGCTGCATAGTGAGAGGCTTGTTCACTCTGTTTGTCTTCATAACTTCCGCGTTTTGAAGACTTTCATAAAAATCGCCTATTCACCCCCCCTCTAGTCGATATAACGCACTTTCAGTTACAAAACATGATCATCTCATACAATAAAATTTAGCATCATGCCTTTACCATATCACATCACAACATGCCCTGCAAAAACAAGTTAGACGTCCTCTACTTTGTTGTTGCAAGTTTTACGTGGCTGCTACGGGCTTAAGTAAGAACTCATCTCACCTACGCATCAATACCACAACGATAGTTTGTCAAATAGACTCCGTTTTAACCTTCTCAAGGACCGGGCGTAGCCACACTCGGTTCAACTAAAGTTGGAGAGACAGTCGCCCGCAAGCCATCTATGTGCAAAGCACGTCGAGGGAACCGGTCTCGCGTAAGCGTACGCGTAAGGTTGGTCCGGGTCGTCTCGTCCAACAATACCGCCGAACCAAAGTATGACATGCTGGTAGGCAGTATGACTTATATCGTCCACAACTCACTTGTGTTCTACTCGTGCACATAACATCAAACCATAAAACCTAGGCTCGGATGCCACTGTTGGGGAACGTAGTAATTTCAAAAAAATTCCTACGCACACGCAAGATCATGGTGATGCATAGCAACGAGGGGGAGAGTCTGATCTACATACCCTTGTAGATCGCAACGGAAGCGTTGACACAACGTAGAGGAAGTAGTCGTACGTCTTCTTCCCGACCCGACCGATCCAAGCACCGTTACTCCGGCACCTCCGAGTTGTTAGCACACGTTCAGCTCGATGACGATCCCCGGGCTCCGATCGAGCAAAGCTTCGGGGAGGAGTTTCGTCAGCACGACGGCGTGGTGACGATCTTGATGTTCTACCGACGCAGGGCTTCGCCTAAGCACTACAACGATATGATCGAGGTGGAATATGGTGGCAGGGGGCACCGCACACGGCTAAGGAACGATCTCAATGATCAACTTGTCTGTCTAGAGGTGCCCCCTGCCCCCGTATATAAAGGATCCAAGGGGGAGGGGTGCGCCGGCTAGGGAAAGGGCGCGGGAGGAGTCCTACTCCTACCGGGAGTAGGACCCCCCCTCAATCCTATTCCAACTAGGATTCCCAAGGGGGAAAAGAGAGAGAGGGGGGCCGGCCCCTTCTCCTAGTCCTAATAGGACTCAGGGAAGGGGGGGGGGGGCGGCCAACTATGGGCTGCCCCTTTTCTCTTTTCCACTAAGGCCCATGAAGGCCCATATGGTTCCCGGGGGGTTCCGGTAACCTCCCGGTGATCCGGTAAAATCCCAATTTCACCCGGAACACTTCCGATGTCCAAACATAGGCTTCCAATATATCAATCTTTATGTCTCGACCATTTCGAGACTCCTCATCATGTCCGTGATCACATCCGAGACTCCGAACAACCTTCAGTACATCAAAATGCATAAACTCATAATAACTGTCATCGTAACATTAAGCGTGCGGACCCTACGGTTCGAGAACAATGTAGACATGACCGAGACACATCTCCGGTCAATAACCAATAGCGGGACCTGGATGCCCATATTGGTTCCTACATATTCTACGAAGATCTTTATCGGTCAGACCGCATAACAACATACATTGTTCCCTTTGTCATCGGTATGTTACTTGCCCGAGATTCGATCGTCGGTATCCAATACCTAGTTCAATCTCGTTACCGGCAAGTCTCTTTACTCGTTCTGTAATACATCATCCTGCAACTAACTCATTAGTTGCAATGCTTGCAAGGCTTGTATAATGTGTATTACCGAGAGGGCCCAGAGATACCTCTCCGACAATCGGAGTGACAAATCCTAATCTTGAAATACGCCAACCCAACATGTACCTTTGGAGACACCTGTAATGCTCCTTTATAATCACCCAGTTACATTGTGACATTTGGTAGCACCCAAGGTGTTCCTCCGGTAAACGGGAGTTGCATAATCTCATAGTCATAGGAACATGTATAAGTCATGAAGAAAGCAATAAACATACTAAACGATCGGGTGCTAAGCTAATGGAATGGGTCATGTCAATCAGATCATTCAACTAATGATGTGACCTCGTTAATCAAATAACAACTCTTTGTTCATGGTTAGGAAACATAACCATCTTTGATTAACGAGCTAGTCAAGTAGAGGCATACTAGTGACACTATGTTTGTCTATGTATTCACACATGTATTATGTTTCCGGTTAATACAATTCTAGCATGATTAATAAACATTTATCATGATATAAGGAAATAAATAATAACTTTATTATTGCCTCTAGGGCATATTTCCTTCACCATCAACAGGATGAGGGGGCTAGGGGCTTCCAAGAGCCGCGAGCCATCGCCTGCATCTTGGGCGGAGCTCAAGACCCAGCCTCTCAGTGAGTCTTCAAGCAGTTTGCTCGCGAGGTGAACGCAGTCCTCCCGAGGCTCGAGGCCACGCGCCCGCTCAAATGGTCCAAATACGCCATCACCTTTAACTCGGCGGACCAGCTCAAGTGCGCGGCAACGGCCGGCGTTCTCCCGATGCTCTATTCACCCGTCATCAGTAATGTCCAAGTCACCAAGACCCTCATCGACAACATCGCAGGGCTCAATGTCCTATCCGTCGATACCTTCGACAGCCTTCAAGTGCCATACGACCAGCTCCAGCCTACCAAGCCTTTCTCAGGAGTGAATGGCGGCTCTACCACCCCAATAGGGCAGGTTCGCCTCCCTGTCACCTTCGGTCAGCGTGACAACTACCACACCGAGCTCATCGACTTCGACGTCGCCCACATCCGTCTGCCGTACAATGCCATCCTCGGGTACCCAGCGCTAGCAAAATTCATGGAAGTCACCCACCATGGCTACAACGTCCTCAAGATTCCCGGAAGCGGTGGAATCATCACCGTCCCCTGCGAAGAAAGAGACGCGGTGTGCTCCCTCGAGCGCGCCTTCCAAGCTGCATCAATGGAAGACCCCGATAGCAATGCAACGCACTACCCTCCTGAGGCCAACCCCAAAAAGAAGAAGCAGCTGCTCCACACTGGACCTCAATGGAGCGGCACCTCCGGTGGCACCACTTCAGGATCTATGCCCGCGCCTGGGGCGCCCCTCTCCCTCGCATAGGGAGGTGCTCCTGGCGCCGTCCTCGGGCAGGGCTCGGGGGCTCTCTTCTGGAGGGCCTCAGACTTGGCTAGCATCGCGAGGGAGGCGCTCGGGCACCGCATGGAGGCGTGCTTCACGTCACGTTTCCCTCAGGAGGACACCAGGCATGGAGCGCCCGACGCTTAGGGGTCCATCACCAAGGCATCTCAGGAGCTTCAGGAAGCAAGAGCAATACGCGGCGACCGCCGCCCACCTGGCGTTGCTCCCCACCCAGGCGAGGGTGGTGAGCTGCGCGTCTGCATCGACATCCCAGGGCTCAATCGGGCCGCATCTCAGGAGCGCTTCTGGCCTTCGCGTGTTGGTCGGTGTGAGGGCCTGCCTCACAGCTACGTTCGCATGCCGCTCGGCCTGCTGATACGTCTCCGCCGTTTCTACTTTTCCAAACACTTTTCCCTTGTTTTGGACTCTAACTTGCATGATTTGAATGGAACTAACCCGGACTGATGCTGTTTTCAGCAGAATTGCCATGGTGTTATTTATGTGCAGAAACAAAAGTTCTCGGAATGACCTGAAACTCCATGGATATTATTTCTGGAAATAATAAAAAATACTAGCAAAGAATCAAGGCCAGGGGGCCCACACCCTAGCCACGAGGTTGGGGGGCGCGCCCCCTGCCTCGTGGGCCCCCTGGAGCTCCACCGACCTCAACTCCAACTCCATATATTCGTGTTCGGGGAGAAAAAATCAGGGAGAAGGATTCATCGCGTTTTACGATACGGAGCCGCCGGCAAGCCCTAAACTCTCTTGGGAGGGCTGATCTAGAGTCCGCTCAGGGCTCCGGAGAGAGAAATCAGTCGCCCTCGTCATCATCAACCTTCCTCCATCACCAATTTCATGATGCTCACCGCCGTGCGTGAGTAATTCCATCATAGGCTTGCTGGACGGTGATGGGTTGGCTGAGATTTATCATGTAATCGAGTTAGTTTTGTTAGGGTTTGATCCCTAGTATCCACTATGTTCTGAGATTGATGTTGCTATGACTTTGCTATGCTTAATGCTTGTCACTAGGGCCCGAGTGCCATGATTTCAGATCTGAACCTATTATGTTTTCATGAATATATGTGAGTTCTTGATCCTATCTTGCAAGTCTATAGTCACCTACTATGTGTTATGATCCGGCAACCCCGAAGTGACAATAATCAAGACCACTCCCGGTGATGACCGTGGTTTGAGGAGTTCATGTATTCACTATGTGTTAATGCTTTGGTCTGGCACTCTACTAAAAGGAGGCCTTAATATCCCTTAGTTTCCGCTAGGACCCCGCTGCCACGGGAGGGTAGGACAAAAGATGTCATGCAAGTTCTTTTCCATAAGCACGTATGACTATATTCGGAATACATGCCTACATTACATTGATGAATTGGAGCTAGTTCTGTATCACCCTAGGTTATGACTGTTACATGATGAACCACATCCAACATAATTCTCCATCCCCGATCCAATGCCTACGAGCTTTCCATATATTGCTCTTCGCTTATTTACTTTTTCGTTGCTATTGTTATCATCACTATAAAACACCAAAAATATTACTTTTGCTACCGTTACCTTTTGCCACCATTACCACTACTATCATATTACTTTGCTGCTAAATACCTTGCTGCAGATACTTGAGAATATTCTTTGGCTCCCCTTGCGTCGAATCAATAAATTTGGGTTGAATACTCTACCCTCGAAAACTGTTGCGATCCCCTATACTTGTGGGTTATCAAGACTATTTTCTGGCGCCGTTGCCGGGGAGCATAGCTCTATTCTTTGAGTCACTTGGGATTTATATCTGTTGGTCACTATGAAGAACTTGAAAGACGCGAAAACAAAAATGTATCCCTCAACTACGAGGGGAGGTAAGGAACTGTCATCTAGCTCTGCACTTGATTCACCTTCTGTTTTGAGTAAGCTTGCGACACCTAAACCTGCTTATGCTATTAATTCTGATATGTCACATATTGTTGATGATGCCACTTCTGCTATGCATGATACTTATGATGAAACTACCTCTATGCTTGATACTACTGTGCCACTTGGTGAATTTCTTGATGAACAACTTGCTAGGGCTAGAGAGAATGAAATTATTGAAACTGATAGTATTGATGAAAGTGATGATGAAGGCTCTCCTAATAAATATGAATTGCCTGTTGTGCTCGAGGGCTATGTTATGGACGAAGAAACTAAAAGAGACTTTCTTGCATGCAATGATATAGGTGATCTTAAGAAATTATTAGGTAAGCTTAAACAAAAAACTTTGAATGCTAGAATGAAATATGATCCTGCTTATGCTACTTCACCTATCTTTGTTACTGATAAGGATTATGATTCTCTATTGATCCTGATATAATTACTTTGGTTGAATCTAATCATTTTTATGGCTATGAATCTGAAACTGTTGTGGCACATCTTACCAAATTAAATGATATAGCCACCCTGTTCACTAATGATGAGAGAACTCGCTAGTTTTATATCCTTAAAATATTTATGTTCTCATTAAAGGGTGATGCTAAGATATGGTTTAATTCTCTTGATCCTGGTTGTGTGCGTAGTCCCCAGGATATGATTTATTACTTCTCTGCTAAATATTTCCCTGCTCATAAGAAATAAGCTGCCTTAAGGGATATATATAATTTTGTGCAAATTGAACAAGAGAGTCTCCCACAAGCTTGGGGGAGGCTTCTCCAATTACTTAATGCTTTGCCTGATCATCCTCTTAAGAAAAATAAAATACTTGATATCTTTTATAATGGAATGACCGATGCTTCCAGAGACCACCTGGATAGTTGTGCTGGTTCTGTTTTCAGGGAAAGAACACCGGATGAAGCTGAAATTCTATTGAATAATATGTTGACAAATGAAAATAATTGGACACTTCCTGAGCCAACCCCTAAACCTATTCCTAAACCAACTCCGAAGAAAAGGGGTGTTCTATTTCTCAGTCCTGAAGATATGCAAGAGGCAAAGAAATCCATGAAAGAAAAGGGTATTAAAGCTGAAGATGTTAAGAATTTACCTCCTATTGAAGAAATACATGGTGTTAATTTACCACATGTTGAAGAAATATATGGTTTTAATCCATCACCTATTGAAGAAACACATGGTCTTGATAACCCGACACAGGTAGTAAAGGTAAATTCTCTCTATAGATATGATAAAGCTGAAATCCCTCCTACTAAGTTTGCTACCCAATGTTTGGATGAGTTTGATAGCTTTACGATTAGGCAAGAAGACTTCAATGCTTACTTTGGTAGACAATTGAAACAAAATGCTTATATGATTGAACACTTGGGTGATTATATGTCTAGAGTTAAAGGTGAATTTAAACTCATTAGTAAACATGCTTCTATGGTTACCACTCAAGTAGAACAAGTACTTAAAGCTCAGAATGATTTGCTCAATGAATTAAATAGTAAAAAGAATGATAATGTTGTTAGAGTTATGACTAGAGGTGGTAAAATGACCCAGGAACCTTTGTATCCTGAGGGCCATCCTAAGAGAATTGAGCAAGATTCTCAGAGAAATGATATTGACGCACCTAGTCCTTCTAAGAGGAAGAAAAAGAAAAATGATAGGAGTTTGCATGCTTCTAGTGAACCTGTTATTGACACCCCTGAGAATTCCAATGATATCTCTATTTCTGATGCTGAAACACAGTCTGGTAATGAGCATGAACCTAGTGATAATGTTAATAATGATGTTCATGTCGATGCTCAACCTAGTAATGACAATGATGTAGAGATTGAACCTGCTGTTGATCTTGATAACCCACAATCAAAGAATCAACGTTATGATAAGAGAGACTTTGTTTCTAGGAAACACGGTAAGGAAAGAGAGCCTTGGGTTCAGAAACCCATGCCTTTTCCTCCTAAGCCATCCAAGAAAAAAGGATGATGAGGATTTTGAGCGCTTTGCTGAAATGATTAGACCTATCTTTTTGCGTATGCGTTTGACTGATATGCTTAAAATGAATCCTTATGCTAAGTACATGAAAGATATTGTTACTAATAAAAGAAAGATACCAGAAGCTGAAATTTCCACCATGCTTGCTAATTATACTTTTAAGGGAGGAATACCAAAGAAACTTGGAGATCCCGGAGTACCAACTATACCATGCTCCATTAAAAGAAACTATGTTAAAACTGCTTTATGTGATCTTGGAGCCGGTGTTAGTGTTATGCCTCTCTCTTTATATCGTAGACTTGATTTGAATAAGTTGACACCTACTGAAATATCTTTGCAAATGGCTGATAAATCAACTGCAATACATGTCGGTATTTGTGAGGATGTGCCTGTTGTGGTTGCAAACGTTACTATTTTAACGGACTTTGTTATTCTTGATATTCCCGAGGACGATAGTATGTCTATTATTCTTGGAAGACCCTTTTTGAATACTGCAGGGGCCGTTATTGATTGCACTAAAGGCAATGTCACTTTTCATGTTAATGGTAATGAGCATACGGTACACTTTCCGAAGAAACAACCTCAAGTTCATAGTATAAACTCTATTGGAAAAATTCCATCGATTATTTTTGGAGGTTTTGAATTTCCTCTTCCTACTGTCAAGAAGAAATATGATATTCTTATTGTTGGGGGTGTGCATATCCCCGTTGAGGTAACATAGTGTTATTCGAAATTTCTCCGGTTTCATGTTACATGAAATGAGTTTGTTAACAAGACTTGATCAACCTTGTTAATGGATTCCTTTTGATGAGCATGAGATGGATGAAGTTAGAAAGCACAAGCTTCTGTACCCTCTTTTTACTTTCTGTTATTTATATTAAATAAAGCAAAAATAGTAACTTTTGTCTGTTTTCTGAATTATCCATGCAATAAAAAATACCCCAAAAATAAAAGTTCTCCAAATGCCCTGAAATTTAAATATGATTTTTTCTGAAATATTTGAGAATATTTGGCACTCAGAACACATCAGGGGGAGCTGGCACCTGGCCACGAGGGTCCAGGGCGCGCCCACCCCCCTGGGCGCGCCCCCTGCCTCGAGGGACCACGGTGGCTCCCCTTCACTTATTCCTGCACCCACACACTTCTTCTTCCTCCCAAAAAAATCACCAGCCAGCTCAAGCACGATTTCTAGCTCATTTTGCTGAGATTTTCGATCTCCTTGCTCAAAGCACCTCTCACAAAACTGCTATGAGGGATTGTTCCTTGGTATGTGACTCCTCCATTGGTCCACTTAGTTTTTGTTCTAGTGCTTTCTTCATTGCAAATTTGTGCTGCCTAGGTGACCATGTTCTTGAGTTTGCATGTCAAATTTATATGGTTGCAAGTAGTTCTAATGCATGATATAGGCTCTAGGCACTTGTAGGAGTAGTTGCTATCAATTTTGTTGAGTTTGGTTTACTTTTATTTGAAGTTACTAAAAGATTTAGAAATTTTTCAGAAGAAGAAATATGTTTAGGAAAATGTACCAAGGTGGTCCTTCAAGGAAGACCCAGGCTTGCAATGCATGATGCTGATGATGAGCCACCAAGGGACGCTCCAGTGCGGCCCTGTGAATGGCCTTCAGAGGACTTCATGGATCGAGCAGGAATTAAGGAGGAATTCAACGCATATTTGCGTAACGCTGATCTTGTGAGCTTCGAGGCAGAAAATTGCCGTCAGTACCACTATCTCACCATTTCCTTTGTGAGGAGGTATGAATTTTCATCTTCGCGCAATACTCAAACTGTCCTGTTTGATCTTTATGAAAATTCTTATACTATGGACTTAGAGGATTTTACTGATACGTCTCCAACGTATCTACTTTTCCAAACACTTTCGCCCTTGTTTTGGACTCTAACTTGCATGATTTGAATGTAACTAACCCGGACTGACGATGTTTTCAGTAGAATTACCATGGTTATTTATGTGCAGGAGAAAACGTTCTCGGAATGACCTGAAACTTCACGGAGCCACTTTTTAGAAAATAAGAAAAATACCTGCAAAAGATGAGGGCCAGGGGCCCACCACCTTGCCACGAGGGTGGGGGCGCGCCCCCTACCTCGTGGGGCCCCTATTGCCTCTCCGACTCCAACTCCACCTCCATATATTGACTTTCGGGAGAGAAAAATCAGAGAGAAGAAATCACGCGTTTTACGATACGGAGCCACCGCCAAGCCCTAAAACCTCTCGGGAGGGCTGATCTGGAGTCCGTTCGGGGCTCCGGAGAGGGCAATCCGTCGCCATTGTCATCATCAACCATCCTCCATCACCAATTTCATGATGCTCACCGCCGTGCGTGAGTAATTCCATCATAGGCTTGCTGGACGGCGGTGGGTTGGATGGGATCTATCATGTAATCAAGTTAGTTTTGTTAGGGTTTGATCCCTAGTGTCCACTATGTTCTGAGATTGATGTTGCTATGACTTTGCTATGCTTAATGCTTGTCACTAGGGCCCGAGTGCCATGATTTCAGATCTGAACCTATTATGTTTTCATCAATATATGAGTGTTATTGATCCTATCTTGCAAGTCTATAGTCACCTATTATGTGTTATGATCCGTTAACCCCAAAGTGACAATAATCAGGATACTTACCGGTGATGACCGTAGTTTGAGGAGTTCATGTATTCACTATGTGTTAATGCTTTGTTCCGGTTATCTATTAAAAGGAGGCCTTAATATCCCTTAGTTTCCGTAAGGACCTCGCTGCCACGGGAGGGTAGGACAAAAGATGTCATGCAAGTTCTTTTCCATAAGCATGTATGACTATATTCGGCATACATGCCTACATTATATCAATGAACTGGAGCTAGTTATGTGTCACGCTAGGTTATGACTGTTACATGATGAACCGCATCCGGCATAATTCTCCATCACTGATCCATTGCCTACGAGATTTCCATATATTGTTTTCCGCTTATTTACTTTTCCTTTGCTATTGCTATCATCACTACAAAATACCAAAAACATTACTTTTACTACTCTTACCTTTTGCTACCATTATCACTACTATTATATTACTTTGCTACTAAATACTTTGCTACAGATATTAAGTTTCCACGTGTGGTTGAATTGACAACTTAGCTGTTAATACTTGAGATTATTCGTTGGCTCCCCTTGTGTCGAATCAATAAATTTGGGTTGAATACTCTACCCTCGAAAACTGTTGCGATCCCCTATACTTGTGGGTTATCAAGACTATTTTCTGGCACCATTGCCGGGGAGCATAGCTCTGTTCTTTGAGTCACTTGGGATATATATATCTGCTTATCATTATGAAGAACTTGAGAGATCCAAAAACCAAGATCTATCCCTCAACTACGAGGGGAGGTAAGGAACTGCCATGTAGCTCTACACTTGATTCACCTTCTGTTATGAGTAAGCTTGCGACACCAACACCTGCTTCTGCTATTCGTTCTGATATGTCGCATGTTATTGATGATGCCACTTCTGCTATGCATGATACTTATGATGAAACTACCTCTATGCCTAATACTACTGTGCCACTTAGTGATTTTCTTGATGAACAACTTGCTTGGGCTAGAGAGATTGAAAATATTGAATCTGATGATACTGATGAAAGTGATGATGAAGAATCACTTGTTATTCCTAAGGGTTATGTCTTTGATCAAGAAGCTTCTTTACCTATTTTAGCATGCCAAAATAGAACTGAACTCAAAAGATTATTAGCTAAATGGAGTAAGCAATCTTTAAATGCTAGAATGAAACCGGACCGTGCTTTTGCTACTTCACTTATCTTTGTTACTGATAAGGATTTTGAATTATCTGTTGATCCTGATATAATTACTTTGGTTGAATCTGATCCTTTTCATGGTTATGAATCTGAAACTGTTGTGGCACATCTTACTAAATTGAATGATATAGCTACCCTGTTCACTAAAGATGAGAGACCTTGTTACTTTTATATCCTTAAAATATTTCCGTTGTCATTAAAGGGTAATGCTAAGATATGGTTTAATTCTCTTGATCCTGGTTGTGTGCGTAGTCCCCAGGATATGATTTATTACTTCTCTGCTAAATATTTCCCTGCTCATAAGAAACAAGCTGCTTTAAGGGATATATATAATTCTGTGCAAATTGAAGAAGAGAGTCTCCCACAAGCTTGGGGGAGGCTTCTCCAATTACTTAATGCTTTGCCTGATCATCCTCTTAAGAAAAATGAAATACTCGATATCTTTTATAATGGACTAACCAATGCCTCTAGAGATTACCTAGATAGTTGTGCTGGTTCTGTTTTCAGGGAAAGAACACTGGATGAAGCTAGAATTTTATTGAATAATATGTTGGCAAATGAAAATAATTGGACACCTCCGAAGGCAATTCCTGAGCCTATTCCTAAACCAACTCCGAAGAAGAGGGGTATTCTATTTCTCAGTCCTGAAGATATGCAAGAGGCAAAGAAATCTATGAAAGAAAAAGGTATTAAAGATGAAGATGTTAAGAATTTACCTCCTATTGAAGAAATACATGGTCTTAATTTACCGCTTGTTGAAGAAACATATAATCTTAATCCTTTACCTATTGTAGAAACTCATGGTCTTGATAACCCGACACAGGTAGTAAAGGCAAATTCTCTCTATAGATATGATAAAGCTGTAACCCCATTTACTAAATTTGCTAGCCCATGGTTAGATGAGTTTGATAAATTTATGGCTAAGCAAGAAGACTTTAATGCTCATTTTGGTAGACAATTGAAAAACAATTCAAATATGCTTGAACACTTGGGTGATTATATGGCTAATGTTAAAGGTGAACTTAAACTTATTAGTAAACATGCTTCTATGGTTACCACTCAAGTAGAACAAGTACTTAAAGCTCAAAATGATTTGCTCAATGAATTGAATAGTAAGGATAATGATAATGTTGTTAGAGTGGCTACTAGAACTGGTAGAATGACTCAGGAACCTTTGTATCCTGAAGGTCACCCTAAGAGAATTGAGCAAGATTCTCAGAGAAATAACATAGATGTACCTAGTTATTCTAAAAAGAAGAAAAAGAAAAATGATAGGACTTTGCATGCTTCTAGTGATCCTATTGTCGAAACACCTGAGAATCCAAATGATATTTCTATTTCTGATGTTGAAACTCAATCTGGTAATGAACCTGAAACTAATGATAATGTTAATAATAATGTTCATAATGATGCTCAACCTAGTAATGGTAATGACATAGAAATTGAACCTGCTGTTGATCTTGATAACCCACAATCAAAGAATCAACGTTATGATAAGAAAGATTTTGTTGCTAGGAAACATGGTAAAGAAAGAGAGCCTTGCGTTCAGAAACCCATGCCTTTTCCTCCCAAACCATCCAAGAAAAAGGATGATGAGGATTTTGAGCGCTTTGCTGAAATGATTAGACCTATCTTTTTGCGTATGCGATTAACTGATATGCTTAAAACCAATCCTTATGCTAAGTACATGAAATATATTATTACAAATAAAAGAAGGATACCGGAAGCTGAAATTTCCACCATGCTTGCTAATTATACTTTTAAGGGTGGAATACCAAAGAAACTTGGAGATCCAGGAGTACCAACTATACCATGCTCCATTAAAAGAAACTATGTTAAAACTGCTTATGTGATCTTGGAGCCGGTGTTAGTGTTATGCCTCTCTCTTTATATCGTAGACTTGATTTGAATAAGTTGACACCCACTGAAATATCTTTGCAAATGGCTGATAAATCAATTGCTATACCTGTCGGTATTTGTGAGGATGTGCCTGTTGTGGTTGCAAACGTTACCATTTTAACAGACTTTGTTATTCTTGATATTCCCGAGGACGATAGTATGTCTATTAATCTTGGAAGACCCTTTTTGAATACTGCAGGGGCTGTTATTGATTGCACTAAAGGCAATGTCACTTTTCATGTTAATGGTAATGAGCATACGGTACACTTTCTGAGGAAACAACCTCAAGTTCATAGTATCAACTCTATTGGAAAAATGCCATCGATTATATTTGGAGGTTTTGAATTTCCTCTTCCTACTGTCAAGAAGAAATATGATATTCTTATTATTAGGGATGTGCATATTCCCGTTGAGGTAACATAGTGTTGTTCGAAATTTCTCCGGTCCCATGTTATTCGGAATGAGTTTGTCAACAAGACTTGATCAACCTTGTTAGTGGATTCCTTTTGATGATCACGAGATGGATGAAACTAGAAGGCACAACCTTCTCTACCCCACTTTTACTTTCTGTTATTTATATTAAATAAAAATAAATATTTTTCTGTCGGTTATCTGATTATCCGTGCAATATAAAAATACCTCGAAAATAAAAGTTTTCCAAATGCCCTGAAATTTAAATATGATTTTTTTGAGAATATTTGAGGATTTATGGAACTGAGAACACACCAGGGGGGTCAACCACCTGCCCACAAGGGTGGAGGGCGCGCCCACCCCTCTAGGGCGCCCCCCTGCCTCGTGGGCCCATGGTGCCCCCTCCACTTATCCTTTCACCCATACACTTCATCTTCCTCCCACAAACACGAATAACCAGCTCAAACCCGAGTCTAAGCTCATTTTGCTGCCATTTTCGATCTCCTTGCTCAAAGCACCTCTCACAAAACTGCTTGGGGAGATTGTTCCTTGGTATGTGACTCCTCCATTGGTCCAATTAGTTTTTGTTCTAGTGCTTTATTCATTGCAAATTTGTGTTGCTTAGGTGACCCTGTTCTTGAGCTTGCATGTCAAATTTATATGGTCAAAAGTAGTTTTGATGCATGATATAGGCCCTAGGCACTTGTAAGAGTAGTGGCTATCAATATTATTGAGTTTGGTTTACCTTTATTTTGAAGTTACTAAAAAATTCAGAATTTTTCAGAGGAAGAAAAATGCTTAGGAAAATGTTCCAAGGTGGTTCTTCAAGGAAGCAAGGACCCAGGCTTATAATGCGTGATGCTGATGAAGAGCCACCAAGAGACGCTCCAGTGCGTCCTTGTGAATGGCCTTCTGAGAACTTTATGGATCGAGCGAGAATTAGGGAAGAGTTTAACGCATATTTGCGTAACGCTGATCTTGTGAGCTTCGAGGAAGAGAAGTGCAGCCAGTATCACTATCTCACTAGTACCTTTGTGAGGAGGCTTGAATTTTCAACTTCCCGTAATTCTCCAACTATCCTGTTTGATCTTTATGATAAATCTTACACTATGGACTTGGAGGATTTTACCACTGCTTGCAAACTTCCACAATGGGGTAGTATAAGGGATCCTCGCAAATCTAAAGAGATTTTCTTGCTAGAATAACTGTGGGAGAATCCAGAGATATTACACAAGCTACCATAGGGAGCATTCACTTTCCTGCTATACATTATTTTGCTCTCTTCATAGGTATATGCATTAATGGTAAAGATGAGGCATGTCACATGTGTGTCCCTGATCTTAGTATTCTTAGGAGTGCTGTTTTAGGAGACAAATCATATAATTTGGGAGCCATTGTTACACGTAGGTTGCATCTTAATAGACTTAATGGAGATTTCTTTGGTGGAATTTATGCAACCCGCATAGCTAATTTTCTTGGTATAGCCATACGCGAAGATGATATTGAATTACCTCCTGCTTATCTAGATTTTAATGCTATGGTTCACCACCAGTTTGTCGAGAGGAACGAATCACCCCTCCAGTATCGGCTAATCTTTGACAGACACTGTGTTGTCCGTATTACTCTCCCTGCTCCTGCCTTCTTTGATTATCAGGCAAGAGGAGGATATACTATTACTAGAGAGGAGGCAGATGAGTACGAGAGGAGAGAGGAGGCCGCTCGTCGCCATGCTGCAGCTCAGCAGGCGATAGCTGCTGCATCGCAGTACGACCCCAACTACTATTATGGATATCCACCAGGCCAGCCGTGGCCATAGACCAACTTAGGCCAAAAGCCTAAGCTTGGGGGAGTACGTATTTCCCACCGACATTACATTTATGTTCACACACTCATTGCTAGATGTCGGTGCTCATACTTTTTCATTGTATCATCCATGCTAGTTTATTTTCCTTTTTATGCTTTCTTCTTATGTGTTTAATAAACCTTATGAAAAACGAAAAAAATTAGTTGTAGCTTTTAATTAATTTACCTTCCATGCTTGTAGTAGTAATTAAAAAGAAAACCAAAAATGATTTCTTGTTCTTCTTTTGCTTGTTGGGAGCTTTCCCGTGTAAATAGTTTTATTTCTTTTCTTTTCTTTGGGGGTCGATAGGAGAAGACCATAATTAAACTGTTGAAGTGGCTCTTATATGCACTATTGTTGATCTGACAAAAGAGCCCATATTGCCTTGTCTTCTCCTGTTTATTGAATGCTTGCAGATTCCAGCTTAGTCCAATGCACGTGCACTATTATTATTATTCACATCATTCGATCGTGCAAGTGAACGGCACTTATGATGTTATATGATGGATTGGCTGAGATGAGAAAAGCTGGTATGAACTCGACCTCTTTTGTTTTTGTAAATATGATTAGTTCATCGTTCCTGATTCATCCTATTATGAATAAACATGTTTGTAATGACAATTAGGGATTATAGTTTCTTGTGCCATGCTTGATTAGCTATGAGTTATAATGGTTTACCTTGCGTGCCAACATGCTATTAAAATGGTTATGATGTGGTATGATAGGGTGGTATCCTTCTCTGAATGATTTAAGTGACTTGACTTGGCACATGTTCATGCATGTAGTTGAAACAAAATCAACATAGCCTTCACGATATTTATGTTCATGGTGGATTATATCCTACCCATGCTTGCATTCAGTGTTGATTAATTTTAATGCATGTTCATGACTGTTGTCGCTCTCTAGCTGGTCGCTTCCCAGTCTTTTGCTAGCCTTCACCCGTACTAAGCGGGAATACTGCTTGTGCATCCAATCCCTTAAACCCCAAAGTTATTCCACATGAGTCCACTATACCTACCTATATACGGTATCTACCTGTCGTTCCAAGTAAATTTGTATGTGCCAAACTCTAAACCTTCAAATAAATATCATGTTTTGTATGCTCGAATAGCTCATGTATCAACTAGGGTTGTCCATATCTTCCATGTTAGGCGGGTTATTCTCAAGAGGAGTGGACTCCGCTCCTCACTCACGAGATAAATGGCTGGTCACCGGGATGCCCAGTCCCATGCTTTATGCAAACTAAATCAAAATAATTGCAAACAAAACTCCCCCTGGGACTCTTGTTAGTTGGAGGCACTTGTTGTTTCGAGCAAGCCATGGATTGATGCTTGTTGGTGGAAGGGGGAGCATAAACTTTACCATTCTGTTTGGGAACCGCCTATAATGTGTGTAGCATGGAAGATATCGCCATATCATGGTTGTTATGTTGACAATGAAAGTATACCGCTCAAAATATTATTCACCACTATTTCAAAACCGAGCTCTGGCACCTCTACAAATCCCTGCTTCCCTCTGCGAAGGGCCTATCTATTTACTTTTATGCTGAGTCATCATCCTCTTAGTAAAAAGCACCAGTTGGAGAGCACCGCAGTCATTTGCATTCATTACTGTTAGTTTACATTGAGTATGACTTGACTGGATCTATTTTACCATGAATTACAATGTCTAATCATTCCTTGGTCTTTAAAGGTGCTCTGCATTCATGTTTTGTGGTCTCAGAAAGGGCTAGCGAGATGCCACCTTGTTATATCATATTATGATTGTTTTGAGAAAGTGTTGTCATCCGAGATTTATTATTATGCCTCGCTAGTTGATTATGCCATTGATATGAGTAAACTTGAGACCTATGTGTTATTGTGAATGTGGTTAGTTATAATCTTTGTTGAAAACTTGAATGCTGGCTTTACATATTTACAACAACAAGAGCAAACAGAGTTTGTAAAAGTTTTTCTTTATCACTTTCAGTTTGTCAACTGAATTGCTTGAGGACAAGCAAAGGTTTAAGCTTGTTGGAGTTGATACGTCTCGAACGTATCTACTTTTCCAAACACTTTTGCCCTTGTTTTGGACTATAACTTGCATGATTTGAATGGAACTAACCCAGACTGACGTTGTTTTCAGCAGAATTACCATGGTGTTATTTATCTGCAGGAGCAAACGTTCTCAGAATGACCTGAAACTTCACGGAGCCACTTTTCAGAAAATAAGAAAAGTACCTGCAAAAGATGAAGGCCAGGGGCCCCACCACCTTGCCACAAGGGTGGGAGGCGCGCCTGCCCCCCTAGGGCGTGCCCCCTACCTCGTGGGCCCCCTGTTGCCTCTCCGACTCCAACTCCACCTCCATATATTGAGTTTCAGGGAGAGAAAAAATCTGAGAGAAGAAATCATCGTGCTTTACGATACGGAGCCACCGCCAAGCCCTAAAACCTCTCGGGAGGGTTGATCTGGAGTCCGTTCGGGGCTCCGGAGAGGGGAATCCGTCGCCATCATCATCATCAACCATCCTCCATCACCAATTTCATGATGCTCACCGTCGTGCGTGAGTAATTCCATCGTAGGCTTGCTGGACGGTGATGGGTTGGATGGGATCTATCATGTAATCGAGTTAGTTTTGTTAGGGTTTGATCCCTAGTGTCCACTATGTTCTGAGATTGATGTTGCTATGACCTTGCTATGCTTAATGCTTGTCACTAGGGCCTGAGTGCCATGATTTCAGATCTGAACCTATTATGTTTTCATCAATATATGAGTGTTCTTGATCCTATCTTGCAAGTTTATAGTCACCTATTATGTGTTATGATCCGTTAACCCCGAAGTGTCAATAATCGGGATACTTACCGGTGATGACCGTAGTTTGAGGAGTTCATGTATTCACTATGTGTTAATGCTTTGTTCCGGTTCTCTATTAAAAGGAGGCCTTAATATCCCTTAGTTTCCGTAAGGACCCCGCTGCCACGGGAGGGTAGGACAAAAGATGTCATGCAAGTTCTTTTCCATAAGCACGTATGACTATATTCGGAATACATGCCTACATTATATCAATGAAGTGGAGCTAGTTCTGTGTCACCCTAGGTTATGACTGTTACATGATGAACCACATCCAGCATAATTCTCCATCACTGATCCATTGCCTACGAGCTTTCCATATATTGTTTTCCGCTTATTTACTTTTCCGATGCTATTGTTATCATCACTACAAAATACCAAAAACATTACTTTTACTACTGTTACCTTTTGCTACCATTCTCACTACTATTATATTACTTTGCTACTAAATAATTTGTCGCAGATATTAAGTTTACAGGTGTGGTTGAATTGACAACTCAGCTGCTAATACTTGAGAATATTCTTTGGCTCCCTGCTACCTCTTGAGCTTGCATTGGATTTCCCCGAAGAGGAAGGGATGATGTAGAAGAGTAGTGTAAGTATTTCCCTCAGTTTTTGAGAACCAAGGTATCAATCCAGTAGGAGGCCACGCTCAAGTCCCTCGTACCTGCACAAAACGATAGCTACTCGCAACCAACGCGATTAGGGGTTGTCAATCCCTTCACGGTCACTTACGAGAGTGAGATCTGATAGATATAATATTTTTGGTATTTTTTGGTATAGAGATGCAAATTGAAAAGTAAAAGGCAAAGTAAAAAAGCAAAAGAAGATTAAAGTGATGGAGATTGATATGATGAGAATAGACCTGGGGGCCATAGGTTTCACTAGTGGCTTCTCTCAAGAGCATAAGTATTCTACGGTGGGTGAACAAATTACTGTTGAGCAATTGATAGAATTGAGCATAGTTATGAGAATATCTAGGCATGATCATGTATATAGGCATCACGTCCGTGACAAGTAGACCGAAACGATTCTGCATCTACTACTATTACTCCACTCATCGACCGCTATCCAGCATGCATCTAGAGTATTAAGTCAAAAACAGAGTAACGCTTTAAGCAAGATGACATGATGTAGAGAGATAAATTCATGCAATATGAAATAAACCCCATCTTGTTATCCTCGATGGCAACGATGCAATACATGCCTTGCTGCCCCTTCTGTCACTAGGAAAGGACACCGCAAGATCAAACCCAAAGCTAAGCACTTCTCCCATGACAAGAACTACCAATCTAGTTGGCCAAACCAAATGGATAATTCGAAGAGACTTGCAAAGATAACCAATCATACATAAAAGAATTCAGAGAAGATTCAAATATTATTCATAGATAGACTTGATCATAAACCCACAATTCATCGGTCTCAACAAACACACCGCAAAAAGAAGATTACATCGAATAGATCTCCACAAGAGAGGGGGAGAACTTTGTATTGAGATCCAAAAAGAGAGAAGAAGCCATCTAGCTACTAACTATGGACCCGAAGGTCTGAGGTAAACTACTCACACTTCATCGGAGAGGCTATGATGATGTAGAAGCCCTCCGTGATGACTGCCCTCTCCAGCGGAGCTCCGGAACAGGCCCCAAGATGGGATCTCATGGATACAGAAAGTTGCGGCGGTGGAATTAGGTTTTTGACTCCTGTTCTGATCGTTTGGGGGTACGTAGGTATATATAGGAGGAAGGAGTACGTCGGTGGAGCACCGAGGGGCCCACGAGGCAGGGGGGCACGCCCTAGGGGGGGAGGGGCGCCCCCACCCTCATGACCGCCTCTTTGACTCTTTGGAGTAGGGTCCAAGTCTCCTGGATCACGTTCGATGAGAAAATAACGTTCCCGAAGGTTTTATTCCGTTTGGACTTTGTTTGATATTCCGTTTCTCCGAAATACTGAAATAGGCAAAAAAAACAACAATTCTGGGCTAGCCTCCGGTTAATAGGTTAGTCCCAAAAATAATATAAAAGTGGAAAATAAAGCCCAATAAAGTCCAAAACAGTAGATAATATAGCATGGAGCAATAAAAAATTATAGATACGTTGGAGACGTATCAGGCATCCCCAAGCTTAATTCCTGCTCGTCCTCGAGTAGGTAAATGATAAAAAAAGAAATTTTGATGCGGAGTGCTACTTGGAATAATTTCAATGCAAATCTTCTTAATTGTGATATGAATATTCAGATTCGAAAGATTCAAGACAAAAGTTTATATTGACATAAAAAATAATAATACTTCAAGCATACTAACAAAGCAATTATGTCTTCTCAAAATAACATGGCCAAAGAAAGTTATCCCTACAAAATCATATAGTCTGGCTATGCTCTATCTTCACCACACAAAGTATTTAAATCATGCACAACCCCGATGACAAGCCAAGCAATTGTTTCATACTCTAACTTTTTCAAAAAAAATCAATCTTCACGCAATACATGAGCGTGAGCCATGGATATAGCACTATAGGTGGAATAGAATGGTGGTTGTGGATAAGACAAAAAGGAGAAGATAGTCTCACATCAACTAGGCGTATCAACGGGCTATGGAGATGCCCATCAATAGATATCAATGTGAGTGAGTAGGGATTGCCATGCAACGGACGTACTAGAGCTATAAGTATATGAAAGCTCATCAAAAGAAACTAAGTGGGTGTGCATCCAACTTGCTTGCTCACGAAGACCTAGGGCATTTTGAGGAAGCCCATCATTGGAATATACAAGCCAAGTTCTATGATGTAAAATTCCCACTATTATATGAAAGTGATAACATGAGAGACTCTCTACTATGAGGATCATGGTGCTACTTTGAAGCACAAGTGTGGTAAAAGGATAGTAGCATTGTCCCTTCTCTATTTTTCTCTCATTTTTTTATTTGGGCCTTTTCTCTTTTTTATGGCCTCTTTTCTTTCTCTTTTTTGGGCTCCTTTGGCCTCTTTTATTTATTTTTCATCCGGAGTCTCATCCCGACTTGTGGGGGAATCATAGTCTCCATCATCCTTTCCTCACTGGGACAATGCTCTAATAATGATGATCATCACACTTTTACTTTCTTACAACTCAACAATTACAACTCGATACTTAGAACAAAATATGACTCTATATGAATGCCTCCGGCGGTGTACCGGGATATGCAATATGACAATGGAGTGTGTCATAATAAACGGATCGGTGGAAAGTTGCATGGCAATATATCTCGGAATGGCTATGGAAATGCCATAATAGGTAGGTATGGTGGCTGTTTTGAGGAAGGTATATGGTGGGTGTATGATACCGGCGAAAGGTGCGCGGTATTAGAGAGGCTAGCAAAGGTGGAAGGGTGAGAGTGCGTATAATCCATGGACTCAACATTAGTCATAAAGAACTCATATATTTATTGCAAAAATCTAAAAGTTATAAAAGCAAAGTATTACACGCATGCTCCTAGGGGGATAGATTGGTAGGAAAATACCATCGCTCGTCCCCGACCGCCACTCATAAGGAAGACAATCAATAAATAAATCATGCTCCGACTTCATCACATAACGATTCACCATATGTGCATGCTACGGGAATCACAAACTTTAACACAAGTATTCTTTAAATTCACAACTACTTAACTAGCATGACTCTAATATTATCACCTTCATATCTCAAAACAATTATCAAGTATCAAACTTTTCTTAGTATTCAACACACTCAAAAGAAAGTTTCACAAATCTTGAATACCAAGCATATTATTATTAAGGAAATTACCATGCTATTAAGAGACTCTCAAAATAATTTAAGTGAAGCATGAGAGATCAATAGTTTCTTTAAAACAAATCCACCACCGTGCTCTAAAAGATCTAAGTGAAGCACACAGAGCAAATTTATAACGCTCAAAAGATATATGTGAAGCACATAGAGCAAAACTACATAGCTCAAAAGATATAAGTGAAGCACATAGAGTATTCTATCAAATTTTAATTCTTGTATGGCTCTCTCAAAAGGTGTGTACAGCAAGGATGATTGTGGCATACTAAAACACAAAGAAAAAATAATACAAGACGCTCCAAGCAAAACACATATCATGTTGGTGAATAAAAATATAGCTCCAAGTAAATTACTGATGGAAGTGGACGAAACAGGGGATGCCTTCCGGGGCATCCCCAAGCTTTGAATTTTTGATGTCCTTGGATTATCTTGGGGGTGCCATGGGCATACCCAAGCTTAGGCTCTTGCCACTCCTTGTTCCGTAATCCATCAAAAGAATTCACCCAAAACTTGAAAACTTCACAACACAAAACTTAAAGTAGAAAACTCGTGAGCTCCGTTAGCGAAAGAAAACAAAACACCACTTCAAGGTACTGTAATGAAATCATTCTTTATTTATATTGGTGTTAAACCTACTGTATTCCAACTTCTCTATGGATTATAAACTATTTTACTAACCATAGATTCATCAAAATAAGCAAACAACACACGAAAAACAGAATCTGTCAAAAACAGAACAGTCTGTAGTAATCTGTAGCTAGCGCAAGATCTGGAACCCCAAAATTTTTTAAATAAATTGCTGGACGTGAGTAATTTATCTATTAATAATCTTAAAAAATAATTAACTAAATAGCACTCTTCAAATAAAAATTACAGCAGTTCTCGTGAGCGCTAAAGTTTCTGTTTTTTACAGCAAGTTCAACAAGACTTTCCCCAAGTCTTCCCAACGGTTCTACTTGGCACAAAAACTAATTAAACACAAAAAACACAACCAAAACATAGGCTAAATAATTTATTTATTACTAAACAGGAGCAAAAAGCGAGGAATAAATATAAAATTGGGTTGCCTCCCAACAAGCGTTATCGTTTAACGCCCCTAGCTAGGCATAAAAGCGAGGATAGATCTAGGTATTGCCATCTTTGGTAGGCAATCCATAAGTGGCTCTCATGATAGTTTCATATGGCAATTTTATTTTTTTCTTGGAAAGTGTTCCATTCCCTTTTTTAATGGAAATTGAAATCTAATATTCCCTTCCTTCATATCAATAATCACACCAACCGTTCTAAGGAAAGGTCTACCAAGAATAATAGGGCAAGAAGGATTGCAATCTATATCAAGAACAATGAAATCTATGGGCACATAATTTCTATTTGCAACAATAAGAACATCATTAATCCTTCCCATAGGTTTCTTAATAGTAGAATCCACAAGATGCAAGTTTAGAGAGAAATCATCAAAATTGCGGAAATCTAGCAAATCACACAAAGTTTTGGGGATAGTGGAGACACTAGCACCCAAATCACACAAAGCATAAAACTCATGATCTTTAATTTTAATTTTAATAGTTGGTTCCCACTCATCATAGAGTTTTCTAGGGATATAAACTTTCAACTCAAGTTTTTCTTCATAAGATTGCATTAAGGCATCAACAATATGTTTGGTGAAGGCTTTCTTTTGACTATAAGCATGTGGAGAATTTAGCACGGATTGCAACAAGGAAATACAATCAGTTAAAGAGCAACTTTCATAATTAAATTCCTTAAAATCTAATATAGTGGGTTTAGCAACATATAGATTTTTATTTCTTTCAATCCCACTTTCATCAATTTCATCATAAAGATCTAAATACTCCGAATTTTTAGAACGCCTTCTAGGTAAAGGAAGATCATAATCCGTTTCATCAAGATTCATATTGCAAAACAAAGATTTAATAGGAGACACATCAATAACTTTTAGATCTTCATATTGATTTTCATAGGAATTCGGTTTAGCGGCCATCTTATTGACTAAGGTGGCTTGCATATCCGAAACTTCAGCAGTCATCTTTTCTAGACGAGCAATTTGGGATCTTATACCATCAAATTCTTTAGACATATCATCAAGCTCTTTATTCATATAACTCATAAAACTTTTTTGTTCCTTAAGCTCGTTTCTAAAGAAATTATTATGCTCGAATTGCAAAACCATAAACTTCCTAATGTTGTTTTCAATCTCCTCTAACCCTTTAGGATGAAGATCACCAAATCTCGGTTGAGCCATCACGACAAACAAGCAATCCAATACACGAGCAAATAAAAGGCAAGCGGGCAAAAAGAGGCGGAGAAGGAGAAGGAGATTGGGAAAGAGAGGGCGAATAAAACGGCAAGGGTGAAGTGGGGGAGAGGAAAACGAGAGGAAAATGGCAAATAATGTAATGTGAGAGATAGGGATTGTGATGGGTACTTGATATGTTGACTTTTTGCGTAGACTCCCCGGCAACGGCGCCAGAAATCCTTCTTGCTACCTCTTGAGCTTGCGTTGGATTTCCCCGAAGAGGAAGGGATGATGTAGCAGAGTAGCGTAAGTATTTCCCTCACTTTTTGAGAACCAAGGTATCAATCAAGTAGGAGGCCACGCTCAAGTCCCTCGTACCTACACAAAACGATAGCTACTCGCAACCAACGCGATTAGGGGTTGTCAATCCCTTCACGGTCACTTACGAGAGTGAGATCTGATAGATATAATATTTTTGGTATTTTTTGGTATAGAGATGCAGAGTGAAAAGTAAAAGGCAAAGTAAAAAATCAAAACAAGATTAAAGTGATGGAGATTGATATGATGAGAATAGACCCGGGGGCCATAGGTTTCACTAGTGGCTTCTCTCAAGAGCATAAGTATTCTACGGTGGGTGAACAAATTACTGTTGGGCAATTGACAGAATTGAGCATAGTTATGAGAATATCTAGGCATGCTCATGTATATAGACATCACGTCCGTGACAAGTAGACCGAAACGATTCTGCATCTACTACTATTACTCCACTCATAGACCGCTATCCAGCATGCATCTAGAGTATTAAGTTAAAAATAGAGTAACGCTTTAAGCAAGATGACATGATGTAGAGAGATAAATTCATGCAATATGAAATAAACCCCATCTTGTTATCCTCGATGGCAACGATGCAATACGTGCCTTGCTGCCCCTTCTGTCACTGGGAAAGGACACCGCAAGATCGAACCCAAAGCTAAGCACTTCTCCCATGGAAAGAACTACCAATCTAGTTGGCCAAACCAAACGGATAATTCGAAGAGACTTGAAAAGATAACCAATCATACATAAAAGAATTCAGAGAAGATTCAAATATTATTCATAGATAGACTTGATCATAAACCCACAATTCATCGGTCTCAACAAACACGCCGCAAAAAGAAGATTACATTGAATAGATCTCCACAAGAGAGGGGGAGAACTTTGTATTGAGATCCAAAAAGAGAGAAGAAGCCATCTAGCTACTAACTATGGACCCGATGGTCTGAGGTAAACTACTCATACTTCATCGGAGAGGCTATGATCATGTAGAAGCCCTCCGTGATGACGGCCCTCTCCAGCGGAGCTCCGGAACAGGCCCCAAGATGAGATCTCGTGGATACAGAAAGTTGCGGCGGTGGAATTAGGTTTTTGGCTCCTGTTCTGATCGTTTGGGGGTATGTAGGTATATATAGGAGGAAGGAGTACGTCGGTGGAGCACCAAGGGGCCCATGAGGCAGGGGCGCGCCCTAGGGGGGGCGCGCCCCCCACCCTCGTGACCACCTCTTTGACTCCTTGGAGTAGGGTCTAAGTCTCCTGGATCACGTTCGGTGAGAAAATCACATTCCCGAAGGTTTTATTCCGTTTGGACTCCGTTTGATATTCTGTTTCTCCGAAATACTGAAATAGGAAAAAAACAGCAATTCTGGGCTGGGCCTTCGGTTAATAGGTTAGTCCCAAAAATAATATAAAAGTGGAAAATAAAGCCCAATATAGTCCAAAACAGTAGATAATATAGCATGGAGCAATCAAAAATTATAGATACGTTGGAGACGTATCACTCCCCTTGTGTCGAATCAATAAATTTCGGTTGAATACTCTACCCTCGAAAACTGTTGCGATCCCCTATACTTGTGGGTTATCATTTACAACTACTTGCAAACTTCCACAATGGGGTAGTGCTAGTGAACCTCGCTAATCTGAATTTAGTGATTTTCTTGCTAGTATAACTATGGGGGAATCTAGAGATATAGCATAAGCTACCATAGGGAGCATTCATTTTCCTGCTATACATTATTTTGCTCTCTTCATAGGTAGGTGCATAAATGGTAAAGATGAAGCATGTCATACGTGTGTCCCTGACCTCAGTATTCTTAGGAGTGCTGTGTTAGGAGATAAATCTTATAACTTGGGAGCCATTGTTGCACGTAGGTTGCACCATAATAGATTTAATGGAGATTTTTTGGTGGAATTTATGCAACCCGTTAGCTAATTTTCTTGGTATAACCATACGTGAGGATGATATTGAGTTGCCTCCTGCTTATTTGGATTATGAGGCTATGTTTCGTCATCATTTTGTTGATAGGAACGATTAGTTCCTCCAGTATCAACTAATCTTTGACAGACGACGCACCTATCATGTCGCTCTCCCTGCTTCTACTTTTTTTGACTTCCAGGCAAATGGGAGATATTTTATAACCAGAGAGGAGGCGGAAGAGTACAAGAGGAGGGCTGAGATAGTTCGCCTCCAAGCTGCAGCCCACGATGCAATGACTGCTGCATCTCAGTACGACCCCAACTACAACTTTGGATATCCGCCAGGCCATCCGTGGCAATAGACCAACTTAGGCCAAAAGCCTAAGCTTGGGGGAGTACGTATTTCTCACTGACATTACATTCATGTTCACACACTCATTGCTAGATGTCGGTGCTCATACTTTTTAATTGTAATATCCATGGTAGTTTATTTCTTTTTTATGCTTTCTTCTTGTGTGTTTGATAAACCTTAAGAAAAAAACCAAAAAAAAACTATTTGTAGCTTTTAGCTAGTTTTAATTTCCATGCTTGTAGTAGTAATTAAAAAGAAAACCCAAAAAGATTTCCTGTTCTTCTTTTACTTGTTGGGAGCTTTCCCATGTAAATAGTTTTATTCCTTTTCTTTTCTTTGGGGGTCGAGAGGAGAAGACCATGATTAAATTGTTGAGTGGCTCTCATATGCATTATTGTTGATCTAACAAAGAGCCCATATTACCTTGTCTTCTCTCTTGAATTGAATGCTTGTAGATTCCAGCTTAGTCCAATGCACGTGCACTGTTATTATTATTCACATCTTTCGGTCGTGCAAGTGAAAGGCAATTATGATGATATATGATGGACTGATTGAGATGGGAGAAGCTGGTATGAACTCGACCTCTCTTGTTTTTGTAAATATGATTAGCTCATCGTTTCTGATTCAGCCTATTATGAATAAACATGTTTGCAATGACAATTAGAGATTATAGTTGCTTATGCCATGCCTAATTAGCTAGGAGCTTATAATGGTTTACCTTGCATGCCAACATGCTATTAAAATGGTTGTAATGTGGTATGATAGGGTGGTATCCTCTTTTGAACGATTCGAGTGGCTTGACTTGGCACATGTTCACGCATGTAGTTGAAACAAAATCAACATAGACTCTACGATATTTATGTTCATGGTGCATTATATCCTACTCATGCTTGCATTCGGTGTTGGTTAATTTTAATGCATGTTCATGACTGTTGTCGCTCTCTAGCTGGTCGCTTCCCAGTCTTTTTCTACTCTTCACCTGTACTAAGCGGGAATACTACTTGTGCATCCAATCCCATAAACCCCAAAGTTATTCCATATGAGTCCACCATACCTACCTATATACGGTATCTACCTGCTGTTCCAAGTAAATTTGTATGTGCCAAACTCTAAACCTTCAAATAAACATTCTGTTTTGTATGCTCGAATAGCTCATGTATAAACTAGGGTTGTCCGTATCTTCCATGTTAGGCGGGTTATTCTCAAGAGGAGTGGACTCCACTCCTCACTCACGAGAAATGGCTGGTCACCGGGATGCCCAGTCCCATGCTTTATGCAAATCAAATCAAAATAATGGCAAAAAAACTCCCACTGGGACTGTTGTTAGTTGGAGGCACTCATTGTTTCGAGCAAGCCATGGATTGATGCTTGTTGGTGGAGGGGGGGGGGGTATAAACTTTACCATTCTGTTTGGGAACTGCCTATAATGTGTGTAGCATGGAAGATATCGCCATTTGTTGGTTGTTATGTTGACAATGAAAGTATACCGCTCAAAATATTATTCACCTCTATTTCAAAATCGAGCTCTGGCACCTCTACAAATCCCTGCTTCCATGTACGAAGGTCCTATCTATTTACTTTTATGTTGAGTCATCATCCTCTTATTAAAAAGCACTAGTTGGAGAGCACCGCTGTCATTTGCATTCATTACTGTTAGTTTACATTGAGTATGACTTGACTAGATCTCTTTCACCATGAATTACAATGTATAGTCAGTCCTTGATCTTTAAAGGTGCTCTGCATTTATGTTTTGTGGTCTCAGAAAGGGCTAGCGAGATACCATCTTGTTATATCATATATGATTGTTTTGAGAAAGTGTTGTCATCCGAGATTTATTATTATTGCTCGCTAGTTGATTATGCCATTGATATGAGTAAACATGAGACCTAAGAGTTATTGTGAATATGGTTAGTTCATAATCTTTGCTGAAAACTTGAATGCTGGCTTTACATATTTACAACAAGAAGGGCAAACATAGTTTGTAAAAGTTTTTCTTTATCACTTTCAGTTTGTCAACTGAATTGCTTGAGGACAAGCAAAGGTTTAAGCTTGGGGGCGTTGATACGATTCCGTCGTATCTACTTTTCCAAACACTTTTGCCCTTGTTCTGGACTCTAACTTGCATGATTTGAATGGAACTAACCCGGACTGACGTTGTTTTCAGCAGAATTGTCATGGTGTTATTTATGTGCAGAAACAAAAGTTTTCGGAATGACTTGAAACTCCACGGAGATTATTTTTGGAAATAATAAAAAATACTGGCAAAGAATCAAGGCCAGGGGGCCCACACCCTAGCCACGAGGGTGGGGGGCGCGCCCCCTGCCTCGTGGGCCCCTTGGAGCTCCACCGACCTCAAATCCAACTCCATATATTCGTGTTCGAGGAGAAAAAATCAGGGAGAAGGATTCATCACGTTTTACGATACGGAGCCGCTGCCAAGCCCTAAACTCTCTCGGGAGGGCTAATGTGGAGTCCGTTCGCGGCTCCGGAGAGGGGAATCCGTCGCCGTCGTCATCATCAACCTTCCTCCATGACCAATTTCATGATGCTCACCGCCGTGCGTGAGTAATTCCATCAAAGGCTTGTTGGACAGTTATGGGTTGGATGAGATTTATCATGTAATCGAGTTAGTTTTGTTAGGGTCTGATCCCTTGTATCCACTATGTTCTAAGATTGATGTTGCTATTACTTTGCTATGCTTAATGCTTGTCACTAGGGCCCGAGTGCCATGATTTCAGATCTGAACCTATTATGTTTTCATGAATATATGTGAGTTTGTCGGCGTTCTGGGAACGGGGGTCCCTAGACTTGCCTGCCTGCGGCCTGCGGCGTGGCTCAAAAGGGGGCCCAGCACGGCCCATCTTCACCAACACAAACCCAAGACCCTTGCGAGGGGCCAGGCCTCGCGGGGCGGACGACACGGAGCTTCCTCAGGCACGGCCTCATCAGGCTGGCTCGCGAGGAGGCGGAGAGATCAAGGAGGGGTACCTCACGAGATGCCCGTGATGCAAGCCATGACGACCAAGGGCGCCAGGCGGGTGCTAGCCCGCGCGGCGTCCTCCTTTCCTCTTTGGTGCAAAGGGAGCAAGCGCAGCCACGGAGTACCGAGGCATCAGGCAAAGGTTGCCATTTCGGTGCAATGAGACCAAGACCAGGAGGACTACGAGACGGAGGTCACCGTGGAGCCCAAGACGGCGTCATCACCAGAGCTTTGCGCAGGCGAAGACTACTTTTGTCAGGATAGCTGATACTTGTTGTCCCCCTTCAAATTAGCCCGCCATTGTTGGCTCCCTTCCCGCTCGATATTTGGGAAGAGGACCAGGGCCTCTATAAATAGGGCCAGCCACCCACATAGCAGGGGGTCTCTAGGGTCGGTTGGTCGGAAGCAAGGGTTAGAAGGAAGAGGCTCGTTAGAGAGAGTCTTGATTAGAGAGAGAGAGAGAGAGAGAGAGAGAGAGAGAGAGAGAGAGAGAGAGAAAGGTGACTGAACTCCTCCCAGCAGTTCATTACCCCAGCCAAGAACAGACCCTCGCGAGGCTGTTCTTCCTTGTATTGTTCATCATCATCAGCCCAAGAGGCAATCCACCACACCTCACACTGGAGTAGGGTATTACACCACAACGGTGGCCTGAACCAGTATAAACCCTGTGTCTCTTGCGTTGTTCTTTCCATAATTTAGGTCCTTGCATGGCGGAGGGGTGCAGGTAGGTGGGAGGCGAAATCTCCGCGCGCACCCTAGTGTTCGAACCTCATGGGTCTGCCGGAACCTGAAATCTGACAGTTGGCGCGCCAGGTAGGGGGTGCACCGGAGTTTTCTCTTCCGCCACCGCCACAGCCTGCCCCGCGATGAGCCGCGCGTCACCCGCTCCAGCCGCCGGCGCCAGCACGGGGGCCAGGGGGCTCCGAGCCCGGGCCCCAGCCCTGCGGCGGGTACGGTGGCCGGACAAGCTCAAGCCAACGACGACGCCGCGCTACGGCGGCGCGACAGATCCGCTGGCCTTCTCGCCGGCGAGCGAGGATGTCCTCCTCGAAGCAGGAGGTAACGATAGGGTTGCGACCAACTGGCTCCCTATGGCCCTCACCGGCGCCCCGCGCACACGGCTGCTCCACCCGCCGGCAGCCCCGTGGCCTCTCGGGAAGAGCCCCGCAACCTCTTCCCCGCCCATCGCGCTACACCAACACCCCCGGTCGTCACGGCCCTCCTGGGCAGCTCGCAGGCGCCGCCCACAAGTCAACACGTCAAGCCGTTCATCCGCCGGGTCAGCGCCGCTTCCACGCGGCAGGGGGCTCCCCTGGATCGGGCGGCGCCCGAGACCGGCCTGACCTTCAGCTCGGAGGACCACCCCTCCAACTCGGCCTGCTCGGGTGCGCTCCCCATGATGTGCACCCCCACCATCTGCCAGGTGGCCGTCACCAGAACCCTCATTGATGGCGGCGCAGGCCTCAACATGCTCTCGGTCGAGGCCTTCAATCTCCTCTGCATACCCCAGGAACGGCTGCGACACAGCTGGCCCTTCTCAGGCGTTGGGGCGGATTGTCCAGCTCCTTGGGACAGATCCGGCTCCCAGTAACCTTCGGCACCTACGACAACTTCCGCACGGAGCTGGTCGACTTCGACATCGCCCCCATCGGCCTCCCCTACAATGCCATCCTCGGCTACCCGACGCTGGCCCAGTTCATGGCCGTGACGCACCCGGCGTACAACCTCATGAAGATGCCCGGGAGCAGCGGTGTCCTCACCGTGAACGGGGACACCGGGGACGCTCTGCGGGTGCTCAAGCTCGTCTTCAAGACAGCGGCGTCGGCACAGCCCACCGACTTGGAGGCCCCCGAGCCCAAGGGAGCTGCGCCCGCCAAGAAGAAACAATTGGTCACCCAAGACAAGGCAGAAACCAAGCAGATACCCGTCGATGAGGACGGGTCCACCAACGCCACTTTCACCATAGGCGCCCACCTCAAACCCGAGTAGGAGGAGGCCCTGGTCGGGTTCCTGCGCGCAAACAAGAAGGTGTTCGCTTGGGAGCTAGACCAGTTGGCAGGGATCCCCAGGAGTGTAATCGAACATCACCTCAACGTGTGCCCCAACGTGCGCCCCGTGAAGCAGAAGGCCAGGCGGCAGTCCACAGAAAAGCAGGCCTTCATCGTCCAAGAGACCCGCAAATTAGAGGCCGCTGGGGTCATTCGCGAGGTCCGATACCCAGATTGGTTGGCCAACCCTGTCGTTGTGCCAAAGAAGGGGGGGAAGGAATGCATGTGTATCGACTTCACCAACCTCAACAAAGCGTGCCCGCAAGATCCGTTCCCGCTCCCCCGCATCGACCACATCGTCGATTCCACTGCGGAATGCGACCTGTTATGCTTCCTGGATGCCTTCTCTGGGTATCACCAGATCAGGATGGAGGTCGAAGACGTCGAGAAGACAACCTTCATAACCCCGTGTGGGGTGTACTGCTACACATGCATGCCATTCGGGGTGCATAACGCAGGGGCGACCTTTCAGCGGCTGATGCACATCACCTTGGGCCCGCAGCTCGGGAAGAATGTTGAAGCTTACGTCGATGACATTGTGGTAAAGTCTCGGGAGGCCAGAACCTTGATACAAGACCTCGAGGAAACCTTCGCGAGCCTCAACGTAGTGAACCTACAGCTCAACCCAGAGAAGTGCGTGTTCGGAGTCCCCTCGGGCAAGCTCTTGGGTTTCCTCGTGTCCCACCGAGGCATCGAGGCCAACCCGGAGAAGGTCAAGGCAGTGGAAGACATGAGCCCGCCAAAGACCCTCAGAGAAATGTAGAAGCTTCATCTCCAAGTTGGGGGAGCGAGCGCTACCCTTCTTCCAGCTAATGAAGAAAAAGGGGCCCTTCGAGTGGACTGAAGAGGCCGACAAGGCGTTCCAGGATCTCAAGAGATACCTGACCGGTCCATCGGTCATGGTCGCTCCGCGCCCTCAAGAGCCCCTGGTGCTTTACCTCGCCGCCACTCCCTACTCCGCCAGCGCAGCCTTGGTGGCAGTCAGAGAGGAGCGTCGAATCAAAACCGCGGCAGCGGCCCGGGACAAGGCGGAACTGGAACGAGGAAGGCCCACAGAAACCGCCACAGCGGCCGAGGAGGATCAGCCGCCACAGAGGGGCGCACCAGAGGCGGAAGAGGCCCCTCTCCCAGATGGCCAGTCTCAGGTGGCCTCATTGCCTCAAGAGGCGCCATGGTCTCTGAAGGGAGCCACCAGCACTGACGCACTCCACCTCGTTGAGCACCCAGTGTACTTCGTCAGCACAGTGTTGCGGGATGCAAGGGCGCGGTAACCCATGCCTCAGAAACTCCTCCTCATGCTACTGGTGGCCTCGCGCAAGCTGCGACACTATTTTCAGGGTCACCCCATCAAGGTCGTCTCGTCATACCCCCTGGAGAGAGTGCTCAGGAGCCCCAATTCAGCTGGAAGGGTCGCTGAGTGGAACATAGAACTGCAAGCATTTCAGCTCAAATTCAGCACGACCAGAGTCATCAAGGGAGCAGTCTTGGCGGATTTTGTGGCAGAATGGAAGGAGGCGCCAGGCCTCAAGGCTAGCGAGGATCGGTCCCTATCCCCGGGAAGCGAGGCGCCAAAAGGCTGGGTCATGCACTTTGATTGAGCGTTCTCCAGGCATGGCGCCGGGGCTGGGGCGGTGCTTATATCGCCTACTTAGGACAAGCTCTATTACGATGTGCAGCTCTGTTTCTAGCAAGGTGAAAAGGTCTCCAACAACATAGCGGAGTATGAAGGTTTAATAGCGGGCTTGAAGGCCGCAGCTGCCTTGGGGGTGAAACGTCTCACCGTCAAGGGCGATTCGTAGCTCCTTGTCAATTTCTCCAACAAGGTGTACGAGCCGAAGGATGAGCACATGGAAGCCTACCTTGCGGAAGTCCGCAGGATGGAGAAGCAATTCTGGGGGTTGGAGTTGCAGCATGTGCCCCGTGGCACCAATCAGGAGGCCGACGACATCGCCAAACGTGCGTCCAGGCGGTTACCTCAGGAGCCTGGCGTTTTCGAGGAGCGGATCTTCAAGCCCTCAGCCCTGCCGTCATTATCAAACACGGCTCAGCCCCGGGAGGAGCTCCCCTAGCCACCTGCCTCAGGAGCTCCGACCTGTGGCCCGGCCTCAGGAGCACGCCTGCTCCTGACGATGGAACCTCAGGAGGGATGTTGGATCGCGGAGCTCCAGAGCTACTTAACGCAAGGGACCCTGCCGGAGAAGGAGGAGGAAGCGGAGCGAGTGGCACGCCAGGCCACGACATACTGCATCAAAGACGGAGAGCTCTACCGGAAGCGGCCAAACGATGTATCCCTGCGCTGCATCTCCAGGGAGCAAGGGAAGGAACTACTGGAAGATATACACGGCGGAGACTGCGGACATCATTCATCATCACGGACCCTCGTCAGCAAGGCATTCTGCAGTGGGTTTTATTGGCCCACCGCCCTCAATGACGTCGTGGAACTAGTGAAAGCTTGTGAAGCCTGCCAGTTCCACGCCAAGCAGATCCATCAGCCAGCAGGAGGCTTGCAGACTATCCCCCTTTCCTGGCCATTCATAGTCTGGGGGCTGGACATCTTGGGACCATTTCCTCGGGCGCCAAGGGGCTACCGCCACCTTTACGTTGCCGTGGACAAGTTCACCAAGTGGGCTGAAGTAGAGGCTGTCCGCACCATTCCCGCGGGTTCCGCGGTCAAGTTCATCAAGGGCATCGTGAGCCGGTTCGGGGTGCCGAATCGCATCATCACGGACAACGGTTCGCAGTTCACCAGTAACCTCTTCAAAACATACTGTGCTAACCTTGGAACGCAGATATGCTACGCTTCAGTGGCGCACCCCCGAAGCAACGGCCAGGCCGAGCGAGCCAACGCGGAGGTCCTGAGGGGCCTCAAGACCAGGACGTTTAAGACGAAGCTGGAGGCCTGCGGCAGAGGTTGGTACGACGAGCTTCAGTCCGTGCTGTGGTCCATCCGCACCACCGCGACCAAGCCGACTAGAGAGACCCCGTTTTTCCTGGTCTACGGAGCGGAAGCGGTCCTCCCTCACGAGGTCAGACGTCACTCCGTGCGGGTCCTGGCGTTCGACGAGGCGCAGCAGGACGCCATGCGGGGGATGGACCTCGTGCTGGGGGAGGAACGTCACCGAGAAGCCGCGCTGCGAGCGGCGAGGTACCAACAAGCGCTGCGGCGATATCACTGCCGCAACATCCGCCCCAGGACTCTTGAGGTAGGAGACCTCGTGCTCAGGCGGGTTCTCTCCAGGGAGGGACTGCACAAGCTCTCTCCCATGTGGGAGGGCCCGTTCATGGTTGTTCATGTTTCCAGGCCCGGCTCCGCACGCTTGGAGACTCAGGAGGGAGTGCCGGTCCAGAATGCATGGAACATCCAGCACCTCCGGAGGTTCTACCCCTAAAAAGGCCCGGAGCCTGTGAAGAAAGGCGAATGCCTGTGAAGCTATCACGTTTTGGAAAAGGCCCGGAGCCTGTGAAGCTATCGCGTTTTGGAAAAGGCTCGGAGCCTGTGAAGCAAGGCGAATGCCTGTGAAGCTATCGCGTTTTGGAAAAGGCCCGAAGCCTGTGAAGCAAGGCGAATGCCTGTGAAGCTATCGCGTTTTGGAAAAGGCCCGGAGCCTGTGAAGCAAGGCGAATGCCTGTGAAGCTATCGCATTTTGGAAAAGGCCCGGAGCCTATGAAGCAAGGCGAATGCCTGTGAAGCTATCGCGTTTTGGAAAAGGCCCGGAGCCTGTGAAGCAAGGCGAATGCCTGTGAAGCTATCACGTTTTGGAAAAGGCCCGGAGCCTGTGAAGCAAGGTGAATGCCTGTGAAGCTATTGCGTTTTGGAAAAGGCCCGGAGCCTGTGAAGAAGGCCAACGCCTGTGAAGCTATCGCGTTTTGGAAAAGGCCCAGAGCCTGTGAAGAAGGCCAACGCCTGTGAAGCTATCGCGTTTTGGAAAAGGCCCGGAGCCTGTGAAGAAGGCCAACGCCTGTGAAGCTCGCCGCCCGTGACACTCTCACGTAATAATGAGTTGGGCTGTACACGCCCCGGAGTCTCAGGAGCGCCGGCCTCAGGCCCTGGGGCTCCCTCCCACGCCCAGTGGCAGCACTTAGCTCCGCGCTGGTGAGAAGACGTCGAAGACTAGACTAGGTGCCGGACGCGGCTTTTCATTTGCTTTCCGCAGTTGGCTTGTTCCTTCTCATTCGAAGTTTTATTGAAGTTGTTGCCGTCTTTGGCTTGTGGTTCTTCGGCTTTTCATTCTCCTGCCTTGATTTCTCTTGTGCAAGGCCTCGCGAGGGAGGCAGCCGAGCGCCCTCGCGAGTGTTCCTATCCTAGTCATTCAAAGGGCTCGCGACCTGGGCCGCTTACAGGAGCACCCCTCCAGTCCATGCCCCTCGGGCACCGCGACACAAACACAGGGCCTGGGTCGGTCGCCCCCACGGCCGGGGCCGGGAACTATCCACGCGCGGGCATGTAGCCGGAAGGTACGATAAGGAAAGAAAAACGATGATTAACAGCAATAACCTATACACGCCCCCGCGGGGCTCCACACTACTGTCCTTTTACGCAGGAAAAAGGAAAAGAAAGAGCAAATCTGGTGCAGCTCGCCTCGCACCAGCCCGCAGGGAAGCCCGAGCTGCCTCCGGAGCTCAGGCGAACTCCCTCTCGCGCTTCACCAGGGCGTGATGGTGGGCGGACACGCTACCACCTCCCAAGCAGGTGCGACGGCGTGGAGGCCGACCACGGCCACCACTAGAAGAGTCGCCGCCTGAATAAGAACCGAAGAAGCTTGAGGAACCCTGAGCGCCGCCAGCCCCGTGAGCGTCGTCCTCTCCATCATCCCCGGAGCCGGGTTCCCAGCTGCGGTCATCGCCCTTGGGGCAACACCCTGCGCGGCGACCATCTTCCCTAAACACCCACACATAGAGGGTGGCATCACCGTCGAACCTAAAGTGTAGGGTGCACCGACGGCCCAGGCCACGCACGCGGGCAAACGTCTGCCAACCGCGGGCCAGGGCCAGGCTCCCGGCTGCGGAGACCTCCAGTGAAACCCATGAGGCCCGGCTGCAACAGCCATCGGCCTGAAGCCAGAGGCCGCCCGGGGCGCCGGCCGGGAGCTCGCCAAGGAGAAAGCGAGGAAGTGGAAGCCGGGTGCTAGTTGGCTCCGCCGACCACATGACGAACTCCGGCAGCACCTCTGCAGCGCGAAAGCGCGGCATAGGGGGACGCGCAGCCGGAGCGCACCCCCCGACCGCAGCAATCCGCCCGCCACCGTGTTGGAAAGCGTCTCTGCGGCCACGGGGAGCTGCCATGGTGGCCATAGGATGTTTGCGGGGGTGCCCTCGGCCGCGCTTGGGCGGGGGAGAGGCATGCTCAGCCTGGCAAGCCTTACCCTTCTCCGCGGCCGAGAACCTCCTCGACGGAGCCATGAAGAAGAAGGAGAAGCAAGGGGAGATGAAATGGAAGGGCGCGCGTCGATCAGTACTTGTAGCTGGCGAGGGCCAACCGACGGCCCCCACGATCGCAGGTAATCATGACCCGCTTTGCATGCAGGGACTTGTCCAATCCGTGCAGTTGCCGAGGCACCATGGGGAAGTGGAGACGCCCACGTCCAATCAACCGCCACGCGGCGCCCAAGGCCGCAGGCTGTTAGGGCCCGCGGTGCTTCGCTCTTGCCCTTTCGCCCCCTGCACGGCCAAGCCCGGGCGCGCCTTGGACCCGGGGGCTACTGTCGGCGTTCTGGGAACGGGGGTCCCCAGACTTGCCTGCCTGCGGCCTACGGCGTGGCTCAAAAGGGGGCCCAGCACGGCCTATCTTCACCAACACAAACCCAAGACCCTCGCGAGGGGCCAGGCCTTGCGGGGTGGACGACGCGGAGCTTCCTTAGGCACGGCCTCATCAGGCTGGCTCGCGAGGAGGCGGAGAGATCATGGCGGGGTACCTCACGAGATGCCCGTGACGCAAGCCATGACGACCATGGGCGCCAGGCGGGTGCCAGCCCGCGCGGCGTCCTCCTTTCCTCTTTGGTGCAAAGGGGGCAAGCACAGCCGCGGAGTACCGAGGCATCAGGCAAAGGTTGCCATTTCGGTGCAACGAGACCAAGACCAGGAGGACTACGAGATGGAGGTCACCGTGGAGCCCAAGACGGCGTCATCACCAGAGCTTTGCGCAGGCAAAGACTACTTTTGTCAGGATAGCTGATACTTGCTGTCCCCCTTCAAATTAGCCCGCCATTGTTGGCTCCCTTCCCGCTCGATATTTGGGAAGAGGACCAGGGCCTCTATAAATAGGGCCAGCCACCCACATAGCAGGGGGTCTCTGGGGTCGGTTGGTCGGAAGCAAGGGTTAGAAGGAAGAGGCTCGTTAGAGAGAGTCTCGATCAGAGAGAGAGAGAGAGAGAAAGGTGACTGAACTCCTCCCAGCAGTTCATCACCCCAGCCACGAACAAACCCTCGCGAGGCTGTTCTTCCTTGTATTGTTCATCATCATCAGCCCAAGAGGCAATCCACCACACCTCACACTCGAGTAGGGTATTACACCACAACGGTGGCCCGAACCAGTATAAACCCTGTGTCTCTTGCGTTGTTCTTTCCATAGTTTAGGTCCTTGCATGGCGGAGGGGTGCAGGTAGGTAGGAGGCGAAATCTCCGCACGCACCCCAGTGTTCGAACCTCAAGGGTCTGCCGGAACCTGAAATTCGACAGAGTTCTTGATCCTATCTTGCAAGTCTATAGTCACCTACTATGTGTTATGATTCGGCAACCCCGAAGTGACAATAATCGGGACCACTCCCGGTGATGACCGTAGTTTGAGGATTTCATGTATTCACTATGTGTTAATGCTTTGGTTCGGAACTCTATTAAAAGGAGGCCTTAATATCCCTTAGTTTTCGCTAGGATCCCGCTGCCACGGGAGGGTTGGACAAAAGATGTCATGCGAGTTCTTTTCCATAAGCACGTATGACTATATTCGGAATACATGCCTACATTACATTGATGAACTGGAGCTAGTTCTGTGTCACCCTAGGTTATGACTGTTACATGATGAACCACATCCGGCATAATTCTCCATCACCGATCCAATGCCCACGAGCTTTCCATATATTGTTCTTCGCTTATTTACTTTTCCGTTGCTATTGTTATCATCACTATAAAACACCAAAAATATTACTTTTGCTACAGTTACCTTTTGCCACCATTACCACTACAATCATATTACTTTGCTACTAAATATCTTGCTGCAGATATTAAGTTATCCAGGTGTGGTTGAATTGATAACTCAGCTGCTAATACTTGAGAATATTCTTTGGCTTCCCTTGTGTCGAATCAATAAATTTGGGTTGAATACTCTACCCTCGCAAACTGTTGCGATCCCCTATACTTGTGGGTTATCACCTGCCGAGCGTGGTTGCCGCCTTCCAGCGCAACCTGCGGAGCGTCATGGTGGGTCAGGAGGACATGCATCACGCAGTCCTGGCGGAGATGGAGACGGTCCTCAGGGGGGCGCCCGAGCCTCCAGAGCCTCCCGAGGCTCTGGGCCTCGAAGGCTCGTGAGGGGAGATACGTCTCCAACTTATCTATAATTTTTTATTGTTCCATGCTATTTTATTACCCGTTTTGGATGTTTATGGGCTTTATTATACACTTTTATATAACCTATTAACCGGAGGCCCAACCCAAAATGCTATTTTCTTGCCTATTTCGGTGTTTTGAAGAAAAGGAATATCAAATGGAGTCCAAACGGAATGAAACCTTCGGGAGAGTTATTTTTGGAATGGAAGCAATCCAGGAGACTTGTAGTAGACGTCAGGGAAGCTTCGAGGAAGCCACGAGGCGGGGAGGCGTGCCCTACCCCCCTGGGCACGCCCCCCACCCTCGTGGGCCCCTCCTGGCTCCCCTGACCGACTTCTTTTGCCTATATATATGTCCATATACCCTAAAATCATCAGGGAGCAGAATAGATCGGGAGTTCCGCCGCCAAAAGCCTCCGTAGCCACCGAAAACCAATCTAGACCCGTTCCGGCACCCTGCCGGAGGGGGGATCCCTCTCCGGTGGCCATCTTCATCATCCCGGTGCTCTCCATGATGAGGAGGGAGTAGTCCACCCTCAGGGCTGAGGGTACGTACCAGTATCTATGTGTTTGATCTCTCTCTCTCTCTCGTGTTCTTGAGATGGCACGATCTTGATGTATCGCGAGCTTTGCTATTATAGTTGGATCTTATGATGTTTCTTCCCCTCTATTCTCTTGTAATGGATTGAGTTTTCCCTTTGAAGTTATCTTATCGGATTGAGTCTTTAAGGATTTGAGAACACTTGATGTATGTCTTGCATGTGCTTATCTATGGTGACAATGGGATATCACGTGATCCACTTGATGTATGTTTTGGTGACCAACTTGCGAGTTCCGTGACCTCGTGAACTTATGCATAGGGGTTGGCACACATTTTCATCTTGACTCTCCGGTAGAAACTTTGGGGCACTCTTTGAAGTTCTTTGTGTCGGTTGAATAGATGAATCTGAGATTCTGTGATGCATATCGTATAATCATACCCACGGATACTTGAGGTGACATTGGAGTATCTAGGTGAAATTAGGGTTTTGGTTGATTTGTGTCTTAAGGTGTTATTCTAGTACGAACTCTAGGATGGATTGAATGGAAAGAATAGCTTCATGTTATTTTACTACGGACTCTTGAATAGATTGATCAGAAAGGATAACTTCGAGCTGGTTTCGTACCCTACCATAATCTCTTCATTTGTTCTCTGCTATTAGTGACTTTGGAGTGACTCTTTGTTGCATGTTGAGGGATAGTTATAAGATCCAATTATGTTATTATTGTTGAGAGGACTTGCACTAGTGAAAGTATGAACCTTAGGCCTTGTTTCAACGCATTGCAATACCGTTTGTGCTCACTTTTACCACTTGCTACCTGATACGTCTCCAACGTATCTATAATTTTTGATTGCTCCATGCTATATTATCTATTGTTTTAGGCAATATTGGGCTTTATTTTCCACTTTTATATTATTTTTGGGACTAACCTATTAACCGGAGGCCCAGCCCAGATTTGTTGTTTTATGCCTATTTCAGTGTTTCGAGGAAAAGGAATATCAAACGGAGTCGAAACGGAACAAAATCAACTGGAGAAGTTATTTTTGGAAGGAAACCTACCGGATAGACTTGGACCCTACGTCAGAAGATGAAGGAGGAGCTCACGAGGGTAGGGGGCGCGCCCACCCCCTTGGGGCGCGCCCTGATACGTCTCCAACGTATCTATAATTTTTGTTTGCTCCATGCTATATTATCTACTGTTTTGGACTATATTGGGCTTTATTTTCCACTTTTATATTATTTTTGGGACTAACCTATTAACCGGAACCCCAGCCCAGAATTGTTGTTTTTTTGCCTATTTCAGTGTTTCGAAGAAACGGAATATCAAACGAAGTCCAAAGGGAATAAAATCTTCGGGAACGTGATTTTCTCACCGAACGTGATCTAGGAGACTTGGACCCTGCTCCAAGGAACAAAAGAGGCGGTCACGAGGGTGCCCCCCCCTAGGGCGCGCCCCCTGCCTCGTGGGCCCCTCATTGCTCCTCCGGCGTACTTCTTCCTCCTATATATACACACGTACCTCCAAATGATCAGAACGGGAGCCAAAAACCTAATCCCGGTGCCGCAACTTTCTGTATCCAAAAGATCCCACCTTGGGGTCTGTTCCGGAGCTCCGCTGGAAGAGGGCCGTCATCACGGAGGGCTTCTACATCACCATAGCCTCTCCGATGAAGTGTGAGTAGTTTACCTCAGACCTTCAGGTCCATAGTTAGTAGCTAGATGGCTTCTTCTCTCTCTTTGAATCTCAATACAAAGTTCTCCCCCTCTCTCGTGGAGATCTATTTGATGTAATCTTCTTTTTGCGGTGTGTTCGTTGAGACCGATGAATTGTGGGTTTATGATCAAGTCTATCTATGAATAATATTTAAATCTTCTCTGAATTCTTTTATGTATGATTGGTTATCTTTGCAAGTCTCTCGAATTATCCGTTTGGTTTGGCCAATTAGATTGGTAGTTCTTGCCATGGGAGAAGTCCTTAGCTTTGGGTTCGATCTTGCGGTGTCCTTACCCAGTGACAGAAGGGGCAGCAAGGCACGTATTGTATCGTTGCCATCGAGGATAACAAGATGGGGCTTATTTCATATTGCATGAATTTATCTCTCTACATCATGTCATCTTGCTTAAGGCGTTACTCCGTTTTTAACTTAATACTCTAGATGCATGCTGGATAGCGGTCGATGAGTGGAGTAATAGTAGTAGATGCAGAATCGTTTCGATATAGTTGTCATGGACGTGATGCCTATATACATGATCATGCCTGGATATTCTCATAATTATGCTCAATTCTATCAACTGCTCAACAGTAATTTGTTCACCCACCATAGAATACTTATGCTCTTGAGAGAAGCCACTAGTGAAACCTATGGCCCCCGGGTCTATTCTCATCATATCAATCTCCATCACTTTAATATTGTTTTGCTATTTACTTTGCCTTTACTTTTTACCTTGCATCTTATATCAAAAATACCAAAAGTATTCTATCTATCAGATCTCACTCTCGTAAGTGACCGTGAAGGGCTTGACAACCCCTAATCGCGTTGGTTGCGAGTAGCTATCGTTTTGTGCAGGTACGAGGGACTTGAGCGTGGCCTCCTACTGGATTGATACCTTGGTTCTCAAAAACTGAGGGAAATACGTACGCTACTCTGCTGCATCATCCCTTCCTCTTCGGGGAAAACCAACGCAAGCTCAAGACTTAGCAATAAGGATTTCTGGCGTCGTTGCCGGGGATTCTACGCAAAAAGTCAATATACCAAGTACCCATCACAATCCCTATCTCTCGCATTACATTATTTGCCATTTGCCTCTCGTTTTCCTCTCCCCCCAATTCACCCTTGCCATTTTATTTGCCCTCTCTCTCTATCCTCCCTCTCTATTTGCCTCTTTTTGTCCGTATGCCCTTTTGTTTGCTTGTGTGCTAGTTTGTTTGCGTGCCGTCATGGCTAGTCTCATTTCTTCTCCGTTGTCTCCCGAGAGTGAAGTTCTAAATTTTAAACAATGGGAGGGAGAAAATCTAAAAGATGCTTGGTATAGGATTTGCAATGCTCAAAATAGATCTACCAGGAAGCAATCTACCTTAGTTCTTCTCCGCAATTTTTATATAGGTATTAATCCTTGGAATAGATATATCCTCGATACCATTACCGGAGGGAACTTCTTGGGTAGCCATACTTTTGATTCTTATAATGCTATGTTAGATTTATTTGGCTCACCACCTCTTTTGGTTAATGGAACCATGTTAACTTTGGAGCATGTTATGCAAAGACTTGAAATTATTGAAAATAAAGTTGCTACTATTGTATCAATTGAAAATCTAGATAAAAAGATCCACAATCAAATTACTCAATACGGATCTAAGGTAGGAATGACTTTGAAAAATATTAAGGAAAAGGAACCCATAGTTAATGAGAAGATGAACTTAGATTCTACTAGAATTGATAAACTTGAGGGTATCATTACAAATTTGGGAACTGCTTTTTCTTCGGTAAAGAATACTCCTAGTCCTCCTACTAAAATTGCCAAGATTATGTATGTCCCTAAAAATAAGGGTGAATCATCTAGTAAGGAAACTTCGGATCTTAAATCTATAAGTATTCATCCCAGTCTTTTTGCTATCATTAAGGAACCATTTATTGCAAATCAATTTTTCGATCTTGTGCCTAAAAGTTTGATAATTAATAAAAAGAAAGAAATTCCTAAAGATGGTAGATGCCTAATTGAAGAATTGCCTACCAAAGATTTCAATACCTAGATCTATTCTTGATTGTTATGCCTAGCTAGGGGCGTTAAACGATAGCGCTTGTTGAGAGGCAACCCAATTTTATTTTTATTCCTTGCTATTTTCTCCTGTTTAGTAATAAATAAATTATTTAGCATCTGTTTAGGTTGTGTTTTTTGTGTTTAATTAGTGTTTGTGCCAAGTAGAACCGTTGGGAAGACTTGGGGAAAGTCTTGTTGAACTTGCTGTAAAAAACAGAAACTTTAGTGCTCACGATAACTGCTTCATTTTTATTTGAAGAGTGCTATTTAGTTAATTATTTTTTAAGATTATTAATATATAGATTCCTCACGTCCAGAAATTTATTTTAGATTTTTTTGGGTTCCAGATCTTGCGCTAGCTACAGATTACTACAGACTGTTCTGTTTTTGACAGATTCTGTTTTTCATGTGTTGTTTGCTTATTTTGATGAATCTATGGCTAGTAAAATAGTTTATAATCCGTATAGAAGTTGGAATACAGTAGGTTTAACACCAATATAAATAAAGAATTAGTTCATTACAGTACCTTGAAGTGGTCTTTTGTTTTCTTTCGCTAACGGAGCTCACGAGTTTTCTATCTTGTGTTTTGTGTTGTGAAGTTTTCAAGTTTTGGGTGAATTCTTTTGATGGATCATGGAACAAGGAGTGGAAAGAGCCTAAGCTTGGGGATTCCCATGGCACCCCCAAGATAATCCAAGGACACCAAAAAGTTAAAGCTTGGGGATGCCCCGGAAGGCATCCCCTCTTTTCGTCCACTTCCATCGGTAATTTACTTGGAGCTATATTTTTATTCACCAACATGATATGTGTTTTGCTTGGAGCATCTTGTATTATTTGTGTCTTTGTTTGCTAGTATACCACAATCATCCTTGCTGTACACACCTTTTGAGAGAGCCATACATGAATTAAAATTTGATAGAATACTCTATGTGCTTCACTTATATCTTTTGAGCTAGATAATTTTGCTCTATGTCCTTCACTTATATCCTTCGAGCTAGACAATTTTGCTCTATGTGCTTCACTTAGATCTTTTAGAGCATGGTGGTGGATTTGTTTTAAAGAAACTATTGATCTCTCATGCTTCACTTAAATTAATTTGAGAGTCTCTTAATAGCATGGTAATTTGCCTAATAATAATATGCTTGCTATTCAAGATTTGTGAAACTTTCTTTTGAGCGTGTTGGATACTAAGAAAAGATTGAAGCATGATAATTGTTTTGAGATATGGGGGTGATAATATTAAAGTCATGCTAGTTGAGTAGTTGTGAATTTAAAGAATACTTGTGTTGAAGTTTGTGATTCCCATAGCATGCACGTATGGCGAACCGTTATGTGATGAAGTCGGAGCATGATTTATTTATTGATTGTCTTCCTTATGAGTGGCTGTCGGGGACGAGCGATGGTCTTTTCCTACCAATCTATCCCCCAGGAGCATGCGCGTAGTACTTTGCTTTGATAGCTTCTACATTTTTGCAATAAGTATATGAGTTCTTTATGACTAATGTTGAGTCCATGGATTATACGCACTCTCACCCTTCCACCCTTGCTAGCCTCTCTAATACTTCACAACTTTCATCGGTATCATACACCTACCATATACCTTCCTCAAAGCAGCCACCATACCTAACTATTATGGCATTTCCATAGCCATTCCGAGATATATTGCCATGCAACTTTCCACCATCTAGTTCATCATGACACATAAATCATTGTCATGTTGCATATCCCGGTACACCGCCGGATGCATTCACATAGAGTCATATTTTGTTCTAAGTATTGAGTTGTAATTGTTGAGTTGTAAGAAAAATAAAAGTGTGATGATCATCATTATTAGAGCATTGTCCCAGTGAGGAAAGAATGATGGAGACTATGATTCCCCCACAAGTCGGGATGAGACTCCGGACGAAAAAAATAAAAAAAGAGAGGCCAAAGAAGCCCAAAAAAAGAGAAAGGCCATATAAAAAAATAATATATATACATATATATAAACTGATGAGAGAAAAAGAGAGAAGGGACAATGTTACTATCCTTTTACCACACTTGTGCTTCAAAGTAGCACCATGATCTTCATAGTAGAGAGTCTCTCATCTTATCACTTTCATATACTAGTGGGATCTTTCATTATAGAACTTGGCTTGTATATTCCAATGATGGGCTTCCTCAAATTTCCCTAGGTCTTCATGAGCAAGCAAGTTGGATGCACACCCACTAGTTTCTTTTGTTGAGCTTTCATATATTTATAGCTCTAGTGCATCCATTGCATGGCAATCCCTACTCACTCACATTGATATCTATTAATGGGCATCTCCATAGCCCGTTGATACGCCTAGTTGATGTGAGACTATCTTCTCCCTTTTTGTCTTCTCCACAACCACCATTCTATTCCATCTATAGTGCTATATCCATGGCTCACGCTCATGTATTGCGTGAAGATTGAAAAAGTTTTGAAAAAGTTAGAGTATGAAACAGTTGCTTGGCTTGTCATCAGGGTTGTGCATGATTTAAATACTTTGTGTGGGGAAGATGGATCATAGCCAGACTATATGATTTTGTAGGGATAACTTTCTTTAGCCATGTTATTTTTAGAAGACAGAATTGCTTTGTTAGTATGCTTGAAGTATTATTATTTTCTATGTCAATATAAACCTTTGTCTTGAATCTTTCTAATTTGAATATTCATACCACAATTAAGAAGATTTGCATTAAAATTATGCCAAGTAGCACTCCGCATCAAAAATTCTCTTTTTATTATTTTCTATGTCAATATAAACCTTTGTCTTGAATCTTTCTAATTTGAATATTCATACCACAATTAAGAAGATTTGCATTAAAATTATGCCAAGTAGCACTCCGCATCAAAAATTCTCTTTTACCTACTCGAGGATGAGCAGGAATTAAGCTTGGAGATGCCTAATACGTCTCCAACGTATCTATAATTTTTGATTGCTCCATGCTATATTATCTACTGTTTTGGACTATATTGGGCTTTATTTTCCTCTTTTATATTATTTTTGGGACTAACCTATTAACCGGAGGCCCAACCCAGAATTGTTGTTTTTTGCCTATTTCAGTGTTTCGAAGAAACGGAATATCAAACGAAGTCCAAACAGAATAAAATCTTCGGGAACGTGATTTTATCACCGAACGTGATCCAGGAGACTTGGACCCTGCTCCAAGGAACAAAAGAGGCGGTCACGAGGGTGGGGGCCGCCCCCCTAGGGCGCGCCCCCCTGCCTTGTGGGCCCGTCGTTGCTCCTCCGGCGTACTTCTTCCTCCTATATATACACACGTACCCCCAAACGATCAGAACAGGAGCCAAAAACCTAATTCCGCTGCCGCAACTTTCTGTATCCACGAGATCCCATCTTGGGGCCTGTTCCGGAGCTCTGCCGGAAGAGGGCCATCATCACGAAGGGCTTCTACATCACCATAGCCTCTCCGATGAAGTGTGAGTAGTTTACCTCAGACCTTCGGGTCCATAGTTAGTAGCTAGATGTCTTCTTCTCTCTCTTTGAATCTCAATACAAAGTTCTCCCCCTCCCTCGTGGAGATCTATTCGATGTAATCTTCTTTTTGCGGTGTGTTTGTTGAGACCGATGAATTGTGGGTTTATGATCAAGTCTATCTATGAATAATATTTGAATCTTCTCTGAATTCTTTTATGTATGATTGGTTATCTTTGCAAGTCTCTTCGAATTATCTGTTTGGTTTGGCCAACTAGATTGGTAGTTCTTGCCATGGGAGAAGTGCTTAGCTTTGGGTTCGATCTTGCGGTGTCCTTACCCAGTGATAGAAGGGGCAGCAAGGCACGTATTGTATCGTTGCCATCGAGGATAACAAGAAGGGGTTTATTTCATATTGCATGAATTTATCTCTCTACATCATGTCATCTTGCTTAAGGCGTTACTCTATTTTTAACTTAATACTCTAGATGCATGCTGGATAGCGGTCGATGAGTGGAGTAATAGTAGTAGATGTAGAATCGGTTCGATCTACTTGTCACGGACGTGATGCCTATATACATGATCATGCCTGCATATTCTCATAATTATGCTCAATTCTATCAATTGCTCAACAGTAATTTGTTCACCCACCGTAGAATACTTATGCTCTTGAGAGAAGCCACTAGTGAAACCTATGGCCCCCGGGTCTATTCTCATCATATCAATCTCCAGCACTTTAATATTGTTTTGCTATTTACTTTGCCTTTACTTTTTACCTTGCATCTTTATATCAAAAATACCAAAAATATTCTATCTATCAGATCTCACTCTCGTAAGTGACCGTGAAGGGCTTGACAACCCCTAATCACGTTGGTTGCGAGTAGCTATCGTTTTGTGCAGGTACGAGGGACTTGGGCATGGCCTCCTACTAGATTGATACTTTGGTTCTCAAAAATTGAGGGAAATACGTACGCTACTCTACTGCATCATCCCTTCCTCTTCGGGGAAAACCAACGCAAGCTCAAGACATAGCACGCCCCCTGCCTCGTGGCCCCCCTTCGGTCCACCGACATACTCCTTTCAACCATATATACACACATATCCTAAAACTTCCAGAACAGACAATAGATCGGGAGTTCTACCGCCAGAAGCCTCCGTAGCCACCAAAAACCAATCTAGACCCGTTCCGACACCCTGCCGGAGGGGGCAATCCTTCTCTGGTGGCCATCTTCATCATCCTGGTGCTCTCCATGACGAGGAGGAGTAGTTCTCCCTCGGGGCTGAGGGTATGTACCAATAGCTATGTGTTTGATCTCTCTCTCTCGTGTTCTTGATTTGGCACGATCTTGATGTATCGCGAGCTTTGCTATTATAGTTGGATCTTATGTTTCTCCTCCCCCTCTTCTCTCTTGTAATGAATTGAGTTTCCCCTTTGAAGTAATCTTATTGGATTGAGTCTTTAAAGATTTGAGAACACTTGATGTATGTCTTGCCGTGGATATCTGTGGTGACAATGGGATATCACGTGATTCACTTGATGTATGTTTTGGTGATCAACTTGCGGGTTCCGCCCATGAACCTATGCATAGGGGTTGGCACATGTTTTCGTCGTGATACTCCGGTAGAAACTTTGGGGCACTCTTTGAGGTCCTTTGTGTTGGTTGAATAGATGAATCTGAGATTGTGTGATGCATATCGTATAATCATGCCCACGGATACTTGAGGTGACATTGGAGTATCTAGGTGACATTAGGGTTTTGGTTGATTTGTATCTTAAGGTGTTATTCTAGTACGAACTCTAGGGCTGTTTGTGACACTTATAGGAATAGCCCAATGGATTGATTGGAAAGAATAACTTTGAGGTGGTTTCGTACCCTACCATAATCTCTTCGTTCGTTCTCCGCTATTAGTGACTTTGGAGTGACTCTTTGTTGCATGTTGAGGGATAGTTTTATGATCCAATTATGTTAGTATTGTTGAGAGGACTTGCACTAGTGAAAGTATGAACCCTAGGCCTTGTTTCAACACATTGCAATACCGTTTACGCTCACTTTTATCACTTGCTACCTTGCTGTTTTTATAATTTCAGATTACAAATACCTTTATCTACTATCCATATACCACTTGTTTCACCATCTCTTCGCCGAACTAGTGCACCTATACAATTTACCGTTGTATTGGGTGTGTTGGGGACACAAGAGACTTTTTGTTATTTGGTTGCAGGGTCGCGAGAGAGAGACCATCTTCATCCTACGCCTCCTATGGATTGATAAACCTTAGGTCATCCACTTGAGGGAAATTTGCTACTGTCCTACAAACCTCTGCACTTGGAGGCCCAATAACGTCTACAAGAAGAAGGTTGTGTAGTAGACATCACTACCTTGCTGTTTTTATATTTTCAGATTACAAAAATCTATATCTACCATCCATATTGCACTTGTATCACCATCTCTTCGCCGAACTAGTGCACCTATACAATTTACCATTGTATTGGGTGTGTTGGGGACACAAGAGACTCTTTGTTATTTGGTTGCAGTGTTGCTTGAGAGAGACCATCTTCATCCTACGCCTCCCACGGATTGATAAACCTTAGGTCATCCACTTGAGGGAAATTTGCTACTGTCCTAGAAACCTCTGCACTTGGAGGCCCAACAACGTCTACAAGAAGAAGGTTGTGTAGTAGACATCAAGATCTTTTCTAGCGTCGTTCCGGGGAGGTGAGTGCTTGAAGGTATAACTTTAGATCTTGCAATCAAATCTTTTTGTTTCTTGTTTTATCACTAGTTTATTTTATAAAAGAGAACAAAAAAATGGAATTGACTTTGCCTCATACGCTTCATCTTTTTAATATCTTTTGTGAGAATGATGGAAAGGAAAATTGTGCTCAAGTGCTAGAAGAAGTCTCTAAAATGTTTGGCACTAAATCTTTGAATGATGAGCATGATTGCAATGTTGTTAGTATGAACTCCTTGAATATCCATAGTACTAATGATGATTGCACTAGTCATGATGAAAATGTCTCTTATAAGCATGTCAACTTTTGTGGAGTGCATAGAGTTTGCAAGTACACACCAAATAGGGAAGATAGATTTTGCAAGAGGCATAAGTACTTAGAAACCAAATGGTTGCAAGAGAGGCTAGATTTTTGTGCTGAAAATTTAAAATTTCTTCGCCATACTTGTGAACTTTGCAATGAACATGGTCATTTAAATCTCCAATGCAAATTGTTTCATGATCGTATCGTGTCCAAAAATTGTGATGATTTGATTTCCCTTGCACATCATAATGAACTTAGTTTGATTTTGGGTTATGAAGAAATGAAACGTATAACTGAGGGTATTCCAAAATATAACCTTGAGAAATTCCTCGATATTGATCTAGAAGAAATTTGTATGTATTGTGCGATGAATTGCATTGAAAATCCTTATATATTACATAAAGAAAAGAAAACAAATAGAGGATGAAGAGAATACTAATGAAAGGGAAGAGGCTTCCCAATATCCTCCCATTATTTCTTATGATGAATCAGGTAACGAGGAGGAGCCTTCTATTCAACCAATTTCATCAATAAGGAGCTCCAAAAAGAGGATTGAACCCACACATAATGTGAAGAAGAAAAAGAAAAGACGGAGAAGTAAAGGTGAAAAGGTATCCCTCCCAAATGATGTTGCCCCTATTACTCATTGTGATGATGATAATTGTATGCTATTGGTGCTATCCATACTATTAATGATGAGAGTGATTATGCTTATAATATGAAAAGGCCCAAGCTTGGGGATTCTATGTTTGATGAGAATGACATGTTTGAGAATATATTTGCTGCAATTAATGTTTTTCCCAAGCTTGGGGATTCTATGTTTAATGAAGATGATATTTCTAGCCTCCCAAGTTTTGATATGCAAAATTGTTATGATGATAGCATGCCTCCTACTTATGATGATTATATTGATGAAAATGGGTTTGGAAGAGTGTCAACTTTAGGAAGTAATTATCCCACTATTTTGGAGGATGTTAAATCTTATTGTGATAATTATGAAAGTGGATTTGGAGAGGCCATGACTTTATTTAGTAATAATTCCACTATCTTGGAAGAGGTTTCAATTGATTATGATGAGAACAAAGTTGCTACTTATGATGATTATTGTGATGATACTTATGCTAAGTAATGATGATTATATTTATAAAACTTGTCATGATTATGATTAACCCTTTTCTGAACATTACTCTTTTAATATGGAAACAATTTATAGTATTCGAGTTTCTTCTGATACTCCCACTATTTCGAATGAGAAGAATTTTGCTTATGTGGAGAGTAATAAAATTTCTATGCTTGTAGATCATGAAAAGAATGCTTTATGTGATAGTTATATTGTTGAATTAATTTATGAAGCTACTGAAAATTATTATTAGGGAGGAATATATGCTTGTAGGAATTGCAATAATATCAAGTTTCCTCTCTATGTGCTTAAAGTTTTGAAGTTATGCTTGTTTTGCCTTTCTTTGCTAGTTGATTATTGTTCCCATAAATTGTTTTCTCACAAAATCCCTATGCATAGGAAGTGGGTTCGACTTAAATGTGCTAGTCATATTCTTCATGATGCTCTCTTTATATTTCAATTCTTATCTTTTATGTGAGCATCATTGAAATCATCATGCCTAGCTAGGGGCGTTAAACGTTAGCGCTTGTTGGGAGGCAACCCGATTTTATTTTTGTTCTTTGCTTTTTGCTCCTGTTTAGTAATAAATAATTCATCTAGCCTATGTTTAGATGTGGTTTTATGTTTTAATTAGTGTTTGTGCCAAGTAGAACCTTTGGAAAGACTTGGGGAAAGTCTTTGTGATCTTGCTGTAAAAAACAGAAACTTTAGCGCTCACGAGAATTGCTGCCATTTTTTACTGGAGAGTGCGATTAAGTTGATTATTTTTGCAGATGATTAATAGACAAATTCCCCACGTCCACCAATTTATTTAAGAATTTTATGATTTCCATAAGTATACGTTTGATACAGATTACTACAGATTGTTCTGTTTTTGACAGATTCTGTTTTCATTGTGTTGTTTGCTTATTTTAATGAATCTATGAGTAGTATCGGAGGGTATGAACCATAGAGAAGGTGGAACACAGTAGATATTACACCAATATAAATTTAGAATGAGTTCCTAACAGTACCTAAGTGGTGATTTATTTTCTTATACTAACGGAGCTTACGAGCTTTCTGTTAAGTTTTGTGTTGTGAAGTTTTCAAGTTTTGGGTAAAGATTCGATGGACTATGGAATAAGGAGTGGCAAGAGCCTAAGCTTGGGGATGCCCAAGGCACCCCAAGGTAATATTCAAGGACAACCAAGAGCCTAAGCTTGGGGATGCCCCAGATGGCATCCCCTCTTTCGTCTTCGTCTATCGGTAACTTTACTTGGAGCTATATTTTTATTCACCACATGATATGTGTTTTGCTTGGAGCGTCATTTTATTTTCTTTTGTTTTGCTTGATGTTTGAACAAAATAACAAGATCTGAAATTTATTAAATGTTAGAGAGTCTTCACATAGTTGCATAATTATTCGATTACTCATTGATCTTCACTTATATCTTTCGGAGTAGTTTGTCATTTTCTCTAGTGCTTCACTTATATCCTTTTAGAGCATGGCGGTGGTTTTATTTTGAAGAAATATATGAACTCTCGTGCTTCACTTATATTATTTTGAGAGTCTTTTAGAACTGCATGGTAATTTGCTTTTAGGCATAATAAAATCTTTCATATAAGTGCATTGAATACTATGAGAAGTTTGATACTTGATAATTGTTTTGAGATATGGAGATGGTGATATTAGAGTCATGCTAGTTGAGTAGTTGTGAATTTGAGAAACACTTGTGTTGAAGTTTGTGATTCCCGTAACATGCATGTATGGCGAACCGTTATGTGATGAAGTCGGAGCATGATTTATTTATTGATTGTCTTCCTTATGAGTGGCGGTCGGGGACGAGCGATGGTCTTTTCCTACCAATCTATCCCCTAGGGGCATGCGCGTAGTACTTTGTTTCGATAACTAATAGATTTTTGGAATAAGTATCTGAGTTCTTTATGACTAATGTTGAGTCCATGGATTATATGCACTCTCACCCTTCCACATTTGCTAGCCTCTCTATTACCGCGCACTTTTCGCCGGTATCATACACCCACCATATACCTTTCAAAGAACATGCGGTGCCCCCATGTTTGGTTTTGGTAATTGATGACAATATCTATGAACTAATGGTTGCCTTGAGTTATATTTGAAGGTTTTGTCCATAGGTTTTTCTTGGAGTACATGTGTTGGTTTCAAGGAGAGTTTGTGTCGACCAGGGTGCTATTCAAGGAATTATCCAAAGATTGGTCATGTGAGTGTTGAGCTTATTGCAAGCATGTCTTGAAGAAGAACATTGTGCGATCATTCATGTCTACCTTCAAGACATCATCCAAATGAAGAGAATTGGAAAGATTCAAGGTTGATCAAGATTAAGTCAAGAATGAATCAAGTTGATCAACACACAAAGCATACAAGATGTACTGAGGGATCAAGTGATCCCATGGTATGGTAAGCATTGTCCATTATGCTTTGTTTGCTAACCCATGGTTTTCGTGAGAGTTCTTTGTGGGGTTAGGTTGCGATGTGCAAGTTCAAGTGGAGCATCATGAAGAGATCAAATGCTTGAAGCTTGCCGTCCATTATGGTAATAATGGATTTATGAAGATGTGCCGAAGAGTGGCTCACCCATAGTGGAGTATGGGGGAGCAATCAACTAGTCTTCATCGACCAAACACAATCAAGAAAGGTGGTCCAACTTGAGGAAGTCAAGATCATCATCATCTAGCTCAAGTGGACTATGTGCAAGACAAAGGTTTGCCCTTGATAGGTTTTCTATTTTATCGGTCTCATAGTGGTAGTTGGGAGACCGGGTTATAGGATCGATTGTCATACTATCAAGGGGGGCTCTCGATGAGTAACTTGATCGTATCATTCGTAGAGAGCGCAAACCATTGCATCCTTACATCATCTTTCTTGGTTCTTGTTTGGTTCTCTTTGAGAGTTTTGGAGCTTATGGTCATCTTGATGACAAGCTCGAGTTCATCGAAAACAGAGTTCACTCGCATCTTCTATGATGTTTTCGACGTTGGAGGTTTTGTCGGTTCTTCTCTGTTGGAGGTTTCACTCCTCTATTTGTTAGGCATACCTCCCCTGCCTCTTCTTACTATAAATAGTCGTTGTTCTCTATCGATCCTGATCTATTCTTCTGTGATCCACAATGGATAGGAGAAAGGATGTTGGAGATTTTGGCGGCAGTCCGTTGATACAACGAGGCTAATCAATGGGCTATGGAGATGCCCATCGATTGATGTTAATGCAAGGAGTAGGGATTGCCATGCAACGGATGCACTAGAGCTATAAATGTATGAAAGCTCAACAAAAGAAACTAAGTGGGTGTGCATCCAACTTGCTTGCTCACGAACACCTAGGGCACTTGAGGAGGCCCATTGTTGGAATATACAAGCCAAGTTTTATAATGAAAATTTCCCACTAGTATATGAAAGTGACAAAACAAAAGACTCTCTATCATGAAGATTATGGTGCTACTTTGAAGCACAAGTGTGGCAAAGGATAGTAGCATTGTCCCTTTTATATATTTTTTTATTTGGATTTTTTTTGGCCATTCTCTCTTTTTTTAGGACAATGCTCTATGAATGATGGTCATCACACTTCTATTTATTTACAACTCAAGAATTACAACTCGATACTTAGAACAAGATATGACTCTATATGAATGCCTCCGGCGGTGTACCGGGATATGCAATGAACCAAGAGTGACATGTATGAAAGAATTATGAACGGTGGCTTTGCCACAAATACTATGTCAACTACATGATCATGCTAAGCAATATGACAATGATGAATGTGGCATGATAAACGGAATGGTGGAAAGTTGCATGGCAATATATCTCGGAATGGCTATGGAAATGCCATAATAGGTAGGTATGGTGGAAGTTTTGAGGAAGATATAAGGAGGTTTATGCGTGAAAGAGCGTATCATATCACGGGGTTTGGATGCACTGGCAAAGTTTGCACCAACTCTCAATGTGAGAAAGGGCAATGCACGGTACCGAAGAGGCTAGCAATGATGGAAGGGTGAGAGTGCGTATAATCCATGGACTCAACATTAGTCATAAAGAACTCACATACTTATTGCAAAAATCTACAACTCATCAAAAACCAAGCACTACGCACATGCTCCTAGGGGGATAGATTGGTAGAAAAAGACCATCGCTCGTCCCCGACCGCCACTCATAAGGAAGACAATCAAATAACACCTCATGTTTCAAATTTGTTACATAATGTTTACCATACGTGCATGCTACGGGACATGCAAACTTCAACACAAGCATTTCTCAAATTCACAACTACTCAACTAGCACGACTTTGATATTATTACCTCCATATCTCAAAACAATCATCAAGCATCAAACTTCTCTTAGTATTCAAAACACTCATAAGAAATTTTTTATTAATCTTGAATACCTAGCATATTAGGATTATTTAAGAAAATTACCATGCATTTAAGACGCTCAAAATAATCTAAGTGAAGCATCATAGATCAATAGTTTCTATAAAACAAATCCACCACCGTGCTCTAAAAGATATAAGTGAAGTAGTAGTGCAAAACTATATAACTCAAATGATATAAGCGAAGCACATAGAGTATTCTAACAAATTCCAAATTATGTATGGCTCTCTCAAAAGGTGTGTACAGCAAGGATGATTGTGGTAAACTAAAAATAAAATACTCAAATCATACAAGACGCTCCAAGCAAAACACATATCATGTGGTGAATAAAAATATAGCTCCAAGTAAAGTTATCGATAGAAGTAGACGAAAAGAGGGGATGCCTTCCGGGGCATCCCCAAGCTTTGGCTTTTTTGGTGTCCTTAGATTATCTTGGGGGTGCCATGGGCATCCCCAAGCTTAGGCTCTTGCCACTCCTTGTTCCATAATCCACCAAATCTTTACCCAAAACTTGAAAACTTCATAACACAAAACTTAAAGTAGAAAATCTCGTGAGCTCCGTTAGCGAAAGAAAACAAAAGACCACTTCAAGGTACTGTAATGAACTCATTATTTATTTATATTGGTGTTAAACCTACTGTATTCCAACTTCTCTATGGTTTATAAATTATTTTACTAGCCATAGATTCATCAAAATAAGCAAACAACACACGAAAAACAGAATCTGTCGAAAACAGAACAGTCTGCAGTAATCTGTAGCTAGCGCAAGATCTGGAACCCCAAAAATTCTAAAATAAATTTCTGGACGTGAGGAATTTATGTATTAATCATCTTCAAAAAGAATTAAATAAATAGCACTTTCAAAATAAAAATGGCAGCAGTTCTCGTAAGCGCTAAAGTTTCTGTTTTTTACCGCAAGATATCAAGACATTCCCCAAGTCTTCCCAAAGGTTCTACTTGGCACAAACACTAATTGTCGGTGTACTAGAGTAGGGGTACCCTAGTATCCTGAACTTGTGCACGGGCAGTCGCAGCATCCCGCGGCAAGGCTTGCCGGGTGACCGCCAAGGTCCTCCGTGGTTCCTTTGGAGCCATTCAAGAACAAAGTATCCAAGCCAAGGAGACAAGACCCCGGCAAGAGGAGCTTGCCGGGAAGGCCAACCAAGGCATCTCAAGGAACTTGCCGCGACGCGCCACGCATCCCGGCAAGGCCCAGTGAGCGACAAGCTCCCGGACGCGACAAGACAACAGCCGCGGCAAGGCGCTTGCCGCGGCAAGCCACCACTCTATACCCGCGCTCCAGCACATCCACCAACGTGTCGCTCTGGGACCCTTCCAGGCGTACGTGGCGGGAGGCTGTGCAGCCAGCGGTGCGCGGTGGCAAGCGGTGCTGACAAGATTGCCATCGTGGCGAGCGGTGGCGTCCCTGACGGTCCCTTTTGCACTATTTGGGCGACGCAGACGGGCATTTAATGCCCTTGTCCCCTGCCGTCAGGGTTAGGTATGATACACTGTAGCAGGTAGCTGTACCAACCGCAACACCTTTCCATTTTTACCCTTGTCTACGTTGCCACCTGTCGGTGACCCCTTGAGCATATAAAAGGAGGCCCATGCACAACGTAGAGGGGGGAGGGGAAGGGAAAAAAACACTCACGCCCGGTCTCGTTAGCTACTGGTGTGTACTGTAGCACTCAGCGCTCCCGAGCAAGAACTCAATGCAAACCACAAAGCAGGGGTAGGGTTTTACGCATCCGTGCGGCCCGAACCTGGGTAAACTGCTCGTGTGTTCCGCCTCGATCTGCTCTTCGTGCGATCTCCGCCCCCCGCCGAACCGAAAGGAGCTCGGTCCGCCGGTCCCATAGGTGCTCGTGGATTAGTTTCCCTGACACTAATTAAACACAAAAAACACAACCAAAACAGAGGCTAGGAAAATTATTTATTACTACACAGGATCAAAAAGCAAGGAATAAAAATAAAATTAGGTTGCCTCCCAACAAGCGCTATCGTTTAACGGCCCTAGCTAGGCATAAAAAGCAAGGATAGATCTAGGTATTGCCATCTTTGGTTGGCAATTCTTCAATGAGGCATCTAACATCTTTAGGATTTTCTTTCTTTTAATTGATTATCAAACTTTTAGGCAAAAGATCGAAAAATTCATTTGTAACAAATGGTTCCTTAATGATAGAAAAAAGATTGGGATGAATACTTATAGATTTGAGATCCGCAGTTTCCTTACTAGAGGATTCACCCTTATTTTTAGGAACATACATAAGCTTGGCAATTTTAGTGGGAGGACTTGGATTATTCTTTATGGAAGAAAAAGTGGTTCCCAAGTTGGTAATAATATCCTCAAGTTTATCGGTCCTAGTGGAATCGTGATTTATTTTCTCATTAACTATGGGTTCCTTTTCTTTAATATTTTTCAAAGTGACTCCTACTTTAGATCCATATTGAGAGATTCGGTTGTGGATCTTTTTATCCAAATTTTCAATTAACTCTACGGTAGCAACCTTATTTTCAATAATTTCGAGCCTTTGCATTACATGCTCCAAAGTTAATACAGTTCCATTAACCAAAACAGGGGGTGAGCCAAACAAATATATCATAGCATTATAAGAATCAAAAGTGTGGCTACCCAAGAAGTTCCCTCCGGTAATAGTATCAAGAACATATCTGTGCCAAGGAGTAGCGCCTACATAAAATTGCGAAGAAGAATGGAAGTAGATTGCTTTCTGGTAGATCTATTTTGAGCATTGCAAATTCTATACCAAGCGTCTTTTAGATTTTCTCCCTCCCTTTGCTTAAAATTTAGAATTTCATTCTCGGGAGACAATGGAGAAGATAAGGGACTAGCCATAACGACAAGCAAAAGGAAAATAGGTGAACGGAAAAAAGAGAGGGAGGATAGAGAGAGAGGGCGAATAAAACGGCAAGGGTGAAGTGGGGGAGCGGAAAACGAGAGGCAAATGGCAAATAATGTAATGCGGGAGATAAGGATTGTGATGGGTACTTGGTATAATGACTTTTGCGTAGACTCCCCGGCAACGGCGCCAGAAATGGCTCGTTGTCGGGAGTCAAATCTTGACTTGCGCGAACCTCCCCGACAACGGCGCCAGAAATCCTTCTTGCTACCTCTTGAGCCCTGCGTTGGTTTTCCCTTGAAGAGGAAAGGGTGATGCAGCAAAGTAGCGTAAGTATTTCCCTCAGTTTTGAGAACCAAGGTATCAATCCAGTAGGAGGCTACGTGAGAGTCCCTCGGACCTGCACAAAACAAATAAATCCTCGCAACCAACGCGATAAGGGGTTGTCAGTCCCTACACGGCCACTTACGAGAGTGAGATCTGGCAGATATGATAAGATAAATTTTTTGGTATTTTTATGATAAAGATGCAAAGTAAAATAAAAGAAAATTAAGAATAACTAAGTGTTGGAAGATTAATATGATGAAGATAGACCCGGGGGCCATAGGTTGCACTAGTGGCTTCTCTCAAGAGCATAGGTATTTTACGGTGGGTGAACGAATTACTGTTGAGCAATTGACAGAATTGAGCATAGTTATGAGAATATCTAGGTATGATCATGTATATAGGCATCACGTCCAAGACAAGTAGACCGACTCCTGCCTGCATCTACTACTATTACCTCCACTCATCGACCGCTATCCAGCATGCATCTAGAGTATTAAGTTAATGAAAACGGAGTAACGCCTTAAGCAAGATGACATGATGTAGAGGTATAGACTCATGCAATATGATGAAAACCCCATCTTGTTATCCTCGATGGCAACAATACAATACGTGCCTTGCTGCCCCTACTGTCACTGGGAAAGGACACCGCAAGATTGAACCCAAAGCTAAGGACTTCTCCCATTGCAAGAAAGATCAATGTAGTAGGCCAAACCAAACTGATAATCGAAGAGACTTGCAAAGATAACCAATCATACATAAAAGAATTCAGAGAAGATTCAAATATTGTTCATAGATAATCTTGATCATAAACCCACAATTCATCGGTCTCAACAAACACACCGCAAAAAGAAGATTACATCGAATAGATCTCCACAAGAGAGGGGGAGAACATTGTATTGAGATCCAAAAAGAGAGAAGAAGCCATCTAGCTAATAACTATGGACCCGAAGGTCTGAGGTGAACTACTCACACTTCATCAGAGGGGCTATGGTGTTGATGTAGAAGCCCTCTATGATGGATACCCCCTCGGGCGGAGCTCCGGAACAGGACCCAAGATGGGATCTCGTGGATACAGAAAGTTGCGGTGGTGGAATTAGGGTTTCGGCTCCGTATCTGGTCGTTTGGGGGTACGTAGGTATATATAGGAGGAAGGAGTATGTCGGTGGAGCAACAGGGGGCCCACGAGGGTGGAGGGCGCACCTGGGGGGGGGGGGGGGTAGGCGCGCCCCCTACCTCGTGGCCTCCTCCTTTGTTTCTTGACGTAGGGTCCAAGTCTCCTGGATCATGTTCGGTGAGAAAATCACGTTCCCGAATGTTTCATTCCATCTGGACTCCGTTTGATATTCCTTTTCTTTGAAACCCTAAAATAGGCAAAAAAACAGCAATTCTGGGCTGGGCATCTGGTTAATAGGTTAGTCCCAAAATAATATAAAAGTGGATAATAAAGCCCAATAACGTCCAAAATAGTAGATAATATAGCATGGAGTAATAAAAAATTATAGATACGTTGGAGACGTATCAACCGTAGTTTGAGGAGTTCATGTATTCACTATGTGTTAATGCTCTGGTCCGGTACTCTATTAAAAGGAGGCCTTAATATCCCTTAGTTTCCATTAGGACCCCGCTGCCACGGGAGGGTAGGACAAAAGATGTCATGCAAGTTATTTTCCATAAACACGTATGACTATATTCGGAATACATGCCTACATTACATTGATGAATTGGAGCTAGTTCTGTGTCACCCTATGTTATGACTGTTACATGATGAACCACATCTGGCATAATTCTACATCACCGATCCAATGCCTATGAGCTTTCCATATATTGTTCTTCGCTTATTTACTTTTCTGTTGCTATTGTTACAATCACTATAAAACACCAAAACTATTAGTTTTGCTACCGTTACCTTTTGCCACTGTTACCACTACTATCATATTACTTTGCTACTAAATACCTTGTTGCATATATTAAGTTATCCAGGTGTGGTTGAATTGACAACTCAGTTGCTAATACTTGAGAGTATTCTTTGGCTCCCCTTGTGTCAAATCAATAAATTTGGGTTGAATACTCTACCCTCGAAAATTGTTGTGATCCCCTATACTTGTGGGTTATCAAGACTATTTTCTGGCGCCGTTGCCGAGGAGCATAGCTCTATTCTTTGAGTCACTTGGGATTTATATCTGCTAGTCACTATGAAGAACTTGAAAGACGCAAAAACAAAAAATTATCCCTCAACTACGAGGGGAGGTAAGGAACTGCCATCTAGCTCTGCACTTGATTCACCTTCTGTTTTGAGTAAGCTTGCGACACCTCAACCTGCTTCTGCTATTAATTATGATATGTCGCATGTTATTGATGATGCCACTTCTGCTATGCATGATACTTATGATGAAACTACTTCTATGCTTGATACTATTGTGCCACTTGGTGAATTTCTTGATGAACAACTTGCTAGGGCTAGAGAGAATGAAATTATTGAAACTGATAATATTGATGAAAGTGATGATGAAGGCTCTCCTAATAAATATGAATTGCCTGTTGAGCCTGAGGGCTATGTTATGGATGAAGAAACTAAAAGAGACTTTCTTGCATGCAATGATAGAAGTGATCTTAAGAAATTATTAGCTAAGCTTAAACAAAAAACTCTGAATGCTAGAATGAAATATGATCCTGCTTATGCTACTTCACCTATCTTTGTTACTGATAAGGGTTATGAATTCTCTATAGATCCTGATATAATTACTTTGGTTGAATTTGATCCTTTTTATGGCTATGAATCTGAAACTGTTGTGGCACATCTTACTAAATTAAATGATATAGCCACACTGTTCACTAATGATGAGAGAACTCGCTACTTTTATATCCTTAAAATATTTCCGTTCTCGTTAAAGGGTGATGCTAAGATATGGTTTAATTCTCTTGATCCTGGTTGTGTGCGTAGTCCCCAGGATATGATTTATTACTTCTCTGCTAAATATTTCCCAGCTCATAAGAAACAAGTTGCCTTAAGGGATATATATATATATATATAATTTTGTGCAAATCGAAGAAGAGAGTCTCCCACAAGCTTGGGGGAGGCTTCTCCAATTACTTAATGCTTTGCCTGATCATCCTCTTAAGAAAAATGAAATACTTGATATCTTTTATAATGGACTAACCGATGCTTCCATAGACCACCTGGATAGTTGTGTTGGTTCTGTTTTCAGGGAAAGAACACCAGATGAAGCTGAAATTCTATTGAATAATATGTTAACAAATGAAAATAATTGGTCACTTCCTGAGCCAGCTCCTGAGCCAACTCCTGAGCCTATTCCTAAACCAACTCCGAAGAAAAGGGGTGTTCTATTTCTCAGTCCTGAAGATATGCAAGAGGCAAAGAAATCCATGAAAGAAAAGGGTATTAAAGCTGAAGATGTTAAGAATTTACCTCCTATTGAATAAAGTCTTAATTTACCGCCTGTTGAAGAAATATATGGTCTTGATAACCCGACATAGGTAGTAAAGGTAAATTCTCTCTATAGATATGATAAAGCTGAAATCCCTCCTACTAAGTTTGCTAGCCAATGTTTGGATGAGTTTGATAACTTTATGGTTAAGCAAGAAGACTTCAATGCTTATTTTGGTTGATTGAAACAAAATGCTTATATGATTGAACACTTGGGTGATTATATGTCTAGATTTAAAGGTGAACTTAAACTCATTAGTAAACATGCTTCTATGGTTACCACTCAAGTAGAACAAGTACTTAAAGCTCAGAATGATTTGCTCAATGAATTATATAGTAAAAAGAATGATAATGTTGTTAGAGTTATGACTAGAGGTGGTAAAATGACCCAGGAACCTTTGTATCCTGAGGGCCATCCTAAGAGAATTGAGCAAGATTCTCAGAGAAATGATATTGACGCACCTAGTCCTTCTAAGAGGAAGAAAAAGAAAAATGATAGGAGTTTGCATGCTTCTAGTGAACCTGTTATTGACACCCCTAAGAATTCCAATGATATCTCTATTTCTCATGCTGAAACACAGTCTGGTAATGAGCATGAACCTAGTGATAATGTTAATAATGATGTTCATGTTGATGTTGGAAATATGCCCTAGAGGCAATAATAAAATGGTTATTATTATATTTCCTTGTTCATGATAATTGTCTATTGTTCATGCTATAATTGTATTATCCGGAAATCGTGATACATATGTGAATACATAGACCACAACATGTCCCTAGTGAGCCTCTAGTTGACTAGCTCGTTGATCAACAGATGGTCATGGTTTCCTGACTATGGACATTGGATGTCATTGATAACGGGATCACATCATTAGGGAAAGATGTGATGGACAAGACCCAATCCTAAGCATAGCACAAGATCGTGTAGTTCGTCTGCTAGAGCTTTTCTAATGTCAAGTATCTTTTCCTTAGACCATGAGATTGTGCAACTCCCGGATACTATAGGAATGCTTTGGGTGTGCCAAACGTCACAACGTAACTGGGTGGCTATAAAGGTGCACTACGGGTATCTCCGAAAGTGTCTGTTGGGTTGGCACGAATCGAGACTGGATTTGTCACTCCGTATGACGGAGAGGTATCTCTGGGCCCACTTGGTAAGACATCATCATAATGAGCTCAATGTGACTAAAGGGTTGGTCACGGGATGACGTGTTACAGAACGAGTAAAGTGACTTGCCGGTAACGAGATTGAACGAGGTATTGGGATACCGACGATCGAATCTCGGGCAAGTAACGTACCGATTGACAAAGGGAATTGTATACGGGATTGCTTGAATCCTCGACATCGTGGTTCATCCAATGAGATCATCGTGGAACATGTGGGAGCCAACATGGGTATCCAGATCCCGCTGTTAGTTATTGGCCGGAGAGTTGTCTCGGTCATGTCTGCAAGGCTCCCGAACCCGTAGGGTCTACACACTTAAGGTTCGATGACGCTAGGGTTATTAGGAAGATTTGTATGTGATTACTAAATGTTGTTCGAAGTCCCGGATGAGATCTCGGATGTCATGAGGAGTTCCGGAATAGTCCGGAGGTGAAGATTTATATATGGGAAGTCATCATACGGTCACCAGAAATATTCGGGGGTATGCCGGTATTGTACTGGGACCACCGAAGGGGTTCCGAGGGTCCACCTGCCCCGGAGGGCCTTATGGGATGTAGGTGGAAGGGAACCAGCCCCTAGTGGGCTGGGCGCCATCCCACCCTAGGGCCCATGCGCCTAGGGTTTGGGGGGAACCCTAAAGGGGGCGCCACCCTTGCTTGGGGGGCAAGCCCCCTCCCCCTTGGCCGCCGCCCCCTGTAGATCTCATCTAGAGGGGCCGCCCCCTTCCCCCTTGTCTCTATAAATAGAGGGGCGAGGGGAGGGCTGCAGCACCACATCCAAGGCGCAGCCCCTCCCCTCCCCAACACCTCTCCTCCTCTGCGTGAGCTTGGCGAAGCCCTGCCAGAGAACTGCCACTCCATCACCACCACGCCACCGTGCTGCTGTTGGAGCCTTCTTCCTCAACCTCTCCCTCCTCCTTGCTGGATCAAGGCGCGGGAGATGTCACCGGGCTGCACGTGTGTTGAACGCGGAGGCACCGTTGTTTGGTGCTTAGATCGGATTCGGCAGCGATCTGAATCGCTACGTGTACGACTCCTCCAACCGCGTTCTTGCAACGCTTCCGACTCGCGGTCTTCAATGGTATGAAGATGCACTCCCCTATCTCTCGTTGCTAGTTACTCCATATATTGATCTTGGTGATGCGTAGAAAATTTTAATTTCTGCAACGATTCCCAACAGTGGCATCATGAGCTAGTCTATGCGTAGTTTCTATGCACGAGTAGAACACAAGTTGTTGTGGGCCTTGATTTTTTGAATTTACTTGCCGTTACTAGTCTTATCTTGATTCGGTGGCATCATGGGATGAAGCGGCCTGGACCGACCTTACACGTACGCCTACGTGTGACTGGTTCTACCGACTGATATGCACTAGTTGCATAAGGTGGCTAGCGGTGTCTGTCTCTCCCACTTTAGTCGATCGGATTCGATGAAAAGGGTCCTTATGAAGGGTAAATAGAAATTGGCATATCACGTTGTGGTTTTGGCGTAGGTATGAAACGTTCTTGCTAGAAACCTATAGCAGCCACGTAAAAAACCTTGCAACAACAATTAGAGGATGTCTAACTTGTTTTTGCAGCATATGCCGTGTGATGTGATATGGTCAAAAGGATGTGGTCAATGATATATGTGATGTATGAGATTGACCATGTTCTTGTAATAGGAATCACGACTTGCTTGTCGATGAGTATGACAACCGGCAGGAGCCATAGGAGTTGTCTTAATTTATTTATGACCTGCGTGTCAACATAAACGTCATGTAATTACTTTATTTTATCGCTAACCGTTAGCCATAGTAGTAGAAGTAATAGTTGGCGAGACAACTTCATGAAGACACGATGATGGAGATCATGATGATGGAGGTCATGGTGTCATGCCGGTGACGATGATGATCATGGCGCCCCGAAGATGGAGATCAAAAGGAGAAAAATGATATTGGCCATATCATGTCGCTATTTGATTGCATGTGATGTTTATCATGTTTTTACATCTTATTTGCTTAGAACGACGGTAGCATAAATAAGATGATCCCTCATTAAAATATCAAGAATGGTGTTCCCCCTAACTATGCACCATTGCTAAGGTCCGTTGTTCCGAAGCACCATGTGATGATCGGGTGTGATAGGTTCTAACGTTCACATACAATGGGTGTAAGCCAGATTTACACACGCAATACACTTAGGTTGACTTGACGAGCCTAGCATGTACAGACATGGCCTTGGAACACGGAAGACCGAAAGGTCGAACATGAGTCGTATAGAAGATACGATCAACATGAAGATGTTCACCGATGATGACTGGTCCGTCTCACGTGATGATCGGACATGCCTAGTTGACTCGGATCATGTATCACTTAGATGACTAGAGGGATGTCTATCTGAGCGGGATTTCATTAAATAGTTTGATTAGATGAACTTAATTATCATGAACATAGTCTGAAAATCTTTGCAATATGTCTTGTAGATCAAATGGCCTACGCTAATGTTGCCCTCAACTTCAACGCGTTCCTCGAGAAAACCAAGCTGAAAGACGATGACAGCAACTACACGGACTGGGTCCATAACCTGAGGATTATCCTCATAGCTGCCAGGAAAGCATATGTCCTTGATGCACCGCTAGGTGAAGCACCTATTTTCCTAGCAGAACAAGACGTTATGAACGCCTGGCAGACGCGCAGTGATGATTACTCCCTGGTTCAGTGCGGCATGCTTTACAGCTTAGAACCGGGGCTCCAAAAGCGTTTTGAGCAACACGGAGCATATGAGATGTTCCAAGAGCTAAAAATGGTTTTCCAAGCTCATGCCCGGGTCGAGAGATATGAAGTCTCCGACCAGTTCTACAATTGTAAGATGAAGGAGAATAGTTTCGTCAGCGAGCACATACTCAAAATGTCTGGGTTGCACAACCGCTTGGCTCAGCTGGGAGTTAACCTCCCAGATGATGTGGTCGTTGACAGAATCCTTCAGTTGCTCCCACCTAGCTACAAGAGCTTTGTGATAAACTTCAATATGCAGGGGATTGAAAAGACCATTCCTGAGGTATATTCAATGCTGAAATCAGCGGAGGTGGAAATCAAAAAGGAACATCAAGTGTTGATGGTGAATAAAACCACTAAGTTCAAGAAAGGCAAGGGTAAAAAGAACTTCAAGAAGGACGGCAAGGGAGTTGCCGCGCCCGGTAAGCAAGCTGCCGAGAAGAAGACAAAGAATGGACCCAAGCCTGAGACTGAGTGCTTTTATTGCAAGGGAAACGGTCACTGGAAGCGGAACTGCCCCAAGTACTTAGCGGATAAGAAGGCCGGCAATGTCAAAGGTATATGTGATATACATGTTATTGATGTGTACCTAACCAGCGCTCGTAGTACCTCATGGGTATTTCATACCGGTGCGGTTGCTCATATTTGTAACTCAAAACAAGAGCTGCGGAATAAACGGAGACTCGCGAAGGACGAGGTGACAATGCGCGCCGGGAATGGTTCCAAGGTCGATGTGATCGCCGTCGGCACGCTACCTCTACATTTACCTACGGGATTAGTTTTAAACCTCAATAATTGTTATTCAGTACCAGCTTTGAGCATGAACATTGTATCTGGATCTCGTTTAATGCGAGATGTCTACTCATTTAAATCTGAGAATAATGGTTGTTCTATTTATATGAGAGGCATGTTTTATGGTCATGCCCCGCTGGTCAATGGTTTATTCTTATTTAATCTCGAACATGATGTTACACATATTCATAGTGTGAATGCCAAAAGATGTAAGGTTGATAATGATAGTCCCACATACTTGTGGCACTGCCGCCTTGGTCACATTGGTGTCAAACGCATGAAGAAACTCCATGCACATGGACTTTTGGAGTCTCTTGATTATGAATCATTTGACACGTGCGAACCATGCCTCATGGACAAAATGACCAAGACTCCGTTCTCCGGAACAATGGAGCGAGCAACCAACTTAGTGGAAATCATACATACTGATGTGTGCGGTCCAATGAGTGTTGAGGTTCGCGGAGGCTATCGTTATGTTCTCACCCTCACTGATGACTTGAGTAGATATGGGTATGTCTACTTAATGAAAAACAAGTCTGAGACCTTTGAAAAGTTCAAGGAATTTCAGAGTGAGGTTGAGAATCAACTTGAGAGGAAAATCAAGTTCTTACGATCAGATCGTGGGGGAGAATATTTGAATCACGAATTTGGCATGCATTTAAAGAAATGTGGAATTGTTTCACAACTCACGCCACCTGGAACACCTCAGCATAATGGTGTGTCCAAACGTCGCAATCGCACTCTATTGGATATGGTACGATCTATGATGTCTCTTACCGATCTACCGCTGTCATTTTGGGGTTATGCTATAGAGACTGCTGCATTCACTTTAAATAGGGCTCCGTCGAAATCCGTTGCAACGACGCCGTACGAATTGTGGTTTGGTAAGAAACCTAAGCTGTCATTTCTAAAAGTTTGGGGATGCGATGCTTATGTCAAGAAACTTCAATCGGAAAAGCTCGAACCCAAATCGGAAAAATGCGTCTTCATTGGATACCCTAAGGAAACTATTGGGTATACCTTCTACCTTAGATCCGAAGGCAAGATCTTTGTTGCCAAGAATGGATCCTTTCTAGAGAAAGAGTTTCTCTTGAAAGAAGTAAGTGGGAGGAAAGTAGAACTTGATGAAGTATTGCCTCTTGAACCGGAGAGTTGCGCAGCTCAAGAAGATGTTTCCGAGGTGCCTGCACCGACTAAAGAGGAAGTTAATGATGATGATCATGAAACTTCAGATCAAGTTGCTACTGAACTTTGTAGGTCCACAAGGACACGTTCCGCACCAGAGTGGTACGGCAACCCTGTCCTGGAAATCATGTTGTTAGACAATGGTGAACCTTTGAACTATGAAGAAGCAATGGCGGGCCCAGATTCCGACAAATGGCTGGAAGCCATGAAATCCGAGATAGGATCCATATATGAAAACAAAGTATGGACTTTGACTGACTTGCCCGATGATCGGCGAGCCATAGAAAATAAATGGATCTTTAAGAAGAAGACAGACGCGGATGGTAATGTGACCATCCATAAGGCTCGGCTTGTCACTAAAGGTTATCGACAAGTTCAAGGGGTTGACTACGATGAGACTTTCTCACCCGTAGCGAAGCTGAAGTCCGTCCGAATCATGTTAGCAATTGCCGCATTCTATGATTATGAGATATGGCAAATGGACGTCAAAACGGCATTCCTTAATGGTTTCCTTAAGGAAGAATTGTATATGATGCAGCCAGAAGGTTTTGTCGATCCTAAGAATGCTGACAAGGTGTGCAAGCTCCAACGCTCAATCTATGGGCTGGTGCAAGCATCTCGGAGTTGGAACATTCGATTTGATGAGATGATCAAAGCGTTTGGGTTTACGCAGACTTATGGAGAAGCATGTGTTTACAAGAAAGTGAGTGGGAGCTCTGTAGCATTTCTCATATTATATGTGGATGACATACTATTGATGGGAAATGATATAGAATTCTTGGAAAGCATAAAGGCCTACTTGAACAAGTGTTTTTCAATGAAGGATCTTGGAGAAGCTGCTTATATATTAGGCATCAAGATCTATAGAGATAGATCGATACGCCTCATTGGTCTTTCACAAAGTACGTACCTTGACAAGATATTGAAGAAGTTCAATATGGATCAGTCCAAGAAGGGGTTCTTGCCTGTATTGCAAGGTATGAGATTGAGCACGGCTCAATTCCCGACCACGGCAGAAGATAGAGAAAAGATAAGTGTCGTCCCCTATGCCTCGGCCATAGGGTCTATTATGTATGCCATGCTGTGTACCAGACCTGATGTAAACCTTGCCGTAAGTTTGGTAGGAAGGTACCAAAGTAATCCCAGCATGGAACACTGGACAGCGGTCAAGAATATCCTGAAGTACCTGAAAAGGACTAAGGATATGTTTCTCATTTATGGAGGTGGCGAAGAGCTCGTCGTAAAGGGTTGCGTCGATGCTAGCTTCGACACGGATCTGGATGACTCCAAGTCACAAACCGGATACGTGTATATTTTGAATGGTGGGGCAGTCAGCTGATGTAGTTGCAAGCAAAGCATCGTGGCGGGATCTACATGTGAAGCGGAGTACATGGCAGCCTCGGAGGCAGCACAAGAAACAATCTGGATGAAGGAGTTCATTACCGACCTAGGAGTTATTCCCAATGCGTCGGGCCCGATGACTCTCTTTTGTGACAACACTGGAGCTATTGCCCTTGCCAAGGAGCCCAGGTTTCACAGTAAGACCAGGCATATCAAGCGTCGCTTCAACTCCATTTGTGAAAATGTTCAAAATGGAGACATAGATATTTATAAAGTGCATACGGACCTGAATGTCGCAGATCCGTTGACTAAACCTATTCCTCGAGCAAAACATGATCAACACCAGAACTCTATGGGTGTTCGATTCATCACAATGTAAATAGATTATTGACTCTAGTGCAAGTGGGAGACTGTTGGAAATATGCCCTAGAGGCAATAATAAAACGGTTATTATTATATTTCCTTGTTCATGATAATTGTCTATTGTTCATGCTATAATTGTATTATCCGGAAATCGTGATACATATGTGAATACATAGACCACAACATGTGCCTAGTGAGCCTCTAGTTGACTAGCTCGTTGATCAACAGATGGTCATGGTTTCCTGACTATGGACATTGGATGTCATTGATAACGGGATCACATCATTAGGGAAAGATGTGATGGACAAGACCCAATCCTAAGCATAGCACAAGATCGTGTAGTTCGTCTGCTAGAGCTTTTCTAATGTCAAGTATCTTTTCCTTAGACCATGAGATTGTGCAACTCCAGGATACTATAGGAATGCTTTGGGTGTGTCAAACGTCACAACGTAACTGGATGGCTATAATGGTGCACTACGGGTATCTCTAAAAGTGTCTGTTGGGTTGGCACGAATCGAGACTGGGATTTATCACTCCGTATGACGGAGAGGTATCTTTGGGCCCACTCAGTAAGACATCATCGTAATGAGCTCAATGTGACTAAAGGGTTGGTCACGGGATGATGTGTTACGGAACGAGTAAAGTGACTTGCCGGTAACGAGATTGAATGAGGTATTGGGATACCGACGATCGAATCTCGGGCAAGTAACGTATCGATTGACAAGGGGAATTGTACATGGGATTGCTTGAATCCTCGACATCGTGGTTCATCCGATGAGATCATCGTGGAACATGTGGGAGCCAACATGGGTATCCAGATCCCGCTGTTGGTTATTGGCCGGAGAGTTGTCTTGGTCATGTCTGCATGGTTCCCGAACCCGTAGGGTCTACACACTTAAGGTTCGATGATGCTAGGGTTATTAGGAAGATTTGTATGTGATTACCGAATGTTGTTCGGAGTCCCGGATGAGATCCCGGACGTCACGAGGAGTTCCGGAATAGTCCGGAGGTGAAGATTTATATATGGGAAGTCATCATACGGTCACCGGAAATATTCGGGGGTATGCCGGTATTGTACCAGGACCACCGGGGGGGTTCCGAGGGTCCACCGGGAGGGTCCACCTGCCCCGGAGGGCCTTATGGGCTGTAGGTGGAAGGGAACCAGCCCCTAGTGGGCTGGGCGCCATCCCCCTAGGGCCCATGCGCCTAGGGTTTGGGTGGAACCCTAAAGGGGGGCGCCACCCTTGCTTGGGGGGCAAGCCCCCTCCCCCTTGTCCGCCGCCCCCCCTCTAGATCTCATCTAGAGGGGCCGGCCCCCTTCCCCCTTGTCCCTATAAATAGAGGGGCGAGGGGAGGGCTGCAGCACCACATCCAAGGCGCAGCCCCTCCCCTCCCCAACACCTCTCCTCCTCCGCGTGAGCTTGGCGAAGCCCTGCTGGAGAACTGCCACTCCATCACCACCACGCCGTCGTGCTGCTGTTGGAGCCTTCTTACTCAACCTCTCCCTCCTCCTTGCTGGATCAAGGCGCGGGAGACGTCACTGGGCTGCACGTGTGTTGAACGCGGAGGCACCGTTGTTCGATGCTTAGATCGGATTTGGTAGTGATCTGAATCGCTACGTGTACGACTCCTCCAACCGCGTTCTTGCAACGCTTCCGACTCGCGATCTTCAAGGGTATGAAGATGCACTCCCCTATCTCTCGTTGCTAGTTACTCCATAGATTGATCTTGGTGATATGTAGAAAATTTTAATTTCTGCAACGATTCCCAATAGTTGATGCTCAACCTAGTAATGACAATGATGTAGAGATTGAACCTGCTGTTGATCTTGATAACCCACAATCAAAGAATCAACGTCATGATAAGAGAGACTTTGTTGCTAGGAAACACGGTAAGAAAAGAGAGCCTTGGGTTCAGAAACCCATGCCTTTTCCTCCTAAGCCATCCAAGAAAAAGGATGATGAGGATTTTGAGCGCTTTGCTGAAATGATTAGACCTATCTTTTTGCGTATGCATTTGACTGATATGCTTAAAATGAATCCTTATGCTAAGTACATGAAAGATATTGTTACTAATAAAAGAAACATACCGGAAGCTGAAATTTCCACCATGCTTTCTAATTATACTTTTAAAGGTGGAATACCTAAGAAACTAGGAGATCCCGGAGTACCAACTATACCATGCCCCATTAAAAGAAACTATGTTAAAACTGCTTTATGTGATCTTGGAGCCGGTGTTAGTGTTATGCCTCTCTCTTTATATCATAGACTTGATTTGAATAAGTTGACACCTACTGAAATATCTTTGCAAATGGCTGATAAATCAACTGCTATACCTGTCGGTATTTGTGAGGATGTGCCTATTGTGGTTGCAAACGTTATTATTTTAACGGATTTTATTATTCTTGATATTCCCGAGGACGATAGTATGTCTATTATTCTTGGAAGACCCTTTTTGAATACTGCAGGGGTTGTTATTGATTGCACCAAAGGCAATATCACTTTTCATGTTAATGGTAATGACCATACGATACACTTTCTGAGGAAGTAAACTCAAGTTCATAGTATAAAACTCTATTGGAAAAATTCCATCGATTATTTTTGGAGGTTTTGAATATCCTCTTCCTACTGTCAAGAAGAAATATGATATTCTTATTGTTGGGGATGTGCATATCCCCGTTGAGGTAACCTAGTGTTATTCGAAAATTCTCTGGTCCCATGTTATTCGGAATGAGTTTGTTAACAAGACCTGATCAACCTTGTTAGTGGATTCCTTTTGATGAGCATGAGATGGATGAATTTAGAAAACACAACTCTCTGTACCTTTTTTTACTTTCTGTTATTTATATTAAATAAAGCAAAGTAGTAATTTTTGTCTGTTTTCTGAATTATCAATGCAATAAAAAAATACCCCGAAAATAAAAGTTCTTCAAATGCCCTGAAATTTAAATATAATTTTTTCTGAAATATTCGAGAATATCTGGCACTGAGAACACAACAGGGGGAGCAAGCACTTGGGCACGAGGGTCCAGGGCCCGCCCCCATGCCTCGTGGGCCCAAGGTGGCTCCCCTCCACTTATCCCAGCTACCACACACTTCTTCCTCCCACAAACACCACTAACCAGCTCAAACCCGAGTCCAAGCCTATTTTTCTGTCATTTTCGATCTCCTTGCTCAAAGCACCTCTCACAAAACTGCTTTGGGGGATTGTTCCTTGGTATGTGACTCCTCCAATGGTCCAATTAGTTTTTGTTCTCGTGCTTTATTCATTGCATATTTTTGATGCTTAGGTGACCCTGTTCTTGAGCTTGCATGTCAAATTTATATGATTCCAATTAGTTCTAAAGTATGATATAGGCTCTAGGAACTTGTAGGAGTAGTTGCTATCAATTTTGTTGAGTTTGGTTTACTTTTATTTGAAGTTACTAAAAATTTCAGAATTTTTCAGAAAATAATGAAGAGATTTTTGAGGGGCTCATCAAGCCGAATCTCGAAAGAAAAGCAAAATGAAGAAGCAGAGAGGCCCAAATATAATCTGCCTCACCCCGCGGAGGTTTGGCCGTGTGAATGGCCTTCCAATGATTTCTTAAGAGCAGCCGAGATTTATGATGATTTTTATGAATTGGCTAAGAATGCAGGCCTCATCGACTTCCTCCGCGACCAACACGAACAGTTTCTCTTACTCACCAATACTTTTGTGCAAAACTTCTACTATTATCCTAAGGAATCACCTCCTTCAGTAGAGTTTCATTTATATGATGTGGTTAAGAAGATGTCACTATATGGATTTTGCAGGGTTTGCAAAATACCTTTCGAGGGTAGCTTAGAGGAACCACATCGTAAAGATGTGGACGGGTTTGTTGACACTATTACTGTAGGGGAAACTAGGAAGGTTTCCGATGCAAGAATCACTAGCATACATTTTCCTGTTTTACGCTACTTTGCAATATTTGCTAGTCGTTGCTTAATTGGTCGCGGAAACTGTGGAAACCTTAGTGTTCTGATATTATTATTTTGTTCCATAGTTTATTCCGTGACGACTCTGTTAGTTTGGGCGGTATTATTGCCAAACAGTTAAGTATGAACCGTACAAAGGGCCCCATCTTTGGAGGTGTCTATGCTTCACGCCTTGCTGCATACTATAACATACCTATTAGGCACTATGAAAAAGAAGAAAAATTGCTGACTACTGTTTATTTAGATTATAAGAGTATGGTAGCACATGATTTTATTGTAAAGAATAGGGAAAGGGAGCTTAAATACAAATTGTTCTTTGACAAACATCATCCTGAGACTATTACCCTGCCTGCTCCTTCCTTATTTGATTTATCTGTAGGCAAGTACCTTGTTCCGTTGGAGGCCATTCACGCCTACCAGAACCCTACATCAGCTGCAGAGCCAGAGCCGGAACCACAATTTGATCCTCCACGACAGTCTGATTACCAGTGGGATCCGGAGGTGATTGCCAGCCAGTGGCAATCTGAGTATCCATCACAGTACGGCCCCAGTTACAACTTTGGATATCCGCCAGGCCAGCCGTGGCCATAGACCTACTTAGGCCAAAAGCCTAAGCTTGGGGGAGTACGTATTTCTCACCGATATTACATTCATGTTCACACACTCATTGCTAGTTGTCGGTGCTCATACTTTTTCATTATAATATCCATGCTAGTTTATTTCTTTTTTATGCTTTCTTCTTGTGTGTTTGATAAACCTTAAGAAAAACAAAAAAATTAGTAGTAGCTTTTAGCTATTTTATTTTTCTTGATGTAGTAGTAATAACTAAAAAGAAAACTCAAAAAGATTTCCCTTTCTTCTTTTGCTTGTTGGGAGCTTTCCCGTATAAATAGTTTTATTTCTTTTCTTTGGGGGTCGATAGGAGAAGACCATGATTAAATTGTTGAAGTGGCTCATATATGCATTATTGTTGATTTAACCAAGAGTCCATATTGCCTTGTCTTCTCCTGCTTATTGAATGCTTGCAGATTCCAGCTTATTCCAATGCATGTGCACTGTTATTATTATTCACATCATTCGGTCGTGCAAGTGAAAGGCAATTATGACGATATATGATGGACTGATTGAGATGGGAGAAGCTGGTATGAACTCAACCTCTCTTGTTTTTGTAAATATGATTAGTTCATCGTTCCTGATTCAGCCTATTATGAATAAACATGTTTGCAATGACAATTAGATATTATAGTTGCTCGTGCCATGCTTAATTAGCTAGGAACTTATAATGGTTTACCTTGCCTGCCAACATGCTATTAAGATGGTTGTGATGTGGTATGATAGGGTGGTATCCTCTTTTGAACGATTCGAGTGGCTTGACTTGGCACATGTTCACGCATGTAGTTTAAACAAAATCAACATAGCCTCTATGATATTTATGTTCATGGTGCATTATATCCTACTCATGCTTCCATTCGGTGTTGATTAATTTTAATGCATGTTCATGACTGTTGTCGCTCTCTAGCTGGTCGCTTCCCAGTCTTTTTCTAGACTTCACCTGTACTAAGCGGGAATACTGCTTGTGCATCCAATCCCATAAACCCCAAAGTTATTCCATATGAGTCCACCATACCTACCTATATACGGTATCTACCTGCCGTTCCAAGTAAATTTTTATGTGCCAAACTCTAAACGTTCAAATAAACATTCTGTTTTGTATGCTCGAATAGCTCATGTATCAACTAGGGTTGTCCGTATCTTCCATGTTAGGCGGGTTATTCTCAAGAGGAGTGGACTCCGCTCCTCATTCACGAGAAAATGGCTGGTCACCAGGATGCCCGGTCCCATGCTTTACGCAAATCAATTCAAAATAATTGCAAGCAAAACTCCCCCGGGACTGTTGTTAGTTGGAGGCACTCGTTGTTTAGAGCAAGCCATGGATTGATGCTTGTTGGTGGAGGGGGAGTATAAACTTTACCATTCTGTTTGTGAACCGCCTATAATGTGTGTAGCATGGAAGATATCATCATCTCTCGGTTGTTATGTTGACAATGAAAGTATGCCGCTCAAAATATTATTGATATATATTTCAAAACCAAGCTCTGGCACCTCTACAAATCCCTGCTTTCCTCTGTGAAGGGCCTATCTATTTACTTTTATGTTGAGTCATCATCCTCTTATTAAAAGGCACTAGTTGGAGAGCACCGCTGTCATTTGCATTCATTACTATTAGTTTACATTGAGTATGACTTGACTGGATCTCTTTCACCATGAATTACAATGTCTAGTCAGTCCTTGATCTTTAAAGGTGCTCCGCATTTATGTTTTGCGGTCTCAGAAAGGGCTAGCGAGATACCATCTTGTTATATCATATCATGATTGTTTTGAGAAAGTGTTGTCATCCGAGATTTATTATTATTGCTCGCTAGTTGATTATGCCATTGATATGAGTAAACATGAGACCTAAATGTTATTGTGAATATGGTTAGTTCATAATCTTTGCTGAAAACTTGAATGCTGGCTTTACATATTTACAACAACAAGAGCAAACAGAGTTTGTAAAAGTTTTTCTTTATCACTTTCAGTTTGTCAACTGAATTGCTTGAGGACAAGCAAATGTTTAAGCTTGGGGGAGTTGATACGTCGCCGTCGTATCTACTTTTCCAAACACTTTTCCCTTGTTTTGGACTCTAACTTGCATGATTTGAATGGAACTAACCCGGACTGACGCTGTTTTCATCAGAATTGTCATGGTGTTATTTTTGTGCAGAAATAAAGGTTCTCGGAATGACCTGAAAATCAACGGAGAATTATTTTGGAATATATAAAAAATAATGGAAGAAAGATCTACGCCAGGGGGCCCACACCCTGTCCACGAGGGTGGGGGCGTGCCCTACCCCCCTGGGCACGGCCCCCTTGCCTCGTGGGCCCCCTGGAGCTCCACCGACCTCAACTCCAATTCCATATATTCGTGTTCGGGGAGAAAAAAATCAGGGAGAATGATTCATCGCGTTTCACGATATGGAGCCGCCGCCAAGCCCTAAACTCTCTCGGGAGGGCTGATCTGGAGTCCGTTCGGGGATCCGGAGAGGGGAATCCGTCGCCGTCGTCATCATCAACCTTCCTCCATCACCGATTTCATAATGCTCACCTCCGTGCGTGAGTAATTCCATCGTAGGCTTGCTGGACGGTGATGGGTTGGATGAGATTTATCATGTAGTCGAGTTAGTTTTGTTAGGGTTTGATCCCTAGTATCCACTATGTTCTGAGATTGATGTTGCTATGACTCTGCTATGTTTAATGCTTGTCACTAGGGCCTGAGTGCCATGATTTCATATCTGAACCTATTATGTTTTCATGAATATATGTGAGTTCTTGATCCTATCTTGCATGTCTATAGTCACCTACTACGTGTTATGATCCGGCAACCCCGAAGTGACAATAGTCGGGACCACTCCCGGTGATGAACGTAGTTTGAGGAGTTCATGTATTCACTATGTGTTAATGCTTTTGTCCGGTACTCTATTAAAAGGAGGCCTTAATATCCCTTAGTTTCCACTAAGACCCCGCTGCCACGGGAGGGTAGGACAAAAGATGTCATGCAAGTTCTTTTCCATAAGCACGTATGACTATATTCGGAATACATGCCTACATTACATTGATGAATTGGAGCTAGTTCTGTGTCACCCTATGTTATGACTGTTACATGATGAACCACATCCGGCATAATTCTCCATCACCGATCCAATGCCTACGAGCTTTCCATATATTGTTCTTCGCTTATTTACTTTTCTGTTGCTATTGTTACAATCACTATAAACACCAAAAATATTACTTTTGCTACCATTACCTTTTTGCCACCGTTACCACTACTATCATATTACTTTGCTACTAAATACCTTGCTGCAGATATTAAGTTATCCAAGTGTGGTTGAATTGACAACTCAGCTGCTAATGCTTGAGAATATTCTTTGGCTCCCCTTGTGTTGAATCAATAAACTTGGGTTGAATACTCTACCCTCGAAAACTGTTGCGATTCCCTATACTTGTGGGTTATCACCGTTTCCCACAATCTTATTTTTCCTACTCCTTCTACTCGCTGCCCACATGTCCTGGGTCCATACTTGGGCCTTACACCCATCACCACCAGCCACTCCATGCACCGATACGGCCAACCCTCGTGTCCACGGCATCGCTGCACGGCCGGTCAGCTCTGCATGCATTGCGGTCCCACAACATGCACAATGATGAAGGCGCTGCGTCCCCCGACAGACAAAATCCTACAAAAGATCCATATGTACCACATGATGCCGCGCATGCGGGCGAGGTGCGCGCAGGAACTAATACCCCCCCCCCTTCGATCTCTCTGTCTGTGCCAAAATTGGACACCACACCTGACCCATGCGCGTCTAATCCGGGCGCCAATGCGCCGCCTCCTATCTCCCCACGCGTCGCCCCGGTGACCGAGCCAGGAGAGAATCTCGCATTGGGAACCAACGATCTCGCGCGGCCACATGCACTGGCTTGCGTTACCACACCTCTGCCGCACCCCCCCCCCTTTATCCCTGACCAGCATCTAGCCATAATCATCGCCTCTAAACCCTACCTAAGCACCCCATCACCACGCCTCAGCCCCCCGCCCCCGTCGCCTCAATCGCCGACACACGCAAACGATCTCACCGCTCTGACGACGGATATGCTGCATGCTCGGTCCAACCGCCATTACGACCACATATCGAGACGTGTTGCTCTCCGGTCCACATAGCCACAGTGCACCGCTGCCCCGCCCCCCTATATATCTCCATGATGGCTCCTCCCTCCACATCCTCACTCCCTCCCAACTACATCCACCAAAAGGAGACACTGTTGCTTCCGCTGCCTCGCCCTAGACCACTGTGTCGAGGTCTGTCATGTTCCCGTCCGCTGCGCCTGCTGATGCCGGAACGGCCACCATAGCCGCAATTGCAGATACCGCAGGATCTGGCCCTTCTTCCCCCCCCCCCCCTCCCAGATACTTTTACTTCTGTCCCTAATCCAGCCTTCTGCCTCCGCGGAATGGAGCCCGGCAGCTCATCGTCCACTGCGGCCGCCGATCCTCGCACCCTCATGATCAGACAGATCCCCGTCATCCTCTCCGAACCTTTCCCCGCTGTATGTGTGCCGTCCCCCTTCATCCTCCACGGCATCCCTGTTGGCGCCAACGGCATCCCCCTCCCTCCCACCTCGCCGCCACGCACCTCAGCACCTCCCCCCTCTCCCACCACCCCACCCCATGATCCCATGCACACACACTCCTCCCCCTTCGACACTCAGCAACTGAGAGATCGCCTCGCCGACGTGAACATTGCCTCCCAGCACACCATAGCCGCGTCCTATGTATCTGAATCCGACTCTGATGATGAGTTGCCTCGCCCTTTCCGCGACGCCGGGCCGCTGCTTCCCTATGGAGACATGCCTCTCGTCGCTGCGCCGCCCTGCCTAGTGCACTGCCCACACCGTTTCGCCTTTGCCCACCTCCAAACACCTGACCCCAACTCCACTCCACTCATCCACCGTGCTATCCAGCTTACGTGCGGCAACCCCGTCTTCATCATGAGGGGCTCATGGCGTGGGGTTGCTTGCCTCACCTTCCACACCCCTCCGCCCGCAATGATGTCGTACGCCGCAGCCCTATAGACTTTGAAGGCAACACCATCACCATCGAGCCGGTCGAGCACGTCGACCGCTCCATTGCTATCTTCACTGACCTCGCCGAAATCGAGGTCTCCGAGTTCCCGCAAGAACTTTGGCACAACGACGGCATTCACTTTGCCTTGGCTTTTCTCGGTGATGTATGTGCCATTGATGACTTCTGCCTCCATGGCATTGATTACACATCTGTCCGCGCCTTGATCCTGCTCCAGTCCGGCAAGCCAGCCTCGTCCGACATCGTCATCCAGCTCCCTCCCATCAATGAAATCAAGATAGCCAAAGTACTGGAGATCTCACGCTGGCACCACGGCGATGGCGAATCTTCTGATGGAGACTCCGCCCCTCTCTCTCAATGTGGCTCCCCACGACCCGCCTCCCCAGAACAAATCACCCCAGTCATCTCCGCCATTCGTGCTGACTGGCGCGCCGACCCCACGTACGGTGAGACACGCCCTGTGGCTGTCAGTGGAGCCGCACATGCGGCTCCGGTCTCATCTGGCTATGGCACCAATACATCTGCCCTACTCCTTCCCTCGCCTCCACCTAGTTCTGTGCATCAGCCCCTTGTCATCTCCGACGATGAATCTGCCAGCTCTGAGGACATGCATGCACTGCTTTTGCATGCAGACCTGCCGAGGTCCATGGATGTGGTGCATGCACCCGTGGGGGGCTCCTCGGGCCCTCTTGTCATCCGTCCATCGTCGCTGGTCAGGGTTGTGGCCCCGCCACCACCGCCTACGCTCCATGCGGACACTGCTCCGCCTGTTCGCCTGCTCACTCCCTCTGACACCTCTGCCTTTACGGCGGTCGTGCCGGAGGCTTGTGACACGGCAATCGCCCCCAACTTCACATTTTCGGCTGGCGAATCGTTTTATACTGCTGGTAAGTCCCACTTCCCCAGTCTCCTGCTCAATCACTTCCTCTACATACTACCACAACTGCCCTGACCCATGAAAAACCTGATGCAGCGCTATCTCTCCATGATCTGGACACCCATGAGTGTACCATACGTAAGGAACACCGTAAGACGGCCCGTGACCAGTCCTGCTCCAAGGACAAGCTGCGCCGAAGCGCGCGGCTCGCTGGCAAGGAGGCCAAATACTCGTCTATGCTCGCCAAGGAGGTCAAGGCCAAGGCAGCTCGCCTATCTGCTGCGGACGTGGGCATGGCTATCGACCGCGCCATCCATGAGGCTCGCCTTGATGTCTCCGATGGCCCTCCGGCCTCAGCTGAAGATCTCATAGCCATTGCCCTGCTCTGCGGGGCGGATGATGGCCATGTTGCCGCCATCCTCGAAGCTGACGACTCGGCCTTCGGTGCTGAAGATTCTCCATGATCAGCACGCCAGCTCTGCTCTGCTCTGCGGGGGCGACTCCACGCCGCCGTCAGTTGTCCGCGCCTTTCTCTCGCTAGTAGTGTCTCTGTACTTTTGGCCCCTCGCGTGTGATCGTCCGACCATGTACTGTCTTACCGATGCGGTCTACCTTTTGCTACCGTGTAACTGTCGTAGTTCGGTCTTAAAAACCCTGGTGTACGAAACTTTCTCATGAGTAATGCAACCTTCTCTATATGTTCATGGAATGTATGTGGACTTGGTGGTCATGATAAATGCTCCGACGTCCTCTCTGAACTAATCTCAATCAATCCACATATCGCCCTACTACAAGAGTCCAAACTTGACACGCTACCGGATCCAAAACTAAGCTCATTCATGCCTCATCAGCTTGATCAAGTTTTTACCTTACCTGTTGTAGGCACTACGGGTGGCACCATCACTGCCGTTAACTCCGCCATGTTTCAAGTGATCTCCTTCTCTCACCTCTCTTTCTCCTCAACCCTGATACTGCGCTCAACGACAACTGACCGTAACGTAGCCATCACTAACATTTACGCCCCCTCCTCACGCGCACTCAAGCAACAATTCTTTGATGAACTATTAGCTATCGCCCAACCATATGTTTCACCCTGGCTACTCGTCGGTGACTTCAAGAGTCACCTCCTACGTTTCCCCTCAGACAAAAACAATGATGCGTTTAGACACACCGAGGCCAATGCTTTCAACCAAACAATTGATGCGCTTGCCCTCATCGAGTTACCACTTCTAGACTGCCAATTCACTTGGACTAACAACAGAACCACACCCACCCTAGAACGCATCGACCGCACCTTCTTCAACTTAGCCTAGGCTGATGCCTTCCCTAACTCATCACACACATCCTCACGCGTTTCACGTCTGATCATGCCCCCCTCATCATTCACATCACCACAACAATCCCGCGCTCAAACTTCTTTAAATTCGAATCTGCTTGGCCCAGTTTGCAACCCTGCCGAGATATCATCTCCTCGGTTTGGGCCTCACGTCGGCCCACTTCACCGCCCAACTCTACCGCATCCCTCGCCGCACTGCTCAAACAAACTCGGGTCGCGCTTAAAAATGGGCCCGCTCGCGCCTTCCCGCCCCCTCCGCGAATCTCGCTGCAAAATTGCCATCTCTGCTCTCGATCACGTAGAAGAATCTAGGACTCTCTCCCACCAGAACAACTCACACGTAAGATCATCGTTTCTCTCCTAAAAGGCACCATTCTAGAAAAAATGTCCTACTCGAAATGGCGTGCCAAAGTGTCCCGAGCAATTCATGGCGGTGAAAACTCCAGGTTCTTCCACATGTTCGCCTCACAACGGCTTCGAAAAAACAAAATCTTCTGCCTCACTTGAGATGGCTCGGTTATACCACGCATCATCAAAAAGCTGACATCATGCGAGAATTTTTTGTCATGCTCATCGGCTCTACTGCCTCCACGACTTGGCCTTTTTATCTCGCGTCGATCTATCCTCACCCCGTACCTGGTCTTCATGCCCTTGACGCACATTTCACCGAAGATGAGATCAAATTGGCCTTCTTCCAAATGAACCCACAAGCAAGCCCCGGCCCCGATGGTTTCGGCCCATCCTTGTATAAAACCTTCCGGCCCTCTATCAAGCAGGTAATACTCTCCTTCTTCACACAATTTCACCAAGGTGTGGCAGACACAGAGCGTCTAAATTGTGCCCACATCGCTCTCCTTCCAAAATCTGCCTCCTCACCCTCACCTAACGCCTTCTGACCAATTTCCTTGCAAAACTGCCCGGTCAAAGGTGTTGCCATGGTCCTAACTTCGCGCCTCAAACCCTTCATCCCTCATCTCGTCCATGGTAATCAGACTAGCTTCATTACTGGTAGGAACATTGCTGAAAACTACATCTTTGCAGCAGATCTCATCAGCTCTTGTCACTCTCGCAAATGCCCAACCATGATCTTCAAACTTGATTCAGGAAGGCATTTGATTCGGTTGCTTGGAACGCCCTAGACAAAATCCTGGCTGTCCGTGGCTTCTCCCAAACTTTTCATGGCTGGATTCAAAATATCCTCCATACTGGCAAGACTGCCATCCTCCTAAACGGCATTCCTGGTCGTTGGATCCCATGTAAAAATGGCCTGTGTCAGGATGACCTGGCCTCCCCTACCTCTTCCTAATTGTAGTCGATCAGCTCCAGCAACTTATCCTCCAGAACCCCGATCCCGATCTCCACCACCCCATCTTTACCCACCTGCCCCCTACCATCCTCCAATACGCAGACGATACGTTGATCATCGCAGCCGCCTCCCCCGCCGCAGCTGCCACACTCAAAAAAAAATCCTTCAGAACTTGCTCAAGCTACTGGCCTCACCATAAACTTCTACAAAACCACCCTAGCAACCCTGCACGTAAATGAAAACCTAGCTGCCAACACTGCCCTCGCCATGGATTGCATGCGTGCCCCCCTTCCTCAAACCTATCTTGGACTTCCCATCGCTCCGACCAAGCCTCCATCCACTGCCTTCGCCCCGTTAATTGAACGATCCCGAAAACTTCTCACCGGTTGGCGTGCCAAGCTCCTAGATAGAGGCGATCGACTCATCCTCATCTCGGCCATTCTTGACTCCCTACTTACATACTTTATGTTTGTCTTTCGCATCCCAAAAAAACCCTAAAAATCATTGATTCCTTGAGAAGATCCATTTTCTGGGCTGGTGAGGATGCCTGCTCGGGTGCCAAATGCCTGATTGCGTGGAAAAATGTTTGCACGCCAAAAAAATTTGGTGGGTTAGGGCTGAAAAATCTACAGGTTCAAAATAATTGTCTCCTAATGAAGTTTGCTGTCAAAGCTCTCTCATCCACACCATCACCGTGGCTAGATTGGCTAGAGCTACAACACCCCAATGCCCTAGTCTCCTCGGGCCCCCAAACCTCTTTTCTATGCCGCATGATTGCTCAACAAATCCCAACCTTACAGTCAATTTCCTTTGTTTTAACAAAAAATGGAATGCACACTTACTTCTGGTTAGACACTTGGCTCACCCCAAAACCCCTAGCTACCACCTACCCACACCTCTTCTCACACTGAACACTACAGCTGGTTAAAGTGGCTAACATCTTGCGTTTCGGTCTCGAAACAAACCTCCGTAATTGTCTCTCTCTCACAGCAGAAACAGAGCTGGTCTCGCTTTTGGCTGTTTTGTAGGACTTCGCGCCTTCGTCAGAGGAAGATCAATGGTTCCTCCTCAAGGGTCATGACTTCTCCACCAAGCAAGCTTACAGCACCATTATGGCAAGGCCAGAAACGGACCTCATTGCTCCTCTCATCTGGAACACCAAGGCTCCACGCAAGATTAAGATCTTCGCTTGGCTACTCTTCAAGGATCGCCTAAACACCGTCGTGAATCTTACTCACAAGAACATAATCCCCTCGGACTTATGCACACGGTGTGCCACGCTACCGGAGGACTCCATTCACCTCTTCATTTCTTGCCCCCTCGCCAATAGAATCTGGCAGCGAGTTGGCATTCTGCCACAGGATGAAGACCTCAATGAACTTTGGGACGTTCCACTACCTCACCACCTGCCCAAGAACGCATGGCCCTTTGTCCTTCTTGCGCTACTCTCTAGCATATGGGCCGCGCGAAATGATATGCTCTTTAGAAATGTTGATCAATGTTTTGTAATAACTATTAGAAACCTAGTAGCAGACTTGGATGTCTGGTCACACCGTCTTGTTGATACGGGTGACAAGGAGGACGTCTCCTCGTGGCGTACCTACCTCTCTGCACGACGCACTGTGCCTCTGTAATCTGGTTCTGCTGTTTCTACAGCCGTTTTGAGCAATATATTCAGGTGGGGAGCCCCCCCCCCCCGCGTTGATTCTCAAAAAGAAAGTCATGAACCCATTATGATGGCTTTTCGTTAAAACATATTAGTGTCCGCCGATAAAAATGGTGGCTTACAAAACATTCCAAACTTGATGTAGAGCCATACATGCATACAGAAAAATTGATTCTAGAAAGGATCACATTCATGAGGCTGCTCATAGTGGGGAGTAACTTATACTAGTGTCATGCATATGACACTAGTCTAAATTACTACCTTCATAGTGCAAAATAATATAATAGTAGTGTCATAGATGGCTTTATTTATTAGCTTGTAGATTCATCTTGTATTGGGAAGCGATATGTTACAGTAACATATTATGTTATTATTTCTCATTAACTATTTGTCATATAAGTAAAAAAAATTAAAGTACGTTATATTACTCGCTAAGTTACTCCCACTACGACTAGCCTGATTGGTGCTGCTGTCCACCGACAAAGACAATTAGTTGAAAATAAGGGTGCCGACGCAGATAGTATAACACAGCCATGTTCGGCGGCTGGTGTGCCCAGCGCGTTCGCACCTCGCTCATCGACCAGCCCAGTGTGGACGTGTGGTACAAGTTGGGCAGTGGAGAGAGTTGGCGGACCTCGGCCGGATCGGGAACGGGTGTAGTGCATTTTAGATACTCACGTATATAGTCAAGTGGTCGGCTGCCCTGTGCCACTACGGCACCGCCCGGGTTGCATACAGCGGCTTCAATACAACTAGGTAAAATCCGAATATGAAGAACATGAACTGCGTGGTCGCTGATCCCCTTGTGCATATACGAATCCGAATAAGCAGGTTTTCGTGATGTTGTGTCGCTATGTTGACCATGTTTTAGCGTGTATCAAACCTTTTCTTCTTGCTTGAACCTACCTTATATTGAATTCAAAGGGCCTCATTTTAAGGCCGGGCAAGCGTCTTCGCTCTAAAATAAATAATGTTACATGGGAGATGACGGTCACATTTTAGCCTAAAATGCCAACAAACAATTGATTTATCTATGTGTTTGCTATATTTTCAGTTTTATTCTTGATTCATGTTCCTAATTTTATTTCCCATCTTGAACTCTATGTGGATATCATGTTGAGGACGATCTTATTTCTTATGAGAACAAAATGTTGTTATTGCATTAGATTTTTCTTCTTCTGAAACTTTGTTAAGGTAGATCCAAGTGTGTACAATTCATATTCCCGGCTCGATCTGAAGTTTTACTGGCCCACATGATTTTTTGTGTGAAAAAGATCATATCTATTATAAAGATTCACGTATAATAAAAATTATATCGAGGTCCATGGACCACCGAACGACCACTGCTTTTTTTTCAAGAACATGCAGGAGCGGTGCATGTCTTTTCAATTAAGAGGGGAGGAAACTGCATGAAGCTACATCATGGTTATACTGCGATGCCCGCCACGTAGGCGTGTGCAATGGCTTAGTGGAACTGAAAGGCATGGCCGCTGTCTACCCTAGCCATAGTCCACAGGCGGAGCTCGGCTCTAATAAGGTTAACAGTGCAGCTAGGAGGAGAGCACTTGCGTTCAAAAACTCGGCTATTGCGCTCTAGCCAGATGAACCGGAGTCTGGCCATGATCGTGGCGTTGGTTTGTTTGGATAGTCTGGCCGTGCGCGCCTTTGCCACTTGTGGCCACAAGTCCGGCAACCTGCTCGTGCCATCCGGGGTGAAGCGATGGAGGCTCAAAGGCAGAAGCATGTTGTACCAAATCTCACGCGAGTACGAGCAGCCCAAGAGCATGTGAGTTGTGTCTTTGTCGCGTTGACAGCATAGTTGGCATGTCCTAGTGTGCGGCAAGTTCCGCCGGGCGAGTCTGTCAGCCGTCCATAGTCTCTCGCGCACTGCCAGCCAGGCGAAGATTTTAATTTCCAGGGGAGCCCCAGCATGCCAGATCTCGTCGGCGCAGGGCGCGAACTCTCTCCCAAAGAAGAAGGCAGCATAGGTGTCGTGGGAAGAGTATCGTCCCGCCGTGCCCAGACGCCAGGAGAAGGTGTCAGGGGAGTCAGAGAGCGACACCCCCTGCACCTCATCCCAGAGCAGCAGGAATTCAGCGATCGCCGAAACCGTAGGCGCACCATGGATCGAATCCACCCACGCGTGCCCTGGCAGCGCGCTCGCGACAGTCAGCTTACGGCCCGCAGGCCCGACGTGCGCGATCAAGTTGGACGCCCGCTGCACGATAGGGCGTCCCACAAGCCACGGGTCGAACCAGAAGCTCATGTTGCGCCCATCTCCGAGGTCACACCGTAGCGCCGCGGTGCCCAGCCTGGCGGCCTCCGCCGACACGGCGACACCCATGCCACCCCATGGTTTGTCCAGCACTGTCTTCTGAAGCCAAAGGCAGCGTAGGCGCAGGGCCTGATTTAGCAATTTTAGGTTGAGAACACCCAGGCCGCCGTAGGGTTTGGGCGAGCAGACGATATGCCAGGCGACGAGGCAACAGCCCCTCTTTGCATCTTCCACCCCACACCAGAAGAATCCCCTACGAAGCTTGTCTATGCACTTGAAGAACCAAGGCGGCAGGTCGAGGGCCATGAGGTGGAAGATTGGCATCACCGAGAGCCTGCAATTGACAAGGGTGAGCCTGTCGGACCGGCGGAGGAGACCCGCTTTCCATGTTGGTAACTGTGCGGCGATCCGATTAATGAGGGGTTGAAGCTCCGAGCGGGTCAGGGCCCGTAGCGAAAGAGGGAGGCCGAGGTGTGTGATAGGTAGCGCCTGGAATTTGCAGCCGGCTAGCGCGAGGAGTTGCCTAATGTCCTCCTCCTGACAGCGGATCGTGGAGATGGAGCTTTTCAAGAAGTTGCACCGCAGCCCTGTGGCCTCTCCAAAGCACTCCAGGAGCTGCTTTGCCGCGTCCATCTCAGCCACCGACGGACTGAGGAGCAAGATGGCGTCGTCCGCGTACAATGAGAGGCGATGGTGAATGCCGCGAGCGTGAAGCGAGGCGAAGAGGCCCGCCTCCTCCGCCTTCCTGAAGATCGCCGTGAGGACATCCATGACGATGATGAAAAGCAAGGGGGAGATGGGGTCCCCTTGTCGTAGCCCCTTGCCGTGCCAGAAGCTTTCGCTGGCTGATCCGTTGACGAGGACTTGCGTGCTTGCTGTTGAGAGGAGAGTGGTGATCCTCTGCCTCCACCTGGGTCCGAAACCGCGATGAGCCAAGATTTCCAGGAGGAACTGCCATGAGACGCTATCGAAGGCTTTGGCGATGTCAATCTTGAAGATGATGGCCGGTACTCGCTTGCAATGGAGGGAGCGAACAGATTGCTGAACCAACATGAAACTGTCGAGGATAGATCTACCCGCAATGAAGGCACTTTGGTTTTGGTCAACCAGCTTCGGGATGAGAGGTGCGAGCTCCGCGGACATGGCCTTCGCCACAATCTTGGCAAAGCTGTGGACGAGGCTAATGGGCCTGAAATCCTTGATGTCGAGCGCCCCCTCCTTTTTTGGCAGAAGCACGATGAATGCCTCATTTAGCCGCTCCATGCCCCTGCCATCAGCACCGTCAAAGGCGCGCACTGCCTTCATAACCACCTCCTTAATGATGGGCCAGCAGGATTGGTAGAATCTCGTGGTGAAACCATCGGGTCCTAGGGCCTTGTCTGGTTGCATGGTTTTGATCGTGTTCCATATGACCTCCTTAGTGAGTGGTGCCTCGAGCGCCGATGCAACCACGCCTGGAAGCCCGAGCGAAGAAAGGCACAATGTGTGCCGCCTGCTCACGGGGACCCCAAGCAGATTTGCGTAGTATCCACCCGCCAGCGCACACATGCCCTCTCGAGAAGTTGCCTCGGCGCCGCCGTCTTTGAGCTTGAAGATGTGGTTCTTCCTCCGCCGGTGGCTGGCGAAGATCTTGAAGAATCTCTCGCTGGCTTCGCCTTCCTTCAGCCACAAGATGCGCGATTTCTGCCTAGCGATCGTTCGCTGCAGCGAGGCCAGCCCTAGCACCTTCCTCTTAAGCTGCCGGCGCAACCATGCCTCCCCGTCTGAGAGAGCCCTGACGTCCAGTGCTTTATCAAAGCACAGGATGAGCTCATTTGCTAGGAGGATCTGCTCCTTGATATTGCCAATCCTGGATTGGCCCCACTTGGAGAGCGCTTTTGTAACGCCCCACATGTAACCTTCCCCAATTGTACTCCGACTCTTGCCGTTTCCGGCATTAAGTTATATTTAATTCTCGGGTTCGGGCCTTTGCCCCCGTGTGTTGTTTTGTTTTTCGTGCATCTCATATCATGTCATCACGTGCATTGCATTTGCATACATGTTCATCTCATGCATTCGAGCATTTTTCCCGTTGTCCGTTTTGCATTCCGGCGCTTCGTTCTCCTCCGGTGGCCATTTCTAGCTTTCTTTCGTGTGTGGGGGCTAAACATTTCCGGATTGGGCCGAGACTTGCCATGCGGCCTTGGTTTACTACCGGTAGACCGCCTGTCAAGTTTCGGGTCATTTGGACTTCGTTTGATACTCCAACGGTTAACCGAGGGACCGGAAAGGCCTCGTGCGTGTGCAGCCCAACACCCCTCCAATTTGGCCCAAAACCCACCAAACTCAGCTCCATCGTCTCGGTCGTTCGATCACGATCGTGTGGGCGAAAACCGCACCTCATTTGGACACTCCTAGCTCCCTCTATGCCTATTTATACCCCCTCCATTTTCGGATCCCGTCTCCCACCTCGAAACCCTAATCTTCCCTCGCGACCGGCCGGACGTGTCCGACCCGGCCGGACGTGTCCGCTCCGCCCACCGCCGCCACTCCCACGCCGCCACGTGGCGCGCGCCGCCGCCTCCCGCCGCCAGCCCGCCAGGCCCGCCGCGGGCCCCCGAAGCCCGTCCGCTGCCCCGCCGCCAGGGGAGCCCCGCGCCGCCTCCTTCCCCGCGGCCGGCCGCGTCGCCCGCCGCCAGCCACCGCGCCGCCGCCTCGCCGGGACGCCGTCGCGCCCGGTTGCCGCCGCCGCCTACGCCTCGCCGCAGCCGCCTGGGCGCCGCACCGCCCCGCGCCGCCCCCTCCCCGCCTCGCCGCCGACCGGATCCGGCCGCGGGAGGGCTGGATCGGCCACCGCCGACCCCGGCCGCCGCCGTCTGCCTCGTCTCCGGCGAGCCCGCCGCCACCTCGATCCGCGTGCCCGGCCGGATCCAGATCTGGAAAAACCCTAGGTTGACTTTTTCCTCTCCCTCTTAATCTTTTATGCCTTCTTTGACCAGCGATAACTCATCATCCGTAGCTCCGATTTGGGCGTATGATATGTCAAATTCTTCGCCTCGACGAGTACATCATTTCATTCCATTGCATCATTTGCATTTGAGGTCATCTTGGTGCCCAAAATGGTGTTGGAAGGAGGCATGTTGAGTTAAATTGCAGATCCGTTAGTTCAACATGCACTTTTGTCATTTTTGCCATATTTAATCCGTGCATGATATGCCTGTGCCCCTTTGGGATGAATTGTTAAGCATGTTGCCTTCTTTCCAGAGGTGCCTTCCATGTATTTTTAGGAGGTGTGTGTTGTCTTGTGCAAGCTTGCGAAGAGGGCTACCTGAGATTTCAGATTTCAGGGACTTAGTGATTTTCACTAAGTCTGAGCCGTTTTAGTTCACGATGCTATATGTTCGGCTTGTTTCCTAGTGATCCGTGCCTCTTTTGAGGATGATCAGTAAGAGTGATTTGTTATGCTTGTTGTGCTTAATCCATCCATGTCTTTACTTGTTATGTTGGAGCACCCTAGGTTGACTCAATCGAGCTCAACTTTTGGATAGTTGCTGTTTTGGGCAGATCGTTAACTCTTTTGCGATTTTGCCGGGGTGATTGCTAGTGATCCATGCATGCTATGCCATTGTTCTTGCCTTGTCTAGCTAGCATTTTGTGCCTTCTTAATGGATATATGCTTGCCTTGCCATGACTTGCACCGTAGTGGGAGCATCGAGCTCGTTTATATGCATCCGTGAGTTGTTATTTCGGCATGTCCCAGTTTTCACTAAGTCTGAAAACTGATTGTGTTTCATCGATGTTCGTGTGCTCGGTAGAGTATTTTGTGAACCCTTTTGGCCCCAGGTCATGTTGGGTGTTTTGTTAAGCTTGTTGAGTAGCTCCATGCCATGCTCTTACTTGCCATGTTCAGGTTTTCCTTCATGTTGTTTTGCTGCTCCGAAGGGAGCATCGTGGTCTGAAATTTCAGACTAGCGTTAATTTCGCTAAGTCTGAAATCTGTTTTGCTTATTCAGTTTTGCCATGCTTGTTTGAAGCCCTTAATGGATGAATTTGCCTATGCCTCAGTCATGATGATTTGATAAGCTTGATGAGTACATCACTTCCATGTAATTTGTTTTCATGTTGGGTGGCTGTAGCATGTTCATTTTGTTGCGTTTAGGAGGCATGTTGCTGTAAATCGCAGATCGGTTCGTTTAGTAAAACGCTTGCCATTTCTTAACCGTAGCTCCGATTGCCATGATCTTTATATCGTTTTCAGGGGATTTCTTCCCCTCTATCCAGTGGCACACTTGGATTTCCAAGTTGAGGCCAGGTTCATGCATTTCCTGTTACTTGTTGCATTCTTGCATCCCGCATCGCATCCCGCATAGTATATCATCTTTGCATCTTATTGTTTGCCCTTGCACGTGGTTGATTGTATCCTTGTTGCTTGTTTGTGTTGTTGGGTAGAGGCGGGAGACGAGTTTGCTAACGAGGAGCCCGTTGAGTTTGCTTTTGAGGATCCAGTCAATTCTGACAACTGTGCAGGCAAGATGATCACACCCTTGAAATCACTACTATCTTTGCTATGCTAGTTTGCTCGCTCTTTTGCTTTGCCAATGCTACGATGCCTACCACTTGCTTGTCAGCCTCCCAATTGCCATGATTGAGCCTCTAACCCACCTTTGTCCTAGCAAACCACTGTTTGGCTATGTTACCGCTTTGCTCAGCCCTTCTTATAGCGTTGTTAGTTGCAGGTGAAGATTGGAGTCGTTCCTTGTTGGAACATTTATTTACTTGTTGGGATATCACTATATTGCTATGTTATCTTTACTCATCTATATACTTGGTAAAGTGTGGAAGGCTCGGCCTCTCGCCTAGTGTTTTGTTCCACTCTTGCCGCCCTAGTTTCCGTCATATCGGTGTTATGTTCCCGGTTTGTTGCGTCCCTTACGCGGTTGGGCTATAATGGGAACCCCTTGATAGTTCGCCTTGTTTAAAGCTTTTCCAGCAATGCCCAACATTGGTTTTACCATTTGCCACCTACCCCTTTTTTCCCCTTGGGTTTCCGGAGCCCGAGGGTCATCTTTATTTTAGCCCCCACGGGCCAGTGCTCCTCTGAGTGTTGGTCCGAACCGAGCCACTTGCAGCGCCACCTTGGGGCAACTCGAGGGTTGGTTTTAGTTGTACGTAGTGTTCATCTGAGTGTGCCCTGAGAAAGAGATATGTGCAGCTCCTATCGGGATTTGTCGGCACATTCGGGCGGTGTTGCTGGACTAGTTTTGACCTGTCGAATCATCTTGTTGTACCGGGATACCGAGTCTGATCGGTGGGTCCTGGGTGGAGGTCTATTCCTTCGTTGACCGTGAGAGCTTGTTATGGGCTAAGTTGGGACCCCCCTGCAGGGATTGATCTTTCGAAAGCCGTGCCCGCGGTTATGGGCAGATGGGAATTTGTTAATGTCCGGTTGTAGATAACTTGAACTTAATTAATTAAAATGAATCAACTGCGTGTGTTGCCGTGATGGCCTCTTCTCGGCGGGTCCGGGAAGTGGACACGGCGTTGGAGTTATGTTTGCGTAGCCTGCTCTATTTAGTATCCGCTCGTGCTTTGCCTTCTCTTCTCGCTCTCTTTTGCGAATAAGTTAGCCACCATATATGCTAGTCGCTTGCTGCAGCTCCACTCACACTACCCCTTCCTTCCCTATTAAGCTTAAATAGTCTTGATCGCGAGGGTGCGAGATTGCTGAGTCCTTGTGGCTCACAGATTACTATTATACCAGATGCAGGGACCGATGATACTCCTCCGGATGGTGCGTTCGAGCTGAAGTGGGAGTACGACGAGGACTCTCAGTGATACTATGTTTCTTTTCCTGATGATCAGTAGTGGTGCCTGCTCGGGGTCGATTCAGGGATTAGTCGCATGTTGGGGGGTCTTTTCTATTTTGGCGCCGTAGTCGGGCCATGAGTATTTGTATGATGGATGCTATTTATGTACCTTGATGTGACGTGGCGAGTTTAAGCCAACTATTATATTTATTTTCCCCTTTATATTATATGTACATGGGTTGTGTGAAGATTGCCTCACTTGCGACATATGCCTTCAAAGCGATTATGCCTCTAAGTCGTGCCTCGACACGTGGGAGATATAGTCGCATCGAGGGTGTTACAAGTTGGTAATCAGAGCCTTCCCCGACCTTAGGAGCCCCATTGCTTGATCGTTTCTAGCAGCCGAGTTGTGTCTAGAAAAATGTTTTGAGTCCTTAGGAATTATATATCGGAGAGCTTAGGAATTCTTTTTACTTCCCAGTCTCCTCATCGCTCTGGTAAGGCATCCTGACGTAGAGTTTTGTCTCTTCTCTTCTCAAATTTCACAAAAAAAAATTTAGGATCACGCGAGTATCTTAGTTTTGTTCCAATGGCTTATGATGAGAATACTGTCTTGGTGCCTCCTGTCAGGGGTTTAGTGGAAGTGTCCCGGGGAGTTGAGCTCTGAGGTGTTGTCATCATAATTCTATCGTTGCAATTCTGGCATACTTGAGATATGTGCGCGACATCGAAAATCTCCTTTATGCAGTTCGTTGGTGAGATAACCTCGACGCCACCCAGTACTGGGGCGGGAGTTCGGGAGTATCGCCATAACTTGTATAACGGATGTTTTTCGAAGGTTGAGATAGATGGTTTCCGAAGGTTTCTTGGTTATGTGTTGAAGGATGGATGCAGCTGGATGTAGGATTTGCTAGCTTGGGTGAGATATTATGCTTCCCCTGTATCCTCAACACCTGATTGCATAACCGGAAAGTTTCGGGAATTTCATAGGTGGGAATTCAAGTAGCCTTAGGATATCTTTCCAACAGATGTGTGATATGAAATTGGGGTTCGACGTCTAATGGTTCGCCTATTCACGGTCGATTTTACAGTGGCCTTGTTGTGTCTTAAAGAGTCCTTGGCTATGCTGACTCGGGGACGCTTCGTATGTCATGTGCACTGCCTTGTACATGATGGTGCTGTACGGTCGAGCCCGTGTAGGTCCTACCACGAACACTTCGGACGAAATCTCTATCATGTGTTTGTTCCGGCTTATTCCGCAAGCCAACCCTTGGTTTTATTTCGAATTGTGGTATTCGTTCTTCTCCGACGTCATATGTTGATTCCATCCCTCGTTGATGTACCTCTTCTACCTGATTCTTCGTGGCTTCGCAATTTAGGAATATGTGACCACTTCAAGAGAAGTGCATTCGTTCATTTTGTTCGGATGTGAAGACTTATGTTGCAATTATTTTCATTCCATTGGATTCACCTTCTATATTTGTCTATTTGTGTGCTAATGGTGGTCAACCTCTTCAGGATGGCTCCTCCAACGCGCACGACTCCGAACCCAGATCCTCCGCCGCCTCCGCCTCCTCTGGAAGCATGGCAGGCTGTGATGGCTGCTACTAATGCAAATACTCAGCTGATCATGCAAATCATCCAAGAGCGGAATCAAAGCAGTCAAGCGAATCAAGGCAGCAACCAGAACCAGTTTGCAACTCTGAATCAATTCCTCGCAAATGGTCCAAAGACGTTCAGTAACTGCGTTGAGGCTACCGATGCTGATGATTGGTTAGTCGATCTGGGCAAGCATTTTGAATGTAGCAACGTCAGACCTGAAGATTTCGTCAAGTTCGCGTCTTTCCAGCTCAAGGATCAGGCCGCAGAGTGGTTTCAGCAGTACCGGGATTCCAGAGGTGGACGTTTGATCACTTGGGATGATTTCCGTCGTGATTTCCGCGCTCATCACATTCCTCAAAGTGTGACTGAAAGCAAACGTGAAGAATTCCGCAATCTAAAGCAAGGCTCTTTGTCTGTCTATGACTACAACAAGTTGTTCCAGAAGCTCGCCCGTTTTGCCAAGCAGGATGTTCCTGATGAGAAGAGCATGATCTATCAGTTCAGGGATGGTCTTCGTGAAGAAATTCAGCTCGCTCTTGTCCTCTTCGAGCCGCTGAGATACGATGAGTTCTACAACATGGCACTGAAGCAAGAGGCTGCTCAGCTCAGGTGTGATGCTTCCAGGAAGCGAGTCAGAGACACTTCGTCTTCGTCCTCTACTCAAGTGACCAAGCAGCAGAAGTATTGGCTTCCTCCTCCTCCGTTCCGTCAGCCGTATCAGCAGAAGAGCAAAGGTGGCAGTGGTTCGTCCCACCCACCCAACCCAGGCTTTCAGAACAAGACTTCGTCTCAAGCTCCAAGATCGAGTGCTCCGTATCACCGTCCGCTCTCAGAGGTCACGTGCAACAAGTGCCAACAGAAGGGTCACTACGCTAACAAGTGTTTCAACCAGAGGCGTCTTCCTCCTCCTCCTCCTGTCAGATCGGCAAGTACAGCTGTGGTCAAGCATAACCCCAAGTCCGCCAAGGTCAACTTGCTGAATGCAGCTCAGGTAGAGGATTCGTCAGATGTGATTATGGGTAATCTTCCTGTCAATGACATTCCCGCAAGAGTACTTTTTGATACTGGTGCATCGCTTTCTTTTATTTCAACTCCATTTGTGGCCAAGCATGATTTTGTGACCGAAAGGATTCCTGTTCCGTTGAAGATTGTGTCTCTGGGCAAGCAAATGACTTCTAACAATTGCGTCCCAGATATTTCTATCACATTGGGCGATTACAAGTTTCTCTCTTCTCCGGTGGTTCTTGGTAATTCTGATATAGACCTCATTCTTGGGATGGACTGGCTCACGAAACATAAAGCTCACCTCGATTGTGCAGCCAGACAGATTCAACTGACTCATTCTTCTGAAGATGTCATTGTTTTTGCTGCTCGGGATAATACCATCCGGTTGTTCTCTCTCAATGAGAAGGGTGAATTGGATGCTATTTCGCAGATTCCGGTTGTTTGTGAGTATCAAGATGTCTTCCCTGAAGAACTCCCAGGCATGCCTCCAAACCGGCCTGTTGAATTCGTTATTGAACTTGAGCCCGGTACGGAACCGGTGTGCAAACGGCCTTACAAGCTCGGCCCCGAAGAGTTGAAGGAGTTGAAGAAATAGCTCGATAAGCAAGAAAGTATGGGTCTCATTCAGCCTAGTACTTCTCTGTGGGGTTGTGGTGTTCTTTTTGTGAAGAAGAAGGATGGAACGGACCGACTTTGTGTTGATTATCGTCCATTGAACAAGAAGACCATCAAGAACAAGTATCCACTTCCCAACATTAATGAGCTATTCGAACAACTCAAGGGTGCCCAAGTATTCTCCAAGCTTGATCTCCGTATGGGTTATCATCAAATTCGCATTCGTGAACAAGATATTCCGAAGACGGCGTTCAGAACAAGCTATGGGTCATATGAATACACAGTTATGTCTTTTGGCCTCGCCAATGCTCCTCCGACGTTCTCTCGCATGATGAACTTCATCTTCAACCCCTATACCAACGACTTCGTTTTGGTCTATCTCGATGATATCCTGGTTTTCTCGAAGAACAAGGAAGATCATGCCAAACACTTGCGTTTGGTTCTTGACAAGCTAAGGGAACATCAATTCTATGCCAAGTTCTCTAAGTGTGAGTTTTGGCTCGATGAGGTTCTTTATCTTGGTCATATTATCTCTGCCAAGGGCATTTCCGTGGATCCTGAGAAGGTGTCTGCAATTGTTAATTGGGAACCTCCTCAGAATGTGAAGCAACTCCGTAGCTTCCTCGGTCTTGCAAGTTATTGTCGAAGATTCGTTGAAAACTTCTCCAAAATCGCGAAGCCTCTCTCAAATCTTCTTCAGAAGCACGTCAAGTACGTTTGGTCTCCGGAGTGTGATGTTGCTTTCAACGCTTTGAAAGAGAAATTGATCACTGCTCCAGTTCTAACTCCGCCTGATGAAACCAAGCCGTACGAGGTCTTTTGTGATGCCTCTCTCCAAGGTCTCGGTGCAGTACTGATGCAAGAGAAGAAAGTTGTTGCTTATACCTCTCGCCAGTTGAAGCCAAATGAGAAGAACTTCCCCACTCATGATCTCGAGTTGGCGGCAGTTGTGCACGCATTGTTGACTTGGAGACATCTTCTCTTGGGAAGGAAAGTGGACATTTTCACTGATCACAAAAGTCTCAAGTACATCTTCACTCAGCCTAACCTCAACCTCAGGCAGACTCGATGGGTCGAAATGATTCAAGAGTACAATCCGAGTATCGAGTATACTCCAGGCAAGGCTAATGTGATTGCTGACGCTTTGAGCAGAAAAGCATATTGCAACAGTCTGATTCTCAAGCCTTATCAACCCGAGCTGTGTGAAGCTTTCCGCAAACTTAATCTGCAAGTTGTTCCTCAAGGTTTCCTTGCCAACCTTCAAGTTTCTCCTACCTTGGAAGACCAGATTCGCCAAGCCCAGCTTCTTGATGCTATGGTGAAAAAGGTGAAGATCGGTATTGCAAAGAGTCAGTCCAAGTACAAGTGCTACCGGCTTGATGACAAGGACACTCTCTTCTTCGAGGATTGAATTGTTGTGCCCAAAGGAGAACTTCGTAAAGTGATCATGAATGAGGCTCATAACTCTCTCCTCTCCATCCACCCTGGGAGCACGAAGATGTATCAAGACCTGAAGCAAACTTATTGGTGGACTCGAATGAAGCGCGAGATCGCTCAATTCGTGAATGAATGTGATGTCTGCAGAAGAGTGAAAGCAGAACACCAAAGGCCAGCAGGTCTCCTCCAACCTCTCGCCATTCCAGAATGGAAGTTTGACCACATTGAAATGGACTTCGTGACTGGGTTTCCTAAGTCCAAGCGTGGCAATGATGCTATATTCGTCGTCATCGACAAGCTGACCAAAGTGGCTCATTTCTTGCCTATCAAAGAGTCAATCACTGCAGCTCAATTGGCGGAGCTCTACACCTCTCGCATTGTCTCTCTGCACGGTATTCCTCAAGTGATATCTTCAGACCGTGGCAGCATCTTTACCTCCAAGTTTTGGGATTCTTTTCAGAAGGCCATGGGCACCAGCATTCGCTTCAGCACTGCTTTCCATCCTCAAACAAGCGGGCAAGTCGAGCGTGTTAACCAGATTCTTGAAGATATGCTCAGGGCTTGTGTTATCTCCTTCGGCATGAAGTGGGAGGATTGCCTTCCTTATGCTGAATTCTCATACAACAACAGTTTCCAAGCAAGTTCCGGCAAGGCCCCGTTTGAAATTCTGTATGGTAGGAAGTGCCGTACACCCCTCAACTGGTCTGAAACCGGTGAACGTCAGCTGCTGGGTAATGACCTGATAACAGAAGCAGAAGAAATGTGCAAGGTCATTCGTGATAACCTCAAAGCAGCCCAGACTCGTCAGAAGAGCTACTACGACAGCAAGCACCGTGATTTGGCTTTCGAGATCGGAGACCATGTCTACCTCCGCGTCTCTCCAATGAAAGGGACTCGTCGCTTCGGTATCAAAGGGAAGCTTGCCCCAAGATACGTCGGGCCTTTCAAGATCGTCAGCAAGAGAGGCGACCTCGCCTATCAACTCGAGCTTCCTGCAACCTTTGCCAATGTTCATGATGTGTTCCACGTCTCGCAACTCCGTAAGTGCTTCAAGACGCCCGAGCGCACCGTCAACTTCGAGGACATTGAGCTCCAAGAAGATCTCTCCGACCGTGAGCACCCAGTTGCAATCCTTGAAGAGACTGAACGAAAAACTCGCAACAAGTCAATCAAGTTTTTCAAAGTCAAGTGGTCACACCATTCCGACCGCGAAGCTACCTGGGAACGCGAGGATCACCTCCGTTCTGAGTACCCGGAGTTCTTTCAGTCCTAGATCTCGGGACGAGATCTTTTCGTAGTGGTGGAGTGTTGTAACGCCCCACATGTAACCTTCCCCAATTGTACTCCGACTCTTGCCGTTTCCGGCATTAAGTTATATTTAATTCTCGGGTTCGGGTCTTTGCCCCCGTGTGTTGTTTTGTTTTTCGTGCATCTCATATCATGTCATCACGTGCATTGCATTTGCATACATGTTCATCTCATGCATTCGAGCATTTTTCCCGTTGTCCGTTTTGCATTCCGGCGCTTCGTTCTCCTCCGGTGGCCATTTCTAGCTTTCTTTCGTGTGTGGGGGCTAAACATTTCCAGATTGGGCCGAGACTTGCCATGCGGCCTTGGTTTACTACCGGTAGACCGCCTGTCAAGTTTCGGGTCATTTGGACTTCGTTTGATACTCCAACGGTTAACCGAGGGACCGAAAAGGCCTCGTGCGTGTGCAGCCCAACACCCCTCCAATTTGTCCCAAAACCCACCAAACTCAGCTCCATCGTCTCGGTCGTTCGATCACGATCGTGTGGGCGAAAACCGCACCTCATTTGGACACTCCTAGCTCCCTCTATGCCTATTTATACCCCCTCCATTTTCGGATCCCGTCTCCCACCTCGAAACCCTAATCTTCCCTCGCGACCGGCCGGACGTGTCCGACCCGGCCGGACGTGTCCGCTCCGCCCGCCACCGCCACTCCCACGCCGCCACGTGGCGCGCGCCGCCGCCTCCCGCCGCCAGCCCGCCAGGCCCGCCGCGGGCCCCCGAAGCCCGTCCGCTGCCCCGCCGCCAGGGGAGCCCCGCGCCGCCTCCTTCCCCGCGGCCGGCCGCGTCGCCCGCCGCCAGCCACCGCACCGCCGCCTCGCCGGGACGCCGCCGCGCCCGGTTGCCGCCGCCGCCTACGCCTCGCCGCAGCCGCCTGGGCGCCGCACCGCCCCGCGCCGCCCCCTCCCCGCCTCGCCGCCGGCCGGATCCGGCCGCGGGAGGGCTGGATCGGCCACCGCCGACCCCGGCCGCCGCCGTCTGCCTCGTCTCCGGCGAGCCCGCCGCCACCTCGATCCGCGTGCCCGGCCGGATCCAGATCTGGAAAAACCCTAGGTTGACTTTTTCCTCTCCCTCTTAATCTTTTATGCCTTCTTTGACCAGCGATAACTCCTCATCCGTAGCTCCGATTTGGGCGTATGATATGTCAAATTCTTCGCCTCGATGAGTACATCATTTCATTCCATTGCATCATTTGCATTTGAGGTCATCTTGGTGCCCAAAATGGTGTTGGAAGGAGGCATGTTGAGTTAAATTGCAGATCCGTTAGTTCAACATGCACTTTTGTCATTTTTGCCATATTTAATCCGTGCATGATATGCCTGTGCCCCTTTGGGATGAATTGTTAAGCATGTTGCCTTCTTTCCAGAGGTGCCTTCCATGTATTTTTAGGAGGTGTGTGTTGTCTTGTGCAAGCTTGCGAAGAGGGCTACCTGAGATTTCAGATTTCAGGGACTTAGTGATTTTCACTAAGTCTGAGCCGTTTTAGTTCACGATGCTATATGTTCGGCTTGTTTCCTAGTGATCCGTGCCTCTTTTGAGGATGATCAGTAAGAGTGATTTGTTATGCTTGTTGTGCTTAATCCATCCATGTCTTTACTTGTTATGTTGGAGCACCCTAGGTTGACTCAATCGAGCTCAACTTTTGGATAGTTGCTGTTTTGGGCAGATCGTTAACTCTTTTGCGATTTTGCCGGGGTGATTGCTAGTGATCCATGCATGCTATGCCATTGTTCTTGCCTTGTCTAGCTAGCATTTTGTGCCTTCTTAATGGATATATGCTTGCCTTGCCATGACTTGCACCGTAGTGGGAGCATCGAGCTCGTTTATATGCATCCGTGAGTTGTTATTTCGGCATGTCCCAGTTTTCACTAAGTCTGAAAACTGATTGTGTTTCATCGATGTTCGTGTGCTCGGTAGAGTATTTTGTGAACCCTTTTGGCCCCAGGTCATGTTGGGTGTTTTGTTAAGCTTGTTGAGTAGCTCCATGCCATGCTCTTACTTGCCATGTTCAGGTTTTCCTTCATGTTGTTTTGCTGCTCCGAAGGGAGCATCGTGGTCTGAAATTTCAGACTAGCGTTAATTTCGCTAAGTCTGAAATCTGTTTTGCTTATTCAGTTTTGCCATGCTTGTTTGAAGCCCTTAATGGATGAATTTGCCTATGCCTCAGTCATGATGATTTGATAAGCTTGATGAGTACATCACTTCCATGTAATTTGTTTTCATGTTGGGTGGCTGTAGCATGTTCATTTTGTTGCGTTTAGGAGGCATGTTGCTGTAAATCGCAGATCGGTTCGTTTAGTAAAACGCTTGCCATTTCTTAACCGTAGCTCCGATTGCCATGATCTTTATATCGTTTTCAGGGGATTTCTTCCCCTCTATCCAGTGGCACACTTGGATTTCCAAGTTGAGGCCAGGTTCATGCATTTCCTGTTACTTGTTGCATTCTTGCATCCCGCATCGCATCCCGCATAGTATATCATCTTTGCATCTTATTGTTTGCCCTTGCACGTGGTTGATTGTATCCTTGTTGCTTGTTTGTGTTGTTGGGTAGAGGCGGGAGACGAGTTTGCTAACGAGGAGCCCGTTGAGTTTGCTTTTGAGGATCCAGTCAATTCTGACAACTGTGCAGGCAAGATGATCACACCCTTGAAATCACTACTATCTTTGCTATGCTAGTTTGCTCGCTCTTTTGCTTTGCCAATGCTACGATGCCTACCACTTGCTTGTCAGCCTCCCAATTGCCATGATTGAGCCTCTAACCCACCTTTGTCCTAGCAAACCACTGTTTGGCTATGTTACCGCTTTGCTCAGCCCTTCTTATAGCGTTGTTAGTTGCAGGTGAAGATTGGAGTCGTTCCTTGTTGGAACATTTATTTACTTGTTGGGATATCACTATATTGCTATGTTATCTTTACTCATCTATATACTTGGTAAAGGGTGGAAGGCTCGGCCTCTCGCCTAGTGTTTTGTTCCACTCTTGCCGCCCTAGTTTCCGTCATATCGGTGTTATGTTCCCGGTTTGTTGCGTCCCTTACGCGGTTGGGCTATAATGGGAACCCCTTGATAGTTCGCCTTGTTTAAAGCTTTTCCAGCAATGCCCAACATTGGTTTTACCATTTGCCACCTACCCCTTTTTTCCCCTTGGGTTTCCGGAGCCCGAGGGTCATCTTTATTTTAGCCCCCACGGGCCAGTGCTCCTCTGAGTGTTGGTCCGAACCGAGCCACTTGCAGCGCCACCTCGGGGCAACTCGAGGGTTGGTTTTAGTTGTACGTAGTGTTCATCTGAGTGTGCCCTGAGAAAGAGATATGTGCAGCTCCTATCGGGATTTGTCGGCACATTCGGGCGGTGTTGCTGGACTAGTTTTGACCTGTCGAATCATCTTGTTGTACCGGGATACCGAGTCTGATCGGTGGGTCCTGGGTGGAGGTCTATTCCTTCGTTGACCGTGAGAGCTTGTTATGGGCTAAGTTGGGACCCCCCTGCAGGGATTGATCTTTCGAAAGCCGTGCCCGCGGTTATGGGCAGATGGGAATTTGTTAATGTCCGGTTGTAGATAACTTGAACTTAATTAATTAAAATGAATCAACTGCGTGTGTTGCCGTGATGGCCTCTTCTCGGCGGGTCCGGGAAGTGGACACGGCGTTGGAGTTATGTTTGCGTAGCCTGCTCTATTTAGTATCCGCTCGTGCTTTGCCTTCTCTTCTCGCTCTCTTTTGCGAATAAGTTAGCCACCATATATGCTAGTCGCTTGCTGCAGCTCCACTCACACTACCCCTTCCTTCCCTATTAAGCTTAAATAGTCTTGATCGCGAGGGTGCGAGATTGCTGAGTCCTTGTGGCTCACAGATTACTATTATACCAGATGCAGGGACCGATGATACTCCTCCGGATGGTGCGTTCGAGCTGAAGTGGGAGTACGACGAGGACTCTCAGTGATACTATGTTTCTTTTCCTGATGATCAGTAGTGGTGCCTGCTCGGGGTCGATTCAGGGATTAGTCGCATGTTGGGGGGTCTTTTCTATTTTGGCGCCGTAGTCGGGCCATGAGTATTTGTATGATGGATGCTATTTATGTACCTTGATGTGACGTGGCGAGTGTAAGCCAACTATTATATTTATTTTCCCCTTTATATTATATGTACATGGGTTGTGTGAAGATTGCCTCACTTGCGACATATGCCTTCAAAGCGATTATGCCTCTAAGTCGTGCCTCGACACGTGGGAGATATAGTCGCATCGAGGGTGTTACAAGTTGGTAATCAGAGCCTTCCCCGACCTTAGGAGCCCCATTGCTTGATCGTTTCTAGCAGCCGAGTTGTGTCTAGAAAAATGTTTTGAGTCCTTAGGAATTATATATCGGAGAGCTTAGGAATTCTTTTTACTTCCCAGTCTCCTCATCGCTCTGGTAAGGCATCCTGACGTAGAGTTTTGTCTCTTCTCTTCTCAAATTTCACAAAAAAAAATTTAGGATCACGCGAGTATCTTAGTTTTGTTCCAATGGCTTATGATGAGAATACTGTCTTGGTGCCTCCTGTCAGGGGTTTAGTGGAAGTGTCCCGGGGAGTTGAGCTCTGAGGTGTTGTCATCATAATTCTATCGTTGCAATTCTGGCATACTTGAGATATGTGCGCGACATCGAAAATCTCCTTTATGCAGTTCGTTGGTGAGATAACCTCGACGCCACCCAGTACTGGGGCGGGAGTTCGGGAGTATCGCCATAACTTGTATAACGGATGTTTTTCGAAGGTTGAGATAGATGGTTTCCGAAGGTTTCTTGGTTATGTGTTGAAGGATGGATGCAGCTGGATGTAGGATTTGCTAGCTTGGGTGAGATATTATGCTTCCCCTGTATCCTCAACACCTGATTGCATAACCGGAAAGTTTCGGGAATTTCATAGGTGGGAATTCAAGTAGCCTTAGGATATCTTTCCAACAGATGTGTGATATGAAATTGGGGTTCGACGTCTAATGGTTCGCCTATTCACGGTCGATTTTACAGTGGCCTCGTTGTGTCTTAAAGAGTCCTTGGCTATGCTGACTCGGGGACGCTTCGTATGTCATGTGCACTGCCTTGTACATGATGGTGCTGTACGGTCGAGCCCGTGTAGGTCCTACCACGAACACTTCGGACGAAATCTCTATCATGTGTTTGTTCCGGCTTATTCCGCAAGCCAACCCTTGGTTTTATTTCGAATTGTGGTATTCGTTCTTCTCCGACGTCATATGTTGATTCCATCCCTCGTTGATGTACCTCTTCTACCTGATTCTTCGTGGCTTCGCAATTTAGGAATATGTGACCACTTCAAGAGAAGTGCATTCGTTCATTTTGTTCGGATGTGAAGACTTATGTTGCAATTATTTTCATTCCATTAGATTCACCTTCTATATTTGTCTATTTGTGTGCTAATGGTGGTCAACCTCTTCAGGATGGCTCCTCCAACGCGCACGACTCCGAACCCAGATCCTCCGCCGCCTCCGCCTCCTCTGGAAGCATGGCAGGCTGTGATGGCTGCTACTAATGCAAATACTCAGCTGATCATGCAAATCATCCAAGAGCGGAATCAAAGCAGTCAAGCGAATCAAGGCAGCAACCAGAACCAGTTTGCAACTCTGAATCAATTCCTCGCAAATGGTCCAAAGACGTTCAGTAACTGCGTTGAGGCTACCGATGCTGATGATTGGTTAGTCGATCTAGGCAAGCATTTTGAATGTAGCAACGTCAGACCTGAAGATTTCGTCAAGTTCGCGTCTTTCCAGCTCAAGGATCAGGCCGCAGAGTGGTTTCAGCAGTACCGGGATTCCAGAGGTGGACGTTTGATCACTTGGGATGATTTCCGTCGTGATTTCCGCGCTCATCACATTCCTCAAAGTGTGACTGAAAGCAAACGTGAAGAATTCCGCAATCTGAAGCAAGGCTCTTTGTCTGTCTATGACTACAACAAGTTGTTCCAGAAGCTCACCCGTTTTGCCAAGCAGGATGTTCCTGATGAGAAGAGCATGATCTATCAGTTCAGGGATGGTCTTCGTGAAGAAATTCAGCTCGCTCTTGTCCTCTTCGAGCCGCTGAGATACGATGAGTTCTACAACATGGCACTGAAGCAAGAGGCTGCTCAGCTCAGGTGTGATGCTTCCAGGAAGCGAGTCAGAGACACTTCGTCTTCGTCCTCTACTCAAGTGACCAAGCAGCAGAAGTATTGGCTTCCTCCTCCTCCGTTCCGTCAGCCGTATCAGCAGAAGAGCAAAGGTGGCAGTGGTTCGTCCCACCCACCCAACCCAGGCTTTCAGAACAAGACTTCGTCTCAAGCTCCAAGATCGAGTGCTCCGTATCACCGTCCGCTCTCAGAGGTCACGTGCAACAAGTGCCAACAGAAGGGTCACTACGCTAACAAGTGTTTCAACCAGAGGCGTCTTCCTCCTCCTCCTCCTGTCAGATCGGCAAGTACAGCTGTGGTCAAGCATAACCCCAAGTCCGCCAAGGTCAACTTGCTGAATGCAGCTCAGGTAGAGGATTCGTCAGATGTGATTATGGGTAATCTTCCTGTCAATGACATTCCCGCAAGAGTACTTTTTGATACTGGTGCATCGCTTTCTTTTATTTCAACTCCATTTGTGGCCAAGCATGATTTTGTGACCGAAAGGATTCCTGTTCCGTTGAAGATTGTGTCTCCGGGCAAGCAAATGACTTCTAACAATTGCGTCCCAGATATTTCTATCACATTGGGCGATTACAAGTTTCTCTCTTCTCCGGTGGTTCTTGGTAATTCTGATATCGACCTCATTCTTGGGATGGACTGGCTCACGAAACATAAAGCTCACCTCGATTGTGCAGCCAGACAGATTCAACTGACTCATTCTTCTGAAGATGTCATTGTTTTTGCTGCTCGGGATAATACCATCCGGTTGTTCTCTCTCAATGAGAAGGGTGAATTGGATGCTATTTCGCAGATTCCGGTTGTTTGTGAGTATCAAGATGTCTTCCCTGAAGAACTCCCAGGCATGCCTCCAAACCGGCCTGTTGAATTCGTTATTGAACTTGAGCCCGGTACGGAACCGGTGTGCAAACGGCCTTACAAGCTCGGCCCCGAAGAGTTGAAGGAGTTGAAGAAACAGCTCGATAAGCAAGAAAGTATGGGTCTCATTCAGCCTAGTACTTCTCTGTGGGGTTGTGGTGTTCTTTTTGTGAAGAAGAAGGATGGAACGGACCGACTTTGTGTTGATTATCGTCCATTGAACAAGAAGACCATCAAGAACAAGTATCCACTTCCCAACATTAATGAGCTATTCGAACAACTCAAGGGTGCCCAAGTATTCTCCAAGCTTGATCTCCGTATGGGTTATCATCAAATTCGCATTCGTGAACAAGATATTCCGAAGACGGCGTTCAGAACAAGCTATGGGTCATATGAATACACAGTTATGTCTTTTGGCCTCGCCAATGCTCCTCCGACGTTCTCTCGCATGATGAACTTCATCTTCAACCCCTATACCAACGACTTCGTTTTGGTCTATCTCGATGATATCCTGGTTTTCTCGAAGAACAAGGAAGATCATGCCAAACACTTGCGTTTGGTTCTTGACAAGCTAAGGGAACATCAATTCTATGCCAAGTTCTCTAAGTGTGAGTTTTGGCTCGATGAGGTTCTTTATCTTGGTCATATTATCTCTGCCAAGGGCATTTCCGTGGATCCTGAGAAGGTGTCTGCAATTGTTAATTGGGAACCTCCTCAGAATGTGAAGCAACTCCGTAGCTTCCTCGGTCTTGCAAGTTATTGTCGAAGATTCGTTGAAAACTTCTCCAAAATCGCGAAGCCTCTCTCAAATCTTCTTCAGAAGCACGTCAAGTACGTTTGGTCTCCGGAGTGTGATGTTGCTTTCAACGCTTTGAAAGAGAAATTGATCACTGCTCCAGTTCTAACTCCGCCTGATGAAACCAAGCCGTACGAGGTCTTTTGTGATGCCTCTCTCCAAGGTCTCGGTGCAGTACTGATGCAAGAGAAGAAAGTTGTTGCTTATACCTCTCGCCAGTTGAAGCCAAATGAGAAGAACTACCCCACTCATGATCTCGAGTTGGCGGCAGTTGTGCACGCATTGTTGACTTGGAGACATCTTCTCTTGGGAAGGAAAGTGGACATTTTCACTGATCACAAAAGTCTCAAGTACATCTTCACTCAGCCTAACCTCAACCTCAGGCAGACTCGATGGGTCGAAATGATTCAAGAGTACAATCCGAGTATCAAGTATACTCCAGGCAAGGCTAATGTGATTGCTGACGCTTTGAGCAGAAAAGCATATTGCAACAGTCTGATTCTCAAGCCTTATCAACCCGAGCTGTGTGAAGCTTTCCGCAAACTTAATCTGCAAGTTGTTCCTCAAGGTTTCCTTGCCAACCTTCAAGTTTCTCCTACCTTGGAAGACCAGATTCGCCAAGCCCAGCTTCTTGATGCTATGGTGAAAAAGGTGAAGATCGGTATTGCAAAGAGTCAGTCCAAGTACAAGTGCTACCGGCTTGATGACAAGGACACTCTCTTCTTCGAGGATTGAATTGTTGTGCCCAAAGGAGAACTTCGTAAAGTGATCATGAATGAGGCTCATAACTCTCTCCTCTCCATCCACCCTGGGAGCACGAAGATGTATCAAGACCTGAAGCAAACTTATTGGTGGACTCGAATGAAGCGCGAGATCGCTCAATTCGTGAATGAATGTGATGTCTGCAGAAGAGTGAAAGCAGAACACCAAAGGCCAGCAGGTCTCCTCCAACCTCTCGCCATTCCAGAATGGAAGTTTGACCACATTGAAATGGACTTCGTGACTGGGTTTCCTAAGTCCAAGCGTGGCAATGATGCTATATTCGTCGTCATCGACAAGCTGACCAAAGTGGCTCATTTCTTGCCTATCAAAGAGTCAATCACTGCAGCTCAATTGGCGGAGCTCTACACCTCTCGCATTGTCTCTCTGCACGGTATTCCTCAAGTGATATCTTCAGACCGTGGCAGCATCTTTACCTCCAAGTTTTGGGATTCTTTTTAGAAGGCCATGGGCACCAGCATTCGCTTCAGCACTGCTTTCCATCCTCAAACAAGCGGGCAAGTCGAGCGTGTTAACCAGATTCTTGAAGATATGCTCAGGGCTTGTGTTATCTCCTTCGGCATGAAGTGGGAGGATTGCCTTCCTTATGCTGAATTCTCATACAACAACAGTTTCCAAGCAAGTTCCGGCAAGGCCCCGTTTGAAATTCTGTATGGTAGGAAGTGCCGTACACCCCTCAACTGGTCTGAAACCGGTGAACGTCAGTTGCTGGGTAATGACCTGATAACAGAAGCAGAAGAAATGTGCAAGGTCATTCGTGATAACCTCAAAGCAGCCCAGACTCGTCAGAAGAGCTACTACGACAGCAAGCACCGTGATTTGGCTTTCGAGATCGGAGACCATGTCTACCTCCGCGTCTCTCCAATGAAAGGGACTCGTCGCTTCGGTATCAAAGGGAAGCTTGCCCCAAGATACGTCGGGCCTTTCAAGATCGTCAGCAAGAGAGGCGACCTCGCCTATCAACTCGAGCTTCCTGCAACCTTTGCCAATGTTCATGATGTGTTCCACGTCTCGCAACTCCGTAAGTGCTTCAAGACGCCCGAGCGCACCGTCAACTTCGAGGACATTGAGCTCCAAGAAGATCTCTCCGACCGTGAGCACCCAGTTGCAATCCTTGAAGAGACTGAACGAAAAACTCGCAACAAGTCAATCAAGTTTTTCAAAGTCAAGTGGTCACACCATTCCGACCGCGAAGCTACCTGGGAACGCGAGGATCACCTCCGTTCTGAGTACCCGGAGTTCTTTCAGTCCTAGATCTCGGGACGAGATCTTTTCGTAGTGGTGGAGTGTTGTAACGCCCCACATGTAACCTTCCCCAATTGTACTCCGACTCTTGCCGTTTCCGGCATTAAGTTATATTTAATTCTCGGGTTCGGGTCTTTGCCCCCGTGTGTTGTTTTGTTTTTCGTGCATCTCATATCATGTCATCACGTGCATTGCATTTGCATACATGTTCATCTCATGCATTCGAGCATTTTTCCCGTTGTCCGTTTTGCATTCCGGCGCTTCGTTCTCCTCCGGTGGCCATTTCTAGCTTTCTTTCGTGTGTGGGGGCTAAACATTTCCAGATTGGGCCGAGACTTGCCATGCGGCCTTGGTTTACTACCGGTAGACCGCCTGTCAAGTTTCGGGTCATTTGGACTTCGTTTGATACTCCAACGGTTAACCGAGGGACCGAAAAGGCCTCGTGCGTGTGCAGCCCAACACCCCTTCAATTTGTCCCAAAACCCACCAAACTCAGCTCCATCGTCTCGGTCGTTCGATCACGATCGTGTGGGCGAAAACCGCACCTCATTTGGACACTCCTAGCTCCCTCTATGCCTATTTATACCCCCTCCATTTTCGGATCCCGTCTCCCACCTCGAAACCCTAATCTTCCCTCGCGACCGGCCGGACGTGTCCGACCCGGCCGGACGTGTACGCTCCGCCCGCCACCGCCACTCCCACGCCGCCACGTGGCGCGCGCCGCCGCCTCCCGCCGCCAGCCCGCCAGGCCCGCCGCGGGCCCCCGAAGCCCGTCCGCTGCCCCGCCGCCAGGGGAGCCCCGCGCCGCCTCCTTCCCCGCGGCCGGCCGCGTCGCCCGCCGCCAGCCACCGCGCCGCCGCCTCGCCGGGACGCCGCCGCGCCCGGTTGCCGCCGCCGCCTACGCCTCGCCGCAGCCGCCTGGGCGCCGCACCGCCCCGCGCCGCCCCCTCCCCGCCTCGCCGCCGGCCGGATCCGGCCGCGGGAGGGCTGGATCGGCCACCGCCGACCCCGGCCGCCGCCGTCTGCCTCGTCTCCGGCGAGCCCGCCGCCACCTCGATCCGCGTGCCCGGCCGGATCCAGATCTGGAAAAACCCTAGGTTGACTTTTTCCTCTCCCTCTTAATCTTTTATGCCTTCTTTGACCAGCGATAACTCCTCATCCGTAGCTCCGATTTGGGCGTATGATATGTCAAATTCTTCGTCTCGACGAGTACATCATTTCATTCCATTGCATCATTTGCATTTGAGGTCATCTTGGTGCCCAAAATGGTGTTGGAAGGAGGCATGTTGAGTTAAATTGCAGATCCGTTAGTTCAACATGCACTTTTGTCATTTTTGCCATATTTAATCCGTGCATGATATGCCTGTGCCCCTTTGGGATGAATTGTTAAGCATGTTGCCTTCTTTCCAGAGGTGCCTTCCATGTATTTTTAGGAGGTGTGTGTTGTCTTGTGCAAGCTTGCGAAGAGGGCTACCTGAGATTTCAGATTTCAGGGACTTAGTGATTTTCACTAAGTCTGAGCCGTTTTAGTTCACGATGCTATATGTTCGGCTTGTTTCCTAGTGATCCGTGCCTCTTTTGAGGATGATCAGTAAGAGTGATTTGTTATGCTTGTTGTTCTTAATCCATCCATGTCTTTACTTGTTATGTTGGAGCACCCTAGGTTGACTCAATCGAGCTCAACTTTTGGATAGTTGCTGTTTTGGGCAGATCGTTAACTCTTTTGCGATTTTGCCGGGGTGATTGCTAGTGATCCATGCATGCTATGCCATTGTTCTTGCCTTGTCTAGCTAGCATTTTGTGCCTTCTTAATGGATATATGCTTGCCTTGCCATGACTTGCACCGTAGTGGGAGCATCGAGCTCGTTTATATGCATCCGTGAGTTGTTATTTCGGCATGTCCCAGTTTTCACTAAGTCTGAAAACTGATTGTGTTTCATCGATGTTCGTGTGCTCGGTAGAGTATTTTGTGAACCCTTTTGGCCCCAGGTCATGTTGGGTGTTTTGTTAAGCTTGTTGAGTAGCTCCATGCCATGCTCTTACTTGCCATGTTCAGGTTTTCCTTCATGTTGTTTTGCTGCTCCGAAGGGAGCATCGTGGTCTGAAATTTCAGACTAGCGTTAATTTCGCTAAGTCTGAAATCTGTTTTGCTTATTCAGTTTTGCCATGCTTGTTTGAAGCCCTTAATGGATGAATTTGCCTATGCCTCAGTCATGATGATTTGATAAGCTTGATGAGTACATCACTTCCATGTAATTTGTTTTCATGTTGGGTGGCTGTAGCATGTTCATTTTGTTGCGTTTAGGAGGCATGTTGCTGTAAATCGCAGATCGGTTCGTTTAGTAAAACGCTTGCCATTTCTTAACCGTAGCTCCGATTGCCATGATCTTTATATCGTTTTCAGGGGATTTCTTCCCCTCTATCCAGTGGCACACTTGGATTTCCAAGTTGAGGCCAGGTTCATGCATTTCCTGTTACTTGTTGCATTCTTGCATCCCGCATCGCATCCCGCATAGTATATCATCTTTGCATCTTATTGTTTGCCCTTGCACGTGGTTGATTGTATCCTTGTTGCTTGTTTGTGTTGTTGGGTAGAGGCGGGAGACGAGTTTGCTAATGAGGAGCCCGTTGAGTTTGCTTTTGAGGATCCAGTCAATTCTGACAACTGTGCAGGCAAGATGATCACACCCTTGAAATCACTACTATCTTTGCTATGCTAGTTTGCTCGCTCTTTTGCTTTGCCAATGCTACGATGCCTACCACTTGCTTGTCAGCCTCCCAATTGCCATGATTGAGCCTCTAACCCACCTTTGTCCTAGCAAACCACTGTTTGGCTATGTTACCGCTTTGCTCAGCCCTTCTTATAGCGTTGTTAGTTGCAGGTGAAGATTGGAGTCGTTCCTTGTTGGAACATTTATTTACTTGTTGGGATATCACTATATTGCTATGTTATCTTTACTCATCTATATACTTGGTAAAGGGTGGAAGGCTCGGCCTCTCGCCTAGTGTTTTGTTCCACTCTTGCCGCCCTAGTTTCCGTCATATCGGTGTTATGTTCCCGGTTTGTTGCGTCCCTTACGCGGTTGGGCTATAATGGGAACCCCTTGATAGTTCGCCTTGTTTAAAGCTTTTCCAGCAATGCCCAACATTGGTTTTACCATTTGCCACCTACCCCTTTTTCCCCTTGGGTTTCCGGAGCCCGAGGGTCATCTTTATTTTAGCCCCCACGGGCCAGTGCTCCTCTGAGTGTTGGTCCGAACCGAGCCACTTGCAGCGCCACCTCGGGGCAACTCGAGGGTTGGTTTTAGTTGTACGTAGTGTTCATCTGAGTGTGCCCTGAGAAAGAGATATGTGCAGCTCCTATCGGGATTTGTCGGCACATTCGGGCGGTGTTGCTGGACTAGTTTTGACCTGTCGAATCATCTTGTTGTACCGGGATACCGAGTCTGATCGGTGGGTCCTGGGTGGAGGTCTATTCCTTCGTTGACCGTGAGAGCTTGTTATGGGCTAAGTTGGGACCCCCCTGCAGGGATTGATCTTTCGAAAGCCGTGCCCGCGGTTATGGGCAGATGGGAATTTGTTAATGTCCGGTTGTAGATAACTTGAACTTAATTAATTAAAATGAATCAACTGCGTGTGTTGCCGTGATGGCCTCTTCTCGGCGGGTCCGGGAAGTGGACACGGCGTTGGAGTTATGTTTGCGTAGCCTGCTCTATTTAGTATCCGCTCGTGCTTTGCCTTCTCTTCTCGCTCTCTTTTGCGAATAAGTTAGCCACCATATATGCTAGTCGCTTGCTGCAGCTCCACTCACACTACCCCTTCCTTCCCTATTAAGCTTAAATAGTCTTGATCGCGAGGGTGCGAGATTGCTGAGTCCTTGTGGCTCACAGATTACTATTATACCAGATGCAGGGACCGATGATACTCCTCCGGATGGTGCGTTCGAGCTGAAGTGGGAGTACGACGAGGACTCTCAGCGATACTATGTTTCTTTTCCTGATGATCAGTAGTGGTGCCTGCTCGGGGTCGATTCAGGGATTAGTCGCATGTTGGGGGGTCTTTTCTATTTTGGCGCCGTAGTCGGGCCATGAGTGTTTGTATGATGGATGCTAGTTATGTACCTTGATGTGACGTGGCGAGTGTAAGCCAACTATTATATTTATTTTCCCCTTTATATTATATGTACATGGGTTGTGTGAAGATTGCCTCACTTGCGACATATGCCTTCAATGCGATTATGCCTCTAAGTCGTGCCTCGACACGTGGGAGATATAGTCGCATCGAGGGTGTTACAGCTTTGGCGGTGGCCTTCAGCCGTAGGAAGAGATCGACAAACGGATTTGCCTTCGGCGGGAGGGAGTGCCAGCTCGCGGCCACCACCTCCTGGAATCCGGGGATGGCAGGCCAAAAACTTTGGAAGTGGAAGTGGGCCTTGCGGTGGAGAGAGATGTTGGTGGCCATAAGCAGTGGGCAATGATCAGAGATGGACGACGATAGTGCTTGCAGCAGGTGATCCGGGTGGCCCGCGTCCCAGTCAGACGTGGAGAACCAGCGATCAATCTTCTCGAGAGTGGGCTGGTGTCTCTCGTTGCTCTAGGTGTACCTCCACCCAATGATACAAGATTCCTTGAGCTCCAAGTCATTTAGGAGGCGGTGAAAGCGGCCCATCATGCTTCTGTTCAACATGTTGTTGTTCTTATCCGCTGCGTCGACGATGAGGTTGAAATCGCCTGCCACTGCCCATGGGCCGGCGCATGCCGCACGGATCATGCGCAGCTCATCCAAGAAGTGCACCTTGAGCGCGTCGTCCGTCGGCCCGTAAACCGCTGTCAGGGTCCACTGGTTGCCTCCCCCAAAGGCCATCTCAATCGTGATTGAGAATTGGTCGATGCGGAAGGCAGGCACCGTCAGCACAGAAGAGTCCCACGCCATAATAATCCTGCCTGCCGTGCCCTGCGCAGGTAGGGCCACGTACGCATCAAACTTCATACCCAACAGAGAGGTAACCACGCGTTGGTCCACCACCGCAAGCTTGGACTCTAGGATGCAAACCACCGAGGCCGCCACATCATCAACGACGCTTCTCAGGGTCGCCCCTCTAGCCGCACTGTTCAGCCCATGGGTATTCCACACAATAATGTTATGATTCGTATAATCCATCGAAACGCCTACAATCCACTGCAATGCCCCCCCTAGAACTCTAGGGACAGCGAGGCCTCCTCGAGGGGCACATCCAGGGAAAAAAGACGCGCTAAGGCGTCGATGCGATGTGGGGGAAGGGGGCTTTGGAAGAGCTTGGCGTATTTCTGCAAACAGTCCATGGGGGGTTCATCTTCGATCTCGCAAATGCCCATCTTGGACATCAAGACCCGTTGCGCGCGCTTGACGTAGGAGGAGGGAAGGCGTTGCACATTCTTTTGAAGCCGTGCGCTGCGATGACACAACTCCTCCGGTATGATAGGCCGCCTACGCCGACCCCGCTGCACGTCTGGCAGTGGTAGCAGTGGGGCACGAATCTGCGAGAGCACCTGCTGAAGCACAGCAGGAGGAGGGGACGGTAGGCAGGCAGCAGCGCGAGCTTGGGGAGCCGAGGCGGGTGACGTAGCCCTGTCCAGGGACGAGAACGGGGCACTGCATGGGGGTGTAGATGGGTGGGGCAGGGCTGCATGGTTCCTGGTTGGCGACGGAACGAGCGGACCCGCCTGGCTCGGACAGCGCGCATGCAGTGGCGATGCCGAGGCGTTGAAATCAGGGCCCAAGTCCACGGAAAGGCGGACCCCACCGGATCCCGTGCTCCTGACCGACCAGGATGCCGGCGGTGAGGGGAGGGGAGGCGGGGGCAGCGACCTTGGCGAAGGAGGAGGCGGGGGGAGCACGACGGCACCGGCGTATCCGTGACCCGGCGAATCTGGATGGGATACCTCAAGGTGCCGGCCCACCCACTCAAGGACACCCTCGGCGCCCGCCTGCGCGGCACCGCCGTCGCTGCCCACAGGAGAGGCGGCTCTTCGACGAATAGGAACTTGCGGGTGGGGATGCGACAAAGATCCGCCGTGCGGAGCCAGACGCGGAAGTGGGACATGTCATTGCGGCTGGCAGTCTCCTCCGCGTCATCCACGACGTAACCGCAGCCATCCAGAATGACGTCCGCCGTACGCCGTGTCCACGCATTCGCCGGCACCCCGACAAGGTCGAGCGGCACCAGGAAGGGAAGGTTCACCGCCGTGGCCTGGGCTTGCCGGATCCAAGGGCGAAGCGTGAGTGTGAACCCCAGACCCTCCACCCTGCCGCGATCCGCCATGCGCTGCCGGAGGAGGAGGGAGTCACATAGCACGAGAAAATCCTCCGGGTAGAAATCCCGGATTGACATTTGCGCAGGCCCAATGCTAAACTCCGCGTGGAGCGCGACCGCCGCACTAGCAAGGTCAACGGCCGGACGGTTGCCAACCACGGTGACCACGACGACGCGCGCGAGCTCCGCCTCCAGCCTCACGGTCTCCTCAGAGCACTCTAGGTAATAGCACGAAGGCTCCTCCGTCCGCTGCGCCGGCGGGAGACGCACGACCTCCACCTGCGGTGGGAGCCCGGCAAAGGGGACGTCAAAGGCAGGCCCGTCCACCGAGCCCTCGCTGGACGCCTCCGCCACCACCCGGCTCCAGGAGCGGTCCAGCCAGACAGTGCCTCGCAGCGGGGGGCCCGGGGGCGGCGGTGGGGGAGGGCGGCGCCCAGCGCAAGCCAGACCTGAGCCGGGGCGGGGGAGGGAAGACGCGCTGGCGACGTGGAGGAGGTGGGTGAGGCGAGCTGCCACCGAACGCCGAGGAGTCGCGGCGAAGAGGGCAGTCCCTGGAGCTGTGCCCCACCCCCTCGCAGCGCACGCACTTGGTTGGATTGGTGCACTCACGGGAGATGTGATCGTCTTCACCGCAGTTGTAGCAACAGCGGAAGAACCGCGCCGGCAACCGCGAGTTGGGAGGCGGCCTGGCGGCAGGGAGCGTACGCCTGCCATCAGCGCGCGGCCGGGCAGGGCGGCCACGCTCCCGGCAGCTCCGCTTCGTCCGCCAAGGGGCGTCTGCAGGCGCGGGCACCGACGGGCCACTCGGCCGGAGGGGGCCGAAAGCAGATCCCACGACCAACATGACGAGCGAGCGCAGGGGCGGCCGAGGTGCGGTGGATCTGGAGCTGGACTCCCCGGAGCCGGAGAGGGCCACACGCTCAGCCATGCAGGGGAGGGAGGCGCACGTGAGGAGGGAGAGGGGGGAGCTGGTGGCCACCGGCCCCGGGCGGGGAACCGGCGCGGAGAAGTGGCCGCCGGCGCGCCGGAGTGGCGCATGGCGCAGCTAGCGGACGGAGCTAGTCCAGAGCAACCACACACTCACCCAGAGAAAGTGAAAGGTGCCAACGTGACCGAACGACCACTGCTGTCGTCAGAACGAGCCGCCGACTCACCGCTGTCGCCACTCTCATACCAGAGCCGGCTTGACCTTGTCGATAACAGCCGAGAACTCTTTTTGCAGGTGCCCCTAAGGACCAGCATCCCAGAGCCTCAGTCGTCGCCGTTGAATCCTTGAATCGATCTAAAGAACGTGACACCAAATATCGATGTTGCGTATGCACAGTGAGAAACTCTAACGTCGCTACCCCGAGGAGCTGGCAGGAATCTACATAGGAGCTCCATCTAATCCGTTCCAACGGACAAATTTGAGAAGGATAGGAGCCACTGACTCGAAGAATAAGTGTCGTCATCCGTCCAAACGCTGCCCTGTGAGGACTAAAACCATACTTATCTACTAGCCAGCCGGATCCAAGGCACTAGACATCCCTTCCCCACCACTGGCTGCCGGAGCGGCGGGCAGAGGGATGGCGAATCCACAGATTCACCGGTGAAGATCAAGGGGAGAAAAGCTTTCCCAGTCAGGCCGCACTAATTGGAAACATTCCACCATACATGTTTGCATCCCTCATTGTTGAGGTATGTTTTAAACGCAAATGATAAATGCCATATTTGGGGCACTGGCCCTGACTTTTTTAAATTAAAGTTGCCATTCAAAAAGAAAAAATAAACCCTAAAAAACTGAAATTTATCATCTAAAAAGAGTAGTTGCCATACTTGATAACTAAAGTTGTCATCCTTGCGTCATTAAACTTTTCATAAAAAAAGTTCGGGGTTGCTATGTGTTTGTGCCACACGTGTGACACTTATCAGGGTTCATTTTAAAATATATTGTTTGTCAATATTACGTCACCAAACAGAGTTTTGTCCTTTCTTTATTTTTTCTGTAAAAGATAAACAGAATTTTCTTCCAATAGGTGTGGTACCGAGAACAGATCACTTTCTAGCTAACGAACTAACACTGCCAAATTTAGACACAAAACAAGATGATCAGCGCGTAGCAAGATTGTTACGTGCCCGCGTCCCCGTCTCCATGTGGCGCTTACTCGCTCTCCTCCAGTGGCCAAGTGGCATTTCAGCTCAACTGCTCACGTATATAATCCATGAGCGCTCAAGCTAATTCTCGCATCGATCCTCACCTGGTCGTCTCCGTCCTGTGGAGCTAGCTCGTTGGCTCATGGAGTTCGTCGCCTTGACCGTGACAGTGCCCGAATACGTGCTCGACGAGCAGGGCTTCGAGGCTCACAGCCGCCGGCACAGAACTAGCGGGGCCTTCTTCGCCAGGTCACGGCCGGAGCAGAATGCCGCTGCCGACGATGCCGTGAGAACTGCCGGCTGCTACTCCGGCTTCGACCCGGCGTCAGACGAGGCCATAGCTGGCCTGCGCGTGCCGGCGGCAGGCGAGATGAGGGAGGACGGCTGCGCGGTGTGCCTCGAGGACTTCGAGGGTGGCCACGACGACAAGCTCAGGGCCATGCCCTGCTCCCACTGCTTCCACCAGCGGTGCATCTTCCGGTGGCTCCGGGTCAGCCGGGTCTGCCCCTGCTGCCGCTTCCCGCTGCCGTCCGCCGACGAGCAGCGCCTCCTGGTCCTGGACGAGCAGGCGACGGGCCCCAGCGGCCGAGCTGAAACCAACTGACGATTGATTTGATAATTTCTTGATTTATATATCTATGTATTGACAAATTAAGGATCAACATGGACTGGTTCTGAGCCATGATGAGATTTATTAAGAAATGAAGAAATGGTTACATGAACAAGGGTCTCTGTTCTACTTACATCCTTTTCAGGCCAATCAGCATGAGCGCGTTACACACTAGACCTAGTTACCAAGTTAAGGAAAGGAGGAATATTAGCAAAAAAAAAATGTACATAGTCTATGAACAATCCCCAGAGAACCAAAATTCGGCGTGCCATCGATCTCCGACAGAAAGAACAATCCAACAATCCTGTTCCTTCCCTCAGTCTTCAGTGGGGAGGTGCCAAGAAGTGATCACTGCACGTCTTCAGTGAAGGCCCTGTAGATGAAGTCCCTGAACCTCTTGCAGTACTGCTTGGGGTCGACGGCCGATATGGAGTTGGGATCATACAGCTGAGATTTGTAGGCGTGCTCCAGCTTCTTGCTGATGTCGTAGTCTTGCAGGATGTCGATGATGCCGAAGAAGAGGACCACCTCCCGAAATTCTCCCGTGGGATCACCGATGAGCGGCGACTCGCTCTCGGGATTCCGCACAACGTTCTCCACCCTCGACTGCATGGCGATCCCCAGTTTCGCTGATAATTTCCTGCAAAGATCATAGCATGTTGTGAGACTTGGAAGATTCTTCAGCTGAGAGAAGTCATCTTTCAGTTAGTATAGTTGGTTTGTAAGCACTGCTTAGTTGTTCAGGAACAGGGTGATATCATGTTCAACTGAAGAAGTGCATCACATTGATTTACCTTTTCTAAAATGCCTAGTTTTCTTACATTTATACTTACTAAACCCAATATTGTCATGTCATCATTTATTAAAAAATAAAAAAAATTGGTACATTGGAACGGAGAACATACTTATTTTGCTCAGAATCTTCAGCACCACCGTTGTCAGCATTGCCGTTAACTGTAACAGCAAAGAAGGAGACGATTTTCAGGCTATTTGAATTCGGAATAACCATTTCCCAGAGTAGTGTTAAACGTGCAATCATAAGAAACAAAATATTCCATGGGGGATCATATCCTTACATCGATCTTTGAAGTGAATGCCAACCAAAAGACTATAGTCCATGATCCTCTCCTGCTCTAGTAACTCACAATCTTTGTCCACTTGCCTGGTAATTAAGAAGCACAAACCATGATACAATGGATGGTTAAGTCTCACTTTGTGTTTCCTCCCACGTTTTTAAAAACCTCCCATAGGGCTTGCTTTGCATTTTTGTGACATTTAAAGCATATGAGAATACTACTAGTATTCCATCATAACGGGATGACACAACAAAGCATGTGCACGCAATTCGACATTTGTAAACATTCACCTGCAAAACTCCTGGAACCAAGATCCCCCTAACCGGAAAATGAAGTTGAGATCAAGATCCTTCAAAGTGGTGTGCTCATCGATTTGATCAAGGGGCTTGTCAGTCATGCGACCTTGTGATGATCCTTTCAAATCGAAACGCCGATGAATCCCATAGTGAGAGCAGAAAAGATTCCCCATTATAACAAACCGAACCTGAATGAAGTAGCAACAAAAGATGAGCAGATGCTCAGGCATATTTCATCCTTGGTGGTCATTCTTCAATGAATTCATGTATTTTCAGTGTATCCAAACCTTTTTCTGAATAGCTCCAGTGATTTTAACGCAGTGCAGACCAAAGAACTTGGTCACTAGGGTATGTTCAAAATTGCGGACATGCTTATAATAGGCTGGAAGCATCCTAAGAAGCACCTGATCATCATAACACACAAACCACAAAATCAGATCTTAAAATGACATGTTCAATGATATCCTAATTTTGAAAGCTAGCTAACTGATTGAGGCGAGGAGTGAACAAAGTTATAAGGAGCCTACTTTAACTTCTGATTTCTTCATTGTCTTGATCATGTACTTGTCATCGTTGGTGAGGTAGAAGAAGCTTCCACTCTTTCCAGGTGATGATAGTTCCCGAAGCGCGTCGTCGCCGCAGATGGAGATCATGTAGTCCGCTGGGTCGACGTCAAAGAGCTTCCGCAAGGTCCTGGAGCGAAATCGCACAAGAACAAGAATCACATCATATAAATTGCTTGTCATGCAGAGATGGCAAGCACCCCCTCAGTCTTCGAAAGCTGATCTTTTGGGCATTTCGTGCGGTCTTCAAGATGTAACTCTGACCATTAAACTTATTGAAGTATAACTACAAAATACTTAAACCCGTTATAGTTAATGAAAGTTATTTTCAAGACAAATCCATACGTATGATTTGGACAAGTCAAGTGATATATTATTTATATAATGTTATCATGTATAACTAAATAGGTGATTAAAGTTCTAAAAGTTGGGCCATCAGTACGACCAAAATGTAATCATGTATAACTAAATAGGTGATTCTCATTAACATATTTCTATCAAGATATAAGCAATCAACTCAACATGCAACCATGCATGGGAAAAAGTTCACCAAAACATGCAACCATGCATTGATACAATCTTTCAATTATATTTTGCTACTTATATTGAATAATTTGTTTTTTTGCCAAATATTCAACAATTTTTTTTACAACTACACAATAACTAAAAACAACAAATCATATGTATTTTCTGTTTCAGTTTTCTTATTGTTAATCCAACTATATAAATATCTCATAAAACTAAATCCTATTGAAATACAACTGATTCCCGGAGCAATGTGTGGGGTATTTAGTATTTTTAAAGACTGAAGGTAGTACTATTGTTGTAGTTAATGATGAACACTGCTATAATCAATCTAAGGGTTCTCACCTCTACTCCCTCCGTTTCTAAATATAAGACCTTTTAGAGATTTCGAAGCAGAGTACATACGGATGTTTAGAGTGTAGATTTACTCATTTTGCTCCGTATGTAGTATTGGAATCTCTAAAATGTCTTATATTTAGGAATGGAGCGAGTAACAAACTTACGGTCATTTCAGTAGGTACCCCACAATTTTCATATGGTTGAAAAATATTTCAGTGGCACATGAAAAAAATCAAAGAAAACCCAGAAATTTCTCAAATTTTGGTTGGATGCAGTCAAATAGTGGTCACCTGATCAAAGTGAAAAGTAAAAAAAAATAAAAAAATTGGAACCATTTCGGACCTGAAGACCAGTGGGCAGTAGTCCTTCCACCGGAAATCGCATGACTGGTGAGGCGGCGTGTGCTTGGATCCTTCAGGAGGAAACCTGGTCCACACCTTCTCCTTGGGATCAAACGCCGATGACTTGAGATCCAGCGAGTTGGGCGCCGAATGCCTCCCCACGGCATGCCTGATCGAACCCCAAAGAAATTCAGTTCATGCATGGTGATGGTGATCGTTTCCTCTCAATGCGATCGAGAGAGAGAGAGAGAGAGAGAGAGAGAGAGAGAGAGAGAGAGAGAGAGAGAGAGAGAGAGAGAGAGAGAGAGAGAGAGAGAGAGAGGTTGGATTCATGGCGGCGGCGCACCTGATGCCAAGCTGGAGGTTGAGCATGAGCTCGTAGTTCTTGTGGCCCTTGGATATGGTCTCCCCCTGCTTCTTGGCCGGCTTGGGCGGCGCGCGCATGCACGACGTCGCCCGCAGCCACGCCCTTTCCACGGACGCCGCCCTGGCCTGGGCCTCCTCGCTGCTCATGCTGGACTGGGCCTGCGCCTGGGCATGGGCCTGCGCCTGCGCCTGCGCCTGGGCCTCCTCCCCCTCGGCGGCGAGGTCCATGTCAATCGACGACACGCTGCTCCTCGACCTCCTCCCTTGGATTTGCTCCGGCTCCGGCGGCCGCCACACCGGCTTCTTCAGCACCGCCTCCACCCCGGGCCACGTCACGATCTTCTCCGATGGTAGCAGCGACGCCGCCTTGCCCTCCGTCACCGCCAGCTCCTCCAGCAGCTTCGTGATCGCCTCCCGCGGCTCCCGCGGCGGCATCGGCACGGCCGGCCCGCCGGACGGCGGGTAGAACACGCCGCCCATTGCGTTCGTCTCGCCGGACTCCTGCTGGCACCACACGCCGATGTACATGCCGCCGTCCGCCCACCGGAACGTGCCCTGCCCCTTGGGCTTGGCGTCCTCCCACGCGCCGTCGTACCGGTCCCCGTCGGCCCATATCACGGTGCCGCACCCGTGCATCTCCCCGGCGCGCCACGTGCCGATGTACTCGTGCCCGTACCGCCAAATGTACCGCCCGTGCCCATCCTGCCGCCCGTCGCGCCAGTGCCCGTCGTAGACGTCGCCGTTGGCGTAGGCCTGCGTGCCGCGCCCGTGCCGGAAGTTGTTGGCCCAGTGGCCCGCGAACGTGTCCCCGAACTCGCCGATGTAGGTGCCGTGGCCGTGCATGTAGCCGCCGGCGAGGTCGCCCTCGTAGGTGGCGCCGGAGGCCCAGGAGAACTTGCCGCGCCCGGACGCGCGCCCCTGGCGCCACGAACCCTCGTACATGCTGCCGTCCGTCCATAAAAACTTGCCGGAGCCGTCCGGGAGATCGCCGCGCACGCTGCCCTGGTAGAAGTCGCCGCTGGGGAGCAGCTGCTCCGAGTGGGTCTCCGGGCCCGCCTCCTCCTCGTCGTCTTCCTCCTCCTCGTCGCTGTCTTCCTCGTTGTCCTCGATGTCATCGCCGCCCGTGGCATCGTCGTCGTTTTCGACGACGTCGTAGCCGTAGATGGTGTTGGAGGAGGCGACGGAGAGGGCGACCGCGGGGTCGCCGTCGAGGGCGGGGCTGGTGGCGGGGAAGACGGAGCTGCCGCGGCGGATGGCCATGGTGGTGTTGAGCTTGCGGATGCCCGCCTCCCAGAGCCGGCTGGCCGGAGGCGGGAGCTGGTTCATCTTGGCCCCCGACATGGTGGCGTGACGTGACATGCACGTAGTGATCGATCGATTGAGTAGAGTTATGTTGTGTTATTAGCAACTAAAAGAAGAAGAAGAAGGATGCGCGCGGCAACGAGAACGAGAACGAGGTCATGGTCAGGACGACGTCGGAGGAGGAAGCCATGGCGAGTGTTTTGGGCGAGGGACGCCGGAGAGGGAAATTAATGCTGGAGGCGGAGAGGACTTGTCGGGGAGGAGGAGAGCTGGACATTTGTACGGAGCCCAGGCGTTGAAACTTATCTTTTTAAAGCATTGTCTTACTTAACATGCACTCGTGCATATATTATGGACGACAAATCTGCCATGTTCTCGCCTCTTTGGCTTGGCTGAGAGATGGGTGTCGATCGAGGGGATCGCCTCTTGATGTACTAGTACATGCAACTGATATGGACATACCACATGTAAAGGCTCAAAATGGACCAAAGCGTTATAAAGGGCATAAAATTTCGGAAATTGTTTTTGGAGGCCGAACTTCATGAAGGCCGCCAAATGCAAATTTCAAAATCGTGAAAATTCATATTTTTACATTTTTAAAATTCTAAAAAAAATACATAGATAGATGAAGGCATAGTGCATAAGTGTGTAAATTTTCATGATGAAATACGTTAAAATGAGGGTTGTGCAAAAAGGACAAATCTTGAACTTTTTAACACATGATATTATTCATCTCCCATACTATGAATTTGTCTTTTTTGTACAGATCACATATTAACGTATTTCATCCTGAAATTTTACACACATATGCCTACATCCTTGTTTACTTGTACAGTTTTTCTCAAAAAAACAATTCAAACCAAAATTTGGGAATTTTGAATCTTTATTAAAAAAACCAGACTCCATGGAGGCCGAGAGCCAAAATGCTATTCTCATAAAATTTAGACTCATTGTTATATAAGAAAAAAAACTATTTTTCGGTGTCAAATGGGTAAACAAAATATAAAACAATGTTAAATAAGGAATTCTTTCATATACCTACCGTTGGTGTAGAAAAAATGATATTAACGTTGCACATGCTCTTCGCATGGCGGATTTGGAAGCAACAAATTGTTACTATCCTGGATGATCCGTCAATGCAGCAAGACACAAATATGTCCTACTAAGTGAGTTGTTTTTTTTTCTATCAATGCAGCAAGACACAAATATGTCTTTTTTTTAAGAAGAAGAAGATGAAAACCACACATTTTTTATCGTGTATGCTGTATGGATACTGATCATCTTAGAGCAACACGTGTCCTATGATTTTTCATCGTCGGATGGGGGCCGCTGGTCGGAGAAGTGGATCAAAAATGGAAGGCATGCAAACGGCCAAAAAAGGAAACCATGCATGCATGTAGAAGCGGCCAAAAAGAGAAACCATGCCAAACTGAGACTTGGACAACACATTGCTCCTGGTGGTTGTTAACGATGGAGAAAAGTCTCGCTTTTGGACCATTCACTTACAAGTGGAGAAAAGGGGGGCAAAATATTTTGTGCCACAGTATGTCTTGAGATTAATCGGGAATGAGAGCAACTTCAATGGGGTGACCCATTTCGTCCGCCCGTATTCGTTTGGGTGGGTGCGGACAAAAATGGCGGCCCAACGCTCTGACCCAAACGGACGCGCGTCCGTTTTTCATCCGTGGGCGACCCATTTCAGGCCCATTTTTGAGCCGGATTTGCGTCGGCGCGGACACGAGACGGACGCGCGCGTGCGCCTACTCCTCTCCCCGGGCCCGCCTGTCGGTGCCAGCCATAACCATTTTTCCTCATTTTCCCAAAAACGCTCCTGCCAGCGTGCGCCCCCCGCCCCCAACCAGCGATGGAGGACGCCATCGACCTCGACCTCGACCTCGACGCCGCCGCCGGCCTCGCCTCCCTCGCCTCGTCCGGTGCCGTCGCCCCCTCCGGGAAAGGCAAGCCTCGTGCCCCGCGCAAGACCGTCACAGCGACCAAGCCGAAGAAGGCGCTGACGCCCGAACAGCGGGTAAGGGAGTCGGCCAAGAGGAAGGGCCGGAGGCACGCCGCAGACGCGAGGGATGAGGCCGCTGCGCAGGCCGCCGCCGCCGCCGCGCAGCAGGAGTTCACCAACGCCCGCGTCTGTAACGAGGGAGGCGCTTTACATGCTTGGGGTAAACCCTAGCCAGCACCACCTCGTCCAAGCCGCCGTCGCCGCGGCCAGCACCGGCTCATCGGCATTTCCTCGGATGGTGATGCCCGACTCACCCCGCGCATCGGCTTGCAACCCGGTCCCCGGCTTCCACGTCTACCCGCAGGCCTCCTGCCTCTCCGGGGAGTGCTCACCCGACGTGAGCGTGGTCGCGCCTTCCACACCCGCGCCCGCGCCCATCGACCTCAACGCCACCCCGGTGGTCGGTGGCTCGTCGTCAGGCGGCGCGAGGAAACGCGCGCGACAGACGCCGTCCGGCGGTCTCCCGGACGTCCGCAACCTGTTCGAGGAAATGCCGTCCGCCGTTGACGAGGACTACATGCAACACCTCATCTTTGAGGGTGGTGCGTCGGGTGCTGGCTACGATCCTGAGGAGACGCAAAGCCATGACGGCCGCGGGGCGTTCACGCCGGCCGCTGGCTATGATCCCGATCAGGCGGCCTTCATGCGTGATCAGGTCGGCGTCGACCTGGACGGCTTCCCCCTCGACCACGAGTTCCCGGACGACTATGGGCTAGAGAAAGAGGACGAGTGCGACATCGAAGTGGAGCCTTTGTTCGAGGACGAGCTCGCCAACCAAGCCGCCGGTCCTAAGCCGAAGCGCCAGAGCAAGCGCACGAAGGCGTACACAGCTGCCGAGGACAAGCTTCTTTGCGAGTGTTGGCGAGACATTGGACAAGACCCAAAGACGGGCGCCGAGCAAAAGCATTCAACCTTTTGGACTCGTGTGCACCGCGAGTTTCATGAGCGCAAGAAGTTTCCACCCTACCAATTTGTGAGCACGCGCGGGTGGGTCTCCATTTCCAAGCGGTGGAGGGTGATCCAACAAGAGTGCAACAAGTTTTGCGCCACCCTTGAGAGCGTCAAGGCCCACCCTGTGAGCGGCATCGGCGTGCAAGACATGGTATGATAGCAAGCAAGTCGGCCTCTTTTGTGCCATCAAGATCATTTTTTTACGTCTTCATTTGCTATCACTTGCCCATATGCTTGCATGGAAACATTTTGTAAGCATTTCAAGCTTTGGAGGCATTCAAGGTTCAACACAATGGCAAGTGCTTCAACCTCTCCCATTGCTATCGTGTCATCAAGGACGAAGAGAAGTTCAAGGCACAATATGCCGCGCTCAAGGCACGTGGGGGCAAGGGCGCCGTGGAGGATGTTGGGGAGGGCGAGCCGGCACGACTGCGGGAGAAGACCAACTCCAAGAAGGAGGACAAGCGAGATGCGGCCACCAGCGCCTTGATCGCAAACGTGGAAGACATGATGAATAAGAAGGACTCAAGGGAGGAGGAGCGTCGGCGTTTCAAAGAAGAGCAAATGAGCGCTTTCATGGAGATCCAAAGAAGGAGGCTTGAGCTTGACGCCGAGAAGCAAGCCAAGATGTTCGAGCTCGAGGCCGAGAAGCAAGCGAAGATGCTAGAGATCGAGGCCGCCAACGCCAAGACAAAGGCGAAAGAAGTGGCTCTTGCAAGCATGATGACCGGGGTGGAGATCATGAAGATGGATCTCAACGCCTTGTCACCAAGGAAAAGGCCGCGGTTCGAGAAGATGCAGGCCGACATGCTCAAGTTTCAGGACGACTGATCTATAGCATCGAGGGCCATCTTTTTGTATGCGGGCAGATGTGCCGGCATGACCACGGGAGCCGCGGTGGCGTGGTCGAACTCCAAGTCCCATCATTTTTTGCGTGCCGGCATGTGTGCCGGCAGGCTGGCGAGCGAGTGCGCCAGCAGGAACTGTGGTATTTTCTGAAGCCGACATTGTATGCCGGTGCTGGTATGGTGCCGGCATGAGACACGGCCGCTGGCATGATCGGCCGCGGGCCTATTTTAATTCAAAAGTTGAATGCGGACATGAAATGGATCGGCGCGTTGGACGCATTGCCGACCCAAATGCAAAACTGGGCGGACGCCAGGCGGGCGACCGGTCCAAACGGACAAAAAACGGACAAATGCGCCGTTCGTTTGGATCGCCCCATTGGAGTTACTCTGATATATCAAAACTAAATTGGAGTAAGTCACATAAATCACTCAAAGAATTCACTCTGATGAACGCCCTATTTCACTTTTGCTGTCGCAGCATTTGTTCTGCTGTTCTGCTTGTGCTTTTGTTTTAGCTGTTTTACTTTGTGAAACCTGATGCCGGGTGTAGTAGGTCTACCTCGTCTTAATTATTTTTTGTGTAATCAGGTTTTTGTTCCACAACGCCCGTGCTGATTGTGGGCAATGCGGGTGGGTTGATAGTGACTGAACTCGCTCTTCCCCATTCCTGTCCTCTATTATCTCTATCAGACCCGACAAGGTTGATGCATTAGTACAATTTTGAAGATAGAGCGGTGGTAGTTGGCGGCGGCGGCCTCTAAGAACACGCCGGATCAGTGTGTGTCCCAGACCCGGCAAGTGGCTAGGTTGGGATCTTAGGTCTTAGATGTTAGGCTTGGCTGTGATGTCTGTTTGGTATTAGGCTCAGGTTATCTGCGCCCCTTTATCAACTGGATAGGTGTAGCGACAGTTTGTTGCTTAGATGGCGGCTTTAGTCTTACTGTTGTATGACTTTGTAAGGTCTTGTGAGAATAATCAATAAAGTGACCGTATGCATCGCCCAGATGCAGAGACCGGGGGTCATCCTTTTTTTCTAAATTTTTTTTATCTCTATCAGACATTGTATTTCCGTTATGCTGAGTAAATCAAAGGACGCATGTCAAATGTGCATGCAACGGACAACCCCTTCTCTGACTGATTCAATAGTTTTGAAGAGCATGTCGATGGAGAATAACGATAAAAAGACAATGTCAAAGGAGTAGTTAAAGGCAATGAAGCCCACGGAAGGAAGTCCAAGAAAAAAGGGCCACCATGGAGGGACGAGAAAGAAAGTGGTAAATCATGAGCTATGGTCCTCCTCCCCTCCCCTCGCATCGTCCTCCCCAGGGCGACCCGAGGGCCCCTAGGGTTTCCCTAGGCGCCGCCTCCTCCTTCCCTTCCCCGGCCGTCACCCGAGGGAGTTGTCAGGCATCGCCTGGGTGACTGCCGATGACGGTGGCGGTGGGGCTTCGTCGCTTCGCCCGCTATGGCGTTGGATCTCGGAAGCCTGGGTGGCAGCCCGGTCGGTGAGGCGGCGCCGTCCTTCGGCGGGCGGCGCGCGCGGGAGGTGATGGCCGGTCCCCTTGGCTGCTCGGGCAGCGAGGCCCCGGCGGGTAGTGCTCGCGGCGCGGCGAGGTTCCTCCTCCTCTGCTCCAGATCTGAAGGACAGGTTTTTCCCCTCTTTGCTCTCCTCGCTGGATTCGCTTGATTCCGGGCTTCTGGTCGCCGGATCTGGTGCCGGCGGGGTGATCCCCGAGCAGGTGGTGCGGGACGAGCCCGGGGGAAACCCTTGTTGGTATTTCTAACGCGGCAGCGGCGGCGTCTTTTGCGTCGTTTTGCTTGTTGGAGTCGCAGCCGTGGGCTCTCCTCCACACCCCGGCCATGCCTCCCGAGTGAAAGCTCAAATCCCGGCCTGGGATGGGCGGCGGCGGCGCCTGATGCATCGTGTCTTCCTTAGAGGCACCGTCTGGGGAAGTTTGGTGCTTTGGGGGCGTGTAGCAGTTGTAGGTGGGTGCCTGGCGTGACACGACCATGGGTAATTTAACTATGATGGTTGCAGCTGATGATATGGCGGATGCAAGTGTTGTTGATGTTCACAAAATACAATCGGATGTCAATTCGTTGAAGAAAGAAATGTCTCTGAACGAGCATGTATTAAAAGAGAATAATTACATGCAAGGTGACGTGCTAAATAAAGACAGGAGCTATGCATGCAATGTTGATAAAGCACGTTTTGGCAAGGAGAAATCAACGTTCATTAATATTTGGAAAGAGAACGTAACCTACGTTGATGCAAAGGAACAAGCCAGATGTGACATATTTGGCTCAGTCAACAACGTCAAGAAAAAATATTTATTTCTATTCTGGCCAGTTCCACGCACAAAGAAGGTTTCTCAACTTGGCAAGACTTCGAGGCTGCTACGAGATTTTATGTCATTGAAGGGCACGGGCTGGGGTCCTCCTTCGATATTTTGCGGTCTGTTAGCTAGAAAATCCAATCTAAGATGTAAAAGGATTGGAGTCTTTTATTTTAATACTCCTACTAGTTTATTTTTTTTTCAAAGCCATGTGCGTGCGTGAGGGGCTAGGCCCGGGTCAAGTCGTTATTTAAAGCCAGGGTGCGTGGATGTAAAGGTTAGGTTATATTTTTATGAAATAGACACAATATGTTTTCGAGGGTAGACACCCGTATCAAGTTTTTGAGGTAACTTTAGAAAACCTCTTTGTTGCGATTTCTGCGAGGAAATTGTTTTGCGCGTGAGGTGCCGTCGTCCAGATTGTTTCTCTCGTGCTGAGCCGCAAGGTTCAAAACCCTCTACTTCGTGTGCATCGCATGCGCGGGTGAGAGGCTACTACTACTAGAGGTGGAGTACCGTGAAAGATCAGACCCCTACAACGGATCGGATCTCGCCTCGAGGTTCGGGCTTTATCAGTGATCGAGATGTCAACCTCGGTCAACAAGGGTGATGAGGTTGCTGCTGATTCTGAGGAAATAGTACGTCCAGTGTATGCCGATGATATTCCACAAAATATTCGGGATGGTTTTGACCACACATGCAACTACATCAAGCAATGTCATGATGCGCTCGGCAAAAGGATAGATGTCCTGATCACTCGGTTTGATGGTTTGGCAGACATCATCAATATGCCGGCGACAAATTTTGCGCCACCACAGACTGCTCCGGCGGCTCCACTGCATTACGCACCACCTGCTCGCGACGGACATGCCGGTGTGCATGATCGCCGTTTGGCGGCACAACCTCATGCTGGAGATGATGGTCTCGATGATGGCGTTGACCAGGTGGGGTACGCGCCACGACCACGACACTATGAGCCTCGTCCTGAAGCTTCCGTTCGTGGCGGAGTGCATGACCGAGTTGGTCAAGCTGTGCGTGTGCCTGTGGATGATGGAATTGGGCGCATAAAAATTTCAATCCCTTCGTTCTCGGGCAAGTGCGAACCAGAAGGCTATTTGGAGTGGGAGATGCGTGTTGATCAAATTTTTGATGCCCATCATTATAGCGAGGAGAAGAAAGTTTAACTTGCTGGAATTGAGTTCACCGGTTACGCGCTAATATGGTGGAATCAAATTTGTCGTTCAAGACATCGCCCGACGACTTGGCGAGGGATGAAAGAATTCATGAGGCGGCGTTTTGTTCCTGAGCACTATAAAAGAGATATGTACAACAAATTGCAGCGGCTCTCTCAAGGTAATATGAGTGTTGATGAATATTACAAGGAGATGAAATTGCTTATGATACGTACAGGGACAACGGAGGATCCGGAGGTGACCATGGCACGTTTCTTTAACGGGCTAAATATCGAGGTGCAGGATCGTGTTGAGATGGTGGTCTACTACAACATACAAGATCTTCTGCACCAAGCTGTGCGTGCGGAACAACAGATTAAGCGGCGCCAAGTCAACACAGTTCCCAGTACCACTTTGAACACATGGCGACGCTCGCAGTATAAGAGTGAGGATGTGGGTCCTAGCTCCAGGGCGACATCATCAAATCGCTCTCATGGTTCCGTGCAAAAGGATGCTTCAAAATCAGGACTGTCGATGGTTGATTTTAGTGCACAGTCGATCGGACGCACTAGTGACATAGAGTGTTTCAAGTGCGGAGGAAGGGGACATATGAAGCGTGAATGTCCTAATGAGAAAAGAGTGTTGCTCACGAGAGATGGCTATGCATCCGCTAGTGATGAAGAGGCAGTTTCTGACACTTCTAGTGAAAAATCTAAGGATGCTGAAAATGTGGTTGCGAGTTTTGAAGCTGCTGAGTCATATCCTTCACTAATGGTGCAACGAGTGCAAGAGGATCGCATTGAGAATAAGGGACAGCGTTGGAATATTTTTCAGACTCAGTGCAAAGTTGAAAGTGCGTTATATCGACTAGAGGGGGGGGGGGTGAATAGGCGATTTTTATGAAAGTCTTCAAAACGTGGAAGTTATGAAGACAAACAGTGTAGACAAGCCTATCACTATGCAGCGGAAGTTAGATTACACAAAGCAAGCCATAGTCAAGTATACAATATAGTGAAAGCACAGTGACAAATAGCTTCAGTGTAATGCGGATCAGGTAGGAAGAAGTTATGAAGCCAAACAGATCATACAGTCAAGTTGTGAAGACAGAAGATAAACCAAGCATGCAATGGCTTCACAATGTGTACTGGTAAGTAAAGGGAGGTGAAGATGAAACCAGTGACACGCTGAAGACAATGATATGTTGGACCAGTTCCAGTTGCTGTGACAACTGTACGTCTGGTTGGAGCGGCTAGGTATTTAAACCAAAGGACACACAGTCCCGGACACCCAGTCCTGAACACGCAGCTCAGGACACCCAGTCCTCACCGTTTTCTCCTTGAGCTAAGGTCACACAGACCTCGCCCAATCACTCTGGTAAGTCTTCAAGGTAGACTCCCAAACCTTCACAGACTTCGTTCACCGGCAATCCACAATTTCTCTTGGATGCTCAGAACGCGACGCCTAACCGTCTGGAGGATGCACAGTCCTCAAGTGTAATAAGTCTTCAGATCACTCAGACAAGAAGACTTAAGTGATGCCCAATTACTCTGGCTCTGGGTGGTTAGGGCTTTTCTCCTCGCTAGGGATTTTCTCTCAAAGGCTTCGAGGTGGGTTGCTCTCAAACGACAAAAGCCGTGCACTGAAATCTGAGCAGCCAACCGTTTATGGTTGTAGGGGTGGACTATTTATAGCCACTTGGCAACCCGACCTGATTTATCCGAAATGACCCTGGGTCACTAAGGAACTGACACGTGTATCAACGGTCGAATTTCGAACTCACACGACAACTTTACTTGGGCTACAAGTAAAGCTGACTTGTCTGACTCTGGACAAGATTTTCTCTCATTGTCTTCACTCGAAGACATAGGATTTGAATTAGGCATCACTTCAGTCATCCTGACTGGTTCTCTTGGACCCCACTTAACAGTACGGTGGTTCCTATGACACAACTTGTATGAAGTAAAACTACGAAGGATCTAAGTCTTCGAGTTCCATAGGCTTCATGGGAGTCTTCACATGTCATTGTCTTCAATATGAATGTCTTCATAAACCACCATTGTCTTCAATGTCTTCGTACATTTTTAGGGGTCATCTTTGGTAGCTAAACCGAATCAATGAGGGACTTCTACCTGCGTTATCCTGCAATTCTCACAAACACATTAGTCCCTCAACTAGGTTTGTCGTCAATACTCCAAAACCAACTAGGGGTGGCACTAGATGCACTTACAATCTCCCCCTTTTTAGTGATTGATGACAAACTAGTTGAAGTTTTCAACGGGGAATATAATTTTTGAAATTGTAAAGGAATTGTCTTCATAAGCTGCAAGGGCTCCCCCTGAAGATGTGCATATAAGTGATTTGCTTCTGGAACGCAAATGCACATAGCAGGTTGTATTTGTGGGAATCCACTTCAACTTATGATGACAATCCACCATGCATGTAAAGATATATGAAGATAATGACATGCATAATGAAAAATGGACGTCTGCGAAATGATATAAGTGCGGAAATTATCGTCCTACATGCGGAATTTATCTTCGCAAAAACACAGTGGCAAACATAGTAGCAGACGACCATCAAGTTTAAGTGTTACAACTCAAAGAACCAAATGTAGCAAAACGAGAGTTGTAAGCACGAAGCAAAATGCAAAATATAATAAAGCACCCGCCCTTATTATTGACCCGCTTGAAGACTATGAACATCATATGCTTCTCCCCCTTTTGTCAGTGATGACCAAAAAGGTTTGAAGACATAGAGTTTTCTACGCGTTCCCAGGCGCAGCAGGGTCGGTGGAGGCGTTTGGTGGTGCTGACGAGCCTGGTGCAGGGTCGACGCGCGCTGAAGAAGGCGGTGGTGATGTAGCGTCGTCTTCTTCCTCAATGATTCTGCCAGTCACGGTGGCAGCAGAGGAAGAGAACTCTGAATCTTCAAGCGACGGAGTTCCGCGTAGCACAGCTCTTCTTGGCGGTGTGGAGTCAAACTTGAATCTCTCTCTGAAGCCATCCTCCTGAAGTTCAGCTTCAATGCACATCATGGTGAGGCCCTTCCAAGTGCGGCGATAGGTTTCATGTGCGACAAAAGCATTCTTGGTGGCCAGATTTCTGATGCGATTGACGTCTTGCATGATACTGTGCATCTGCCTTTTGAGCCAGTCGTGATGCCTATCTTGCTTTTGGTGAAGAGCCACAAGAAGTTCATGGTCATTGAGTGTTCGAGCGCGTTTCTTGGGTCTCTATGCAGCTGTGCTGTCAGTGGCTTCAGTTGATGCAGGGGCACGTGTGGTGCCAGCCATTGGATATACTCTGGAAATGGCTTCAACACCTTCATCATGCTGAGTGAAGCTCTGGTGTTCTGCATTCTGAAGACTTAATGGCTGCTTGGCTGGCTCAGGATATATTGCTTCAACAGAGGTGTCCACATCAGGTAAAAAGATTCTGTGGTTGCGGGCAGAGGGCTGATAGGAGATAGCAGAGTGGAGCTTGATTAGCCTCATAACCCATGGAGCATAAATCTTCAGACCAAAGAGATCTGAGCCAGACGCTGCAAGTTGGCGTATAAAGAGATCCTGGGCGTTGAAGCATTTGCCATGCAGAATACAGAAGATGAGAGTCTTCATGGCACCTTCAACCTTGGCATATCGAGAGTGCCCCTTAATGGGCCATAGAGTCTGCCTGACGATGTGATATATAGTTCTGGGCAGGTACTCTAAGTCTTCAACGAAGAACTTAGTTGGGTAAGGTGCATTAGGAAGCAATGGCTTCATCATTGAGAGCATCTGACTCATATTTGGCTCAGGTCGCTGAAATATGCTCTCAATTGCTTCAGCATGGAGTTGGCAGCCTTCTTCGAAGAGTTCGCTAGGAGTGGGTAGGCCGGTAAGCTCAATGATATCGAATGCATTGGCTTCATGATGGACATTGCCGGTCATCCACTCCAGGACCCAAGTCTTCGGATCTCTGTTGTAGCCTTTGATGTGCAGTGTGGCATAGAACTGGAGCAGAAGCTCTTCATTCCAGTGCTCTTCATCTGTGATAAATGGCAGCAGGCCAACTTGCTTGAAGCAGTCCAGTGCTTCTTCCAGACCAGGCAGACCAGCAATAGCTTCAACCTCAAGGCGGTGGTGTGGAAAGATACGGCCTTGGTTGTATAGGACGCAGGAGTAGTAGCTGCGCTGTGGGTAGCTCCAGAACCTATCTGATACAATCCGTTCCCGTGAATAAGGGTTCTTGGAGCTGTTGAAGAAAGTGTTGTCTGCCCTGAAGCTATTGACATTAAAGGAGCCAGGAGCTGATGCAGGACCTGTGAACCTTGGCAGTCGTGGGATTGGCTTCTGGACCTGGGGCCTGTGCGCAACATGATAGTTGTACTGTGGACCGGCAGCAGACGCAGGCACAGAAGGTTCAGACGCAGTAGCTTCAGTGTCTCTTGAAGCTGTTGGTTGGTCGGGCTCCACAAATGCTTCAGTGTTAGGTGTGGCAGCCGCAATGGTGTCAGCCTCATCACGTGTAGTGAGAGGGACGGATTCAGGTACGTTCTCCTTGAGAACTTCTCCTTGTTGGTGCGGGGGAGATGGAGCTTGAGGTTCTTCATGCTCTTCTTCATGTTCTTCGGCTGATGCAGCTGGAATGTCGTCAGCAGCCTGAGCCCTTGGCCCTTTGCGAAGCCTACGGAATGCAAGCGACGCCGGTGGAGTTGCAGTGGGCTGGGGCTCATCCTCTTCCTCCTGCGGGCGATCTGCCCACGATGCATCTTGGGTGATTGGCGTCAAGGGACGACCAATGCTGATCATTTCGCTCGTTTCGAGCTGAGGAAGGACTGCATCACCTTGCACATTGTCTTGGAGACCAATGTCTTCAGCAGCGTTGGGGTCAGCTGCTGGAATGTCTTCAGCGTGCGGAGCCTCTGTGAAAGCAGGCTCATGCACGGTCAGCTGACGATCTTCGTCAGGATAGCGGACGGAGAGGGGTTCGACTATCAGGGGCTCTATGGGAGCAGCCCGAGATTTCTTGGTCTTGCGCTTCTTGGTGGTGGGGTTAGAAGGAGAGGCTTCAGGGTGTTTCCTCTTCCTTGCTTCAGCTTCGGCTGTCCTTGTCTTCTTAAGCTCTGAAGCGGTTGAGCGGTGCTTTGGCTTCGAGCCAGTCTTGGCAGTGGGGAAGACAATCGGAACAGCCTCTTGCCTTGGTGCCTCTTGTTCAGCCACAGTGGGCTTCTTCTTCTTCTTCGCAGCCATCCTGAGGTCGATGCCGGGACGCCCAAGTGCCTTGCGCTTCTCGGCCTCATTGTAGGCCTGCACACAGAGATCAGCCAAATTCTTCATGCGCTCACGCGAACCCTAAGCTTCTACACGTTTCTTCATAAAGTTTTCCTTCAACTCGTGCATCATGACTTTGAAGTCCTTGACTTCTTGGACGCTGAGCTTGGCCATATTCTGCTTGAACTGAGCCTTTTCAAAATCTATCTTCTGCTTCAGTTCAACTATGCGCTGGGCAATTGCGAGTTCTGAAGCAATAGCGCCTTGGAAGGCTACGTTGAGGCTAATGGGCAGCTGCAGATCATCGAAGCTGATATTGGGTGTATCAAATCACTCATCAATGAAGTTGTGGATGATTGCTGCATCAAACAGTGGCAGATTGTTGAAGATTTCAGCCTCCTCCTTGCTCTTGATTAGCTGCTCAAGAGCGTCATCGGCAAGATCTTCGTCACTTGACAGATCAATGGCCTCGCAGCGCAGAATGGCAGTGGCAGTGAGCTCTTTGCCAGTGTGTGGCTGAGGCTTCTTGGCTTCTTGGGGCTTGGAGACTCGTGATAAGTCTTCAGAGTGCACACTGGCTTCAGGAGGTGCAGTGGCCAATGGCTTCGCTCTGGAGATTTTGGGAGAGGCGGCTGGTTTTGAAGCTTTTGGCTTCTTCTTCGTTGGCTTTGGCTCTGGTGCAGCAGGAGCGTCATCAGACTCAGTGTCTGTTGGAGGGTCGTTCACAGCAGCCCCTTGGACTAGAAGGCGAGTGATGAGGCCTTCGAGATTGGCATACGGCCCGATGATATTGGGATTTGCGTCGCGTGTGCCATCTCCCTTGGTTTAGAGGGACCAGGGTTGAAGTCCAACCCCCACTCCTTGTTTTGCTTCGCAGAGTTCTGAGCAAATTGGAAGTTGTGCTTGAACAGTGTGTCATCGCGACACCAGAGAAGTGATGACGGATGTGCGTCAGCTGGCTGTGGTCCTCTGACCATGCATGGAAAGAAGCCTTGAGCAATGGCTTCGTCTCTGGACCGGGGTACGAGGTTTTTGTACAGTACGTCTCCCCACGGTCTCTTGATGGCGCACTTTTCTGCATACTCCTTAGTGACGAAGCGGTATTGGAACCACTGCTCTGCCCAATATCTTCGAATCCATTGGATTCGTGTCTTGCGCTGACCATAGCTCTCTTCAGGATCAGTTTGGTACATTTCTGCCAAGTCCTTAGGCAGATCTTTAGACGTTTCACCACGTCTCTGTCTGCCTCCCTTCCTTGCTGGTTTTTCTGCTGCCATGAAGCTTAACTTGGAAGGCTTCAAGAGATTCAAAGTCTTCAAAGGCTTCCTTTTGCTTGACCAACAGGAACTCGCTTCGGGAGAATTGATGTGACGCTGTAAGAACTCTGCAAATGAATGCAGACTATGAGAACCAAAAGATTCTCCCACGAACATGTACCTGTGACAGCATTAAGGTGCGAGGGAAGGGGAAGAGGTCATATGCATTCTCAGAAGATTTTGAAGACAAATCAGTTTAGAAGATATTGACCTCATCATACGAAGACATTCACCTTATAGAAAAGAAGTTGGTTCTAGATTTGTACGAACCCATAGATCAGTACAAGTGAGGAATCTAACTACTTCATGAAGAACAAGTGAAATATACTAGGCAAGTTATGAGATGCAGATGAGAGAGAGATGAAACTTGTGTGAATAGAAACTTCTTATGGCAGAAAATGATGGAGCTATAGGATCAAAAGAGGCTGTAAAAAGACGTTTTATTTACCAGACTTGGAACTGCTAGACGAAGAGAGAGTTGAGGCCGAGCAGTTCGATCCTCCGTGCCCTAACTTGGCGACGGAAGACACCTACGGCGACGGCGGAGAGACGGATGTCCGCAGTCGGTGTGAGAACGGCGTCGGAGAGGTTGTGGCAGTGAAGCACTTCTTCGCCGGCGTCGTTGAGAGTTAGCGGTGGTGCTAGGGCTCGTGCGAGGGTGGAAGAAGGGATAATGACCGCAGTGAATCGTGTATTTATAGGGATACGGGCGGCACTGCGCTATTACTCAGGTGCCCCTGGCGATTCGCATCTGATCAGTACGTGGCCAGCATGCGGTATTGTGGGGGCAGTTCCACACCCCACGCACGCCTTTTTTGTCGGGGGTCATTCCTACTTCTCCGAATTTCTTGTTGATGTAATAACATTGAAAACGGTTTTAAAGTTTGTCTCTGTGTCTTCTGCTGACAAGGATGCAGTGAAGACATTCGACAGTTTCAATAGAATGCATACGACTTGGAGAGATAGAGTTTGAGGTAGGAAGCATGGAGAGGTTAGGGTCCGATCACATTCACTTAGTTCAAAAGATTCAAACAAGAAGACATAACTATAAGTGAATGCTGTAGAGGACAGAACACCAGTACATATATATAATAAACACAGTGAAGATAATCATGAAGACATGTTGAGATTGAAGCCAAACTAAATGTGAAGACATAGCAAATGTAACGCCATGAGTGAAACACTTCAAGCAGAAAATTTGGTGGTGGCGTTACCCACCGTATAGGAAGTATTAGACCCAGACACGGCGCACAATTATCGTGGCTCTCCGAAGTCAAATTCCATGTTAATGTATTCACACTTAGAATGTATGTCTTCATTGATTGAAGATATACGTTACTTCGTGTGTTACACATCTAAGTCATCAACATGCATAAGTGTTAGGATGTGTGCCTGATCACAGGACATTTGAGGATTCCAAGATATTTAGCTCACACCGTAACTTGCAAAATCTCTTCTCATCCAAGGGCTTGGTGAAGATATCTGCCAATTGCTCTTCAGTGTTGACGTGTAGGATATCAATGTCTTCCTTTGCAACATGATCTCTGAAAAATGATGACGAATTTCAATGTGCTTTGTCTTCGAGTGCTGAACTGGGTTGTTGGCGATCTTGATGGCGCTTTCGTTGTCGCAGTAGAGTGGCACTTGCGTCAGATGAATGCCATAATCCTTGAGGGTTTGCTTCATCCATAGAAGCTGAGCGCAGCAGGATCCAGCAGCAATGTATTCAGATTCAGTAGTGGAGAGAGATACACAATTCTGCTTCTTTGAAGACCAACATACAAGTGATCGGCCCAGAAAGTGACATGTGCCTGATGTGGACTTCCGATCAACCTTGTCACCAGCGTAATCAGCATCCGAAAATCCAACCAGATCAAACTCTGAGCCCTTTGGATACCATAACCCTAGAGTTGGGGTGTGAGCCAAATATCGAAGAATTCGCTTCACAGCTAAGTGATGCGACTCCTTAGGTGCCGCTTGGAATCGAGCACACATGCAAACACTAAGCATAATATCTGGCCTAGATGCACATAAATAAAGCAAAGAACCAATCATGGAGCGGTATACCTTTTGATCGAACTCTTTACCATTGTCGTCAGGACCCAGATGATGTTTGGCTGGCATTGGTGTTGTGAAGCCTTTGCAGTCTTGCATACCGAACTTCTTCAGGCAATCTTTGAGATATTTCTCTTGAGATATGAAGATGCCATTGCGTTGTTGCCGTATCTGAAGACCGAGGAAGAATTTCAGCTCCCCCATCATAGACATCTGATATTGCTCTTGCATCATATATCCGAACTCCTCACTGTACTTCTGATTGGTGCAGCCGAAGATAATGTCATCCACATATATTTGGCACACAAACAGTTCACCATCATATGTCTTCGTGAAGAGAGTGGGATCTAGGGAACCAGGTATGAAGCCTTTGCTCTTCAGGAAGTATTTGAGTGTATCATACCAGGCCCGAGGGGCTTGTTTGAGGCCATATAGTGCCTTATTGAGCTTGTAAACCATGTCAGGATGTTTTGGATCATCAAACCCTGGTGGTTGTGCAACATACACTTCTTCAATTTTGCCATTGAGAAAGGCACTCTTCACATCCATTTGATACAGAATTATGTTGTGATGATTTGCATAGGCCAGCAGTATACGAATGGCTTCAAGTCTGGCCACAAGAGCAAATGTTTCATCGAAGTCAATGCCTTCCACTTAAGTGTATCCTTGAGCAACGAGACGAGCCTTGTTTCTGACGATTTGACCATGCTCATCTTGCTTGTTGCGGTATATCCATTTGGTGCCTATTATGTTATGCTTCCGTGGATCAGGATGCTTAACCAACTCCCATACATTGTTCAGCTCAAACTATTGAAGCTCTTCTTGCATAGCTTGAATCCATTCAGGTTCCATAAAAGCTTCATCAATTTTCTTGGGTTCTGTGATTGAAACGAATGCGAAGTGTCCGCAAAAATTTGCCAGTTGAGTTGCCCTTGAACGAGTCAGTGGACCAGGTGCATTGATGCTATCAATTATTCTGTCAATCTGCACTTCATTGGCAACACGAGGATGTAGGGGTCGAAGACTTTGCTCTTGCTGATCTACGTTGTCATGGGGAGGAATGTCTTCAGGCTGAGCATTGTCTTCGTGTGGATCAGGTGCTGAGATGACAAGTTCTTCTTCAGGATTAGCTTCAGAAGGTATAATTTCTCCAGTTCCCATTAGCTTGATTGATTCACTAGCTGGAACTTCATCTAGCACACTTGGCAGTTGCTCTCTTTGTGACCCATTGGTCTCATCAAACCGCACATCCACTGTTTCAACCACTTTGTAGTGAAAGAGATTGAAGACTCTGTAGGAGTGCGAATCCTTTCCATATCCAAGCATAAAGCCCTCATGTGCTTTTGGAGCAAATTTTGAGGTGTGGTGAGGGTCCTTGATCCAGCATCTTGATCCAAATACTCTGAAGTAACTGACATTTGGCTTCTTGCCAGTTAGAAGTTCATAAGATGTCTTGTTCAGAAGCTTGTGAAGATATACACGGTTGATAGTATGGCATGCAGTGTCAATGGCTTCAGTCCATAATTTTCTTGGAGTCTTGTACTCATCTAGCATTGTTCTGGCCATCTCAATGAGTGTTCTGTTCTTGCGTTCGACGATGCCATTCTGTTGTGGCGTGTACGGAGCTGAGAATTCATGAGTGATGCCAATGTATCAAGATATGTGTCAAGGCCAGTGTTCTTGAATTTAGTGCCATTGTCACTTCTGATGTGCTTTATCTTGGCGCCATAATTGTTCATAGCCCGATTTGCGAAGCATCTGAAGACATCCTGCACTTCAGTCTTGTAAAGGATTATTTGCACCCAAGTATATCTAGAGTAATCATCAACAATGACGAAGCCATAGAGGTAAGCAGTAGTGGAAAAAGTTGAGTAGTGAGTGGGACCAAAGAGATCCATGTGAAGCAGTTCGAAGGGTTGAGTAGTGGTCATGATTGTCTTCGAAGGATGTTTTGCCCTTGTCATTTTCCCTGCTTCACAGGCACCGCATAAGTGATCTTTCTTGAACTTGACGCCCTCGATGCCTATGACATGCTTCTTCTTCGCAAGGGTGTGGAGGTTCCTCATGCCAGCATGCCCAAGCCTTCGATGCCAAAGCCAGCATTCTGAAGCCTTTGCGAGAAGACATACTGCAAGCTGTGGCCCTGCTGAGAAATCTACCACGTACAAATCATCTTTCCGATACCCTTCAAACACTAGAGACTTGTCAGATTCCATTAGTACCAGGCAACGAAATTTTCCAAAGATTACAATCATGTTCAAATCGCAAAGCATTGAGACAGACATTAAGTTGAAGCCAAGGGATTCAACAAACATGACTTTATCCATGTGTTGATCCTTTGAGATTGCAACTCTACCTAGACCCAATACCTTACTTTTACCAGTGTCAGCAAATGTGATGTGGCTCTTGTCAGATGGACGTAAGGTTGAGTCCATAAAGAGACTTCTTTTGCCAGTCATGTGATTTGTACACCCACTGTCAATAATCCATTCTGAAGACTCTGAAGTCGCTGGTGTCGTACCCTACAGTGCAGTTAGGGGGATAGGCTTCACCAAGAGTATTGTGAAGCAAAAACATTTGACGAACCAGTGGGTTATGAAAACTTAAATCCAGGTTAGGGCAAGTAGGGAGAGTAGCATGCGATTCAGGTATGAAATACATAGTGATGCCATTCGGGCATTTGATCTTGCGCCCCACAAGATTTTTAAGGTCCCCAGCAATAGCGTCAGAAGATTTTGGTTTTCTGCTGGAGACCTTTCCCTGCAAAAGAGAGTTAAGCTTTCTTAACCACCCACATCTTCAAGGGTGGCTTCGAAGCAATAAGTCTAAGTGCAGCATCTAAGAATTTTGGCTTTGGAGCCCTGGCAAACAGTCTAGCAGGCGGGCAATAGTACTCATAAGAATAAGCAGAATAGTTCTTGGTCATATGAGCATGACGGTTTGAGGAACCGCTCTCATATGTCTGAGCATGGTTTCCCTGCAAAACATTTGCGTTAGTGCGACTCAGGTGAGTGCTCTGCCTGTATGAAGCCTTTGGACCATATGAAGCCTTTGGTCTGAGGTTTGTCTTCTTCATGTGAGGTGTCATGAGGACATTCACAGGAAGATTCTCCAGACACGTTTTTGGAACCCAGATCTTCTTCATAGGCGGTCCATTCCTGCAGTTAGTACCAATGTACCTGGCAAATACTTCACCATTCTGATTTTTAAACAGTTTATAGTTTGCATCAAAGGATTCATCAATGATAATAGGATCAGCACAAGTGAAGCCAGATAGATTGGATGGATCTGCTGTGGATTCCTTTGTAGCAACCCATGTGGTTTTGGGGTACTGCTCAGGTTTCCAGTATGATCCATCTGCATTAATTTTCCTCACGAACCCAACACCCTCTTTCCTAGGGTTTCGGTTCAGAATCTGCTTCTTGAGGACATCACATAATGTCTGATGTCCTTTGAGACTTTTGTACATCCCTGTTTCAAGCAATGTCTTCAACCTAGCATTCTCATCAGCAATAGCAGTGGTATCCTCAGCAGAGGGTTTATTTACCACTTCAACAGTTGAAGATATTGCAACAGCAGTAGCAGTGGAACATTCAGCAATAGAAGTAGCATTATCACGCTCAATGCATTTAAGGCATGGTGGTTCAAATCCTTCCTGAGTAGAACTGATCTGTTCGGCTCGAAGTGACTCGTTTTCCTTTTGAAGATCATCATGATCTGCTCTCAACTTCTCAAGATCTTGCTTCTTTTGAAGATAATCATAGGAAAGCTTTTCATGAGTAGTTGAGAGAGTCTCAAGACGATCTTCGAGTTCCTGATACTTAACATGAAGATTTTTTATGTCTTCAATTAAGGATTCAGAACGAGTCATTTCAGCACCCAACAGATCATCGCTTCTGTTTAACAGTTTTTGAATATGTTCCATGGCCTTTTGTTGTTCAGTTGCAATTTTAGCAAGTGTTTTGTAGCTGGGTTTTGAATCACAATCAGAGTCATCGTCACTGGATGTTTGATAGTGAGTAGTGCGTGTGTTTACCTTGGCACCGCGTGCCATGAAGCGGTAGGTAGGAGTAGAGTCGTCCTTGTCATTTGCATCGGTGTTGGTGATGAAGTCATTGTCTTCAGTGTTGAAGATGGACTTGGCGACATAAGTTGTAGCCAGACTCGCAATGCCTGAATCAGACTCCTTCTCAGACTCCACCTCTGCCTCCTCGGAAGCGGACTCCTCCTCTGAATCCATTTCCTTGCCAACAAACGCACGAGCCTTGCCAGATGAACTCTTCTTGTGTGATGAAGACTTTGAGAAAGACTTGGACGAAGACTTTGAGTATTTCTTCGTCTTCTTATCGTCAGAGTCATATTCCTTGCTCTTCTTCTTCTTTCTGTTCTCATTGTCCCACTGTGGACACTCAAAGATGAAGTGTCCAGTTTTCTTGCACTTGTGACATGTTTTCTTCTTGTAGTCATGAGCAGAAGCTTCATCATTCCTTGAGCTTGATCGTGAAGACTTTTTGAAGCCTTTCTTCTTGGTGAATTTCTGGAACTTCTTCACTAGCATTGCAAGTTCCCTTCCAATGTCTTCAGGATCATCAGAACTGCCGTCAGATTCTTCTTCAGATGAGGACACAGCTTTTGCCTTCAAGGCACGAGTTCGCCCATAGTTTGGACCGTAGATATCTCTTTTCTCAGAAAGCTGAAACTCATGTGTGTTGAGCCTCTCAAGTATGTCAGACGGATCGAGTGTCTTGAAGTCTGGACATTCTTGAATCATCAGGGCTAGGATGTCAAACGAACTGTCAAGTGATCTCAGCAGCGTCTTGACGATTTCATGTTTGGTGATCTCAGTGGCGCCGAGGGCTTGAAGCTCATTTGTGATGTCAGTGAGCCGGTCAAATGTGTGCTGGACATTCTCATTGTCATTTCGCTTGAAGCGGTTGAAGAGGTTGCGAAGAACACTGATTCTCTGATCTCTCTGGGTTGAGATGCCTTCATTGACCTTAGAGAGCCAGTCCCAAACCAGCTTGGATGTCTTCAAGGCACTCACACGGCCGTACTGTCCCTTGGTCAGATGACCACAGATAATATTCTTGGCAGTAGAGTCCAGTTGAGTGAACTTCTTGACATCAGCAGCAGTGACACCTTCTCCAGCCTTGCGAACGCCGTTTTCGACGACATACCATAGGTCGACGTCAATGGCTTCAAGATGCATGCGCATCTTATTCTTCCAGTAGGGATATTCAGTTCCATCGAAGACGGGACATGCAGCGGAGACTTTAATTATCCCTGCAGTTGACATAGCTAAAACTCCAGGTGGTTAAACCGAATCACATAGAACAAGGGAGCACCTTGCTCTGATACCAATTGAAAGTGCGTTATATCGACTAGAGGGGGGGTGAATAGGCGATTTTTATGAAAGTCTTCAAAACGTGGAAGTTATGAAGACAAACAAAGTAGACAAGCCTATCACTATGCAGCGGAAGTTAGATTACACAAAGCAAGCCATAGTCAAGTATACAATATAGTGAAAGCACAGTGACAAATAGCTTCAGTGTAATGCGGATCAGGTAGGAAGAAGTTATGAAGCCAAACAGATCATACAGTCAAGTTGTGAAGACAGAAGATAAACCAAGCATGCAATGGCTTCACAATGTGTACTGGTAAGTAAAGGGAGGTGAAGATGAAACCAGTGACACGTTGAAGACAATGATATGTTGGACCAGTTCCAGTTGCTGTGACAACTGTACGTCTGGTTGGAGCGGCTAGGTATTTAAACCAAAGGACACACAGTCCCGGACACCCAGTCCTGAACACGCAGCTCAGGACACCCAGTCCTCACCGTTTTCTCCTTGAGCTAAGGTCACACAGACCTCGCCCAATCACTCTGGTAAGTCTTCAAGGTAGACTCCCAAACCTTCACAGACTTCGTTCACCGGCAATCCACAATTTCTCTTGGATGCTCAGAACACGACGCCTAACCGTCTGGAGGATGCACAGTTCTCAAGTGTAATAAGTCTTCAGATCACTCAGACAAGAAGACTTAAGTGATGCCCAATTACTCTGGCTCTGGGTGGTTAGGGCTTTTCTCCTCGCTAGGGATTTTCTCTCAAAGGCTTCGAGGTGGGTTGCTCTCAAACGACAAAAGCCGTGCACTGAAATCTGAGCAGCCAACCGTTTATGGTTGTAGGGGTGGACTATTTATAGCCACTTGGCAACCCGACCTGATTTGTCTGAAATGACCCTGGGTCACTAAGGAACTGACACGTGTATCAACGGTCGAATTTCGAACTCACACAACAACTTTACTTGGGCTACAAGTAAAGCTGACTTGTCTGACTCTGGACAAGATTTTCTCTCATTGTCTTCACTCGAAGACATAGGATTTGAATTAGGCATCACTTCAGTCATCCTGACTGGTTCTCTTGGACCCCACTTAACAGTACGGTGGTTCCTATGACACAACATGAATGAAGTAAAACTACGAAGGATCTAAGTCTTCGAGTTCCATATGCTTCATGGGAGTCTTCACATGTCATTGTCTTCAATATGAATGTCTTCATAAACCACCATTGCCTTCAATGTCTTCGTACATTTTTAGGGGTCATCTCTGGTAGCTAAACCGAATCAATGAGGGACTTCTACCTGTGTTATCCTGCAATTCTCACAAACACATTAGTCCCTCAACTAGGTTTGTCGTCAATACTCCAAAACCAACTAGGGGTGGCACTAGATGCACTTACAAAAGTCAATAACACCAATTGTAAGTTGATTATAGATGGAGGAAGCTACACCAACGCGGTCAGCAAGGGATTGGTGGAAGCTTTGGGGTTACCTACATGGAAGCACCCACAACCACACTGCATTGAGTGGTTATACCAGTCTGGTAAACTGAAAGTTACTCACAAGGTGCGTGTGAATTTTTCAGTAGGTGACTATAAAGATACAATAATTTGTGATGTCTTGCCAATGGATGTATGTCACTTGTTATTGGGAAGACCATGGCAGTATGACCGTCGTGCCACACACGAGGGTCGGTCCAACACTTACTCCTTTTTGGATGCCGGAAGACGTTGTGTGCTCCAGTCTATGTTTGTGGAAGAAATCAAGGTGGATACAAATATTTCCTTGAAGAAGAAGAAGGTCAGTAAAATTGTTGCAAAACCGAGGATGGTTTTGATTCAAGGAGGAGGGGATGATGTGCCCGTCAGTGCCATAGCAAAAACTGATCATATTACAAATTCTAATATTTTGATGATGGGTACAATGGCACTTAAAATACCATCACCAGAACCAGAGCCTGAAGAAGTCAAACCTAATTGTCGTATGCCAAACTGGATAATTGTCGGTGCTATTTCGGTCCAGGTCACATGAGGTTTACGTGCAGAAGCGTTCTAAATCCAAGTTGCTATAGTACGGTTAAGGTATATTTTGGTTCCTAGTGATCAGCGTGGCCGGATAGTTAATTAGTAAATTCTTGATTGTTAGGTAAAGGAACTTTTCCTTAGGCGTGAGATTTAGAGGAGTCGTAGTAGTACTAGGAGTCCTGTTCGATTTATGGTTAGGAGAGAGAGTCCGTACCAGTTTTGCTTTGCTCGGGCGCCGGTTTGATCGGGTGTGTGATGCCTATATAAAAGGCTGGCTATGGGCGATGTAAAGGTCAGATTTTTGTATTAGTCGTGAGTTTAATAAAACTACAGAAAAAGTCCCATGTCGGGGGACACCAAATATCTTTGTTGCTGATCCGAAGGGATTTTGTTGTTGCTGCGTGTGGAGTCGATCCAATCTACTCGACACAAGTTTCTGATCTTACGGTCTTGCATCTTTGCTCGATCAGAATTTCTTGTTCCTGCTGCTAGTACCGTGAAAGATCGGGCCGTCGACGACTCGCCATCTAGTCGAGTCTCCATCATGGCGTCTGTGGAGTTTGTGGCGTACCTTCTGTGCAGGTTTCAGATCCAGCCACAAGTGCTCTGCGGTGGTGTTTGCAATGTCTCGGCGGGTCGGCGCCCTCGAGTAGGGGTGGAAGGGGATCGGGTTCCCCTCCCCGGCAGCAGCAACGCCGCAGGTGCCGATTCGGCTGGTTCTTGAGTTCCTCGTTCCTAATCTCCGCCGGGTGGCTCGACAGTTTCTTCCTTTCGGCGACTCTCCCGACGGCTTTCCCTCTTCCATTGGTCTCCATCGACGCCTGCGTTGCAGCTTGCGTGTGGGTGCTCTGGCATGATGTGGTTGGCCCCATTGCTGGCCCGGTCTTGAGACCAACCTATGCTCTAGCTCTCGGGTGAGCGTCTCTACACTTCGACGGTGCGGCACCTTCAATCCTAGGCAAGGGGAAAGGATCCCCTTCGGTGTGAGAGAAGGCATGTGTTGTGTAATCTCTAGTTTCGGGTTTCAGCCATGTGCCCGACCGATTTAGGCGGCTGCAGATCCTCGTGGCTTCTTCATAGTTGTTTCAGGGCCGTTGTGTAGAGGGCTTATCCTCAATTAGCTGCTCTTCATAATCTGATGTTCGCTGGTTGTAGGTGTAGCTTAGTAAGCTGTCCATCTTTCTCCCTTGTATCCTTTAGCCGTTGCTTTGTTCATGGTCTGCTCTTGTACTCCTGGCCGGTTGATGGTTTTGTTAATTCAAAGTCGAGCTTCCTTGGAGCCTTCGTTCCAAAAAAATCATGAGCTATGGATTTCATCCCTTCTCCTAGCACACCATAAACATATGGACCCAAGATTACCTCTTCCACACCTTACACCTACCATCTCCAGTGTAACCTTGGCCATTTGTTAAGGACCCTCTGAATGAAACCAAGGGGGCGACATCAAGGGTCAAGACTCCAAGTGAGCATGTACACAAAGATTTATCCAAGACTCGCTCGGGAGCTCTAGAGTTGAGTCGGAGGAGTGTCGTACGAACCCGATCAACTTCAAGAAAGTGAATTTTGTAGAAGTGCCAAAGAGTCTAGCTAGTATGACTTGGGCCCATGACCAAACCTCCCCTGACGATTCTCTAGCTTAGTACTAGGTCACGCTAGGTTGAGACGATTGAACCTATTCAAAAAACATCAAAGTGTCAAATTTGGTAGGTGTACGATGTTGTTATAAGATCGTTGTACATACAACACTAATATATGTTCTGATTTTGCTGCTAATGGTGCACCCGCTAATCATCATTGAGATCATATTGCTAATGGTACCTCGTAATCACCTGTTATTTCCACTACAACATGTAATTTCTTGTAATTAATAAATAACCAGTTTATGCCAAATTTAATTGTCTTATTGTCTTATTTGGTCCATATGACTATCAAAATGAAGGAGTAGGAAATACATGTAATTGCAGTGCCATGACCACTCGGAATGTGCTATAGCAATTTGTATGCAGCCAAGTTTGCTCGATAATTTCAAAGGAAAAATAAAGGATTCCTGCAAAACATTTAAGGCCCCGTTTGGTAACAAAGTATTCTCAAAATACTATAGTTTTTATATTACTGTAGTTTTATTTACATAGGGTTATTTGGTTGCCTTTAAAAATTGTGATTTCAATACTGCAGTTTTTGCCTACCCCGATGAGAGAGGTTCCGAGACATGTTTTTTCCCCAAAACCCTAAAAGCTCTGGCGGCGCCCAAGGCGATTAGGGTTTCGGAGTGAAACCAAGATTTCGCCTGGGGATTCGTCGCCGGTGCGAAGGAAGACGTGCGCGCAGGAAGGCGCGCAGATGGCGGGCCGTGGTGCCGCAGGGAGCGATCCTGGGCGGGCGCTGGTGCGAGGAAGAAATTGGAGGGGGCCTTGGGAAAGCTCGATATATCTGAAGAAGAGGCGACTCCTCTAGTTCTTGACGATCGGATCGAGGGAGGACCGGCGAAGTGGCTGTTGGCAGGGAAGGTACTACACCAGAATCAGCTTCATATCCAGACCATTACCAACGCTCTTCGGCTGGCGTGGGGGAATCCACGTGGTTTGCAATTTTGATCTACAGGAACCAACGTGTTTGTGGCTGAGTTTGGAAATCAGCGAGATAGGGACCGTGTTTGGGGAGGATCGCCATGGCACATCAACAAGAATGCTGTGGTGCTAGCTGAGTTTGATGAGTGTATGAGGCCGGATGAAGTTAGGTTTGATCGGCTGCAAGTTTGGGATAGGGTCATAAACCTACCCTACAATTTGAGGGATGAGGCATGGTGGAATCCAATAGCCAAACAGATGGATAAGGATGCGCAACTGGTGATGTTTGATCACAATGGCGGATATCTGCGGGCGAGGGTTTCCATTGAGGTAGCAAAACCGACCAGGAGGTGGATTTTGATAGACTCTGCCAGGAGAAAGAAGGTTGACATGTATGAAATTCAGTATGAACAGCTACCGTACTTTTGTTTCTCCTGCGGCAGATTGGGACATTCAGATCTATACTGCCCTACCCCGGGTTCACGTGATGAGAACGGGAACTTGCCGTTTGGCCCTTCGCTGCGTGCACCGGATGAATTCAAGAAGCAAGGGTCCAATGATAATTCCTCCAAGGATCCGAGAGCAGGTGCTCAAAGTAAGGCTACCACCAAGAATTCAAGCACCAACAAGGACTCGGGAGAGGAAGTGATATCTCCGCATAAGAACAAGCAACAGTCAAAATGTAAAGAGGCTCCTACACAGGTTTATAGGACAGTGGCTAAAACCTTGTTTCTTACTGATGGAGGAACATCGGCGGATGAGGCAGGTACAAGCTTGAGCAAAGATGATACAACCTCAGCCAGCAATGAAACTGAGAACGAGGGGCTGTTCCGTGAACCGAAGAAAAAGAGACCCACTCCAGAAAACTCGGCAGAGACCGCGTCACGGTCCTGCCAGGAGCAATGAGCCGTTTGAGCTGGAACTGCCGGGGGCTTGGGAACCCCGAGGCAGTTCGGGAACTTCCCAGCATTGTGAAGTTGGAAGGACCCACTCTTCTCTTTGTGATGGAAACGAAAATTAAAGCAAAAAGAGTTGAGGATCTGAAGTACTCGCTAGGTTTTAGTGGGTGTTTTGCTGTAGACAGTGCCGGCCTTAGCGGCGGTATTTGTCTTTTTTGGTCTCTAGATGTATCTGTTGAGTTAAAAAACTACAGCCAGAATCACATTGATGTGGTTGTGAAGAGTAATATTCAGGATTTGACTTGGCGTTTCACTGGTTTTTACGGAGCTCCGCAGGCAGAAGATAGGCATCATTCCTGGCGGTTCTTGCGTACACTTTATACGCTACCACATGCTGCATGGTTGAGCATGGGTGACTACAATGAGACATTATACCCCTCTGAGCACTTTAGTAGATCAGCGAGATCGGAAAATCAGATGCGTGCTTTCCGGGAGGTAATAGATGAGATCTCTTTCCAAGACTTGGGCTGGTCCGGAACAGCCTACACTTGGGATAATCACCAAGCTGGTGGAGCAAACGTGAAGGCTAGACTCAACCGCGCTTTTGCAAATGAAGCTTTCCGGCAACTCTTCTAGCATATACGTGTCAGACATATCCCTTCGGTAGAGTCTGACCATTGTTTTGTGTTTGCGGAGATTAAGGAGAGCCTGCCAACGTCGACACAAAACAGAAACAATTTAGATACGAGAACGTTTGGCTCCAAGGAACGCTGGAACCCTGGGGCTCCAAGGAGTTTGGCAGTCTGACACGCTATGTTAGGCAATTGCAGAAGCGACTAGATCGTCTTTGTTGCCGGTCCATTGGCACCGGTCCGACGGAGGAGGAGAAAGCTGTTGTCAAGAAACTAAAGGAGGCCTTGCATTAGGAAGAAATCTGGCTTCGACAACGGTCCCGTGTTCCATGGCTTCGGGATGGTGACCGAAACACTTCCTACTTTCAAGCTCAAGCAGCCTAACGCAAATGAATGAATAGGATCTCAGGATTGAGGTGTGCCGATGGATCTACTTGTGCTTCTGAAAGTGAGGACAAGGAAGAGGTACAAAACTTTTATCAGAGTTTGTATCGCTCCCAGTGTTGGGGAGACTCTAGTTTTCTATTATCGCATGTACCAGAGAGAGTCACCCCGGCCATGAACAATGAGTTGAATAAACCCTACACGGTAGAGGAGGTCAGGGTCACGCTGTTTCAGATGGCGCCCTCCAAAGCTCCTGGAGTGGACGGTTTTACTGCAGGGTTCTACCAGCGTCACTGGGTTTTGCTAGGTAACGAGGTGACCTTGGCAGTTTTGGACTTTCTTAATGGAGGGGAACTACCGACAGGACTGAATGACACGTCGATAACACTGATACCTAAGGTACGTCACCCCCAATCGATCACACAATATCGCCCCATTGCCTTGTGCCCGGTGCTTTACAAGATTGCAGCTAAGGCTATAACGAACCGGCTATGAAGCTTGATGGATTTTATAATCAGTGAGGAACAAAGTTCTTTTGTTCCTAGACGTCCTATTACAGACAATGTACGTGTGGCTTACGAAAGTATCCATACGATGAAGAGGAGAAAAAAGGGAAAGAACTTCTCTTGCGCGGTTAAGCTTGATATGATGAAAGCTTACGACCGTGTTGAGTGGCATTATCTCGAGGCTATATTGGTACGTTTGGGTTTCAATATGGGCGTTGTCAGACTAATAATGAAGTGCGTTTCCTCTGTACGAATCAACGGGGAACTACTTCCTTACTTCACACCCACCAGAGGTTTTCGGCAAGGAGATTTGGTGTCACCATATCTTTTTCTTTTGTGTGCCGAAGGCCTCTCCTCATTGTTGAAACACTACAATGGAGGAACCATCGATAGGGGACTACGGGTGAGCTATAGATCACCGTGGGTTACTGTAGGACCTTGAAGTAGATGTGTCTAGAGGGGGGTGATTAGACACTTCATGCCAAAGTTGCAATTTTTAAGCTTTTTCGGTTTGAGTGGAGTTTAAGCATAATTTCAACACTCACAATACATATCAAGCAAGTATGCAAAGTGTATATAGGCAGCGGAAAGTAAAGCATGCAACTTGCAAGAATGTGAAGGGAAGGGTTTGGAGAATTCAAACGCAATCGGAGACACGGATGTTTTTCCCGTGGTTCGGATAGGTGGTGCTATCCTACATCCACGTTGATGGAGACTTCAACCCACGAAGGGTAACGGTTGCGCGAGTCCACGGAGGGCTCCACCCATGAAGGGTCCACGAAGAAGCAACCTTGTCTATCCCACCATGGCCATCGCCCACGAAGGACTTGCCTCACTAGCGGTAGATCTTCACGAAGTAGGCGATCTCCTTGCCCTTACAAACTCCTTGGTTCAACTCCACAATCTTGTCGGAGGCTCCCAAGTGACACCTAGCCAATCTAGGAGACACCACTCTCCAAGAAGTAACAAATGGTGTGTTGATGATGAACTCCTTGCTCTTGTGCTTCAAATGATAGTCTCCCCAACACTCAACTCTCTCTCATATTATTTGGATCTGGTGGAAAGAAGATTTGAGTGGAAAGCAACTTGGGGAAGGCTAGAGATCAAGATTCATATGGTAGGAATGGAATGTCTTGGCCTCAACACATGAGTAGGTAGTTTTCTCTCAGAAATAGGATGCTGGAAGTGTAGGCTTAGTCTGATGGCTCTCTCCACGAGTGAAGAGGAGGTGGAGGGGTATTTATAGCCTCCACACAAAATCCAACCGTTACACACAATTTACCAATCTCGGTGGGACCGAATCAGAAAACTCGGTCGGACCGAAATAGTAAACCTAGTGACCGTTAGGAATTTCGGTGGGACCGATTGGAACAACTCGGTGGGACCGATGTGCTAGGGTTAGGGAAAATCCAAAACTCGGTTTGACCGATTACTCAAACTTGGTGGGACCGATTTGGGTAATAAGCAAAGCAGAGAGTTGGCCAAGCAAACTCGGTGGGACCGATTGCATATCTCAGTGGGACCGAGAGTAATGCAGTAGGTAACAGAGAGTTTGCAAGCCCATCTCGGTGAGACCGAGATCCCATCGGTGAGACCGAACTGATTAGGGGTTGGCAGTGGCTATGACATGTGAAACTCGGTGGCGCCAGGTTGAAAGAATCGGTATGACCGAGTTTGAATTAGGGTTTAGGTCATTTGTGGATATGGGAAAGTACCTGAGGGTTTTGGAGCATATCATTAAGCACTTGAGCAAGAGGCTCATTAAACAACACCTCATCCCTCCTTGATAGTATTGGCTTTTCCTATAGACTCAATGTGATCTTGGATCACTAAAATGTAAAATGAAGAGTCTTGAACTTCAAGCTTTAGCCAATCCTTTATCCTTAGTTTCTTGGAGACCTTCCCACACCTTTTAGTCCATGCCACTCCATTTTTGAACTTATCTGAAACATACTAGGTGAAACCATTAGTCCAACAAGAGATATGTTGTCATCAATTATCAAAACCACCTAGGGAGCACTTGTGCTTTCAATTTCCCCCTTTTTGGTAATTGATGGCAACATACATCAAAGCTTTAGATAAAGATACAAAGAATAGTAAGTAAAGCTTTGGAAGGACATGTAACAAACATAGGCTCCCCCTACATGTATGCAATCATGTGAATATAAAATATAGAAGCATGTGAGAGCATAATCATGACAGAGTAGGCAATGTGTTACATGTATCTTGGCCATATGCATTAGAGCAAAAGATTATTGAGGAAAATACCTTCATGCTCATGAGTCCTTCTTGCAAACAGTATGTACATAGGCAAGAATTCCTCATACTCATGATTTTGATGCATACACTTACCTTGTAGTCTTAAGTTGTCTTAGGATGGAATGAACCTGCACAAACAAGGTTAGATAACACATGTACATCCACTAGCCAGAGCAAACAAAAGAAACCACAAGAATACCAAGACTGGGATGACATGTAGAGAGTAAGTACTAGGTACTACATTGAATTCAACATGTCCCCAAGAATAAAGATATGCAATGAATTTGACTGATTTCTTTCCCATGGGTGTCTTGCTCCCCCTGTGTCTTTCATGGGATATTGGGATGTAACGCCCCGAGACCGATGTGCCAGCTGTCGTTCTGTTATTCATTGTGGTTGCGTTGTCATTGCTTGCGTGTCATGCATCGCATATCATGTCATCATGCGCATTTTCATTTGCATACGTGTTCGTCTCATGCATCCGTGCATTTTCCCCGTTGTCCGTTTTGCAATCCGGCGCTTCGTTCTCCTCTGGTTGCCTATTCTACCTTTCTTTCATGTGTGGGGATTAAACATTTCCGGATTGGACCGAGACTTGCCATGCGGCCTTGGTTTACTACCGGTAGACCGCCTGTCAAGTTTCGTACCGTTTGGACTTCGTTTGATATTCCAACGGTTAACCGAGGGACCGAGAAGGCCTCGTGTGTGTTGCAGCCCAACACCCCTCCATTTTGTCCCAAAAACCCACCTAACTCTGTTCCATCATCTCGGTCGTTCGATCACGATCGCGTGGCCGAAAACCGCACCTCATTTGGGGCTTCCTAGCTCCCTCTACCTATAAAAGAGCACCCCTCCCCGAAATTTCGGATCATTTCGCAGTCTAAACCCTAAAACTCCTCCCTCAGCGCCGCCGGACAAGTCCACTCCGCCGCCGGATGCGGCCGCCGCCTCCAGCCACGTCACTCGGGCCAATAGCAGGCCGCCACGTCACCCGCGCCGCCTCCTGCACCAATCAGACGCCGCCACATGCCCTCCCCGCGCACCACTTCGCCGGGGCCTGGAGGAGCCCGGATCCGGCCCTCCCCGGCCCGGGATCTGCCGCCGCCTGAGGTTCCCGCCTCCCCGCGCCTGCTTCACCACGTCACCCGCGCCGGAACACAGCGTCGCCGCCTCTCCGATCCTCATCGCCGGCGCCGACCATCGCCGCCGAGCCCGCACGCCATCGCGGCTCCTGCTCGGGATCCGCCCCGCGCTGCCGGAGCTCACCCACCGGAGCAGCCGCGCCCGCGGCCATCTTCCTCCGCCACGCCCGGATCCGCACGTCTCCTGCCGCCTCGCCGGACCTCGCTCTCCCCGCCGGGATCTTCCAGCACCGCCGCCGCCATGGATCGGGAGGAGCCCGATCCAGCCGCTGCCTCCCCGGCTCCGTTGACCTGCCGCGTGGGCCGCGCCCGAGTCCGGCCCAGCGAGCGCCTCCGCCTCCTTCCACGTGGGCCACCTCCTCCGCCCCGCGGCCCAGCATCCCCGGCCCAACGCAACCGCCTGCCGGCCTGCTTCCCCTCCTTCCACCCGAACCGGGCCAGGCCCAGGGTGAGCTGCCCCTCCAGCGCCCCTCCGTGTTTTTTTTCTCGGTTGGGCCAGCAGATTTCGGCCCGTGTTGTTTTTTCAGCGTCCGGACGATTTAGCTAATTATCCAGAGATGGCAGTTTTGCAGAATAGCCCCTGTTCTTCATGCATTTAATAACTCACAAACCGTGCATCGGATTAAAATGATTTATATACGAAACTTGCTCAGAATTTTGCGTAGATTAATAATATCCAACTTTCATGCCTGCTTGAAATATTTAAAATGATGTTTGCATATATTTGTCCCTATGCCATGCTAAAATGATTTAATTCATAACTATTTAACCGTAGCTCCGAATTAAATAAACTTTATATGTAAATGGGGTAGAATTTTGCCTAGTTTAACATGGTGACCCCTCTTTGCATGTTTAACAACTCTAAAATTGTGTTTAGGGCAGAACAGTACCAAATCTAAAATATGCTATGGGGATTTACCGAAATTGTTGTTCGTTGCTTCCGGCCTCATTTAACCTTGACTAGATAGGTAGTTTTCATTTGCTTCACCCCTTGCCATGTTAATCAACATTTAATATTGTTGGGTACATAACCGAGAGAGAACTAAATAATTGATGTGGAGTTCCGTCAATATGCAACGAGTTGCATATTGAGCTCCACTTAAATTTGTAGGATTGCTTGTGCATTTTGCCATGCCATGCCTCATTAAACCGGACATGCATCATACTTGTTTGCGCATCGTGCCATGTTGTTGTCGTGGGTGTTTACTATGTTGTGTGCTTCTTTTCCGGTGATTGCTTCTTCGGGTTGGTTCCGATAACGTCGTGTTGTGAGGATTCATTCAACTTCGTCCGTTTGTCTTCTTCATGGACTCGTTCTTCTTCCTTGCGGGATTTCAGGCAAGATGATCATACCCTCGAAATCACTACTATCTTTGCTATGCTAGTTTGCTCGCTCTTTTGCTATGCCATTGCTATGATGCCTACCACTTGCTTGTCAGCCTCCCAAATTGCCATGTTCAGCCTCTAACCCACCATTGTCCTAGCAAACCGTTGATTGGCTATGTTACCGCTTTGCTCAGCCCCTCTTATAGCGTTGTTAGTTGCAGGTGAAGATTGAAGTTTGTTCCTTGTTGGAACATGGAGACCGTTCCTTGTTGGAACATTTATTTACTTGTTGGGATATCACAATATATCTTACTTAATTAATGCATCTATATACTTGGTAAAGGGTGGAAGGCTCGGCCTTATGCCTGGTGTTTTGTTCCACTCTTGCCGCCCTAGTTTCCGTCATATCAGTGTTATGTTCCCGGATTTTGCGTCCCTTACGCGGTTGGGCTATAATGGGAACCCCTTGACAGTTTGCCTTAAGTAAAGCTTCTCCAGCAATGCCCAACATTTGTTTTACCATTCGCCACCTAGCCTTTTCTTTCCCTTGGGTTCTGCAGACTCAAGGGTCATCTTTATTTTAACCCCCCCGGGCCAGTGCTCCTCTGAGTGTTGGTCCAAACAGAGCCACTTGCAGCGCCACCTCGGGGAAACTCGAGGGCTGGTTTTAGTTGTACGTAGTGCTCATCTGAGTGTGCCCTGAGAAAGAGATATGTGTAGCTCCTATCGGGATTTGTCGGCACATTCGGGCGGTGTTGCTGGTTTAGTTTTACCCTGTCGAAATGTCTTGTTGTACTGGGATACTGAGTCTGATCGGAATGTCTCGGGTGGAGGTCTATTCCTTCGTTGACCGTGAGAGCTTGTCATGGGCTAAATTGGGACACCCCTGCAGGGATTTGATCTTTCGAAAGCCGTGCCCGCGGTTATGGGCAGATGGGAATTTGTTAATGTCCGGTTGTAGAAAACCCGAAGTCGACCTTAATTAAAATGAATCAACCGCGTGTGTAACCGTGATGGTCTCTTTCCGGCGGAGTCCGGGAAGTGAACACGGTTGTTGGAGTTATGCTTGACGTAGGTAGTCCAGGATCACTTCTTGATCATACTTTTATCGACCGTGCTTTGCCTTCTCTTCTCGCTCTCATTTGCATATGTTAGCCACCATATATGCTAGTCGCTTGCTGCAGCTCCACCTCATACCTTTACCTTACCCATAAGCTTAAATAGTCTTGATCGTGAGGGTGCGAGATTGCTGAGTCCCTGTGGCTCACAGATACTTCCAAAACCAGCTTGCAGGTGCCGATGAGTCCGAGCAGATGACGCAACCAAGCTCAGGAGGAGCTCGATGAAGATCTTGTCCTTTGTGTTGTTTCGTTCTAGTTGATCAGTAGTGGAGCCCAGTTGGGGTCGATCAGGGACCTTTGTCGCATTTGGGGTTCTTCTTTTATTTTGGTTCCGTAGTCGGACCATGAGTGTATTTGGTTGATGTAATGCTTTATTCATGTAATTGTGTGAAGTGGCGACTGTAAGCCAACTATGTATCTCTTATTCCTTATTATATTACATGGGTTGTGTGAAGATTACCTCACTTGCGACATTGCCTTCAATGCGATTATGCCTCTAAGTCGTGCCTCGACATGTGGGAGATATAGTCGCATCGAGGGTGTCACAAGTTGGTAATCAGAGCCTTCCCCGACCTTAGGAGCCCCCATTGCTTGATCGTTTTTAGCAGCCGAGTTGTGTCTAGAAAAATGTTTTGAGTCCTTAGGAATTATATATCGGAGAGCTTAGGAATTCTTTTTACTTCCCAGTCTCCTCATCGCTCTGGTAAGGCATCCTGACGTAGAGTTTTGACTCTTCTCTTCTCAAATTTCACAAAAAAAATTTAGGATCACGCGAGTATCTTGGTTTTGTTCCGATGGCTTATGATGAGAATACTGTCTTGGTGCCTCCTGTCAGGGGTTTAGTGGAAGTGTCCCGGGGAGTTGAGCTCTGAGGTGTTGTCATCATAATTCTATCGTTGCAATTCTGGCATACTTGAGATATGTGCGCGACATCGAAAATCTCCTTTATGCAGTTCGTTGGTGAGATAACCTCGACGCCACCCAGTACTGGGGCGGGAGTTCGGGAGTATCGCCATAACTTGTATAACGGATGCTTTTCGAAGGTTGAGGTAGATAGTTTCCGAAGGTTTCTTGGTTATGTGTTGAAGGATGGATACAGCTGGATGTAGGATTTGCTAGCTTGGGTGAGATATTATGCTTCCCCTGTATCCCCAACACCTGATTGCATAACCGGAAAGTTTCGGGAGTTTCATAGGTGGGAATTCAAGTAGCTCTTAGGATATCTTTCCGACAGATGTATGATATGAAATTGGGGTTCGACGTCTAGTGGTTTGCCTATTCACGGTCGATTTTACAGTGGCCTCGTTGTGTCTTAAAGAGTCCTTGGCTATGCTGACTCGGGGACGCTTCGTATGTCATGTGCACTGCCTTGTACATGATGGTGCTGTACGGTCGAGCCAGTGTAGGTCCCACCACGAAAACTTCGGACGAAATCTCTATCATATGTTTGTTCCGGCTTATTTTGCAAGCCAACCCTTTATTTTTGTTTTGGGTATGGTATTCGAGTTGCTTCGAAGTCAGATGTTGATTCCATACCTTCCCTAAATGGTTTTCTCATACTTCTATGTGATTACTAATCCTTCTTGATCATCAAGATTGTTTTGTCAATCCTTTTTAATCGGTGTCTTTCTCTTCTAGTGAATCCGATCACTTCAATATTCGCAAGATCAATTATCACTTCTTCTCAACGGTGTTTGTTTCATCCGTCTCCAAGTTGTCTTTGTTTTTTCCCACCCTCCCTCCCTTTGTTTTTCTCCAAGGATTCAGATTTCTTAATCTAGTATCATCTTATTGATGAGAAGTCTCTCCATTCTTTTCCCTCAATATTCTTATCCGGTGATTCTCATGAAGATTCTAACGGAGCTTCAAGTTCATCATCTTTCGTTCTTTTCTTCTCCGGTGGAACCAATTCAAGCTTTCGGTGTTGATCATATCTTTTCCTCGTTTTAGAAGCTTTATCATGCCGGTGCAATTCTTAATCATTCACCTCTCGCTATTCATTTATTCCGGAGTGCTCAAGATATAACGAAGATTCGTGTTTCCACTCTTAATCCGTTCAAGCTATTTTGAGGATGTTATCTTATTCAAGCCTTTTTATTCACTGGTGCAATCTCTCCTTCTAATCGTTCTGCGGTGTTTCTTTTGAGTGGGCCCTAACCCACATGTCTTTTCGCAGGATCTTACCTGACTCTTCTGATATTCTCGGAGATATCCTCAAATTTCTTTTTTGAAGTTTGACATAAGAATGATTTATCATCAGTCAAATGTTTTTTTCTCCAAGATTTGTCGAATTCTTTTCATCGTTGACTCAACCTTTTCTATTTGGCATTCTGGAGTGCATCAACAATTCATGGTGGTGCTTCTCGTTGTCATTCTCATCATTTGAAGACCAAAGAAGATTTTTCTCTCAATCTTGCTCCATTCTCTTCAAGTTTCGCGATTCTGTCTGGTTGCCATCCTCTTATAATTATTTGCGATTGTGAGATATTCTTTTCAACCATCCGGAGTAATTTAGAAGTCTTTTCAGTTTTTTCATCCGGAGCCCATCATCTCATAATTATTCATTCCCATCTTTCAGTTATCGTACTCCTAATTTTACCGGTGCTTCGTTCAAGTGATCTCTAATCGACCCGTGATCTCTTCGCGCTCATGTATCTAAATTCTCTCAAGCATCTTCGTTCATTTGCTAATCCTTTCCGGTGTTTCTTTATCTTTACTTCGTTCATTTCCAATTCTTACGGTGGTTCGTTCAAGATTTCTATTCCTTCATCATCTTATCAATGTATTCGTGGGTTAAATCTTACCGGTGGTCCATTGAGTTTATGTTATATCTCTCTTAATCTTTTCTACGAGAATAAGTAATATGCAAAATCCGTTGATTGTCATCAATTTAAATTGGTGAAGGATAAGCATAATGTAATTCTTATTTTTGTTCATCCAAGTGATTAATTCTTTATTCCGGAGCCTCATCAAAATTCTCGGTTTCATTTGTTTCATCTTTTCTTTTCCCGGAGTTCCAAGCTCTCTCAACTATATCGTCATGAAGATCCATCTAATCATTACAAGGTTTCACTTTGTGTTTTCAACTTCTCTTTCTTTTCGTATCCTTTTGTTTACCGGAGTTCCTCATGGAGAATCTACATGATGGTTCATCTATGATTTAATTCATTCTCGAAGTGTTCATCAAGATTTTTTCAGAGGAGCTCAAGCATTCTTCATCTCGCATTCCGAAGTGCATTTTCTTTCTTCCGTATCATTCGAGATGGTTTGATGTCATTCTTGATAATTTGAGCTCATGCTTCATGATTCACATGTTGTTAAGAATGAGGTATTTTAAATCCATCATCCTATTTGTTAGATTTGCCTTGGGTTATATTTCACCTAAAGCCTTCCCTAAGGACTGTTGCTATTATGGTGCTTATAAATGACCCAAGTCCTTCTTTTATCCTCCCAGTGAAATAAGTTTCTCATCTCTTTGTTCTTATCAATCCAATTCTTTTCCCGTGAGTGGCAGGTTTTTCATCTCTTAATTTGAGAGGTATTCCATAAGACCATATCAAGCTTATTATTTTCGTTATTGGTTTTCCAACAACTCCGTTCGACCCTTGTCCTAAAGATGCCTTTTCAAGCTCTCTTGTGGCAGAAGTTGGCATTTTCTCCTCATTTCTCCTATTTCAGTTATCTATCTTCTATTCTTTTGTTCCGGAAGCATGGCGAAGTTGCTCTCTTCAACCCATCTTCTTGTTTATCAGGATCGTGTTCTTGTCGTGCCTATCCTTTTAATTGGAGTGTTGTGTCCTCTTTTCAAGTATCCTCTCATCTGTCAAGTTCAATTCCCTCCATTTACAGGCGGAGTGCTGTACAAATTATATCACTTTTATTCCTTCCCTATCTTGTTTAACCGGAGTATTGTGCCCCTTCGTTCAAGTTCTTGTCGCCTTATCAAGTCTTGCATCCTTTTCTCAACCGGAGTGTCGTGTTTTCATTTGAGCTCTCTCATCTTATCAAATTTTGACTCCCTTCTCAACTAGAGTGTTGTCTGAGATATTTCTTACCCTTTGTTCCATCCATTCAATAGTTATGGAGGCAGTGTGTTGTGATTTCATCAAGTATCTTCTCATCTTATCAAGACCTTATTCAATTCTTTTTCTTCCCTACCGGAGTGCTTTCAACTTTGTTCTTCCTTGTCCCTCTTTTCTAACGGAGTGTTTTCGACTTTGTTCTCCTTTGTTCTATTCTTTTCTCGAATTTGTTCAACCTTTTCAAGGTTCTTTGGTTTCACTTGTTTGTCAAAGAAGCAACTTAGTTTTACCTCTTCTTTTTCCCTTTCGTTGTTTCCCCGGTGCCATTCTAGATCTCGGGACGAGATCCTCTCGTAGTGGTGGAGTGTTGTAACGCCCCGAGACCGATGTGCCAACTGTCGTTCTGTTATTCGTTGTGGTTGTGTTGTCATTGCTTGCGTGTCATGCATCGCATATCATGTCATCATGCGCATTTTCATTTGCATACGTGTTCGCCTCATGCATCCGAGCATTTTCCCCGTTGTCCGTTTTGCAATCCGGCGCTTCGTTCTCCTCCGGTTGCCTATTCTACCTTTCTTTCATGTGTGGGGATAAAACATTTCCGAATTGGACCGAGACTTGCCATGCGGCCTTGGTTTACTACCGGTAGACCGCCTGTCAAGTTTCGTACCATTTGGACTTCGTTTGATATTCCAACGGTTAACCGAGGGACCGAGAAGGCCTCGTGTGTGTTGCAGCCCAACACCCCTCCATTTTGGCCCAAAACCCACCTAACTCTGTTCCATCATCACGGTCATTCGATCACGATCGCGTGGCTGAAAACCGCACCTCATTTGGGGCTTCCTAGCTCCCTCTACCTATAAAAGAGCACCCCTCCCCGAAATTTCGGATCATTTCGCAGTCTAAACCCTAAAACTCCTCCCTCAGCGCCGCCGGACATGTCCACTCCGACGCCGGACGCGTCCGCCGCCTCCAGCCATGTCACTCGGGCCAATAGCAGGCCGCCACGTCACCCGCGCCGCCTCCTGCACCAATCAGACGCCGCCACATGCCCTCCCCGCGCCCCACTTCGTCGGGGCCCGGAGGAGCCCGGATCCGGCCCTCCCCGGCCCGGGATCTGCCGCCGCCTGAGGTTCCCGCCTCCCCGCGCCTGCTTCGCCACGTCACCCGCGCCGGAACACAGCGCCGCCGCCTCTCCGATCCTCATCGCCGGCGCCGACCATCGCCGCCGAGCCCGCACGCCACCGCGGCTCCTGCTCGGGATCCGCCCCGCGCTGCCGGAGCTCACCCACCGGAGCAGCCGCGCCCGCGGCCATCTTCCTCCGCCACGCCCGGATCCGCACGTCTCCTGCCGCCTCGCCGGACCTCGCTCTCCCCACCGGGATCTTCCAGCACTGCCGCCGCCATGGATCGGGAGGAGCCCGATCCAGCCGCTGCCTCCCCGGCTCCGTTGACCTGCCGCGTGGGCCGCGCCCGAGTCCGGCCCAGCGAGCGCCTCCGCCTCCTTCCACGTGGGCCACCTCCTCCGCCCCGCGGCCCAGCATCCCCGGCCCAACGCAACCGCCTGCCGGCCTGCTTCCCCTCCTTCCACCCGAACCGGGCCAGGCCCAGGGTGAGCTGCCCCTCCAGCGCCCCTCCGTGTTTTTTTTCTTGGTTGGGCCAGCTGATTTCGGCCCGTGTTGTTTTTTTCAGCGTCCGGACGATTTAGCTAATTATCCAGAGATGGCAGTTTTGCAGAATAGCCCCTGTTCTTCATGCATTTAATAACTCACAAACCGTGCATCGGATTAAAATGATTTATATACGAAACTTGCTCAGAATTTTGCGTAGATTAATAATATCCAACTTTCATGCCTGTTTGAAATATTTAAAATGTTGTTTGCATATATTTGTCCCTATGCCATGCTAAAATGATTTAATTCATAACTATTTAACCGTAGCTCCGAATTAAATAAACTTTATATGTAAATGGGGTAGAATTTTGCCTAGTTTAACATGGTGACCTCTCTTTGCATGTTTAACAACTCTAAAATTGTGTTTAGGGCAGAACAGTACCAAATCTAAAATATGCTATGGGGATTTACCAGAATTGTTGTTCGTTGCTTCCGGCCTCATTTAACCTTGACTAGATAGGTAGTTTTCATTTGCTTCACCCCTTGCCATGTTAATCAACATTTAATATTGTTGGGTACATAACCGAGAGAGAACTAAATAATTGATGTGGAGTTCCGTCAATATGCAACGAGTTGCATATTGAGCTCCACTTAAATTTGTAGGATTGCTTGTGCATTTTGCCATGCCATGCCTCATTAAACTGGACATGCATCATACTTGTTTGCGCATCGTGCCATGTTGTTGTCGTGGGTGTTTACTATGTTGTGTGCTTCTTTTCTGGTGATTGCTTCTTTGGGTTGGTTCCGATAACGTCGTGTTGTGAGGATTCGTTCAACTTCGTCCGTTTGTCTTCTTCATGGAATCGTTCTTCTTCCTTGCGGGATTTCAGGCAAGATGATCATACCCTCGAAATCACTACTATCTTTGCTATGCTAGTTTGCTCGCTCTTTTGCTATGCCATTGCTACGATGCCTACCACATGCTTGTCAGCCTCCCAAATTGCCATGTTCAGCCTCTAACCCACCATTGTCCTAGCAAACCGTTGATTGGCTATGTTACCGCTTTGCTCAGCCCCTCTTATAGCGTTGTTAGTTGCAGGTGAAGATTGAAGTTTGTTCCTTGTTGGAACATGGAGACCGTTCCTTGTTGGAACATTTATTTACTTGTTGGGATATCACAATATATCTTACTTAATTAATGCATCTATATACTTGGTAAAGGGTGGAAGGCTCGGCCTTATGCCTAGTGTTTTGTTCCACTCTTGCCGCCCTAGTTTCCGTCATATCGGTGTTATGTTCCCGGATTTTGCGTCCCTTACGCGGTTGGGCTATAATGGGAACCCCTTGACAGTTCGCCTTAAGTAAAGCTTCTCCAGCAATGCCCAACATTGCTTTTACCATTCGCCACCTAGCCTTTTCTTTCCCTTGGGTTCTGCAGACTCAAGGGTCATCTTTATTTTAACCCCCCCGGGCCAGTGCTCCTCTGAGTGTTGGTCCAAACAGAGCCACTTGCAGCGCCACCTCGGGGAAACTCGAGGGCTGGTTTTAGTTGTACGTAGTGCTCATCTGAGTGTGCCCTGAGAAAGAGATATGTGCAGCTCCTATCGGGATTTGTCGGCACATTCGGGCGGTGTTGCTGGTTTAGTTTTACCCTATCGAAATGTCTTGTTGTACTGGGATACCGAGTCTGATCGGAATGTCTCGGGTGGAGGTCTATTCCTTCGTTGACCGTGAGAGCTTGTCATGGGCTAAGTTGGGACACCCCTGCAGGGATTTGATCTTTCGAAAGCCGTGCCCGCGGTTATGGGCAAATGGGAATTTGTTAACGTCCGGTTGTAGAAAACCTGAAGTCGACCTTAATTAAAATGAATCAACTGCGTGTGTAACCGTGATGGTCTCTTTCCGGCGGAGTCCGGGAAGTGAACACGGTTGTTGGAGTTATGCTTGACATAGGTAGTCCAGGATCACTTCTTGATCATACTTTTATCGACCGTGCTTTGCCTTCTCTTCTCGCTCTCATTTGCGTACGTTAGCCACCATATATGCTAGTCGCTTGCTGCAGCTCCACCTCATACCTTTACCTTACCCATAAGCTTAAATAGTCTTGATCGCGAGGGTGTGAGATTGCTGAGTCCCTGTGGCTCACAGATACTTCCAAAACCAGCTTGCAGGTGCCGATGAGTCCGAGCAGATGACGCAACTAAGCTCAGGAGGAGCTCGATGAAGATCTTGTCCTTTGTGTTGTTTCGTTCTAGTTGATCAGTAGTGGAGCCCAGTTGGGGTCGATCAGGGACCTTTGTCGCATTTGGGGTTCTTCTTTTATTTTGGTTCCGTAGTCGGACCATGAGTGTATTTGGTTGATGTAATGCTTTATTCATGTAATTGTGTGAAGTGGCGACTGTAAGCCAACTATGTATCTCTTATTCCTTATTATATTACATGGGTTGTGTGAAGATTACCTCACTTGCGACATTGCCTTCAATGCGATTATGCCTCTAAGTCGTGCCTCGACACGTGGGAGATATAGTCGCATCGAGGGTGTCACATGGGAGAAGATAGGGAACCGAAAATCAGAGCTAAAATATACAAATGAATATGTCTTTAAAAGATATGTGACATCTCTCCTCTTGAACATCAAGCATCTGGGATCCTTGAGTATTGTCTCTCCCCCTAGAGATCTCTTTCTCCCCCCTTAATACAATATCTGGGACGTCTGGGATCCTTGAGACTTTCTCTCCCCCTTTAGTGCTTTGATGTGATCTCTCTCTCCCTGAAGATAGGCTTTGATGTTATGTCTCTCTCCCCCTTTGACATCAATTTCCAAGAAGGTTTTTCTGGAATCCGTCGAATAGGGTTGGTCCTTGAGACTCAGCATAAAGCAAAGAATAAAATTGTGATGCTTGTAGAGGACAAGGTTCATTGAGTGGAGCTGGATGAGAAGAAATGTAGAACAAGTGGCAAACTGTTTTTCTGACTGCAAAGTCGGTGGCACCGAGTGGCATATTTCGGTGGTACCGAAAAGATTCGGTTGGACCGAAGATTGCAAGTCGGTGAAACCAAGTTTACACAGAGAAAAACACTTGTCACCTCAGCTCACTAGACATGTAAGATCTCACAAGGATTTGCAATGAATTAAATGCAGAAAATGCAGAACAAAAACAAAAGGAAAAGAGAAGAGACTAAAAGATCTAGATGAAGTTTTTTTAAAAAGAGAAGGGAACAAATAACCAAGCATGAGACAAATGCAATAACACACAGAAGGAACACAAGAGAACTTCATCTAGAGTTGGGAGGTGACATAGTCACCTATGTTAGAGTATATTGACTTAGGAGTCAAGTGAGAACACTTGATCATAGGTCATACTCATCGTTTAAGCTCAAAATGGGGTTACCATTTTTCGTTTAAGCATCTTGATGTATTCACATCTTGTTGAGTTGCTTTGACTCATGTCTCGGAGTAAAGCTTCTCTAAGATGGAACAACATACCTTGGGTGGTGATGTGGTTCTTTCTCATGTAGTTGAACTTGTGTGGGTGCTCATGGTTGATGTAGCCCATCAAGAGTTTGGAGCACCACTTGGAGTTTGAGTTCATCTACCTACATGGATTAGTTCTTGCAAGGAAAAGCACTTGTGTATCCAAAAATGGCATTCATGAAGCTCAACATAGGATTTGTCAAAGGATATGTTTGAATGATTTTGTGCGTCCTTGTCTTCAACCACCATCGTGTAAAGACTTGGTGATGTAGAGATTGCTCAAGATGTGAGTGAGTCGCAATCTCATGGAATTAGATTCAACCAAGCACCTACATGGGTTAGACAACATGCAAGGTACAGATATATCCAAGACATAAGATAGTCATCATAAGAGATATATCATGGATTAGTCATAAGCTCATGTCTTGCATGTATCCAATGGAGTTCCTACTCCAAGTTCGAAGCATCAATGATGTTCAATTCTCCTCTCAACCTGCAAAACACTTTCTCATCAAGTGGTTTAGTGAATATTTCCGCTAATTTCTTATCAGTGCGAACATGCTTAAGATTTATGTCACCCTTAGCAACATGATCTCGAATGAAATGATGACGAACTTCAATATGCTTAGTTCGAGAATGTTGTACAGGATTATGACCAATTTTGATAGCACTTTCATTATCACAAAGCAGTGGAACATGTTTCACATAGATCCCATAATCTTTAAGAGTTTGGGTCATCCAAAGTAATTGAGCACAACATGAACCAGTGGCAATGTATTCCGCTTCGGCGGTGGATAAGGATACTGAGTTTTGTTTCTTGGAGGACCAAGACACAAGGGATCTACCAAGAAATTGACAAGTACCCGAAGTTGACTTTCTATCAACCTTGTCTTCGGCATAATCCGAGTCGGAATAGCCAACAAGATCAAAAGAAGACCTCTTAGGGTACCAAATGCCAAAATTTGGTGTATGAATTAAGTATCTAACTATCCTTTTCACAGCCTTAAGATAACATTCTTTAGGGGCAGCTTGATATCTTGCACACATGCACACACTTAGCATAATATCGGGACGTGAAGCACATAGGTATAACAATGAACCAATCATAGAGCGATAAACCTTTTGATCAACCGATTCACCATCTTTGGTCAAATCATTATGTCCACTAGTAGGCATGGGTGTAGACATACCTTTGCATTCTTGCATATTGAACTTCTTGAATAAGTCCTTGGTGTACATTGTTTGAGAGACAAATGTACCTTCCTTAGTTTGCTTGATTTGCAAACCGAGAAAGAATTTGAGTTCACTCATCATAGACATCTCAAACTTTTCTGACATTAGCTTTCCAAACTTTTCACTAAAGAGAGGGTTAGTTGAACCAAATATGATATCATCAACATAAATTTGGCATACAAATAGTTCTCCATTAACCCTTTTTGTAAAAAGAGTAGAATCAATTTTACCAATTTCAAAACCACTTGCAATAAGGAACTTGGTCAAGCATTTATACCATGCTCTAGGAGCTTGTTTAAGACCATAAAGAGCTTTGTGAAGTTTGTAAACATGATTAGGTTTCTTAGGATTGACAAAGCCGGGAGGTTGTTTGACATAAACTTCCTCCTCTATTTCACCATTTAGAAAATCACTTTTAATGTCCATTGGTACAAGGTGATGTTATGGTGATTAGCATAGGCAAGTATGATGCGAATGGACTCAAGTCTAGCAATGGGAGCATATGTCTCACCATAGTCCATACCTTCGACTTGTGTGTACCCTTGGGCAACGAGACGTGCCTTGTTGCGAACCACTTGTCCATCTTCATCTTGCTTGTTGCGAAACACCCATTTGGTACCAATGATGTTGTGGTTGTCGTCGGGCTTCTCAACCAATGTCCAAACTTGGTTTCTCTCAAAGTTGTGTAGCTCTTCATGCATGGCGTTTATCCAATCCGGATCTTCCAATGCTTCTTCAAACTTCATAGGTTCAATGCTAGAGATGAATGAATAGTTTTCACAAAAGTTAGCTAAACGAGTTTTTGAGCGAGTGATTCTCCCGGTTTGTATATCATTGAAGATTTGCTCGACGGGATGATCTTTGGCAATTCTTGCTCGAACTCGTGAGAGCTTTTGCTTGGGTCTTCGTTGAACATTTTCTTCATCTTGTTCTTCTTCTTGGCCTTCTTCATTGTTGATGTTGTCATTGTCTTGTCGTGGTGGAGAGGGAGGTTGTTGATGTTCGTCTTGATGCATTTCCTTGTCTTCTTCATCTTGGTGTGTCCCACTTGTGGATGCTTCCGTATCAATTCTTGGTTCACCTTGTTGTGAAGTAGAAGCCTCCACTTGGACGGATGAAGTACTCTCCTTCACCTCCGTTGGACGAACTTTGCCTATGGGCAAGTCTTGGATTGCTTCTGAAGGGTCTTTGTCTCCTACATCAATTGGCAATTGCTCTACTTGCGAGCCATTAGATTCATCAAACTTCACATCTACCGTCTCTTCAACCTTTCGGGTGAAATTGTTGTAGACATGGTAAGTGTGAGAGTTTGAGCCATAACCAAGTAGGAAACCTTCATGAGATTTAGGAGCAAACTTTGAACGATGATGCTTATCAAGAATGTAGCACTTTGAGCCGAATACTCGAAAGTATCCAACTTGGGGTTTGTTACCGGTGAGGAGCTTGTATGCCGTCTTGCCGAGTAGCTTGTGAAGATACAACGATTTTTTGCATGACAAGCTGTCTCAACCGCTTCTGCCCAAAAGTGCTTCGGCATCTTGTATTCATCAAGCATTGTTCTTGCCATTTTGATGAGAGTCCGGTTCTTCCTCTCAACAACTCCATTTTGTTGAGGTGTGTACGTAGCCGAGAACTCGTGTGAAATCCCTTCTTCGTCAAGAAAGGTGTCCACATTTATGTTCTTGAACTCCGTTCCGTTGTCACTCCGAACCTTCTTGATCTTCATGTCAAACTGATTTTGGGCCTTCCTAGCGAAGTTTTTGAAGATCTTCTGGACCTGCGACTTGTCATTAAGAAAGAACACCCATGTAAATCTTGGAAAATCATCAACTATAACTAGACCAAAAGAATTTCCACCGAGACTCTTGTAGGCGTTGGGACCAAAAAGATCCATATGAAGTAGCTCGAGTGGCCTCCTTGTGGTCATGATGTTCTTCACGGGATGTCTTCCTCCAACCTGTTTACCTGCTTGACAAGCACTGCAAAGTCTATCCTTATCAAATATGACATCGTTAACTCCAAGGATATGATTTCCTTTAATAAGCTTGTCAAGATTTCTCATGCCAACGTGACCTAGTCGTCTATGCCACAACCAACCTTTTGAGTATTTAGCAATAAAGCAAGTTTTAGGTTGTGCCTTTTTAGAGAAGTCGACAATGTAAAGGTCACCTTTACGCATATCGGTAAAGACCATTTTATGATTGTCTCGACGAAACACTTGGCAATCTACCTCAGTAAATAGGACATTTAAACCGAAATCAGCAAGTCTAGATATTGAAAGTAAGTTGTAGCCGAGAGATTCAACGAGCATGACATTTTGAATGGAACTATCATGTGAGATGGCCACCTTACCAAGGCCAACTACTTTACCCTTTGAATTATCACCAAAGGTGACATATTTTCGAGGGCCGTCATTTTTAGCAAGCTCACGGAACATCTCCTCATCTCAGGTCATATGATCAATACATCCACTATCAAGAACCCATTCTTTTCCTCCTGATTCATATCCCCGAAGATTTGCTGTAAGACCAAAGTGTCTCATTGCATCATCAAGATTGAAGTCACTATCATCATCATCATCATCATCATCATCATAGTATTCATGTTAACCATGATCTTGTGACTCATCATTTCCTAGAGAGGGTAATTCATTAGATAAATGATCATCAAAATGGTCACTTTCATGAATTCTTATAGCTTCGAATATAATATCACTAATGATTCCAACATCTCCCTTAGCTCGCTTGAGATTGGCAAGCTAAAGTAGACAATCACCAAAGTTAGGATCACTAGAGTTCATCTTACTCAAGGCAATAGATTTATGGAGAATTTTATCCAAAATTTTTAAGGAATGGTCAGGAAATCGTTCCTCAAGAAATTTCCATATAGTATAAGCACAATTAAGAGTAGGGAAACTAGCAATCAAGTTTTTGGGCAATCCTCTAATGATGAGCTCAATAGTTCTAAGATTGCGAATCATGTCAATATCTTCATCTAGGGTAGGATGCAAAGGATCAATGTGAGGTGCACAAGGGCTAGCAATATACTTGTTCAAATGATATTGGTTGAAGATTACAAGCATCTCATTTTTCCACTCATGAAAATATTCTCCATCAAGAATAGGCACTCTATGTCTAAGACTCCCTAAAGTAGACACATCCATCTTCCTCCAATGGTGATTAAACCAGGGCAATGGAGACCAAAGCTCTGATACCACTTGTAGGACCTTGAAGTAGACGTGTCTAGAGGGGGGTGATTAGATACTTCATGCCAAAGTTGCAATTTTTAAGCTTTTTCGGTTTGAGTGGAGTTTAAGTATAATTTCAACACTCACAATACATATCAAGCAAGTATGCAAAGTGTATATAGGCAGCGGAAAGTAAAGCATGCAACTTGCAAGAATGTGAAGGGAAGGGTTTGGAGAATTCAAACGCAATCGGAGACACGGATGTTTTTCCTGTGGTTCGGATAGGTGGTGCTATCCTACATCCACGTTGATGGAGACTTCAACCCATGAAGGGTAACGGTTGCGCAAGTCCACGGAGGGCTCCACCCACGAAGGGTCCACGAAGAAGCAACCTTGTCTATCCCACCATGGCCATCGCCCACGAAGGACTTGCCTCACTAGCGGTAGATCTTCATGAAGTAGGCGATCTCCTTGCCCTTACAAACTCCTTGGTTCAACTCCACAATCTTGTCGGAGGTTCCCAAGTGACACCTAGCCAATCTAGGAGACACCACTCTCCAAGAAGTAACAAATGGTGTGTTGATGATGAACTCCTTGCTCTTGTGCTTCAAATGATAGTCTCCCCAACACTCAACTCTCTCTCATATGATTTGGATCCGGTGGAAAGAAGATTTGAGTGGAAAGCAACTTGGGGAAGGCTAGAGATCAAGATTCATATGGTAGGAATGGAATGTCTTGGCCTCAACACATGAGTATGTAGTTCTCTCTCAGAAATAGGATGCTGGAAGTGTAGGCTTAGTCTGATGGCTCTCTCCACAAGTGAAGAGGAGGTGGAGGGGTATTTATAGCCTCCACACAAAATCCAACCGTTACACACAATTTACCAATCTCGATGGGACCGAATCAGAAAACTCGGTCGGACCGAAATAGTAAACCTAGTGACCGTTAGGAATTTCGGTGGGACCGATTGGAACAACTCGGTGGGACCGATGTGCTAGGGTTAGGGAAAATCCAAAACTCGGTTTGACCGATTACTCAAACTCGGTGGGACCGATTTGGGTAATAAGCAAAACAGAGAGTTGGCCAAGCAAACTCGGTGGGACCGATTGCATATCTCGGTGGGACCGAGAGTAATGCAGTAGGTAACAGAGATTTTGCAATCCCATCTCGGTGAGACCGAGATCCCATCGGTGAGACCGAACTGATTAGGGTTTGGCAGTGGCTATGACATGTGAAACTCGATGGCGCCGGGTTGAAAGAATCGGTATGACCGAGTTTGAATTAGGGTTTAGGTCATTTGTGGATATGGGAAAGTAGCTGAGGGTTTTGGAGCATATCATTAAGCACTTGAGCAAGAGGCTCATTAAACAACACCTCATCCCTCCTTGATAGTATTGGCTTTTCCTATAGACTCAATGTGATCTTGGATCACTAAAATGTAAAATGAAGAGTCTTGAACTTCAAGCTTTAGCCAATCCTTTATCCTTAGTTTCTTGGAGACCTTCCCACACCTTTTAGTCCATGCCACTCCATTGTTGAACTTATCTGAAACATACTAGGTGAAACCATTAGTCCAACAAGAGATATGTTGTCATCAATTATCAAAACCACCTAGGGAGCACTTGTGCTTTCAGTTACCCATTTTCTTTTTGCAGATGATAGTCTCATCTTCATTAATGCAAGCAATCCGAGTGCTCTGCGGCTAAATGACATATTGAGGATCTATGAGGAAGCCTCGGGTCAGAGTATCAATATGGAAAAAAGTGCCATATACTTCAGTTCAAATACTCCCACAGATCTGAGGCAACTTTTGAAGACAACCTTGAACATCCAGGTTGAGGCGTTTAATGAGAAGTATTTGGGTCTCCCTACTGCTGTCGGCTGGATTACGAGTGGGACATTTGATCACATCAGTGAGAGAGAGCCAGGGCTAGAATGCAAGGATGGTCGAAAAAATTACTCGCTTGTGCAGGTCGTGAGACCTTGTTGAAATCAATGGTTCAATCAATTCCAACCTATCCAATGAGTATGTTTCTGTTAACCAAAAAAGTTTGTAAGAGTTTGACGGCTCTTATGGCTAAATATTTCTGGAGCAGTTCTCTTGACAAAAGATCATTGCATTGGGTGTCTTGGAAGGAGCTTGCAACGCCCAAGTGCAAAGGCGGGATGGGTTTCAGAGACCCACATTATTCAATCTTGCCATGCTGGGGAAACAGGGATGGCGTTTTCTCACGAACCCTAACTCCCTTTGTGCAAGAGTATTGAAGGGACGGTATTTTCCAGACACGGATTTTATGCATGCAGCCTTACCCAAGTCGGCTTCGGCAACTTGGAAAGCTATTATAGCAGGAAGAGAAGCCCTTCGAACCGGCTTGATCTCCCGTGTTGGAGACGGCGCTACTATTGATGTTTGGAATGACAAATGGATTCTAGGTACTATTTCTATGTCACCCATCTCAAGACCAGCGAACAATGCTATCCAAAGGGTGGCAGATCTTATCGATACATCAAACTGGACTTGGAAGCAAGAGGTGGTCCGGGAGAATTTCTTTGCCCCAGATGCTGAGGCCATTCTTAATATTCCTCTTCGGCATGGGGGAGGGGATGATTACCTTGCTTGGGCATTCGAAAGATCAGGCAACTACACTGTGAAGTCGGCGTACCGTGCTCTTGTGACTCAGAACGAGCGTTTGGCTCCAGATGAAGGGACGGCTACCGGTACCTCCAATGATGAACAACAGATGTGGAAAGCCTTGTGGAAATTGAATGTTATCCCAAAAGTGAGAGTTTTTTGGTGGAGAGTTCTTCATGGGATTCTTCCAGATGAAGCCACTCTCAATTATAGACACATTGCAGATATTCGCAGATGCAAAGTTTGTCTTGCTATGGATGAGGATCTAAAGCATGCCTTGATACATTGCTCGCATGCTAAGCGCTTCTGGGAGGAGGCGTGTGCATGGTTCGGGCTTCGTCTTCCACGGCTACACCCGGACTCGTGGGCTCGCGACATTTTATGTGATCCGCGCTTTACGGATGATGATCGTGTAAAGATCACCACCATTATGTGGTCTATCTGGCATTCCAGGAATCATATCAAGCACGGGGAAGAAGGTCGAGACCCTACAGCGACAATCCGAGCTACAAAGGAGGCCATTGCACTTCTTCACTTACCGCGCAAGGATACGCTGGTCTTTCCTGGATATGGGTGGCGGCCTCCTGATGATGGGTTTGTGAAAATCACAACTGATGGAGCTCTCAACCTGGCGGATGGCAGGGGAGGCGCGGGAGGCATTGCTCGAGCTCGTATGACTCTTCTAGGTGCCTGGTGCAAGCCATATGTGGAGATTTCGGATCCCTTGATCATGGAGGGACTTTCTTTGCGAGATGGTGTTCGTTTCGCTTCTCTTCGTGGATTCTTGCATGTGATAATGGAAGTCGATTGCTTGGAGTTGGTGACACTCTGGAACACTCGTCACAATTCTCGTTCAATTGTGGCTCCTTTACTTTTAGAGATTGGAGAGCTTAATACTCATTTTTTCTCTTTTGTTATTCAACATGTAAACAGGTCAGCCAATATACCGGCTCACTTGTGTGCTAAGCGTGCATGCACACTTAATGTGACCGATAGTTGGCTTGACGAGACTCCTAACTTTTTGGTGTCCAGCCTCTTGGCTGATTGTTTCAAGAATGCGTTTATTCAATAAAGCTCTCTGAATTTCCCCGCAAAAAAAATACTGCGGATAGAGCTTAGGCAGTAGGCAGGGTGCAACTACAAACTGTCTGAGTTGAGGTCTTTTAGTTGTTTGTTACCTGCGGCTGCAGTACTTGAACACTATGCTTCTTTCATCAGCATTGGCAAACAGGTGACATGGGAATTTTTTTCACTCTTCCCTATTGTCTATATGATGAGTCAGATGATATTTTCATCATATTTTTTACTAGCTGGTAAATGTTTTGTTTGATTTTCATAGAACAGCCGTCAGTGGCGTAGCCAGCCCAATAAGCCAGGGTGGTTCGTCAATACAAATATTTACATAAATTTATTTATTTTCAAAGAAATATATTTTTTACTACACTATATACAAGCTATGGAGAAATTTCAGGGTGGTCCATGGACCACCCTGACCACCCCCTAGCTACGGCACTGGCAGCCGTGTGTGGTGCTTATCTTATAGAGAAGAATGTTTGAGCCAAAATATATATGTTTGATTCATGTGCCTTCTCCTTGCAAATGTCTGGTATGAAGATTTTCAAGTACCTATTGCTGAGAGGTCATCTGCTAATTACTCCACCAGCGTCGCAGTCGCTAATCATCATTAGTCTAATCAATCTGTATATTCTAGTACTACAATGGCTAGTAAGTTTCGAATGCATGCACGGCTAACGGCTAGCCAAGAAATTTTACAGCGTTTTGTGACGTAGCCAAACATGTCCTTTGTATTGTGAATACTTCAAAAAACGCTGCTATATTTAAACCATGGTATTTAATACCTATATACTAAATTACTGTAGTTTTTGATACTTTGGTTTTTATTGTATTTTGCTATCAAACATAGCCTAAGTAGATGGGAAATTTTCAATAAAATGTAGTACAAAGTAATACGCAAAAAAGACTCAATCCTTTTTTCGAAAAAAAAGACTCAATCCTACAAATCAAACAATCTAGAAAGAAATTTTATGTGGATTTTAATCCCTCAAAATCTCTACAAAAATCCTTTTGAATCAAATAGACCGCCCTACATTAATTATCAAGTAAACACGACTCTCATCATCATCTTTGTCGTCATCGTGGTTGTCATCGTCGTCGTCAGTACCAGCAGGGCCTGCATCGTTCTCATACCCATCATAGTCGGTAGCGCTATGCTCAAACTCGGTCTTGGGCTTGGACCACTCGTCGTCGGCCGGCAGCGCGAAGCGGCATTGCGGGCAGAGGCAGCTGACCCGTAGCCAATCGGAGATGCAGCTGTTGTGGAAGCCATGGGAGCACGGCAACTTCCTCATGTCGTCACCATCCTTGAAACTTTCCAAGCACACGACGCACTCCTCCTCCCTCGTATCCCCCACGGCCGCCCGTGCCAGTCCCGCGATCTCCTCTTCCGAGGCCGGGACGGCGCCGAAGCCACCGCCCCTCTCATCGCCGTCGGTAGCATCGTCTTCATACACAATAGCGCCGAAGTCACCGTCCCTCTCGTCGTCGTCGGAAACATCGCCTTCATACGCAGTAATTTGCGTCATCAGAAACAAGTTCGCGAGAAGTGGCGCGTGGGACGGCGAAACGACCGCAGAGTCTTGGTGTGGCTGTTCGTCGGCGGCCATCGGGAAGGCCTCGTTGTCGTGGTCGGAGCCGTTCATGTCCCCTGAAGCCACCGCAGAGTCTTGGGAGTGGACGAAGGAAGAAAAGGTGTGCCTACGTACGGTGATCAGCTGGGGGCAAATACCAGGGATGTCGCGGCATTTGTAGACGCCGCTGGCAGGCTACATAGCATACTCTGGTTCGGACTTGGATTCCAAGTGAGATGCTGATTCGGCCTAGGTTTTCTTGTCATTATAAAAATAGGATTCTTGTCTATGTTATTTTTTTGCGGGCATCCCCTCTACGTACTGTATTACAGTATGTCATACTACGCGGAGTTTTTGCTCTAGGCTTATCTGTACCCGCGCTCGAAAAAAGAATCATAACAAATACTAAAAAAGTACAAAAATTCCAAATTTTATTTGTGTGGTAGATAATTGGATGCGTGGGGTCCGCTTCAAAATTTAACTCATTTGAAGATCTGAGCAGCTTTCGGCAAAAAAAGACAAATTCAAGGTCTGTAAAAAAGTTTACTGTTTATGCACTATTCTAATCAGATTTGTCTTTTTTGCCAAGAGCTACTCAGATGTCTAAATGAGTTAAAATTTGAAACTGACCTCACGCATCAAATTATCTACAAAAAATTAGATTCTTTGAATTTTTTAATATTTATTTTGATTTTTTCCTGAACGGGAGCAGATTCGCCTGGCTGCCGAGTTGGATTTCTGCAAATACTACTACACGCCATGCGAGTATGTCAAACATCGATGTAAGAGCCGGTGTGCTAGTAGGCAGATTCTATTTCTGATCCATGCAAGTTAAGAAATTTTGTTGAATATATTTTACTTAAAATAATAAAGTAAATCAAAACCATGCACTTTTAAAGTTTGTTAGTTTGTTTTAACTGGTAGTTAAGAGCATCTCCACCCACCCCCCCCCCCCCCCCCACTCAGCAGGCACCAAGGCATCTTTTTTGTCACCGGCCAAAAAAACTCCCAGTCGTGTCCCCAGGAGTCCAAATTTCATCGGTTTGGGCTGAAATTGGCGTCGGCGGACCCAGGCTGAACCCAGCACGCTGCGGGGCGACCGAGGGCGCCGGAGAAAGAAAAATGGCGCCAAAACAACCCGTGCCAGATTCCCATCCTGTGGGCCCGCCGAGTCAACGACACTAGGCTTCCTCATCCTCATCTCCTTGTTGGAAATATGCCCTAGATGCAATAATAAAATGGTTATTATTATATTTCTTTGTTCATGATAATTGTCTATTGTTAATGCTATAATTGTGTTATCCGGAAATCGTAATACATGTGTGAATACATAGACCACAACACGTCCCTAGTGAGCCTCTAGTTGACTAGCTCGTTGATCAAAAGATAGTCATGGTTTCCTGACTATGTACATTGGATGTCATTGATAAGATACCGTAGGAGTGCTTTGGGTGTGCCAAACGTCACAACGTAACTGGGTGACTATAAAGGTACACTACAGGTATCTCTGAAAGTGTCTGTTGGGTTGGCACGAATTGAGACTGGGATTTGTCACTCCGTATGACAGAGAGGTATCTCTGGGCCCACTCGGTAATGCATCATCATAATGAGCTCAATGTGACCAAGTGGTTGATCACAGGATCATGCATTACGGTACGAGTAAAGTGACCTGCCGGTAACGAGATTGAACGAGGTATTGGGATACCGATGATCGAGTCTCGGTCAAGTAACATACCGATTGACAAAGGGAATTGTATACGGATTGATTGAATCCTCGACATCGTGGTTCATCCGATGAGATCATCGAGGAGCATGTGGGAGCCAACATGGGTATCCAGATCCCGCTGTTGGTTATTGACCGGAGAGTCGTCTCGGTCATGTCTGCGTGTCTCCCGAACCCGTAGGGTCTACACACTTAAGGTTCGGTGACGCTAGGGTTGTTGAGATATTAGTATACGGTAACCCGAAAGTTGTTCGGAGTCCCGGATGAGATCCCGGACGTCACGAGGAGTTTCGGAATGGTTCGGAGGTGAAGATTTATATATAGGAAGTCAAGTTTCGGCCATCAGGAAAGTTTCGGGGGTAATCGGTATTGTATCGGGACCACTGGAAGGGTCTCGGGGGTCCACCGGGTGGGGCCACCTATCCCGGAGGGCCCCATGGGTTGAAGTGGGGGGGGGGGACCAGCCCCTAGCGGGCTGGTGCGCTCCCTTGGGCCTTCCCCTGCGCCTAGGGTTGGAAACCCTAAGGGTGGGGGGCGCCCCACTTGGCTTGGGGGGCAAGCCACCCCCTTGGCCGGCGCCCTCCCTTGGAGATTGGATCTCCTAGGGCCGGCGCCCCCCCTAGGGACCCTATATATAGTGGGGGGAGGGAGGGGACCCGCACCCTAGCCCCTGGCTTCTTCCTCTCCCTCCCGTGACACCTCTCCTTCTCGCAGTGCTCGGCGAAGCCCTGCCGAGATCGCTATAGTTTCCACCACCACGCCGTCGTGCTGCTGGATCTCCATCAACCTCTCCTTTCCCCTTGCTGGATCAAGTTGGAGGAGACTTCTTCCCAACTTCTCTTGAACACTTCCGCGCGCGATCTACAAGGGTATGTAGATGCACTCCATTCTCTCTCGTTGCTAGATGACTCCATAGATTGATCTTGGTGATGCGTAGAACATTTTAAAATTCTGCTACGTTCCCCAACGGTGGCATCATGAGCTAGGTCTATGCGTAGTTTCTATGCACGAGTAGAACACAAAGCAGTTGTGGGCGTCGATATTGTCAATTTGCTTGCCGTTACTAGTCTTATGTTGATTCGGCGACATCGTGGGATGAAGTGGCCCGGACCGACCTTACACGTACGCTTACGTGAGACTAGTTCCACCGATTGACATGCACTAGTTGCATAAGGTGGCTGGCGGGTGACTGTCTCTCCCACTTTAGTCGGATCGGATTCGATGGAAAGGGTCCTTATGATGGTAAATAGAAATTGGCATATCACGTTGTGGTTTTGGCGTAGGCAAGAAACGTTTTGCTACAAACCTATAGCAGCCACGTAAAAACTTGCAACAACAATTAGAGGATGTCTAACTTGTTTTTGCAGCATGTGCCGTGTGATGTGATATGGCCAAAAGGATGTGATGAATGATATATGCGATGTATGAGATTGATCATGTTCTTGTAATAGGAATCACGACTTGCATGTCGATGAGTATGACAACCGGCAGGAGCCATAGGAGTTGTCTTTATTTATTTTTGACCTGCATGTCAACATAAACGTCATGTAATTACTTTACTTTATTGCTAGAAGTAATAGATGACGAGACAACTTCAAGAAGACACGATGATGGAGATCATGGTGTCATGCCGGTGACAACGATGATCATGGAGCCCTGAAGATGGAGATCAAAAGGAGCAAATGATATTGGCCATATCATGTCACTATTTGATTGCATGTGATTTTTATCATGTTTTACATCTTATTTGCTTAGAACGACGGTAGCTTAAATAAGATGATCCCTCGTAATAATTTCAAGAAAGTGTTCCCCCTAACTGTGCACCATTGCAAAGGTTCGTTGTTTCGAAGCACCACGTGATAATCGGGTGTGATAGATTCTAACGTTCGAATACAACGGGTGTAAGCCAGATTTACACACGCAATACACTTAGGTTGACTTGACGAGCCTAGCATGTACAGACATGGCCTCGGAGCACAGAAGACCGAAAGGTCGAGCATGAGTCGTATAGAAGATACGATCAACATGAAGATGTTCACCGATGTTGACTAGTCCGTCTCACGTGATGATCGGACACGGCCTAGTTAACTCGAATCATGTTTCACTTAGATGACTTGAGGGATGTCTATCTGAGTGGGAGTTCATTGAATAATTTGATTAGATGAACTTAATTATCATGAACTTAGTCTAAAATCTTTACTATATGTCTTGTAGATCAAATGGCCCATGTTGTCCTCAACTTCAACGCGTTCCTAGAGAAAACCAAGCTGAAAGATGATGGCAGCAACTATACGGACTGGGTCCGAAACCTGAGGATCATCCTCATAGCTGCCAAGAAAGATTATGTCCTAGAAGCACCGCTAGGTGACGCACCCATCCCAGAGCACCAAGATGTTATGAACGCTTGGCAGTCACGTGCTGATGATTACTCCCTGGTTCAGTGCGGCATGCTTTACAGCTTAGAACCAGGGCTCCAAAAGCATTTTGAGAGACACGGAGCATATGAGATGTTCGAAGAGCTGAAAATGGTTTTCCAAGCTCATGCCCGGGTCGAGAGATATGAAGTCTCCGACAAGTTCTTCAGTTGTAAGATGGAGGAAAATAGTTCTATCAGTGAGCACATACTCAAAATGTCTGGGTTGCATAACCGCTTGACTCAGCTGGGAGTTAATCTCCCGGATGACGCGGTCATTAATAGAATTCTTCAGTCGCTTCCACCGAGCTACAAGAGCTTTGTGATGAACTTCAATATGCAAGGGATGGAAAAGGCCATTCCTGAGGTATATTCAATGCTGAAATCAGCAGAGGTGGAAATCAAAAAGGAACATCAGGTGTTGATGGTGAATAAAACCACTAAGTTCAAGAAAGGCAAGGGTAAGAAGAATTTCAAGAAGGACGGCAAGGGAGTTGCCGCGCCCGGTAAGCAAGCTGCCGGGAAGAAGCCAAAGAATGGACCCAAGCCCGAGACTGAGTGTTTTTATTGCAAGGGAAATGGTCACTGGAAGCGGAACTGCCCCAAATACTTAGCGGACAAGAAGCCGGCAACACTAAAGGTATATGTGATATACATGTTATTGATGTGTACCTTACCAGTACTCGTAGTAGCTCCTGGGTATTTGATACCGGTGCGGTTGCTCACATTTGTAACTCAAAGCAGGAGCTGCGGAATAAGCAGAGACTGGCGAAGGACGAGGTGACGATGCACGTCAGGAATGGTTCCAAGGTCGATGTGATCGCCATCGGCACGCTACCTCTACATTTACCTACGGGATTAGTTTTAAACCTCAATAATTGTTATTTAGTGCCAGCTTTGAGCATGAACATTGTATCAGGATCTCGTTTAATTCGAGATGGCTACTCATTTAAATCCGAGAATAATGGTTGTTCTATTTATATGAGAGATATGTTTTATGGTCATGCTCCGCTGGTGAATGTTTTATTCTTAATGAATCTCGAGCGTAATGTTACACATATTCATAGTGTGAATACCAAAAGATGTAAGGTTGATAATGATAGTCCCACATACTTGTGGCACTGCCGCCTTGGTCACATAGGTGTCAAACGCATGAAGAAGCTCCATGCAGATGGACTTTTGGAGTCTCTTGATTACGAATCATTTGACACATGCGAACCATGCCTCATGGGTAAAATGACCAAGACTCCATTCTCAGGAACGATGGAGCGAGCAACCAACTTATTGGAATTTATACATACTGATGTGTGCGGTCCAATGAGTGTTGAGGCTCGTGGTGGCTATCGTTATGTTCTCACCCTCACTGATGACTTGAGTAGATATGGGTATGTCTACTTAATGAAACACAAGTCTGAGACCTTTGAAAAGTTCAAGGAATTTCAGAGTGAGGTTGAGAATCAACGTGACAAGAAAATCAAGTTCTTGCGATCAGATCGTGGAGGAGAATACTTGAGTCACGAATTTGGCACACACTTAAGGAAATGTGGAATAGTTTCACAACTCACGCCGCCTGGAACACCTCAGCGTAATGGTGTGTCCGAACGTCGTAATCGCACTCTATTGGATATGGTGTGATCTATGATGTCTCTTACCAATTTACCACTGTCATTTTGGGGCTATGCTTTAGAGACTGCTGCATTCACTTTAAATAGGGCTCCGTCGAAATCCGTTGAGATGACACCATATGAATTATGGTTTGGGAAGAAACCTAAGCTGTCATTTCTAAAAGTTTGGGGATGCGATGCTCATGTTAAGAAACTTCAACTTGAAAAGCTCGAACCCAAATCGGAAAAAATGCGTCTTCATAGGATACCCTAAAGAAACTATTGGGTATACCTTCTACCTCAGATCCGAAGGCAAGATCTTTGTTGCCAAGAATGGGTCCTTTCTAGAGAAAGAGTTTCTCTCGAAAGAAATAAGTGGGAGGAAAGTAGAACTTGATGAAGTATTACCTCTTGAACCGGTAAGTGGCGCAGCTCAAGAAAATGTTCTTGAGGTGCCTGCATCGACTAGAGAGGAAGTTAATGATGATGATCATGAAACTTCAGATCAAGTTGCTACTGAACTTCGTAGGTCCACGAGGACACGTTCCGCACCAGAGTGGTAAGGCAACCCTGTCTTGGAAATCATGTTGTTAGACAACGGTGAACCTTCGAACTATGAAGAAGCGATGGCGGGCCCGGATTCCAACAAATGGCTGGAAGCCATGAAATCCGAGATAGGATCCATGTATGAAAACAAAGTATGGACTTTGACTGACTTGCCCGATGATCGGTGAGCCATAGAAAATAAATGGATCTTTAAGAAGAAGATAGACGCGGATGGTAATGTAACCATCTATAAAGTTCGGCTTGTCGCTAAGGGTTATCGACAAGTTCAAGGGGTTGACTACGATGAGACTTTCTCACCCGTAGCGAATCTGAAGTCCGTCCGAATCATGGTAGCAATTGCCGCATTCTATGATTATGAGATATGGCAAATGGACGTCAAAACGGCATTCCTTAATGGTTTCCTTAAGGAAGAATTGTATATGATGCAGCCAGAAGGTTTTGTCGATCCTAAGAATGCTGACAAGGTGTGCGAGCTCCAACGCTCGATTTATGGGCTGGTGCAAGCATCTCGGAGTTGGAACATTCGTTTTGATGAGATGATCAAAGCGTTTGGGTTTACGCAGACTTATGGAGAAGCCTGCATTTACAAGAAAGTGAGTGGGAGCTCTGTAGCATTTCTCATGTTGTATGTGGATGACATACTGTTGATGGGAAATGATATAGAATTATCGGAAAGCATAAAGGCCTACTTGAAGAAGTGTTTTTCAATGAAGGATCTTGGAGAAGCTGCTTATATATTAGGCATCAAGATCTATAGAGATAGATCGAGACGCCTCATTGGTCTTTCACAGAGCACATACCTTGACAAGATATTGAATAAGTTCAAAATGGATCAGTCAAAGAAGGGGTTCTTGCCTGTATTGCAAGGTACGAGATTGAGCACGGCTCAATGCCCGACCACGGCAGAAGATAGAGAAAAGATGAGTGTCGTCCCCTATGCCTCGGCCATAGGGTCTATCATGTATGCTATGCTGTGTACCAGACCTGATGTAAACCTTGCCGTAAGTTTGGTAGGAAGGTACCAAAGTAATCCCGGCATGGAACACTCGACAGCGGTCAAGAATATCCTGAAGTACCTGAAGAGGACTAAGGATATGTTTCTCGTTTATGGAGGTGATGAAGAGCTCGTCGTAAAGGGTTACGTCGATGCTAGCTTCGATACAGATCTAGATGACTCTAAGTCACAAACCGGATACGTGTATATTTTGAATGGTGGGCAGTAAGCTGGTGCAGTTGCAAGCAAAGCGTTGTGGCGGGATCTACATGTGAAGCGGAGTACATGGCAGCCCCGGAGGCAGCGCAAGAGGCAATCTGGGTGAAGGAGTTCATTACCGACCTAGGAGTCATACCCAATGCGTCGGGCCCGATGACTCTCTTCTGTGACAACACTGGAGCTATTGCCCTTGCCAAGGAGCCCAGGTTTCACAGGAAGACCAGGCATATCAAGCGTCGCTTCAACTCCATTCGTGAAAGTGTTCAAAATGGAGACATAGATATTTGTAAAGTACATACGGACCTGAATGTGGCAGATCCGTTGACTAAACCTCTCCCTAGAGCAAAACATGATCAACACCAGAACTGCATGGGTGTTCAATTCATCACAATGTAACTAGACTATTGACTCTAGTGCAAGTGAGAGACTGTTGGAAATATGCCCTAGAGGCAATAATAAAATGGTTATTATTATATTTCTTTGTTCATGATAATTGTCTATTGTTCATGCTATAATTGTGTTATCCAGAAATCGTAATACATGTGTGAATACATAGACCACAACACGTCCCTAGTGAGCCTCTAGTTGACTAGCTTGTTGATCAAAAGATAGTCATGGTTTCCTGACTATGAACATTGGATGTCATTGATAACGGGATCACATCATTAGGAGAATGATGTGATGGAAAAGACCCAATCCTAAGCATAGCTCAAAGATCGTGTAGTTCGTTTGCTATAGCTTTTTCGAATGTCAAGTATCATTTCCTTAGACCATGAGATTGTGCAACTCCCGGATACCGTAGGAGTGCTTTGGGTGTGCCAAACGTCACAACGTAACTGGGTGACTATAAAGGTACACTACAGGTATCTCCGAAAGTGTCTGTTGGGTTGACACGAATCGAGACTGGGATTTGTCACTCCGTATGACGTGGAGGTATTTCTGGGCCCACTCGGTAATGCATCATCATAATGAGCTCAATGTGACCAAGTGGTTGATCACGGGATCATGCATTACGGTACGAGTAAAGTGACTTGCCGGTAACGAGATTGAACGAGGTATTGGGATACCGATGATCAAGTCGCAGGCAAGTAACGTACTGATTGACAAAGGGAATTGTATACAGTTTGATTGAATCCTCGACATCGTGGTTCATCCGATGAGATCATCGAGGAGCATGTGGGAGCCAACATGGGTATCTAGATCCCGCTGTTGGTTATTGACCGGAGAGTCATCTCGGTCATGTCTGCGTGTCTCCCGAACCCGTAGGGTCTACACACTTAAGGTTCGGTGACGCTTGGGTTGTTGAGATATTAGTATACGGTAACCCGAAAGTTGATCGGAGTCCCGGATGAGATCCCAGACGTCACGAGGAGTTCCAGAATGGTCCGGAGGTGAAGATTTATATATAGGAAGTCAAGTTTCGGCCATCGGGAAAGTTTCGGGGGTAATCGGTATTGTACCGGGACCACTGGAAGGGTCCCAGGGGTCCACCGGGTGGGGCCACCTATCCCGGAGGGCCCCATGGGCTGAAGTGGGAGAGGGACCAGCCCCTAGTGGGCTGGTGCGCTCCCTTGGGCCTTCCCCTGCGCCTAGGGTTGGAAACCCTAAGGGTGGGGGGCGCCCCACTTGGCTTGGGGGGCAAGCCACCCCCTTGGCCGGCGCCCTCCCTTGGAGATTGGATCTCCTAGGGCCGGCGCCCCCCTAGGGACCCTATATATAGTGGGGGGAGGGAGGGGACCCGCACCCTAGCCCCTGGCTTCTTCCTCTCCCTCCCGTGACACCTCTCCTTCTCGCAGTGCTCGGCGAAGCCCTGCCGAGATCGCTGTAGTTTCCACCACCACGCCGTCGTGCTGCTGGATCTCCATCAACCTCTCCTTCCCCCTTGCTGGATCAAGTTGGAGGAGACTTCTTCCCAACCGTACATGTGTTGAACACGGAGGTGCCGTCCGTTCGGCGCTAGGTCATCGGTGATTTGGATCACGACGAGTACGACTCCATCAACCCCGTTCTCTTGAACGCTTCCGCGCGCGATCTACAAGGGTATGTAGATGCACTCCTTTCTCCCTCGTTGCTAGATGACTCCATAGATTGATCTTGGTGATGCGTAGAAAATTTTAAAATTCTGCTACGTTCCCCAACACTCCTTGCCTCGGCTCCTGCGTGAATTAAAGTTGTCGCCGGTCAGCCTTCCATTGAAGGGCGGCGCAGTGATGGCGAGCTACCGTCGCGCGTCCCGACCTTTCCCGCCACGCGTCCACACCACTCCCGCCCTCTCACCGCTATAAAAGCCTAGTTTCAACACCGCTCACCGCACACTCGCCAAGCCATCTCTCTCGCCTGCCCCGCTCCAACGCTGACCACCTTTCTCGCCCCAAAACCCGGCCCTGATGGCTTGTCATCTCCTCTCTCTCCCTATCTCCTTCACCGTCCCCTCACTCGCCATGGTGGAGAGGTTCCCCAGTGATGGTGTGGCGGCCAACGGCTTCGGCCACCGCTGGCTGCATGAGTTGCAGGCTCGCCTACTGCAGGAGACGAACTGTTGGGGAACGTAGCATGCAATTTAAAAAAATCCTACTATCATGCAAGATCTATATCTAGGAGATGCATAACAATGAGAGGGGGAGAGTGTGTCCACATACCCTCGTAGACCGAAAGCGTAAGTGTTAGGTTAACACGGTTGATGTAGTCGAACGTCTTCGTGATCCAACCGATCAAGTACCGAACATACGGCACCTCCGAGTTCAGCACACGTTCAGCTCGATGACGCCCCTCGAACTCTTGATCCAGCAAAGTGTCGAGGAAGAGTTTCATCAGCACAATGGCATGATGATGGTGATGGTGATGTGATCCGCGCAGGGCTTCGCCTAAGCACTACATGAATATGACCGGAGGAGTAAACCGTGGAGGGAGACGCCGCACACGGCTTGGAACAATTGGTGTGTCTCCAATGGGTGCCCTGCCCACGTATATAAAGGAGGAGGGGAGGAGGACGACCACCAGGGGGCGGCTAGGGGAAAACGGAATAGGACTCCAAGTCCTATTTGCTCCCTTCCTTTCTTACGGAGGGGGAAACGGGAAGGGAGAGGGGAGAAAAGAAGGAAACAATAGTTCATGTTGTGGGTGTTCCATTGGTGGTTCAAGAGGATCTGCAACCTGTTCAAGGGCCAACAATAGTTGAGGTTGTTGGTTAATAAAATGCTATAAGTGAGGATAATCTTGTCCCAAATATGCCACAAGTTCAGAGTGCTAGATCTGCTTTTTCCAGCAGCAGTTCATGTTGTTGTTCAAGAAAATGCTATAGTATCAGCTATACCACAAGTACACACTGCTACAGCTGCTCCTCATGACAATGATATTGCTGTGGTCAAGGAAAATGAGGCAGCTCCAAATGTGCCAGGGGAGACCCAGGGCCTAGACCATAGAGCCACAATGAAAGGCAAAGCAGATGTCCCTATTCCTCAAGTTGGCACTTCCACTGATGGGCACAATAAAGGTATGGAGAGCTTTTCATTAACCAACTATCCTAGTTTACTAGATATTCACAAACTAGTTGAAAATCATGCATTGGATATTATTGATGGTGCCCACTTGATTTCTGAAGAAGGTTTGGACCTGTGGATTCAGCACTTTGCTCCAGCAACACAGGGAGAAGTGAACACTTTCAAAATTGACATACATGTAAGTTGGTTTAACTTCATAATTCACCTTCTTCTGACTCCTGATAAATTTGGTTGGGTAATGCATCTGCTAAAATCTGATCCGTGGAAAATACTTATTGCAAACTGTGATCCTGAAGAGACTATTTTGTTCCATATCCCTGATGGATGTGCCACTTCACAGGCTCCAAGTTGTAAGGAAATAATGTTGGTCCTGGGAAAGGAAAATGAGGGAATTAGTCCTACTGCTCATTCCTCAAGTGGAGGTGGAAGCCCACTTAAGCAAGTGTCTCCTAATAAAGTCATCCAATTGCCTCTAGGTGAAGCTGTCTCAAACAAAAGAAGAGACAAGGAACCTCTTGTGGAAACTGAGGTAAGGAGGAGTGATAGAATTAAGAAAGACAACAATGGTTATCGAAGGAAATCCTATGATGCTACCTCTTGCTTACCTTGTAATGCTATACCTCCAATTGTGCATAATAAAGTGGTAAAAAACCTGACTAAATCTTTCTGCAAGGTATCTGACGATGAGCTATGGGACAAGCTTTCCAAGAGGCCCAAGAAGAGAATTCAGGAGGATGTGGCCAAGGTCTCCAAGGACACTGGTGCTACAAAAACCACCTAATGTGTACCATGAAGTGCTCTCACCTTAGTACCAGTCCCATAGTTGTTTGGAGGAAGTCTAGTTTGGTGGTTGAATGTATGATATGAGATGTGCTTGATGTATTCAGAACATGTTTCATGTCTGTCTTTAAGACTTGGTGGCCTCTTTTGCCTACTGCCCTATTAATCAGTCAGTTAAAACCCTGGATGTGTGACTTCTATGAAGATGCTGAAGTTACTTTGCACTCTCTGAGAACTGCATTATCAAATCTAATCTCTTTCATGTTGGATTTGCATATTTGTGATTGTTGCTGCCTGTATGATATCTCAGACTGTATTAGATCACTGTACTACAATTGTCAAAAATTTCATAAGCTGTGTAACATACCAGGAGATGGGGCTTGATATTATAAAATAAACAAGAAGTTAGTTCACCATGAATAGAACCAGATCTTGGAATATTTTGAACTGGAACGTCTGGGTGTGAATTCCTCTGATAAATGGTTGGCTATTAGGCAAAAAGTTGAGGAGAGTGATGCTGGTATTTTATGCCTACAAGAAACAAAGAGAGAAAACTTTGACCTTGCTTACATACACAACTTCTGTCCTCAGAGATTCAACAAATTTGAATACTTGCCTTCTATTGGGGCATCTGGAGGTATTTTAACTGCTTGGAATGGGCCTCTGTTTACTAGAGAATTGCTCTTCCAAAATAAATTCTCCCTAACTATGCAATTCACTTGTACAACTACTCTTAAAACTTGGATTCTCACAAATATCTATGGGCCTTGCAACACTGAAGAGAAATTGGAAATCATTGATCGGTTTACCAATATTCAAATGTCTGATGATGTTGATTGGATTGTCATGGGAGATTTTAATTTCATTAGGTCACCTGAGGACAGAAATAGACCTGATGGGGATGTTAATCAGATGTTACTATTCAATGAAGCTATCAGTAACGTGGGGTTAATTGAATTACCTCTTAAAAGGGAGACAGCTCAGCTGGAGCAACATGCAAGATAATCCTCTCCTTGAAAAATTAGACTGGTTTTTCACTTCTGCAGCCTGGATGACTAGTTACCCAGACACCACTGCTCTACCTCTTGCAAAACCCATTTCAGATCATCTGCCTTGTGTAATTGAAATTGGCACGACCGTACCCAAGTCTAAGGTTTTCAGATTTGAGAATTATTGGTGAAACATAGCTCTTTCAAATACGTAGTGCAAGCTGCCTGGAATATACCTGTTGGTCATTCTGACCCAGCCAAAAAGATTAATGCTAAATTCCAAAATTTGAGAAGAGTACTCAAACTTTGGGCCAAAAGTCTATCCTGTCTTAAAAAGCAGATTGAGGAATTGAATGAATGCATTTTCCTATGAGACTTCTTGGAGGAATTCAGAGACCTTACCTTGTTTGAGAGTAATTGCAGAGTACTTCTGAAAGAATACTTATTAACAGTCCTCAGTAATCAGAAGATATATTGGAAGCAGAGAGGAAAAAATCAAAGGGGTTAAATTTGGTGATGAAAATACAAAATTCTTTCATACAAAGGCATCAATTAATCACAGCATAACAAAATTTCCATGCTCATGAATGAGGATCAAGTGGAGGTTACTGATCATGAAGGAAAGGCTGCAATTCTTTGGGGTTCTTTAAAAAACAGACTTGGATACTCCAATGGTCATACAATGCACTTCAACTTACAAGATATATATGAAAACAGAGTAGACCCACAACTGTTTCAAGACCTAGAGAAACCTTTCACTTAGGAAGAAAATGATGAGGTGGTTAAGAACTTACCCACAGACAAATCTCCAGGGCCTGATGGATTTAATAATGAGTTTCTCAAAGCTTGTTGGGATATTATCAAATTGGATGTTACTAAACTAATTCTGGCCTTTCATGTTGGTACTGTGAATCTGGAGAGCATAAATACATCTTATATCACACTCATTCCAAAAAAGGAAGTTACAGTGTCTCCTAATGACTTCAGGCCAATATCTTTGCTTAATGGTGTGCTCAAAATCATTACAAAATTACTGGCAAACAGACTACAAAAAGTGATTCTCAAGCTGGTCCACATTAACCAATATGGATTTCTCAAGAACAAAGTGATACAAGATTGCATTGGGTGGGCCTATGAGTATATACATCAATGTCATAAATCAAAAGAGGAAATGTTAGTAATCAAGCTAGATTTTGAAAAGGCTTTTGGCACTATTGAGCATCAAGATATTATTGACATATTGAGAGCTAAGGGTTTTGGAGAAAAGTGGATAAATTGGATGCACATGCTTTTCACATCTTCTTCATCTGTTGTGATGTTAAATGGTGTACCAAGGAAGAAATTCTATTGTAGAAGAGGGGTCAGACAAGGGGACCCTCTTTCACCTTTAATCTTTCTGCTGGCAGCTGACTTACTTCAATCAATTCTGAATAAAGCTATGAGAAGGGATTTAATCACACCACCACTTCAAGTGAACTCAAGCCCTGATTTCCCTATAGTTCAATATGCACACGATACTCTTGTTATTATGCAAGCAAATGCTAGGCAGCTAGTGTGCCTCAAAGCTCTCCTAAACACATTTGCATCTGCTACTGGACTAAAGGTAAACTATGGGAAATCAATCATGGTGCCAATAAACATTGCAGAAGACAGGGTTGACATCTTCACAAACACTTTGCAATGTGCCAGGGGACACTTTCCTTTTACTTATCTGGGAGTACCATTGGGGATCTATAAACCTACTGTGGAGCAGTGTTTGCCTATAGTAAATAGAATTGCTAAGAGGATTGCTGCCATTTCTACTTTCATGACTCGGGCAGGGAAGGTGTTGCTAGTTAAATCTGTGCTGGCATCTTTAGCAGTCTACTTTATGTGTTGTCTAGACATTCCTATCACTATAAAGCACCAGATCATTAAATATTTAAGGCACTGCCTCTGGAGGAGTCCTGACATGGAGGATAGAAGACCAGCACTAGTGGCATGGCACACAGTTTGCAGACCAAAAAGCCAGGGTGGCTTAGGAATTCTGGATATCTTCACACAAAATAAAACTCTGCTCATGAAGAATCTCCACAAATTTTTCAACAAGCATGATATTCCTTGGGTGAATTTAATTTGGAAGACTCACTACAGCAATGGGCAACTTCCATGGGGTTAAAAAGTGGGATCCTTCTGGTGGAAATCAAATCTGGCACTCATTGACCAGTTCAAAGCTATAGCAAGGTGCAATGTGGGTGATGGCAAAAGTGCTTTGTTCTGGGATGATATGTGGCATCAATTTGTACTCAAGCACAAATTTGATCACCTGTATTCCTCTGTTAGAGATCCCCTCACAAGTGTGCAACAAGTGATCAACACAGAATATCTTCAAGACCTTTTCCATTTGCCTCTCACTACATAGGCATATGAGGAGTTCCTAATAATGGAGGACATGTGCATTTATTTAAGGCAATCTGAGTACTTAGATGCACTGGATACCTAGAGTTACATATGGGGAAATGAATTTTATTCATCAATGAAAGCCTATAAGGTGTTGATTGGGCACAAACAAACTCCACCACACTTCTCATGGATTTGGAAAAGCTCTTGCCAACCCAAGCATAAAGTCATTTTCTGGATGTTACTGCATGACAGAGTAAACACAAAGAATCTTTTTAGAAGGAAAAACTTTGAATTAGAAGCTTACAATTGTGCAGTAAGGGATTGTCAGTAGGAAGAAACTTTGCACCATCTCTTTTGGGGTGTCCTTTTGCCATCAGATGTTGGGATTTTATCTGCCCCTCCAGAACACCAAATTTGTCTGTTATGGAGGCATACCAAGACCTCAAAGACAAGCTCAACTATCCTTTATTTATTGAGATCATCATATTGGGATCATGGGCCATCTGGATATCTAGAAACAACAAATTTTTTGAGAATATCACACCATCTTTTCGAGGCTGGAAATTTATTTTCACAGAAGTGCTCAAACTTCTCAAACACAGGATCAAGAAGAAATATGAAGTGCAATTCTCTGCGTTGTTGGATACCTTGTTGTAATTTTTTAGATTTTATTTTTCTTTCTTTAGGTAGCCTTTGATTTTACTTTTTTTTAGTTTATTTTCTTTTTCTTCTTCTTCTTTATTTTCTTTGGGATTATCTCAAGGCCTTCAGACTACTTCTTTGCCTTACTTTTTAATAAAAGTTGCAGTGGGGTGTTTCCCTATTGTTTATAGTCAAAAAGAGAGAAGAAGGAAAGGGGGCGCGCCCCCTCCCCTAGTCCTATTCGGACTCCCATTGGGAGGGGGGCGCGGCCACCCCTTGTGGGCTACCTCCCCTCTCCCCTATGGCTCATGTAGGCCCAATATTTCCCCGGGGGGATTTCGGTAACCTCACGGTACTCCAAAAAATACCCGAACCATTATGAAACCATTCCGGTGCCCGAATACCATCGTCCAATATATCAATCTTTACCTCTCGACCATTTCGAGACTCCTCGTCATGCCCGTGATCTCATCCGGGACTCCAAACAATCTTCGGTCACCAAAACACATAACTCATAATACAAATTGTCATCGAACGTTAAGCGTGCGGACCCTACGGGTTTGAGAACTATGTAGACATGACCGAGACATATCTCCGATCAATAACCAACAGCGGAACCTAGATGCTCGTATTGGTTCCTACATATTCTACGAAGATCTTTATCGGTCAAACCGCAATGACAACATACGTAATTCCCTTTGGCATCGGTATGTTATTTGCCCGGGATTCGATCGTCGGTATTTCATACCTAGTTCAATCTCATTACCGGCAAGTCTCTTTACTCGTTCTGTAATACATCATCCCGCAACTAACTCATTAGTCACAATGCTTGCATGGCTTATTATGATGTACATTACCGAGAGAGCCCAGAGATACCTCTCCGATACTCGGAGTGACAAATCCTAATCTCGATCTATGCCAACCCAACAAACACCTTCGGAGATACCTGTAGGTCATCTTTATAATCAACCAGTTACGTTGTGACGTTTGATAGGACACAAGGCATTCCTCCGGTATCTGGGAGTTGCATAATCTCATAGTCGAAGGAATATGTATTTGACATGAAGAAAGTAATAGCAATAAAACTGAACGATCAATATGCTAAGCTAACGGATGGGTCTTGTCCATCACATCATTTTCTAATGATGTGATCCCGTTCATCAAATGACAACACATCTCTATGGTCAGGAAACTTAACCATCTTTGCTTAACGAGCTAGTCAAGTAGAGGCATACTAGGGACACTCTGTTTTGTCTATGTATTCACACATGTATCAAGTTTCCGGTTAATACAATCCAAGCATGAATAATAAACATTTATCATGATATAAGGAAACATAAATAACAACTTTATGATTGCCTCTAGGGCATATTTCCTTCAGCCTCCCACTTGCACTAGAGTCAATAATCTAGTTCACATCTCCATGTGATTTAACACCAATAGTTCACATCTTTATGTGATTAACACCCATAGTTCACATCGCCATGTGACCAAGACCCAAAGGATTTACTAGAGTTAATAATCTAGTTCACATCGCTATGTGATTAACACCCAAAGTGTACTAAGGTGTGATCATGTTTTGCTTGTGAGAGAAGTTTAGTCAACGGGTCTACCACATTTCAGATCTGTATGTACACTAATGTAGGATGCTGCTAACACGACACTATGATTAGAGACCCTTCGACGAAACTGTGTGCGATGCCATAATCACAAATGGTGGTGTAAAAAACCTGTCAAAAAAGGTGCAAAACGTTTGCGATGGAGGATGCATCAAACATGGCTCAGATTTTAGTTGCGTGTGCGATGCAGGGCATACGGTTCAGCTCGATTAACTATTTGCGATGAGGAGGAACAAAAGAAACGGGCAACCAGATGAAGGTGTGTGCGATGTACAACATACGGTTCACTCAGATGAACTGTTTGTGATTAGGCAACACAAAAAAAACGGTCAGCCAGATCAAAGGTGTGTGCAATATACGGCATGCAGTTCACTCGGATGAACTGTTTGCGTTGAGACATGAGAGCAGAAACGGTTCAAATGAACAAGATGTGTGTGATACGAGGCAAACAGGTGTGTAATCAGAAACGCGTGCGAAGACCGATAACAACACAAACGATTACTGCTAACAAGCCGTGTGTGTTGTGAGCAAATGATTGCTGGTATACAATTGTGAGTGATTGATGAAAACATCACCGACGGGTTATATTGTTTAGTCCGCGTGCGATGTGATTTTCTTTGTCCGCACAACATCTATGCTCTGTCTACAAAGTATCAACATATATATTTAAAAAGACAGCATTGCATAACCAAATTAAGCATGCAATTACACAAGTGACTACACACATAACATTTCCACACACCAAAGCAAGCAATTACATGCATACTAAGTTAGGAGAAACGAGGATCTAATCATCTACTTATTGTTGCGACGACGCTTGCCATTGCTCTGCTTCTGGCTGGATCCCTGGCCGTTTTGGGGAAAGAGGCACTTCCTCATGTCAACGATCCGACTGTACATGTCGTAGCTCGTGTATGGCTCCTTGGTCGTGTACACGACGTGAGCTTTGTCGAGTTTCTCCATCCAGGCCGAGTGCCACGCACGCTTGTCCTTGGTCCCCCGTTGTAATTTTTACCAAAATTTGGCGAAATATTTAACATACTCAGACATAGATAATAAGCGTACACGTACATAAGCATAGTTCAACCATAAGTAGTACATAGTTCAATAGCATTGAGCATACTCAAGCGTACATATATAGTTCGATCCATCCCACATCTCATCTCACAGGCCGACACGATCCTGAAGCTTCTCCAGGTACTCGGCGTACGCGTCGTGCGCCACCCTGCGAGAATACTTTTGCTTGAAGGATCCAACGACCCATCCTCTTGCATGCGCCAGAACACTTAGATATGTGTCATGAAGCTTCTGGTTGCAAAATGGGCATCCATAGCCGCCGTTCCAGATCCTAATATGTCTGTTATGCATCCCGCATAAATCTCCCTCAAGATTTGCCTGTTGTATCTCCTCTGGACATCTTCATCATTGTTGTCCACATTGTCAGACATCACATATACAAATAGTAAAACAAATTTGGCATCAAATCAATGATTACATGCCGTGAAGTAGGATTAGAAATTTATGGCTATTTATTTATACATATCCAGAGATTATGGTTTGATTTTTAAGCACAATCGTCTATGTACAGACCAATCTTGAAGAAAATAATGGCACAAACATATGTAGGTTATTGAAAATCAATTGTCAAGCCCTGGCTAGAAATTATTAGCACGAACACTAACCCTAGTCGAATTACTAGAAGAACTCATTTGCACAGATGAAACAACTAATCACTTATCACCTGTGTGATTCAAACAATCAATACACTACACGGATCTAATGAAACTTACTCAGATTTCATGGATTGGGAGAACATAACCATAGGATTTCTATTCCAAAAAGGGGGAGGCAGGAGTAACCAGAGAAACCCTATGATCTATTTGACACATAAATGGGTATAGATGACTAAGCAGTTGTCCGTCGTCGCCGGAGTGGTCGTCGGAGTCGTCGCCGGAGTGGACGTCTAGGTGCAGCGATAACTCGTCGGCGGTGACAGCAACCTCTGTCTCCATCTCCACGCCGTGCTCCGGTGCTTTAGCAGCCCCAGCGTCGCCACTCCCTCCGATGGGGCACTTCGGCGGAATCCTCATACACTGGCGGCTTTGAGGACTGAGAGATGCATCGAGGATGCAAGCGGAGAGAGAGGATTGTGTGTGTGTACAGAGGATGGGGGGTGCGGCCGCTCGGGCGCACCATTAATATGGAGTAGTGGGAGTTGTGGGAGAGAGGCGGGCGGTGGTCAAACCGATGGCTCACCTCCCGGTGAGCCTGCGCACCAGACTGCTGGCATGCCTACCAAAGTTTCACACAGCTACTCACACGCCTCCCGATGACATTGTGCAGCGAGCACGCCTCCGTCAATTCACACACCTGCACGCAGGTCTCCCTGTCTGCCTGCGTGGTGGACGCGTCTCGTCAACTCATGCCTGCTCGCATGGCACACGAGTCGCGCGACGGCACATATATTGTTTTTCTATTTGGATGATTAATGCTGCCGCTTTATTGCTTAACTGAAGCATGGCACGTATCCATTGTTGGTCTAACGCTCACGGTTCGAATAAATAATCCATTTGGGATATTGGCTTCAAATTATTAATAATCTCTCGTCTGTAATTAGATAAAGATTGCATCAAAACTGGTATCAAATTTGATAAGAAAGTACAATGCCACTTTGTATTGGTGTCCATATGACAACACGATAAGTTTCATGAACTTAAAATAAGTTTTGGATGTACTAGAATTTAAAAATCAAGATTCTCAATGCTTGAAATTTGTTGCACGGGGAGTAAACATGCACCCAGTCAGACACATGTGTTTTTGCAATCAATTTAGGTGCACTGTCACGTGTGCATGTAGCTCAAATTTGATTTTTGCACATTATACCCGTAGAAAATCAATCAATCAATGTACTAAAGCGTCTTAATGATCTCTATGATTTTTTTTTTGAAATTAAAATGTCTCTCCTTTGGTAACATATATGTTCACCGCGGGATAATTAATTTAACATGCATCGTAGTTGCGGTAGATTCACGGTGTGTGTGTGTGTGGGTGTGTGTGTGTGTCTGGGGGTGGCGGGTGGCTCGCAGTATAGTACGAGTTGTGAGCCACCGTGTGGGTTGGCCGTTTTGTTAGGCAGGCCGGTGCTACATCAGAGTCGTGAAATCGTTATTTAAAACATTACACAACCGTGTCATACATAAATGTTTTGGCCACATACAGTCAATGGTTGTCCTACACGACACTCGATACTCGCGTGTGACGCTTTTTGTGGGCCCGCGAGGTCGTCGTCCATCACTTTGACGAACAGCCGGCAGTGGGGTTAATTTGACCAGCAAGGTAGAATCTTTTTTGTTTGTGTTACGGTGGTATATAGTACGCGTCGAAGAGGTGGGAGGGGACTAGCATATATACTATACATACGCATCCGTGAACAAGTACACCTCACTCAGTGTCGGGACCTTTTAGTTTCCGAGGCACGTGCCACATCAAAATTGTGAAATTGGTTATTCAAACATCACACAACACATTTTTGGGCCACAACACTCATGTGTGACGCTTCCGTCTGTGGGCCCACGAGGCCATCGTCGATGCATGCATGCATCACTTTGACCTACATCGGGGGAGGTTAATTAATTTCACCATCAATGAGGATTCTTTTGGGTTGTATATATATTACGGCAGGAGCATATAGTATGCGGTGAAGAGGGGGAAAGGGGACCATCATATGTAGTACGCTTGATATGAACCTCACTCTGTGTGGGTGCATGGTTTACTATTTTTGAGGCATGTGGCACATCAAAGTTGTGCATTTTGGGTATTCAACATATATATGTTTAGCCCACATGCAAAGCAGTGGTGGTTGTCCTCTCGCACCCACTTAAGCAGTTATCAGCGATATCGATGCTTTCCATTTGTGGGCCCGCTTGGTGCATCACTACTTTTTTCCTGACAACAAGAGAGGTTAATTTGACTTACGAGGGGATTATTATTTTTGCTCTAGGATGACATGCATGATACAGTTTGAGCACACACACATGCATGTGTACGCATGAATCCCTCCATCGAGTCGAAGTGGCTAGTACAACGACACATCATGAACCGATCTCGCTCTGTGTGGGGAGCTAGTGTACGATTTTTGACACACGCGCCACATCAATGTTGTGTATTCAAACATGCATGCACACATCACCTCCATACATATGCATGTAGTGGTTGCCTTCGAACGGTACACTCCCTCGCGTGGTTATCGGCGACAAGTCTAGATATTCGTGGGGCCGCATGGACATCCATGATCACCTGACCAACAACAAGATAGGTTACCATGGAAGATTCTTCATTTGGTTCGTGTTATCATAGTATAGGTCATGGTGAGATTCAGACCTAAATAAGTTTGAGCGCATATACTATGCACACATGCATGCATGAATCCCCGTCGTTGGCTTGAAGTGTGGTGTAATATACGTGCATCGTCAACCTTACCCTCACTCAGTCTGGGGATTTCTAGTTCAAAATCACGGTGCTACATCAAAGTTGTTCCATTGTTACTCAAAAACAAACCTCTCCATACATATGTTTGGGCCACACAGATGCAGTTGTTGTCTTCGGGGACTAGCTACTTGCGTGATTATTGGCGAGCTAGCCCATCTCCGGGGTCGCATGGACGGCCATCACTTTGCCCAACAACAAGAGAGAGGTTATACGACCAAGGTGGATTATTCTTGGTCCGTTTTACGATCCATCTTGGTGAGATATATGCCTCTCTGGCCCGCCGACTAAAAGTGTGTGTGTGTGGGGGGGGGGGTGCTACTTCGCACTTTGCTAGGTGAACCTCGGTTGGGGGGATGCATGCATTCACAGTTTAGGATTCCCTTTGTGGTGACATGAGGGGGTGGGGGCTGCTAGCTACTTCGCACTTTGCTAGGTGAATTTCGGTTGGGGGGGGAGGGGGCATGCATTCATAGCTTAGAATTCCCTTCGTGCCGACACAAGGGGGTTGCTAGCTACTTCGCACTTTGCTAGGTGAACCTCGGTCAGGGAGGGGGGCATGCATTCATAGCTTAGGATTTCCTTCGTGCCGACACGAGGGAGGGGTGGCTCCTAGCTACTTCGCACTTTGCTAGGGTGAACCTCGGTTGGGGGGGCATGCATTCATAGCCTAGGATTCCCTTCGTGCCGACACAAGGGAGGGGGGCTGCTAGCTACTTCGCACTTTGCTAGGTGAACCTCGGTTGGGGGGGCATGCATTCATAGCTTAGGATTCCCTTCGTGCCGACACGAGGGAGGGGGGCTACTAGCTACTTTGCACTTTGCTAGGGTGAACCTCGGTTGGGGGGCATGCATTCATAGCGTAGGATTCCCTTTGTGCTGACACGAGGGAGGGGGGCTGCTAGCTACTTCACACTTTCCTAGGTGAATGAACCTCGGTTGGGGGCATGCATTCATAGCTTAGGATTCCCTTCATGCCGACACGAGGGAGGAGGGGGGCTTCTAGCTACTTCACACTTTGCTAGGTGAACCTCGGTTGGGGGGAGGGGCATGCATTCATAGCTTAGGATTCCCTTCGTGCCGACACGAGGGGGTGGGGGCAAGCAATATAGTGCCCTTTGCAAGAGAGGTGCCACATCGAAGTTGCATTTGGTATTTTAAAATCAAACCACCCTTTTGATACATAAATTTGGTCCACATGCAAGTGTGTTCGTGTTCTGACCCTCTCCACGTCATTTTTCGTCAAATTTATGAACATTAGATAAGTCGGATGACGCAACAGACACGGTTCACTCAAACTAACCATGTGCCACGCCGGTGCACCTGTCACACACACATCCGCATAGTACTTTGGGCTCCACGAGGCTCCCCCTCTCAAAAATAGCTGCCCGCCTCGAGGGTTTTTCTGTTTCATAACACACAGTTGTTATCTCCGGACAGTGTGCGATGTTTCTTGTTCCCAATCCCGCCCGCATCCCTAGAAAATATCTGCCCGCCTCGAGGGTTTTTCTGTTTCATAACACACGGTTGTTATCTCTGGACCGTGTGCGATGCACTATCATCAAAATTTTCAATAGTCCAGCATTTCAATCCCGCGTAGTAAAATTTTTAGTACCCGCGTCATTTCCTCAAACACCCCACGCCCCCCTCCACACACACACACACACACACACACACACAGCTCCTCGGGCGTGCGCACACACACACCCTCCCTCGCTCGAAACCCTAGCAAGGTCCCTGCCGCCGCTACCGCAAGGCCTCCATTGTCAACATCTGCCGGTTTTCCCATGCAACTTACCCACCGATCTCCATACCCAGGCCGCCCTGAGTTTCTTATATGACGCCTGCCAAATTCCCCCTTTCCCACAGATCCCCATCCCCCACTCCAGAGCATTGTAGCCTAAGCCCGGCTACGCTTCCCGTGGAGCTCGAGGAGCGACTGGCCCAAAAGAGGTGCATGGTGGTCTCTTGGCCCGACGTCGCCAAGGAAGCTGACGACCATTACTGGCGACAGGCACTCAAGCAGCAGGCTAGAGTATGCGGGCATGTCTCGTCCACCGGCTACGACATCGAGGTCATCGACAGCGACGACCCGAGGCGAGCTATGTCACAGGTTAAGTGGCCCACCCCCAACCCCTCGGGTTCAACCACCGTCGATCTCATCCATGGCCCCACTGCTGATCTCCTCTCACTCGCTGTCAACAATTTGCCATTCTACATCGCCATTGAGCCCCTTTTGTCATTTCTGAAGGACACGTTCTGCGACCCTGGCTTGGGATCCATAGCTTCCAAGTTAGACCTCATTTACGGCGACCACGAGGAGGGCACCCTCTCCGGCTCTTCCAAGGGGAAAGAGCCCATCTACTCTTCCAAGGGGAAAGCGCCCGTCTGCGACATCAGGGAGGGCACACTACAGTCATGCTCTTCCAAGGGGAAGGAGCCCATCTGCGACAACATGGAGCGCATCCAGGGTCCGTGCTCTTCCCACGAGAATGAACCCATCTGTGACAAGTGAGGAAACCCATGATTTGTTTTGCCGTACCTCTTCACAGGGGGAAACCCATGATTTGTTTTGTCGAGTCCCTTTTGTAGTGTAGTGAGAATATGTCCAATTTTAATTGCTATATCTGGTTGTTTGCAGTATGCCTTGTTTATTTCAGTTGTTCACATTGTGATGCTCTATATGTGCAATTATTTACTGTGTAGTACATTTCATCAATCCAGTTTAAAACATATCGATAGGAATGCATATATATATATATATATATTGCTTGTTGTTAAGCCTGTTATAGCTAGCATATGCCTCTTTCAAAGTTTTTTGATTGTTCGGTTGTTTGTAGTTAGCATATGTCTAGTTTCAAATGCTATCTTTGGTTGTTCGTAGTATGCCTTGTTTATTCCAGTTATTCACAACGTGATGTTATATATGTGCAAGTGTGAATTGTTGTGCTTAACATGCTTCTCGATGTACCTACACAGGAAAATTTTGGGAACGACTGTTATTTTCCATCGAGGTTAGTTTCATCCCATGGCTTATATCTGTTCACTGTTCAGGATATTGGTAGCTGGTACCATATAGGCTGGCGGCTGGTAAGTGACTAATCGATGAATCAGACCTTTAACTGAATATATCTGCAACCCATTTATCGTTAGGTTAACTAGGGCCATATGTAATATATCTGAGGCTACATAGCAACATGCACTGTACTTAATGTCTAAATATGCAATCCTAGGCTACATAGAAACAAGGAAGAGTGTTACATTAATGGTCTAATGATGTCTAGATATAAGTAGAAGAGAAGCAGCAGCAGCAACAACAACAACAACAACAACAACAACAACAACAACAACAACAACAACAACAACAACAACAACAACAACAACAACAACAACAACAACAACAACAACAACAACAACAACAACAACAACAACAACAACAACACAACACCTGTTTGGATACTCAACTTAGCTAGAGGTTAGAGTTAGTTTCTAGCTCATTACTAACCCTGAACTAACTCCATCCAAAGAGTTGTTTGGATGGCAGGGTTAGATTGACAATAAATGCACTAGGAGAACTAGTTCCAATTAGCACCTCTTGGGTTGGATAGTTTTTTTTGGGTGGGTTATAGATGCAACTAGCTCAAACTAGTCCTCATGTTTAGATATACTTTAGGGCTATTGAGCCCGGACTAGCTCAAACTAACTGTAACCCCTGGATATAGCAGCAGTTAATCAACCACTAATTTGTAAGAATGCGCTAAACTCCTTCCGGCCCATAATATAAGATGTTAATTCATCTAATATGTGAGTATATTGGATGTTATAAGATACTCCCTCCGTTCCTAAATATTTATCTTATTAAAGATTTCAAATGGACTACCACATACGGATGTATATAGACATATTATAAAAGAGTGTTGTACTACATCATTGTGCAATTGTTGTTTAGCTTCTAATATTAACTTGGTGCTTTTAGGTACATATGTCATTGGTAAAGATCCGCGCTTCAACCCTTTCTGCATATGGGGCAATGAGATATAGATGAACCAGCATCAAGTGAGGAAGCTGGTAAAGATTGTTAGTAAAATGGGTCCAAAGATGGCAATTAAACTATTTGTTTATACTTTATCCAAGACAACAGTGAACTGCAGGATGATAAGTAAGAACTCTGCAGCCTTCTTTTTACTGCCCATAATGAGTTGTGTTAGATAACAATGTCTGAATCTTTTTCCTTTGCAGTGGTTACCAAAGCAGCTTACTCAAGATTACCTCTCAACCTACATGAATGGTGGGTATGCAAAGTTTAAAGTATTTCTACCAGAACACAATGATTATCTAGATGTTTTCATGATGACCGTGAAGGATGGGCAGTCGGCCATCACAAGGGGTTGGACTAGAGTCGTGCGTGCCTTCTGAATGGAGGAGGGCACAATATGGGCATTCCACTTCACCTTGTTCAGCAGCCAGAATATATTTCGCCTCTTTCTTTACCGTATTTAATAGTACAAGTATACAACTGTGGTTCATCATTCTTTATTTGGTTCTTATGTAATTCTTGAACATATGTACCTATGAATCGAATAATGCATTGGTTGTTTGAACCTGATTGATCTGAACAAAGCTGTAGCATACATTCAAATTCAAATCCGGTACAATTTGAAACAACAACAATTAAATTACGGTGAAATTACGCTCTCTAGGTTGTTATGGCACACACGGTTGGTAAAACACAAACGTTTGTGATATACACCATAATCCGAGACGGTTCACAAAGAGGAAACATGTGCAAGCATGCACACAGTTGCCGTTTCCAAAGCGTGTGCGATTTCAAACAATATCACAAACGGTGCAGGCAAACTAAACATTTGTGTTAGTTGCCTTATCATACACGATTCGCAACCATGAACTGTTTCTGATGAAGTATGCATCGTAAACGTCGCACCACTGAATAGTGTGTGCGATAGTTGTCGTGTACGATGATGTTATGACGGTCCGACGTTTCGTAATCCTGTCTGACACTCGTACGACGATTAGCTAATCTTCTTAACAGTGAACCATTTGTGATGGGTCGTGCAACATACACGTTCTATAATAGTGAGCCATTTGTGATGGGCCGCGCATCGTAAACGTAGCACCACAGAATGCCGACTGCGATGGCAATACGAGCAGAAACAAGTTGGAGTACTATAGGGGCCCTATCCCCGACGGTTTCTGGGTCGTGTGGGAAGCACCCCCCTATCGTCCACACTCACTTGGCGACGGTTCCAAATGTCGTCGCGGAAAGGGGTTAAAAACTGTTTCTTTAGGACCGACGCGCACCAGTGGTATCTTGCAAATTTCTATGTCTACAATGCTCTACATGGAGCTACTCTAGCTAATTGCTCCCACTTTCAATACATATCCAGATTAAGACTTAGAGTCATCTGGATCGATGTAAATGCTTGCATCGATGTAAATCTTTACGATGAACTCTTTATCACCTCCACAACCGAGAAATATTTCGTTAGTCCTCTAAGGATAATTTTGACTGCTGTCACTATTGTACCCCCTTGCCAAACTCATGGAAAGGTATACAATAGGTCTGGTACACAGCATGGCATACTTTATAGAACCTATGGTTGAGGCATAGGGAATGACTTTCATTCTCTCTCTATCTTCTACCGTGGTCGGGTTTTGAGTCTTACTCAACTTCATACCTTACAACTCAGGCAATAACTCCTTCTTTTACTGATCTATTTTGAACTCCTTTAAAATCTTATCAAGCTATGTACTCATTGGAAGTTTTATCAAACGTCTTGACCTATCTCTATAGATCTTGATGCCCAATATGTAAGCAGCTTCACTGAGGTATTTCTTTGAAAAACTCCTTTCAAACACTCCTTTATGCTTTCTAGAAAAATCTACATCATTTCCAATCAACAATATGTCATTCACATATACTTATCAGAAAGGCTATAGTGCTCCCACTCACTTTCTTGTAAATACAGGCTTCATCACAAGTCTGTATAAAAATATATGCTTTGGTCAACTCATCAAAGCATATATTCCAACTCCGAGATGCTTGTTCCAGCCCATAAATGGATCACGGGAGCTTGCACACTTCTTTGGCACCTTTAGGATCGACAAAACCTTCTGGTTGCATCATCTACAACTCTTCTTTAAGAAATCCATTAAGGAATGCAGTCTTAACATCCATTTGCCAAAATTCATAAAAATACGACAATTGCTAACATGATTCGGACAGACTTAAGCATCGCTACGGATGAGAAAGTCTCATCATAGTCAACTCCTTAAACTTGTCGAAAACCTTTTGTGACAAGTCGAGCTTTGTAGACAGTAACATTACCTTCAGCGTCAGTCTTCTTCTTGAAGATCCATGTATTCTCTATGGCTTGTCAATCATTGGGCAAGTCAACCAAAGTCCATAATTTGTGCTCATACATGGATCCCATCTCAGATTTCATGGCCTCAAGCCATTTTGCGGAATCTGGGCTCATCATCACTTCCTCATAGTTCGTAGGTTCATCATGGTCTAGTAACATGACTTCCAGAATAGGATTACCATACCTCTATGGTGCGGAACATTTTCTGGTTGACCTACGAGGTTCAGTAGTAACTTGATCTGAAGTTTCATGATCATTATCATGAGCTTCCTCTCTAGTTGGTGTAGGCATCACGAGAAAGGATTTCTGTGATGAGCTACTTTTCAATTCGAGAGAAGGTACAATTACCTCATCAAGTTCTACTTTCCTCCCGCTCACTTATTTCGAGAGAAACTCCTTCTCTAGAAATGTTCCACTATTAGCAACAAAGACCTTGCCTTCGGATCTGTGATAGAAGGTGTACCCAACAGTTTCTTTTGGGTATCCTATGAAGACGCACTTCTCCGATTTAAGTTCGAGCTTATCAGGCTGAAGCTTTTTCACATAAGCATCACAATGCCAAACTTTAAGAAACGATAGCTTAGGTTTCTTGCCAAACCACAATTCGTACGGTGTCGTCTCAACGGATTTAGATGGTGCTCTTTTTAACATGAATGCAGTTGTCTCTAATGCATAACCCCAAAACGATAGTGGTAAATCGGTAAGAGACATCATAGACCGCACATTATCTAATAAAGTATGACTACGACGTTCGGACACACCATTACACTGTGGTATTCCGGGGCGTGAGTTGTGAAACTATTCCACATTGTTTTAAATGAAATCCAAACTCGTAACTCAAATATTTGCCTCCGCGATAAGATCATTGAAACTTTATTTTCTTGTTACGATGATTCTCCACTTTATTTTCTTGTTACGATGATTCTCCACTTCACTCTGAAATTCTTTGAACTTTTTCAAATGTTTCAGACTTGTGTTTCATCAAGTAGATATACCCGTATCTGCTCAAATCATCTGTGAAGGTCAGAAAATATTGATACTCGCCGCATGCCTCAACAATCATTGGACCACATACATCGGTATGTATTATTTCCAATAAGTCATTGGCTCGCTCAATTGTTCCAGAGAACGGAGTTTTAGTTATCTGACCCATGAGGCATGGTTCGCAAGTATCAAATGATTCGTAATCAAGTGATTCCAAAATCCCATCTGCATGGAGTTTCTGTATGCGTTTTATACCAATAGGACCTAAACGGCAGTGCCACAAATATGTTGCACTATCATTATCAACTGTGCATATTTTGGCATCAATATTATGAATATGTGTATCACTATGATCGAGATTCGATAAACCATTTACATTGGGTGTATGACCATAGAAGGTTTTATTCATGTAAATGGAACAACAATTATTCTCTGACTTAAATGAATAATTGTGTTGCAATAAACATGATCCAATCATATTCATGCTCAACTGAAAGGATCGAGAAGAGGTGTCTAGAGGGGGGTGATTAGACACTAAGTGCCAAAAGTTGTAGTTTTTAATTTCTTTAAGTTGAAGTGGAGCTTAGGCACTAGTTTAACAAACACAATACATATCAAGCAAGCATGCAAAGAGTATATGAGCAGTGGAAAGTAAAACATGCAACTTGCAAGTATGTAAAGGGAAGGGTTTGGAGAATTCAAACGCAATTTGAGACACTGATGTTTTTGTCGTGGTTCCGATAGGTGGTGCTATCGTACGTCCACGTTGATGGAGACTTCAACCCATGAAGGGTAACGGTTGCGTGAGTCCACGGAGGGCTCCACCCATGAAGGGTCCACGAAGAACCAACCTTGTCTATCCCATCATGGACATCGCCCACGAAGGACTTGCCTCACTAGCGGTAGATCTTCACGAAGTAGGCGATCTCCTTGCCCTTACAAACTCCTTGGTTCAACTCCACAATCTTGTCGGAGGCTCCCAAGTGACACCTAGCCAATCTAGGAGACACCACTCTCCAAGAAGTAACAAATGGTGTGTTGGTGATGAACTCCTTGCTCTTGTGCTTCAAATGATAGTCTCCCCAACACTCAACTCTCTGTCACAGGATATGGATTTGTGGAAAGATGATTTGAGTGGAAAGCAACTTGGGGAAGGCTAGAGATCAAGATTCATATGGTAGGAATGGAATATCTTGGTCTCAACACAAGTGTAGGTGGTTCTCTCTTGGAAAATGTGCATTGGAAGTGTAGGTATGTTCTGATGGCTCTCTCCATAAATGAAGAGTGGGTGGAGGGGTATATATAGCCTCCACACAAAAACTAACCGTTACACACAATTTGCCAATCTCGGTGATACCAAAGTGAAAAACTCGGTCAGACCGATTCAGCAAACCTAGTGACCGTAAGGGTTTTCGGTGGGACCGATGTGCTAGGGTTAGGGTAAATCCAAAACTCGGTTTGACCGATTACTCAAACTCGGTGGGACCGATTTGGGTAATAAGCGAAACAGAGAGTTTGCCAAGAAAACTCGGTGGGGCCGATTGGATATCTCGGTGGGACCAAAAATATTGCAACAGGTAATAGAGAGTTTGCAAGCCCATCTCGGTGAGACCGAGATCCCATCGGTGAGACCGAACTGATTAGGGTTTCTTGCAGTGGCTATGTCAACTGAACTCGGTGGCTCCGGATAGAAAGAATCGGTGGGGCCGAGTTTGACTTTTGGTTTAGGACATATTTGGAAGTGAGAAAGTGGTTGAGGGCTTTGGAGCATATCACTAAGCACTTTGAGCAAGCAGGCCATTAAACAACACCTCATCCCTTCTTAATAGTATTGGCTTTCCTATAGACTCAATGTGATCTTGGATCACTAAGATATAAAATGTAGAGTCTTGAGCTTGGAGCTTGGGCCAATCCTTTGTCCTTAGCATTTTGAAGGGGTTCCACATCCTATAGTCCATTTCACTTCATTGTTGAACTCATCTGAAACATACTAGGTAAAAGTGTTAGTCCAACAAGAGATATGTTGTCATTAATTACCAAAATCACCCAGGGAGCACTTGTGCTTTCATCAACGCAAACACCAAATAACATTTATTTAGGTCCAACACTAATCCTGAAGGTAGAGGGAGTGTGCGATGGTAATCTTATCAACCTTGGAATCACTTCCAACACACATCGTCACCTTGATAACCCACAAGTATAGGGGATCGCAACAGTTTTCGAGGGTAGAGTTTTCAACGCAAATTTATTGATCCGACACAAGGGGAGCCAAAGAATATTCTCAACTATTAACAGTTGAGTTGTCAATTCAACCGCACCTGAAAGACTTAATATCTGCAGCAAAGTATTTAGTAGCAAAGTAATATGGAAGTAACAGTAACAGTGGCAAAACTAATAGTATTGGTTTTGTAGTGATTGTAACAGTGGCAACGGAAAAGTAACTAAGCAAAGATCAATATGTGAAAAGCTCGTAGGCAATGGATCAGTGATGGATAATTATGTCGGACGCGATTCCTCATGTAACAGTTGTAACATAGCGTGACACATAACTAGCTCTAGTTCATCAATGGTTCTCTCTCAGAAAATGTGTATTGGAAGTGTAGGTATGCTCTGATGGCTCTCTCCACGAATGAAGAGTGGGTGGAGGGGTATATATAGCCTCCACACAAAAACTAACCGTTACACACAATTTACCAATCTCGGTGAGACCGAAGTGAAAAACTCGGTCAGAACGATTCAGCAAACCTAGTGACCGTTAGGGTTTTTGGTGGGACCGACTGGATCAACTCGGTGGGACCGATGTGCTAGGGTTCGGGTAAATCCAAAACTCGGTTTGACCGATTACTCAAACTCGGTGGGACCGATTTGGGTAATAAGCGAAACAGAGAGTTGGCCAAGAAAACTCGGTGGGGCCGATTGGATATCTCGGTGGGACCGAAAATATTGCAACAGGTAATAGAGAGTTTGCAAGCCCATCTCGGTGAGACCGAGATCCCATCGGTGAGACCGAACTGATTAGGGTTTCTGGCAGTGGCTATGTCAACTGAACTCGGTGGCTCCGGATAGAAAGAATCGGTGGGGCCGAGTTTGACTTTTGGTTTAGGACATATTTGGAAGTGAGAAAGTGGTTGAGGGCTTTGGAGCATATCACTAAGCACTTTGAGCAAGCAGGCCATTAAACAACACCTCATCCCTTCTTAATAGTATTGGCTTTCCTATAGACTCAATGTGATCTTGGATCACTAAGATATAAAATGTAGAGTCTTGAGCTTGGAGCTTGGGCCAATCCTTTGTCCTTAGCATTTTGAAGGGGTTCCACATCCTATAGTCCATTTCACTTCATTGTTGAACTCATCTGAAACATACTAGGTAAAAGTGTTAGTCCAACAAGAGATATGTTGTCATTAATTACCAAAATCACCCAGGGAGCACTTGTGCTTTCATCAACGCAAACACCAAATAACATTTATTTAGGTCCAACACTAATCCTGAAGGTAGAGGGAGTGTGCGATGGTAATCTTATCAACCTTGGAATCACTTCCAACACACATCGTCACCTTGATAACCCACAAGTATAGGGGATCGCAACAGTTTTCGAGGGTAGAGTTTTCAACGCAAATTTATTGATCCGACACAAGGGGAGCCAAAGAATATTCTCAACTATTAACAGTTGAGTTGTCAATTCAACCGCACCTGAAAGACTTAATATCTGCAGCAAAGTATTTAGTAGCAAAGTAATATGGAAGTAACAGTAACAGTGGCAAAACTAATAGTATTGGTTTTGTAGTGATTGTAACAGTGGCAACGGAAAAGTAACTAAGCAAAGATCAATATGTGAAAAGCTCGTAGGCAATGGATCAGTGATGGATAATTATGTCGGACGCGATTCCTCATGTAACAGTTGTAACATAGGGTGACACATAACTAGCTCCAGTTCATCAATGGTTCTCTCTCAGAAAATGTGTATTGGAAGTGTAGGTATGTTCTGATGGCTCTCTCCACGAATGAAGAGTGGGTGGAGGGGTATATATAGCCTCCACACAAAAACTAACCGTTACACACAATTTACCAATCTCGGTGAGACCGAAGTGAAAAACTCGGTCAGAACGATTCAGCAAACCTAGTGACCGTTAGGGTTTTTGGTGGGACCGACTGGATCAACTCGGTGGGACCGATGTGCGAGGGTTCGGGTAAATCCAAAACTCGGTTTGACCGATTACTCAAACTCGGTGGGACCGATTTGGGTAATAAGCAAAACAGAGAGTTGGCCAAGCAAACTCGGTGGGGCCGATTGGATATCTCGGTGGGACCGAAAATATTGCAACAGGTAAGAGAGAGTTTGCAAGCCCATCTCGGTGAGACCGAGATCCCATCGGTGAGACTGGACTGATTAGGGTTTCTGGCAGTGGCTATGTCAACTGAACTCGGTGGCTTCGGAAAGAATCGGTGGGGCCGAGTTTGACTTTTGGTTTAGGACATATTTGGAAGTGAGAAAGTGGTTGAGGGCTTTGGAGCATATCACTAAGCACTTTGAGCAAGCAGGCCAATAAACAACACCTCATCCCTTCTTAATAGTATTGGCTTTCCTATAGACTCAATGTGATCTTGGATCACTAAGATATACAATGTAGAGTCTTGAGCTTGGAGCTTGGGCCAATCCTTTGTCCTTAGCATTTTGAAGGGGTTCCACATCCTCTAGTCCATGCCACTTCATTTTTAAACTCATCTGAAACATACTAGGTAAAAGTGTTAGTCCAACAAGAGATATGTTGTCATTAATTACCAAAATCACCAAGGGAGCACTTGTGCTTTCAATCTCCCCCTTTTTGGTAATTGATGGCAACATACATCAAAGCTTTAGATAAAGATATAGAGAATAGCAAGTAAAGCTTTGGAAAGACATGTAACAAGCATAGGATCCCCCTACATGTATGCAATCATGTGAATATGGTATATAGAAGCATGTGAGAGAATAACCATGACAGAGTAGCAATGTGTTACATGTATCTTGGCGATATGCATCAGAGCAAGTAATGAAAACATGAGAAATGTACCTTCATGCCCATGAGTCCTTCTTGCAAACAATATGTACATCAGCAAGAATTTCTCATACACATGACCATGATGCATATACTTACCTTGTGGTCTTGAGTTGGCTAGGATGTGATGAACCTACGTAAACAAGGTTAGATAACACAGATGCACCTACTAGCTAGAGCAAACAAAAGAAACCACAAGAGTACCAAGACTGGGATGACATGTAGAGTGAGTACAGAGTACCACGATAGGTATTGACATGTCCCCAAAGAGAAGGATATGCAATGGATTTAAGAATTTTCTTTCCCTTGGATGTCTTGCTCCCCCTGAATCTAGCATGGGATAGTGGGAGAAGATAGGGAACAGAAAAAAACAGAGCTCAAAGAAACAAATGAAATAAGCACATATGAACATGTCTTTCCCCCAAGAAGACATGTGGCATCTCTCCTCTTGAACATCAAGCATCTGGGATCCTTGAAGATTACTCTTTCCTGGAGTATTCCCTCCCCTAGAGATCTCTCCCCCTAGAGATATGATTAAGCTTTGGTGTGATCTCTCTCTCCCCCTTTGACATCAATTCCCAAGAAGGGTCTTCTGGAATTTGTTGTGAATGGGTTCGGTCCTTCAATGACAGTACAAAGCATTAAGGTAAATGTGATGCTTGCAGAGGACAAGATTCATTGAGTGGATCCGGATCAAGAATAAAGCAGGAATAAATGGCAAAATGTTTTTCCTGTAGTGCAATCGGTGTCACCGAGTTGTATGCTTTGGTTGCTCCGAAAATCTTCAGTTAGGCCGAAAACATGAAACCGGTGGAACCGAGTTCATCATAGAAAAACACTTGTCACCTCAGCTCAATAGACAAATAAGATCTCACAAAGATTTGCAATGAATCGGATGCAGAAAAAAATGCAGAACAAAGAACAAAGAAAAGAAACTAAAAGGTCTAGATGAAGTTTGAAAGGGGAAACAAATATGCATGAGACAAGTGCAAGAACATAGAAAAGAACACAAGAGGACTTCATCTAGAGTTGGGCGGTGACAAAGTCACCTATGTTAGAGTACATTGACATAGGAGTCAAGTGAGATCACTTGATCATACGTCGTACTCATCGTTTAAGCTCAAAATGGGGTTACCATTTTTCGTTTAAGTATCTTGATGTATTCACATCTTATTGAGTTGCTTTGACTCATGACTTGGAGTAAAGCTACTCTAAGATGGAATAACATACCTTGGGTGGCGGTGTTGATCTTGATCATGTAGTTGAACTTGTGTGGGTTGCTCAAGGTTGATGTAGCCCATCAAGAGTTGGGAGCACCCTTTGGTTTTTGAGTTCATCTGCCTACATGGGTTAGTTTTCTCAAGGAAGAGCACTTGTGTATCCAACATGACAATCATGAAACTCAACATAGAATTTGTCAAAGGATATGTTTGAAAGGTTTCGTGCTTCCTTGTCATCAATCACCATTGTGTAGAGACTTGATGATGTAGAGATTGCTCAAGATGTGAGTGAATTGCAATCTCATAGAATTAGATTCATCAAAGTACCTACAAGGGTTAGATAACATGCAAGATGCAAATTTTCAAGACATAAGATAATCATCATAGGAGAAATATCAAGAGATTAGTCGTAAGCTCAAATCTTGCATGTATCCAATGGAGTTCCTACTCCAAGTTTGAAGCATCAATGATGTTCAATTCACCTCTTAACCTGCAAAACACTTTCTCATCAAGTGGTTTGGTTAATATATCTGCTAATTTCTTATCGGTGCGAACATGCTTAAGGTTTATGTCACCCTTAGCAACATGATCTCGAATAAAATGATGACGAACTTCGATATGCTTAGTTCGAGAGTGTTGCATGGGATTGTGAGCAATCTTGATAGCACTTTCATTGTCACAAAGCAATGGAACATGTTTCACATATATCCCATAATCTTTAAGAGTCTGGGTCATCCAGAGTAATAGAGCACAACATGAACCCGCAGCAATGTATTCCGCTTCAGCGGTGGATAAGGATACCGAGTTTTGTTTCTTGGAAGACCAAGACACAAGAGATCTACCAAGGAATTGACAAGTACCCGAAGTGGACTTCCTATCAACCTTGTCACCGGCATAGTCCGAGTCGGAGTAGCCAACAAGATCAAAGGAAGCTCTCTTTGGATACCAAATGCCAAAATTTGGTGTATGTATTAAGTATCTCACTATCCTTTTCATGGCCTTAGGATGACATTCCTTAGGAGCAGCTTGATATCGTGCACACATGCACACACTTAACATGATATCGGGACGTGAAGCACATAGATATAATAATGAACCAATCATAGAGCGATAAACTTTTTGATCAACCGGTTCACCATCTTTAGTCAAATCAAGATGTCCACTAGTAGGCATGGGTGTAGTCATACCTTTGCATTCTTGCATATTGAACTTCTTGAATAAGTCCTTGGTGTACTTCGTTTGAGAGACAAAGGTGCCTTCCTTAGTTTGCTTGATTTGCAAACCAAGAAAGAATTTGAGTTCACTCATTATGGACATCTCAAACTTCTCCGACATTAGCTTCCGAAACTTTTCACTAAAATGAGGGTTTGTTGATCCAAATATAATATTATCAACATAAATTTGGCATACAAATAGTTCTCCATTAACCCTTTTAGTAAAAAGAGTAGAATCTATTTTTCCAATTTCAAAGCCTTTTTCAGTAAGGAACTTGGTCAAGTATTTATACCATGCTCTAGGAGCTTGTTTAAGACCATAAAGGGATTTGTGAAGTTTGTAAACATGATTAGGTTTCTTAGGGTTGACAAAGCCGGGAGGTTGCTTAACATAAACTGCCTCTTCAATTTCACCATTTAGAAAAGTACTTCTAATGTCCATTTGGTACAAGGTGATATTATGGTGATTAGCATAGGCAAGTAAGATGCGAATGGACTCAAGTCTAGCAACGGGAGCATATGTCTCACCATAGTCCATACCTTCAACTTGTGTGTAGCCTTGGGTGATGAGACGCGCTTTGTTGTGAACCACTTGCCCATCTACATCTTGCTTATTGCGAAACACCCATTTGGTACCGATGATGTTGTGGTTGTTGTCGGGCCTTTCAACCAATGTCCACACTTGATTTCTCTCAAAGTTGTGTAGCTCTTCATGCATAGCGTTTATCCAATCCGAATCTTCCAATGCTTCTTCAACCTTCATAGGTTCAATGCGAGAGATGAATGAATAGTGTTCACAAAAGTTAGCTAAACGAGTTTTTGAGCGAGTGGTTCTCCCGGTTTGGATATCATTGTAGATTTGCTCCACGGGATGATATTTAGCAATTCTTGCTCGAACTCGTGAAAGCTTTTGCTTGGGTCTTTGTTGAACATCTTCTTCATCTTGTTCTTCTTCTTGGCCTTCTTCATTGTTGGCGTTGTCGTTCTCTTGTCGTGGTGGAGAAGGAGGTTGTTGACGTTCATCTTGGTGCAATTCCTCATTTTCTTCTTCTTGGTGTGTCCCACTCGTGGATGCTTCCGTATCAACTCTTGGTTCACCTTGTCGTGAGGTAGAAGCTTCCACTTGGACGGATGAGGTACTCTCCTTCACCTCCATTGGACGAATCTTGCCGATAGACAAGTCTTGGATTGCTTCCGAGGGATCTTTGTCTCCTACATCAATTGGCAATTGCTCTACTTGCGAGCCATTAGATTCATCAAACTTTACATCTACCGTTTCTTCAACCTTTCGGGTGAAATTGTTGTAGACACGGTATGTGTGAGAGTTTGAGCCATAACCAAGTAGGAAACCTTCATGAGACTTAGGAGCAAATTTAGAACAACGATGCTTATCAAGAATGTAGCACTTTGAGCCGAATACTCGAAAGTATCCAACTTGGGGTTTGTTACCAGTGAGGAGCTCCTATGCCGTCTTGCCGAGTAGCTTGTGAAGATACAAGCAATTTGTTGCATGACAAGCTGTCTCTACCGCTTCCGCCCAAAAGTGTTTTGGCGTCTTGTACTCATCAAGCATCGTTCTTGCCATCTCGATAAGAGTCCGGTTCTTCCTCTCAACAACTCCATTTTGTTGAGGTGTGTACGTAGCCGAGAACTCATGTGCGATCCCTTCTTCGTCAAGAAAGGTGTCCACATTTGCGTTCTTGAACTCTGCTCCGTTGTCGCTTCGAACCTTCTTGATCTTCACGTCAAATTGATTTTGGGCCTTCCTAGCAAAGTTTTTGAAGATCTTTTGGACCTGTGATTTGTCATCAAGAAAGAACACCCACATAAATCTTGAAAAATCATCAACTATGAGCGGACCAAATGAGTTACCACCGAGACTCTTGTAGGCATTTGGACCAAAGAGATCCATGCGAAGTAGCTCGAGTGGTCTTCTTGTAGTCATGATGTTCTTAGCGTGATGACTTCCTCCAACTTGTTTCCCTGCTTGACAAGCACTACAAAGTCTATCCTTGTCAAATATGACATCGCTAACACCAAGGATATGATTTCCTTTAATGAGTTTGTCAAGGTTTCGCATGCCCACATGGCCTAGCCTTCTATGCCACAACCAGCCTTTAGAAGATTTAGCAATTAAGCAAGTTTTAGGTTGAGCCTTTTTAGTGAAATCAACAATGTAAAGATCTCCTCTACGTATATCGGTAAAGACCATTTTATGATTATCTCTATGAAACACTTGGCAGTCTACTTCAGTAAATAGGACATTGAAACCGAAATCAGCAAGTCTAGATACTGAACGTAAGTTGTAGCCAAGAGATTCAACGAGCATGATATTTTGTATGGAGCTATCATGTGAGATGGCCACTTTACCAAGGCCAACCACCTTACCCTTTGAATTATCACCAAAAGTGACATACTTTCGAGGGCCGTCATTTTCAGCAAGCTCATGGAACATGTCTTTATCTCCGGTCATATGATCAGTACATCCACTATCAAGGACCCATTCCTTTCCTCCAGCTATGTAGCCGCGAAGATTTGCCATAAGACCAAAGTGTCTCATCGCATCATCGAGATCATTGTCACTATCATCATCATCCTCATTCGAGTATTCATGTTCAACATCATCTTGTGATTGATCAATTCCTAGAGAGGGCAATTCATTAGATAAATGATCATTTCTATAGTTATCCTTATGAATCTAATAGCTCTAGAAATGATATTACTAATGATTCCAACATCTCCTTTGGCACTTGTAAGATTAGTAAGCTCAAATAAGCAGACACCAAATTTGGGATCATTGGAACTCATCTTAATGAAGGCAATAGACTTATGGAGAATTTCATCTAAATCTTTCAAGGAATAATTTGGAAAGAGTTCCTCAAGAAATTTCCATATGGTGTAGGCACACTTAAGAGTAGGCAAACATCCAATCAAGTTTCTAGGCAAGCCTCTAGTGATAAGATTAACAGTTCTAAGATTGCGAATCATGTCAATTGATTCATCAAGGGTAGGATGCATGGGATCAACATGAGGTGCACAAGGGCTAGCAATATACTTGTTCAAGTGATATTCATTGAAAATCTCAAGCATTTCATGTTTCCACTCATGAAAATATTCTCCATCAAGAATAGGCACTCTATGTCTAAGACTCCCCAAAGTAGACTCATCCATCTTCCTCCAATGGTGTTTAAACCAAGGCAATGGAGACCAAGGCTCTGATACCAATTAAAAGGATCAAGAAGAGGTGTCTAGAGGGGGTGATTAGACACTAAGTGCCAAAAGTTGTAGTTTTTAATTTCTTTAAGTTGAAGTGGAGCTTAGGCACTAGTTTAACAAACACAATACATATCAAGCAAGCATGCAAAGAGTATATGAGCAGTGGAAAGTAAAACATGCAACTTGCAAGTATGTAAAGGGAAGGGTTTGGAGAATTCAAACGCAATTTGAGACACTGATGTTTTTGTCGTGGTTCCGATAGGTGGTGCTATCGTACGTCCACATTGATGGAGACTTCAACCCACGAAGGGTAACGGTTGCGCGAGTCCATGGAGGGCTCCACCCATGAAGGGTCCACGAAGAACCAACCTTGTCTATCCCATCATAGACATCGCCCACGAAGGACTTGCCTCACTAGCGGTAGATCTTCACGAAGTAGGCGATCTCCTTGCCCTTACAATCTCCTTGGTTCAACTCCACAATCTTTGTTGGAGGCTCCCAAGTGACACCTAGCCAATCTAGGAGACACCACTCTCCAAGAAGTAACAAATGGTGTGTTGGTGATGAAGTCCTTGCTCTTGTGCTTCAAATGATAGTCTCCCCAACACTCAACTCTCTGTCACAGGATATGGATTTGGTGGAAATATGATTTGAGTGGAAAGCAACTTGGGGAAGGCTAGAGATCAAGATTCATATGGTAGGAATGGAATATCTTGGTCTCAACATAAGTGTAGGTGGTTCTCTCTCGGAAAATGTGCATTGGAAGTGTAGGTATGTTCTGATGGCTCTCTCCACGAATGAAGAGTGGGTGGAGGGGTATATATAGCCTCCACACAAAAACTAACCATTACACACAATTTGCCAATCTCGGTGATACCAAAGTGAAAAACTCGGTCAGACCGATTCAGCAAACCTAGTGACCGTTAGGGTTTTCGGTGGGACCGACTGGATCAACTCGGTGGGACTGATGTGCTAGGGTTAGGTAAATCCAAAACTCGGTTTGACCGATTACTCAAACTCGGTGGGACCGATTTGGGTAATAAGCGAAACAGAGAGTTGGCCAAGAAAACTCGGTGGGGCCGATTGGATATCTCGGTGGGACCAAAAATATTGCAACAGGTAATAGAGAGTTTGCAAGCCCATCTCGGTGAGACCGAGATCCCATCGGTGAGACCGAACTGATTAGGGTTTCTGGCAGTGGCTATGTCAACTGAACTCGGTGGCTCCGGATAGAAAGAATCGGTGGGGCTGAGTTTGACTTTTGGTTTAGGACATATTTGAAAGTGAGAAAGTGGTTGAGGGCTTTGGAGCATATCACTAAGCACGTTGAGCAAGCAGGCCATTAAACAACACCTCATCCCTTCTTAATAGTATTGGCTTTCCTATAGACTCAATGTGATCTTGGAGCACTAAGATATAAAATGTAGAGTCTTGAGCTTGGAGCTTGGGCCAATCCTTTGTCCTTAGCATTTTGAAGGGGTTCCACATCCTATAGTCCATGCCACTTCATTGTTGAACTCATCAGAAACATACTAGGTAAAAGTGTTAGTCCAACAAGAGATATGTTGTCATTAATTACCAAAATCACCCAGGGAGCACTTGTGCTTTCATCAACGCAAACACCAAATAACATTTATTTAGGTCCAACACTAATCCTGAAGGTAGAGGGAGTGTGCGATGGTAATCTTATCAACCTTGGAATCACTTCCAACACACATCGTCACCTTGATAACCCACAAGTATAGGGGATCGCAACAGTTTTCGAGGGTAGAGTTTTCAACCCAAATTTATTGATCCGACACAAGGGGAGCCAAAGAATATTCTCAAGTATTAACAGTTGAGTTGTTAATTCAACCGCACCTGAAAGACTTAATATCTACAGCAAAGTAATATGGAAGTAACAGTAACAGTGGCAAAAGTAATAGTATTGGTTTTGTAGTGATTGTAACAGTGGCAACGGAAAAGTAACTAAGCAAAGATCAATATGTGAAAAGCTCGTAGGCAATGGATCAGTGATGGATAATTATGTCGGACGCGATTCCTCATGTAACAGTTGTAACATAGGGTGACACATAACTAGCTCCAGTTCATCAATGTAATGTAGGCATGTTTTTCGGATATAGTCATACGTGATTACGGAAAAGAACTTGCATGACATCTTTTGTCCTACCCTCCCGTGGTAGCGGGGTCCTATTGGAAACTAAGGGATATTAAGGCCTCCTTTTAATAGAGTACCGGACCAAATCATTAGCAGTTAGTGAATACATGAACTCCTCAAACTACGATCATCACCGGGAGTGGCCCGATTATTGTCACTTTGGGGTTACTGGATCATAACACATAGTAGGTGACTATTGACTTGCAAGATAGGATCAAGAACTCACATATATTCATGAAAACATAATAGGTTCAGATCTGAAATCATGGCACTCGTGCCCTAGTGACAAGCATTAAGCATAGCAAAGTCATAGCAACATTAATTTTAGAACATAATGGATACTAGGGATCATGCCCTAAGAAAACTAACTTGATTACATGATAAATCTCATCCAACCCATCACCGTCCAGCAAGTCCACAATGGAATTACTCACGCATGGAAGTGGGCATCATGAAATTGGTGATGGAGGAAGGTTGATGATGATGATGACGACGGATTCCCCTCTCCGGAGCCCCGAACGGACTCTAGTTCAGCCCTCCCGAGATAGATTAGGGCTTGGCGGCGGCTCCGTATCGTAAAACATGATGAATCCTTCTCCCTGATTTTTTTCTCCCCGAACGTGAATATATAGAGTTGAGGTCGGTGGAGCTCCAGGGGGCCCATGAGGCAGGGGGCACGCCCCCACTCTCGTGGACAGGGTGTGGGCCCCTGGCCTTGATTCTTTCGCCAGTATTTTTTATATATTCCAAAATATTCTCCGTGAAGTTTCAGGTCATTCTGAGAACTTTTATTTCTACACAAAAATAACACCATGGCAATTCTGCTAAAAACAGCGTTAGTCCAGGTTAGTTCTATTCAAATCATGCAAGTTAGAGTCCAAAACAAGGGCAAAAGTGTTTGGAAAAGTAAATACGTTGGAGACGTATGTGCCTCGCCCTTAACTAGTCTCTGTTCATTCTGTAATTCCTGTTTCGAGTTACTAATCTTAGAAACTGAACCGGTATCAAATACCCTGGGGTTACTATGAACACTAGTAAAATACACATCAATAACATGTATATTAAGTATACCTTTGTTCATTTTGCCATCCTTCTTTTCTGCCAAGTATTTGGGGTGGTTCCGCTTCTAGTGACCATTACCTTTGCAGTAGAAGCACTCAGTTTTAGGCTTAGGTCTAGCTTTGGGCTTATTCATGGGAGTGGAAACTTGCTTGTCATTCTTCTTGAAGTTCCCTTTCTTTTCCTTTGCCTTTTTTTCTTGAAACTAGTGGTCTTGTCTACCATCAACACTTGATACTTTTTCTTGATTTCTACCTTCGCCGATTTCAGCATCGCGAAGAGCTCGGGAATCGTTTTCTTCATCCTTGCATATTATAGTTTATCACGAAGTTCTAGTAGCCTAGTGATAGTGACTAGAGAACTCTGTCAATCACTATCTTATCTAGAAGATTAACTCACACTTGATTCAAGCGATTGTACTACCCAGACATTCTGAGTACATGCTCACTAGCTGAGCCATTCTCCTCCATCTTGTAGGCAAAGTTCTTGTCAGAGGTCTCATACCTCTCGACATGGGCATCAGTCTGAAATACCAATTTCAACTCTTGGAACATCTTATATGCTCTGTGGCATTTCGAAATGTTTTTGAAGTCCGATTCTAAGCCGTAAAGCATGGTGCACTAAACTATCAAGTAGTCATCATACCGAGCTTGTCAAACGTTCATAACGTCTGTATCTGCTCCTGCAATAAGTCTGTCACCTAGCGGTGCATCAAGGACATAATTCTTCTTTGCAACAATGAGGATAATACTCAGATCACGGACCCAGTCCACATCATTGCTACTGATACGTCTCCAACGTATCTATAATTTTTTATTGTTCCATGCTATTATATTATCAACCTTGGATGTTATATATGCATTTATATGCTATTTTATATGATTTTTGGGACTAACCTATTAACCTAGAGCCCAGTGCCAGTTTCTGTTTTTTCCTTGTTTTAGAGTATCGCAGAAAAGGAAAATCAAACGAAGTCCAATTGACCTGAAACTTCACGGAACTTATTTTTGGACCAGAAGAAGCCCACGGAGTATCAGAGTTGGACCAGGAGAGTCCAGGGCTGCCCACGAAGGTGGAGGGCGCGCCCACCCCCCTGGGCGCGCCCCCCTGCCTCGTGGACAGCCCGGAGGTCCACCGACGTACTTCTTCCTCCCATATATACCCATATACCCTAAAAACTACGGGGAGCACAATAGATCGGGAGTTCCGCCGCCGCAAGCATCCGTAGCCACCGAAAACCAATCGAGACCCGTTCCAGCACCCTGTCGGAGGGGGAATCCTTCTCCGGTGGCTATCTTCATCATCCCGGTGCTCTCCATGACGAGGAGGGAGTAGTTCTCCCTCGGGGCTGAGGGTATGTATCAGTAGCTATGTGTTTGATCTCTCTCTCTCATGTTCTTGAGGTGATACGATCTTGATGTATCGCGAGCTTTGCTATTATAGTTGGATCTTATGATGTTTCTCCCCCTCTACTCTCTTGTAATGGATTGAGTTTTCCCATTGAAGTTATCTTATCGGATTGAGTCTTTAAGGATTTGAGAACACTTGATGTATGTCTTGCGTGGGATACCTGTGGTGACAATGGGGTATTCTATGATCCACTTGATGTATGTTTTGGTGATGAACTTGCGGGTTTCGGGACCTTGGGAATCTATGCATAGGGGTTGGCACACGTTTTCGTCTTGACTCTCCGGTAGAATCTTTGGGGCACTCTTTGAAATACTTTGTGTTGGTTTGAATAGATGAATCTGGGATTGTGTGATGCATATCATATAATCATACCCACGGATACTTGAGGTGACATTGGAGTATCTAGGTGACATTAGGGTTTTGGTTGATTTGTGTCCTAAGGTGTTATTCTAGTACGAACTCTAGGGCTGTTTGTGACACTTATAGGAATAGCCCAACGGATTGATTGGAAAGAATAACTTTGAGGTGGTTTCGTACCCTACCATAATCTCTTCGTTTGTTCTCCGCTATTATTGGCTTTGGAGTGACTCTTTGTTGCATGTTGAGGGATAGTTATATGATCCAATTATGTTATTATTGTTGAGGGAACTTGCACTAGTGAAAGTATGAACCCTAGGCCTTGTTTCAACGCATTGCAATACCGTTTGTGCTCACTTTTATCATTAGTTACCTTGTTGTTTTTATATTTTCAGATTACAAAAACCATTATCTACTATCCATATTGCACTTGTATCACCATCTCTTCGCGGAACTAGTGCACCTATACAATTTACCATTGTATTGGGTGTGTTGGGGACAGAAGAGACTCTTTGTTATTTGGTTGCAGGGTTGCTTGAGAGAGACCATCTTCATCCTATGCCTCCTACGGATTGATAAACCTTAGGTCATCCACTTGAGGGAAATTTGCTACTGTCCTACAAACCTCTGCACTTGGAGGCCCAACAACGTCTACAAGAAGAAGGTTGTGTAGTAGACATCAAGCTCTTTTCTGCCGCCGTTGACGGGGAGGTGAGTTCTTGAAGGTATATCTTTAGATCTTGCAATCGAATCTTTTAGTTTCTTGTTTTATCACTAGCTTAGTTTATAAAAGAAAACTACAAAAATATGGAATTGAGTTTGCCTCATACGCTTCATCTTTAATATCTTTCGTGAGTATGATGGAAAGGAAAATTGTGCCAAAGTGTTAGAAGAAGAATGCATTAAAATGTTTGGCACTGAATCTTTGTATGATGAGCATGAATGCAATGTTGTTAGTATGAATTCCTTGAATATCTATGATGCTAATGATATGCAAAGCTACAAGCTTGGGGATGCTATGTTTGATGAAGATGTTATTTTTTGTCCCCCAAGTTTTGATGAGCAAATTTATTTTGATGAAAGCATGCCTCCTATTTATGATGATTATAATTATGAAAGTGTATTTGGAGAGGTCATGACTTTATTTAGTAATGATTCCACTATCTTGGAAGAGGTTTCAATCGATTATGATGAGAACAAAGTTGCTACTTATGATAATTATTGTGATGATACATATGCTATAAAAAGTAGTGATGATTATATTTATAAAAATTGTCATGATTATGATTACCCTTTTTCTGAACGTTACTCTTTTAATGTGGAAACAATTTATAGTATTCAAGTCTCTTATGATACTCCCACTATTCCGATTAAGAAGAATTTTGCTTATGTAGAGAATAATAAATTCTATATGCTTGTAGATCATGAAAATAATGCTTTAGGTGCTGGTTATATTGTTGAATTCATTCATGATGGTACTAAAAGTTATTATGAGGGAGGAATATATGCTTGTAGGAATTGCAATAATATCAAGTTTCCTCTCTATGTGCTTAAAGTTTGGAAGTTATGCTTGTTTTGCTTTCCTATGCAAGTTGATTCTTGTTCCCATAAGTTGTTTGCTCACAAAATCCCTATGCATAGGAAGTGGGTTAGAATTAAATGTGCTAGTCATATTCTTCATGATGCTCTCTTTATGTTACAATTCTTATCTTTTATGTGAGCATCGTTGAAATCATCATGCCTAGATAGGGGCGTTAAACGATAGTCCTTGTTGGGAGGCAACCCAACTTTATTGTTGTTCCTTGCTTTTTGCTCCTTTTTAGTAATAAATAATTTATCTAGCCTCTTTTATGATTGAGTTTTTATGTTTTAGTTAGTGTTTGTGCCAAGTAGAATCGTTGGGAAGACTTGGGGAAAGTCTTATTGATCTTGCTGTAAAAAACAGAAACTTTAGCGCTCACGAGAATTGCTGCCATTTTTTATTGGAGAGCGATATTTATTTAATTATTTTTGCAGATGATTAATAGATAAATTCCTCACGTCCAGAAATTTATTATAGAATTTTTGGGGTTCCAGAAGTTTGCGTTAGGTACAGATTACTACAGACTGTTCTGTTTTTGACAGATTCTGTTTTTCGTGTGTTGTTTGCTTATTTTAATGAATCTATGGCTAGTAAAAGAGTTTAAAAACCATAGAGAAGTTAGAATAAAATATGTTTAACACCAATATAAATAAAAAATGAGTTCATTACAGTACCTTGAAGTGGTGTTTTGTTTCCTTTCGCTAACGGAGCTCACGGGATTTTCTACTTTAAGTTTTGTGTTGTGAAGTTTTCAAGTTTTGGGTGAAAGATTTGATGGATTATGGAACAAGGAGTGGCAAGAGCCTAAGCTTGGGGATGCCCCGGAAGGCATCCCCTCTTTCGTCTACTTCCATCGGTAACTTTACTTGGAGCTATATTTTTATTTACCACATGCTATGTGTTTTGCTTGGAGCGTCATTTTATTTTATTTAGTTTTGCTTTCTGTTTGAATAAAATAACAATATATGAAATTCTTAAATGTTAGAGAGTCTTCATATAGTTACATAATTATTCGACTACTCATTGATCTTCACTTATATCTTTCGAAGTAGTTTGTTGTTGCTCTAGTGCTTCACTTATATCTTTTTAGAGCACGGTGGTGGTTTTGTTTTATAGAAAATATTGTTCTCTCATGCTTCACTTATATTATTTTGAGAGTCTTTTAGAACATCATGGTAGTTTGCTTTGGCTATGAAACTAGTCCTAATATGATGGGCATCCAAGAGGGATATAATAAAAACTTTCATATAAAGTGGATTGAATACTATGAGAAGTTTGATACTTGATGATTGTTTTGAGATATGAAGATGGTGATATTCGAGTCATGCTAGTTGAGTAGTTGTGAATTTCAGAAATACTTGTGTTAAAGTTTGTGATTCCCATAGCATGCACCTATGGTGAACCGTTATGTGATGAAGTCGGAGCATGATTTATTTATTGATTGTCTTCCTTATGAGTGGCGGTCGGGGACGAGCGATGGTCTTTTCCTACCAATCTATCCCCCTAGGAGCATGCGTGTAGTACTTTGTTTCAATAACTAATAGATTTTTGCATAAGTATGTGAGTTCTTTATGACTAATGTTGAGTCCATGGATTATACGCACTCTCACCCTTCCACCATTGCTAGCCTCTCTAATACCGCGCACCTTTCACCGGTATCATACACCCACCATATACCTTCCTCAAAACAGCTACCATACCTACCTATCATGGCATTTCCATAGCCATTCTGAGATATATTGCCATGCAACTTTCCACTGTTCTGTTTATTATGGCACGCTTCATCATTGTCATATTGCTTTGCATGATCATGTAGTTGACATCGTATTTGTGGCAAAGCCACCGTTCATAATTCTTTCATACATGTCACTCATGAGTCATTGCACATCCCGGTACACCGCCGGAGGCATCCATATAGAGTCATATTTTTCTAAGAATCGAGTTGTAATTCTTGAGTTGTAAGTAAATAAAAGTGTGATGATCATCATTATTAGAGCATTGTCCCAGTGAGGAAAGGATGCTGGAGACTATGATTCCCCCACAAGTCGGGATGAGACTCCGGACGAAAATAAATAAATAAAAGAGGCCAAAGAAGCCCAAATAAAAAAAGGAAGAGAAAAGAGGCCATAAAAAAGAGAAAAGGCCCAAATAAAAAAATAAAAAAATGAGAGAAAAAGAGAGAAGGGGCAACGCTACTATCCTTTCACCACACTTATGCTTCAAAGTAGCACCATGATCTTCATGATAGAGAGTCTCCTATGTTGTCACTTTCATATACTAGTGGGAATCTTTCATTATAGAACTTGGCTTGTATATTCCAATGATGGGCTTCCTCAAAATGCCCTAGGTCTTCATGAGCAAGCGAGTTGGATGCACACCCACTAGTTTCTTTTGTTGAGCTTTCATACATTTATAGCTCTAGTGCATCCGTTGTATGGCAATCCCTACTCACTCACATTGATATCTATTGATGGGAATCTCCATAGCCCGTTGATACACCTAGTTGATGTGAGACTATCTTCTCCTTTTTGTCTTCTCCACAACCACCATTCTATTCCACCTATAGTGCTATGTCCATGGCTCACGCTCATGTATCGCCTGAAGATTGAAAAAGTTTGAGAACATCAAAAGTATGAAACAATTGCTTGGCTTGTCATCGGGGTTTTGCATGATTTAAATATTTTGTGTGGTGAAGATAGAGCATAGCCAGACTATATGATTTTGTAGGGATAGCTTTCTTTGGCCATGTTATTTTGAGAAGACATGATTACTTGGTTAGTATGCTTGAAGTATTATTATTTTTATGTCAATATTAAACTTTTGTCTTGAATCTTATGGATATGAATATTTTTGCCACAATAAAGAGAACAACATGGATAAATATGTTAGGTAGCATTCCACAACAAAAATTCTGTTTTTATCATTTACCTACTCGAGGACGAGCAGAAATTAAGCTTGGGGATGCTGATACGTCTCCAACGTATCTATAATTTTTGATTGTTCCATGCTATTATATTATCAACCTTGGATGTTTTATATGCATTTATATGCTATTTTATATGATTTTTGGGACTAACCTACTAACCTAGAGCCCAGTGCCAGTGCCAGTTTCTGTTTTTTTCCTTGTTTTAGAGTATTGCAGAAAAGGAAAATCAAACGGAGTCCAATTGACCTGAAACTTCACGAAACTTATTTTTGGACCAGAAGAAGCCCACGGAGTATCGGAGTTGGACCAGGAGAGTCCCGGTCTGCCCACGAGGGTGGGGGGGCGCCCACCCCCCTGGGCGCGCCCCCTGCCTCGTGGACAGCCTGGAGGTCCACCGACGTACTTCTTCCTCCCATATATACCCATATACCCTAAAAACTTCGGGGACCACAATAGATCAGGAGTTCCGCCGCCGCAAGCCTCCGTAGCCACCGAAAACCAATCTAGACCCGTTCCGGCACCCTGCCGGAGGGGGAATCCTTCTCCGGTGGCTATCTTCATCATCCCAGTGCTCTCCATGACGAGGAGGGAGTAGTTCTCCCTCGGGGCTGAGGGTATGTATCAGTAGCTATGTGTTTGATCTCTCTCTCTCTCTCTCGTGTTCTTGAGGTGATACGATCTTGATGTATCGTGAGCTTTGCTATTATAGTTGGATCTTATGATGTTTCTCCCCCTCTACTCTCTTGTAATGGATTGAGTTTTCCCATTGAAGTTATCTTATCGGATTGAGTCTTTAAGGATTTGAGAACACTTGATGTATGTCTTGCGTGGGATACCTGTGGTGACAATGGGGTATTCTATGATCCACTTGATGTATGTTTTGGTGATGAACTTGCGGGTTTCGGGACCTTGGGAATCTATGCATAGGGGTTGGCACACGTTTTCGTCTTGACTCTCCGGTAGAATCTTTGGGGCACTCTTTGAAATACTTTGTGTTGGTTTGAATAGATGAATCTGGGATTGTGTGATGCATATCATATAATCATACCCACGGATACTTGAGGTGACATTGGAGTATCTAGGTGACATTAGGGTTTTGGTTGATTTGTGTCCTAAGGTGTTATTCTAGTACGAACTCTAGGGCTGTTTGTGACACTTATAGGAATAGCCCAACGGATTGATTGGAAAGAATAACTTTGAGGTGGTTTCGTACCCTACCATAATCTCTTCGTTTGTTCTCCGCTATTATTGGCTTTGGAGTGACTCTTTGTTGCATGTTGAGGGATAGTTATATGATCCAATTATGTTATTATTGTTGAGGGAACTTGCACTAGTGAAAGTATGAACCCTAGGCCTTGTTTCAACGCATTGCAATACCGTTTGTGCTCACTTTTATCATTAGTTACCTTGTTGTTTTTATATTTTCAGATTACAAAAACCATTATCTACTATCCATATTGCACTTGTATCACCATCTCTTCGCGGAACTAGTGCACCTATACAATTTACCATTGTATTGGGTGTGTTGGGGACAGAAGAGACTCTTTGTTATTTGGTTGCAGGGTTGCTTGAGAGAGACCATCTTCATCCTATGCCTCCTACGGATTGATAAACCTTAGGTCATCCACTTGAGGGAAATTTGCTACTGTCCTACAAACCTCTGCACTTGGAGGCCCAACAACGTCTACAAGAAGAAGGTTGTGTAGTAGACATCAAGCTCTTTTTTGGCGCCGTTGCCGGGGAGGTGAGTGCTTGAAGGTATATCTTTAGATCTTGCAATCGAATATTTTAGTTTCTTGTTTTATCACTAGTTTAGTTTATAAAAGAAAACTAAAAAAATATGGAATTGAGTTTGCCTCATACGCTTCATCTTTTTAATATCTTTCGTGAGTATGATGGAAAGGAAAATTGTGCCTAAGTGTTAGAAGAAGAATGCATTAAAATGTTTGGCACTAAATCTTTGTATGATGAGCATGAATGCAATGTTGTTAGTATGAATTCCTTGAATATCACGTGAGATGGAGTAGTCTTCAATGGTGAACATCTCTATGTTGATCATATCTATTATTTTATTCACGTTCGACCTTTCGGTCTCCGGTGTTCCAAGGCCATGTGTGTACATGCTAGGCTCGTCAAGTTTAACCTGAGTATTCTGCATGTGTAAAACTGCCTTACACCCATTGTATATGAACATAGAGCTTATCGCACCCTATCATCACGTGGTGTCTCGGCACGACGAACTTTAGCAACGGTGCATACTCAGGGAGAACACTTATACCTTGAAATTTAGTGATGGGTCATCTTATAATGCTACCGTCGTACTAAGAAAAATAAGATGCATAAAAGATAAACATCACATGCAATCAAAATATGTGACATGATATGGCCATCATCATCTTGTGCCTTTGATCTCAATCTCCAAAGCACCGTCATGCATGATCTACATCCACTACTAGGAAAAAGCTTATACGTAGCCGCTTATTAGTAGCGCGTTATATTGACCCGCACTACTGCTACTTACTAGTAGCACGCTATATTGACCCATGCTACTAGTAAATATTACTCGTAGCGCGTGGATAAAAAAACATGCTACTAGTAAATATCCCCAATCGTGTCCAGTGGACAGGTCATAGTAGTAGCATGGGTTTGCTGGGCCGCGCTAGTAATGGAAACGTAGTCGTAGTGCGGGTCACGAAAAGTGCTACAACTAACTTAGCCCACCCAGCCCAGCGAGACAACCAACCTAGCCTAGCAAACAACCTCCATCGCTCTCTCATTTTCTCCTCTTCCTCCCGCGAACCCTCGCCGCCGCCACCAACGACAGGCGATTCCGACTACTTCCGGTGGCCGTCACCGGAACTGCACACCCACGAGCTCTCCTCACGTCGGTGCTTCCTTCCCTCCGGCCAGATCTGCTCATCGTGGCGGCAAGCTCTCGCGCGCGACCCCTCCCCGCAGCTAGGGTTTCGGCTGCATCCAACTCCGGTGCGGTGTGATCTCCTCTCCCCTTGATTCATGCCCTCTCCTCTCCCCTTCTTTCTTCTCTCCCAACCCCCTCACTTATTTCTTCAATTCGGTGCAGCAACCGCCCTCCTCCATGGACGAGGACGACCACCCTGGCACGCACGTGGTCGAGTTCGCCGTCGCCTACTCCGGTGCGGTGCTGGACCAAGGACCTCCACCTCAACAGATCCTAGCTTGGGTAAGCACCCCCATCCCCATGGCCGTTTCACTTTCTTCCTCTGCCCCTCCTCTTTGTTCTTCCATGAATCCTCTGGTTTCAGTTAATTAGCAGCACAACCACATCCACACAAAGGCATGAGCATTGTTGTAGGCACCCCACCTAGCTCGCTCCAGTTCTGTAGATGTGCTCGTCTCAACTAATAATCAATATTTCTTTTTTCAAATAAGTTCTATTTAACAAAAAACAATAGTTCAAACTCCTTTAAAAACTAGCAATTCAGTGTATTTTCTTGATCCGTGTTGTAGCTTAACTTATGTTGTGTTGTTACTGAACTACAAATAAACTTGTTTGGCTGTAGCCGTACTAATGTTGTACTATTACCGAACATGTTTTTTGGCTCAATTTGAATTGCTGCATATTGTGGCACCCTGGCTCAGAGAAACCGGAACGCCCAGTATTCCAGCCCAGAGATCGAGGAGAAGTCTTCTGGAATACGGCACTGGTTAGCATAGAATAAACCAGCTCTTTATTACAAGCTATATGTATACAAGGGGATGACATCGGCACGGCGACACTATGCCTGCCACGGTTGCTCCATGCAAGCAGTAGAACAACACGAAGCAGCAGAATAACTCTAGCAGTGGAACATCGACGACGGTGATGAACTCCACTCCACAGGGACTCTGGCTGGAACGCTTATCCTAGCTCGCAAACAAGGGATCCACGACAAACAAGCAATCAATTCCAGCATGACCGGCAAACTGGCAAGACATGCCAGGTCAGTACATTGAATGTACTTGCAAGCTCACAATAACCAGAAGCATTCAAGACAAACAACAGCATGGCAATTACAGGGTAAGCAGGACTTATCAAGATATCATCAGGATAACATGGCATGAACCAGATGAACATGATACAGCTGAAACAATATGAGCATGGCATGAACATATAAATCTGACGATACTAGCATGCAACATGATGATGCTATATGTGTTGGAAATATGCCCTAGAGGCAATAATAAAATGGTTATTATTATATTTCTTTGTTCATGATAATTGTCTATTGTTCATGCTATAATTGTGTTATCCGGAAATCGTAATACATGTGTGAATACATAGACCACAACACGTCCCTAGTGAGCCTCTAGTTGACTAGCTCGTTGATCAAAAGATAGTCATGGTTTCCTGACTATGGACATTGGATGTCATTGATAACGGGATCACATCATTAGGAGAATGATGTGATGGACAAGACCCAATCCTAAGCATAGCTCAAAGTTCGTGTAGTTCATTTGCTGTAGCTTTTCTGAATGTCAAGTATCATTTCCTTAGACCATGAGATTGTGCAACTCCCGGACACCGTAGGAGTGCCTTGGGTGTGCCAAACATCACAACGTAACTGGGTGACTATAAAGGTACATTACAGGTATCTCCGAAAGTGTCTGTTGGGTTGGCACGAATCAAGACTGGGATTTGTCACTCCGTATGACGGAGAGGTATCTTTGGGCCCACTCGGTAATGCATCATCATAATGAGCTCAATGTGATCAAGTGGTTGATCATGCGATCATGCATTACGGTACAAGTAAAGTGACTTGCCGGTAACGAGACTGAACAAGGTATTGGGATACCGACGATCGAGTCTCGGGCAAGTAACGTACCGATTGACAAAGGGAATTGTATACGGATTGATTGAATCCTCGACATCGTGGTTCATCCGATGAAATCATCATGGAGCATGTGGGAGCCAACATGGGTATCCAGATCCCGCTGTTGGTTATTGACCGGAGAGGCTTCTCGGTCATGTCTGCATGTCTCCCAAACCCGTAGGGTCTACACACTTAAGGTTCGGTGACGCTAGGGTTGTAGAGATATTAGCATACGGTAACCCGAGAGTTGTTCGGAGTCCTGGATGAGATCCCGGACGTCATGACGAGTTCCGGAATGGTCCGGAGGTAAAGATGTATATATAGGAAGTCCAGTTTCGGCCATCGGGAAGGTTTCGGGGGTCACCGGTATTGTACCGGGACCGCCGGAAGGGTCCCGGGGGGTCCACCGGGTGGGGCCACCTATCCCGGAGGGGCCCATAGGCTGAAGTAGGAGGGTAACTAGCCCCTAGTGGGCTGGTGCGCCCCCCCTTGGGCCTCCCCCTGCGCCTAGGGTTAGAAACCCTAGGGGTGGGGGCGTCACCCTTGCCTTGGGGGGCAAGGCACCCCCTTGGCCGCCGCCCCCCTAGGAGATTGGATCTCCTAGGGCCGGTGCCCCCCTCCTAGGCACCCTATATATAGTGGGGGGAAGGGAGGGCTGCGCACCCAAACCCCTGGCCTCTCCCTCTCCCTCCCGTGACACTCCTCCGTCTCCCTGCGCTTGGCGAAGCCCTGCCGAGATCACCGTTGCTTCCACCACCACGCCATTGTGCTGCTGGATCTTCATCAACCTCTCCCTCCCCCTTGCTGGATCAAGTTGGAGGAGACGTCTTCCCAACCGTACGTGTGTTGAACACGGAGGTGCTGTCCGTTCGGCACTTGGTCATCGGTGATTTGAATCACGTCGAGTACGACTCCATCAACCCCGTTCTCTTGAACGCTTCCGCTCGTGATCTACAAGGGTATGTAGATGCACTCCTCTCTCCCTCATTGCTAGATGACTCCATAGATAGATCTTGGTGATGCGTAGAAAATTTTAAAATTCTGCTACGTTCCCCAACAGTGGCATCATGAGCTAGGTCTATGCGTAGTTACTATGCACGAGTAGAACACAAAGTAGTTGTGGGCGTCGATATTGTCAATTATCTTGCCGTTACTAGTCTTATCTTGATTCGGCGGCATTGTGGGATGAAGCGGCCCGGACCAACCTTACACGTACGCTTACGTGAGACCGGTTCCACCGACTGACATGCACTAGTTGCATAAGGGGTTGACTACGATGAGACTTTCTCACCCGTAGCGAAGCTGAAGTCCGTCCGAATCATGTTAGCAATTGTCGCATTCTATGATTATGAGATATGGCAAATGGATGTCAAAACGGCATTCCTTAATGGTTTCCTTAAGGAAGAATTGTATATGATGCGGCCGGAAGGTTTTGTCGATCCTAAGAATGCTGACAAGGTGTGCAAGCTCCAATGCTCGATTTATGGGCTGGTGCAAGCATCTCGGAGTTGGAACATTCGTTTTGATGAGATGATCAAAGCGTTTGGGTTTATGCAGACTTATGGAGAAGCCGGCATTTACAAGAAAGTGAGTGGGAGCTCTGTAGCATTTCTCATATTGTATGTGGATGACATACTGTTGATGGGAAATGATATAGAATTCTTGGAAAGCATAAAGGCCTCCTTGAACAAGTGTTTTTCAATGAAGGACCTTGGAGAAGTTGCTTATATATTAGGCATCAAGATCTATAGAGATAGATCGAGACGCCTCATTGGTCTTTCACAGAGTACGTACCTTGACAAGATATTGAAGAAGTTCAAAATGGATCAGTCAAAGAAGGGGTTCTTGCCTGTATTGCAAGGTACGAGATTGAGCATGGCTCAATGCCCGACCACGACAGAAGATAGAGAAAAGATGAGTGTCGTCCCCTATGCCTCAGCCATAGGGTCTATCATGTATGCTATGCTGTGTACCAGACCTGATGTAAACCTTGCCATAAGTTTGGTAGGAAGGTACCAAAGTAATCCCGGCATGGAACACTGGACAACGGTCAAGAATATCCTGAAGTACCTGAAAAGGACTAAGGAAATGTTTCTCATTTATGGAGGTGACGAAGAGCTCGTCGTAAAGGGTTACGTCGATGCTAGCTTCGACACAGATCTGGATGACTCTAAGTCACAAACCGGATACGTGTATATTTTGAATGGTGGGGCAGTAAGCTGGTGCAGTTGCAAGCAAAGCATTGTGGCGGGATCTACATGTGAAGCGGAGTACATGGCAGCCTCGGAGGCAGCACAAGAAGCAGTCTGGGTGAAGGAGTTCATTACCGACCTAGGAGTCATACCCAATGCGTCGGGCCCGATGACTCTCTTCTGTGACAACACTGGATCTATTGCCCTTGCCAAGGAGCCCAGGTTTCACAGGAAGACCAGGCATATCAAGCGTCGCTTCAACTCCATCCGTGAAAGTGTTCAAAATGGAGACATAGAGATTTGTAAAGTACATACGGACCTGAATGTAGCAGATCCGTTGACTAAACCTCTCCCTAGAGCAAAACATGATCAACACCAGAACTGCATGGGTGTTCGATTCATCACAATGTAACTAGAATATTGACTCTAGTGCAAGTGGGAGACTATTGGAAATACGCCCTACAGGCAATAATAAAATGGTTATTATTATATTTCTTTGTTCATGATAATTGTCTATTGTTCATGCTATAATTGTGTTATCCGGAAATCGTAATACATGTGTGAATACATATACCACAACACGTCCCTGGTGAGCCTCTAGTTGACTAGCTCGTTGATCAAAAGATAGTCATGGTTTCCTGACTATGGACATTGGATGTCATTGATAACGGGATCACATCATTAGGAGAATGATGTGATGGACAAGACCCAATCCTAAGCATAGCTCAAAGATCGTGTAGTTCGTTTGCTGTAGCTTTTCTGAATGTCAAGTATCATTTCCTTAGACCATGAGATTGTGCAACTCCCGGACACCGTAGGAGTGCCTTGGGTGTGCCAAACGTCATAACGTAACTGGGTGACTATAAAGGTACATTACAGGTATCTCCGAAAGTGTCTGTTGGGTTGGCATGAATCGAGACTGGGATTTGTCACTCCGTATGACGGAGAGGTATCTCTGGGCCCACTCGGTAATGCATCATCATAATGAGCTCAATGTGATCAAGTGGTTGATCATGCGATCATGCATTACAGTACGAGTAAAGTGACTTGCCGGTAACGAGACTGAACAAGGTATTGGGATACCGACGATCGAGTCTCGGGCAAGTAACGTACCGATTGACAAAGGGAATTGTATACGGATTGATTGAATCCTCGACATCGTGGAGCATGTGGGAGCCAACATGGGTATCCAGATCCCGCTGTTGGTTATTGACCGGAGAGGCTTCTCGGTCATGTCTGCATGTCTCCCGAACCCGTAGGGTCTACACACTTAAGGTTCGGTGACGCTAGGGTTGTCGAGATATTAGCATACGTTAACCCGAAAGTTGTTCGGAGTCCCGGATGAGATCCCGGACGTCATGAGGAGTTCCGGAATGGTCCGGAGGTAAAGATGTATATATAGGAAGTCCAGTTTCGGCCATCGGGAAGGTTTCGGGGGTCACCGGTATTGTACCAGGACCGCCGGAAGGGTCCCGGGGGGTCCACCGGGTGGGGCCACCTATCCCGGAGGGGCCCATAGGCTGAAGTAGGAGGGGAACCAGCCCCTAGTGGGCTGGTGCGCCCCCCCTTGGGCCTCCCCCTGCGCCTAGGGTTAGAAACCCTAGGGGTGGGGGCGCCACCCTTGCCTTGGGGGGCAAGGCACCCCCTTGGCCGCCGCCCCCCTAGGAGATTGGATCTCCTAGGGCCGGCGCCCCCCTCCTAGGCACCCTATATATAGTGGGGGGAAGGGAGGGCTGCGCACCCAAACCCCTGGCCTCTCCCTCTCCCTCCCGTGACACTCCTCCGTCTCCCTGCGCTTGGCGAAGCCCTGCCGAGATCACCGTTGCTTCCACCACCACGCCATCGTGCTGCTGGATCTTCATCAACCTCTCCTTCCCCCTTGCTGGATCAAGTTGGAGGAGACGTCTTCCCAACCGTACGTGTGTTGAACACGGAGGTGTTGTCCGTTCGGCACTTGGTCATCGGTGATTTGAATCACGTCGAGTACGACTCCATCAACCCCGTTCTCTTGAACGCTTCCGCTCATGATCTACAAGGGTATGTAGATGCACTCCTCTCTCCCTCATTGCTAGATGACTCCATAGATAGATCTTGGTGATGCGTAGAAAATTTTAAAATTCTGCTACGTTCCCCAACAGTGGCATCATGAGTTAGGTCTATGCGTAGTTACTATGCACGAGTAGAACACAAAGTAGTTGTGGGCGTCGATATTGTCAATTATCTTGCTGTTACTAGTCTTATCTTGATTCGGCGGCATTGTGGGATGAAGCGGCCCGGACCAACCTTACACGTATGCTTACGTGAGACCGGTTCCACCGACTGACATGCACTAGTTGCATAAGGTGGCTGGCGGGTGTCTGTCTCTCCCACTTTAGTCGGATTGGATTCGATGAACGGGGTCCTTATGAAGGGTAAATAGAAATTGGCAATTCACGTTGTGGTTTTGGCGTAGGTAAGAAACGTTCTTGCTAGAAACCTATAGCAGCCACGTAAAAACTTGCAACAACAATTAGAGGACGTCTAACTTGTTTTTGCAGCAAGTGTTTTGTGATGTGATATGACCAAAGGATGTGATGAATGATATATGTGATGTATGAGATGATCATGTTCTTGTAATAGGAATCACGACTTGCATGTCGATGAGTATGACAACCGGCAGGAGCCATAGGAGTTGTCTTTATTTATTTATGACCTGCGTGTCAACATAAACGTCATGTAATTACTTTACTTTATTGCTAAAGCGTTAGCCATAGTAGTAGAAGTAATAGATGATGAGACAACTTCAAGAAGACACGATGATGGAGATCATGGTGTCATGCCGGTGACAACGATGATCATGGAGCCCCAAAGATGGAGATCAAAAGGAGCAAATGATATTGGCCATATCATGTCACTGTTTGATTGCATGTGATGTTTTATCATGTTTTACGTCTTATTTGCTTAGAACGACGGTAGCTTAAATAAGATGATCCCTCGTAATAATTTCAAGAAAGTGTTCCCCCTAACTGTGCACTGTTGCGAAGATTCGTTGTTTCGAAGCACCACATGATGATCGGGTGTGATAGATTCTAACGTTCGAATACAACGGGTGTAAGCCAGATTTACACACGCAATACACTTAGGTTGACTTGACGAGCCTAGCATATACAGAGATGGCCTCGGAACACGGAAGACCGAAAGGTCGAGCATGAGTCCTATGGAAGATATGATCAACATGAAGATGTTCACCGATGTTGACTAGTCCGTCTCACGTGATGATCGGACACGGCCTAGTTAACTCGAATCATGCTGTACTTAGATGACTGGAGGGATGTCTATCTAAGTGGGAGTTCATTGAATAATTTGATTAGATGAACTTAATTATCATGAACATAGTCTAAAATCTTTACAATATGTCTTGTAGATCAAATGTCCCACGTTGTCCTCAACTTCAACGCGTTCCTAGAGAAAACCAAGCTGAAAGACGATGGCAGCAACTATACGGACTGGGTCCGGAACCTAAGGATCATCCTCATAGCTGCCAAGAAAGATTATGTCCTAGAAGCACCACTAGGTAACGCACCTGTCACAGAGAACCAAGACGTTATGAACGCTTGGCAATCATGTGCCGATGATTACTCCCTCGTTCAGTGTGGCATGCTTTACAGCTTAGAACTAGGGCTCCAAAAGCGTTTTGAGAGACACGGAGCATATGAGATGTTCGAAGAGCTGAAAATGGTTTTCCAAGGTCATGCCCGGGTCGAAAGATATGAAGTCTCCGACAAGTTCTTCAGCTGTAAGATGGAGGAAAATAGTTCTGTCAGTGAGCACATATTCAAAATGTATGGGTTGCATAACCGCTTGACTCAGCTGGGAGTTAATCTCCCGGATGACGCGGTCATTGACAGAATCCTTCAGTCGCTCCCACCGAGCTATAAGAGCTTTGTGATGAACTTCAATATGCAGGGGATGGAAAAGACCATTCCTGAGGTATATTCAATGCTGAAATCAGCAGAGGTGGAAATCAAAAAGGAACATCAAGTGTTGATGGTGAATAAAACCACTAAGTTCAAGAAGGGCAAGGGTAAGAAGAACTTCAAGAAGGACGGCAAGGGAGTTGCCGCGCCCGGTAAGCAAGCTACCGGGAAGAAGCCAAAGAATGGACCCAAGCCTGAGACTGAGTGTTTTTATTGCAAGGGAAGTGGTCACTGGAAGCGGAACTGCCCCAAATACTTAGCGGATAAGAAGGACGGCAACACTAAAGGTATATGTGATATACATGTAATTGATGTGTACCTTACCAGTACTCGTAGTAGCTCCTGGGTATTTGATACCGGTGCGGTTGCTCACATTTGTAACTCAAAGCAAGAGCTATGGAATAAGCGGAGACTGGCGAAGGACGAGGTGACGATGCACGTCAGGAATGGTTCCAAGGTCGATGTGATCGCCGTCGGCACACTACCTCTACATTTACCTACGGGATTAGTTTTAAACCTCAATAATTGTTATTTAGTGCCAGCTTTGAGCATGAACATTGTATCAGGATCTCATTTAATTCGAGATGGCTACTCATTTAAATATGAGAATAATGGTTATTCTATTTATATGAGAGATATGTTTTATGGTCATGCTCCAATGGTGAATGGTTTATTCTTAATGAATCTCGAGCGTAATGCTACACATATTCATAGTGTGAATACCAAAAGATGTAAAGTTGATAATGATAGTCCCACATACTTCTGGCACTGCTGCCTTGGTCACATAGGTGTCAAACGCATGAAGAAGCTCCATGCAAATGGACTTTTGGAGTCTCTTGATTACAAATCATTTGACACGTGCGAACCATGCCTCATGGGTAAAATGACCAAGACTCCGTTCTTAGGAACAATGGAGCGAGCAACCAACTTATTGGAAATCATACATACTGATGTGTGCGGTCCAATGAGTGTTGAGGCTCGCGGTGGCTATCGTTATGTTCTCACCCTCACTGATGACTTGAGTAGATATGGGTATGTCTACTTAATGAAACACAAGTCTGAGACCTTTGAAAAGTTCAAGGAATTTCAGAGTGAGGTTGAGAATCAACGTGACAAGAAAATCAAGTTCTTGCGATCAGATCGTGGGGGAGAATACTTGAGTCACGAATTTGGCACACACTTCAGAAAATGTGGAATAGTTTGACAACTCACGCCGCCTGGAACACCTCAGCGAAATGGTGTGTCCGAACGTCGTAATCGCACTCTATTGGATATGGTGCGATCTATGATGTCTCTTACCGATCTACCACTATCATTTTGGGGCTATGCTTTAGAGACTGCCAATTCACTTTAAATAGGGCTCCATCGAAATCCGTTGAGACGACACCGTATGAATTATAGTTTGGGAAGAAACCTAAGCTATTGTTTCTAAAAGTTTCGGGATGCGATGCTTATGTCAAGAAACTTCAACCTGAAAAGCTCGAACCCAAATCGGAAAAATGCGTCTTCATAGGATACCCTAAAGAAACTGTTGGGTATACCTTCTACCACAGATCCAAAGGCAAGATCTTTGTTGCCAAGAATGGGTCCTTTCTAGAGAAAGAGTTTCTCTCGAAAGAAATAAGTGGGAGGAAAGTAGAACTTGATGAAGTATTACCTCTTGAACCGGTAAGTGGCGCAGCTCAAGAAAATGTTCCTGAGGTGCCCGCACTGACTAGAGAGGAAGTTGATGATCATGATCATGAAACTTCAGATCAAGTTGCTACTGAACTTCATAGGTACACGAGGACACGTTCCGCACCAGAGTGGTACGGCAACCCTGTCCTGGAAATCATGTTGTTAGACAACGGTGAACCTTCGAACTATGAAGAAGTGATGGCGGGCCCGGATTCCAACAAATGGCTCGAAGCCATGAAATCCGAGATAGGATCCATGTATGAAAATGAAGTATGGACTTTGACTGACTTGCCCGTTGATCGGCAAGCCATAGAAAATAAATGGATCTTTAAGAAGAAAACAACCGCGGATGGTAATGTGACCATCTATAAAGCTCAACTTGTCGCTAAGGGTTATCGACAAGTTCAAGGGGTTGACTACGATGAGACTTTCTCACCCGTAGCGAATCTGAAGTCCGTCCGAATCATGTTAGCAATTGTCGCATTCTATGATTATGAGATATGGCAAATGGATGTCAAAACGACATTCCTTAATGGTTTCCTTAAGGAAGAATTGTATATGATGCAGCCGGAAGGTTTTGTCGATCCTAAGAATGCTGACAAGGTGTGCAAGCTCCAATGCTCGATTTATGGGCTGGTGCAAGCATCTCGGAGTTGGAACATTCGTTTTGATGAGATGATCAGAGCGTTTGGGTTTATGCAGACTTATGGAGAAGCCGGCATTTACAAGAAAGTGAGTGGGAGCTCTGTAGCATTTCTCATATTGTATGTGGATGACATACTGTTGATGGGAAATGATATAGAATTGTTGTAAAGCATAAAGGCCTCCTTGAACAAGTGTTTTTCAATGAAGGACCTTGGAGAAGTTGCTTATATATTAGGCATCAAGATCTATAGAGATAGATCGAGACGCCTCATTGGTCTTTCACAGAGTACGTACCTTGACAAGATATTGAAGAAGTTCAAAATGGATCAGTCAAAGAAGGGGTTCTTGCCTGTATTGCAAGGTACGAGATTGAGCATGGCTCAATGCCCGACCATGACAGAAGATAGAGAAAAGATGAGTGTCGTCCCCTATGCCTCAGCCATAGGGTCTATCATGTATGCTATGCTGTGTACCAGACCTGATGTAAACCTTGCCATAAGTTTGGTAGGAAGGTACCAAAGTAATCCCGGCATGGAACACTGGACAACGGTCAAGAATATCCTGAAGTACCTGAAAAGGACTAAGGAAATGTTTCTCATTTATGGAGGTGACGAAGAGCTCGTCGTAAAGGGTTACGTCGATGCTAGCTTCGACACAGATCTGGATGACTCTAAGTCACAAACCGGATACGTGTATATTTTGAATGGTGGGGCAGTAAGCTGGTGCAGTTGCAAGCAAAGCATTGTGGCGGGATCTACATGTGAAGCGGAGTACATGGCAGCCTCGGAGGCAGCACAAGAAGCAGTCTGGGTGAAGGAGTTCATTACCGACCTAGGAGTCATACCCAATGTGTCGGGCCCGATGACTCTCTTCTATGACAACACTAGAGCTATTGCCCTTGCCAAGGAGCCCAGGTTTCACAGGAAGACCAGGCATATCAAGCGTCGCTTCAACTCCATTCGTGAAAGTGTTCAAAATGGAGACATAGAGATTTGTAAAGTACATACGGACCTGAATGTAGCAGATCCGTTGACTAAACCTCTCCCTAGAGCAAAACATGATCAACACCAGAACTGCATGGGTGTTCGATTCATCACAATGTAACTAGAATATTGACTCTAGTGCAAGTGGGAGACTGTTGGAAATATGCCCTATAGGCAATAATAAAATGGTTATTATTATATTTCTTTGTTCATGATAATTGTCTATTGTTCATTCTATAATTGTGTTATCCGTAAATCGTAATACATGTGTGAATACATATACCACAACATGTCCCTGGTGAGCCTCTAGTTGACTAGCTCGTTGATCAAAAGATAGTCATGGTTTCCTGACTATGGACATTGGATGTCATTGATAACGGGATCACATCATTAGGAGAATGATGTGATGGACAAGACCCAATCCTAAGCATAGCTCAAAGATCGTGTAGTTCGTTTGTTGTAGCTTTTCTGAATGTCAAGTATCATTTCCTTAGACCATGAGATTGTGCAACTCCCAGACACCGTAGGAGTGCCTTGGGTGTGCCAAACATCACAACGTAACTGGGTGACTATAAAGGTACATTACAGGTATCTCCGAAAGAGTCCGTTGGGTTGGCACGAATCGAGACTGGGATTTGTCATTCCGTATGACAGAGAGGTATCTCTGGGCCCACTCGGTAATGCATCCTCATAATGAGCTCAATGTGATCAAGTGGTTGATCACGGGATCATGCATTACGGTACGACTAAAGTGACTTGTCGGTAACGAGACTGAACAAGGTATTGGGATACCGACGATCGAGTCTCGGGCAAGTAACGTACCGATTGACAAAGGGAATTGTATACGGATTGATTGAATCCTCGACATCGTGGTTCATCTGATGAGATCATCGTGGAGCATGTGGGAGCCAACATGGGTATCCAGATCCCGCTGTTGGTTATTGATCAGAGAGGCTTCTCGGTCATGTCTGCATGTCTCCCGAACCCGTAGGGTCTACACACTTAAGGTTCGGTGACGCTAGGGTTGTAGAGATATTAGCATACGGTAACCCGAAAGTTGTTCGGAGTCCCGGATGAGATGCCGGACATCATGAGGAGTTCCGGAATGGTCCGGAGGTAAAGATTTATATATAGGATGTCTTGTTTCGGCCATCAGGAAGTTTCGGGGGTCACCGGTATTGTACCGGGACCACGGGAAGGGTTCCGGGGGGTCCACCGGGTGGGGCCACCTATCCCGGAGGGCCCCATAGGCTGAAGTAGGAGGGGAACCAGCCCCTAGTGGGCTGGTGCGCCCCCCTTGGGCCTCCCCCTGCGCCTAGGGTTAGAAACCCTAGGGGTAGGGGGCACCACCCTTGCCTTGGGGGGCAAGGCACCCCCTTGGCCGCCGCCCCCCTAGGCACCCTATATATAGTGGGGGGAAGGGAGGGCTACGCACCCAAACCCCTGGCCTCTCCCTCTCCCTCCCGTGAGACTCCTCCGTCTCCCTGCGCTTGGCGAAGCCCTGCCGAGATCACCGTTGCTTCCACCACCACGCCGTCGTGCTACTGGATCTTCATCAACCTCTCCTTCCCCCTTGCCGGATCAAGTTGGAGGAGATGTCTTCCCAACCATACGTGTGTTGAACGCGGAGGTGCTGTCCGTTCGGCACTTGGTCATCGGTGATTTGAATCACGTCGAGTACGACTCCATCAACCCCGTTCTCTTGAACACTTCCGCTCGTGATCTACAAGGGTATGTAGATGCACTCCTCTCTCCCTCATTGCTAGATGACTCCATAGATAGATCTTGGTGATGCGTAGAAAATTTTAAAATTCTGCTACGTTCCCCAACAATATGCACCATTTATTCTGCTCGGGTTACCTCGTAAGCATCACATGCATCACTTACCAACCTCGGACATCACACGATCATCTCAGGATCAAATCAAGCTTGGTATAAACAATACCGTAGTGATCATTAAATGACCACAAGGAGCTTGATCTTTACCCACGATTCTCGCACAACATCACGAATATCCAACAACTCAGTATCCTTGATACCACAATGATCATTCACGGATCACAAACGGAACCACTCTTGGCTCAATAGGTTACCTCGTAACCAAACGGTGATCATTCATGGATCACATAACCAACTTGTCTCATCATCGAACCAGGGTTGTTCTTAAGCACATTATTATTATTACTGTTGACCCATAGTGCGACTGACACGAACTGGGCCCTTATCCGTGGGCACGGCTATCGATAGATTTAATACAAACTTTGCAGAGGTTAGCACACTGTACCCACACCACGAAACCCATGGCTTCACACTCCCATTCGGGTGGACCAACGTCGTTCCGACAAAACCGTCCTACTGCCATGACACTCTCCCGGCGTAACGCCCCGAGACCGACGCTTTAGTTGCCCTTCCATTTATTCTAGTTGTTGCAGTGTGTTTATTATGTCTATTGCATTAGCATAATTGTTTTGCATATTTCATTCCTATATGTTGATGCCATGATCATGTTGAGTGCTTTGTCATATCTTTGCTTCTTGCACATTGCTCATCTTACTGGTTGTATTGCATTGCACCATCCTTGTTGTTTCCATGTTCATCTCACTTTGTTATATGCTATATGTTTTGATATGCCTCTTGTCGTTTATTATGCGGGTTGCTTTCTTCATGTTGATGTGTTGGTTGTGCTCTCCATCTTGTTTTCCTCCTCCCATGGTTGTTTGCTTCTTCATCTTTTCTTCAAGGACCTTCTCCAAGTGCAAACCATTTCACTTCTTCCTTCTTTCAAATTGCACCCACTATTGCAAGTGACATTTTCCTGCCTCAAATAATATTCATTCTTTTCCTACAAATCTTAAAACTTGCCATACATCTCTCCTCCAAATTTCATTCATTTTGGAAATGTTCTGGACAGATTTGAAAATGGGTCAAGTTTGAATTTAATTCAAACTTGAATTATTTTTCTATCTTTAAATAATGCCAGAGTATTTTATTCAAATAGTCCATAATTCCAGGGTTATATATATATATATATATATATATATATATATATTCTTATATCTCTACCACCACTTCCCAATCTCCCTGTGTTATTCTCCCTTCTATTTTTTTCTGTCTGAAGAAACTAAATAAAAGAGAAGGGCAGGGAGGAGAGCAGAAGCAGGAGCCCAGCTCGCGCATATGACCAGCCGAGGCCCATCAGTAGTGCCACAGCCCACCTCTCTCTCCATCCCTGGTAAAATTTCCCCATGGCCAGCCGATCACCCCGCCGACCCCATCTGCCAGCGACCCGTCTCCCTCATTTTCTTCTTCCTCCCTCTCTTTCTCTCACGGTGAAAAACCAGGGCAAGCACATGGCCACTGTGGCCGAGCTTATGTCGCGCTCCTCCTATAAAGCCAGCATCCCGCGCCCCCCTAGGGTTTCCCTCTCGCTGCCGCCACCCTTTTCCCTTCCCCTATTTCTCCTTCTTCTTCAAGAGGCAGAGACCAGAGAGCTCCCGGAGCACTCCCATGGCTCCACTGCGGCCATGGCCATCTTCCGTCATCGTCTTCGCTCCGGGTCGACTCGTCTTCTTCAAGGCCAGGAGCCAGGATGGACCAGGGCCGATGCGATTGACTCCCTCCACGACGACATCTTCCCTGCTTCCTCTTCTACACGGAGCCGAACGCCTCCACGATCAGCGCATATGCCGTCGTTTGCGAGGCCTCCTCCATCGTCATCTTCCTCACCCTCGCACGTATCCACAAGTACTTCGATGCTTCCTCCCCAATGTCCTCATCATCGTCGTGAAACGCCAAGACGTTGTCATGTTCATCTCCTTCTTCCTCCGGTCTCGGACATCGCCGTCGGAATTTGTCGCTGCCCGTCGTCCCCGAGCTTGATCGACTCCACCAACAAACCCTACGTGAGCATCCACACCTCCCCATCAGCTTTTCCCCTTTGATTGCGCCCTGTTTCGTCCATCTCTGTCGAGCTCGAGCGCTCCTCCGTCAGACCTTGTTGCCGGCGAGTGTTTTGACCTCTCTTCGTTGCCGCATGTATCCAGTAGGGTCTCATCGTTGCCGATTCCTTCGTTCAGTGCGCCTGTTTGTCCTTGGTTCATTAGGTCCGAGCTCCTCCGCTGCTCTCTATGCATACTTGCATAGTGACAACGCATGCACCTCCTCTGGAAATCCCACACGCCCGCCGCTGTAGCACCTGGCTCGCTATGCATCGCCGTAGCCGTGGCCGAGCGCCTCGACCCGGAAGGCCAGGCTTTGTTTTTTACTCCAGTTCATCTTCTGCCTCACCTAGCACCGAGCCGTGTCTTTAGCATGGTTCACCCACACCCATCAGCACACCCAGCCTCCATGCTCCATCCGCACTTCACGCATCCACGCACAAGTCATCTCCAGTCCAGCCGGGCTGCCATGGCCGAGAGCATCGAGCTCACGCGCATCCCCACCTAGAGAGCCCAAGCATGTGCGTATCCCATAGCCGTTGTCTTCACAGGTTTTCGAAAGCCTGCTGCTGTTTGGTGGCTTCAATCCCCGCTGTTTTACTCACTTACGTCGTCGGCGAGCATCGCCGTGATGCCATGGCTCTAAAGGCTCAGCCTTCTGTATAGCTTGCTCAAGTAATGAAGCTTCCTCAGTTTTACAGAAACAACTCCTAGACTGGCTGGTCAGCGCTCAAGTTTTCATCCTAGAGGTCCTGGGATGGGATCAAATCCCACGCACACTGTCACTCGGGCCAGATTTTCCTGGGCCGCTGCAGGCTGCTGCAATCCGGCCCGCGTTTTTTTTCATCTCAGAGATTTTCTCTATTTTCAGTGCATGCATAATTACAGGAAAATGCCATCATTTTGAATTGTGAATAACAAAATATCCATGCATCTAAATAAAACATGTCATATATGTAAAATGCTTAGAATTTCATGTACTTTCACAATATGCAACTTTCATCCCTGTTAAAAATGCTTAAAATTGTTGTTTGCTTTTATTTACATAAATGGCATGCTAAAATGGTTTATTTCATAACTAAATAACCGTAGCTCCGAATTAAATAAACTTTGAATGTAACTTGTCTAAAAAACGCATATATTAACATGATGCACTTACTTTTGCTATATAACAACTCTAAAATATGGTTTAGGGAAAAACAGTACCAAATTCAAAATATGCACATGGGGATCAAATCCCAGGCGCCCCTAATTTTGCCCTGTTTTCCTTTTCTCTGCACACACACTGTCACTCGGGCCAGATCTTCATGGGCCGCTGCAGGCTGCTGGAATCCGGCCCGCGTTTTTTTCATCTCAGAGATTTTCTCTATTTTTAGTGCATGCATAATTACAGAAAAATGCCATCATTTTGAATTGTGAATAACTAAATATCCATGCATCTAAATAAAACATGGCATATATGTAAAATGCTTAGAATTTCATGTACTTTCACAATATGCAACAACTTTCATCCATGTTAAAAATGCTTAAAATTGTTGTTTGCTTTTATTTACATAAATGGCATGCTAAAATGGTTTATTTCATAACTAAATAACCGTAGCTCCGAATTAAATAAACTTTATATGTAACATGTCTAAAAACGCATAGATTAACATGATGCACTTACTTTTGTTGTTTAACAACTCTAAAATATGGTTTAGGGCAGAACAGTACCAAATTCGAAATATGCACATGGGGATTTTCCGGATTTATTGTTTGTTATATCCAGCCTCATTTAAACTTGTCTAGATAGGTAGTTTTCATATGCTTCAGCTCTTGCATGTTTAACAACATTTAACATTGTTGAGTACCTAACCGGGAGTGAACTAAATAAGTCATGTGGTATTTCGTCAATATGCAACTCGTTGCATATTGAGCTCCACTTAACTTGTAGTATTGTTTGTTGCACTTTGCCTTGCCATGCCATGCCTCTTTAAACCGGACATGCATCATACTTGGTTGTGCATCATGCCATGTTTATATGATGGTTGTTTACTATGTTGCTTGCTTCTTTCCGGGTTGTTTCTCGCATTAACTTCTGTTTCGTTCCGGAGTTGTGAGGATTTGTTCGACTACGTTGGGTCGTCTACTTCTTGGACTCGTTCTTCTTCCTTGCGGGATCTCAGGCAAGATGACCATACCCTCGATATCACTTCTATCTTTGCTTGCTAGTTGTTCGCTCTATCGCTATGTTGTGCTACCTACCACTTGTTTATCAAGCCTCCCAAATTGCCATGATAGCCTCTAACCTTTTTCAACCATCCTAGCAAACCGTTGTTTGGCTATGTTACCGCTTTTGCTCAGCCCCTCTTATATCGTTGTTAGTTGCAGGTGAAGTTGAAGTTTATTCCATGTTGGAACATGGATATGTTGGGATATCACAATATCTCTTATTTAATTAATGCATATATATACTTGGTAAAGGGTGGAAGGCTCGGCCTTATGCCTGGTGTTTTGTTCCATTCTTGCCGCCCTAGTTTCCGTCATACCGGTGTTATGTTCCTTGATTTTGCGTTCCTTACGCGGTTGGGTGTTATGGGAACCCCTTGACAGTTTGCTTTGAATAAAACTCCTCCAGTAAGGCCCAACCTTGGTTTTAACATTTGCCACCACCACCTATTACCTTTCCCTTGGGAGTCACGCTCCTGAGGGTCATCTTTATTTTAACCCCCCTGGGCCAGTGCTTCTCTAAGTGTTGGTCCGAACTGGGCAACCTATGGGGCCACCTCGGGGCAACTTGAGGGCTGGTTTCACTCGTAGCTTGACCTATCCGATGTGCCCTGAGAACGAGATACGTGCGACTCCTATCAGGATTGTCGGCACATAGGGCGGCTCTGCTGGTCTTGTTTTACCATTGTCGAAATGTCTTGTAACCGGGATTCCGAGACTGATTGGGTCTTTCCGGGAGAAGGAATATTCTTCTTTGACCGTGAGAGCTTGTGATGGGCTAAGTTGGGACACCCCTGCAGGGTATAAACTTTCGAGAGTCGTGCCCGCGGTTATGTGGCAGATGGAAATTTGTTAATGTACGGTTGTAGAGAACTTGTCACTTGACTTAAGTAAAATGAATCAACCGCGTGTGTAGCCGTGATGGTCTCTTTTCATCGGAATCCGGGAAGTGAACACGGTCTTGTGTTATGCATCAATATAAGTAGTTTCAGGATCACTTCTTGATCACTTCTAGCTTCTCGGCCGTTGCGTTGCTTCTCTTCTCGCTCTTATTTGCGTATGTTAGCCACCATATTTTCTTAGCGCTTGCTGCAGCTCCAGCTCATTACCTTATCCTACCCATAAGCTTAAATAGTCTCGATCTCGCCGGTGTAAGATTGTTGAGTCCTCGTGACTCACAGATACTTCCAAACAGTTGCTTACTGAAGTGGCGATTCTAAGCCAACTCTTTATACCTTTCTTATTCAGTACATGGGATTGTGTGAAGATTACCCCTCTTACGACAAAACTACCATGCGGCTATGCCTCTAAGTTGTGCCCTGACACGTGGGAGATATAGCCGCATAGTGGGTGTTACACCCGACCACTCCAACCAACTCCCCTTTGGGCTAAGTCATGGGTGGCCCCGTGTCTACTAAAGACACCAACGGGCACCATCGTGGCGAAACATAAACGGTCCCAAACGGGGACAAGGTACTATAACAACAACAACAAAAACAACAACAACAACAGGCACACAAGGCTTATGTCTGCCTACCTGATCAGGGTAGGCCGCGCCCATAACCTTCCCTCGTTGGAGGCACCGGCGAGAGGCATGACAATAGACCCAGTCAGGACCTTCCCATAAGGTAAGCATGGTTGCACTGGTCAACTCGATATGGTGGCACCATGACTCAGCCAACAGTTGTTCAAGTTCAATTTAATTCGGTTAAACTTGAATGCAATATGTCGAGCCATGATAAAATAATATGATGCAATTACAATGCATGAGCATGATATCAACATAAGCATGGGGTGCAACATAACTATCCACCATATCAACAATGAATCATATCCAGCTGAGCATAGCATAATGATGAGCATGAATATTACAAGTACAACACTACTCATAACATAACATGACCACTAGCATCAACCATAAATACCATGCAAGAACTCATCAATAACATTACCGAGTAAACACTTAACCAACTAACAGCAAAGGAACAATGCATATTACAGGTACTCGGTAATTGATGGCAGTCATGCCTCGAAAAACATGACCAACCCAACATGTACTACTAACAAGCATGGCAATATGAAAGTAATACTAGCAAGTAGAATATTATAACAGAGTGCAAGAATACAAAGCATGATGGTAATGACCGATCCATAAGCATAACCGAAATAACGACAGCAGTAGCAAAACAATCATACAGTTATTAAAGATTCAAGTTGAAAACCAGTGCTACTACATGGCTATCATGCAAATGGTGGTTGTGGCTTGCCTGGGGGTGACGGAGACTCCGGGAAGAAGTAAGGTGAAGCCGCGGAAAGGTTCGCCGGAAACACTTAAAGGGGTCTGGTTAGAGGCGAGGGGGAATGGTCATTTTCACTGTGGGACCACCTAGTGAAAATGTTACCAACACAAAGAGCTCGACGAGACGAAGAAGTAGGCTTTGGAATCACCTCAAACGGAGTTACGGTTGCGGAGTTATGGGGTGTTGAAGATCAGGGACTAATCTGTGGAAATTTTCATCACCAACGGGTCCCTGAATGCATAAGACAGAAACGGATTTCAGAAAATACACTTCCTGACTTAGAAAACGTACTTCGGACAAAAGAAGGAGAAAATAAGCTTTCGTGCAAATTAAAGCGTACTGATAGAAATACGCTTTCAAACTAACTGGAAGCGCACTCAACAGAAGGCGCTTCCACTTATCCACATGGACCTGGGCCAAAGGCCACTTACAGGCGGGTCCCACGCGCAGGTGGAGGCCAGAGCTCAGTCGTCCTCTTCCTCGCTCCTGTCCCGCACGGGACAGAAGAGGGGAACAGAGGAGAGGGCAGGGGCGCTGCCGGCGATGGGCCGGGCGGCTCCGGCCATCTCCGGCTAGGCGGAGACCACCAGAGGGACCGCGAGGCAGAGGCACCTCCGTTCTGGTGCAGGGCGGCCACCGGGGAGGAGCGAGGGCACAGGGACAGAGAGGACCCGGAAGGAGGCAGAGGCAGGCGGTTGAGCTTGGGGCGAGGGGCCCCGGTCCTCCGGCGATGAATGAAGGGTGGGTGAGGGCGCGCCGGACTCCGGTGAGACTGTTGGCGTGGTCGGGAGGGAGAGGGAGAGCTCAGATGGCTCGGTTGGGGTGGAGACCGAGAGGTGGAGGCGGTGGCAGGACGTGGGGCACGCGGCCAGGAGGCTCTCCGGCGAGGGGAAAGTGGGCGGGGCGACTCACGGTGGTGAGGAGGAGTCGGTGGACATGGTAGGAGGAAGAGAGGAGGCTCGAGCTGGTCGGAACCAAACCGAGGCTGAGGCGGTCATGGAGGATGACGACGAACAACGGCGAGATGAGCCGACTTCAGAGGGCAAATGAGGCGGGGGAGGGATGAATGAGCTGCGGAGGGGTTCGGGGGTCCTTAAATAGGCGGGGGGAGCTCTAGAGCTCACGAGCGAGCTTCCGACCAAGCTTTAATGCCGGTCAGAGGCTGGACACGGCATGGGAGTGGCCTTTGTGATGCATATGGCGAACGACGACGAAGTTGTGACGCAGGGCGATGCAGTCGAGCACGGGCGAGCTCCAGGACACGGAGGGACGTCGAGACGACGAGGAAGGAGACGGGAACATGGGCAACAACAGGTCAGAGCATGCGTTTAGCCATGACGCAAGCGTGATCACCACGCGCACTGGCGCAAGCGGCGCGCACTGGCGTGGCCGACCATGTCCAGTAGATGGACCTTAGTGCCCTTAGTCCAACTGGAGATATAATTGCGTCCAGGGGCAAAGAAGAGATTTGCAGATGGCCCCAAAGCAAACCAGCAGCCAGGTGTTTGTGCTGTGCAGTGGGGACACCAGCTTGGTAACTCAGTAAATAGTTTGTCTGGTGATGACACACAGTAAGGTGATGTCGATTTCCAAAAATCAGACTAAGAAAAGGATTTTAGATGAGGGTTGCTGTAAAAACTACCATAATGGCTAGAATTAGAGATTATATAGTTGCACTCACATAAAGAGGCAAGTTGAGCTGATATTGGGCATGATCCAATTATTCGAAGATATGAAGATGCTCAAAAAGTTTCAGGCCATTTGGATGAACCAAACTAGCACTTGCTTCATATAGCTTTTCTTTGGACAGAAACTTGGAAAATTTGCACAGGGCAAATGGTGCAATGTATTGAGCCAAAGTTTTGTGGAGGTAGTTTATATAGGTGGAAGCATGTCCTGGTAAAGTTTAAGCTCAATTGAACCAATATAAAATATAGTTGCTTCACAAACTGAAAATCTGACCAGAAACTAAGATTTGGAGTTAGGATCACATAGATAAGTTATATGAGCTCAAATTTGGTGGCGAGTCATGATTTGATCCTATGAAGGACCTTGCAAAATTTAAACTCATTTGGATATGCTAGCTTGTACTTCCTTCACAATCACTTCCCTCAGATAGGAACTTTGAAAATTTGCTCAGGAATATTTACAAGGAAAATTGAGTTCAATTTTGGCATGTGGCAATTATTTGGATAGGAAAAGATGTCCGAGAAGTTTGGGTTGAATTGGGCAAAGATAAAATGCACTTTCTTGACAAACTACCATTTAGGACAGAATAGAAAAGGAATTAATTGAGCATGATGGGAAACACGGCCAATGAAATATTTTTCCATATTTGAGTAATATATGACCCAAACAATTTATGAAAATTATTTGGGAATTTTGGGAGTGACAGAAATATAGGTTGCTTCACAACCTAGGGTTTAAAGGGTTATTCCTTTAATAGAAAAAGGAATATTCCCAATAAAAATAATATTGGGTTAGGTCAAGGATGGAAATGAAAAGGTATTGGGAAGGTTTTCAGGATGACAAGCCACTCTGGAAAGAAAGAAGAGGTCATCTTCTTCAATTTCTAGACCACATAGCCATGGAAAAAGAAAACTCAAGCAAAAACCTCAGAAAATCAAAAGAAAAAGAAAGGGCCAAAAATCAAGCTGTGATAACTCTTCCCCCCTTAAAGAAATCTCGTCCTCGAGATTTGGTTGCTCAGGGAACAAGTATGCATATACTGACTTAAGGAGACTGTTTCCAACTTGGGTATCCTTTTTCCTTTATTGTTTGTTCCCATTAAATTCTTCATCTGACTTACCTGACTGGGTCTGGGGTGGTTTGCTTCAATGTATCGATATTCTGACAGAACTTACCTTACATGTTCAAGCTTATCTTGGTTCCAATTCTTTTCATATCTGCTGACTTAGCTGAGTGTGACAGATTACCATGACTGAAACATATGTGTGTCTCACAAGTTCGAGAGTGATTTTCGATTGTTGTGGCTGTACTGGCAAATCTTTCATGAATTGGTGATCAGATTTTTCCTGATGAAAGCCCAAGCTCTTACTCCCTGCATTGGGTCGCTCAAATAGATGCATTTCCTCCGGGATCAAAACAGTGTTGTGGATCATAACTGTTCATCTGACTGATACGATTTCTTGCGGAGTTTCTAAATCATCCTGACTGGCTCTACTATCTTGAGTGTCGGATTTTTACCAAATAGTTGGATGTCACCTATCGTGGCCATCATAAAGGGGTACGACCTTATATGATAGTATCTGCAGTCCTGACTGACGGTGGTTCTGGCAGAAGAATTTGGTTCACGACAAGCTATCTTTTGATGATTCACATAAGTGAGGGCACATACTTCAAGGTTGTTATTCACCATCCTGATTAGTCATTCTGTCGGCATATCCGTGGGGGTAGTAGGCGGCGTGATGCTTTACCATAGTCACTGGAATCAAGCCGTTGAATTCACCTTGGGTCTGACTTGATAGGCCCAGGTATTTAATACCGACAAATCTAAGCATATATTGTTAACTGAACGGGTCTTTCCTTGATATGGGGTCTTTACCAAAATTTAGTAGACCCATTTGATGAATATTCATGGCAATCCATATTGACTCAGACTGTCAAGGGTATCTACATCATGTGGTTCATGCAACAATTTTTATACCTGCATCACCGGTCTTGCTCCTTCATTATTGTTTTCTTTGTCTGGATCCTTAGCTGAAAGAGCTTGGTAAAATTGCTTCTTCATGTGACCATAGATACTGCCAGGTGCAATATTCCGGCAGGCGTATTTTTATCCTCATCTCCTGATATGGTAACATCATTTAAATGGCAGGTTCATTGTCTCTCAAGTCTTAACCGTAGGGAAATGATCATCCGAACCCTTGCGAGAAATCGGCAAATAAATCAGTAGCCACCAGAACGGTCTTTACAACTCAGATCCGGGACATCACTGAAATAACTCAACCACGGCTTAAGACGGCCGAAAAGCAGCTCGGAGCATGAGACCGTGTTGATAAGAAGAAAGTGGCAGTTCCCTAAGACGGCTGAAAAGCAGCTCAGAGCAAAGAGCCACTGTCATAAAAAGGAACTCAACAGTTGTATGAGACGGCCGGAAAGCAGCCCAGAACTCGTGGCAATTGTTGAATAGAGAAAAATAAAGTCGTCATCCACCCTGGTCGGCCAAAAACAGCTCAGAACACAGGCGTGGTGTCGTCACCAGAGAAAAGTAGACAAGGGCTCATCAGGATCATATTCCAGGTTCACAGGTACTTGTACAAGGCTCACTGTTGTCATCAAACTTCATAGTCCTTTGTCACACTAAGGTGTAGATATGGCTTCCTTTGCATATATTTGAGAATCTGATTCCCGAGGCAGACTGCTGTTCTGACTGATTCTTGCTTCTGACCAAACTATTGCGGATCTGGTTCTTGGGATTCACTGCCATATGCTGTCAATTTACAGTGTACTATCTTGCACCAGTGCTGTACTGAGGACGATTGGATGGCTTATGCTGGAAACCATCGAGAGTATCTTGCTGAGGAAGACTGGGTATCATGCTTCAGAAGCTTCCCCCCTTAAAGACTTGCTGGGGAAGGACTCGATACCTTATCCTAGAAGCTTTTGCGGTTGCTTACTGAAGAAGACAAAGTAGCTTGCACGGGAAGTCATCCATGTATCATACTGAGGAAGATAGAGGAATCTTGCATTGGAAGCTTCCCTGGTAGCTTGCGAGGAAAGATGGGGTTGCTTACACCAGAAGCTTCTCCTTGTGATAGTCGGACTGAATGCCACCTATATATACCGTCTTAATATTTCTGTTGTTGATTACTTGTATGAAACGGGGTTTTGCTGGACTATCCTCCTCTCTGAATATTGAATACATGGCACGTTCTTGCTTTCTTCCGGGTATATCGGGTTTCGAAGTCATCCTCAACGAAGAATCAACATTTGCATCTGAATTATACCTTTGACTGAGAATATATCATCGATCTTGCACACACTTTATCATCTTTTTGATTTGATCATTTCTACTATGAAGGGTGGACACTGAGGGAGACTTTAGTATCCATACTATTGTGAGAATTGCATATTAATGCAAACTTGATTATCACCATCACAATCAGATATTTCTCATTTCACTGCGGTCGGCGAAGAATTCCATTCTGTTCAGCTGAATTTCCAAATATATGCATTCCTTGCTGACTCTTTGGGTCCAACGTCGGTTGATGAGCAACTTTAATAAGGGGAAAATTTGTAACACCGAAGGCCCAAATAAAGAAGCAAAAGAAACGACAAAAACAAAAGCACACATGCATACAAATAATATAATTAATCAAGCAACATTACATATTACTGCTGAAAGATCGTGGATGTCGCCTAGAGGGGGGGGGGGTGAATAGGCATTTTAAAATAATTACGGTTTAGGCTTGAACAAATGCGGAATAAACCTAGCGGTTAATTTGCCAAGCACAAAGCCTAAAACAACTAGGCTCACCTATGTGCACCAACAACTTATGCTAAGAAAGATAAGCAACTATGTGATAGCAAGATATATGACAAGAAACAATATGGCTATCACAAAGTAAAGTGCATAAGTAAAGGACTCGGGTAAGAGATAACCGAGGCACGAGGAGACGACGATGTATCCCGAAGTTCACACCCTTGTGGATGCTAATCTCTGTTTGGAGCGGTGTGGAGGCACAATGCTCCCCAAGAAGCCACTAGGGCCACCGTAATCTCCTCACGCTCTCGCACAATGCAAGATGCCGTGATTCCACTAAGGGACCCTTGAGGGCAGTCACCGAACCCGTACAAATGGCAACCCTTGGGGGCGGTCACCGAACCCGTACACTTTGGCAACCCTTGGGGGCGGTCACCGGTACCCGTCAAATTGCTCGGGGCGATCTCCACAACCTAATTGGAGACCTCGACGCTTGCCCGGAGCTTTGCACCACAATGATTGAGCTCTGAACACCAACAACCGTCTAGGGCGCCCAAGCACCCAAGAGGAACAAGCTCAAGGGTACCAAGCACCCAAGAGTAATAAGCTTCTCAACTTGTAGCTTCCGCGTATCACGTGGAGAACTCAAACCGATGCACCAAATGCAATGGCAAGGGCACACGGAGTGCCCAAGTCCTTCTCTCTCAAATCCCACCGAAGCAACTAATGCTAGGGAGGAAAATGAGAGGAAGAACAAGGAAGAGAACACCAAGAACTCCAAGATCTAGATCCAAGGGGTTCCCCTCACATAGAGGAGAAAGTGGTTGGTGGAAATGTGGATCTAGATCTCCTCTCTCTTTTCCCTCAAAAACTAGCAAGAATCCATGGAGGGATTGAGAGTTAGCAAGCTCGAAGAAGGTCAACAATGGGGGAAGAACACGAGCTCAAGAGATAACGTTCATTGGGGAAGAAGACCCCCTTTTATAGGAAGGGGAAAATCCAACCGTTATGTGCTCAGCCCGCACACGAGCGGTACTACCGCTCCACGAGCGGTACTACCGCTCAGGTGGAAGAAACAGGGAAAAGGAGCAACAAAACATGAACCTTGGGGCGGTACTAACGTTGGGTTAAGTGGTACTACCGCTCCCTTCGGCGGTACTGCCGCGCAGAACGAAGTGGAACGGGAAAGAGGGAACCGGGCGGTACTACCGCGGAGGAAGGGCGGTACTGCCGCTAAGGAGCGGTACTGCCGCACTACTGCCGCAGTGAGGTACCGCACAATCCGACACAGAAAAAGATCCCTCGAATCGACGCGGTAGGGACCTGGTAAGCCAACGGTAGTACTGCTGCGGAGTCACCGCCGGTACTACCGCTGCGGAGCGGTACTGCCACTTGTGACTCCTCAGCGGTACTACCGCTGGGTACCATGGTACTACCGCTGGGACTGTGACAAAAACCACACTCAAGAAAACCAGAACTGCCATAACTTCTGCATATGAGCTCCGAATTGAGCAAACTCAAGCTTGTTGGAAACAAGACGACGAGTCACCGCCGGTTATAGTAAGAAGAGGCAGGGGAGGTATGCCAACAAATAGAGGAGTGAAACCTCCAACCGAGAAGAACCGACAAAACCTCCAACATCGAAAACATCATAGAAGAAGCATGCGAACTCCGTTTTCGATGAACTCAAGCTTGTCCTCAAGATGACCACAAGCTCTAAGACTCACAAAGAGAACCAAACAAGAACCAAGAAAGATGATGCAAGGATGCAATGGTTTGATCTCTCTACGAATGATACGGTTAAGCTACTCATCGAGAGCCCCCCTTGATAGTACGGCAACCGATCCTATAACCTGGTCTCCCAACTACCACCATGAGACCGGTAAAATAGAAAACCTATCAAGGACAAACCTTTGCCTTGCACATGGTCCACTTGAGCTAGATGATGACGATCTTGACTCCCTCAAGTTGGACCACCTTTCTTGATTGTGTTGGTTCGATGAAGACTAGTTGATTGCTCCCCCATACTCCACTATGGGTGAGCCACTCTTCCGCACATCTTCACAAGTCCATTGTCACCACAAAGGACGGCAAGCTTCAAGCATTTGATCTCTTCATGATGCTCCACTTGAACTTGCACACCGCAACCTAACCCCACAAAGAACCCTCATGAAGACCATGGGTTAGTACACAAAGCGTAATTGACAATGCTTACCATACCATGGGATCACTTGATCCCTCTCGGTACATCTTCTACGCTTTGTGGGTTGATCAACATGATTCACTCTTTAACTTAGTCTTGATCAACCTCTCACAAGACCAATCTTTAGGTAATTCCTTGAATAGCACCTTGGTCGACACAAACTCTCCTTGAAACCAACACATGTACTCCAAGAAAAGCCTATGGAAAAAACCTTCAAATATAACTCAAGGCAACCATTAGTCCATAGAGATTGTCATCAATTACCAAAACCAAACATGGGGGCACCACATGTTCTTTCAACTGCTACTCACAACAATAGTATGCATGCACACCTAAGCACACAAAGCTCGCAAAAACTCCGGTATTATGGTCTAATATGCTGTGGTGGTGTGCACGAAAGTGAATCTGCGTGTGGAAGGAGTTGGCGTAACCAAGGCTACATCAAGCGTTGGCTGAACACCGGTCACAACCAGATGGATACGACAGTGAGGACGGACTTGGTGATCAAGTAGCGAGACACATGGTCACGACTACCTCGTCATCAAGCGTATGAAGGGAATCGTACCCGTCCAAAGAATGGAACGACAGTGGAAGATAACAGTGGAAGACATGGTTTAATGGCATTGCCCTTTTCTGATAACAAAGATCAACAAGGGTTGCCAAGGGGACGAAATGGAGGGCCTGGATGATGATGTGGTCGCTTAACACCAAGGGGCGGGCATGGTAAGAAAGAGGGTGCAGGTAGTGGATCGAGACCGATGCCACCTATACTCACAAGATTAACTGTTAGCGACTAAATAATAATATATATGAATGCTATGCAACAAACCAATGCAGCAAACAAGTGCAACAAACCAACTAGCCTTCATACTACCGCTTTCTAATGTTCATGCGGGCTAGGGCATCCTGCAGCCACACCTGCTCTGATACCAAGCCTGTGGCACCCCGACTCAAAGAAACCGGAATGCCCCATATTCCAGCCCAGAGATCGAGGAGAAGTCTTATGGAATACAACACTACTTAGCATAGAACAAACCAGATCTTTATTACAAGCTATATGGATACAAGGAGATTACATCGGCACGGCAACACTATGCCTGCCACAGTTGCTCCATACAAGCAGCAGAACAACACGAAGCAGCGGAATAACTCTAGCAGCAAAACATCGACGAATGAACTCCACTCCGCAGGGATTCTGGCTGGAACGCTTATCCTAGCTCGCAAACAAGGGAACCACGGCAAACAAGCAATCAATTCCGGCATGACCTGTAAACTGGAATGACACGCCAGGTCAGTACATTTAATGTACTTGCAAGCTCATAATAACCAGAAGCATTCAAGACAAACAACAACATGGCAATTACAAGTTAAGCATGAATTATCATGATATCATCAGGATAACATGGCATGAACCAAATGAACATGATACAGCTGGAACAATATGAGCATGGCATGAACATATAAATCTAACGATACTAGCATGCAACATTATGAAACTATATGCACCATTTATTCTGCTCAGGTTACCTCATAACCATCACATGCATCACTTACCAACCTCGGACATCACACGATCATCTCAGGATCAAATCAAGCTTGGTATAAACATTATCGTAGTAATCATTTAAGGACCACAAGGAGCTTGATGTTTACGCACGATTCTCGCACAACATCACGAATATCCAACAACTCGGTATCCTTGATACCACGGTGATCATTCGCGGATCACAAACGGAACCACTCTTGGCTCAACAGGTTACCTCGTAACCAAACAGTGATCATTCATGGATCACATAACCAAATTATCTCATCATCGAACCAGGGTTGTTATTAAGCACATTATTGTTATTACTGTTGACCCATAGTGTGACCAACATGAACTGGGCCCTTATCTGCGGGCACGGCTATCAGTAGATTTAATACACACTTTGCATAGGTTAGCACACTGCCCACACCACGGAACACATGGCCTCGCACTCCCATTCGGGTGGACCAACGATGTTCCGACAAAACCGTCCCACTGCCATGACACTCTCCCGACCACTCCGAACAACTCCCCTTTGGGCTAAGTCATGGGTGGCCCCGTGTCTACCAAAGACACCAACGGCCACTGTCGTGACAAAACATAAACTGTCCCAAACGGTGACAAGGTACCATAACAACAACAACGGGCACACAAGGCTTATGTCTGCCTACCTGATCAGGGTAGGGCGCACCCTTAACCTTCCCTCATTGGAGGCACCGGAGAGAGGCATGACAATAGACCCAGTTAGGACCTTCCCATAAGGTAAGCGTGGTTGCACTTGTCAGTTCGATATGGTGGCACCATGACTCAGCCAACACTTGTTCAAGTTCAATTTAATTCGGTTAAACTTGAATGCAATATGCCGAGCCATGATAAAATAACATGATGCAATTACAATGCATGAGCATTATATCAACATAAGCATGGGGTGCAACATAACTATCCACCATATCAACAATGAATCATATCCAACTGAGCATATCATAATGATGAGCATGAATATTACAAGTACAACACTACTCATAACATCACATGACCACTAGCATCAACCATAAATACCATGCAAGAACTCATCAATAACATTACCAAGTAAACACTTAACCAACTAACAGCAAAGGAACAATGCATATTACAGGTACTCGGTAATCGACGGCAGTCATGCCTCGAAAAACATGACCAACCCAACATGTACTGCTAACAAGCATGGCAATATAAAAGTAATACTAGCAAGTAGAACATGATAACAGAGTGCAAGAATACAAAGCATGACGGTAATGACCGATCCATAAGCATAACCGAAATAACGACATCAGTAGCAAAACAATCATACAGTTATTAAAGATTCAAGTTGAAAACCAGTGCTACTGCATGGCTATCATGCAAATGGTGGTTGTGGCTTGCCTGGGTGTGACAGAGACTCCGGGAAGAAGTGTGGTGAAGCCGCGGAAATGTTCGCCGGAAACACTTCTCTCTCGAAGGGGCTGGTTAGAGGCAAGGGAAAAATTGTCATTTTCACTGTGGGACCACCTAGTGAAAATGTTACCGACGGAAAGAGCTCGACGAGACGAATAAGTAGGCTTTGGAATCACCTCAAACGGAGTTACGGTTGCGGAGTTACGGGGTGTAGAAGATCAGGGACTAATCTGTGAAAAATTTCATCACCAACGGGTCCCTGAGTGGACAAGACAGAAATGGATTTCAGAAAATACGCTTCCTGACTTAGAAAACGTACTTCAAACAAAAGAAGGAGAAAATACGCTTTCGTGCAAATGAAAGCGTAATGGTAGAAATACGCTTTCAAAGAATTGGAAGAGCACTCACCAGAAGGCGCTTCCACTTATCCACGTGGACCTGGGCCTAAGGCCACTTACAGGCGGGTCCCGCGCACAGGGGGAAGCCAAAGCTTGGTCGTCCTCTTCCTCGCTCCTGTCCCACATGGGATAGAGGAGGGGAACAGAGGAGAGGGCAGGGGCGCTGCCGGCAATGGGCCGGGCGGCTCCGGCCATCTCCGGCCAGGAGGAGACCACCGGCGGGACCGCGAGGCAGAGGTACCTCTGTTCTGTTGCAGGGAGGACGCCGGTGAGGAGCGAGGGAGCAGGGATGGAGAGGACCCGAAAGGAGGCAGAGGCGGGCGGTTGAGCTTGGGGCGAGGGACCCCGGTCCTCTGGCGATGAATGAAGTGTGGGTGAGGGTGCGCCGGACTCCGATGAGACTGTTGGCGTGGTCGGGAGGGAGAGGGAGAGCTCGGATGGCTCGGTTGGGGTGGAGGCCGAGAGGTGGAGGCGGTGGCCGGACGTGGGGCTCGCAGCCAGGAGGCTCTCAGGCGAGGGGAAATGTAACGCCCTTGATGCGGCTATATCTCCCACGTGTCGAAGCACGACTTAGAGGCATAACCGCATTGAAAGCAATGTCGCAAGTGAGGTAATCTTCGCAAACAACCCATGTGCATAGATAAAGGGGAAAGGTACATAGTTGGCTTACACTCGCCACGTCACACAAATACATAAATAAGTCATTACATTCATCCAAATACACTCAAGGTCCGACTACGGAACCAAAATGAAGAACAACCCCCGAATGCGACAAAGTCCCCGATCGCCCCAACCAGGCACCACTACTGATCATCTAGAAAAGTCACGTAGTAACGACGAGAGTCTTCATCGAACTTCCACTTGAGCTCGGCCATATCATCTGGAACGGTATCATTGGTCCATGCATCTCGTTTTGGAAGTCATCTGTGAGTCACGGGGACTCAACAATCTCACACCCTTGCGATCAAGATTATTTAAGCTTATAGGTAAGGTAAAGGTATGATGTGGAGCTGCAGCAAGCGACTAGCATATATGGTGGCTAACATACACAAATGAGAGCGAGAAGAGAAGGCAAAAGCACGGGCGAACAACTATGATCAAGAAGTGATCCTAGAACAACCTACGTCAAGCATTACTCCAACACCGTGTTCACTTCCCGGACTCTACCGAGAAGAGACCATCACGGTTACACACGCGGTTGGTGCATTTTAATTAAGTTAAGTTTCAGGTTATCTACAACCGGACATTAACAAATTCCCATCTGCCCATAACCGCGGGCACGGCTTTCGAAAGTTCAAATCCCTGCAGGGGAGTCCCAACTTAGCCCATCACAAGCTCTCGCGGTCAACGAAGGATATTCCTTCTCCCAAGACAATCCGATCAGACTCGGCATCCCGGTTACAAGACATCCTCGACAATGGTAAAACAAGTCCAGCAACACCGCCCGAATGTACTGACAAATCCTGATAGGAGCTGCACATATCTCGTTCTCAGGGCACACTCAGATGAACACTATGTACAACTAAAACCAACCCTCAAGTTTCCCCGAGGTGGCGCTGCAAGTGGCTCTGTTTTGGACCAACACTCAGAGGAGCACTGGCCCGGGGGGTTTAATAAAGATGACCCTTGGGATCCGGAAACCCAAGGGAAAAAAAGGCTAGGTGGCAAATGGTAAAACCAAGGTTGGGCATTGCTGGAGGAGTTTTATTCAAGGCAAACTATCAAGGGGTTCCCATTATAACCCAACCGTGTAAGGAACGCAAAATCCGGGAACATAACACCGATATGACGGAAACTAGGGCAGCAAGAGTGGAACAAAACACTAGGCATAAGGCCGAGCCTTCCACCCTTTACCAAGTATATAGGTGCATTAAGATAAACAAGATAATATGGTGATATCCCAACAATAAACATGTTCCAACAAGGAACGATCTCCAATCTTCACCTGCAACTAGCAACGCTATAAGAGGGGCTGAGCAAAGCGGTAACATAGCCAAACAACGGTTTGCTTGGACAAGGTGGGTTAGAGGTTTGACATGGCAATTTGGGAGGCATGATAAGCAAGTGGTAGGTATCGTAGCATAGGCACAGCTAAAGAGCGAGCATCTAGCAATCAAAGATAAAAGTGATTTCGAGGGTATGGTCATCTTGCCTGCAAAGTTATCAGAGTTGCCTTGATCCTCGTAAGCGAATTCAATGGGCTCCTCGTTCATGTACTCGTCTCCCAGCTCTACCCAAGCAAGAACAACAAGCAAAAGGAACACAATCAACCACGTGCAATGCTCAAGCAACATGATGCAAACATGGTATGATATGCGGGATGCGATATGTGATGCATATGCAAGATTTGGAAAAAAAATGATTGAACCTGGCCTCAACTTGGAAATCCAAGAGTGCCACTGGAAAGGTGAGTTGATTTCGGTCGAAATTGATATAAAGATCACCGGAATCGGATGCATGGTTTGGAAATGGCAAGCAAATCAAATATGGCACCGGTCTGCGATAATCAGCACGAGACCATCTAAATGCATCAAGAACCGCATGTTACAGCACTCCAACATGACAACAAAATACATGGCAGGGATCCACTCATGATGCTTGACAAAAGATGAACACTGATCTACGGCTAATTCACTCATTAACAGGTTTAAACAAGCATGGCAAAAGTGCAAAAGATAATAGGTTTCAGACTTAGTGAAATTAACAGCATGTCAGGAATTTATCATCAGGAAGCAATGTTTAGAGCATGATAACTACATGCTACAGGAACATATAATGGCAAACAAAGGCATGGTATGAAGCTACTCTAAGCATATAACAAAAGTTCCTTAGTGACCATGAGCCAAAAGGGATCAGAAAATACAATTGCAAGCATGTGAACATAGCAAAAACATAAACAGATTCAGACTTACTGAAAAACTAGAGCATGCAAAACAGTTAACAAGTAGGCATATTTACGAGCTTGATGCACTCACTACGAGGCATTGCATGATAATCTAAGCATACACCCAGCAAATATACATGGCATAGAAGCTAGACATGGCAAGAACAACAACATAGCATGCACAGATCAACAACAACAAGCTCGGCAAAATCACTAAACATGTTAACAATCTGCCAGGAACATTTTATAGCAAAAGTAGAGCTCGATTGACTCAAGCTAGGGTGCGCCATAATTGCAAACAAAGATATGAATGTATAGAGCACCACAATATCTACAAAACATCCTTACTGATCATCCTCAAAAGAGGCACGGATCACTAGGAAACAACATGAACATATGGCATAAAAATTGCAGCAGGACAAGGACATAGTGAAATTCTAAGTCCCTGAAATCAGCATCATTGAGTAAGCTACTTTGCATGCTTGTGCTAGTCACTACAAGGATCACAAAAATACATGGCATACACCCCTGTAAAGATGGCATGACATTCTTCAAAACACATGTAGGGCTCAGGATCATAGCATGCACACATTAATCGTGGCAAAAATGACAAAAGGCCATTTGCTGAAACAGATCTGAAATAATCATCACATAGCCCTCTTCCAACAGCATTTCGGACATCAAGATGAGCTCAAATGAAAATGATTCAATGATATGAAATGATGTACTCGTCGAGACGAACATTTTCATATGCTATACGCATGAATCGGAGTTAAGGATGCAGAGTTATGGCATGTCAAAGTATGCAAAAATACTAGGGTTAGGGACAAAAAAGTCAACCGAGTTCTCAGATCTAGATACAGCCGGCGACACTATTCACGCACGCAGCTCGAGGTTCGCCGGAGATGGATCTCGCCGGAGAAAAGGTCGCTGGAGTGAGGGGGTCGTCGTCGGACTTGGAGGGCGCCGGAGAGCTCGTCGGGACGGCTACGCAGAGACCAGAGCGGGGCGGCGCCGGTCGGAGTTGGCGAGGTTGGTGGAGGCCAGAGCGGCGCGCCGTCGGGCTTCGGTGGCCGGAGCGGCCGAGATGGCGAGGCGGCGGCGCCGGAGTTGAAGGCGAAAGCAGCGGGGAGGAAGGCGCGGGGCGGCGCGGATCTGGGCCGCGGGGCCGGTTGCGGGCTCCCGCGGGCCGCGGCGGCGGCGGACGTGGTGGCCAGGACACGTGGCACTATGCCACTGGTGCGGAACAACGACGCGGTGTAGGTCGGACACGTCCGGCACCGGCGGACGTTGTCCGGCGCGCGGAGGAAGAAGGGGGCTAGGGTTTGCCCAAAAATTTCGGGGAGTGGCCTTTATATAGGGGTAGAGGGAGTTAGGGAGCTCCAAATGAGGTGCGGTTTGCGGCCACATGATCGTGATTGAATGCTATGAAGGAAATATGCCCTAGAGGCAATAATAAAGTTATTATTTATTTCTTTATATCATGATAAATGTTTATTATTCATGCTAGAATTGTATTAACCGGAAACATAATACATGTGTGAATACATAGACAAACAGAATGTCACTAGTATGCCTCTACTTGACTAGCTCGTTAATCAAAGATGGTTATGTTTCCTAACCATGGACAAAGAGTTGTTATTTGATTAACGGGATCACATCATTAGTTGAATGATCTGATTGACATGACCCATTCCATTAGCTTAGCACCCGATCGTTTAGTATGTTGCTATTGCTTTCTTCATGACTTATACATGTTCCTATGACTATGAGATTATGCAACTCCCGTTTGCCGGAGGAACACTTTGTGTGCTACCAAACATCACAACGTAACTGGGTGATTATAAAGGAGTTCTACAGGTGTCTCCAAAGGTACATGTTGGGTTGGCGTATTTCGAGATTAGGATTTGTCACTCTGAATGTTGGAGAGGTATCTCTGGGCCCTCTCGGTAATGCACATCACTTAAGCCTTGGAAGCATTGCGACTAATGAGTTAGTTGCGGGATGATGTATTACGGAACGAGTAAAGAGACTTGCCGGTAACGAGATTGAACTAGGTATTGAGATACCGACGATCGAATCTCGGGCAAGTAACATACCGATGACAAAGAGAACAATGTATGTTGTTATGCGGTCTGACCGATAAAGATCTTCGTAGAATATGTAGGAGCCAATATGAGCATCCAGGTTCCGCTATTGGTTATTGACCGGAGACGCGTCTCGGTCATGTCTACATTGTTCTCGAACCCGTAGGGTCCGCACGCTTAAGGTTTCGATGACAGTTATATTATGAGTTTATGAGTTTTGATGTACCGAAGGAGTTCGGAGTCCCGAATGAGATCGGGGACATGACGAGGAGTCTCGAAATGGTCGAGACGTAAAGATCGATATATTGGACGACTATATTCGGACATCGGAAAGGTTCCGAGTGGTTCGGGTATTTTCGGAGGTACCGGGGAGTTATGGGAATACGAGGAAGAAGCAATGGGCCTTAATGGGCCTTAGTGGGAAGGACCAGGAGGTGGCGCGCGCCCCTCCCAAGCCCAGTCCGAATTGGACAAGGGGTTTGGGGTGCGGCCCCTCTCTCCCTTCCTTCCCCTCTTCCCCCCTTTCCCCCCTTCTCCTAGTTGGACTAGGAAAGGTGGAAACCTACTCCAACTAGGAGTAGGAATCCTACTCCTCCTTGGCGCGCCCACAAGGGCCGGCCGGCCTCCCCCTTGCTCCTTTATATACGGGGGCAGGGGGCACCCCATAGACACACAAGTTGATCCACGTGATCATATTCTTAGCCGTGTGCGGTGCCCCCTTCCACCATAATCCTCGATAATATTGTAGCGGTGCTTAGGCGAAGCCCTGCGACATTAGTACATCAAGATCGTCACCACGCCGTCGTGCTGACGGAACTCTTCCCCGACACTTTGCTGGATCGGAGTCCGGGGATCGTCATCGAGCTGAACATGTGCTAGAACTCGGAGGTGTCGTAGTTTCGGTGCTTGATCGGTCGGGCCGTGAAGACGTACGACTACATCAACCGTGTTGTGCTAACGCTTCCGTTGTCGGTCTACAAGGGTACGTAGATCATACTCTCCCCTCTCGTTGCTATGCATCACCATGATCTTGCGTGTGCGTAGGAATTTTTTTGAAATTACTACGTTCCCCAACATGCTCTAGATGATGGAGGAGGTTTAGGTGGGTTTTGGGCCACTTTGGAGGGGTGTTGGGCTGCAGCACACACGAGGCCTTTTCGGTCCCTCGGTTAACCGTTGGAGTATCAAACGAAGTCCAAATGGTACGAAACTTGACAGGTGGTCTACCAGTAGTAAACCAAGACGGCATGACAAGTCTCGGTCCAATCCGAAAACGTTCGACACCCGCACACGAAAAGAGGTAGAAAGGGACACCGGAGGACATAGGAGCGCCGGAATGCAAAACGGACAACGGAGAGAATACTCGAATGCATGAGACGAACACGTATGCAAATGGAATGCACATGATGACATGATATGAGATGCATGACAAAGACAAAACACACGGAGACAAAAACCCGACAACGAGGAAATGAAATAACTTAGTGCCGGAAACGGCAAGAGTTGGAATACAAATAAGGTGAATTACATCCGGGGTGTTACAGGAAAGTGGGCGGGGGCGACTCGCTATGGTGAGGGGGAGTCGGTGGACATGGTAGGAGGAAGAGAGGAGGCTCGAGCTAGTCGGAACCAAGCCGAGGCCAAGGTGGCCATGGAGGATGACGACGAGCAACGATGAGATGAGGCGACTCCAAAGGGTAAATGAGGCGGGGGAGGGGTGAATGAGCTGCGGAGGGGTTCGGGGGTCCATAAATAGGCGCAGGGGAGACCTCTAGAGCTCACGAGGGAGCTCCCGACCAAGCTTTAATGGCGGGCAGAGGGTGGATGCGGCACGGGCGTGTCCTTTGTGATGCGTTTATGGCGAACAACGACGAAGCAGCGATGCAGGGCAATGCAGTCGAGCACGGGAGAGCTCCAGGACACGGAGGGACGTCGAGACGAGGAGGAAGGAGACGGGGACAGGGGCAAGAACAAGCCAGAGCACGTGTTTAGCCATGACACAAGCATGATCACCATGCGCACTGGCGCAAGCGGTGCGCTTTGGCATGGCCGACCATGTCCAGTATATGGACCTTAGTGCCCTTAGTCCAACTGGAGAAATAATTGGGTCCAGGGGCAAAGAAGAGATTTGCAGATGGCCCCAAAGCAAACCAGCAGCCAAGTGTTTGTGCTGTGATGTGGGGACACCAGCTTGGTAACTCAGTAAATAGTTTGTCTGGTGATGATCACACACTAAGGTGATGTCGATTACCAAAAATCAGACTAAGAAGAGGAGTTTAGATGAGGGTTGTTGTAGAAACTACCATAATGACCAGAATTAGAGATTATGAAGTTGCAGTCACATAAAGAGGCAAGTTGATCTGAAATTGGGCATGACCCAATTATTTGAAGATATGAAGAAGCTCAAAAAGTTTCAGGACATTTGGATGAACCAAACTAGCACTTGCTTCATATAGCTTTGCTTTGGACAGATACTTGGAAAATTTGCATAGGGCGAATGGTGCAATGGATTGAGCCAAATTTTGGTGCAAGGAGTTTATATACGTAGAAGCATGTCCTGGTAAAGTTTCAGCTCAATTGAATCAATATAAAATATAGTTGCTTCACAAACTAAAAATCTAACCAGAAACTAAGATTTGGATCTGGGATCACATAGATAAGTTATATGATCTCAAATTTGGTGGAGAGTCATGATATGATCCTATGAAGGACCTTGAAAAATTTCTACTCATTTGGATATGTCTAGCTTGTACTTCCTTCACAATCACTTCCCTCAGACAGGAACTTTGAAAATTTTCTCGGGAATATTTACTAAGAAAATTGAGTTTAATTTTGGCATGAGGCAATTATTTAGATAGGAAAATATGTCCAAGAAGTTTGGGTTGAATTGGGCAAAGATAAATGGCACTTGCTTCACAAACTGCCATTCAGGACAGAATAGAAAAGGAATTAATTGAGCATGATGGGAAACATGGCCAATAAAATATTTTGCCATATTAGAGGAAGATATGACCCAAAGAATTTATGAGAATTATTTGAGAATTTTGGGAGTGACAAAATATAGGTTGCTTCACAACATAGGGTTTAAAGGGTTATTCCTTTAATAGAAAAAGGAATATTCCCAATAAAAAGAATATTGGGTTAGGTCAAGGACGGAAATGAAAAGGTCTTGGGAAGGTTTTGAGGATGACAAGCCACTCTGGAAAGAAAGAAGAGGTCATCTTCTTCAATTTCCAGACCACATAGCCACGGAAAAAGAAAACTCAAGCAAAAATCTCAGACAATCAAAAGAAACAGAAAGGGCCAAAAATCAGGTTGTGACACATATGAAACACATATGCACGATTTGAACCGGTGGTGCTTCCATCGCACCGGCGCCTTCCCCCGCCACCGTGCCATGGATCCCCTCCCCCACGGTCTCGAGCGTGGATCCCCTACAGCGGCCAAATCTTGACGCGCCCAGCCACTGCTCGCGAGCCCTGCCTCCATCAGCTCCACTTCACTGGAGCCGTCAGTCTGTTGGAGTAGGGGTAGCATGTCCACTTCCTCTACTCGCCGGCGCCCACGAGGCCGTTGTACTCTTGCCCGAGCTTAATCAGTGGCCGCTCCGCCCATCGGTCGTTGGCCAGAGGTGAGTTCTTCTCAGCTAAGAGCACAGAGTCCTTTCAGGGATGCAAATTGGGAAGCTTTGGTGTTACCACCATCCAAATTTTGTTCTTTAGATATGCAAAATTATTCATTGTTCATTAGTTGCTTAGGGGAACATGGCTACCTTGGTGAGTCATCTCTAGTGAATTAGGTGTTGAAAATGTTTTCTTATGTATGTTTCAATGGGAAGTCCGATCATTTGCTACTCAAAATCCAAAAAATCGGAGGAGGAATTCACGAGAAGCAAGTCTATCATCAATGGCAAGGTTGGTCGTGTATTCCTATTCTTTGAGTTTTCTCTGTTTCAACCATACAATTCATCTAGCATACACTATCGTTGTTGCAACCTTTTAATTTGGTAACTTGGAAGTAGTTTATAGTTACTATATTGTGAGTGCGTGACCTGAAAGTAAGGTAGCAAATTACTATAGATACTACTTCAAAACCATGTACTCATACTCACTATTTCTATGTGTCATGTGTACTACCAACTTAATGATGTGTCTTTAATTCCCATAGTCTACAAAATTCATGCTTGCTACTGTATGTTTGTGCCCCTAGCATGCATGCTGATGTTGTATGTGCATGGTGGTGGCCTCCTTCCTGTTGTTATTTGCTCCATATTGAGAATTGTTTTGTAAAAGACAATGAGATGGACACAATTAGGAGATGATGCTAGCAAGTGCAAACTCTCTTGAATGGATAGATCATAGTGCAGTTAGGAGAAGTGATGTTATGAATATGTTGTATGCAAGTTCAGTGTGTATTAGAAAAAGTTCAGCATTAAATTATATAGGAAATTCACTACACGGGGATTTGGCAAGCTGTTTTGTAAAAATGTTTATGGCAATTTGCTCCGACATGATTTTGTGTGTGTATTTTGGCAGCTCAACAAGATGAACCATACAGGCGAGGAACCTCCCAGGCGCAGGAACTCCTTCGTCCAAGTTGAGCGTTGGGCGCCGTCCACCCTGTTGGCCACCAGGACATATGAGGCAACAATCAATAGTCTCGGTGGACCGGTTACCAACATGGCGATGAGGCTGAGAGCCACAAACAGGTAGCACCTCGTGATCTTGAGAACAGAGTGCTTCAGAATTCTGCATATACTTCATGTGTAGTACAATTCATATTTGCACACCATGGTAATTTGAACAGGCTTTTGCCTTACTGCCAGAACAATGAATTCAAGGTTTTGCAGGATCCAACGTGTCGTTAAGGCTGGCTATGAGTAGAGTGTGAACTCACAGAGTGTAACGCCCCGGACACACCCGCCGGTGGTCGTTACTCCTAACGGGATCTAGACTGGCCCCATAGATCAACACTAGTCTTTTCACTTTGTCCTCACTCATGCACACCCGGGAGCAACTTCCCGGTCGGTCACCCATCCTGAAACTACTCCAACCTGAGCACGCTTAACTTTGGAGTTCTGTCCGAATGGGATCCCGGAAAAGAAGGAATTCCTTATTAATATGAGTAGTCTATCATCCCTAATAAGCCAGGCTATCACATACACCCCCCACTCAGAGGAACTGACGTCCTCGTCGGGCCACAGGAACGTTCCCTCTTGGCACATACATCTGTGCTTCCAATCCAGTACATGTGCCATGCCGTGTGCCACGACGGGTCACAAACGTCATGAACAATATGACCACGCACCTATCCGCAACCATCCGTATAACTGCGAGGGTCGGCTCTGATACCAACTTGTAACGCCCCAGACACACCCGCCGGTGGTCATTACTCCTGACGGGATCTAGACTGGCCCCATAGATCAATACTAGTCTTTTCTGCGCACTTTGTCCTCACTCATGAACACCTGGGAGCAACTTCCCGATCGGTCACCCATCCTGAAACTACTCCAACCTGAGCACGCTTAACTTTGGAGTTCTGTCCGAATGGGCTCCTGGAAAAGAAGGAATTCCTTATTGATATGAGTAGTCTATCATCCCTAATAAGCCAGGCTATCACACAGAGGATACGAATCATATCTCTTGCACCGTGTGATTGTTCCATGGAACAACTAGCTAGTGCTCTGATTTCTTAGACTAGATGCCTAGAACAATCCATGTTAATTTTAGTCTATGTAGTTTCCAACTCTGAACTGTATGCTAGTTTTTTATATGTACAGTTACTCTGGCTGTCACTATTGATTCATGTGCATGTGCTAAAAAGAAATAAAATACCCTACTATATTTGGATGTGGACGCTAACTAACAAGTTTTCACTTTCCTGAGATGGGCGCAGGGTTGATTGACGCGGACTACCGTGGCCCGGTGGGCAGTGTGCTCTTCAACGACTTGGAGGCGGACTTTACCGTGAAGACCGGCGACTGCGTCGCACAGATGATCATCCAGGTAATCTCGACGTCGGAGGTCGCCGAGGAGGAGGACCTCGATAGCATGGTCCGGGGGAGGTCCACCTACGTCTAAACTCCGAGTCTTGGTAAATACATCTAGAGAAGTGGTCTGTTTAGGTTGGTGGAATGCTAAGGAAAGGTACCCACCTTTCAATGATAGTTGTGTGCGTATGATATGGGATGTCGTGATTTCTTCCTGTTCAGATGTTCACTATTGTATCCATGAATGCTGCAAGTGTTAAAGATGGTTCTATGATCTGAGTTTATTTTTCATTGGACGTGTCTCTGATGGAAGCAACTGCATCTAACTTTTTTTATTTCGTAATTAGTTAGCAGTAGCGTGGGGGAACAACAACTCGCTACTAGTATTTAGGATAGTAGTAGCACGGGCAACACACGCTACTACTAACTTTTTAGTAGTAGCGCGGGTGCCACCCACGCTACTACTAACTGTTAGCTGTAGCGCGATACTAGTAGCGCGGGTACCCGCACTACTAGTAGCCTTTCCCCTAGTAGTGTCGTCACCGGCTTGACACCATGATCTCCATCATAGCATCATTGTCGTTTCGCCAACTATTGCTTCTATGACTATCGCTACCGCATAGTGATAAAGTAAAGCAATTACATGGCGATTGCATTTCATACAATAAAGCGACAACCATAAGGCTCCTGCCATTTGCCGATAACTTATACAAAACATGATCATCTCATACAACAACGTATATCACATCATGTCTTGACCATATCACATCACAACATGCACTACAAAAAAAATACACATCCGTGACATTTTGGGCCGAACGAAATTTTTTTTTCTGTCATACATATGACACTTCTATAATGATAATTGTGACAAAACCCGGTATCATCATAGATGTGGTGGGCTCCTACTTCTATGACAAAAAATCATGACAAAAAATGGGCTTTTCGTCCTGGGCGGGCCGGAGACGCAGCTGCATGACATTCTTTGGGCCGTCCATGACGGAAAAAACTGTGGTAGAAGCAAGGGGGAGGAAAATTTTGGGGAGTTCCCGGTTACGGTGGGAGGTCGGGGGCCGAGCAATGCGCGTTTCTCTCATACACGTACCCGCATGTGTGCGAGGCGTTGGCTCTAACTAGACCCGAGCGAGGCGTTTGGGCTCTAACTGAACCCGAGCGATTGCACTGCAAGCTACGCGTTACTGAACCCGAGCGATCGATCGATGGCTGTTAACTGAACCCGATCGAGCGATTCCTTCGCTACTGTTGCTAACTGAAGCCGATCGATGCTGTCTCTAGATGAACAGTGAGCATTGCGGGGGGGGGGGGGGGGGGTTGGATGAACAGTTCCCGGTGGGGGTGGATGAACAGGACCCCGTGGTGTTGCCTCTGGATGAACAGGACCCCGATTGATCGAGCCGGTTGGGGCTGGATGAACAGGACCCCGTGGAGGGCTAGATGAACAGGACCACCCCGTGGAGGGCAGGATAAACAGTAGACGGTGGAGGGAAGGATGAATAGTAACAGTTCCTGGTGGGGGTGGATGAACAGGACCCCGTGGTGTTGCCTCTGGATGAACAGGACCCCGATCGATCGAGCCGGTTGGGGCTGGATGAACAGGACCCCGTGGAGGGCTGGATGAACAGGACCACCCCGTGGAGGGCAGGATGAACAGGACCACCCCGTGGAGGGCAGGATGAACAGTAGACAGTGGAGGGCAGGATGAACAGTAGCCCGTGGAGGGGTGGTTGAACAGGAGCTCGTGGAGAGGGGTGGTTGAATAGTAGCCGATGGAGTAGCACGCGGTGGAGGCTGGATGAACAGTCGCAGGTGGAGGCTGGAGGAGGTCGACGGTGGATGAACAGTAGCTCGTGGAGGCTGGAGGGGGTCGACAGTGGAGATGAACAGTATCCCATGGAGTCCCGTTTTGCGGTACGCCACACCCCTCCCGATGAACGGGACCCCCGTTTCGACCGTAGCGCTCCAACACAAGTCTGTTTCGTCTGTTTTGCGGTACGCCACACCCCTCCCGATCAACAGGACCCCCGTTTCGATCGTAGGAGGTCCGTTTCCTCTGTTTTGCGGTACACCAGACCCCTCTCGATGAACAGGATCCCGTTTCGAATGTAGCCGGTCGAACACAAGGCCGTTTCCTCTATTCTGCGGTACACCAGGCCTCGTTTCCATCGCAGGTTCCGTCCAAGGCCTCCCGATGAACACGACGCATTCCGTTGCCTCCCCATGAACTCGACGCATTCCGTTGCCTCCCCATGAACACGACGAGGACACTGTTTCTCCGTTCCGACCTAGCCATGTACACAAGCCTTGGCCGTACGTATGCGCGAGTAGGCGTTCGAGACCCCGCCCGTATGTACACATACGTGGCCGTATTTTCTTTCTTGCACCCTGGCCACTGTACGTACGTGTACATGCTACGTGCGCGCCTCTACTACGACACGTGCGCGCCTCTACATCGACCAGTATATATGTACGTACACGTTCGCGACCAGAATGACAATGCTACGTACGCTTCGACCAGGTGGGTCTCGACTGTCAGGCACTTCCTTGCATGCGAAGATGTAGCTGGTGGGTCCCAGCAGTCAGGGGCAAACGTTTTTTGCAAAATACGGTGGCCCGTCCGGTGGGTCCCCGCTGTCAGGTGGAGGAATAATTATTTTGCGCGTAATAAGGAGGCACTTCCTTGCTGTGGCAGTGGACCCAGCTGTCAGCGTCTCCACACATAGTACTCTTCCGATGGAAGTTGGTCGTTGACCACATTGACCACGCCGCGCCGAGAGCACCACGGCGGTGGGCGACGGCGAGGCCTAGGAAGGGGACGACGCGGAGCCGGGGAAGATGCGGCAGTGGAAGCCCACGCGGAGAGGAGTACGAGGGTTCACTGGTTTGGCTGCGGTGTGAGGCTGCCGTCGCCGCATGGCCTGGCCAGCGGTGGGAATAGTAGGGGGCGGTGAGGCCTCCGCGGCAGCACAACCGGCCACGGGAGGCAGGAGCATGCGGCACGACCGATGCTGCTTTGGGTGGCTGGAGCAAGAAGACCAGAGGTTGAAGAAGCACTACGGCCGTTGGATGGACATCGTACGATCACTGGAGCTAGAATCGTTCATATTGACTAAGTTGACAAAGCCCTTCGTCCCCGTCAACTTAGTAGGCCCACAAGTCAGCCTCCCACCAAGGTGGGTCCCAGCTAGGCGGGGGAGTATTCATTTTTTTGTGCGTAATAAGGAGGCACTTCCGGTGGGTCCGAGCTGACAGCGGGGGGAACATTTTTTTCACGAAATACGGTGGCCTGCCCGGTGGGTCCAAGCAGTCAGGGGGAAATGATTTTTTCGCAAAATACTGGTGACCCGTCCGGTGGGTCCCCATTGTCAGGTGGAGGAATAATTATTTTGCGCGTAATAAGGAGGCACTTCCTTGCGGCTGCCGTGGACCCAGCTGTCAGCCTCTCCACGTACAGTACTGTTCCGATGGAAGTCGGTCGTTGACCACATGGATCACGCCGCGCCGAGAGCACCACGGCGGTGGACTATGGCGAGGCATAGAAAGGGGACGACGCGGAGCCGGGGAAGACGCGGCAGTGGATGCCCACGCGGAGAGGAGTACGAGCGTTCACCGGTTCGGCTGCGGTGTGAGGCTGCCGTCACCGCATTATAACAGGGGGTGTGGGTTAGTAGAGGGATGCCCTGGCTAGCGGTGGGAGTAGTAGGGGGCGCTGAGGCCTGCGCGGCAGCACAGCCGGCCACGGGAGGCTGGAGTAGGCAGTCCCGCTGGCGCTGCTTTGGCGGCTGGAGCAAGAAGATCAGAGATTGAAGAAACACGACAGCCGTTAGATTGACATCCAACGGTTACTTCTGCTAGAATGGTTTGTTGACGTATATAATAACTAAAAAAATCTTGCATACGCGTCAACTAAACAGGCCCACAAGTCAGACCACTCCCTCTTTTTTTAATAGTTTATATATAGCTCATGGCAACTTCTTATGCAATTTATTGCAGTCGTTTTTTGATTGGCCTGGGCCAATTTCGCATATTTCTGTGGGTTCCAAATTATTTTTAATACCGAAATGTCCAGCCAAATTTAAACTACTTTGAAGATATATTTAAATTAGGTTAATGCCCAGTGAAATAGGAATCTGAAAATGTAATAAAATTCAGAAATTATAAAGTAATTGCCAATTTGTCATCTGTTTTTATGTTTACAACCCATTTCATATTACTTTCAAGATTTGCAGGCGTCTTGAAAGAGTTGCAGCCCATCAGGGCGTAGAAAAATAAGTAGGCCTGGATTGGGTATTCTTCAAAAAAAATAAACTGGGCTCATTTTCACAAAGAAAAAATAGCTGGGCTGGTCACATGGTGAACATAAAATATAAGCTTGGGCTGGACGGGCCACAGCCCAGTTCAAACACTGCTCCCTCTCAACAATACCAAACAAAAAAAATACTGCTCGAGTAGTTACGTCCCAGGTGTCAGCCGATCTTGTGTTGTTCTCTTGTCTATTGACTATATACGCTCCCAATGTCGTGGGTCCCAGATGTCAGGAAAACACTAGGAGGAAGCATTTTATTTTTCCATACGCTGACGTGGTGGGCCCCTATTGTCATCCTCTCCACGTACTTTTGCTGATTCCTGTTGTTTGTTGACCATGTTGACAACACGAGAGGGTGGCGCCATGGCGAGCGCACCAAAGCGCGCGGAGGACGTCGGCGTTAACGATTTAGGAGACAGTGGGGCGGCGATGCGTGCGCCGAGGCGCAGCTAGGCGTGGGAGGCAGAAGCAGGCGGCCCCGCCGGCGCTGGTTTGGTTTTGGCGGCTGGGGGAAGACAGGACTGAAGAAACACGACAGACTGTAGTACTTAACAGCCTTAACTGAAACCAGCAGGGGCACTTAACAACCAAAGCTGAAAGCAGTATGAGTACTTATACAGGTTCAACCGTACAAAGCACGCCTCGAACAATGCTACTTCGCCTACAGTTAACCAAGGGTGAGGCCGCCAAGCCCCAAGACAAGGCCCAGGCGCCACCCCACGCATCCACAACCTTCTGAAAGCGGCTTCATCTCGCAACGTGGTCAATAAACATGATATTCGCTTTAGAGCCATGGAAAAGCATGAACATAATCTTCTGTCCTATTCTCCAAGATGGACGGGCCTTCATTATTTGAGACCACCCATGAATAAGTATCTTTTCACCTCCAAGGGGAATTGAGTAGGTCGACATAAACATCATGTTGTGACCAAGCGCAAGTCTGACCCGACCATGGTCAGGCATCTGTATAGGAACAATAGAACTCGGCAGTCGCTGTTTCAAGAAGATGACAACTATAAAACTGTGTATAAGCAATAGTTTATGAACAACATACATAACAGAAAACAGCTCGTACCATAAGTTTCTCGACACAGTTGGACCTGTTCAACGAGTGCAGCAGTGGCACACATATCCCACGTGGCCTTCCACCATTGAAACGCCCCACAAGGACCTCAAGACGATCAATAAAGTGTAGGAACTTGTGGATGTCGATTTAGTCAACTTCAGTGCCATTAGTAACAGCTGAGTTATTATAGAGTAACAAACGAGCAGACTGCTTTACTCTGAAAAAACCTACCCGTGCCACCAATTATAAGAAAATATTAGTTAGAAGTAGCATCTTCATGAGAGATTCATTGCTACTTCTAAAGTTAAATTGTGATTAGTTAGACATAATAGGTGGATTAAGAAGTAATCGAGGCAACAAGCCAGAACCAGATACAAAAGTAACATGGATGAACAATTGGAACAACGTCGGGGTGGAAGATCGCAGTGAAGATGAGACCAGGTTCTGCTATTTCCATCAACATTCGTGCGCCAACTTTCAGTCCGTAACACTTGAGAAAGTTTATCCAAGTTCGGCCATAAAAAAATCAGCAATCTTCTTGGTTCATGAACCCAACTCGGAACTTATATCCATGGCTTGTCTTCACTGTGACCATTAAACTAGTGTATTCAGTTATGGCAAGGCCGAGCATCTTGAGTACATGTGCTCTGGCTGAGCAAATAATACACTGCAGGAAAAATAATATGAGAACACATCATGTTCAAAAAAACCCCACCCTCCCGGATAGAAAAGAGGATTCTAGGAACATACTGTGCGTGTTTCAAAATGTTGTGTTAGGATGAGAAGGAACAAGTGTGGCGTCTCGCCGAGGGCGCAGAAACCTGTAGGGTACTCGCACCGTGGGCACTGCAAATGAAACACACTAGATTCAGTAGGAAGAAAAATGCATCAACGGCGGCGGCTGCCATCCTAGGATTACCTGCGACCAAGGGACTTGGGTTTATCGGGGATGGATGAAGAATTCATACCTGGTTCTCCATGAGAAAACCCTATGCAATCGCCGAGAGGGGGTTTTCTCTGAACAAGCAGACGAGGGAGAAAGGGATTCAGGTCCAGTGAAATATTGCCACTTTGTCCGTCCAGCTTACTGCTAAAGCTGGAAAGGGGGCTGTGATTTGACGGCTCATTGGGCATTACTGCGGCGCTACGACCGGGGTGTGTCTACCGTGAAGTTGTGCACTCTAATTTGTGCATATGGCATGTGGACCCCGTTGCCGGTTGCCCCACATATCAGCGAAAAGAAGTAGAAAGACGGGAGTAACTAGTTACACATAAATATATTTTTTGATAGAGAGATACTCCCTCTGTAAAGAAATATACAAATCTTTTATATCACAAGCTCACCTTGCCGAGAAAAATACTCCCTTTGCAACGCACGGGCATTATGGGGGTTCAGCTGAGAATATAATGCTCAGATGTTTTTTTGAGGGATAAAAGATGCTTTATTGAAGATTAACAGTCATAGGTATACAAATAATTTCAGGGGTTCCTGTGAGCCAAAGATGGCGTCCACAGGGCAAAGAAGTAGCAGCTTTTGCGAGCACATGCGCTTCAGCATTACACTCGCGTTTTTCATGTATGATCTCCATGGTTTGGAACATATTCTTCTTCATCTTGATCTCATCCATAATAACTTTGCTAGGCCCCAAGTATGCCTCTCCGATATGCTTGACTGTTGCTGAACAATCGGTGCTAATCTGAACTTGTTACAGGTTTAAGTCAAGAGCCAGAGATAGCCCCTCGCAACATGCCATTGCCTCTAGGATCTCTGGATTAGTAACACTTTTGCACACCAGTGCCGATGCTCCCAGGAAGAAGCCTGTATGATCCCGGCTCACAACTGCCAGGGCTCCCCTTTCACCATTGCGAGATAACATAGCATCAACATTCATCTTTGCCCAACCCACAGCAGGAGGAGGACGCCACTTATGCACTGAGCTAGTGCTTCTCGAAACTAGGTTCTGGACTTTGGGCCGCAGGCTGACCCTGCATGTTTGCGGGACCTTGTGTTCTACCTCAGCGCTTTTCATATTGCAAGCGATCGGTATGGCGCTGGTTTTAGATGCTGTCGCACGGCGAATACACAAAATTGAATAAAGCACGGCAGCTGTTGGGATGAAATTGAACGACAGTTCCTAACCAGTAATCAGAGTTGCAATTCTATCAACGATATACCATGTGATAAATAATACTATCGTACTACTTATACACACAGGACACTTGTTTCACCATGCCAGATTATTACACCAAAATCTCTCGGAGGATAGATCAGTTAGGCAGTTGCGTGCTGCTACTGAAGAATTTCGAAGTTGATTTGGACCAGATCTCCTTGCCGAGAAAGTTCGATTTTGACATCATCCCCTACCGCAAGATATGATTTAGATTTGAACCTTGACCATCCTTTAGCATCAATCATCATGCGACCATCCTTTGTACTTACGATATATTGAGCAGGTTCATTCACACCAAGGCTGCGCATGGTAAGAGAAACTTGGCCGCGGTCGCCCGGATTGTTGAACGACTCCCTCGTTGCTCTAGGAATTCTCTGTTTGCAAACAAGAAGACATACCCAAACAGTTAGATCAACACAGTGAATCATGCGAAACAACATGGAAAGAAAAAAGAACGAAGCACTTGGGCGGCCAATGCTTACCAAGAAGGTGGACATGTCGGTTTTTGTAAGGACTTTGGTATATGAAGTGCGAACTGCAGCCCAGTCTGTTGTCGGTGCAACTGCACGGGCCGGAGCAGATGCAAGTGCAAGTGTTGGTGCAGGTACCGAAGTCGCTGCTGCTGCCGGAGATGGTGCTCCTTGTAGAGCTGGTGCCAGTGTCGATGCCCGATCCTCCGGTAGATCAGTCTGATCCACTAACGCGGTCGGTGCCCAATCCTCAGCTGGATCAGACTGAGCTGCTGCCGCTGTCAGTGCTAGAGCAACTGTGGGTGCTCGATCTGTGCGAGATAGCGGCAATCGTGTCTGGTCTGCTATGATCAGCTTTCTAACTTGACTAGGATCCGTGACCGTGATCCAGTCTTTTTCTTCATTTCTTTTAAACACGAGAAGGACTAATTGTGGCGTTTTTGTTAAACCAAACCGCAATTCATCATAGGGATTCAGCTTGTACTCAGACAACAGACTGATCCAATTTTTTCGAGTAATATATGTGATGGACAATGCCTTCATTACTGACATGACATAAAAAGTGAAACCTGCAAAAATAGCCATCGTTGAGCAAACCAAACGGTTTATTCTGTGATGAATGTCACATGGCAAAACCTGCATCATAAAATTGTAGGAAAAGAAAGAAAACATGACATTAAATCAATAAGATTGATAGTAAATCAATAAGATTTACTTGATGTGACATGAGTGAATCCTTACCAGGAAATCACAATGTTGAAGTACTAAACAGAAGATTGATCGTTCAACTACGCGTGGCATGCAGGGGCCCCGCCTACTCCCACAAGCAGGACAGTCCAAAGGTCGTGACAAATCGTATGGACCGAACATCCATGAGGCTGGAAATCCTGGTGGGTGTGATAAACCCTGCAATGCATACAGATATTGGAGTGTAACCATAATTGATAGACCATCCTCACAAAAAATATGATATGGATACTTCAAAATATACAGACTTAATTGAGTGGACATACATTAACATAGACCGTTCTCAGGACTGACCACACACCAAAAGCGGCAGTACTTATAAACAATACAGGGTTCACAAACACAAATCAAGTACTGAACAATAGTACTTACTACAGACAAGCAAAGTTGCACTAACTAAACTCTGCAGACTATTTTTTGCCACCGACCTACGGGATGAACCCCGCATAACTGACTAGGCCATGGACTTCGTGTGTGATGTCTACATGCACCATCACCATCTTGTCAACCTTGGAGAACCTAACAGAGTGGTCTTTCCACTCATAAACATGATGATGAAGACATGCCGCATCAGATTTGTTGGGAAGTTTTACAAGAACCACACCCTTCGTAATCGAAGGCACAGCCAGGAAATTGTTGTGGTCAAGTACAACCTCGAGAACACGCCTGACAACAATGCTACAGTAAAATACTAGTTTAGGACACGTGGCGACAAGGACATAGCAGCTGGATAGTTCAGCAGTAGAACTCATCATTAGGTCTTCCAGTTCACACGGCATGACTTTGAGAACTTCATCTCCACCGCGGACCTGGTTCTAATTCAAACAGAAACCATATTTTATTACTACCTCCGTTCAGAAATATAAGATGATTTTCGATATTATACTCCATATATGACTACATATACGCATAGAAATGAGTGAAAAAAGACACTAGAACATGTCTTCAAAGGCATGAGAGCAGAGGGATTACATGCAATATCCACAACACAAGTTGCTGAGGCAAATATACCCTCTTAAAAGGTAGCATTGATGTTCATAAAGTACTCCCTCCATCCCAAAATTCTTGTCTTAGATTTGTCTAGATACGGATGTATCAAGTCACATTTTAGTATTAGATACATCCGTATCTAGACAAATCTAAGACAAGAAATTTGGGACAGAGGGAGTAGTTGAAAGTAATCTATAAGAAATCAGTGTCAACCTCTCGCATGTTTTGGTCAAAAGAGGAATTTAGAACCGTCATTTGGCACACAAAAATCACATGCAAGATCACCTAGAAAGTTGTACTACTAGTACTAGTACTGCGTGTTAGATGAAAAAACACGATCAAGATCGAGAAAAAGATCGTCAAGAAGAGATATTACCTGGACTTGCTTAATGAGGGATCTCGAAGAGGGGGGCTTGGACAGGGCGATGGCTTTGAGCTTGTCTACGGTAGTCTTGGCGGGGTGCTTGCGCTTCTTCGTATCATGAGCCTTGACGGTTTTGGCCAGAGCCATAGACATCACTTCGGCCGGTGCTCCAGCGTCCATCAAGAAACTGTCAAATAGAAATAAAAGAAAAGAAACCATAATCACAAACCCAAAAGAAGAAAAGAGAGGGAGTTATAGGATCAGTCTCGGGGTTGCAAGACCGGGCCTTGGCCAGAATCAACACCATTGATGTGCTCACCTTTCCTTCTTTGGGAGAGAAGAACAATGGCAAAAGCAGGTCAGGGTTTTCTTGAAGAAATGAGGAAAAAGATGAGGCAGAAGCGAGGGTTGGGTAGAGACGAAGCTGAGAGAGAAGAGTGAAATGATGGTTGCTTCGTTCGTCCAACTTACTGCTGGAAAGGAGGGGGTTTTTGTTATTTGACGGCTCATTGGGCATTACTGCGGTGCTTCGATCGGGGTAGTCTACCGTCACTCTACTACGGAGTAATTTAGTGCATGGCTGGTGGACCCCGATGCTGGCTGTCCCACACGTCGACGAAAGTGAGTAATTTAGTGCATGGCTGGAGGATGATCCGCACGGTAGAGCGTGTCCACTATTTTTTAGAATAAAAAAATGATTACATCAAGCGTTTCCACTCTTACGACAGAGGAGTGCGAAACACGGCAGCCACTTGAACATACACAGTGCTCCTACTACTAGGCATGTGCAGTGGTTCATATGTCAGTACTACACAATCTTGTTGCTAGTGTAGTAAGATATGACGATAACAAATGATGTTGTGCGCATGTCAACTACTCCTATATGTAACATAGTACCGCTTTTTCGACTGTCCAGTCGAGAATGGACGGTGAGATCAATGTTAACAGAACTAGGTCCATAGCGCACGGAGAGTATGGCGCTACAGTACTCCACGAAACATGAACCACATGAAGCACGAATAGTGTTAGGCAGGGTGTATGAAGGGTGCACGGGATGGGAGCAAAAGTTCCCTTCTCGACCCACTTTTGGGTGTTTGGCAGAGTGCATGAAGGGTGCATGAGTCCACACTAGTAGGTTGACAAAAATACACGAAGAGGACACAACTATATTGAGATGAGAATGCAACCAAACACACCCACATGCTTTGTGCTACAGTGACTGGTCTGCACCGTCTGAGTTTGATCCAACGATCATGTTGCGCCGAGACATGGACATGCCCATGCAGAGGGTTTAGCCCGCCGGACGGCATCGTCGCGCTGGCACGACGGTAGGCATCACGCAGCCGCAACACATGCGTGGCAACTTGGTTCACCAAGTGGCTGAGGCGATCCTGGACCTCGTCACGATCGGCCCCCTCGCGCTCCAGCTGGCTCCCCTGACGGCCTATCGTATCTCCCGCTTTCTGCAGCAACGTCGTCGACGCCCCGAGCATCTTTGTGGTGGACGCCTGCCGCTTTTGAAGCTCTGTGAACTCCGCACATAACGGAGGAGCATGGCACTCCTCTCCTACTTGAGCTCACGGAGCTCCACGTACTTGGCCCTGAGCTCCGCATCCTTGGCATGGAGCTCCTGTGTCAGGAGCCTCACCTCGGACTCCGTGATCTGCTGCGCCGCCATGGCACCAGGTAGAAGCAATGGGGAGAGGAAGCAAAGGGGGTGAAACGGCTGAAAGCCAATGCAATCTACAGGAAGGCGGAGGGAGCGGGGAATCTTTTGGTTTTCACCACGGTAAAACACCAGTCGACGACTTCTCACATCAGGGAGCAGTGGGTACAGGCGGAGTCATCGTGACTAATTGCTGCCGCGCCTGCTCTTGTCAATCAAAAAATTTAAAAATCCTGTCGTGCCTGCTCCCATCAATAAAGAAATTAAAAATCCTGCCGCACCCAAACACCAGAGCAACGCCGCGGTGGATATTTAAATTTACCTGTCGGCTAGTAGATAAAAAAAGGGGTGAAAAAACAAATGTGGCGGTGGCCTAACTAATCGGTCAAACTAGCCCAACTAGCTAGCCACCGTGCTTCACTGATGTACTCGGCGGGAAAGGTGGTCTTTCATGATTTGACGACTCATTTACTTGCCTCGGCGCTACGACCGAGGAGGATCCAGAAAACGCGCGCTAGGGCGTCCCACGTCAGGAAGAATATACGCGTGCACCACCCGGGAGGACCCCGAAACCGCGCGGTAGGGTGTGCCACGTCTCGATACGGAGGAAAAATGTGCGTGTAAAAATATACTATATCAGACGTAGTAGAGTACCTATGGTTCGACCTCGGGAACCAGCCAGTCGGTTGAAAACACCCCACTAGCCACACAACTTCATCATGCAAACGTGGCACGAAGGATAGATGTGGTTAGCTCCATCTCGACCAGCCACAACGTCTCTTGTTCTAGGCGATTCTTCTATTTTCCAAGTTTTTTTAGTTGAAATAACACCACGGCAAGCTAGCGCCGCTCTTCGTGTGTGCCCGTGCAAAGGTTAGACGATGGAGAGAAGAGAGATTGAGATCGCAGACATGGGACCCACCAGTAAGTGAGATAGCGGTCATGCACGTGTTGACGAGGCACTCCCTCTACTCTACTCAACGCAAGTACTGTATAAAATCAAGTTATGGGACAAAGCCAACAATCTTTGTTTTTTCAGGCTATCGACTTACACTTTGTAGTCCAGGTTGCCAGTTCGAATCTCGTCTTTCAGTTTTGTTAGTTTTAGGTCCAAATTTGATTAATGACAAGTAGGACCCCCGTGTGTTGTTCCGATATTTCAGTGTAGGATGTTTTTTTTTGAACAAACACTTTGCGCGGTTAGACAAGTAACGACACGAGTTACACGTTTTTGGCAAGTTCACGAACAAAAATGACAGCGGCATAGAATATCACATCCACCCCGTGATACGTCCATTTTGCATCATGCTTTTATATCGATATTTATCACATTATGGACTATTATTTCACTTTATGTCACAATACTTATGGCTATTTTCTCTTATTTTACAAGGTTTACATAAAGAGGGAGAATGCCGGCAGCTGGAATTCTGGTCTGGAAAAGGAGCAAATATTAGAGACCTATTCTGCGCAACTCCAAAAGTCCTAAAACTCCATGGAACGTCTTAAAAGAAATAAAGAAAAATCCACGCCAAAGATGAAGGCCAGGGGGCCCACACCCTTCTCACAAGGGTGGGGGCGCCCCCCTAGGGCGCGCCCCCTACCTCGTGGGCCCCCTGGTGGCTCTCCGATGCCCATCTCCTCCTATATGAGGTCTTTCGATGAGAAAAAAAATAAGAAGGAACTTTTCGGGACGAGACTCCGCCGCCACGAGGCGGAACCTTGGCGGATCCAATCTAGAGCTCCGGCAGAGCTGTTCTACGGGGGAAACTTCCCTCCCAGAGGGGGAAATCATCACCATCGTCATCACCAATGCTCCTCTCATCGGGAGAGGGCAATCTCCATCAACATCTTCACCAGCACCATCTCATCTCCAAATCCTAGTTCCTCTCTTGTATCCAATTCTTGTCTCAAAGTCCGGGATTGGTGCTAGTAGGTTGCTAGTAGTGTTGATTACTCCTTGTAGTTGATGCTAGTTGGTTTATTTGGTGGAAGATCATATGTTCAGATCCTATATGCATATTATTACCCCTCTGATTATGAACATGAATATGCTTTGTGAATAATTACGTTCGTTCTTGAGGACAAGGGAGAAGTCTTGCTATGAGTAGTCATGTGAATTTGGTATTCATTTGATATTTTGATAAGATGTATGTTGTCTAGCCTCTAGTGGTGTTATGTGAACGTCGACTACATAACACTTCACCATTATTTGGGCCTAGAGGAAGGCATTGGGAAGTAATAAGTAGATGATGGGTTGCTAGAGTGATAGAAGCTTAAACCCTAGTTTATGAGTTGCTTCGTAAGGGGCTGATTTGGATCCATATGTTTCATGCTATGGTTAGGTTTACCTTAATACTTTTGTTGTAGTTGCGGATGCTTGCAATAGAGGTTAATCATAAGTGGGATTCTTGTTCAAGTAAGAACAGCACCCAAGCACCGGTCCACCCACATATCAAATTATCAAAGTATCGAACGGGAATCACATGAACGTGACGAAAACTAACTTGACGATATTCCCATGTGTCCTTGGGAGCGCTTTTCCTATTATAAGAGTTTGTTCCGGCTTGTCCTTTGCTGCAAAAGGATTGGGCCACCTTGTTGCACTTTATTTACTTTTGTTACTTGTTGCTCGTTACAATTTATCCTATCACAAAACTATCTGTTACCACCTATTTCAGTACTTGCAGAGAATACCTTGCTGAAAACCGCTTATCATTTCCTTCTACTCCTCGTTGGGTTCGACACTCTTACTTATCGAAAGGACTACGATAGATCCTATATACTTGTGGGTCATCAAGAGTCTTTTCTGGTGCCGTTGCCGGGGAGTGTAGCGCCTTTGGTAGGTGGAATCTGGTAAGGAAAAATTTATATTGTGTGCTGAAATTTACTGTCACTTGTTACTATGGAAAGTAATTCTCTGAGGGGCTTGTTCAGGGTATCTTTACCCCATCCAGTAGAGAAAAGAGTTGCTCCTCAACCTACTGAACCTATTGAAAATGAAATTCCTTATGAGTATCCTTCAGGTATGATAGAAAAACTGCTAGCTAATCCTGTTACAGGAGATGGAACAAAGCATCCTGATGAGCACTTAATACATGTGGATGAAGTTTGTGGATTATTTAAGCTTGCAGGTATACCCGATGATGTTGCTAAGAAGAAGGTTTTCCCTTTATCTTTGAAGGGAGACGCATTGATATGGTATAGGCTATGTGATGATATGAGATCATGGGACTATAAAAGATTGAAGCTGGAATTTCATCAAAAGTATTACCCTATGCACCTTGTTCATCGTCATCACAATTATATATATAATTTCTGGCTTCGCGAAGGAGAAAGCATCGCTCAAGCTTGGGGGAGGCTGAAATCAATGTTATATTCATGCCCCAATCATGAGCTCTCAAGAGAAATAATTATGCAAAGTTTTTATTATCGGCTTTCTGAAAACAATCGCACCATGCTCGATACTTCTTGTGCTAGCTCTTTTATGATGAAGACTACTAAATTCAGATGGAATTTATTGGATAGAATTAAAAGCAACTCTGAAGATTGGGACCTCGATGAAGGTAAAGAGTCAGGTATGACACCTATGTTTGATTGTGTTAAATCTTTTATGGATACCGATATTTTCCGTAAGTTTAGCACTAAATATGGACTTGGCTCTGAGATAGTAGCTTCTTTCTGTGAATCTTTTGCTACTTATGTTGATCTGCCTAAGGAGAATTGGTTTAAATATCATCCTCCCATAGAAGTAAAAGTAGTTGCACCTATTAAAGTTGAAGAAAAGACTGTCACTTATAATGATCCTATTGTTCCTACTTCTTATATTGAGAAACCACCTTTCCCTGTTAGAATAAAGGATCATGCTAAAGCTTCAACTGTTGTTCGTAAAAGCAATATTAGAACTTATACACCTCCTGAGCAAGTTAAAGTAGAACCTAATATTGCTATTGTTAAAGATCTCTTGTCTGATAATATTGATGGACATGTTATTCAGTATGAAGGTGAAACTGCTAGAATTGCTAAACCTTGTGATAAGGATAAACATAGACCTGTGGTAGGCGTGCCTGTTATTTCTGTTAAAATAGGAGATCATTGTTATCATGGCTTATGTGATATGGGTGCTAGTGCTAGTGTTATACCTCATGACTTATACAAAGAAATTAAGAATGAAATTGCACCTGTTGAGTTAGAAGATATTGATGTTACTATTAAACTTGCTAATAGAGATACTATTGCACCAATTGGAATTGTTAGAGATGTTGAAGTCTTGTGTGGGAAAACTAAATATCCTGCTGATTTTCTTGTTCTTACGTCTCCGCAAGATAGCTTTTGTCCCATTATATTTGGTAGACCCTTCTTAAATACTGTCAATGCTACCATAGACTGCACTAAGAATATTGTTACTGTTGGTTTGGATGATATGGTTCATGAGTTTAATTTCTCTAAATTTAGTAAACAACATTGTGAGGAAGAATTACCTAGTAAGGATGAAATTATTGGTCTTGCTTCTATTGCCGTACCTCCTAGTGATCCTTTAGAACACTATTTGCTAGACCATGAAAATGATATGTTCATGAATGAAAGAAGGGAAATAGATGAAGTATTCTTTAAACAGGAACCTATTCTGCATCACAACTTGCCTGTTGAAATCTTAGGGGATCCTCCTCCACCCAAGGGTGATCCCGTGTTTGAGCTCAAACCCTTGCCTCATAATCTTAAATATGCTTATCTTGATGAAAAGAAGATATATCCTGTTATTATTAGTGCTAACCTTTCAGAGCATGAAGAAGAAAGATTATTGAAAACTCTGAAGAAGCATCGTGCTGCTATTGGATATACTCTTGATGATCTTAAGGGCATTAGTCCCACTCTATGTCAACATAAAATAAATTTGGAAGCGGATGCCAAACTAGTTCGTGATCCTCAACAACGTCTGAATCCTAAAATGAAAGAAGAAAAGAAATACTAAAGCTTCTAGAGGCAGGTATAATCTATCCCGTTGCTGATAGTGAGTGGGTAAGTCATGTCCATTGTGTCCCTAAGAAGGGAGGTATTACCGTTGTTCCTAATGATAAAGATGAATTGATTCCACAAAGAATTATCATAGGTTATAGGATGGTAATTGATTTCCGCAAATTAAATAAAGCTACTAAGAAAGATCATTACCCCTTACCTTTTATTGATCAAATGCTAGAAAGATTATGCAAACATACACACTATTGCTTTCTAGATGGTTATGCTGGTTTCTCTCAAATACCCGTGTCAGCTAGAGATCAATCAAAGACTACTTTTACATGCCCTTTTGGTACTTTTGCTTATAGACGTATGCCTTTTGGTTTATGTAATGCACCTGCTACCTTTCAAAGATGCATGATGGCTATATTCTCTGACTTTTGTGAAAAGATTTGTGAGGTTTTCATGGACGAATTTTCCATCTATGGTTCCTCTTTTGATGATTGCTTGAGCAATCTTGATCGAGTTTTGCAGAGATGTGAAGAAACTAATCTTGTCTTGAATTGGGAAAAGTGCCATTTATGGTTAATGAAGGTATTGTCTTGGGGCACAAAGTTTTTGAAAGAGGTATTGAAGTTGATAAAGCCAAGGTTGATGCTATTGAAAAGATGCCATGTCCCAAGGACATCAAAGGTATAAGAAGTTTCCTTGGTCACGCTGGATTTTATAGGAGGTTCATTAAGGACTTCTCAAAAATTTCTCGGCCTCTGACTAATTTATTGCAAAAAGATATACCATTTGTCTTTGATGATGATTGTGTAGAAGTATTTTAAAATACTTAAGAAAGCATTAGTCTCTGCACCTATTGTTCAGCCACCTGATTGGAATTTACCCTTTGAAATTATGTGTGATGCTAGTGATTATGCTGTAGGTGTTGTTCTAGGGCAAAGAGTTGATAAGAAATTAAATGTTATTCATTATGCTAGTAAGACTCTAGAAAATGCTCAAAGAAATTATGCTACTACTGAAAAAGAACTTTTAGCAGTTGTATTTGCTTGTGATAAGTTCAGATCTTATATTGTTGATTCTAAAGTAACTATTCAAACTGATCATGCTGCTATTAAATATCTTATGGAAAAGAAAGATGCTAAACCTAGACTTATTAGATGGGTTCTCTTGCTACAAGAATTTGATTTGCATATTGTTGATAGAAAGGGAGCTGAGAACCCCGTTGCAGACAACCTGTCTAGGTTAGAAAACATTCTTGATGACCCACTACCTATTAATGATAACTTTCCTGATGAACAATTAAATGTTATAAGTACTTCTCGTAGTACTCCATGGTATGCTGATAATGCTAATTATATTGTTGCTAAGTTTATACCACCTAGATTCACATCTTTATAAGGAAGGAGTAGATGGTGTTATTAGACGTTGTGTACCTGAGCATGAACAGGAACAGATCCTACGCAAGTGTCATTCCGAGTCTTATGGAGGACACCACGCTGGAGATAGAACTGCACATAAGGTATTGCAATCTGGTTTTTATTGGCCTACTCTCTTCAAGGATGCTCGTAAGGTTGTCTTGTCTTGTGATGAATGTCAAAGAATTGGTAATATTAGTAGACGTCAAGAAATGCCTATGAATTATTCTCTTGTAATTGAACCATTTGATGTTTGGGGCTTTGATTATATGGGACCTTTTCCTGCCTCTAATGGATACCCACATATTCTAGTTGCTGTTGATTACGTTACTAAGTGGGTAGAAGCTATTCCAACTAGTAGTGCTGATCATAACACTTCTATTAAAATGCTTAAGGAAGTTATTTTCCCGAGGTTTGGAGTCCCTAGATATTTAATGACTGATGGTGGTTCACACTTTATTCATGATGCTTTCCGTAAAATGCTTGCTAAATATGATGTTAATCATAGAATTGCATCTCCTTATCACTCACAGTCTAGTGGTCAAGTAGAGTTGAGCAATAGAGAGCTCAAATTAATTTTGCAAAAGACTCTTAATAGGTCTAGGAAGAATTGGTCCAAGAAACTTGATGATGCATTATGGGCTTATAGAACTGCATATAAAAATCATATGGGTATGTCTTCGTATAAAATGGTTTATGGAAAAGCATGTCACTTACCTCTCGAACTAGAACATAAGGCGTATTGGGCTATTAAAGAGCTCAACTATGATTTTAGACTTGCCAGTGAGAAGAGGTTATTTGATATTAGCTCACTTGATGAATGGAGAACCCAAGCATATGAAAATGCCAAGTTGTTTAAAGAAAAAGTTAAAAGATGGCATGACAAAAGGATACAAAAGCGTGAGTTTAATGTAGGTGATTATGTATTGCTATAGAACTCTCATTTAAGATTTTTTGTAGGAAAACTTCTCTCTAAATGGGAAGGCCCCTACGTTATCGAAGAGGTCTATCGTTCCGGTGCCATAAAAATCAACAACTTCGAGGGCACAAATCCGAAGGTGGTAAACGGTCAAAGAATTAAACATTATATCTCAGGTAATCCCATAAATGTTGAAACCAATATTATTGAAATTGTAACCCCGGAGGAATACATAAGGGACACTTTCCGGAATGTTTCAGACTCCAAAAAGGAATAGGTATGTGGTACGGTAAGTAAGCCGACTCCAAAACAATTTTTAAGGCAATATTTCTCTGTTTTGGAATATTTAGAAAAATAGAAAAATAAGTAGCAGTCCGGGAAGGACACGAGGGCCCCACGAGGGTGGTGTGCGCGCCCTACCCCCTGGGCGCGCCCCTACCTCGTGAGCACCTCGTGTGCCTTCCGGACTCCGTTTTCTTGCACGTTACGTATTTTGGTCGGTAAAAATTCATTATATATTCTCCCGAAGTTTTTGACTCCCATATCACGCAAAAATCTCCTGTCTTTGTTTCGAGCTGTCCTATTGCAGATTAAATCAACATGTCTTCCCAGGATTCGGAAGGACAAAGCTATGTGGATGATTACTTAGCAAATCCATAGGTCTATGGAGATGTGGAACATAATGGATGGACCACTGAGGAAGAAGAGGACTATGAACCCAAGGGGAAGGAGGAGACGAGCTCAGATGAAGATGAAGCACCATTACCTCAACCTGGGGATATGCACGTGGAGTTCAAAAAGTCAAGTCTCCCTGATAGGATAAAGAAACCCAAGTTCGAGTTTATCCCTTTTCGTCTCTTGCAGGAAAATAAGCAGGACCTATGCAAAAAGATATTAACCCTGGAGTGGGAAATTGATGATCTGAGGGATCAAAATGCCGTCCTCAAGCGCAAATTAAGGGAGAAGACTAAGCCATCAACTAAGCCAACATCACCACCACCGTCTCCTCCAACAAAGAAGAATTGAGTATCTGGGTATGGGCACTCCCCTTGGCAACTGCCAAGCTTGGGGGAGGTGCCCCGTTATCGTATCACAATCACAACTCCTATCTTTACTGTTTTTCTTAGTTCGATCCTATTAGTAGTATCTTGATCTAGTAGAATAAAGTTTATAGCATGATCTAGTTTTGAGTTTTGCTTTATGATCTCTCTATGTAATCGAGTCCGTGAGCTATATATAATAAAGATTAGTGTTGAGTCAAGGGCTTGATTATTTTGCCATGATCTTGGGTGAATAAAAGAAATAAAGAAAAAGAATAAAAAGAAACAAAAAGTTCATATTGATCTTATTGAGAGTAATGACTTCACATAGAAAGAGTATGATGATTAAAAGTTGTTGGGAGTTGGCAGACATAGCTTTGGTCATTGTTGCAATTAATAGGAAGTAATAAGGAAAGAGAGGTTTCACATATAGATATATTATCATTGACATCTTTTATGATTGGGGGCACTCATTAAAATATGACATGCTAAAGAGTTGATGTTGGACAAGGAAGACGACGTAATGAGTCATGTCTTTCTTATATCTGAGATAAAGTATGTTGTCATGGATCCTCTAACTTGTTGAGCTTGCCTTTCCCCCTCATGCTACCCAAATTCTTGGCACCAAGTAGAAATACTACTTGTGCTTCCAAATATCCTTAAACCAGTTTTGCCATGAGCGTCCACCATATCTACCTATGGATTGAGTAAGATCCTTCAAGTAAGTTGTCATCGGTGCAAAGCAATAAAAATTGCTCTAAATATGTATGATTGATTGGTGTGGGAGAAATAAGCTTTATATGATCTTGTGATGTGAAAGTAATAAAAGTGACGGACTGCATAATAAAGGTTCATATCACAAGGGGCAATGTAAAGTGACATTCTTTCGCATTGAGATTTTATATATCCAACCCTAAAGTGCATGGCAACCTCTGCTTCCCTCTGCGAAGGGCCTATCCTTTATTATTATCTTCTACCTTATGCAAGAGTCATGGTGATCTTCACCTTTTCTTTTTCATTTTATCCTTTGGCAAGCTCAGCATGTTGGAAAGAACATGATATATATATATATATATAATTGGATGTAGGGGAGCATGAACCATTATTGTTGACATTACCCTTGAGGTAAAAGGTTGTGGGGCAAAACTATAAGCCCCTATCTTTCTCTGTGTCCGATTAAAACTCCGTAACCACAAGTATCGCGTGAGCGTTAGCAATTATGGAGGACTAAATGATAGTTGAGTATGTGGACTTGCTTTTTAGCTCTGATATAGACTCTTTCCGATGTTATGATAAATTGCAATTGCTTCAATGACTGAGATTATAGTTTGTCGGAGCCCAATAAGGTTTATGATTTATACTTTTGCATTGTGAATAGATCATCACTTGAACATAAGTAATCATATGACAAAATCTATATATGTTGCTGTTATGAGAATAATCATGATGCCTTCATGTACGTATTTTATTTTTATCGACGCCTCTACCTCTAAACATGAGGACATATTTATTGTTATCGGCTCTTCGCTTGAGGACAAGCGAGGTCTAAGCTTGGGGGAGTTGATACGTCCATTTTGCATCATGCTTTCATATCGATATTTATCGCATTATGTACTGTTATTTCACTTTATGTCACAATACTTATGGCTATTTTCTCTTATTTTACAAGGTTTACATAAAGAGGGAGAATGCCGGCAGCTGGAATTCTGGTCTGGAAAAGGAGCAAATATTAGAGACCTATTCTGCGCAACTCCAAAAGTCCTGAAACTCCATGGAATGCCTTAAAAGAAATAAAGAAAAATCCACGCCAAAGATGAAGGCCAGGGGGCCCACACCCTTCTCACGAGGGTGGGGGGCGCCCCCCTAGGGCGCGCCCCCTACCTCATGGCCCCCCTGGTGGCTCTCCGATGCCCATCTTCTCCTATACGAGGTCTTTCGATGAGAAAAAAATAAGAAGGAACTTTTCGAGACGAGACTCCGCCGCCACGAGGCAGAACCTTGGCGGATCCAATCTAGAGCTCCGGCAAAGCTGTTCTGCCGGGGAAACTTCCCTCCCGGAGGGGGAAATCATCACCATCGTCATCACCAACACTCCTCTCATCGGGAGAGGGCCATCAACATCTTCACCAGCACCATCTCATCTCCAAACCCTAGTTCATCTCTTGTATCCAATTCTTCTCTCAAAGTCCGGGATTGGTGCTAGTAGGTTGCTAGTAGTGTTGATTACTCCTTGTAGTTGATGCTAGTTGGTTTATTTGGTGGAAGATCATATGTTCAAATCCTATATGCATATTATTACCCCTCTGATTATGAACATGAATATGCTTTGTGAGTAATTACGTTCGTTCCTGAGGACAAGGGAGAAGTCTTGCTATGAGTAGTCATGTGAATTTGGTATTCGTTTGATATTTTGATAAGATGTATGTTGTCTAGCCTCTAGTGGTGTTATGTGAACGTCGACTACATAACACTTCACCATTATTTGGGCCTAGAGGAAGGCATTGGGAAGTAATAAGTAGATGATGGGTTGCTAGATTGACAGAAGCTTAAACCCTAGTTTATGCGTTGCTTCGTAAGGGGCTGATTTGGATCCATATGTTTCATGCTATGGTTAGGTTTACCTTAATACTTTTGTTGTAGTTGCGGATGCTTGCAATAGAGGTTAATCATAAGTGGGATGCTTGTTCAAGTAAGAACAGCACCTAAGCACCGGTCCACCCACATATCAAATTATCAAAGTATCGAACGCGAACCATATGAACGTGATGAAAACTAGCTTGACGATATTCCCATGTGTCCTCGGGAGCGCTTTTCCTATTATAAGAGTTTGTTCCGGCGTGTCCTTTGCTACAAAAGGATTGGGCCACCTTGCTGCACTTTATTTACTTTTGTTACTTGTTGCTTGTTACCATTTATCCTATCACAGAACTATCTGTTACCACTTATTTCAGTACTTGCAGGGAATAACTTGCTGAAAACCGCTTATCATTTCCTTCTACTCCTCATTGGGTTCGACACTCTTACTTATCGAAAGGACTATGATAGATCCCCTATACTTGTGGGTCATCACCCCGTAGCTTAGATACTATGGTGATACGAGTTTTTACACCGTTGGAAGTGAGATCCAATGGCTTGGGAGTAGTCTTTGTAATTATGCGCAATTTCCTAACTCTCCAAAGGTTTTTTTTGCGAATAAAACATTCTGGCCTCGTGTGTGCTGCTGCATCTTCGATCCAATGGCTCCCCAGTGCTCATATTAGGTGCTCCCCGTAGCTTAATTACCCGCTACGGTGATTGGAGTAGTTGTGGGCCGAATGCTACGAAAATATAATCTAAACCGACCAGAATAAATGCCTACACAAATTAATCCAAGGTTGGAGTTCCCCTCGCAATGTAAATAGCTCCGGCTTTGCGAGGGGTGGAGAGGTAGTAGCTTCAATGCGTGGAAGATACGGTGTGAGAAAACGAGGTCAATCGAGAGACATATAGATAGAGAGACAAAGTGAGTGTGGTCCGACATTCATTGAACAAATATATATGCTCTGGAGAGATATTGTCCGATTGAGCTTTTTGGCAAGGGTGAGGGCTGTAAGATAGAGCTTGAGAGATGATCCAGTCACAGACGTGTAGATATATTTTGTGCGTGGGAGGAAGCAAGATCAACCGATCACATAGGGTCGCCGTGCGATCGAAAGAGTGAGACGGGTTGGAGAGAGTGACCTAGATAGACGATGTGCGTGAGAGAGTATACAATGTGAATAGGTCGAATTGAGCACAACATGGTGATATATTGTTTTTGTCCAAGAAAGAGCAAGGTCAATCGAGACATACACACACACACACACAGAGAGAGAGAGAGATTGAGTGAGCGTGGCCCACCATGAGGTCAAAAGAGTGGTGGCGGCTTGGATGAACTGACCTAGATAGACAATCTGCGTGAGAGGGTATAGAGTATGTCGATCGAGGCCCGAACAGGGAGATATATCATTTGTGTGTGAAAGAAAATGAGGTTAAACGAGACTCAGATAAAGAGAGCGAGATTGAGCGAGTGTGGCCCGCCGTGTGGAAGAAAGAGTGAGACAGTCTCGAGGGAGTGACCTAGATATAAAACGTGCGTGCGTGCACATGCACGAGAGGTTGGGGGCTAGATAGGCAATGCATGCATTTAGCGCGAGAGGGTGAGAGGGAGAGGGGGAGAGAGAGAGCTCGGCATGGGGTGCAATGGCGGGTGTGTGAGGTAAATACATTTGGTAACAGAGTGGAAAAAGGGGTTGATGTGTAGTTGAGAGACTAAGAGATCGAAACAAGGAGAGGAAGAATGAACGTGTGTTGGAAACCGATAGCTTCCTAAGGTGGTAGGAGAGGAAGATTGACCGATACAGGAAGTATGTAGGGTTTGTGCGGGGGGGGGGGGGGGGGGCTAAAAACAACATTTGAATGTACATAGTACAAGACTTAATATCGATGTTTCAATTCGGTGTACATTGTAAGATTTGAACTGAGGACCAGGCATACGGGTAATTATTTTGAATTCGTGCCATACTAAGTTTCGAAAAGTTGACTCAGTTTGTTGTGCTATTTTGTAGGTAATATGTTTGAATCCATCCAAAAGTTTCCTCACTACCATGGTGTTCATCATATACATATGAATTTGTATTAATAAAGTAGCGTGGATACAGTGAAATGCGAAATCCACGTTAGAATTGGAGATCCCTACGTGACAAACACTCTAATTCAAATAACTAACTACATCACACACACTCTAATTCAAATAACTAATTATGTGACACACACACTCTAATCCACGTTAGCGTGGGTACCGTTTCGATTTTTTTCAAATAACTCCTCATTAATTAATTTATAGTACTCCCTCTGTTCACTTTTATAAGACCTTGAAGACATTTCAGACAATGTGCCAAACAGTTCATTTTAAGTTGTCTGAAACGACTTACAAAAGTGAACGGATGGAGTATCTCGTTTCGAATGACTAATTATTGCAAGGAAAACACGGGCATGGTAATACATACAGATTCATTTGCAAATGAAAGAAGATTCGTTTGCATTCTCAAATGTAGGCGCACTAGGCAAACCAGGGTCGTGTCGGGGTGGACGCTGCTTCGGTGCCTTAAAGGCAACTGCCTTTGGGTCACTGACATGTGGGCTAGCCACCTGTTGGGCCCATATGTCATGCACACAAAGGCAGGTGCCTTAAGGCACCGAAGCATAGTCCTGTCGGGGTGGTCGTGTGTGTCGGACGGACGCGTAGCACCCAGCCACCCACCCCCCTCCCCCCCAAAAGGACGACGACAATATAAGTTCGCGCTTCCACATTTCGGATTGAAATATCTGGCGGCCCCAATTCCAGCCCTGCAAAATCTCTCTTCTCCACCGTCCCCTTTCGCGCCCAGATTGCTCAAATCCCTAATTCGCCGCCAACCCTCGAATCGCCCCTCGTCTCGTCTCTTTCCCCACCGTTCCCAACCTCTATGCCGGACGACGACGACGAAGACGACGGTCACGCTTCACCACCGCACCGGAGCTACCTCATCTACGCCCTCGTCCACCACACCGAGTGGTCCACCGACAACGTCGGCCGCGCAACCGACGTGCCTCACAGACACCGAGTTCCACCGCATCAGGCGTGCTTCACCGACGCCGTCTCCTAGCTCACCGGGGCTACTTCACCGAGCACATCATCGCACCTTCGCCCCCCGAGGCCGTTGGGGCTTCACCAACGGTCTCGTCCACCGCATCATAGCGCTCTGCTGCCACTCAAGATCTGCATCCGTGCGTGGCCAGCCAACGCCGGCGCATCACCCTCAACGGCTCTGAAGTGACCCGCACTCTAGCTAGGCGAGCATGCCCAAACGCCGGCCCGAACTAGGTATCCACGCATCACTCCCTTGTGCACTGTTCCGATGATGTTTGGATATCCTTCACTGCTCTCTTAGCTTACCCACCTATGCAACTCTGACCTTAACTCTTATTTCTTCTGGAGATATCATCTGAAACAAGAAAATCCATATTTTAGCGAAGCATGACGGCGCTACGGGATCTGGTACACATCCTGCACACCCGTATAACCTTGTAAGTATCTGTCCTCTAGTACAACATCAAGGTCGATTCCTCTTATTTGATCAACCATTCGCCGTGTCAAAAATGCAGAGGGGGATGCAAGGAGCACAAGGCCTGCACATCCAAGCAAGTGGTAACATGGACTTATACATGGAACACCCCAAGCGCAAGCAGAGCTGCAGTGAGCCTGTACAACGAGCTAGCGTAAGTCCCTGCATTTCATTTAATTCGTACTGGCATTCGTGTATGATTTGTGTGTAGTGGCTGATCCAAGAATTCAAGTTACCAGGGGCGAACATTTAACTTAAACAATACGAAGGCACTTGCACTCCGGAAATCAACATAACTTGAGAAATGTGAAGCTACATGCACTTTGAAAACTAGCTAATGATCCAAAGTAGTTCAGATTATAAACACTAAATGATGCAAGCACCAAAAAACACAAAATGCAACATGGTGTACAAGGACTACAAACATGGTCTGTACCTGCTTGAATTATTCGTTCTCTGCCTGAAAATATCGAAGTGTAATTGCACGTATAACTAGTGCGCAAACTGCATATCAATATATCTATCCTGCACAAGTATGCCAATAGTTTCAAACAATAGATTAGAAAAGTATTTATGCTATGTTGTCATGATACGGGGACTTTCTGGTAGATGGCCTTAACGTTTCCTCAAGCTATGAAAATGCACTATAATTTGCTTGTCATCAATGCCTGCAAATCTCTGTCTCTCTCAACATAGTAGATCATCATTAGACACTAAATCCTTCAATGAGCTTGCAAAATGCTTGCATTAGATCCCTCATTAGACACTATATGTTAATCACCAGGAGCATGTAAAATGTTTGCATCAAATCCTTCATTAGCAGTCTATTCATTAGACACTTCAGGCTCAAGAACAACATGAGCTTGTATGTTTGCACCGAAAACTTGATTAGATATATCAGATTCAGTCAGTTCAGTAATGATTGGGGGAGTTATAAAATAAGTAGAAATTGGCTTCATTTTCTCATAGATTCCCTACATACAAGCAGTTTTACAACACCGTCAGGTTTAACTATTGGCCAGAAATTGAAGAGTGGAATTAGATATAATCAGGGATGTGATGTACCTGCTCGTTGCGCATGCTACTCTTGCAAGCTGCGATTGTCCGTTTGCGCAAGCTCGATGCCATGCCCGTGCTGCCGCCGCTGCCTCCCACGCAGGCTACACCCAGGGTTGGATCTTCATCTTCTTGTCCTTTCGTTCGCTTGAAGCCCGGCGACCGCCCTCCAACGAGGGCGCGAGGAAGTGCTGTCTCAGTTTGTCCAGCGGCGGCTAGGTTAGGAGCGAACCAGACTGGAGGCTGGAGCGAATGAATTGGGATTTTTCCTGCCGTCGATCGATATGGGAGGCGCTCGTTTGGGCCGCGAGCCTGCTATAGGGCCTGCCTTGCACTTATGTTATTGGCCCATCCAAATTGAAACATTTTTCTTCATTTTTTACATTGCCTGCTCGTGCGTTGGGACAAACAAAACTAGCATGGGCCAACCTGGACGACTCAAACTAGGTGCACACTTTCCAGCCACCTGAGGCAGCCGCCCATACCAGCCCCTATGGTGGCGTCGCCCCTTTTTGCATGTATGATTGGATAGTGAAAAATATTCCAGTGGCGCTTTTGATTTACCCACAGAATGGTTGAATTGCTTGTTTCTATGAACTGAGTTCGCCAATAATGTGAAGGATGCCCGTCTTTTCATCCTATTGTAGATTGCTTAGATCTCAATATGCCAAAAGTAATCGCATGAAATATATAGTAAAAGCCAGTGTGATGTGTTTGGCTACAACTAGTCTGACTACACGTCCTCATATAACATATCAAGGACGCACCATCTTACCAGATTAACCATTCGACTTACCCATGCAGTGTGGGAAGAAAGAAGTATTGGGACTGCGTATCCAAGCAATTGATGCCATGGACTCCTTCGTACAACCTTGTAAGTGAAAAAGAATTTGCAGTGTGCCTGTATAAAGAACTAGCATAAGTTCAGTTACCTGCTTCTCGAAATTTTAGTTAGCCACTTATTGCAAAATTGTTCAATTACGTTGCTTGGCTTAATTTAGTTTGCTACTGATTACATAATGGCATAGCCTGTTAATCATATTGTAGACTACGCCTATCTATGTGTTTGATACTTACTGTTAAGAATTACCTGTTTGCCTTAACTTAAATATCTACTTGTTTGTTTAACTGCTTTGCTGCTGCAACAGTGGGTTACAATGATGTTAATAACTACTTTTCAGCATCCAATTGAAACTCTTTAATTCCTTGTTTGTTTAACTGGTTTGCTGTTATAACTCCCAGTTGAGATGTTTTGCTAACTTCAACTTTTTTGAATCCAATCGAAACTTTAATGGCAAAACAGGTTAGCCCAAGATCAAAGAGCGAGGTCCCCACGGACGTTGCATCATCCCACGGCAGTGGCACCGGCCCAATCGTGCATTATGAATTGCCAATTGCTGATGCTCTAGAGGCTAAACTAGTGGTAGAAAGAGATTCTGCTTCTGCACTTAGAGATGAAGTTGACATGTTGAGGAAGCAAACAGCACAATCACAAGCAGTACTCAAGACAACCATTAAATATTTGGTGGATTTCAAAATGAAGCAAGCTGAGACTGACCAGATTGTTAAGGTCCTGAAGGAAAAAAGGAAATTAAATTCCTACCTGGTAAATCATAGGTGAAATGTTCTTTCCATAGTTGAATAACCTTTGTGTTGTCTGTGCATGTAATCAATCAAACCATTTGTTTTAGAGATCATGTAATAATTGTTTTTTTTGTTTGTAATTTTATTTGAGCACAAGTCTGTATTAATTGATAAGACTCGGAGACATTTCATTTGGATTGCTGTGCCAGACCTACAAATATGCCAATCGGGCTGAATGTGCATTCAGCAATAGTAGTATAGATGGACCATAAGTGGCACGCATCGGAAAGGGCCAAGATGCTGGCTAAAAAAAAGGATGTTGTTGTAGCCAAAAAAAAGTACAGTGGCCTGGCTTATGTATGTTAGTTGATATTATTGATCCATATACTCTATAAGTGTTTATATGTCTGTTAGTTCCGTACATTCTTGGTTGATTGACTCGATATTTGAATCTTGATACATCGCTCGTGTACATATCTAAATGAGAGTACACATTATGCTGCATGTGACATTTGAGTTGGACATGAAGTGTTCCAAATATTCGAATTCACCTTAAACTGGATTCTAGTTTCTGAATTTGAGTATCGGCATTTGTAAACCATATTCATATATGACAGTGGAATACATCTTTGTCGTCCTTTTGAAGATATATAAAAACACATAGAATGATTTATAAAGATTCATATAGGAATACAAAATGGATTCGAATTTAGTTGCCAGGGTAAACGTGGATGCTTATTGTCCCAAAATTCGAAAGAAACAGCAAAATGTCCACTCCCACATCGGCTGCCCGAAGCCAAGTGTTTGGGAGATGGAAATTACTGTCTACCCATTACACGGACAATCCATCGGCCCGATTTCCATTGCTCTAAATAGGGGTAGGTTAGTAACTTCAACTAGATGTGACACGACCGTCTCTGAGCCCATTCCGACACGGTGGGCGTCAAACATGGGCGTCAAAACTCATTTGATTCAAGCTCGTCCGAAAGACCTCTGTTTCTCCCTCCATTCCCCATTCATACACGGTGGGCGGCAAAACACCCTCTCCTCGTCTGAAATAGATGTAGGCTAATATTTTAAATAGGGGCAGATGTGTAACTTCCATCAGACGTGACACAACCGCCCTTCATGTCAGCCTCGTTCATACACCGTGGGCGCCAACCATGGGCGGCAAAACACCCTCTCCTCGCCCGAAATAGTTACCGGCAAATATTTGGGAGATGCAAGATTATCGTCCTATCCCCAACCGACAAGACGTCCAAATTTGAAACGGGGGATAAGTTCATAACTTTCCCATATTTCAGACAGGCGCGTCCCAAAAACATGGTTCCCCGTACCTCTCCCTCCATTTTCCCATTCATACACCGTCCATGCTAGAACACCCCATTCCCACACCAGCCTCCGTCCGCCACCCCATTCATCGCCGCTGTCCTCCACCACATCCATCGCCACCGTCCTCCACCATGCCGGAGCGCCTACCAAGACCGCATCGTCCACTGCTAGAGATGGACGTTTCTCATCCACGGCAACGGACGAATAGCCTTGCATCGCATCCTCTCGCTTCATCGGCGCCGTCGTCCTCTTTGCCCGGGCCGCTCACACGACCTTCTCTTCCACCGCAACGGGACTTATCCCCCGATGCACCCGTCTACCGTCGCAGATCTGCTTCAACGCCACCGACAGCCATCGCACCCCCGATGCCTACACGGCGCCGCAAGAGAGTTGGTACTTCATATCTCCTCAACTTTTTGATCTCAACCAGAAAATAGATCCTAACTTGGTTACTCTACTTTCTTTTCAGCTCTTAGAATTTAGTTCTTAGTTCGAAGTAAACAATGGATGCTAAATATCATTTCTCCGGTTTGCAGCTTCAAATCTGCCATGGCACAACCATAATACGGTTTAATTGATCATGCTTAGGGTTTAATTGATCATGTTGGTTCCATGGTGGTTTCTTTAATAGAAATCAGAGGGGAAACCCTCTTTTGCTAAAAAATATATGCTTAGAGTTTCCCCCTTTTATGATCACTATACGATCAGAATACATGCTTCGTGTCATAATAACACTGCTCCACCCATCAAGCTAAACAAGCTTAGTTGTTCAAATACGAATATGATATTATTAAAATAGAGTTTTTTAATTGGTCAACTAAATGTTCCTAAATTAGTTTCGAAAATGCATGTTCGCCGCTTGGGTGTGCATCTCTGTGTGTGGTCTGGTCAGCACGGTTGGGGAGGTGAACTTTGCATATGCAGGGGTTTATAGGGAGACACTCTCCGAGTTGAAACCGCAATGCATTCCATAGATAATCTGACTACTTTTTATGTTTTCATAAATCTCAGATTCTGAACAGCATCATAATGATTATGAGCTTGCGCGCATGAAAAGAATAAAGTAGAACAATGCCATGGCTGTCAAACTTGGCATTAAGGGACTGAAATCAAGTCTAGATGCAATGCAATGCAAACACTCTCCACTTACAGATTCATGCTCAGAATATGATCCTAACAGTGATTCTGAGCTAGAGGGAGACCTAAGTCAATGTAGCTCCCTAGTGGAGGAGTCAGAGGAAGATGCCCTATCTTATTCACCCATCAAGGTACTTGCTCTAACTTTCCAAGGTTACATTGCTCGCACATATCTTGTAACTGATGCTTTGCATTGCTTCTACTTTGTTGAACTACCATTAGCTTAGTTTACACATCGTGTATGTGAATACGCCCTGCCTATCCATTTTCAGTACATATTCCATCTGTCATCATACCATATTTATCCATTCAAATGCTGTTCTTGTGTATCAGATGTTCAAAAGGAAGAGGGTGATTGCTGATCGTGGAGGAGCACAAGCAAAGTATTTGGAAAAGGTACTGGCACCTGATAAATCAAATAGCCCATTAGGTGTAGTTGCAATATCACCTGACCCACAAAATACCCCAACTCTAACAGACTCTAGCCCTACTACACTGGTCATTTCTGATGCCCCAACTCAGCAGACCCCAACTGCAGCAAACAGTATGATTATGCCAGTTGACATAGCACCAGCTGTACGACGAAAACCCCCATTCCAGCAAAGAGTACACCAAATCCAGTTGCCAAATCCCTTTTTGAACCAGAGAGAGCCCCAATTGCAGCAAATAGGACCCTTGTTCCATTTCTTCCCAGTTTAGAAGATGAAGCTTATGTTGTTGTCAGGAACTTTGTGCGCGAACTTTGTGCGCATATTTCCTTCATGGAAAGATTATACCGTAGACAGAGAACAATTTCCAGTCTTCCTCCGCAACTTACGCGTAAGTAATGTACTAATGTTATTCATGGTCATTACTGCATATGTTTCTGCTGATAGAAGACACAAGATTTCATTCTTTTAAATAGGCGAGGCGCAAACTGGATTGTGATGACGAGCAAGGGTTGGTTGCGCTTTTCATGCACTCATTGATGAAGTATCTTTCCTACCTGAGGCAAGCGCACTTTGATGGAAAGCCTCTGAATGAAATTTCTGTAAAGTCTTCGGTGCTACATTTATCCAACGGTGACTGGAATAATCTTGTTACACATTGGTCTCGGCTGCAGTGTAAGGTACTGTCTATGATATCACATCACAATTTGAACTACATTTATGCATTTGCTTTAATGTCTCACTTGTATGAAAACTGTTAGCGAAAGAACATTCGTTCTCAAGGGACCACAGAATCTCGCAACTATACTGCACACTGCATTGCTCTTGTGAGTACCTCTTGCCCTGTATGACCATACTTACTTTCATAGCTGTTTGATTATGTAGCATCACTGCACATGTTAGCCTCGTAATCGTCCATTTGGTGGACATTATAAGATCCGTATAGACTCTTACATAAATTTAGAATCAACCCAATGCTTTTGAAGAGGTTTAGCTCTGCAGTCCTCTTGTAAGGACTGAACGTGGTCTATCACTGTACTTACATTAACAGCTACTCCCTCCGTCCCATAATATAAGAACGTTTTGTACATTACACCAGTGTTCAAAACACTCTTGTATTATGGGAAGAGGGATTAGTTCATTTTGTAGCATTCTGCATCTTATCTCCCTCGCCCACCATTTACTAAAAAAGATCAGATCTATATTTAATCTTACCAACAAGTAGAATACACAGACAATGCCAGTGCAGAAGTGTAGCCCATTGCTCTTGTCAGTACATTTTGTCCTGTAACGCTTGTACTTCCAGGGATTGGTAGTTGATTATGTAGCATCAATCTGCATCGTATCTTCATTATCCTCTATCCCTTCCAGTATTATCATATCTATAATTACTCTCTACAAAATGTAGAGTACAGGCAATGCTTATGAAGACGATTATGTGCTGAAATTATTGAATTATCCTTCCCTTGCCATGGAGAAGGGCATTATAAAGCCGGTGTTAACTGTTAATGTAAGTCAGTCCTTCTAAAGCCTTTATCCTCAACTGCTGTTTAATTTGCTCATACTCCCTATCGTTTAATGCTGTTTAGTTTGTTGTTTCTACCAAAATGCATGTTCGTAAGAACCGTAAGTTCTAAGTTTTACTTGTAAAACCAAATTCCTTATTCATACCATGCACATTACTTAATACTCCCTATATATATGCTTGTTTTTGTGGATCTATAATCCAGTGTGTGGTGAAGCAGCCCACGTTTGCACCTTGTCATCTCCTGTTTTATCTTACTGATGTGGCTGATGATATGAACAACATGCCATGCACATTATCCAAAATAGATAAATGATTTTCTTTGCCCTTCATCTATGCTTGTTATGTTGACATGGTAATCCAGTAGTGTGGTGAAGCTCCCCGCATTATGAACAATGCCAAATTATGCTATTGATATTTTGAACATACTCTTTATTTTCTAATTTGAAATTGGATAGAATTGACAGAACAATTATCATCTTTGTTTATACACGTGCAAAACCTGTCATCTCTCTGCTTTGTTTCAGGGTGATATGCCTGATGGCATGCACAAGTCTGCTGAAGGCTGTGAGACAAACCCAACATATATTGCAGCAAAGAAGGCAAAACTTCTTGAAGATAGTGAGACAACCCCAAAGTATTGTCTTGATGCAGTGTTCAAGTTACTTGAGACTAACAGTCAGACAAGCTCACAGAATTCGTTGTCTGAATCAGTTCGACTTCTTCAGTCCCAAGTTCTAGCAGAAAGGCGTTCCGCAACTCAACTTCGACTTGAAGTCCTATCTCTAAGAAAGATTGCGGAGAACACTAATGAGAACCTCATCGCTAAACAGCTACACCTGGAAGCTATGACCGACATGCTAGGCCGGTCTCACAGCCTTGCTCAGCAGCTTGCACAGCAGTTCCCCCGCAAGGCTAACCTTTCTTGAACTGTCTTGGAAGTGGTCTCGGTTCAGTATTATTTTGTTACGCTGCAATGGTGCCCAGTTTTTGCAATCTGCTTCTTTGTTGCACTTTATGATCACTGGTGGCAAACTTTGATGCCCAGTGGATGTAATATACCTTAAATCCTTTATTGTGTAATGTAGGTTTATTCTTAGTTAATATGCCATAATTTCTTTATTGTATAGAGTAGGTTTGTTCTTAATTCCTACTAGTTACACAGCAGCCCGAAATGAACCCCGACCCATGATTGTGCGAATCAAATCACGGGCTTTTAACAGGCCAAAATTGTCTGGGTCCTTGTTTGGCCCAATCAGATATCGGCTGCGAGCAGGCCGGAATGCAAACCGGGCCATAGTTAGGCCCAACTATATGACGGGCTTTTAACAGGCCAAATTTAATATAGGGCCAAAATGTTAAACGGGCCCTTAACAGGCCAAAACTAATATCAGGCCGAATTACTAAGTGGGCCTTTAGCAAGTGGGCCCAAAAGCATAGTGTCCAGTTGATGGGCCGATTCTGATAAGGGCCATAATTGAGCCCAAAGCTTCTTAAAGGGCCGGACCTGATCTGGGCCGTAATTTGGCCCAGAACGTGGTAGGATTTTAACGGGCCGGATCTCATATGGGCCACTATTAGGCTCGGAGCGTGGCAGGCCATTAATGGGCCGGATCAAATATGGGCCGGCATTTGGCCCAAAACATGGCAGCCAGTTAATGGGCCGGCCTACTAGGGTCCTCAAAATCTTGTGGGCCTACAGCTGGGCCGGCCCATTAATGTCGGCGAAATCTCGTGGGCCTTTAGCTGGGCCGGCCCATTATGACCCGCAAGAATCTTGTGGGCCTTTACCTGGGCCGACCCATTATGGCACAAAAAAATCTCGTGGGCCTTTACCTGGGCCGGCCCATTATGGCCCGCAAAATCTTGTGGGCCTTTAGCTGGGCCAGCCCATTATGGTCCGCAAAATTTCGTGGGCCTTTAGCTGGGCCGGCCCATTATGGTCCGCAAAATCTTGTGGGCCTCTAGTTGGACCGGCCCAATTAAAGTTGTTGGGTTGTGCCACGTGTCGACGTATCATAGGCGCCTTCTGTCCATTGAGTGGATGACATCTCTCCCGACGATGAGCCGACACGTGTTTCCTCTAGCCAATGATGATTTTACACGTGGAAAATCCCCATTGGTCGGGGCTGTTAACAGGTTATCGGATCCAAAACCCGACCCAATAGCTTCACGGCATTCCGTTACGGTGGATGCCACGTGTCGGTCACCCTTAACGAAAGCACTTCTGTGATGCGCGATTTATCATCATGGAAGTGGACACTTCCCTGATGATAATTTTGGTAATGTCATGGAACACTTCTACGACAGCACAGGTATGACTATCTTGATTCTGTTATAAATTTGTCATGGATGTACATGCATGACAAAAAAAGTGACCTACTGTGACAAACACGTATCATCACGGAAGTGTATTTTTTTGTAGTGATGCCTTGCAAAAACAAGTTAGATGTCCTCTACTTTGTTGTTGCAAGTTTTACGTGGCTGCTATGGGCATCTAGCAAGAACCGTTCTTACCTACGCATCAAAACCACAACGATTTTTCGTCAAGTGTGTTGTTTTAACCTTCAACAAGGACCGGCCGTAGTCAAATTCGATTCAACTAAAGTTTGAGAAATAGACACCCGCCAGCCACCTTTATGCAAAACAAGTTGCATGTCTGTCGGTGGAACCGATCTCATGAATGTGATCATGTAAGGTTGGTCCGGAGCGCTTCATCCAACAATACCGCCGAATGAAAATAAGGCTTTGGTAGTAAGCAGTATGACTATGATCGCCCACAACTCTTTGTGTTCTATTCATGCATATCATCTACGCATAAACCTGGTTCGGATGCCACTGTTGGGGAACGTAGCATGCAATTTCAAAAAAAAATTCTACGATCACGCAAGATCTATCTCAAGGAGATGCATGGCAACGAGAGGGGGAGAGTGTGTCCACATACCCTCGTAGACCGAAAGCGTAAGTGTTAGGTTAACGCGGTTGATGTAGTCAAACGTCTTCACGATCCAATCGATCAAGTACCAAACGTACGGCACCTCCGAGTTCAGCACACGTTCAGCTCAATGACGTCCCTCGAACTCTTGATCCAGCAAAGTGTCGAGGGAGATTTTCATTAGCAAGACGACATGGTGACGCTGATGGTGATCTGATCCATGCAGGGCTTCGCCTAAGCACTACGTGAATATGATCGACAGAGTAAACCATGGAGGGAGACGCTGCACACGGCTTGGAACAATTGGTGTGTCTCCAAGGGGTTCCCTGCCCATGTATATAAAGGAGGGTAGGAGGCCGGCCACCAGGGGGCGCGCCATGGGGGGAAACCAAATAGGACTCCAAGTCCTATTCACCCCCTTCTTTCTTACGAAGGGGGAAAGAGGAAGGGAGAGGGAAGAGGAGAAGGACAGGGGCGCGCCCCTCCCCTAGTCCTATTCGGACTCCCCATGGGAGGGGGGTGCGTCCACCCCTTGCGGGCTGCCTCCCCTGTCCCCTATGGCCCATGTAGGACCAATATCCCCCCGTGGAGTGATACGTCTCCAACGTATCTATAATTTTTGATTGTTCCATGCTATTATATTATCTGTTTTGGATGTTTAATGGGCTTTATTATGCACTTTTATATTATTTTTGGGACTAAATAATTGACCGAAGGCCCAGTGCAAATTGTTGTTTTTTGCCTATTTCAGTGTTTCGCAGAAAAGGAATATCAAACGAAATCCAAATGGAACAAAACCTTCGCGAGGACCTTTTTGGAACAAACGCAATCCAGGAGACTTGGAGTGGAGGTCAAGGAAGCAACGAGGCGGCCACGAGGTAGGGAGGCACGCCTAGGGGGTAGGCGCGCCCCCACCCTCGTGGGCCCCATGGAGCTCCACCGACGTACTTCTTTCGCCTATATATACTCTTATACCCTGAAAACATCCACGGGAGCCACGAAACCACTTTTCCACCGCCGCAACCTTCTGTACCCGTGAGATCCCATCTTGGGGCCTTTTCCAGCGATCTGCCGGAGGGGGATTCGATAACGGAGGGCTTCTACATCAACACCATAGCCTTTCCAATGATGTGTGAGTAGTTTACCACAGACCCTTCGGGTCCATAGTTATTAGCTAGATGGCTTCTTTTCTCTCTTTGGTTCTCAATACAAAGTTCTCCTCGATGTTCGTGGAGATCCATTCAATGTATTCCTTTTTGCGGTGTTTTTGTCGAGATCCGATGAATTGTGGGTTTATGATCAAGATTATCTATGAACAATATTTGATTCTTCTCTGAATTCTTATATGCATGATTTGATATCTTTGCAAGTCTCTTCGAATTATTAGTTTGGTTTGGCCTACTAGATTGATCTTTCTTGCAATGGGAGAAGTGCTTAGCTTTAGGTTCAATCTTGCAGTGCTCGATCCCAGTGACAGGAAGGGAACCAACACGTATTGTATTGTTGCCATCGAGGATAAAAAGATAGGGTTTATATCATATTGCTTGAGTTTAACCCTCTACATCATGTCATCTTGCCTAATGCGTTACTCTGTTCTTATGAACTTAATACTCTAGATGCATGCTGGATAGCGGTCGATGTGTGGAGTAATAGTAGTAGATGCAGAATCATTTCGGTCTACTTGACACGGACATGATGCCTATGTTCATGATCATGCCTAGATATTCTCATAACTATGTGCTTTTCTATCAATTGCTCGGCAGTAATTTGTTCACCCACCGTAATATATGCTATCTTGAGAGAAGCCACTAGAGAAACCTATGGCCCCCGGGTCTACTTTACATCATATAAGTTTCCAATCTATAATTCTAGTTTACTATTTATTTTGCAATCTTTACTTTTCAATCTATACAACAAAAATACCAAAAATATTTATCTTATTATCTTTATCAGATCTCACTTTTGCAAGTGGCCGTGAAGGGATTGACAAACCCTTTATCGCGTTGGTTGCACGGTTCTTGATTGTTTGTGCAGGTACTAGGTGATTTGAATGTAGTCTCCTGCTGGATTGATACCTTGGTTCTCAAAAGCTGAGGGAAATACTTACGCTACTTTGCTGCATCACCCTTTCCTCTTCAAGGGAAAACCAACGCATGCTCAAGAGGTAGCAAGAAGGATTTCTGGCGCCGTTGCCGGGGAGATCTACGCTCAAGTTAAGACATACCAAGTACCCATCACAAACTCTTATCCCACGCATTACATTATTTGCCATTTGCCTCTCGTTTTCCTCTCCCCCACTTCACCTTTGCCGTTTTATTCACCCTTTTTTCTGTCCGCTTCTTTCTGCTTGCTTTTTGTGTGTCCGTGTGTTAGATCGTTTGTTTCGTTGTCATGGCTAGCCCTTTCTCCCTTCCTTCGTCTCCCGATTTTGAAGTTCTTCACTTCTAACAAAGACAAGGAGAAAACTTAAAAGATGCTTGGTACAGGATGATAGAATCTTACGTAGTTGCACTATAGGGGGAGATTTCAAGATTTTACTTTGTAATTTTTATGTTGGGCTGACCATATCCCATAGACAACTCTTGGATTTTGCCGCTAAAGGGAATTTTATTGAAATTGACCCCAATATTGTTTATGAAATTATAGAGGGAATAGTAGGAGTACTTCCCCCATAAAAGGAACTACATCTGACTCAAGAAGGAACCCAAATTTCAGAGAAATTGTGAGAATTGCAAAAATCTATTGAGCCTCTTAAAAATGTTGGTGGGAACCTTCACCGTACGAATATGTTGATCACTCTTTGCAATAAGCGGTTGGATGCTCTAGATCTAAAAATCTCCGAGCATGAAGGGAAACGTAAGGAACCTCCCGGATCCTAGCATAACTCCATTAAAAACATAAATACCAAAGAGGGCAATACCTAGATCTATCCTTGCTTTATGCCTAGCTAGGGGTGTTAAACGATAGCGCTTGTTGGGAGGCAACCCAATTTTATTTTTGTTCCTTGCTTTTTATTCCTGTTTAGTAATAAATAAATCATCTATCCTATGTTATAATTGTGTTTTTTATGTTTAAATTAGTGTTTGTGCCAAGTAAATCCTTTAGGATCTTCTTGGATGATTGTTATTTGATCTTGCTGAAAACAACAGAAAGTATGCGCTCCCGAGAATAATTTTCATTTTTTACCAGAGAGCGATAAAATACCAATTCCAACTGCAGTGTATCAATATACAAATTATTTAGGGCGAACTAATTTTTCAGGATTTTTGGAGTTACATAAGTATTTTCAAAACCTACATATTACTACAGACTGTTCTGTTTTTGACAGATTCTGTTTTTCATGTGTTGTTTGCTTATTTTGATGAATCTATGGCTAGTATCGGGGGGTATGAACCATAGAGAAGTTGAAATACAGTAGGTTTAACATAAATATAAATAAATAATAAGTTCATTATAGTACCTTAAGGTGGTGGTTTGTTTTGTTATACTAACGGAGCACATGAGATTTTCTGTTGAGTTTTGTGTTGTGAAGTTTTCAAGTTTTTGGGTAAAGATTTGATGGATTTTGGAATAACGAGTGGCAAGAGCCTAAGCTTGGGGATGCCCAAGGCACCCCAAGGTAACATTCAAGGACAACCAAAAGCCTAAGGTTGGGGATGCCCCGGAAGACATCCCCTCTTTCGTCTTCATCTATTAGTAACTTTACTTGAGGCTATATTTTTATTCACCACATGATATGTGTTTTGCTTGGAGCGTCTTGTATGATTTGAGTCTTTGATTTTTACTTTAACACAATCATCCTTGATGTACACACCTTTTGGGAGAGACACACATGAATCAGAATTTATTAGACTACTCTATGTGCTTCACTTATATCTTTTGAGCTAGATAATTTTGCTTTAGTGCTTCACTTATACCTTTTTAGAGCACGGTGGTGGTTTTATTTTATAGAAATTATTGATCTATCATGCTTCACTTATATTATTTTGAGAGTCTTTCAGAACAACATGGTAATTTGCTTTGGCTATAAAATTAGTCCTAATATGATAGCCATCCAGGATGGGTATAATAAAAACTTTCATATACAGTGCATACAATTCTATGAGAAGTTTGATACTTGATAATTGTTTTGAGATATAAAGATGGTAATATTAGAGTCGTGCTAGTTGAGTAATTGTGGAATTGAGAAATACTTGTGTTGAAGTTTGCAAGTCCCGTAGCATGCACCTATGGTAAACGTTGTGTGACAAATTTGAAGCATGAGGTGTTCTTTGATTGCTTTTCTTACGAGTGGCAGTCGAGGACGAGCGATAGTCTTTTCCTACCAATCTATCCCCTAGGAGCATGCGCGTAGTGCTTGGTTTTGATGACTTGTAGATTTTTGCAATAAGTATGTGAGTTCTTTATGACTAATGTTGAGTCCATGGATTATATGCAATCTCACCCTTCCATCATTGCTAGCCTCTTCGGTACCGTGCATTGCCCTTTCTCACCTCGAGAGTTGGTGCACACTTCGCTGGTGCATCCAAACCCCGTGATATGATACGCTCTATCACACATAAGCCTCCTTATATCTTCCTCAAAACTGCCACCATACCTACCTATTATGGCATTTCCATAGCCATTCCGAGATATATTGCCATGCAACTTTCCACCATTCCATTTATTATGACATGCTCCATCATTGTCATATTACTTTGCATGATCATGAAGTTGACATCGTATTTTTGGCAAAGCCACCTTCATAATTCTTTCATACATGTCACTCTTGATTCATTGCACATCCCGGTACACCGCCGAAGGCATTAACATAGAGTCATATTTTGTTCTAAGTATCGAGTTGTAATTCTTGAGTTGTAAGTAAATAAAAGTGTGATGATTTTCATTATTAGAGCATTGTCCCATGTGAGGAAAGCATGATGGAGACTATGATTCCCCCACAAGTCGGGATGAGATTCTGGACGAAAAAAAGAGGCCATAAAAAATAAGAAAAAAGGCCCAAATAAAAAAGAGAAAAAGAGAGAAGGGGCAATGTTACTATCCTTTTTCTGCACTTGTGCTTCAAAGTAGCACCATGATCTCCATTATAGAGAAGGGGCAATGTTACTATCCTTTTTCCGCACTAGTGGGAATTTTTCATTACAGAACTTGGCTTGTATATTCCAATGATAGGCTTCCTCAAAATGCCCTAGGTCTTCGGGAGCATGCAAGTTGGATGCACACCCACTTAGTTTCTTTTATTGAGCTTTCATATATTTATAGCTCTAGTGCATCCGTTGCATGGAAATCCCTACTCCTTGCATTGACATCAATTGATGGGCATCTCCATAGCCCGTTGATTAGCCGCGTCAATGTGAGACTTTCTCCTTTTTTGTCTTCTCACACAACCTCCATCATCATATTTTATTCCACCCATAGTGCTATGTCCATGGCTCGCACTCATATATTGCGTGAAATTTGAAAGAGTTTGAAAAGGCTAAGTATGAAACAATTGCTTGGCTTGTCATCGGGATTGTGCATGATGGGAGCATTTTGTGTGACTAAAATGAAGCATGGCCAAACTATATGATTTTGTAGGGATAAGCTTTCTTTGTCTATGTTATTTTGATAAGACATAATTGCTTGGTTAGCATGCTTGAAGTATTATTATTTTTATGCCAATATTAAAATTTTGTCTAGAATCTTTTGGATCTAAACATTCATGCCGCAGTAAAGAGAATTACATTGAAAGTTATGTTAGGTAGCATTCCACATCAAAAATTCTGTTTTTATCATTTACCTACTCGAGGACGAGCAGGAATTAAGCTTGCGGATGCTGATACGTCTCCAACGTATCTATAATTTTTTATTGTTCCATGCTATTATATTATTTTTGGATGTTTTGCAGAAAAGGAATATCAAACGGAACAAAACCTTCGCGAGGATCTTTTTTGGAGCAAACGCAATCCAGGAGACTTAGAGTGGAGGTCATGGAAGCAACGAGGCGGCCATGAGGTAGGTTGGCGCGCCCAGGGGGTAAGCGCGCGCCCCACCCTCGTGGGCCCCACGGAGCTCCACCGGCCTACTTCTTTCGCCTATATATACTCTTATACCCTGAAAACATCCAAGGGAGCCAAGAAACCACTTTTCCACCGCTGCAACCTTCTGTACCCGTGAGATCCCATCTTGGGGCCTTTTCCGACGATCTGCCGGAGGAGGATTCGATCACGGAGGGCTTCTACATAACCACCATAGACTCTCCGATGATGTGTGAGTAGTTTACCACAGACCTTCGGGTCCATAGTTATTAGATAGATGGCTTCTTCTCTCTCTTTGGTTCTCAATACATAGTTCTCCTCCATGTTCTTGGAGATCTATTCGATGTAATCCTTTTTGTGGTGTGTTTGTCGAGATCCCATGAATTGTGGGTTTATGATCAAGATTATCTATGAACAATATTTGATTCTTCTCTGAATTCTTATATGCATGATTTGATATCTTTACAAGTCTCTTTGAATTATCAGTTTGGTTTGGCCTATTAGATTGATCTTTCTTGCAATGGGAGAAGTGCTTAGCTTTGGGTTCAATCTTGCGGTGCTCGATCCCAGTGACAGAAAGGGAACCAACATGTATTGTATTGTTGCCATTGAGGATAAAAAGATGGGGTTTATATCATATTGCTTGAGTTTATCCCTCTACATCATGTCATCTTGCCTAATGCGTTACTCTGTTCTTATGAACTTAATAGTATAGATGCATGCTGGATAGCGGTTGATGTGTGGAGTAATAGTAGTACATGCAGAATCATTTCGGTCTACTTGAACGGACGTGATGCCTATGTTCATGATCATGCCTAGATATTCTCATAACTATGTGCTTTTCTATCAATTGCTCGGCAGTAATTTGTTCACCCACCATAATATATGCTATCTTGAGAGAAGCCACTAGTGAAACATATGGCCCCCGGGTCTACTTTACATCATATAAGTTTCCGATCTATAATTCTAGTTTACTATTTATTTTGCAATCTTTACTTTTCAATCTATACAACAAAAATACCAAAAATATTTATCTTATTATCTTTATCAGATCTCACTTTTGCATGTGGACGTGAAGGGATATACAACCCCTTTATTGCGCTGGTTGCAAGGTCCTTGATTGTTTGTGCAGGTACTAGGCGATTTGCGTGTAGTCTCCTACTGGATTGATACCTTGGTTCTCAAAAACAGAGGGAAATACTTATGCTACTTTGCCGCATCACCCTTTCCTCTTCAAGGGAAAACCAATGCATGCTCAAGAGGTAGCAAGTACCGGTAGGTTACCGTAACCCCCCTGCTACCTCTTGAGCATGTGTTGGTCCCGGTACTTGCTACCTCTTGAGCATGCATTGGTTTTCCCTTGAAGAGGAAAGGGTGATGCGGCAAAGTAGCGTAAGTATTTCCTTCAGTTTTGAGAACCAAGGTATCAATCCAATAGGAGACAATGCACAAGTCACCTAGTACCTTCACAAACAATCAAGAACCTTGCAACCAACACGATAAAGGGGTTGTCAATCCCTTCACGGTCACTCACAAAAGTGAGATCTAATAAAGATAGTAAGATAAATATTTTTGTTGTATAGATTGGAAAGTAAAGATTGCAAAATAGTAAACGAGATGTGATGTAAATAAAAGAGATGCAATATAATAAGAAAGAGACCCAGGGACCATAGGTTTCACTAGTGGTGTCTGGGGTGTCATGCGACATATGGCAACGGGTGGCTTATCATGGAGGGGGCTAATAATACGTCGACGGTGCCTAGAAATGGGATAAGGCGCAAACATGCCCGCCGGTGCATCTTACCCAGGTCCGGGGCTCTCCTAGGAGATAATACCCCTACTCCTGCTCTGCGGGGTCTCCGCATGATCACTCAAGCAACAATTGTGGGTACAAGCTTGCTCCTTGAGTTGTTTCTCTAGAGGAGGAAGAAGAACAAGGCTAGCCCTAGCTTCCTCTCTCTATGTGTGTGTGGGTGGACTAAGGTCTGAACCCTTTGCACGGGTGCCCTAGGGGGTTTATATAGGCCTAACCCCACGGGTACAATGGTAATCTGGCCGGGTGTAGGACCAGACTGTCAGTGTCTATGGTCGCCGGCTTCTCCACCGTCTGCTGGGGCCCAGCGCCTTGTGGGTCCCACCAGTTGTCTCGTACTTCACCGGCAGGCCGCGCCTGATACTTAGCACTGTGGCAATGCCACTGACGAAGTGTGCTTTGTCGGGGAAGGCATGGCTATAGTACCGCCGCCTGGAGGTCATCCATTGTAGTCACTCCCCATCTCTTCTGATTAATGGCGCACATACTTTGAGGGGAGGGGAGGGCCGCCTGCTGGGAGTCGGTGTAAGTGCATCTAGTGCCCCTTAGTGATTTTGGTGTATTGAAGACTTATAGGTTAAGGGACTAATGTGTTTTTGAGTGTACACAGGTCTATAAGTCTATGAGGAGTTTGATATTTACAGAGAAAGTCGACCCCTAAAAATGAGGTTCTTCGACTGAAGACTTTGGATTTCTAAAGACTTTGAAAGTGAAGAAATTGGTGCAATCCTGAAGACTTGGTATTCATTCGAGGAACATGAAGCATGAAGACTTTTGTTTTGGTAGTTTCATTTTCTCTTTCTTGAGTCATAGGAAACACCGTACTGTTAAAGGGGGTCAAGGAAATACTAAGGAAAAATTTCCATGTGATGCTCATCTCAAAATCCTACACCTACCAATCCCTTTGAGTGAAGCCATTGGAAATCTCATATAGTTTAGTCATATTCTTCAGTGACAGAGACGAAGTTCTTCTGGTCTCTGAGGAATTTGTTCTGACTGAGGAGTTAGGAATTCACCAGTGTGGATTGCCTACACAGTGAGGAACATGATAGCCCTGAGGATTTTGCTACTCGAAATGATCGTTGATGTGTTATGCGCCAGCTGTCCCAAAATATCTACCCACCTAACGGTCATATCATTGAAGGGCATTTATGTCTTATCATGTCGGGCTGCTCCCTAGGCTATAAATAACTGCCCCCTACAACCACTAGCTGGTTGGCTGCTCCGAGAGAAACTGACACTTGTCATTTGAGAGCATCCCATCCTCCGAGGACTTTGAGCGAAAATCATCAAGTGAGGAAAAACCAAACCCAAACACATACAAACCCCAAGTGATTGAGCATCACTGAAGAGATTGATCCTGTGTGGATCCGACGCTTGTTACCTTTGAAGACTGTGCTTCTTCCAGGCGGTTAGGCGTCAAGGTCTAGAGCATCCAAGAGGAATTGTGGATCACCGAGTGACCAAGTTTGTGAAGGTTCAGAAGTCACCTGAAGACTTACCACGAGTGATTGGGCGATGTTTGTGTGACCTTAGCTCAAGGAGAATACGGCGAGGACTGTGTGTCCTCAGGCTGGAACTGGTCTACCAAATCATTGTCTTCACCAAGCTCACTGGTTCTATTTCCTCAACTCTTTCATTTCCTCATAACTGTGTTGAGTGCTTGTTCGTATCTGTGTTTGAAGACTTTGACTAAAGACTTTCTCAATTTCCTCAGTTCAATTTCTTTAGTCTGTTTGTCTTCATCCTGTGTTATCCTGTGTTTACGCTTTCTGTACTCTGTGCTTGTCTTCATTTCATCATGATGACTATGCTTGTATTCTGTTATGTTTACTTTTGAGTACTTATTCCGCTGCTAGTAGTTCTTCGCTAAGGAATTTCCTCACCTGCAAATTCCTTAGTGAAGAATTCATAAAAAATCGCCTATTCACCCCCCCTCTAGTCGATATAACGCACTTTCAATTGGTATCAGAGCAAGGTACTCCCTTGTTCTATGTGATTTTGGTTTAACCGCCTGGAGTTTTAGTTATGTTGACCACATGAATGAAGACTGTGTCATGCCCCATCTTTAACGGTCACGAGTATCCCAAGTGGAAGGCCATGATGAAGAAGCGCCTCATGGCGATGAACAGCAAGCTGTGGACCGTCACTAAGATTGGTCTAACCGATCTATGCAAGATGGCGGAAACTGATGACATTCGTAAGTACACTCTTCTCAACCTCACGGCAAAGGATGTCATCTGCTCCTGTCTATCTCAAAATCAGTTCAGGAATATCATGCATCTCGATCATGCGAAGCTTATCTGGGACCGTCTCTCTGAGGTCTATGAAGGTCATCGAACCCGTCATGATCCTTGGTTTGAGGACTTCAAGGAATCTCTCAAAGTGATGACATTCGAATCAGAATCATCATCTTCTGCATCATGCCTTATGGCAAAAGATGCTAAGGTAACTGAATTCTATCTATCTGAATCCAGTGATGATGAATCTGGTGATGAATTTAGACCCAGCTATGTCAAACTTGCTTCCCTTGCCACTAAACAATAAAGAGCTTTGGAAAAATTCCATACATGCTAAATAAGAGTGATGATATGTTGGGAGAAGAAATGGATCAGTCCAAAGCTTTGGCTGATAGTCTTCAGAGGCTCCAGTCTAAGTTTGACACCCTTCAAGGACATCATAACACTCTCTTATCTGATCATGAGAAGATTTCATATGAATTTCTTCAAAGAAAGCAAGATCTTGAAAAGCTAAGAGTGAGTTATGAAGATCTTCAGAAGGAGCGTGATTCATTACTTGCTCAACAAATCAGCACTTCTCAGGAACAATTTGTTCCTCCATGTTTGAAGTGCATTGAATGTGAATCTGCTAATTCTTCACCTGAATGTTCAAATGCTGCTAATGTTTCAAATTCTTCACCTACCTCTGCTATCACTAATTCCTCATCTGAGGACATTGCTAGTATCACTGAAGATGCAGGGCTAAAGGAATTGTACATGACAGGTGATGTCTACTACACAACCTTCTTCTTGTAGACGTTGTTGGGCCTCCAAGTGCAGAGGTTTGTAGGACAGTAGCAAATTTCCCTCAACTGGATAACCTAAGGTTTATAAATCCGTAGGAGGCGTAGGATGAAGATGGTCTCTCTCAAGCAACCCTGCAACCAAATAACAAAGAGTCTCTTGTGTCCCCAACACACCCAATACAATGGTAAATTGTATAGGTGCACTAGTTCGGCGAAGAGATGGTGATACAAGTGGTATATGGATGATAGATATAGGTTTTTGTAATCTAAAAATATAAAAACAGCAAGGTAACTAATAATAAAAGTGAGCGTAAATGGTATTGCAATGGTAGGAAACAAGGCCTAGGGTTCATACTTTCACTAGTGCAAGTTCTCTGAACAATAATAACATAATTGGATCACATAACTATCCCTCAACATGCAACAAAGAGTCACTCCAAAGTCACTAATAGCGGAGAACAAACGAAGAGATTATGGTAGGGTAGAAACCACCTCAAAGTTATTCTTTCCAATCAATCCGTTGGGCTATTCCTATAAGTATCACAAACAACCCTAGAGTTCGTACTAGAATAACACCTTAAGACACAAATCAACTGAAACCCTAATGTCACCTAGATACTCCAATGTCACCTCAAGTATCTGTGTGTATGATTATATGATATGCATCACACAATCTCAGATTCATCTATTCAACCAACACATAGAACCTCAAAGAGTGCCCCAAAGTTTCTACCGGGGAATCACGACAAAAACGTGTGCCAACCCCTATGCATAGGTTCATGGGCAGAACCCGCAAGTTGATCACCAAAACATACATCAAGTGATCACGTGATATCCCATTGTCACCACAGATACGCACGGCAAGACATACATCAAGTGTTCTCAAATCTTTAAAGACTCAATCTGATAAGATAACTTCAAAGGGGAAACTCAATCCATTACAAGAGAGTAGAGGGGGGAGAAAACATCATAAGATCCAACTATAATAGCAAAGCTCGCGATACATCAAGATCATACCACCTCAAGAACACGAGAGAGAAAGATCAAACGCATAGCTACTGGTACATACCCTCAGCCCCGAGGGAGAACTACTCCCGCCTCATCATGGAGAGCACCGGGATGATGAAGATAGCCAACTCAAGGTCATGGGTGGGGTAGTTCTTCTCGTTGGGCTTCAACTGGCGAGAGGTATAAGCCACAACTTTCTTCTCTTGCATCAACACTGCACCAAGACCTTGAAGAGAGGCATCGCAGAAGACCTCGAACGGTTTGGATTCATCAGGAGGAGTCAGAACTGGAGCAGTGACCAATTTCTCTTTCAAAGTGTTGAAAGCGATGTCACATTCCAGAGACCAAACGTACTTGACGTGCTTCTGGAGAAGGTTTGAAAGAGGCCTCGGGATCTTTGAAAAGTTCTCAATGAACCTTCGATAGTAGCTTGCGAGACCGAGGAAGCTACGGAGTTGCTTCACTAGGGAACAGCCTACGGCAAACATTACTCCAACACCGTGTTCACTTCCCGGACTCCGCCGAGAAGAGACCATCACAGTAACACACACAGTTGATTCATTTTAATTAAGTTAAGGTTCAATTTATCTACAACCGGACATTAACAAATTCCCATCTGCCCATAACCGTGGGCACGGCTTTCAAAAGTTCAAATCCCTGTAGGGGAGTCCCAACTTAGCCCATCACAAGCTCTCACGGTCAACGAAGGATTAAACCTTCTCCCGAGACATTCCGATCAGACTCGGTATCCTAGTTCTACAAGACAACTTTGACAAGGGTAAAACTAAACCAGCAACACCACCCAGATGTGCCAACAAATCCCGATAGGAGCTGCACATATCTCGTTCTCAGGGCACACCGGATGAGCAAGACGTCGGGTAGGCTAGCCCAGAGTTGCCCCTGGTAGCCTCGGACATCGCTCGGTTGGACCAACACTCAGAGGAGCACTGGCCCGGGGGGTTTAAAATAAAGATGACCCTTGAGTCCGCGAAACCCAAGGGGAAAAGGCTAGGTGGCGAATGGTAAAACCAATGTTGGGCATTGCTGGAAGAGTTTTATTCAAGGCAAACTGTCAAGGGGTTCCCATTATCACCCAACCGCGTAAGGAACACAAAATCCGGGAACATAACACCGATATGACGGAGACTAGGGCGGCAAGAGTGGAACAAAACACTAGGCAAAAGGCCGAGCATTCCACCCTTTACCAAATATATAGATGCATTAAGATAACAAGATAATATAATGATATCCCAACAAGTAAACAATGTTGCAACAAGGAACGGTCTCCAATCTTCACCTGCAACTAGCAACGCTATAAGTGGGGCTGAGCAAAGCAGTAACATAGCCAATCAACGGTTTGCTAGGACATGGTGGGTTAGAGGTTTGATATGGCAATTTGGGAGGCATGATAAGCAAGTGGTAGGCATCGTGGCATAGGCATAGCAAAAGAGCGAGCATCTAGCAAAGCAAAGATAGAAGTGATTTCGAGGGTATGATCATCTTGCCTGCAAAGTTGTCAGAGTTGACTGGATCCTCGAAAGCAAACTCAACGGGCTCCTCGTTAGCGAACTCGTCTCCCGGCTCTACCCAAACAAGACAAACAAGCAAAAGAACACAATCAACCATGTGCAAAGCTCAAACAACATGATGCAAACACGGTATGCTATGCGGGATGCGATATGTGATGCATATGCAAGATTTGACAAGGAATGATTGAACCTGTCCTCAACTTGGAAATCCAAGAGATTCACTGGAAAGGTGAGGTGATTTCGGTTGAAATCGATATAAATAACACCGGAATCGGATGCACGGTTTGGAAATGGCAAGCAAAACAAATATGGCACCGGTCTGCGATAAACAGCAAGTAGCCATCTAAATGCATCAATATAATTATGCTACAGCAATCAAACATCGCAACAAAATACATGGCAGGGCTCCACTCATAATGCTTGACAAAAGATGAACACTAAGCTACGGCCAATTCATCCATTAACAGGTTCAAACAAGCATGGCAAAAACGCAAATGATAAACAGGTTTCAGACTTAGTGAAATTAACACAAGCCTGGAATTTCAGATCAGGTAGCACACTTTGGAGCATGAAAACTATATGCTACAGGAACGTAACATGTTAAAGCAAGGCATGACATGGAGCTACTAAAAGAGCTTAACAAAAGTCCCTTAGTGACCTTGAGCCAAAATGGATCAGAAAATACAATTGCAAGCATGTGAACATGGCAAAAACATAATCAGATTACAGACTTTGTGAAAAACTGGAGCATGCAAATCTGTTAACGATTAGACATATTTACGAGCTCGATGCACTCACTACGGAGCAAGGCATGACAATCTAAGCATACACCCATCAAGAATACACATTATATAAGCTAGACATGGCAAGAACAACAACATAGCATACACGGATCAACAACAACATCCTCGGCAAAATCGCTAACAAGTGGACAATCTGCCAGGAATTACGAAATAGCAAAAGTAGAGCTTGATTGACTCAACCTAGGGTGCTCCATAATTGCAAACAAAGACATGGATGGATAGAGCACCACAAGGTTAACAAATCATCCTTACTGATCATCCTCAAAAGAGGCACGGATCACTAGGAAAAACGTGAACATATGGCATATTGATAAAAACAGATCAAGGACTTTGTGAAAATTCTAAGTCCCTGAAATCGGCATTAATGAATGCACCACTTTGCAAGCTTGTGCTAGTCACCACACATATCACAAAAATACATGGATAGCACCTCTTTAAATATGGCAAAGCATATAACAAAACACATGTAGAGCTCAGGAGCATATCATGCACACATTAAACATGGCAAAAATGACAAATAGCTATTTGGTGCAGCAGATCAGACAATTAACTCAAATAGCTCTCTTCCAACAACATTTCGGGCATCAAGATGAGCTCAAATGAAAATGATGCAATGACATGAAATTATGTACTCTCTGAGACAAACATTTTGATATGCTACACGCCCTAAACGGAGCTACGGATGCGGAGATATAGCATGATGAAAAATGCAAATTATCTAGGGTTTCAGGAGAAAGTCAACCGATCCAAAACTCCAGATCTGGATCAGGGATCACTGTAGCAGTGCATGGGAAACGAGGTTCGCCAGCCGGACTTGACGAGCTCACCGGAGAGGTTCTCGGGGCCGCGGGGAGGACGAGAGGCCGGAGATGGTGGCGGTGGCCGCGGGCGCCGGTAGGGGCGGCGGTCTTGGCGGCGGAGTCGGCGTCGGCAAGCGGGCGGAGAGCTCCACTGAGCGGTGCGGCGCCCTCCAGCCACCGGAGCGGGGCGGCGTCGCGGAGGAGCAAGCGCGGGGCGGCGGCACGAGGTTGGGGAAGAGGCGGCGCGGCGCGGGCGCCTCTGGCCCGAGAGGAACACGGGGAGGGCCGGCGGGCCTCGGCGGCGGCGGGGACAGGAGCCGCCACGTGGCGCCCGTCTATTGGCGCGGGGTGGTGTCTGGCCCGGGGGCGGACATTGTCCGGCGGCGGGGGGGAAATTTAGGGTTAGGGGGGAAGAGAAGATCCGGGATTTCGGAGGAGGACCTATTTATAGGCATAGGAGGAGCTAGGAGAGTCCAAATGAGGTGCGGTTTTCGGCCACGCGATCATGATCAAACGCTCTAGAAGATGGAGAGGGTTTTGGTGGGTTTTGGGACAAAATGGAAGGGTGTTGGGCTGCAACACACACGAGGTCTTTTCGGTCCCTCGGTTAACCGTTGGAGTACCAAACGAAGTCCAAATGGTACGAAACTTGACAGGCGGTCTACCGGTAGTAAACCAAGGCCGCTTGGCAAGTCTTGGTCCAATCCGGAAATGTTTCACCGCCACACACGAAAGAAAGGTAGAAAGGACCACCAGAGGAGATAGGAGCGCCGGAATGCAAAATGGACAACGGAGAAAATGCTTGGATGCATGAAACGAACACGTATGCAAATGCAATGCACATGATGACATGATATGAGATGCATGACAACGACAACAACACACGGATACAAAAACCCGAACCCAAGGAAATAAAATAACTTAGCGCCGGAAACGGCAAGAGTTGGAGTACAAATAAGGTAAGTTACATCCGGGATGTTACAGATACGCACGGCAAGACATACATCAAGTGTTCTCAAATCTTTAAAGACTCGATCCGATAAGATAACTTCAAAGGGGAAACTCAATACATTACAAGAGAGTAGAGGGGGGAGAAAACATTATAAGATCCAACTATAATAGCAAAGCTCGCGATACATCAAGATCGTACCACCTCAAGAACACGAGAGAGAAAGATCAAACACATAGCTACTGGTACAACCCTCAGCCGCGAGGGAGAACTACTCCCTCCTCGTCATGGAGAGCACCGGGATGATGAAGATAGCCACCGGAGAGGGATTCCCCCTCCGGCAGGGTGCCAGAACGGGTCTAGATTGGTTTTCGGTGGCTATAGAGGCTTCTGGCGGCGGAACTCCCGATCTATTGTGCTCCTGGATGTTTTTAGGGTATATGGATATATATAGGAGGAAGAAGTACATCAGGGGAGCCACGAGGGGCCCACGAGGGTGGAGGGCGTGCCCAGGGGGGTGGGTGCGCCCCCTGCCTCGTGGCTTCCTCGTTGCTTCCCTTACGTGGACTCCAAGTCTCTCGGGTTGCTTTCCTTCCAAAAATAAGTTCCGTGAAGTTTCAGGTCAATTGGACTCCGTTTGATTTTTCTTTTCTGTGATACTCTAAAACAAGGAAAAAACAGAAACTGGCACTGGGCTCTGGGTTAATAGGTTAGTCCCAAAAATAATATAAAAGTGTTTAATAAAGCCCATAAACATCCAAAATAGATAATATAATAGCATGGAACAATAAAAAATTATAGATACGTTGGAGACGTATCGGCATCCCCAAGCTTAATTCGTGCTCGTCCTCGAGTAGGTAAATGATAAAAACAAAATTTTTGATGTGGAATGCTACCTAACATATTCATCATGTATTTCTCTTTATTGTAGCAAGAATATTCAGATCCATAAGATTCAAGACAAAAGTTTAATATTGACATAAAAATAATAATACTTCAAGCATACTAACTAAGCAATCATGTCTTCTCAAAATAACATGGCTAAAGAAAGCTATCCCTACAAAATCATATAGTATGGCTATGCTCCATCTTCACCACACAAAGTATTTAAATCATGCACAACCCCGATGACAAGCCAAGCAATTGTTTCATACTTTTTATGTTCTCAAACTTTTTCAATCTTCACGCAATACATGAGTGTGAGGCATGGACATAACACTATAGGTGGAATAGAATGGTGGTTGTGGAGAAGACAAAAAGGGAGAATATAGTCTCACATCAACTAGGCGTATCAACGGGCTATGGAGATGCCCATCAATAGATATCAATGTGAGTGAGTAGGGATTGCCATGCAACAGATGCACTAGAGCTATAAGTGTATGAAAGCTCAAAAAGAAACTAAGTGGGTGTGCATCCAACTTGCTTGCTCATGAAGACCTAGGGCATTTTGAGGAAGCCCATCATTGGAATATACAAGCCAAGTTCTATAATGAAAGATTCCCAGTAGTGTATGAAAGTGACAACATAGGAGACTCTCTATCATGAAGATCGTGGTGCTACTTTGAAGCACAAGTGTGGTAAAAGGATAGTAGCATTGCCCCTTCTCTATTTTTCTCTCATTTTTTTAATTTTTGTTTGGGCCTTCTCCTTTTTTATGGCCTCTTTTTTTATTTGGGCTTCTTCGGCCTCTCTTTTTTCGTCCGGAGTCTCATCCCAACTTGTGGGGGAATCATAGTCTCCATCATCCTTTCCTCAGTGGGACAATGCTCTAATAATGATGATCATCACACTTTTATTTACTTACAACTCAAGAATTACAAGCCGATACTTAGAATAAGATATGACTCTATATGAATGCCTCCGGCGGTGTACCGGGATGTGCAATGATGCATGAGTGACATGTATGAAAGAATTATGAACTGTGGCTTTGCCACAAATACGATGCCAACTACATGATCATGCAAGCAATATGACAATGATGAAGTGTGTCATAACAAACGGAACGGTGGAAAGTTGCATGGCAATATATCTCGGAATGTCTATGGAAATGCCATAATAGGTAGGTATGGTGGCTATTTTTAGGAAGGTATATGGTGGGTTTATGGTACCGGCGAAAGTTGCACGGTACTAGAGAGGCTAGCAATGGTGGACGGGTGAGAGTGCGTATAATCCATGGACTCAACATTAGTCATAAAGAACTCACATACTTATTGCAAAAATCTATTAGTTATCGAAACAAATTACTACGCGCATGCTCCTAGGGGGATAGATTGGTAGGAAAAGACCATCGCTCGTCCCCGACCGCCACTCATAAGGAAGACAATCAATAAATAAATCATGCTCCAACTTCATCACATAACGGTTCATCATACGTGCATGCTACGGGAATCACAAACTTTAACACAAGTATCTCTTAAATCCACAACTACTCAACTACCATGACTCTAATATCACCATCTTCATATCTCAAAACAATCATCAAGTATCAAACTTCTCATACTATTCAATGCACTCTATTTGGAAGTTTTTATTATATCCCTCTTGGATGCCCATCATATTAGGACTAAATTCATAACCAAAGAAAATTACCATGCTGTTTAGGACTCTCAAAATAATATAAGTGAATCATGAGAGATCAATTATTTCTATAAAATAAAACCACTGCCGTGCTCTAAAAGGATATAAGTGAAGCACTAGAGCAAATGACAAACTACTCCGAAAGATATAAGTGAAGATCAATGAGTAGTTGAATAATTATGCAACTATGTGAAGACTCTCTAACATTTAAGAATTTAAGATCTTGGTATTTTATTCAAACAGCAAGCAAAACAAAAGAAAATAAAATGACGCTCCAAGCAAAACACATATCATGTGGCGAATAAAAATATAGCTCCAAGTAAAGTTAACAATGAACGAAGACGAAAGAGGAGATTTCTTCTGGGGCATCCCCAAGCTTAGGCTTTTGGTTGTCCTTTAATATTACCTTGGGGTGCCTTGGGCATCCCCAAGCTTAGGCTCTTGCCACTCGTTATTCCATAGTCCATCGAATCTTTACCCAAAACTTGAAAACTTCAGAACACAAAACTTAACAGAAAACTCGTAAGCTCCGTTAGTATAAGAAAATAGATCGCCACTTAGGTACTGTTGTGAACTCATTCTAAATTCATATTGGTGTAATATCTACTGTATTCCAACGTATCTATGGTTCATACCCTCCGATACTACTCATAGATTCATCAAAATAAGCGAACAACACACTAAAAACAGAATCTGTCAAAAACAGAACAGTCTGTAGTAATCTGGATCAAACGTATACTAATGGAACTCATAAAAATATAAAATAAATTGATGGACGTGAGGAATTTATCTATTAATCATCTGAAAAAATAATTAACTAAATAGAACTTTCCAATTAAAAATGGCAGCAATTCTCGTGAGCGCTAAAGTTTCTGTTTTTTACAGCAAGATTAAAAAGACTTTCCCCAAGTCTTCCCAACGGTTCTACTTGGCACAAACACTAATTAAAACATAAAAACTCAATCATAACAGAGGCTAGATAAATTATTTATTACTAAACAGGAGAAAAAAGCAAGGAAAATAAAATAAAATTGGGTTGCCTCCCAACAAGCGCTATCGTTTAACGCCCTTAGCTAGGCATGATGATTTCAATGATGCTCACATAAAAGATAAGAATTGAAACATAAAAAGAGCATCATGAAGAATATGACTAGCACATTTAAGTCTAACCCACTTACTATTCATAGGGATTTTGTGAGCAAACAACTTATGGGAACAATAATCAACTAGCATAGGTAGGCAAAACAAGCATAACTTCAAAATTTTAAGGACATAGAGAGGAAACTTGATATTATTGCAATTCCTACAAGTATATATTCCTCCCTCATAATAATTTTCAGTAGTATCATGAATGAATTCAACAATATAACTAGCACCTAAAGCATTCTTTTTAGGATCTACAAGCATAGAAAGTTTACTACTCTCCACATAAGCAAGATTCTTCTCATTAATAATAGTGGGAGCAAACTCAACAAAATAATTATCATGTGAGGCATAATCCAATTGAAAACTAAAATCTTGATGACAAGTTTCATGGATATCATTATTCTTTATAGCATACAAGTCATCACAATAATCATCATAGATAGCACCTTTCTTCTCATAATCAATTGGAACCTCTTCCGGAATAGTGGATTCATCACAAAATAAAGTCATGACCTCTCCAAATCCACTTTCATCAATATAATTATCATAAATAGGAGGCATGCTATCATCATAATAAATTTGCACATCAAAACTTGGGGGGCTAAAAATATCATATTCATCAAACATAGCATCCCTGAGCTTGTGGCTTTGCATATCATTAGCATCATGGATATTCAAGGAATCCATACTAACAACATTGAAATCATGCTCATCATTCAAATATTTAGTGCCAAACATTCTAATGCATTCTTCTTCTAACACTTTGGCACAATTTTCCTTTCCATCATACTCACGAAAGATATTAAAAAGATGAGCGTGTGAGACAAACTCAATTCCATTTGTTTTTGTAGTTTTCTTTTATAAACTAAACTAGTGATAAAACAAGAAACTAAAAGACTTGATTGCAAGATCTAAAGATATACCTTCAAGCACTCACCTCCCCGGCAACGACGCTAGAAAAGATCTTGATGTCTACTACACAACCTTCTTCTTGTAGACGTTGTTGGGCCTCCAAGTGCAGAGGTTTGTAGGACAGTAGCAAATTTCCCTCAAGTGGATGAACTAAGGTTTATCAATTCGTAGGAGGCGTAGGATGAAGATGGTCTCTCTCAAGCAACCTTACAACCAAATAACAAAGAGTCTCTTGTGTCCCCAACACACCCAATACAATGGTAAATTATATAGGTGCACTAGTTCGGCGAAGAGATGGTGATACAAGTGGTATATGGATGATAGATATAGGTTTTTGTAATCTGAAAATATAAAAACAGCAATGTAACTAATGATAAAAGTGAGCGTAAACGGTATTGCAATGCTAGAAAACAAGGCATAGGGTTCATACTTTCACTAGTGCAAGTTCTCTGAACAATAATAACATAATTGGATCACATAACTATCCCTAAACATGCAACAAATAGTCACTCCAAAGTCACTAATAGCGGAGCATAAACGAAGAGATTATGGTAGGGTACAAAACCACCTCAAACTTATTCTTTCCAATCAATCCGTTGGGCTATTCCTATAAGTATCACAAACAGCCCTAGAGTTCGTACTAGAATAACACCTTAAGACACAAATCAACTGAAACCCTAATGTCACCTAGATACTCCAATGTCACCTCAAGTATCTGTGGGCATGATTATACGATATGCATCACACAATCTCAGATTCATCTATTCAACCAACACATAGAACCTCAAAGAGTGCCCCAAAGTTTCTACCGGAGAATCACGACGAAAACATGTGCCAACCCCTATGCATAGGTTCATGGGCGGAACCCGCAAGTTGATCACCAAAACATACATTAAGTGATCACGTGATATCCCATTGTCACCACAGATACGCACGGCAAGACATACATCAAGTGTTCTCAAATCTTTAGAGACTCAATCCGATAAGATAACTTCAAAGGGGAAACTCAATCCATTACAAGAGAGTAGAGGGGGGAGAAAACATCATAAGATCCAACTATAATAGCAAAGCTTGCGATACATCAAGATCGTACCACCTCAAGAACACGAGAGAGAAAGATCAAACACATAGCTACTGGTACATACCCTCAGCCCCGAGGGAGAACTACTCCCTCCTCATCATGGAGAGCACCGGGATGATGAAGATAGCCACCGGAGAGGGGTCCCCCCTCCGGCAGGGTGCCGAAACGGGTCTAGATTGGTTTTCGGTGGCTACGGAGGCTTCTGGCGATGGAACTTCCGATCTATTGTGCTCCGTGATGTTTTGAGGGTATATGGATATATATAGGAGGAAGAAGTATGTCAGGGGAGCCACGAGGGGCCCACGAGGGTGGAGGGCGCGCCCAGGGGGTGGGCGCGCCCCTGCCTCGTGGCTTCCTCATTGCTTCCCTTTCGTGGACTGCAAGTCTCCCGGGTTGCTTTCCTTCCAAAAGTAAGTTCCGTGAAGTTTTAGGTCAATTGGACTCCGTTTGATTTTCCTTTTTTGCGATACTCTAAAACAAGGAAAAAACAGAAACTGGCAGTGGGCTCTGGGTTAATAGGTTAGTCCCAAAAATAATATGAAAGTGTTTAATAAAGCCCATAAACATCCAAAACAGATAATATAATAGCATGGGATAATCAAAAATTATAGATACGTTGGAGATGTATCAACAGGCATGTACAAAAGCCTCAAAGGGCATCAGACTCTTTGTGACGTGCTTAAAAAGCAGATCCTCAACAGGAACCCTAGGAAAGAGGGTATTGCCTTTGAGAGGAAACTCAATGCTAATGGTACATATTGGAAGCCTGAGAAGTACCCCAAAACCTCATGGGTTGCTGCAAAGGGAACTCCAGTTGATCCATCTAACTTATCTGGCTTTGCATGTGAATCTCCTGGTTCTGATGATGAGTCATTTGACTCCAAGTATAAACTGTTCAAAAATCAGAATGGTGAAATATTTGCTAGATATGTTGGGACTAACTGCAGGAACGACGCTCCTATGAAGAAAATCTGGGTTCCCAAAAGGTGCCTTGAAAGTCTTCAGGTGAATGTCCTCAGGACACCACCTATGAAGAATAGGAACCCTAGATCAAATTCTTCATATGGACCAAATTCCTCAAAAGGATCAAAGTCCTCATATGAATATCATCATGCTAACAAATATGTTTCGCAGGGAAGAGCTAAGGGCTATGAATATGAGCATTATTCTTCTAATAATTATGTTCATAAGTCCTCGAAGAATTTCTCTGCTTATTCATATGCTTATTCTAACCCCTCTTATGTGAAATGAAATGGACTGGCTTCTATGCCACCTTTCTCGTACGGAGCTCACAGAGTGATGAACTCTTTGCCATCCCTTCAGATGTGGGTGGTGAAGAAAAAGAATTAATCTCTTCTGTAGGGTCAGGTCTCCAGATGTACGTAATCGTTTGAAGAATTTGCTGGAGACCTGGATGTGCTGGAAAAACTTCACTGCCTCGACCTCATCGCCGTCGTACTCGCGCCGGCCGCGGAAATCTTCACTCCGCCGCTGCCATAGCTGTCTTCCTCCGCCAAGTTAGGGCGTGGAAGATCTGCACTGACGAACTTCACATCTCCACATACCAGTTCGTCGTGTTCTTCGTCCAGGGTAATTAAAAGTTACTTTTACTGCCCTCTTTGATTCAAATGATTTCTACAAAATCCTCAAAGGTGTTTTTCTTCATATCTTCACACACTAAAACACCTCACATGTCATCTGTTCTTAATTCATTTCTCTAAGCTATGTTTTTCTTCAAGATTCCTCAAATGTGTGGATTTTTTTATCTATACATCTCTGGAACCTAAGACAAAGAACGCTTAGTAAAATTCTTCAAGACTCATGTGGTCAAATTCCTCAAACTTGTTCTTTATAAAAAAACCTTCTGAGAACGCATATGACCTCTCCAAATTCCTCGCAACTATATTCTGTTCACAGATACTCATGTCAGCTGCTGAATCACTAGGTTCTTATCAACTTAACTCATTTGCAGAGTTCCTCGAAGAAAAGTTGCATACCTCTTCAGAGAATTCAATTTTTCAAATTCCTCAACTGAAGAAAATGGCTGATGGTAAGAAGCCACAGAAAGGAGGAAAGAGGCCTGAGGTCAACACTGCCTTTGAAATACCCGAGGACATCTATGCTGGGTACTGCACACCCCCTGAGGAAGATAAAAATCAGCGCAAGGTGCACATTCAAAAGATTGAGAGGAGATGGGAAAGAGAGTGGAGGGAGTACAGATATGTCACTCCCAAATATATGAAGAAATTTGCACTAAATCCTCCATGCCCAAGACCTTCGTTGGCACATGGTCAAATAGCTGATCCCACCAGCCTCAAGTGTGGTGAGGATTATCCTGATGAATGGGCCAAGCGCCATGCCAAGTTGTCCAAACAAGCAAAAGATGCAGTGAGGAAATTCAACGAAGACTCTACTACCTCTGCTACTATTGAGGTCTTTGTAAAGCCGAAGAAGGCCATGCCAAAGAAGCCTGCTCACAAGCCCAGTGCTTCACCAGCAATGCCCTCATAGCCAAGTTCCTCAGCTATGCCCTCATGGCCAGATTCCTCAAAGCCCTCACGGTCAATTCCTCATGCTCCTGCTTCTACAAAATCCTCAGCTCCTCCACCAAAATCTTCGGCTACTCCGACCAAATCCTCAGCACCTGTGCATCTCGCCACGTGCCAAAGGACCACAGGCATATCTATTGCCTCAGGAGCCTCTGCAAGTTCCTCAGCTGCTCCCACTCTTCTGAAGAAGAAGACCTCTGCTGGACGAGGTCCTCGACCAAGTCCTCACAAGAAACAAGTTGTTTTCCAAGTGCCCTCTGATGATGATGAGGCTGATGATGAAGAACTTCCTGAAATCATCAGGGACAGGCAACTCAGGGCCGCTAGAGCCAAAGGCAGTAATGTGCCATTAATGCTGGATCCGAAGTTGATCCTAGACTTCATTGACTTGTGGCACAAGGACCCCAACACACCTCTGCCTAAGCTAAAACTCACTCCTGGTCAAAGTCATGTACTGACTCACTTCATTGATGAAGAGAAATGGAAATTTGAATAGGGAAGGAGGGTGAAGAAAGCATAGTACAAGAAAGAGCGCTTTCTGAAGCAAAACATTTTGAAGCTTTCACCTGAAGAACTTGTTGCTCTTCAATCTAAAATCAAGAAACTGAGTGATGAATTTGATCGCTATTATGTTGACTGGCTAGGAGCCAAAGTCAGATTTGTAAAGATAACTGAACAGTTCACTTCCAATGTTGCAGCCCCAACACAACAGGAAATTCCTCAGGCTGAAGCATCTGCTCAGCTGACTGAAGAAAATGCCAGCACCGCTGATGACAATCAGGTTGCTAAAGAAAATGTGAGTTTCAGGGCTGATGACTGCATTATAGCCATTGATGAAATTGCCAGGGCATTCGCTAGTGGTGCGCCTGAAAAAATGAACAAGTCAGGGCAACTGCATCAGTTGCACCTGAAGAAATACACAACTCAATTCCTCTGCTCCTGCGCCTACACCAACTCTGATCCTTCCATATACATCAGATATGAAGAAGACCAAGGCTGCAGAGCGTGCAGTGATGAAGAAAAGGAAGGCATCAACTACATCAGATTCTTCAGCTCAGAAGAAGATAAAGCCATTGACTAGCTCGTTTGCAAACCCCATTGATGTTGTTCCTATCTCAACCATGCCATCAAAGGACCTTGTTCCTTTTGATGAAGAATATGTGATTCCAAGTGAATCTGATGAAGAGAATCCCTTTGCTGCTTCGTCAGAGCAGATGGATGAAGAAATTGAAGTGGATACAATCCCTTCAACACCAGTTGTCTCCTCGCCTATGCCTTAGTTTACTGCTGAAGAGGCCGGCGTTGAAGAAATGGGAGATGAAGATGTGGACATTGGTTGTACCACACCTGTGCTAAGTGATGAATTTTGGGAAAGTCGGCACCCCAACTCTCCACTCTTCACACCATTGCAACAAATTCCTCAGTCCCCAGTAACTACTGTACAAATGGGATCTGATGAACCACATGGCACATGATCTGTCCATGAAGAAATTCCAGCCACTAGTGCTGAAGATCATGTAAATGAAGAATTGAAGTCCCGGGCTTCCACTGAAGTAGGACCTGAAATTCCTCAGCCTGTGGAACCTGGGATCGAGATCCCGGAGGTTGTGATGCAATTGACTGACACTCCTCACCCCAAGCCAAAGGATCCATTCTCAAAGAAGCAAAAATTCAAGGCTGATGATTTCTTCGGCGAGCACGTGTTCTTCACTAACTACAATCCTTACGAATCTGCTCGTCTAAGGAGGAAGCGTTTCTGGACTGCAAGCCAGGCCAACTTCTATTCTTCACTGCTTGTCAACAAAGACAAAATCTTCTACCATGAGCATATTCCTCACGTGGACATGGAATCATTACCTTGCTTCTCTCCTGTGCTCAGTGTTCTTCATGATATAGGCCTCCTCAACTTTTGCTCTGACATTGTTGATTGGAATGAAGAGCTTATTCTTTAGTTCTTTGCTATATTGCATATCACAGGTGATCCTGAAGATATCAACACATGGGTCTTGGACTGGATGACCGAAAATACTCACTATAAGGCACTGGCCTCTAAATTGCTTCACGCCCTGCCCATCAGTCCACCCAGTGAAGGAGCTCGCTGCCTGTATCATGAACCAGAACTCACAGCTCATTACATGCAAGTGTTAATGAAGCCTTTGAAGCCCGGTCAAGCCCCAAGGACCAAATTCCTCGTGAAGGATTTACCCTATGTGCCCAGAACCGTCTATCGCATTCTGATAAGGACAATGAGTCCCATCAAAGGCCACGACTCATCTGATGAGGAAATAGTTGGCATCATGAAGAATCTGCTATTCAACATCATTCATAGCATTCCTATCAACTATCATGATTTCTTCATGAGGACTCTGGCAAATGCTGCACTTTCTCCATTTGAGCTGAAACCTTATGCACCTTGGATTATGAGATTCCTCAGGACAAGGTCTTCACTCAACTACACAGCTGATTTTTAGAATCACCTTAGCTACCTGCCCCCGATTGAAGTCCTCAACCAGGCTTTTACTTCAACTGATGAAAAGGGCAAGGCTCCTGCAGTCATTGATGAAGGCATTCGTCCATTGGATGGTCAGTTTCGCAAAGCTGCATCTTATTCCACCAATGATGACTCTGCCACACATGACTCTGCTGCCAATGCACCCAAGTCTACTCCTCAAGCCACTACTCCTCGTGTGATGACTGGCCGTGAGCTTCTGCTTAGTCTTCACCAGAGGGTGGATCGAAACCATAAATGGGTTAAGCGTCAGTTTGGTTCATTTCTTCACAACATGACTGCTACGCATAATGCAGTGAAAATAAACCATTACTACCTCCATGAAGTCTTCGGTCGCACCTGGGCCATTCTATCACATCTGTATGGTGAAGAAGATCTCAAGGAAGATTTTGACTGGTCTGCACCTCCACCGAAGAAATTCAAGAAGGTCAAGGTTCCTTCTTTGGTGTCCAGCTCATATCCTTCATCACGTGATACCGACGAGTACGAAGACTTGGATGACACTGCGGCAGGCCCTTCCACGACAAACGACCCCAACAACGCTGGCACTCCTTCATCAACGTGATATTCTTCAGGGGTGTTAGTCCTCATTTTCGATCCTTTTGGTCATTCGATGACAAAGGGGAGAATTTTGAGTTAGTCTACAAGTGGGTCTGTCTATACGGGCTTTTTTTTGCTAAGTTACAACTCTCGTTCTTCTGAAACTTTAATGGATCGAGTTGTAAACTTAAACCCGATGGTGCTCTGATACATTTGATGTGTTTTTCTGCATGCTTATTCCTCATATATGTTAATGCACGCATGCTGAATTACATCAGTCGCCATATTTCATCATGCATTTCAAATTCCTCATTATGATATGTAAAATGCATGTATGAATTACAAGATATAGGGGGAGATCTCCATGATTCTACTCCTCAAGTGTGCAATGCTTCAAAAGCAAATTCCTCATCATGCACTTCTTCAGGGGGAGTTCTTTTGTATCTTGCAATCAAATTCCTCAATATCAGTATCTACACTTCATATGTTTATCCCTGTTGAAAACTTAACCTATATTGTCATCAATCACCAAAAAGGGGGAGATTGTAAGTGCATCTAGTGCCCCTTAGTGATTTTGGTGTATTGAAGACTTATAGGTTAAGCGACTAATGTGTTTTTGAGTGTACACAGGTCTATAAGTCTATGAGGAGTTTGATATTTACAGAGAAAGTCGACCCCTAAAAATGAGGTTCTTCGACTGAAGACTTTGGATTTCTGAAGACTTTCAGAAGACTTTGAAAGTGAAGAAATTGGTGCAATCCTGAAGACTTGGTATTCATTCGAGGAACATGAAGCATGAAGACTTTGGTTTTCATAGTTTCATTTTCTCTTTCTTGAGTCATAGGAAACACCGTACTGTTAAAGCGGGTCGAGGAAATACTAAGGAAAAATTCCCATGTGATGCTCAACTCAAAATCCTACACCTACCAATCCCTTCGAGTGAAGCCATTGGAAATCTCATACAATTCAGTCATATTCTTCAGTGACAGAGACGAAGTTCTTCTGGTCTCTGAGGAATTTGTTCTGACTGGGGAGTTAGGAATTCGCCAGTGCGAATTGCCTACACAGTGAGGAACATGATAGCCCTGAGGATTTTGCTACTCAAAATTCCGATCGTTGCTGTGCTATGCGCCAGCTGTCCCAAAATATCTACCCACCTAATGGTCATATCATTGAAGGGCATTTATGTCTTATCATGTTGGGCTGCTCCCTAGGCTATAAATAGCCCCCCCTACAACCACTAGCTGGTTGGCTGCTCCGAGAGAAACTGACACTTGTCATTTGAGAGCATCCCATCCTCCGAGGACTTTGAGCGAAAATCATCAAGTGAGGAAAACCCAAACCCAAACACCTACAAACCCCAAGTGATTGAGCATCACTGAAGACATTGATCCTGTGTGGATCCGATGCTTGTTACCTTTGAAGACTGTGCTTCTTCCAGACGGTTAGGCGTCAAGGTCTAGAGCATCCAAGAGGAATTGGGGATCGCCGAGTGACCAAGTTTGTGAAGGTTCGGAAGTCACCTGAAGACTTACCATGAGTGATTGGGCGAGGTCTGTGTGACCTTAGCTCAAGGAGAATACGGTGAGGACTGTGTGTCCGGGACTGTGTGTCCTCAGGTTTAAATGCCTAGCTGCTCCAACCAGATGTACAACTGAGATAGCAGTTGGAACTGGTCTACCAAATCATTGTCTTCACCAAGCTCACTGGTTCTATTTCCTCAACTCTTTTATTTCCTCATAACTGTGTTGAGTGCTTGTTCGTATCTGTGTTTGAAGACTTTGACTGAAGACTTTCTCAATTTCCTTAGTTCAATTTCTTCAGTCTGTTTGTCTTCATCCTGTGTTATCCTGTGTTTACGCTTTCTGTACTCTGTGCTTGTCTTCATTTCATCATGATGACTATGCTTGTATTCTGTTATGTTTACTTTTGAGTACTTATTCCACTGCTAGTAGTTCTTCTCTAAGAAATTTCCTCACCTGCAAATTCCTGAGTGAAGAATTCATAAAAATTGCCTATTCACCCCCCTCTAGTCGATATAACGCACTTTCAGTCGGCCTCCCCCGTGCCGATTGGTCAGAGCTTGCCGCCTTCTAGCTTCTCACGAACAGGTAGGGCCTGCCACCTTTGGGCTATACGGACAACCCATAGTGGGAGCATGGCATTTTCTGTCTTGAGTGATGCCATGGGCTGCGTGGCAACAGTGCCGCGTCGGGCGAGGGGTGTCCGCCCGGCATGCTGCACTGTGGTCACGCTCTGCCTGGGGTTCAGGGGTGGCAGGCTGCACTGTAGCCACGCCCCGTCTCGTCGTAGTTATGTGGGTGCTAACTTTGAGGGCGTGAGGGGCCGCCTGCTAGGAGTTGGCCTCTCTGGAGGCTGCCTGCTAGGAGTCGGCCCATCTCATGGCTTTCTTCTGAGGACCGCCACCCTCTGGCAGCCGGCCACTTGGACCAGCCGACCCCGAGTAGGCGGCTCTTCGTCCTTAAGGCTTGAGAAGCGTAACTGGCCCGGATGTCTTGAATCGCCATGGGGAGCAGATGAGGCTACCCGTAGTCGTTTACTCCAGCAGTAGTCCCCGAAGCTGGTGGGCACCAATGCCGAGAAGGCGAGAAGCCTCAGCAGCTTCCTACTCTGAGTGATTTGATGATCTTGTTCCGTCCGTCTTTCGAGGCGCCGGCTGGAAGGAGTCGTTCGTGACCAGGTGGACCGTCTGATGATTTCCAAACATCACGGAGGAAGCCAGGTGGCGCACCATCCAGGTGTCAGGCTTGCCACCCACTGCCTGCACGCCACATGGCGCCAGCCATCCGGGCCGGCCCGCTAGCCCACGCGCGCGACGAGACGTCGCCGCAGGCTGGGGCCCGCCACTACCGGGCCTTGTCGCGCGTGCATATCCGGTGCATCCGAGGCAAATGGTTGGGATTCCGTGGCGCAGTAACTACACGCCGCTACTGCGTAGTTAAAGCGGGGTCGTGGGGTCGTGGGCATAGTTAATCCCACGACCCCCACATTCTCGCCCCCTCGGCTTTGCCACCTAGGGCTATAAGTAGGGGGAGGACGGGGGTGGCAGACGCATGCGTGCCCTCCTCTCCCTTCTTCCATCCTCTTCTTGTTGCTGCCGCCGCACTCCCGCATCTTGCCGGAGTACCATCGTAGTTCACTGTTGCCGAGCGCGTCTCCGCCCCAACGTTGCTGCTCCACCGCGGGTCTGTTCACTCGCCGTCGTTCTGCGCCTACGTCGAGCCCAAGCCCTCATGGCGCGGGCCGGTGCTTGGGACGGCTCCAACGTCCACGAGGACCACATCACCTTCCTCCTCCAGACGCGGCGGCTGCCCGGCGAGAACTATGTATGAGCACGTCCTCCGCCCGAAACGGAGATCTCGTCGGCGCTGCAGGATGGCGAGCGCGTCATCTTCCGGTCGCACTTCATTCGCGGCCTCGGTCTGCCGGCGAGCGACTTCCTCCATGCTTTCTCCAATTCTACTGGCTCCAGCCGAACCACCTCACACCAAACACGGTGGTGCTGCTGCCGGCCTTTGTCATGCTCTGCGAGGGTTACCTCGACATCCTTCCCACCCTTGAGCTCTGGGGGAGTTCTTCTACACCAAACTCGGCACCATCGTCAAGAACAAGGCGGCCCAGTGCAGAGCCTTCGTCGCGGTGCAATGGCCGGGTGCCAGGAACTGCTTCTCGGCCATCAACTTGACGCAGTCGGTCAAGTTGTGGCAAAGGTCTTATTTCTACGTGAAGAACATCCATCCAGAGCATGACTTTGTCGACCTGCCGGCTTTTAAAGCCGGCCCGCTGGCTGAGCCCCGCACCAACTGGACCTTCAAGCCGAAGATGTTGTCGGCCGCCTCTACTGCCGCCATCGCCTGGCTCAGGGAGATGATGGAGTTGGAGGGCCTCAAGGCTTCGGACCTGCTGACCGCCTTCGTGGTGCGTCGGGTGCTCCCCCTCCAATCCCGGCCTCACATGATCAGCCGGATGAGTGGGCATCGAGACCTGTGTCGGATGTGCACCAAGGAGATGCCGGTCGCAGAGGTGGCCCATCTGGTGAACTTCATCTCAAACTGCAAACTCCCGCGCAAACCCACCGCCCGCGGTAAGTCCTTAACTCTTTTTTCTCTTTATCTGCCGGGTTCCGCTTTTGCTGCCTAATCAGTTGGTCATGGTGCAGATCCTCACATCCCAGCCGGCAGCCGACGCCCTGGAGGAGGGCCAAGAGTACCTGCCGGACCGGACCGTGAGTGACGCAGACGACCCCGACTTGGGGGCGGCCGCCTTGGAGGAGGACGATGGCACAGGCGGTGGCGGCGGAGCAGGCGGCTCCGGAGGAGGCGGTGTTGAGGCGTGGCCGGATGATGACGAGGAGGAAGATGAACCACGCCGCCCTCACGGTGCCAACAAGGCAAGCGCAAGCTTGTCAGCCGCGCCGACCACACCAGGCGGCGCACCGAAGCGTCGGGCCACCAAGACGTTGTTCGGCAGCTGGCCGAAGAAACCGAAGAACACGGCCACCGCAACCAGGCGGCAGGAGGCCGCCGTGAAGGCGGCCCAGTTCCAGAGGGCCCCGAAGCAGCCCCCGACGGTGTACGCGTAAGTGCTTGACTCTTCTTGCGTTTTTCCTTTCGTCTTACTTGCAAAACTCCTTCTGAATTTCTTCTTGTCTTGCTTGAATAGGGCCCCACTCTCTCTTGAGCGGTCAGCCTCTGCCTCCGTGATCGAGGGGGCGGAAGGCTCGGCCGACGCCCGCCACGTGGACCCGCGTGCCGAGCTCTAGGTGGCAACGGAGCGGAATGCGCGGGAGGCGTGTGAGGAGTACGTCGGCGCGTGGTGAAGGCGACGTCGGCGCCACAGCCGCAGGAGATCGAGGCCGTGGGCTCATCGGCCCTAGATGTAGAGGCCACCAGCGCTGTTCCACGAGAGTGGAGGCCTGGGGGCGGGACGATCGTGTTGAACAAGGTGGCGCAGGATGTCCAGGCCCAGCTTCAAGCCCAAGGTACCGCCCTTCAGCAGTACACAAAGGCGTTCTTGTCGACGCGAGCAGACATCCGGGTACGTTTCTTCGCCTTGTTTTTAATGCTTGTAATCTTCCGTGGGGGCACGCCAGTGCACCCACTGGGTGTAGCCCCCGAGTTCCGGGTGGGCTGCTGAGCAGGCGACTCGGAACTTAAAGGTGAGTTCCGAGTGCTGACCTCTGCTTTTCTTCTGTTGTCTTCATTGCAGGATTACCACAACATCCATGTTGCTGCCTTTAAATCCCAGGTCCGGGAGCTGGCCAAGCGGAACACCGATCTGGCCGATAGCCGGGGTAAGCCTCCAACCTTTCTCTCTTTCGGGGGCGCGTCAGCACACACGCTGGGTGTAGCACCGAAAATTCGGGGCGACTGCTGAGTAGTCGGGCCGGATCTTCCGGCAACCACTTTTTATTTTTGGTCGATTTGTTGATTGTCTTCTTTTCTTTGCCTTTGCAGGAGCCAACGCCACCTTGCAGCAGCAGCTGGGCGAAGCCCAAACTGCATTGCGCGCCAAGGAGGAGGAGTGCAGCAAGGCGGAGCAGCAGCGCGACCGCCTGTCCAAGAAGCTGGCTGACTAGGCGGAGCTCTAGAAGCTCAAGGAGGCGGAGGAGGCCCTCGAGGCCCAGTTCGAGACTCAGCGCTCGAACTGGGTCGATAGGGAGAAAGCTCTAACCGGCGGCTATGGCGAGGTCGAGGACATGCTCGATGGTGAGTTGTTCTTCCCTTTCTTCTGCCTGCTTACTTCTCATTCGAGCCGGCTTCCGACTTCATACTTATTTTTTCTTCTTGTGCAGAGTATTTTCCTGGTCACGCCATTGCCGCCAGCCAGGCCATTGAGGCTCGCCGCGATGAGCGAAGGATGGCTGGTGCACAAATCACGCCTAACGCCCCGTGGACCCTCGCTGAGCAGCTTCTTGCCGTTCAAGCTCGTCTCCAACTGGCTCACAGAGCGCTACGCCATCTGCAGCGTGCTGGAGCCCAAGTGGTTTATGCCCTCTGACCAGGTACTCTGGTTCTGCGCACCCCCAGTCGGACCGCCGACTGGCTAGAGGTGGTCGTCGGCCGCTTCGAGGCGTAAAAGGGCTCCACAGCCCGGGCAGGTGCACGGCGGGCCTTGGAGTTCATCAAGGGGTGGTACCCTGGGATGAACCTAGCCCATTTGGCCACCCTCCGTGCGGAAGCCAGCAAAGAGTTGGCAGCGGTGGCGCCCGAGCTCTATCATCGCACCGTGGCGATAGCCGAGTACACGGACACCAGTGTCTTCCTCCCCGAGCTAAATGAGGAGGGCGCCAAGGCGCCGCCCAACTGGTTCGGGCTGAACCAAGAAGGCGGCGAGGAATCGATGGAGGAGATCGCCTCCAGCGATGAAGGTGAGGAGGAGGAGGACGAGGACGATGAAGACGATGCGCCGAATGATGGAGACGACAGCCGGCCTCAACTTGACCAAGTCTTGACCAATGAGCAGCGCACCGGCGAGCCGACTGCTGCCGGTGCTGACCAGGCCGAGACCAACTAGGTGGCCGTTCCACCACCCGGAGCCTCGACCTCTGACGACCCCTCCGATCCGGCTGCTGCTCCTCTGGCCTAGGCGGCCAAGTTATCTTTCTTTCCTGTTTTGTAATCTCTTTGAACAAACTTGTTAGATTTGCGCAGTTCCACCCGCTGGGGGTGTATTCAAACACTGTTGAATGCTAGCCAAGGGCCTTTTGCTATGTAAATTAATTTCACCGAGTTCTAACTTGTCTTGCTGCTCTTTTGGCTTTTTCCTTTGCCGCCTTCCCTTAGCTGTCGCCTTGCCAGCCGGACAGCCGCTCTGCGGTCTGTGGCTGGGTCAAGTACTTGGCCAATTTTCGGGAAGGCAAGTACTTTAGCCATTTGTAGAGCGTAGCAAGTTAAGTTAGAAACAGGCTGGCTGGCTGCTCAACAGCCGGTCGGCGAGGCGAGGAGCCGGCTTGGCCTACGCGAATGCTTTGGTCCTTAGCCATTTTCCTACCTTTAACTCTTGCCAGCCGGACAGTCGCTTTGCGAGCTGCGGCTGATGGCAAGAGAGGGCTTAGGTGCCGACACACTACTTATCCGACTGCATGTAGCATTCACATAGTACAAGGCGGCAAGCCCCCGGGCTGACTGGTCGAACTCGGTGCCAGGCAGAATAATGAGATAACACATTCATAGCCATAGTACTTATCGTATATATAAAAAGGGGAGCCCCTGAGCACTCCTCGAGGGACCTGATGTCTTAACGCTTAATACAAAAGGTAGCGTGGTACATACTGCATTAACTGTAAAATCTTCGGAGGAGATTTGCTTTCCATGGGCGCTCTGATTCCTTGCCAGAGTCATCTATCTTGCATGCTATGGGCTTCTGTGCATCGATGAGGTAGTAGGAGTCGTTGCCCAAAGCTTTGCTGATGATGAAGGAGCCTTCCCAAGGGGCCAAGAGCTTGTGGTGGCCGGCTATTCGCTGGATCAGCCGGAGCACAAGGTCTCCCTCTTGGAACGATCTTGGCTTGATCTTCTGACCGTGGTAGCGGCACAGACTCTGCTGGTAGATGGCGGACCGGCTGAGTGCTAACAGTCGGCCCTCTTCCAGCAGATCAACACAATCTTCTCTTGCTTCTTTCGCCTCCGCCTCCGCGTACATGGTGACGCGAGGTGAGTCGAACTCGACATCAGTTGGGATGACGGCCTCGGCCCCGTACACGAGGAAGAATGGAGTGAAGCCGGTTGATTTGTTCGGAGTGGTGCGGAGGCTCCAAAGGAACGGCCGGTAGCTCATCGATCCAGCAGTCGACCGAGCGCTCCAGTGGCTCGACCAGTCAGGGCTTGATGCAGGAGAGGATGAGGCCGTTTGCTCGCTCGAATTGGCCGTTTGACTGCAGATGGGCAACGGACGCTAAGTCCAGTCGGATGCCCTGCGTCGCACAGAAATGGGCCAAGGCTCCCTTGGCAAAGTTCGTGCCATTGTCAGTGATGATGATGTGTGGCACACCGTATCAAATGGTGATATCTATAATGCAGGTCACAACAATCGGACTATTCAGTTTCTTGATTGGCTTCGCTTCAATCCATTTGGTGAATTTGTCCATGGCAACAAGCAAATGGGTCATGCCGCCGCATGCTGTCTTGAATGGTCCCACCATGTCCAGCCCCCACATGGCAAAAGGCCAGGTAAGGGGGATGGTCTTGAGTGTAGAAGCCGGTGGATGTTGCTTGGAGCTAAACTTCTGGCACCATTTGCAATGCTTGACCAACTCCTTGGTGTCTTCCAAAGCAGTCGGCCAGAAGAAACCATGGCGGAAAGCTTTGGCGACAAGGGATCTGGAGGCCGTGTGGTGGACGCACTTGCTTGGTGGATATCTTTGAGGATTGCTTGACCCTTCTCTGGTTCTACGCAGCATTGGAAGACTACAGACACGCTGCGTCTGACAAGCTCTCTGTTTACTATCGTGTAGGCTCCTGCTTAGTGCTGCACTTGCCGGGTCAAGATCTCGTCAGTCGGTAGTTCTCTGGTAACCGGAAACTTGAGGATGGGTTGCGCCCATGATGGTGCTTGAATTTCTTCTACTGCCACTACGACCACTTGTACTAGGGCGGTTAGGTTGGGAGGTGGCGGGTTGGGGTCGGCCGCCACTTGCTGCGTTGTTGAAGTCTCCAGGTTGACTACTGCAGCCCTCGGGCCGGGTTGTGAAGTCCCCGGGCCGGGTGCGACTGTTGCAGTCCCTGAGCCGCTTGGTGAAGTCCCCGGGCCGGTTGCTGCAGGCCCGGTTCGGGCTGTGAAATCCCCGGGCCGGGTGTGACTGCCGCAGTCCCCGTGCTGCCAGCCAAAGTCCCCGGGCCAGCTGCTGAAGCTCTTGAGTCGGATCCGACTGCTTCGGGAGCAGCCGGCACGAAGATGGACTCAGATTATGGAGAAGGCTTGATTGACGGCTTGCGGAGGCACTGAAGGGAGACGTCGGCTGGTATTGCTTGACGGGTGGAGCCGATCTGTGCCAGGGTATCAACTGGCTCGTTTTCGTTCTGTGGCACATGAAGGAACTCGCACCCCTCAAAATATCCGCTGAGCTGCTGAACGAGGAAGCGGTAACTTTCCATGTTTGCATCCTTGGCGTCCCAGACACCAAACGACTGTTGGACCACCAAGTCAGAGTCATCGTAGCACAGGATCCGACGAATGCCGATCTCTTTGGCCAGCCGGAGGCCGTGTACTAGTGCCTCATACTCGGCCATGTTGTTGGAGGCGGCGAAGTGAATTTGCAATGTGTATCTGAGCTTGTCACCTTTGGGAGAGGTGAGGACAATGCCGGCTCCCAAGCCGGCGCGCATCTTCGAAGCCATCAAAGTGCATCCACCAATGGGTGGAGTCCGGAGCTGGCGGCAGGTACTGGGTCTCGGCCCAGTCGACGAGGAAGTCAGCCAGTGCTTGGGACTTGATGGCGGTGCGTGGCTGGCAGAAGATGGTGTAAGGGGCCAACTCGATGGCCCATTTGGCCACCCGACCAGATGCATCTCTGTTGCCTATGATCTCGGCAAGTGGGGCAGTGCAGACAACCGTGATGGGGTGCTCTTGAAAGTAACGCTTCAGCTTCTTAGCGGCGAAGTGCACACCGTAACACATCTTCTAGTAGTGGGGGTAGTTCTGCTTTGAGGTTGACAGCACCTCGCTCAAATAATGCATAGGCCTCTGGACTGACTGTGTCCTGCTGGCCTCTGGGCACTCTACTACCATGACAATGTTGACCACCCGGCTGGTGGAGGCGATGTAGAGGTACATGGGCTCTTTAGCAGCCGGGGCCGCCAGGACAGGCGGGGTAGTTAGCATCTTTTTCAGTTGGAGAAAGGCCTCATCCGCCTTGTTGTTCCACTCGAAGTGAGTGGTTTTGTTCATGAGTAGGTACTGGGGAAGAGCCTTCTCACACAGCCTACTGATGAAGCGGCTGATGGATGCCAAGCAGCCGGTGAACTTCTAGACGTCTCGTAGTCGGGTGCGTTTCTCCATCCTCTCAATAGCTTTGATCTTCACAGGGTTGCACTCAATGCCGCGCTCTGATACCGGGAAGCCAAGGAGTTGGCCGGCTGGTATCCCAAAGACACACTTCTCTAATTTGAGCTTGATTTGAAATCGGCGCAGGTTATCAAAAGTTTCGTTGAGATATTCCAGGAGGGTATCGCGCTTCTCCGTCTTCACCACAATATCGTCTACATAGACGTGGGTATTTCTGCCGAGTTGCTTGAGGAGGCACTTCTGCATGCAACGTTGAAAAGTGGCACTGGCATTTCTCAAGGCGAATGTCATAGTCAGGTAGCAGAAGGCTCTGAATGGTGTGATGAAGGCAGTCTTCAGGTGGTTTGCCGGGTTCAACTTGATCTGGTGGTAGCCTGAATAAGCATCCAAAAAACTCAACAGCTCGCATCCGGCCGTGGAGTCTATCAGTTGGTCAATCCGAGGCAAAGCAAACGGATCTTTGGGGAAGGCTTTGTTGAGGCTGGTATAGTCAATACACATGCGCCCTTTGTTGTCCTTCTTCAGTACAAGGACTGGGTTCGCAAGCCACTCTGGAAAAAAACACTTCCATGATGAAGCTGGCTGCTAGAAGCCGGGCTATCTCTTCACCAACAATTCTTCTCTTCTCCTCTGACAGTCGGCGGAGGGGTTGTTTGACTGGCTTGGCATCTGATCTGACATGTAGCTTCTGCTCAGCGAAATCTGTAGGAACACTCGATAGGTCTTTGGGAGACCATGCGAAGATGTCCCGATTCTCATGGAGGAAATTGACGAGCTCGCTTTCCTATTTGCTGTCAAGATTGGCCCCTATGACAGCGTGCCTTTTCGGGTGCTCTGGGTCCAAGGGAATCTTCTTTGTCTCTTTGGCCGGCTGGAAGGAGCCCTGGGTCTCTGGTGACATGTCAGGCTGCTTGCTGGCCATGGCCACCACCCGGTCCAGGAGCTTCTTCTCAGCAGCGATCAGAAGGGACTTGGCCAGCCGGCTGCTAGTTGCAGCACAGTTGGTCGACTTCTCATAGTCTCTGGATATCGTGATAATGCCCTTGCTTCCTGGCATCTTCATCTTGAGGTAGGCATAATGGGGCACCGCCATGAACTTGGCTAGCGCTGGTCAACCTAAGAGTACATGATAAGGACTCTCCAAGTCAACCGCCTCAAACCAAATTGCCTCGTGGCGGAAATGATCTTTGTCTCCGAAGATGACATCTATCTTGATCTTGCCAATTGGTGAGTAGGACAGGCCGGGCACAATGCCATGAAAAATAGTTCGGCTGGGCTGGAGCTGCCTCTCTTTGATGCACAATTTCTCCATGGTGGCACGGTAGAGGATGTTGATGCTGCTACCGCCATCTATCAGAATCCGGGAGAAACGAGCAGCTCGCCTCTCTGTTGCAAGGGTGGCATCCAACACTAGGGGCATAGGAACCCGGAGAAGGCATCACTTCCAGGTGGTCTGCGCGGCTCCAGCTGATAGGCTTCTCAAACCAGTGCATGAACTCTAGGGCAGTTGAGGCAACGGCATTTACTTCTTGATGTTGCTGATGTCGGCTGCGCCTATCAATAGCCACACAGATGAAGACGACATAGGCTCTGTGTTCTTCGGGGTACTCGTCCTGAATAGTGCCGACTACTGGGCGGGCCGCCGGCTGCTGGGGAGGAGGCGGCGGTGGGCCAGTAGGCGGAGAGGCAGCAGTCCTTTGCCTTTGGAGATTTGGGTGAGCCAGTGGCACTTCCGGGTGGTGTGATTGGAAGGCTTCGCACCGCTGTGGAATTTGCAGGGAGCATCGAGAGTTTGCTCGTAGGAGAAGGCGGGTAGCCAAGCAGGATTGCCGCCCTTCTGACGCTTGGGGGCGGGTTGTCCTTCAGGCTGCTGATCTTCAACTGTTGCCACCTGCCAGCTACGGGGCCTTGCGCTTGTTGTCGTTTGGCTGCTGCTGCCGATTGTTGTCAGTAGTCGACGTCCTAGGAGCCAGAGGGAGCATTTTTCCAGAAGCGTCCACTCGGAGCTCCGACTTCATGGAGGAGTCGGCGGTGGCGTACTTGTCTGATATGATCAGCAGTTCGTCGAGTGTAGCAGGCTCGTCGCAGAGGAGTCAGTGCTTGAGGAGGGTGCCTTCTCGGCACCCGGCGGTGAAGTACTCGATTGCTTGGAACTCATGAACCGCTTCGCAAGAGTTGCGCAGTTCTGCCCACCGCGTCAGGTAGTCGCGGGTGGACTCATCCGAGCCTTGAACATACAGCGAGAGCTGGCAGGGCTTGGGCGGCCGCTTGTAGGTGCTGGTGAAGTTGCGGATGAAGACTTCTGTGAAATCCACCCAGCTGTTCATGTTGTAGGGCTTCAGGTTGTTCAGCCATGTCCGGGCCGTGCCCTAGAGGATGAGCAAAACAAACTTCACGGCAACGCGTGCTACCTCTTTTAGCACTGCATTGGTTTTCCCCGAAGAGGAAGGGATGATGCAGCAAAGTAGCGTAAGTATTTCCCTCAGTTTTTGAGAACCAAGGTATCAATCCAGTAGGAGGCTACGCGTGAGTCCCTCACACCTGCACAAAACAAATAAATCCTCGCAACCAACGCAAATAGGGGTTGTCAATCCCTATAGGGCCACTTACGAAAGTGAGATCTGGTAGATATGATAAGATAATATTTTTGGTATTTTTATGATAAACATGCAAAGTAAAGTAAATGCAAAGTAAATAGCAAAGTAAATAACTAAGTAGTAGGAGATTGATATGATAAAGATAGACCCGGGGGGCCATAGGTTTCACTAGTGGCTTCTCTCGAGAGCATAAGTATTCTACGGTGGTGAACAATTACTGTTGAGCAATTGACAGAATTGAGCATAGTTATGAGGATATCTAGGTATGATCATGTATATAGGCATCACGTCCGAGACAAGTAGACCGACTCCTGCCTGCATCTACTACTATTACTCCACTCATCGACCGCTATCCAGCATGCATCTAGAGTATTAAGTTAAAAACAGAGTAACGCCTTAAGCAAGATGACATGATGTAGAGGGATAGACTTATGCAATATGAAGAAAACCCCATCTTGTTATACTCGATGGCAGCAATACAATACGTGCCTTGCTTCCCTTACTGTCACCGGGAAAGGACACCGCAAGATTGAACCCAAAGCTAAGCACTTCTCCCATTGCAAGAAAGACCAATCTAGTAGGCCAAACCAAATTGATAATTTGAAGAGACTTGCAAAGATAACCAATCATACATAAAAGAATTCAGAGAAGATTCAAATATTATTCATAGCTAGACTTGATCATAGACCCACAATTCATCGATCTCAACAAACACACCGCAAAAAGAAGATTACATCAAATAGATCTCCACAAGAGAGGGGGAGAACATTGTATTGAGATCCAAAAAGAGAGAAGAAGCCATCTAGCTACTAACTATGGACCCGTAGGTCTGAGGTAAACTACTCACACTTCATCCGAGGGGCTATGGTGTTGATGAAGAAGCCCTCCGTGATCGATGCCCCCTCCGGCGGAGCTCCGGAACAGGCCCCAAGATGGCATCCCGTGGATACAGAAAGTTACGGCGGTGGAATTAGGGTTTTGACTCCGTGTCTGATCGTTTGGGGGTACGTGGGTATATATAGGAGGAAGAAATATGTCGGTGGAGCAACAGGGGGCCCACGAGGGTGGAGGGCGCGCCTGGGGGGGGGGGGGGGGGGTAGGCACGCCCCCTACCTCGTGGCCTCCTGTTACGTGTCTTGACGTAGGGTCCAAGTCTCCTGAGTTGTATTCGATGAGAAAATCACGTTCCCGAAGGTTTCATTCCGTTTGGACTCCGTTTGATATTCCTTTTCTTCGAAACCCTAAAACAGGCAAAAAAAAAACAATTCTCGGCTGGGCCTCCGGTTAATAGGTTAGTCCCAAAAATAATATAAAAGTGGATAATAAAGCCCAATAATGTCCAAAACAGTAGATAATATAGCATGGAGCAATCAAAAATTATAGATACATTGGAGACATATCAAGCATCCCCAAGCTTAATTCATGCTCGTCCTCGAGTAGGTAAATGATAAAAACAGAATTTTTGATGCGGAGTGCTACTTGGCATAATTTTAATGTAATTCTTCTTAATTGTGGTATGAATATTCAGATCCGAAAGATTCAAGACAAAAGTTCATATTGACATAAAAATGATAATACTTCAAGCATACTAACTAAGCAATTATGTCTTCTCAAAATAACATGGCCAAAGAAAGTTCATCCCTACAAAATCATATGGTTTAGTCATGTTTCATTTTTGTCACACAAGAATGCTATCAGCATGCACAACCCCGATGACAAGCCAAGCAATTGTTTCATACTTTAGTAATCTCAAACCTATAAACTTTCACGCAATATATGAGCACGAGCCATGGACATAGCACTATAGGTGGAATAGAATATAATGAGGCGGGTTATGTGGAGAAGACAAGAAAGGAGGAAGTCTCACATCAACGAGGCTAATCAATGGGCTATGTAGATGCCCACCGATTGATGTTAATGCAGGGAGTAGGGATTGCCATGCAATGGATGCACTAGAGCTATAAATGCATGAAAGCTCAACAAAAGAAACTAGTGGGTGTGCATCCAACTTGCTTGCTCACGAAGACCTAGGGCACTTGAGGAGGCCCATTGTTGGAATATACAAGCCAAGTTCTATAATGAAAAATTCCCACTAGTATATGAAAGTGATAACATGAGAGACTCTCTACTATGAAGATCATGGTGCTACTTTGAAGCACAAGTGTGGCAAAGGATAGTAACATTGTCCCTTCTCTATTTTTCTCTCTTTTTTGGGCCTTTTATTTTTTTATGGCCTTTCTCTTTTTTTGGGCCTTCTCTTTTTTATGGCCTTTCTCTTTATTTATTTATTTATTTATTTATTTATTTATTTATTCCTCACTTGGTACAATGCTCTAGAAAATGATGATCATCACACTTCTATTTATTTACAACTCAATGATTACAACTCGATACTAGAACAAAGATGACTCTATATGAATGCCTCCGGCAGTGTACCGGGATATGCAATGGACCAAGAGTGACATGTATGAAAGAATTATGAACGGTGGCTTTGCCACAAATACTATGTCAACTACATGACCATGCTAAGCAATATGACAATGATGAATGTGTCATGATGAACGGAATGGTGGAAAGTTGCATGGCAATATATCTCGGAATGGATATGGAAATGCCATAATAGGTAGGTATGGTGGCTGTTTTGAGGAAGATATAAGGAGGTTTATGTGTGAAAAAGCGTATCATATCACGGGTTTTGGATGCACCGGCGAAGTTTGTGCCAACTCTCAATGTGAGAAAGGGCAATGCACGGTACCGAAGAGGCTAGCAAGGATGGAAGGGTGAGAGTGCGTATAATCCATGGACTCAACATTAGTCATAAAGAACTCACATACTTATTGCAAAAATCTACAAGTCATCAAAAACCTCGATACTACGCGCATGGTCCTAGGGGGATAGATTGGTAGGAAAAGACCATCGCTCGTCCCCGACCGCCACTCATAAGGAAGACAATCAAATAACACCTCATGTTTCAAATTTGTTGCATAACGTTTACCATACCTGCATGCTACGGGACTTGCAAACCTCAACACAAGTATTTCTCAATTTCACAACTACTCAACTAGCACGACTTTGATATTATTACGTCCATGTCTCAAAACAATCATCAAGCATCAAACTTCTCTTAGTATTCAACACACTCATAAGAATGCTTTATTATTAATCTTGCATACCAAGCATATTAGGATTTTAAGAAAATTACCATGCTATTAAGACTCTCAAAATAATCTAAGTGAAGCATGAGAGATCAATAGTTTCTATAAAACAAATCCATCATCGTGCTCTAAAAGATATAGGTGAAGCACTAGAGCAAAATTATATAACTCAAAAGATATAAGCGAAGAACATAGAGTATTCTAACAAATTCCAAATCATGTATGGCTCTCTCAAAAGGTGTGTACAGCAAGGATTATTGTGGTAAACTAAGAAGCAAAGAATCAAATCATACAAGACGCTCCAAGCAAAACACATATCATGTGGCGAATAAAAATATAGCTCCAAGTGAAGTTACCGATAGAAGTAGACGAAAGAGGGGATGCCTTCCGGGGAATCCCCAAGCTTTGGCTTTTAGGTGTCCTTATATTATCTTGGGGGTGCCATGGGCATCCCCAAGCTTAGGCTCTTGCCACTCCTTGTTCCATAATCCATCAAATCTTTACCCAAAACATGAAAACTTCACAACACAAAACTTAAAGTAGAAAAACTCGTGAGCTCCGTTAGCGAAAGAAAACAAAAGATCACTTCAAGGTACTGCAATGAACTCATTCTTTATTTGTATGGGTGTTATACCTACGGTATTCCAACTTCTCTATGGTTTATAAACTATTTTACTAGCCATAGATTCATCAAAATAAGCAAACAACACACGAAAAACAGAATCTGTCAAAAACAGAACAGTCTGTAGTAATCTGTAGCTAGCGCAAGATCTGGAACCCCAAAAATTCTAAAATAAATTTCTGGATGTGAGGAATTTATCTATTAATCATCCTCAAAAATAATTAACTAAAATTAACTTTCCAAATAAAAATGACAGCAGTGCTCGTGATCGCTATAGTTTCTGTTTTTTACAGCAAGTTCAACAAGACTTTCCCCAAGTCTTCCCAACAGTTCTACTTGGCACAAACACTAATTAAACACAAAAAACACAACCAAAACAGAGGCTAGATAATTTATTTATTACTAAACAGGAGCAAAAATCAAGGAATAAAAATAAAATTGGGTTGCCTCCCAACAAGCGCTATCGTTTAACGCCCCTAGCTAGGCATAACAAGCAAGAATAGATCTAGGTATTGCCATAATAGATTATTAAAACTCATTTCATATTATCTACATTCAGCAGCAAGTTTTCTATGAGGCAAGCAAAATTAATCAAAAAGGCTAAATTTATTGGGACAAAAGTCTCCAAGATCAACCTTGGGAGGTATAGGTTCCTCCTTCGGTCCTTCATATTGCACAACCAATTCATCATTATAAGCATTCTTTTGACAGAACTTTGTGAGCCTATATTCAAGAGAATATCCCAATTCATTATTTCAAATATCCAAATCATCATTAAGTTCATAAATTCTATCAACTAAAACATTGGTAGACACCCTTTTTCTAAGATTTTCATTGAAAGCAACATAGTCTAGAGATTGAAAACGCATTATTTCTTCTTGATCAAAGAGGATGGCCTCTATGGGAGGACGGCAAGCGTCCACCCTATAATGTGCAATGATTTCTTTGGCCTCTTTTCTTATGAATAAAAACTCATGAGCCAAAAATATAGTAATGGCACGCTTAACAGAAGAATGCTCAATATTAGAAAATTCTAGGAAAATCCTTTGTATGGAAGGATGCATGTGCATGAATTGCCTTTCAAGTTCAACTATAAGCATGGCAATAGCGTCCGAAAGACTACTAGTTCTATGACGGATAGAACTACCCATAGAGGGTAAAGCACCGGCACAAGTAAAGAAATCTTGAATAACTCCTTTTCCAATAATATTACCACTACCAACACAAAATCTTTTTATATGTGAGATAGTGGGTTCTTTAGTAGGAGCATCAAAATTATTATCGATAATAGTATCCCCAATTTCAGACATAGAGGCAGAAGGTAAAAGACTAGCCATAATGACAAGCAAACAAACTAACACACAAGCAAACAAAAAGCAAGCGGACAAAAAGAGGCAAATAGAGGGGGGATAGAGAGAGAGGGCAAATAAAACGGCAAGGGTGAAGTGGGGGAGAGGAAAACGAGAGGAAAATGGCAAATAATGGAATGCGGGAGATAAGGGTATGTGATGGGTACTTGGTATGTTGACTTTTGCGTAGACCTCCCCGGCAACGGCGCCAGAAATCCTTCTTGCTACCTATTTTAGCACTGTGTTGGTTTTCCCCGAAGAGGAAGGGATGATGCAGCAAAGTAGCGTAAGTATTTCCCTCAGTTTTTTAGAACCAAGGTATCAATCCAGTAGGAGGCTACGCGCAAGTCCCTCGCACCTGCACAAAACAAATAAATCCTCGCAACCAACGCAAATAGGGGTTGTCAATCCCTATAGGGCCACTTACGAAAGTGAGATCTGATAGATATGATAAGATAATATTTTTGGTATGTTTATGATAAAGATGCAAAGTAAAGTAAAGGCAAAGTAAATAGCAAAGTAAATAACTAAGTAGTAGGAGATTGATATGATAAAGATAGACCCGGGGGCCATAGGTTTCACTAGTGGCTTCTCCCGAGAGCATAAGTATTCTACGGTGGGTGAAAACATTACTGTTGAGCAATTGACAGAATTGAGCATAGTTATGAGAATATCTAGGTATGATCATGTATATAGGCATCACGTCCGAGACAAGTAGACCGACTCCTGCCTGCATCTACTACTATTACTCCACTCATCGACTGCTATCCAGGATGAATCTAGAGTATTAAGTTAAAAATAGAGTAACACCTTAAGCAAGATGACATGATGTAGAGGGATAGACTCATGCAATATGAAGAAACCCCATCTTGTTATCCTCGATGGCAACAATACAATACGTGCCTTGATGCCCTTACTGTCACTGGGAAAGGACACCGCAAGATTGAACCCAAAGCTAAGCACTTCTCCCATTGCAAGAAAGACCAATCTAGTAGGCCAAACCAAACTGATAATTCGAAGAGACTTGCAAATATAACCAATCATACATAAAAGAATTCAGAGAAGATTCAAATATTATTCATAGATAGACTTGATCATAAACCCACAATTCATCGATCTCAACAAACACACCGCAAAAATAAGATTACATCGAATAGATCTCCACAAGAGAGGGGGGAACATTGTATTGAGATCCAAAAAGAGAGAAGAAGCCATCTAGCTACTAATTATGGACCCGTAGGTCTGAGGTAAACTACTCACACTTCATCGAGGGGCTATGGTGTTGATGAAGAAGCCCTCCGTGATCGATGCCCCCTCCGACGGAGCTCCGGAACAGGCCCCAAGATGGGATCTCGTGGATACAGAAAGTTACGGCGATGGAATTAGGGTTTTGGCTCCGTGTATGATCGTTTGGGGTACGTGGGTATATATAGGAGGAAGAAGTATGTCGGTGGAGCAACAGGGGGCCCACGAGGGTGGAGGGCGCGCCTGGGGGGGGGGGGGGGGGTAGGCGCGCCCCTCTACCTCGTGGCCTCCTGTTACATGTCTTGACGTAGGTTCCAAGTCTCCTAAGTTGTATTCGATGGGAAAATCATGTTCCCAAAGGTTTCATTCCGTTTGGACTCCGTTTGATATTCCTTTTCTTTGAAACCCTAAAGCAGGCAAAAAACATCAATTCTGGGCTGGGCCTCCGGTTAATAGGTTAGTCCCAAAAATAATATAAAAGTGGATAATAAAGCCTAGTAATGTCCAAAACAGTAGATAATATAGCATGGAGCAATCAAAAATTATAGATACATTGGAGACGTATCAACGCGCTTGTTGCCGTTCGCTATGTTGATGGCTGTGGAGTAGTCAACCAGCCAATCCTTCGGCTTCACGGAGCCGTTGTGCTTGGGCGTGTCTCTCGGGAGCGAGAACCCTTTGGGGAAGGGCTCGTCGCGAATGCGGGGGACGAAACAAGGCGGGCCCATCGCGTCTTCTTCTTCTATCACCAGGGATCGAGCGAGGCGGTCGATCCGGTGGCGGGCGTCATTCTCTCTGACTCCTTCTTAGTGGCCCAGCCGGTCGCCGAGAGTCGGGTACTCAACAGGCGGCGGGGAAGCGCGCCTCTCCCTTCGAGGAGGCGGGGGAGTCGGATAGTCGTTGATACGTCTCCAACGTATCTATATTTTTTTGATTGCTTCATGCTATATTATATTCTGTTTTGGATGATTAATGGGCTTACTTATAAAGTTTTATATTATTTTTTGGGACTAACCTATTAACCGAAGGCCCAGCCCAGAATTGCTATTTTTTGCCTGTTTTAGAGTTTCGCAGAAAAATAATATCAAACGGAGTCCAAACGGAATGAAACCTTCGGGGACGTGATTTTCGAAACAAACATGATCCAGAGGACTTGGACCCTACGTCAAGACATCAACCAGGAAGGCACGAGGTAGGGGGGCGCGGCTACCCCCCCCCCCCCCCAGGCGCGCCCTCCACCCTCGTGGGGCCCATGTTGCTCCACCGACGTACTTCTTCCTCCTATATATACCTACACACCCCCAAACTACCAGATACAGAGCCAAAAAAACCTAATTCCACCACCGCAACCTTCTGTACCCGTGAGATCCCATCTTGGGGCCTTTTCTGGAGCTCCTCTGGAGGGGGCATCGATCACGGAGGTCTTCTACATCAACACCATAGCCTCTCTGATGATGTGTGAGTAGTTTACCTCAGACCTTCGGGTCCATTGTTATTAGCTAGATGCCTTCTTCTCTCTCTTTGGATCTCAATACAAAGTTCTCTATTCGATGTAATCTTCTTTTGCGGTGTGTTTGTTGAGACCGATGAATTGTGGGTTTATGATCAAGTTTATCTATGAACAATATTTGAATCTTCTCTGAATTTTTTTATGTATGATTGGTTATCTTTGCAAGTCTCTTCGAATTATCAGTTTGGTTTGGCCTACTAGATTGATCTTTCTTGCAATGGGAGAAGTGCTTAGCTTTGGGTTCAATCTTGCGGTGTCCTTTCCCAGTGACGGTAGGGACAGCAAGGCACGTATTGTATTGTTGCCATCGAGTATAACAAGATGGGGTTTATATCATATTGCATGAGTTTATCCTTCTACATCATGTCATCTTACTTAAAGAGTTACTCTGTTCTTTTGAACTTAATACTCTAGATGCATGCTGGATAGCGGTCGATGTGTGGAGTAATAGTAGTAGCTGCAGGCAGGAGTCAGTCTACTTGTCTCGGACGTGATGCCTATATACATGATCATACCTAGATATTATCATAACTATGCTCAATTTTGTCAATTGCTTAACAGTAATTTGTTTACCCACTGTTATACTTATGCTCTCGAGAGAAGCCACTAGTGAAACCTATGGCCCCCGGGTCTATTTTCCATCATATTAATATCCCGTCAACAAGCTATTTATAGCACTATTTATTTTGCTTTCTTTACTTTGCATCTTTATCATAAAAATACCAAAAATATTATCTTATCATATCTATCAGATCTCACTTTCATGAGTGACCGTGAAGGGATTGACAACCCCTTTATTGCGTTGGTTGCGAGGATTTTATTTGTTTGTGTAGGTGCGAGGGACTCGTGCGTGGCCTCCTACTGGATTGATACCTTGGTTCTCAAAAACTGAGGGAAATACTTACGCTACTTTATTGCATCACCCTTTCCTCTTCAAGGGAAAACCAATGCAATGCTCAAGAGGTTGCAAGAAGGATTTTTGGCGCCGTTGTCGGGGAGTCTACGCAATAGTCAACATACCAAGTACCCATCACAAACCCTTCTCTCCCGCATTACATTATTTGCCATTTGCCTCTCGTTTTCTTCTCCAACACTTCACCCTTGCCGGTTTTTTGCCCTCTCTTTCCGTTCGCCTTCATCCTTCTTTTTGCCCTTGCACTTTCTGTCATTATGTCTGAAATTGGGGAAATTATTGTCGATACGGACAATAATAATATCATGGAAAATTCTGATGCTCCTGCTGAAGAACCCCCTATCTTACATACAAAAAATTCCGAATTGGTAGTGGTAATATTATTGGAAAAGGAGTTATCCAAGATTTCTTTACTTGTGCCGGTGCTTTGCCTTCTATGGGTAGTTCTATTCTTCATAGAACTAGTAGTTTGCGGACGCTATCACCATGCTTGTAGTTGAAGTTGAAAGACAATTTATGCACATGCATCCTTGCATACAAAGGATTTTCCTAGAATTTTCTAATATTGAGCATTCTTCTGTTAAGCGTGCCGCTACTTTTTTTTTGGCTCATGAGTTTAGATTTATAATAAAAGAGGCCAATGAAATCTTTGCGCATTATAGGGTGGATGCTGGCAGTCCTCCCATAGATGCTATTCTCTTTGATCAAGAAGAAATAATGCGTTTTCAATCTCTAGACTATGTTGCTATCAAAGAAAATCTTAGAAAAAGGGTTCCTGCCAATGTTCTAGTTGATAGAATTTCTGAGCTTAATAATGATTTGGCTATTCGAGATAATGAGCTAGGATATTCTCTCAAGTATAGGCTCACAAAGTTCTGTCAAAAGAATGCTTATAATGATGAATTGGTTGTGCAATACGAAGGGCCGAAGGAGGAACCTATACCTCCTAAAGTTGATCTTGGGGACTTTTGTCCCATTAAATTTAGCCCTTTTGATTACTTTTGCTTGCCTCAAAGAGAACTTGCTGCTGAACGTAGAGAATATGAAATGAGTTTTAATGATTTATCCTATTATTATGTCGATACCTAAATCTATCCTTGCTATTATGCCTAGCTAGGGGCGTTAAACGATAGCGTTTGTTGGGAGGCAACCCAATTTTATTTTTATTCCTTGATTTTTGCTCCTGTTTAGTAATAAATAATTTATCTAGCCTCTGTTTTGGTTGTGTTTAATTAGTGTTTGTGCCAAGTAGAACCGTTGGGAAGACTTGGGGAAAGTCTTTTTGATCTTGCTGTAAAAAACAGAAACTTTAGCGCTCACGAGAATTGCTGCCATTTTTATTTGATTATGGATATTTAGTTAATTTTTTTTGAAGACGATTAATAGATAAATTTAGAATTTTTGGGGTTCCAGAAGTTTGCGTTAACTACAGATTACTACAGACTGTTCTGTTTTTGACATATTCTGTTTTTTCGTGTGTTGTTTACTTATTTTGATTAATCTATGGCTAGTAAAAGAGTTTATAAACCATAGAGAAGTTGGAATACAGTAGGTTTAACACCAATATAAATAAATAATGAGTTCATTACAGTACCTTGAAGTGGTGTTTTGTTTTCTTTCGCTAACGGAGCTCACGAGATTTTCTTTTAAGTTTTGTGTTGTGAAGTTTTCAAGTTTTGGGTAAAAGATTTTATGGATTATGGAACAAGGAGTGGAAAGAGCCTAAGCTTGGGGATGCCCATGTAACCCCAAGATAATCTAAGGACACCTAAAAGCCGAAGCTTGGGGATGCCCCGGAAGGCATCCCCTCTTTCATCTACTTCCATCGGTAACTTTACTTGGACCTATATTTTTATTCACCACATGATAAGTGTTTTTCTTGGAGCCTCTTGTATTATTTGAGTCTTTATTTGTTATTTTACCACAATCATCTTTGCTGTACACACCTTTTGAGAGAAACACACATGATTCAGAATTTATTAGAATACTCTATGCGCTTCACTTATATCTTTTGAGTTATATAGTTTTTGCTCTAGTGCTTCACTTATATCTTTTAGAGCACGGTGGTGGATTTGTTTTATAGAAACTATTATTCTCTCATGCTTCACTTATATTATTTTGAGAGTCTTAAACAGAATGGTAATTTGCTTAAATTGGGAAATTAATCCAAATATGCTAAGTATTCGAGACTAGTAAAAAACTTTCTTATGAGTGTGTTGAATACTAAGAGAAGTTTTATGATTGATGATTGTTTTGAGATATGGAGGTAGTGATATTAAAGTTGTGCTAGTTGAGTAGTTGTGAAATTGAGAAATACTTGTGTTTAAGTTTGCAAGTCCCATAGCATGCACGTATGGTAAACGTTATGTAACAAATTTGAAACATGAGGTGTTCTTTGATTGTCTTCCTTATGAGTGGCGGTCGGAGACGAGTGATGGTCTTTTCCTACCAATCTATCCCCCTAGGAGCATGCGTGTAGTGCTTGGTTTTTGATGAATTGTAGATTTTTGCAATAAGTATATGAGTTCTTTATGACTAATGTTGAGTCCATGGATCATATGCACTCTTACCCTTCCATCATTGCTAGCCTCTTCGGTATCGTGCATTGCCCTTTCTCACATTGAGAGTTGGTGCAAACTTCGCCGGTGCATACAAACCCCTTGATATGATACGCTCTTTCACACATAAACCTCCTTATATCTTCCTAAAAACAGCCACCATACCTACCTATTATGGCATTTCCATAGCCATTCCGACATATATTGCCATGCAACTTTCCATCGTTCCGTTTATCATGACACGTTCATCATTGTCATATTGCTTTGCATAATCATGTAGTTGACATCGTATTTGTGGCAAAGCCACCGTTCATAATTTTTCATACATGTCACTCTTGATTCATTGCTATCCCGGTATACCGCCGGTGGCATTCATATAGAGTCATACTTTGTTCTAGTATCGAGTTGTAATCATTGAGTTGTAAATAAATAGAGGTGTGATGATCATAATTCATAGAGTATTGTCCCAGAAAAAAGAAAGGCCCAAAAAAGAAAATAAAAAGGGACAATGCTACTATCTTTTGTCCACACTTGTGCTTCAAAGTAGCACCATGATTTTCATGATAGAGAGTCTCTTGTTTTGTCACTTTCATATACTAGTGGGAATTTTCCATTATAGAACTTGGCTTGTATATTCCAACAATGGGCTTCCTCAAATGCCCTAGGTCTTCGTGAGCAAGCAAGTTGGATGCACACCCACTTAGTTTCTTTTGTTAAGCTTTCATGCATTTATAGCTCTAGTGCATCCGTTGCATGGCAATCCCTACTCCTTACATTAACATCAATCGATGGGCATCTCCATAGTCCGTTGATTAGCCGCATTGATGTGAGACTTTCTCCTTTTTTGTCTTCTCCACATAACCCCCATCATTATATTCTATTCCACCCATAGTGCTATATCCATGGCTCGCGCTCATTTATTGCGTGAAGGTTGAAAAAGTTTGAGATTACTAAAGTATGAAACAATTGCTTTGCTTGTCATCGGGGTTGTGCATGATGAGAGCATTCTTTTGTGACGAAAATGGAGCATGACTAAACTATATGATTTTGTAGGGATGAACTTTCTTTGGCCATGTTATTTTGAGAAGACATAATTGCTTAGTTAGTATGCTTGAAGTATTATTGCTTTTATGTCAATATTAAACTTTTATCTTGAATCTTCGGATCTGAATATTCATGCCTCAATTAAGAGGGTTACATTAAAAAAATTATACCAAGTAGCATTCCGCATCAAAAATTCTATTTTTATCATTTACCTACTCGAGGACGAGCAGGAATTAAGCTTGGGGATGCTTGATACGTCTCCAATGTATCTATAATGTTTTATTTCTTCATGCTATATTATATTCTGTTTTGGATGATTAATGGGCTTTGTTATACACTTTTATATAATTTTTTGGGACTAACATATTAACCGGAGACCCAGCCCAGAATTGCTATGTTTTGCCTATTTCAGAGTTTCGTAGAAAAAGAATATCAAACGAAGTCCAAACGGAATGAAACCTTCGGGAACGTGATTTTCAGAACGAACGTGATCCAGAGGACTTGGACCCTACGTCAAGAAATCAACCAGGAAGGCACGAGGTAGGGGGCGCGCCTGCCCCCCCCCCCCCCAGGCACGCCCTCCACCCTTGTGGGGCCCATGTTGCTCCACCGATATACTTCTTCCTCCTATATATATCTACGTACCCCCAAACTACCAGATACGGAGCCAAAAAACCTAATTCCACTGCCGCAACCTTCTATACCCGTGAGATCCCATCTTGCGGCCTTTTCCGGAGCTCCGCCGGAGGGGGCATCGATCACGGAGGGCTTCTACATCAACACCATAGCCTCTCCGATGATGTGTGAGTAGTTTACCTCAGACCATCGGGTCCATAGTTATTAGCTAGATGGCTTCTTCTCTCTCTTTGGATCTCAATACAAAGTTCTCCATGATTCTCATGGAGATCTATTCGATGTAATCTTCTTTTCCGGTGTGTTTGTTGAGATCGATGAATTGTGGGTTTATGATCAAGTTTATCTATGAACAATATTTGAATCTTCTCTAAAATAATTTATGTATGATTGGTTATCTTTGCAAGTCTCTTAGAATTATCAGTTTGGTTTGGCCTACTAAATTGATCTTTCTTGCAATGGGAGAAGTGCTTAGCTTTGGGTTCAATCTTGTGGTGTCCTTTCCCAGTGACAGTAGGGGCAGCAAGGCACATATTGTATTGTTGTCATCGAGGATAACAAGATGGGGTTTATATCATATTGCATGAGTTTATCCCTCTACATCATGTCATCTTACTTAAAGCGTTACTCTGTTCTTTTGAACTTAATACTCTAGATGCATGCTGGATAGCGGTCGATGTGTGGAGTAATAGTAGTAGATGCAGGCAGGAGTCGGTCTACTTGTCTCGGACGTGATGCCTATATACATGATCATACCTAGATATTCTCATAACTATGCTCAATTCTGTCAATTGCTCAACAGTAATTTGTTTACCCACCGTAATACTTATGCTCTCGAGAGAAGCCACTAGTGAAACCTATGGCCCCCGGGTCTATTTTCCATCATATTAATCTCCCGTCAACAAGCTATTTCTGGCACTATTTATTTTGCTTTCTTTACTTTGCATCTTTATCATAAAAATACCAAAAATATTATCTTATCATATCTATCAGATCTCACTTCCGTAAGTGACCGTGTAGGGATTGACAACCCCTTTATTGCGTTGGTTGCGAGGATTTTATTTGTTTGTGTAGGTGCGAGGGACTCATGCATGGACTCCTACTGGATTGATACCTTGGTTCTCAAAAACTGAGGGAAATACTTATGCTACTTTGCTGCATCACCCTTTCCTCTTCAAGGGAAAACCAACGCAGTGCTCAAGAGGTAGTAGTGGTCCCGTCGTTCCACTGGTCATGGGCGGCCATCTTGGTCGCGCTCGATGGTGACACGTGTCTGGGTGTGGCTGGCAGAAGCTCTTTGTCTCGTCTGTCGCGGACGTCGCCTGTCGGCGTCTGGGAGGTCGTGCCATGCTCTTGGCGAGGAGGCGGGTTCTTGACCCATTGGTCGGGCTCATCAGCACGCAGCTGTTGGGAACGTAGTAATTTCAAAAATTTCCCTACGCACATGCAAGATCATGGTGATGCATAGCAATGAGAGGGGAGAGTGTTGTCCACGTACCCTCGTAGACCGAAAGCGGAAGCGTTATGACAACGCAGTTGATGTAGTCATACGTCTTCACGGCCCGACCAATCAAGCACCGAAACTACGGCACCTCCGAGTTGTAGCACACGTTCAGCTCGATGACAATCCCCGGACTCCAATCCAGCAAAGTGTCGGGGAAGAGTTCCGTCAGCACGATGGCGTGGTGATGATCTTGATGTTCTACCATCGCAGAGCTTTGCCTAAGCACCGCTACAATATTATCGAGGATTATGGTGGAGGGGGGCACCGCACACGGCTAAGAGAACGATCACGAAGATCAACTTGTGTGTCTAGAGGTGCCCCCTGCCCCCGTATATAAAGGAGCAAGGGGGGAGGCCGGCCGGCCCTTGGGGCGTGCCAAGGAGAGGGGAGTCCTCCTCCCAGTAGGAGTAGGACACCCCTTTCCTAGTCCAACTAGGAAGAGAGAAGGGGGAAGGAAAGAGAGGGAGAGGGAGAGGGAGAGGGAAAGAGGGGCCGCACCCCCTTCCCCTAATCCAATTCGGACTCCTCATGGGAGGGGGCGCGCCACCTCCTGGGCTGCTGCCCTCTCTCTCCCCTCAGGCCCACTAAGGCCCAATACTTCCCGGGGGGGGGGGGTCCGGTAACCCTTCCGGCACTCTGGTTTTCTCCGAAATCACCCGAAACACTTCCGGTGTCCGAATATAGCCGTCCAATATATCGATCTTTATGTCTCGACCATTTCGAGACTCCTCGTCATGTCCGTGATCACATTCGGGACTCTGAACAACATTCGGTACATCAAAACTCATAAACTCATAATATAACTATCATCGAAACTTTAAGCGTGCGGACCCTACGGGTTCGAGAACAATGTAGACATGACCGAGACACGTCTCCGGTCAATAACCAATAGCGGAACCTGGATGCTCATATTGGCTCCCACATATTCTATGAAGATCTTTATCGGTCAAACCGCATAACAACATACGTTGTTCCCTTTGTCATCGGTATGTTACTTGCCCGAGATTCGATCGTCGGTATCTTAATACCTAGTTCAATATCGTTACCGGCAAGTCTCTTTACTCGTTCCGTAATACATCATCTCGCAACTAACTCATTAGTTGCATTGCTTGCAAGGCTTAAGTGATGTGCATTACCGAGAGGGCCCAGAGATACCTCTCCGACAATCGAAGTGACAAATCCTAATCCCGAAATACCCCAACCCAACATGTACCTTTGGAGACACCTGTAGAGCACCTTTATAATCACCCAGTTACGTTGTGACGTTTGGTAGCACACAAAGTGTTCCTCCGGTAAACGGGAGTTGCATAATCTCATAGTCATAGGAACATGTATAAGTCATGAAGAAAGCAATAGCAACATACTAAACGATCGAGTGCTAAGCTAACGGAATGGATCAAGTCAATCACATCATTCTCCTAATGATGTGATCCCGTTAATCAAATGACAACTTATGTCTATGGCTAGGAAACATAACCATCTTTGATCAACGAGCTAGTCAAGTAGAGGCATACTAGTGACACTCTGTTTGTCTATGTATTCACACATGTATCATGTTTCCGGTTAATACAATTCTAGCATGAATAACAAACATTTATCATGAAATAAGGAAATAAATAATAACTTTATTATTGCCTCTAGGGCATATTTCCTTCAGTCTCCCACTTGCACTAGAGTCAATAATATAGTTCACATCGCCATGTGATTTAACATCAATAGTTCACATCTTTATGTGGTTAACACCCATAGTTCACATCGATATGTAACCAACACCCAAAGGGTTTACTAGAGTCAGTAATCTAGTTCACATCGCTATGTGATTAACACCCAAAGAGTACTAAGGTGTGATCATGTTTTGCTTGTGAGATAATTTTAGTCAACAGGTCTGTCACATTCAGATCCGTAAGTATTTTGCAAATTTCTATGTCTATAATGCTCTGCACGGAGCTACTCTAGCTAATTGTTCCCACTTTCAATATGTATCCAGATTGAGACTTAGAGTCATCTGGATCAGTGTCAAAATTTGCATCGACATAACCCTTTACGACCAACCTTTTTGTCACCTCCATAATCGAGAAAAATATCCTTATTCCACTAAGGATAATTTTGACCGATGTCCAGTGATCTACTCCTAGATCACTATTGTACTCCCTTGCCAAAATCAGTGTAGGGTATACAATAGATCTGGTACACAGCATGGCATACTTTATATAACCTATGGCTGAGGCATAGGGAATGATTTTCACTCTCTTTCTATCTTCTGCCGTGGTCGGGCTTTGAGTCTTACTCAATTTCACACCTTGTTACACAGGCAAGAACTCTTTCTTTGAATGTTCCATTTTGAACTACTTCAAAATCTTGTCAAGGTATGTACTCATTGAAAAAACTTATCAAGCGTCTTGATCTATTTCTATAGATCTTGATGCTCAATATGCAAGCAGCTTCACCGAGGTCTTTCTTTGAAAAACTCCTTTCAAACACTCATTTATGCTTTGCAGAATAATTCTACATTATTTCTGATCAACAATATGTCATTCACATATACTTATCAGAAATGTTGTAGTGCTCCCACTCACTTTCTTGTAAATACAGGCTTCACCGCAAGTCTGTATAAAACTATATGCTTTGATCAACTTATCAAAGCGTATATTCCAACTCCGAGATGCTTGCACCAGTCCATAGATGGATCGTTGGAGCTTGCATATTTTGTTAGTACCTTTAGGATTGACAAAACCTTCTGGTTGCATCATATACAAGTCTTCTTTAATAAATCCATTAAGGAATGCAGTTTTGTTTATCCATTTGCCATATTTCATAAAATGCGGCAATTGCTAACATGATTCGGACAGACTTAAGCATAGATACGAGTGAGAAACTCTCATCGTAGTCAACATCTTGAACTTGTCGAAAACCTTTTTGCGACAATTCTAGCTTTGTAGATAGTAACACTACTATCAGCGTCCGTCTTCCTCTTGAAGATCCATTTAATCTCAATGGCTCGCCGATCATTGGGCAAGTCAATCAAAGTCCATACTTTGTTCTCATACATGGATCTCATCTCAGATTTCATGGCCTCAAGCCATTTCGCGGAATCTGGGCTCATCATCGCTTCCTCATAGTTCATAGGCTCGTCATGGTCAAGTAACATGACCTCCAGAATAGGATTACCGTACCACTCTGATACGGATCTCACTCTGGTTTACCTACGAGGTTCGGTAGTAACTTGATCTGAAGTTACATGATCATCATCATTAGCTTCCTCACTAATTGGTGTAGTAGTCATAGGAACAGATTTCTGTGATGGAATACTTTCCAATAAGGGAGCAGGTACAGTTACCTCATCAAGTTCTACTTTCCTCCCACTCACTTCTTTTGACAGAAACTCCTTCTCTAGAAAGGACCCATTCTCAGCAACGAATATCTTTCCTTCGGATCTGTGATAGAAGGTGTACCCAACATTTTCTTTTGGGTATCCTATGAAGACGCACTTCTTCGATTTGGGTTTGAGCTTATCAGGTTGAAACTTTTTCACATAAGCATTGCAACCTCAAACTTTAAGAAACGACAGCTTAGGTTTCTTGCCAAACCATAGTTCATACAGTGTCGTCTCAACAGATTTAGATGGTGCCCTATTTAACGTGAATGTAGCTGTCTCTAATGCATAACCCCAAAACAATAGTGGTTAATTGGTAAGAAACATCATAGATTGCACTATATCCAATAATAGTACGGTTATGACGTTCGGACACACCATTATGTTGTGGTGTTCCAGGTGGCACGATTTCGTGAAACTATTCCACATTGTTTTAATATAAGACCAAACTCGTAACTCAAATATTTGTCTCTGCGATCAGATCGTAGAAACTTTATTTTCTTGTCATGATGATTTTCCACTTCACTCTGAAGGTTTTTCAACTTTTCAAATGTTTCATACTTATGTTTCATCAAGTAGATATACCCATATCTGCTCAAATCATCTGTGAAGGTCAGAAAATAGCGATACCCGCCGCGAGCCTCAACATTCATCAGACTGCATACATCAGTATGTATTATTTCCAATAATTCAGTTGCTTGCTCCATTGTTCTGGAGAACGGAGTCTTAGTCATCTTGCCCATGAGGCACGGTTCGCAAGCATCAACTGATTCATAATCAAGTGATTCCAAAAGCCCATCAACATGGATTTTCTTCATGCGCTTTACACCAATATGACCTAAACGGCAGTGCCACAAATAAGTTGCACTATCATTATTAACTTTGCATCTTTTGGCTTCAATATTATGAGAATGTGTATCACCACAATCGAGATCCAACAAACCATTTTCATTGGGTGTATGACCATAGAAGGTTTTATTCATGTAAACAGAACAACAATTTATTCTCTTACTTAAATGAATAACCGTATTGCAATAAACATGATCAAATCATATTCATGCTCAACACAAACACCAAATAACACTTATTTAGGTTCAACACTAATCCCGAAAGTATAGGGAGTGTGCGATGATGATCATATCAATCTTGGAACCACTTCCAACACACATCGTCACTTCACCCTTAACTAGTCTATGTTCATTCTGCAACTCCAGTTTCGAGTTACTACTCTTAGCAACTGAACCAGTATCAAATACCGAGGGGTTGCTATGAACACTAGTACACATCAATAATTTGTATATCAAATATACCTTTGTTCACTTTGCCATCCTTCTTATCTGCCAAATACTTGGGGCAGTTCCGCTTCCAGTGACCAGTCCCTTTGCAGTAGAAGCACTTAGTCTCAGACTTAGGACCATACTTGGGCTTCTTCACTTGAGCAGCAACTTGCTTGTTGTTCTTCTTGAAGTTCCCTTTCTTTCCCTTTGCCCTTTTCTTGAAACTAGTGGTCTTGTTAATCATCAACACTTGATGCTCTTTCTTGATTTCTACCTTCATCGATTTCATCAACATGAAAAGCTCGGGAATCGTTTTCATCATCCCTTGCATACTATAGTTAATCACGAAGTTCTACTAACTTGGTGATGGTGACTAGAGAATTCTATCAATCACTATTTTATCTGGAAGATTAACTCCCACTTGATTCAGCGATTGTAGTACCCAGACAATCTGAACACATGCTCACTGCTTGAACTATTCTCTTCCATCTTTTAGCTATAGAACTTGTTGAAGACTTCATATCTCTCAACTCGGGTATTTGCTTGAAATATTAACTTCAACTCCTGGAACATCCATATGATCCATGACGTTCAAAATGTCTTTGAAGTCCTGATTCTAAGCTGTTAAGCATGGTGCACTAAACTATCAAGTAGTCATCATATTGAGCTAGCCAAACGTTCATGACGTCTGCATCTGCTCCTGCAATAGGTATGTCACCTAGCGGTGCATCGAGGACATAATTCTTCTGTGCAGCAACGAGGATAAACCTCAGATCACGGATCCAATCCGCATCATTGCTACTAGCATTTTTCAACTTAGTTTTCTCTAGGAACATATAAAAATTAAACGGGGAGCAACATCGTGAGCTATTGATCTACAACATAGATATGCTAATACTACCAGGACTAAGTTCATGATAAATTAAAGTTCAATTAATCATATTACTTAAGAACTCCCACTTAGATAGACATCCCTCTAATCATCTAAGTGATCACGTGATCCAAATCAACTAAACCATAACCGATCATCACGTGAAATGGAGTAGCTTTCAATGGTGAACATCATTATGTTGATCATATCTACTATATGATTCACGCTCGACCTTTCGGTCTTAGTGTTTCGAGGCCATATCTGCATATGCTAGGCTCATCAAGTTTAACCTGAGTATTCTGCGTGTGCAAAACTGGCTTGCACCCGTTGTAGATGGACGTAGAGCTTATCACACCCGATCATCACGTGGTGTCTGGGCACGACGAACTTTGGCAACGGTGCATACTCAGGGAGAACACTTTTTATCTTGAAATTTAGTGAGAGATCATCTTATAAAGCTACCATCGAACTAAGCAAAATAAGATGCATAAAAGATAAACATCACATGCAATCAAAATATGTGACATGATATGGCCATCATCTTGTGCCTTTGATCTCCATCTCCACAGCATCGTCATGATTTCCATCGTCACTGGCATGACACCATGATCTCCATCATCTTGATCTATATCAATGTGTCGTCGCATGGTCGTCTCGCCAACTATTGCTCTTGCAACTATTGCTATCGCATAGCGATAAAGTAAAGCAATTATTTGGCGCTTGCATCTTATGCAATAAAGAGACAACCATAAGGCTTCTGCCAGTTGCCGATAACTTCAACAAAACATGATCATCTTATACAACAACTTTTATCTCATCACGTCTTGACCATATCACATCACAACATGCCCTGCAAAAACAAGTTAGACATCCTCTACTTTGTTGTTGTAAGTTTTACGTGGCTGCTACGGGCTTAGCAAAAACCGTTCTTACCTACGCATCAAAACCACAACGATAGTTTCTCAAGTTGGTGCTGTTTTAACCTTCGCAAGGACCGGGCGTAGCCACACTCGGTTCAACTAAAGTTGGAGAAACTGACACCCGCTAGTCACCTGTGTGCATAGCACGGCGGTAAAACCAGTCTCGCGTAAGCGTACGCGTAATGTCGGTCTGGGCCGCTTCATCCAACAATACCGCTGAACCAAAGTGTGACATGCTGGTAAGCAGTATGACTTATATCTCCCACAACTCACTTGTGTTCTACTCGTGCATATTACATCAACGCATAAAACCTGGCTCGGATGCCACTGTTGGGAACGTAGTAATTTCAAAAATTTCCCTACGCACACGCAAGATCATGGTGATGCATAGCAACGAGAGGGGAGAGTGTTGTCCACATACCCTCGTAGACCGAAAGCGGAAGCGTTATGACAATGCGGTTGATGTAGTCGTACGTCTTCACGGCCCGACCGATCAAGCACCGAAACTACGGCACCTCCGAGTTCTAGCACACGTCCAGCTCGATGACAATCCCCGGACTCTGATCCAGCAAAGTGTCGGGAAAGAGTTCCGTCAGCATGACGGCGTGGTGACGATCTTGATGTTCTACCGTCGCAGAGCTTCGCCTAAGCACCGCTACAATATTATCGAGGATTATGGTGGAGGGGGGGCACCGCACACGGCTAAGAGAACGATCACGAAGATCAATTTGTGTGTCTAGAGGTGCCCCCCTGCCCCCGTATATAAAGGAGCAAGGGGGAGGCCGGCCGGCCCTTGGGGAGCGCCAAGGAGGGGGGAGTCCTCTTCCTAGTAGGAGTAGGACTCCCCTTTCCTAGTCCAACTAGGAAGAGAGAAGGGGGAAGGAAAGAGAGAGAGGGAGATGGAAAGAGGGGTCGCGCCCCCTTCCCCTAGTCCAATTCGGACTCCTCATGGGAGGGGGCGCGCCACCTCCTGGGCTGCTGCCCTCTCTCTCCCCTTAGGCCCACTAAGGCCCAATACTTCCCCGGGGGGTTCCGGTAACCCTTCCGGCACTCCGGTTTTCTCCAAAATCACCCGAAACACTTCCGGTGTCTGAATATAGCCATCCAATATATCGATCTTTATGTCTCGACCATTTTGAGACTCCTCGTCATGTCCGTGATCACATCCGGGACTCCGAACAACATTTGGTACATCAAAACTCATAAACTCATAATATAACTGTCATCGAAACTTTAAGCGTGCGGACCCTACGGGTTCGAGAACAATGTAGACATGACCGAGACACGTCTCCGGTCAATAACCAATAGCGGAACCTGGATGCTCATATTGGCTCCCACATATTCTACGAAGATCTTTATCGGTCAAACCGCATAACAACATACGTTGTTCCCTTTGTCATCGGTATGTTACTTACCCGAGATTCGATCGTCGATATCTTAATACCTAGTTCAATATCATTACCGGCAAGTCTCTTTACTCGTTCCGTAATACATCATCTCGCAACTAACTCATTAGTTGCATTGCTTGCAAGGCTTAAGTGATGTGCATTACCGAGAGGGCCCAAAGATACCTCTCCGACAATCGAAGTGACAAATCCTAATCTCGAAATACGCCAACCCAACATGTACCTTTGGAGACACCTGTAGAGCACCTTTATAATCACCCAGTTACGTTGTGACGTTTGGTAGCACACAAAGTGTTCCTCCGGAGGACGGGAGTTGCATCTCATAGTCATAGGAACATGTATAAGTCATGAAGAAAGCAATAGCAACATACTAAACAATCGAGTGCTAAGCTAACGGAATGGGTCAAGTCAATCACATCATTCTCCTAATGATGTGATCCCGTTAATCTAATGACATCTTATGTCTATGGCTAGGAAACATAACCATCTTTGATCAACGAGCTAGTCAAGTAGAGGCATACTAGTGACACCCTGTTTGTCTATGTATTCACACATGTATCATGTTTCCGGTTAATACAATTCTAGCATGAATAATAAACATTTATCATGAAATAAGGAAATAAATAATAACTTTATTATTGCCTCTAGGGCATATTTCCTTCAGCAGCCGCATCGATAAGTTGTTGAACCCGCTCCGTCATGTAGCGACGCTCATCGCCCTCCAGGTGGTCCAGCTCATCTACTGCTGCCTGGGCAGCACATATGTTCTCCATGGGCGTGGCATAGACAGGGCGGTCTACCGCAAATATGCTGGCGACGACACTGCCTCATTGTCAGACCGTGCCCATGCAGTTGGGCCCGCCAGCAGTCGGTGTGCCGCCAACAGCGTACTCAAACTCGCGGTGGAAGGCCTCGAAGAGGCATCTCATGGTGGCCAACTTCTTGGCGTTCTCAACGAGCGAGACACGGTAGGCTTCCAGCATCTCGACGTTGGCGTCTGCCGCAATGGGCGTAGACAGGTCTCGCATTGCTGCCTGCAACGGGTCCTGGGCGGCTCCGCTAGAGGCTCCATCGTGGCTGACGACGAGCACCTCCGTGACGGTGCTGCCGCCACTGTCCCCGTGAGGAAGCGGGTCATTGATGACCACCATGTTGTCGGGGAAGGAGTCGGGGACACCACGTCGAAGTCGACGAGCATCGGATCGGTAGAGCCGGCAGACTCTTTGTCGAAAGCAGGCTCGTTGACGATGTCGATCATGCCAAGGAGCTCGATGAGGCAGTTTTCGGAGCGGGCTGCTCCATCATTAGGTGATGGCTCATCCAAGAGAAGGATCTCACCGACGAGGTCAGCAAGGGCACTGGCAGTGCAAACAGCTTCTGCGCCATGCAGCGTGTCAATGCAGACGCCATCCGGCGTGCCGGGCTGGCTACGCTCGCCAGGAAGGAAAAGGGTTCCCATCCAGGATAGATCTCCGGACAATGGTGCACCAGACCCCACGGTGGGCGCCAAATGTTGGGGGTGTCGTGCGACATATGCCAACTAGTGGCTTATCATGGAGGGGGCTAATAATACGTCGCTGGTGCCTGGAGAACGGGATAAGGCGCAAACATGTCTGCTGGCCGGTGCATCTTACCCAGGTTCGGGACTCTCCTAGGAGATAATACCCCTACTCCTACTCTGCGGGGCCAACGCATGATCACTCAAGCAACAATGATGGCTACAAGCTTGCTCCTTGAGTTTTTTTCTCTAGAGGGGGAAGAAGAACAAGGCTAGCCCTAGCTTCCTCTCTCTCTCTATGTGTGTGTGGGTGGACTAAGGTCTAAACCCTTTGCATGGGTGCCCTAGGGGGTTTATATAGGCCTACCCCCAGGGGTACAATGGTAATTTGGCCGGGTGTAGGACCCGGCTTTCAGTGTCTATGGTCGCCGGCTTCTCCGCCGGCCGCTGGGGCCCGCCGCCTGGTGGGTCCCGCCGGTTGTCTCGTACTTCACCGGCAGGCCGCGCCCGCCGCTCGCGGGTCCTGCCAGCTGCTTAGTGATACTCTCCAACGTATCTATAATTTTTGATTGTTCCATGCTATTATATTATCTGTTTTGGATGTTTAATGGGCTTTATTATGCACTTTTATATTATTTTTGGGACTAACCTATTAACCGAAGGCCTAGTGCAAATTGATGTTTTTTTGCCTATTTTAGTGTTTCGCAGAAAAGGAATATCAAACGGAATACAAAAGGAATGAAACCTCCGTGAGGATCTTTTTTGGAACAAACGCAATCCAGGAGACTTGGAGTGGAGGTCAAGGAAGCAGCGAGGCGGCCACGAGGTAGGGCGGCATGCCCCCAACCCTTGTGGGCCCCTCGCAGGTCCACCGACCTACTTCTTTTGCCTATATATACTCTTATACCCTAAAAACATCAGGGGGAGCCACGAAACCACTTTTCCACCGCCGCAACCTTCTGTACCCATGAGATCCCATCTGGGGACCTTTTCCCGCGATCTGCCGGAGGGGGATTCGATCACGGAGGGCTTCTACATCAACACCATAGCCTCTCCCATGATGTGTGAGTAGTTTACCACAGACCTTCGGGTCCATAGTTATTAGCTAGATGGCTTCTTATCTCTCTTTGGATCTCAATACAAAGTTCTCCTTGATGTTCTTGGAGATCTATTCGATGTAATTCTTTTTGCGGTGTGTTTGCCGAGATCTGATGAATTGTGGGTTTATGATTAAGATTATCTATGAACAATATTTGATTCTTCTCTGAATTCTTATATGCATGATTTGATATCTTTGCAAGTCTCTTCGAATTATCAGTTTGATTTGGCCTACTAGATTGACCTTTCTTACAATGGGAGAAGTGATTAGCTTTGGGTTCAATCTTGCGATGCCCTTTCCCACTGACAGCATGGGCAGCAAGGCACATATTGTATTGTTGCCATCGAGGATAAAAATATGGGGTTTATATCATATTGCTTGAGTTTATCCCTCTACATCATGTCATCTTGCCTAATGCGTTACTCTGTTCTTATGAACTTAATACTCTAGATGCATGCTAGATAGCGGTTGATGTGTGGAGTAATAGTAGTAGATGCAGAATCGTTTCGGTCTACTTGACACGGACGTGCCTATGTTCATGATCATGCCTAGATATCATCATAACTTTGCACGTTTCTATCAATTTCTCGGTAGTAATTTGTTCACCCACCATAATATATGCTATCTTGAGAGAAGACACTAGTGAAACCTATGGCCCCCGGGTCTACTTTACATCATATAAGTTTCCGATCTATAATCCTAGTTTACTATTTATTTTGCAATCTTTACTTTTGAATCTATACAACAAAAATACTAAAAATATTTATCTTATTATCTTTATCAGATCTCACCTTCGTAAGTGACCGTGAAGGGATTGACAACCCCTTTATCGTGTTGGTTGTGAGGTTCTTGTTTGCTTGTGCAGGTTCTAGGCAACTTGCGTGTAGTCTCCTACTGGATTGATATCTTTGTTCTCAAAAACTGAGGGAAATACTTATGCTACTTTGCTGCATCACCCTTTCCTCTTCAAGGGAAAACCAACGCATGCTCAAGAGGTAGCAATAAGGATTTCTGGAACCGTTGCCGGGGAGATCTATGCCCAAGCCAAGACATACCAAGTACCCATCACAAACTCTTATCCCTTGCATTACATTATTTTCCATTTGCCTCGCGTTTTCCTCTCCTCCACTTCACCCTTGCCGTTTTATTCGCCCTTCTTTCGTTCGTCTCTTGCCGCTTGCCTTTTGTGTGTTCATTCTTAGTTCGTTTTGTTGCCAGCATGTCTGAAACTAGGGAGGTTATCATTGAAAAGGATAATAGTAACGATGGGGGGAACGTTGATGCTTTTGATTATCCTCATGAAGAACCTACTATTTTACACACTAAAAAGTTTCGGATCGGTAGTGGTAATATTATTGGAAAAGAAGTTATTCATGATTTCTTTACTTGCGTCGGTGCTTTGTGTCGTGGTTCTAAGTCTGACAGTAGAATGGGGGGTAGGAATGTAGAGGCAAGATCTTAGCTATGAAGGAGTTATACACGGGAATTTTACGAGTTCAGGCCCTTCCCGGAGGAAGTAACAGCCCTACGTCTCGGAGCCCGGAGGTGGTCGACTGGATTATATGCGTGTGTGTTACAGAAAGTGCGAACCCTTGTCCCTGAGGAGGGGGGTGGCTTATATAGAGTTTGCCAGACCCCTCCCGCCCTCAGTTACAAAGGGTTTAAGGTGCATAAAGATGGAGACGTTACTGGTAACGCCTGTAATAAAAGTATATAATGACCATTAAGGCTATGACTTAAATCCCGGCCGTTGCAGAGTGGAGTGGCTCTAGATCTTCTGGTAGTCGAGTGGTGGTCCATACGGTCGAGTGTCTTCAAGACTGTCGAGTGGAACATGGCTTCATGGTCGAGTGGATGATGATTTTTCTTCGACTGCTTCTGGTTCTTTTAGAGATGTCCTTGGGGAGGGTATCTTGGACAGATCCATGACCCTACCCTAGGCACATGGCTTCATCATTAGCCCCCGAATGGATCAGGGTTTGAGTGAGGAAGGAGTTGAGAATGCTTCCGACTCATTTTCGTTGTTATGGATATATCTTGTTCGGGATCAATGAACTGAGGTGATGACACCAACTTATTTTTCAGTCGCCTTGGTCCATTCTTAGTTTTTTGTCGAGTGAACTTTTACTGAAAAGCTTCGAGTGATGATGCGGAGGATGCCTTCCATCTGAAAAGTTGTTCTGCTGTCCGCGGAATTTGCGGGATTCGAATTTTGGGAAGCGCGCCGGGCGGGGGAGGCCGTGGTAATCGGGGCGGATTAGGCAGGTCGCCTCGATCCCCATGCCACCTTTTTTGCCACATATCGCGCGCGTGACTGTTGCGGGATTTGATGAGATCGTCCGGGCCTACAAGTCAGTCACTCTGAAGTATCCTTATAAAAGGCACCGGACCGAGCTTTTGAACAGTGCGCCCTCATTGTCCTTCTTCTTCCTCAGATTTCTTCGCTACCTCTGCTTCCGTTCTTGGCGTCGTAGCTCCGCTTGGACTCGATTCACTGCCATGGGGAAGGAGAAGATGGTGGTGCTCGAGCGCGCAAAGACCGCGACGGCGAAGGCAAAAGGGAAGCGGACCAGCCGAGGTGGATCCTCGTCAAGGTCCGGCCTGCCGCTGGGCTGGATCCAGGGCGATTGGATCCGCTCGACGATTAGCCAGAACGACCTCGACGATCTGGTGGAGGGGGGACTGATCCCCCACGAGTTGGCGCGGCTCCCGGGGAACGAGACTGAGCCGTGGCCGCGGGAGGGTGAGTGTGTTCTCCTCGCCACTCACGTCGACCGCGGATTTTCTTTGCCTCCCCACCCTTTCTTTCGTGGTTTTCTGAATTTCTTCGGGGCTCAACTCCACCACTTTATTCCAAACACTATCGTGTACCTTGCTGTCTTTGTGTCGATGTGCGAAAATTTCTTGGGTTGCCGGCCGCACTGGGGTCTCTTCAAGCACATATTCACATGTCGCTCCCAGTCGGTCAAGAAGGCCAACTCGAGTGACGAGAGGACGCACGTGATACGGATGTTTGGGGGCCTCGGAATCCAAATGAGGAACAAGAGCACCTTCCCAGCTATGATCCTTCCCGACTCGGTCCGGGGCTGATAGTCGACCTGGTTTTACTGCAAGGACCAGCCGACCCCGGGTCAGTCGACCGGACTTCCTCCCTTTTATTTGGACCGAGTGGCTCCTCCTTGAGGGTGATCCCAGAAGAAAAGGCGCAAGTGAAGGTGTTGGTCGAGTGGGTTGTCCAACTCATCTGTGACAGAGTGACTGGCATGGACCTGCTGGAGGTCTTTCTCAGTCGACGCATCCAACCACTTCAAGCCCGTGACCATCGGATGTGGATGTACTCGGGACTCGAGGACTCCACTCGGATCCACCCGGAGGACGTTAGTGAAGACACGGTGGAGAAGTGGGTGAGAGGAATCACCGGCAACAAAGATAATCCCCGGGGGTCTAGGAAGGTGATTCCATTCGACCATTCACGCCAGCCGGAACAGGTATGATTCTGCTTTGTCAAGTATCTTCTCGATTCACTATGTAACACCTTGTTGACGGTCGACTGTATTTCTTTCGTTCATTGTATTTTCAGGCTCTTATTGATATGTACTCGATGCCCAATGGAGTGCCGGAGCAAGACGTCAAGGAAGGGGCGAGCGGGGGCGAGAGTGGCGAGTGGCACTCGGATGTAGAGGAGGACGAGGAGAGCGACGACTCGAGTGATGATGAGGAGGTTGACTTGCCTCCTCGTAGAGAGAGAAGATCCAAGCACGCTCAAGACCCGGCGAGCACCCTGGTCCTGGCGGCTGCACCGACTGGGCCATCTTCGAAGCGCCCTCGGACATCTTCGCCAGCGCTGACTGAGAAGATATCGAAACAGCCCAAGATTGTGCCGCCTCCTGCGCCAAAAGCATCAAAAGCCACCTCCTCTAAACCACCGAAGGCATTGCCTAGAATCAAAGTGACCGTCCCCACCATCTCCGGGTAAGCAACATAACGTAACCGACTGAATGTTGACATTGTAGTGCTGCTACATCTGGAACTTCTTCCTACCAATATCGAGATGAGGAGATGGGAGACGCGGTTACCTCCAACCCAGGTAAAAACTCTTATGATCTTGTTCTTGATTACTTGGTCGATTAAATTCTAGCGATTCACTTGGGATCGACTGATTTCTCTGCAGCTCCACCCAACGTCATCGATCTTCTAGATGATGATGAAGATGTGGCCCCTAGGCCCAGAAAGAACAAAAAAGTAGCAGCTGGCAAGACGTCTCAGCAGGGACCGACGACCACACCAACCGCCCGGCAATCTGAAGACACAGGCGGGGCCTCTGTAACTTTTGATGTACCATTGTCGAGTGAGCGCCCTGCACTGTCGATTGAACCGGTGTTCCCTTCAGTCGTCCAACCTCACGCTTCGGAGCTCCAAGCTGCCGCACCTGGGTCGTCTGCCCCCTTCTTCACCAACTACCATGTTTCGGAAAACCAGTCGGACGCGGCTGCGGAAGCCATCCGTCAGGCTAACATGATGATGGAGCGGATGAAGATGGTGCACGAGCATAGCCAGGCTGCTTACGACACCAGTGCTACTCTCCGGGCCAATGTCCAGGTAAGTAAACTTTCGACTGACCTTGTTCTATTAGGATATGCTACCCGAAATATTTTCTTTCATACAATCTCTTATTGTTTGTGTCGAACCTGTACACCCACTGGGTGTTTTTTTGTCTTTGGTATTTGCGCTCTTCCACTCGGTCTGGGCGAGTAGGATCTGAACCGGTGGGGGCATGCTAAGTGCACCCACTGGGTGTAGTCCCCGAGACCGCAGTCGACTGCGGGCAGTCGGCGGGGGTCTAAGTGAATTTTTAAGTTTTGTTCACTCGGAAGTAAATAACCTTTGATCTTGTTGATTGACACGTTTTTTACCTCCTGCAGAAATCTTGTTCTCTCATTTCTAAGTTTGCCGAGTGTGAGGAGAAGCAGAGGCAACTCAACCTTGACTTGGAGTTGGCCCGACAAAAGTTGAAGAAAGCCGAAGATGAAGCTGCTGGTATGGAAGGTAGCTGCTTGTCGACTGTTCACGTTGATCATCTTTTAAGATATTTCTTTGATCTCTTGTTTGATCTGATTGCTTCTTTTGCAGAGAAAATGAGGTTGGCTCTGGAGAAGAAGGACTTGGACCTTGCAGCTGCACAGAAGGAAGCTCAAGACAAGACTGTCCTTGCAGACCAGAAGCTGGCTTCGATCGGAGCGTTGGAAGGGGAGGTGAACAAGCTGAAGTCCTGTCTCAATGAGTGTAACCGAGAAGTAAGTCGTCTGAAGAAGGATAAGATTGCCCTAAATGAGAAGCTGGAGTCTGCAGTCTGCAAGAGAAATGACATGGAAGCCTATCTGAGAACTCTTGCCAAGAAGCTCTATCTTATGCTAGAAGGTACTCCTTTTAACCCGACTGCTTTGCTGCTTCCAAGTTAATCCTGTCCAGTCGACTCACTAACTCTTTGACTGCAGAATTCTGCCAAAACTTTGACGAGGAAACCGGAAGGATCGAAACTGGTCTAGACCCAATCATTTCTCCGGTTTGCGACGAGACTGCCATGAATGTGCTTCGACTGGAATCCCGTGTTGCCAGCATCACAAGTTACCTCGCGCGTCTGAAGGTGGCAGTTTCACAGATCGACTCATCACTCTGGACAGGGGCGACACTTCAAAATGACCTGGAATCTTTGATGGCTCGGCTCAACGAGATTCTTGGTCGAGTGCAAGAATGGAAGAAGTCCTCTGCCCGGTGTGGTGCTGACGTGGCGTTGTCCTTGGTCAGAGTCCACTGCAAGGAAGCTCGTGAAGACAAGCTGGCGGCGATCAAGGTCGCCAACACCAAAAGTCACGACTTCCAGTCCTTTATGGAGACTTTCATCGCTGCTACCACTCGGATCACAGATGGAATCGACTTGGATGAATTCGTCGAACCCACCAGCCCTCCTCCTGCCGAGTGAACAAACTATGAGATTTAAACCTGTCTTAAATTTGCCTCGGAATGCTGAGTGGTTGTTGTAACCATTAAACTCCTTCGGGCTTGATGCTCGAATACTTTTGATTTGTCTCTTGGAACTTTAGGATTTATCCGAACTTGGTTTATCTCCGAATATGTTTGCGTTTGCCTTCTAGTGGACTTTGTTCTTCACTCAAATAATCTTTGTGCTTGAGATGTAGCTCTGAGGTGGTGACTCTAGTTGACCTGCACCTCGTCGTCCTTACGGATAGGAATGGAGCACACATTGTACTTGTGGAGTAACTCTGAAGGAGAAGGTTGCAGTCGACCTGCACCTCGTCGTCCTTGCGGATAGGAATGGAGCGCGCATTGTACTTGTGGCGTAGCTCCGAAGGAGAAGGTTGCAGTCGACCTGCACCTTGTCGTCCTTGCGGATAGGGATGGAGCGCATTGTACTTGTGGCGTAGCTCCGAAGGAGAAGGTTGCAGTCGACCTGCACCTCGTCGTCCTTGCGGATAGGGATGTGTTTCAAACTTAGGCGAGTACTGGACTACAGCTAAGCCCCCGAGTGGGAGGGTTGCTCTCCACTCGGTAGGATTTTTCAAACTTAGGCAAGTACTGGACTGCAGCTAAGCCCCCGAGTGGGAGGGTTGCTCTCCACTCGATAGGATTTTTCAAACTTAGGCGAGTACTGGACTGCAGCTAAGCCCCCGAGTGGGAGGGTTGCTCTCCACTCGATAGGATTTTTCAAACTTAGGCGAGTACTGGACTGCAGCTAAGCCCCTGAGTGGGAGGGTTGCTCTCCAATCGATAGGATTTTTCAAACTTAGGCGAGTACTGGACTGCAGGTAAGCCCCCGAGTGGGAGGGTTGCTCTCCACTCGGTAGGATTTTCAAACTTAGGCGAGTATTGGACTGCAGCTAAGCCCCCGAGTGGGAGGGTTGCTCTCCACTCGGTAGGATTTTACAAACTTAGGCGGGTACTGGACTGCAGCTAAGCCCCCGAGTGGGAATGTTTCTCTCCACTCGGTAGGATTTTACAGACTTAGGCGAGTACTGGACTGCAGCTAAGCCCCCGAGTGGGAGGGTTGCTCTCCACTCGGTAGGATTTTTCAAGCTTAGGCGAGTACTGGACTGCAGCTAAGCCCCCGAGTGAGAGGGTTGCTCTCCACTCGGTAGGATTTTACAAACTTAGGCAAGTACTAGACTGCAGCTAAGCCCCCGAGTGGGAGGCTGGCTCACCACTCGGTAGGTTGTTTGAAAACTTAGGCGAAACGGATTCACAGCTAAGTCACCCACTGGGGGTTTTCAAACGTAAACAAAAGCAACAACAATCGTGCCAGAGGACTGTAAAGCTCTTGTATTTGATAAACAAATTACAAAGGTACTTCTTATTACACTTTATTTGAACGAGTACTTAAGTATAAAAGGGGCAGAGCAGCTCCTCATTCCAAGCTCGTGGCTCGTCTTTCTGATGCTCGACACTGTAAAGATGGTATGCTCCATTGTGGATAACTCTAGTGATGATGAAGGGGCTTTCCCAAGCAGGGGCGAGCTTGTGTGGCTTCTGTTGATCCACTCGAAGAACCAAGTCTCCCTCTTGAAAGGCTCAATCCCTCACGTTTCTGGCGTGGAATCGACGCAAGTCTTGCTGATAAATGGTCGACCGGATCAAGGCCATCTCTCTTTCCTCCTCTAAGAGATCGACTGGATCTTGCCGGTCCTGTTCTGCTTCTTCTTCAAAGAAGATCTCAACTCGGGGTGCGTTGTGGAGCAGGTCACTTGGTAGAACAGCTTCGGCTCCATAGACCAAAAAGAAAGGAGTTCGTCTAGTCGACCGATTAGGAGTTGTCCTCAAACCCCAAAGAACTGATGGAAGTCCATTGACCCAAGCGCATGCTGCGTGTTTGAGATCACGCATCAGTCGGGGTTTCAGTCCTTTGAGAATTAGGCCATTTGCTCTTTCTGCTTGTCCATTCGACAGCGGGTGAGCGACTGAAGCATAGTCGACTCATGTGCCTTGAGAAGCGCAGAAAGCTCTAAACTCATCAGAATCGAAGTTCGACCCGTTGTCAGTGATGATGCTATGTGGAACTCCATATCTGAATGTCAATTCTCTGATAAAACTAACAGTGGTGCTGGCTTCAAGATTCTTGATAGGTTTAGCTTCAATCCATTTGGTAAACTTGTCGACTGCTACGAGCACATGAGTGAAGCCGCTCCTACCAGTTCTCAGTGGTCCAACCATATCCAATCCCCAAACAGCAAAGGGCTAGATGAGGGGAATGGTCTTCAGGGCTGACGCTGGCTTGTGAGACATGTCAGAGTAAAACTGGCAGCCTTCACATCTGTCGACTATATCTTTCGCCATTTCATTTGCTTGTGGCCAATAAAATCCGGCTCGGTATTCTTTAGCCACGATGGCCCGAGAGGACGCACGGTGACCATAGGTCCCCGAGTGGATGTCGTTGAGGATCATTCGACCTTCTTCTCACGTTATGCATTTCTGACTGGCTCCAATCACGCTTTCCATGAACAGTTGTCCTCTTATCACAGTAAAGGCCTTGGATCGACGGATGATCTGCCGAGCCTCTTCTTCGTCCTCTGGGAGTTCCTTCCTAAGGATGTTCGCAATGTATGGCAATATCCAGTCAGGATTAATGACCAGAACCTCCATGATTAGATCGACCACGGCTAGGACCTTGACTTCAGTCGGATCTGTGGCGCTCTTAGGCTGCGGGGGCTCTTTAGTGAAAGGATCTTCCTGAACTGTCGGTGTATGAATATGTTCCAAAAACACATTGCTGGGAATGGCTTCTCTCTTGGAACCTATCTTTGCCAAATCATCGGTTGCTTGATTTTTCAGACGGGGTATATGATGGAGCTCTAACCCCTCAAACTTCTTTTCCAACTTCCTCACTGCATTGCAGTAACCAGTCATAGCTGGGCTTCTAACATATCATTCTTTCATCACTTGATTGACCACCAAATCTGAGTCGCCGTAAACCATGAGGCGACGGACGCCGAGTGAAATGGCCATACGTAATCCATATAGGAGTGCTTCATATTCTGCTTCATTATTGGAGGAATCAAAGTGAATCTGGAGGACGTATCTGAGCTTGTCTCCTCGGGGGGATACCAGTACCACCCCAGTACCAGAACCATTCAGCATCTTGGATCCATCAAAGAACATGGTCCAGTGCTCCAAGTGAACTTGAGTCAGCAGTTGTTGTTCGATCCACTCGGCGAGGAAATCTGCCACTGCTTGGGACTTGATAGCTTTATTTGCCTCAAACTTGATATCTAAGGGAAGGAGTTCAATCGCCCATTATGCCACTCGACCAGTTGCATCTCTGTTGTGCAGAATCTCCAACAATGGAGCGTCGCTGACGACTGTAACAGAGTGATCAGAGAAATAGTGTGCAACCTTCTTCGTGGTCATGTAAATCCCATAAACAAGCTTATGATAGTGTGGATATCTTTGCTTTGATGGGGTCAAAACTTCAAAGACATAGTATACTGGGTGCTGAACTTTGTAGGCTTTTTCTTCTTCTTCCCTCTCGACCGTAAGTACTGTACTGACAACTTGTCCAGTGGCTGCAATGTAAAGCAGTAAAGGCTCTTTGTTGATTGGAGCAGCAAGCACCGGCTAGGTGGAAAGCAGGGCTTTAAGCTCTGCAAATGCTGCATCAGCTTCGGGAGTCCACTCGAACTTATCTGACTTCTTCATCAGTCGGTAAAGAGGCAGTGCCTTTTCACCGAGGCGAGAAATGAATCAACTTAGGGCGGCCAGACAACCAGTAAGCTTCTGGACATCGTGCACACGCACAGGGCGTTTCATCCGGAGTATGGCACCCACTTTCTCTGGGTTAGCGTCTGTCGGATTTCGGGTTCCGGCAGACCCTTGAGGTTCGAACACTGGGGTGCGCGTGGAGATCTCGCTTCCTACCTACCTGCACCCCTCCGCCTCGCTAAGATCTAACTAGGGAAAGAACAACACAAGAGACACGAGGTTTATACTGGTTTGGGCCACCATTGTGGTGTAATACCCTACTCCAGTGTGTGGTGTGGTGGATTGCCTCTTGGGCTGATGACGATGAACAATACAAGGAAGAACAGCCTCGCGGGGGTCTATTCTTGGCTGGGGCAATGAACTGCTGGGAGGAGTTCAGTCACCTTTCTCTCTCTCTCTCTCTCTCTCTCTCTCTCTCTCTCTCTCTCTCTCTCTCTCTCTCTCTCTCTCTCTCTCTCTCTGATCGAACCCCTCTCTAAAGAACCTCCTGTCCAGAACCCCCTTTGCTCTGTGGGTGGCTAGTCCTATTTATAGAGGCCCTGGTCCTCTTCCCAAATATCGAGCGCGAAGGGAGCCAACAATGGCGGGCTAATTTGAAGGGGGACAGCTAGTACTAGCTACCCTGACAAAAGTAGTCTACGCTTGCGCAAAGCTCTGGTGGTGACGCCGTCTTGGGCTCCACGATGACCTCCGTCTTGCAGTCCTTCTGGTCTTGGTCTTGTTGCACCGAAATGGCAACCTTTGCCTGATGCCTCGGTACTCCGCGCCTGCGCTTGCCCCCTTTGCACCAAAGAGGAAAGGAGGACACTGCGCGGGCTGGCACCCGCCTGGCGCCCTTGGTCGTCATGGCTTGCGTCACGGGCACCTCGTGAGGTACCCCGCCTTGATCTCTCCGCCTCCTCGCGAGCCAGCCTGATGATGCCGCGCCTGAGGAAGCTCCGTGTCATCCGCCCCGCGAGGGTCTTGGGTTTGTGTTCATGAAGATGGGCCGTGTTGGGCCCCCTTTTGAGCCATGCCGCAGGCCGCAGGTAGGCAAGTATGGGGACCCCCGTTCCCAGAACGCCGACAGTAGCCCCCGGGCCCAAGGCACGCCCGGACTTGGCCGTGCATGGAGGCGAAAGGGCAAGAGCGAAGCGCCGCGGGCCCTAACAGCCTGCGGCCTTGGGCGCCGCGTGGCGGTTGACTGGACGTGGGCGCCTCCACTTCCCCATGGCACCTCGGCAACTACACGGACTGGACAAATCCCTGCATGCAAAGTAGGTCATGATTACCTGCAATCGTGGAGGTCGGCGGTTGGCCTTCGCCGGCTATAAGTATGGAACAGCGCGCGCCCTTCCAGTTCATTCCTCCTTGCTTCTTCTTCTTCATGGCCCCGTCGAGGAGGTTCTCGGCCGCAGAGAAGGGGAAGGCTCGCCAGGTTGAGCCCGCCTCTCCCCCGCCCAAGCGCGGCCGAGGGCGCCCTCGCAAACATCCTGTGGCCACCACGGCAGCTCCCCACGGCCGTGGAGGCGATTTTTAGCACAGCGACGGGCAGATTGCTGCGGCCGGAGGGTGCGCTCCGGTTGCGCGTCCCCCTAGGCCGCGCTTTCACGCTCCTGAGGTGCTGCCGGAGTTCGTCGTGTGGTCGGCGGAGCCGACTAGCACCCGGCTTCCACTTCCTCGCTTCCTCCTTGGCGAGCTCCCAGCCGGCGCCCCGGGCGGCCTCTGGCTTTAGGCCGACGACTGCTGCAGCCGGGCCTCATGGGTCTCACTGGAGGTCTCCGCAGCCGGGAGCCTGGCCCTGGCCCGCGGTTGGCAGACGTTTGCCCACGCGCGTGGCCTGAGCCGTCGGTGCACCTTGCACTTCAAGTTCAACGGCGACGCCACCCTCTACGTGAGAGTGTTTGGGGAAGATGGTCGCTGCACAGGGTGCTGCCCCGAGGGCGACGACCACGGCTGGGATCCCAGCTCCGGCGATGACGGAGAGGGCAGCGCTCGCGCGGCTGGCGGCGCTCAGGGTTCCCCAAGCTTCTCCGGTTCTTCTTCAAGCGGCGACTCTTCTAGCGGTGGCCGCGGTCAGCCTCCACGCCGTCGTATCTGCTTGGGAGATGGTAGCGTGTCCGCCCGCCGTCGCGCCCCGGTGAAGCGCGAGAGGGAGTCTGCCTGAGCCCCGGAGGCAGCTCGGGTCTTCCCTGCAGGCCGGTGTGAGGCGAGCCATGCCTGATTTGCTCTTTCTTTTCCTTTTTCCTGCGTAAAAAAGACAGTAGTGTGGAGCCCCGTGGGGGCGTGTTTGGGTTATTGCTATTAATCATCGTTTTGCTTCTGTTATCGTACCTTCCGGCTACGTGCCCGCGCGTGGATAGTTCCCGGCCCCAGCCATGGGGGGCGACCGACCCAGGCCCTGTGTTTGTGTCGCGGTGCCCGTGGGGCACGGACTGGAGGGGTGCTCCTGTAATGGGCCCAGGCCGCGAACCCTTTGAACGACTAGGATAGGAACACTCGCGAGGGTGCTCGGCTGCCCTCCCCCCTCGCGAGGCCTTGCACAAGAGAAATCGAGGCAGGAGAGTGAAAAGTTGAAGAACCACAAGCCAAAGGCGGCAACAACTTCAATAAAACTTCTAATGAGAAGGAACAAGCCAACTACGGAAAGCAAATGAAAAGCCGCATCCGGCACCTAATCTAGTCTTCAACGTCTTCTCACCAGCGCGGAGCTAAGTGCTGCCACTGGGCGTGCGAGGGAGCCCCAGGGCCTGAGGCCGGCACTCCTGAGACTCCGGGGCGTGTACAACCCCAACTCATTATTACGTGAGAGTGTCACGGGCGGCGAGCTTCACTGGCGTTGGCCTTCTTCACAGGCTCCGAGCCTTTTCCAAAATGTGATAGCTTCACAGGCATTCGCCTTCTTCACAGGCTCCGGGCCTTTTCCAAAACGCGATAGCTTCACAGGCATTCGCCTTCTTCACAGGCTCTGGGACTTTTCCAAAACGCGATAGCTTCACAGGCATTCGCCTTCTTCACAGGCTCTGGGCCTTTTCCAAAACGCGATAGCTTCACAGGCATTCGCCTTCTTCACAGGCTCTGGGCCTTTTCCAAAACGCGATAGCTTCACAGGCATTCGCCTTCTTCACAGGCTCTGGGCCTTTTTAGGGGTAGAACCTCCGGAGGTGCTGGATGTTCCATGCGTTCTGGACCGGTACCCCCTCCTGAGTCTCCAAGCGTGCGGAGCCGGGCCTGGAAACATGAACAACTTTGAACGGGCCCTCCCACATGGGAGAGAGCTTGTGCAGCCCCTCCCTGGAGAGAACCCGCCTGAGCATGAGGTCTCCTACCTCAAGAGTTCTGGGGCGGATGTTGCGGCAGTGATATCGCCGCAGTGCTTGTTGGTACCTCGCCGCTCGCAGCGCGGCTTCTCGGCGACGTTCCTCCCCCAGCACGAGGTCCTGCTGCGCCTCGTTGAATGCCAGGACCCGCGCGGAGTGACGTCTGACCTCGTGAGGGAGGACCGCTTCGGCTCCGTAGACTAGGAAGAACGGGGTCTCTCCAGTCGGCTTGGTCGCGGTTGCGCGGATGGACCACAACACGGACTGAAGCTCGTCGTACCAACCTCTGTCGCAGGCCTCCAGCTTCTTCTTGAACGTCCTGGTCTTGAGGCCCCTCTGGACCTCTGTGTTGGCTCGCTCGGCCTGGCCGTTGCTTCGGGGGTGCGCCACCGAAGCATCGCATATCTGCGTTCCAAGGTTAGCACAGTATGTTTTGAAGAGGTTACTAGTGAACTGCAAACCGTTGTCCGTGATGATGCGGTTCGGCACCCCGAACCGGCTCACAATGCCCTTGATGAACTTGATCGCGGAACCCGCGGGAATGGTGCGGACAGCCTCTACTTCAGCCTACTTGGTGAACTTGTCCACGATGACGTAGAGGTAGCGGTAGCCCCCTGGCGCCCGAGGAAATGGGCCCAAGATGTCCAGCCCCCAGACTGCGAATGGCCACGAAAGGGGTATAGTCTGCAGGCCTCCTGCTGGCTAATGGATCAGCTTGGCGTGGAACTGGCAGGCCTCACAAGCTTTCACTAATTCAATGGCGTCATTGAGCGCGGTGGGCCAATAAAACCCACTGCGGAACGCCTTGCCGACGAGGGTCCGTGATGATGAATGATGTCCACAGTCTCCGCCATGTATATCTTCCAGCAGTTCCTTCCCTTGCTCCCTGGAGATGCAGCGCAGGGATACATCGTTTGGTCGCTTCCGGTAGAGCTCTCCGTCCTTGATGCAGTATGCCGTGGCCTCTCGTGCCACTCGATCCGCTTCCTCCTCCTTCTCCGGCAGGGTCCCTTGTGTTAAGTAACTCCGGAGCTCCGTGATCCAGCATCCCTCCCGAGGTTCCATTGTCAGGAGCAGGCGTGCTCCTGAGGCCGGGCCACAGGCCGGAGCTCCCCTGGCAGGTGGCTGGGGGAGCTCCTCCCGAGGCTGAGCCGTGTTTGGCATTGACGGCTGGGCTGAGGGCTTGAAGAGCCGCTCCTCGAAAACGCCAGGCTCCTGAGGTAACCACCTGGACGCCCGTTTGGCGATGTCGTCGGCCTCCTGATTGGTGCCACGGGGCACATACTGCAACTCCAACCCCCAGAACTGCTTTTCCATCCCGCGGACCTCCGCAAGGTAGGCTTCCATGTGCTCATCTTTCGGCTCGTACACCTTGTTGGAGAAATTAACAAGGAGCTGCGAATCACCCTTGATGGTGAGGCGTTTCACTCCCAGGGCAGCTGCGGCCTTCAAGCCCGCTATTAAACCTTCATACTCCGTTGTGTTGTTGGAGACCTTTTCACCTTGCTGGAAACAGAGCTGCACAGCGTAGTAGAGATTGTCCTGAGTGGGCGATATAAGCACCGCCCCAGCCCCAGCGCCATGCCTGGAGAACGCCCCATCGAAGTACATGACCCAGCCTTCTGGCGCCTCGCTTCCCGGGAAGAGGGACCGATCCTCGTCTGCCTTGAGGCCTGGTGCCTCCGTCCATTCTGCCACAAAATCTGCCAATGCTGCTCCCTTGATGACTCTGGTCATGCTGAATTCGAGCTGAAACGCTTGCAGTTCTATGTTCCACTCCGCGACCCTTCCAGCTGAGTTAGGGCTCCTGAGCACTCTCTCCAGGGGTATGACGAGACGGCCTTGATGGGGTGACCCTGAAAGTAGTGCCGCAGCTTGCGCGAGGCCACCAGTAGCGCGAGGAGGAGCTTCTGAGGCATGGGGTACCATGCCCTTGCATCCCATAACACCGTGCTGACAAAGTACACTGGGTGCTCAATGAGGTGGAGTGCGTCAGTGCTAGTGGCTCCCTTCAGAGACCATGGTGCCTCTTGAGGCAATGTGGCCCCCTGAGGCTGGCCATCTGGGAGAGGGGCCTCTTCCGCCTCCAGTGCACTCCTCTGCGGCGGCTGATCCTCCTCAACCGCGGTGGCGATTTCTGTGGGCCTTCCTTGTTCCCGTTCTGCCTTGCCCCGGGCTGCTGCCGCGGTTTTGATTCGACGCTCCTCTCTGACTGCCACCAAGGCTGCGCTGGCGGAGTAGGGAGTGGTGGCGAGGTAAAGCACCAGGGGCTCTTGAGGGCGCGGAGCCACCATGACCGGTGGGCTGGTCAGGTATCTCTTGAGATCCTAGAACGCCTTGTCGGCCTCTTTAGTCCACTCAAAGGGCCCCTTTTTCTTCATTAGCTGGAAGAAGGGCAGCGCTCGTTCCCCCAACTTGGAGATGAAGTGCCCTAGCGCGGTCACGCGCCCCGTGAGCTTCTGCATTTCTCTGAGGGTCTTTGGCGGGCTCATGTCTTCCACCGCCTTGACTTTTTCCGGGTTAGCCTCGATGCCTCGGTGGGACACGAGGAAACCCAAGAGCTTGCCCGAGGGGACTCCGAACACACACTTCTCTGGGTTGAGCCGTAGGTTCACTGCGTTGAGGCTCGCGAAGGTTTCCTCTAGGTCTTGTATCAAGGTCCTGGCCTCCCGAGACTTTACCACAATTTCATCGACGTAAGCTTCAACATTCTTCCCGAGCTGCGGGCCCAAAGTGATGTGCATGAGCCGCTGAAAGGTCGCCCCTGTGTTACGCAGCCCGAATGGCATGCATGTGTAGCAGTACACCCCACACGGGGTTAGGAAGGCTGTCTTTTCGACATCTTCTACTGCCATCTTGATCTGGTGATACCCAGAGAAGGCATCCAAGAAGCATAGCAGGTCGCATTCCGCGGTGGAATCGACGATCTGGTCGATGCGGGGGAGCGGGAACGGATCTTGCGGGCATGCCTTGTTGAGGTTGGTGAAGTCGACACACATGCGCTCCTTCCCTCCCTTCTTTGGCACGACGACAGGGTTGGCCAACCAATCCGGGTATCAGACCTCGCGAATGACCCCAGCGGCTTCTAATTTGTGGGTCTCTTGGACGATGAAGGCCTACTTTTCTGTGGACTGCCGCCTGGCCTTCTGCTTCACAGGGCGCACGTTGGGGCACACGTTGAGGTGATGTTCGATTACACTCCTAGGGATCCCTGCCAACTGGTCAGGCTCCCAAGCGAATACCTTCTTGTTTGCGCGCAGGAACCCAACCAGGGCCTCCTCCTGCTCGGGTTTGAGGTTGGCTCCTATGGTGAAAGTGGCGTTAGTGGACCCGTCCTTAGCGACGGGTATCTGCTTGGTTTCTGCCTTGTCTTGGGTGAACAACTGTTTCTTCTTGGCGGGTGCAGCCCCCTTGGGCTCGGGGGTCTCCAAGTCAGCGGGCTGTGCCGACGCCGCCGTCTTGAAGGCGAGCTTGAGCACCCGCAGCGCGTCTCCGGTGTCCCCGTGCACGGTGAGGACACAGCTGCTCCCGGGCATCTTCATGAGGTTGTACGCCGGGTGCGTCGCGGCCATGAACTGGGCCAGCGCTGGGTAGCCGAGGATGGCGTTGTAGGGGAGGCCGATGGGGGCGATGTCGAAGTCGACCAGCTCCGTGCGGAAGTTATTGTAGGTGCCGAAGGTTACTGGGAGCCGGATCTATCCCAAGGAGCTGGATGATCCGCCCCCAACGCCTGAGAAGGGCCGACTGGGTTGCAGCCGTTCCAGGGGTATGCAGAGGAGATTGAAGGCCTCGACCGAGAGCACGCTGAGGCCCGCACCGCCATCAATGAGAGTTCTGGTGATGACCACCTGGCAGATGGTGGGGGTGCACAGCATGGGGAGCGCACCCGAGCAGGCCGAGTTGGAGGGGCAGTCCTGTGAGCTGAAGGTCAGGCCAGTCTCAGGCGCCGCCCGGTTCGGGAGAGCCCCCTGCCACGTGGAAGCGGCGCTGACCCGGCGGATGAATGCTTGACGTGGTGACTTGTAGGCGGCGCCTGCGAGCCGCCCAGGAGGGCCGCAACGACCGGGGGTGTTGGTGCAGCGCGATGGGCGGGGAAGAGGCTGCGGGGCTCTTCCCGTGAGGCCACGGAGGCTACCGGCAGGTGGAGCAGCCATGTGCACGGAGCACCGGTGAGGGCCATGGGGAGCCAGTTGGCCACGACCCTATTGTCACCTTTGGCTTCGAGGAGGGCCTCCTCGCTCGCCAGCAAGAAGGCCAGCGGATCTGTCACGCCGCCGGAGCGTGGCGGTGTCGTTGGCTTGAACTTCTCCGGCCACCGTACCCGTTGCCCGGCTGGGGCCAGGGCTCGGAGCCCCCTGGCCCCCGAGCTGGTGCCGGTGGCCGGAGCGGGCGACGCGCTACTCATCGCGAGGCAGGCCATGGTGGTGGCGGAAGAGAAAACTCTGGCGCACCCCTACCTGGCGCGCCAAATGTCGGATTTCGGGTTCCGGCAGACCCTTGAGGTTCGAACACTGGGGTGCGCACGGAGATCTCGCTTCCTACCTGCCTGCACCCCTCCGCCTCGCTAAGATCTAACTATGGAAAGAACAACACAAGAGACACGAGGTTTATAATGGTTCGGGCCACCGTTGTGGTGTAATACCCTACTCCAGTGTGTGGTGGGGTGGATTGCCTCTTGGGCTGATGACGATGAACAATACAAGGAAGAACAGCCTCGCGAGGGTCTATTCTTGGCTGGGGCAATGAACTGCTGGGAGGAGTTCAGTCACCTTTCTCTCTCTCTCTCTCTCTCTCTCTCTCTCCCTCTCTCTCTCTCTCTCTCTGATCGAACCCCTCTCTAAAGAACCTCCTATCCAGAACCCCCTTTGCTCTTGTTGGAAATATGCTCTAGAGGCAATAATAAATTGATTATTATTATATTTCCTTGTTCATGATAATCGTTTATTATCCATGCTAGAATTGTATTGATAGGAAACTCAGATACATGTGTGGATACATAGACAACACCATGTCCCTAGTAAGCCTCTAGTTAACTAGCTTGTTGATCAATAGATGGTTATGGTTTCCTGACCATGGACATTGGATGTCGTTGATAGCGGGATCACATCATTAGGAGAATGATGTGATGGACAAGACCCAATCCTAAGCATAGCACAAAGATCGTGTAGTTCGTATGCTAAAGCTTTTCTAATGTCAAGTATCATTTCCTTAGACCATGAGATTGTGCAACTCCCGGATACCGTAGGAATGCTTTGGGTGTACCAAACGTCACAACGTAACTGGGTGACTATAAAGGTGCACTACAGGTATCTCCGAAAGTGTCTGTTGGGTTGGCACGAATCGAGACTGGGATTTGTCACTCCGTGTGACGGAGAGGTATCTCTGGGCCCACTCGGTAGGACATCATCATAATGTGCACAATGTGATCAAGGAGTTGATCACGGGATGATGTGTTACGGAACGAGTAAAGAGACTTGCCGGTAATGAGATTGAACAAGGTATCGGGATACCAACGATCGAATCTCGGGCAAGTATCGTACCGATAGACAAAGGGAATTGTATACGGGATTGATTAAGTCCTTGACATCGTGGTTCATCCGATGAGATCATCGTGGAACATGTGGGAGCCAACATGGGTATCCAGATCCGCTATTGGTTATTGACCGGAGAACGTCTCGGTCATGTCTGCATGTCTCCCGAACCCGTAGGGTCTACACACTTAAGGTTCGATGACACTAGGGTTATAAAGGAAGTTTGTATGTGGTTACCGAATGTTGTTTGGAGTCCCGGATGAGATCCCGGACATCACGAGGAGTTCCGGAATGGTCCGGAGGTAAAGATTTATATATAGGAAGTCCTGTTTTGGTCACCGGAAAGGTTTCGGGGTTTATCGGTAATGTACCGGGACCACCGGGAGGGTCCCGGGGGTCCACCAAGTGGGGCCACCAACCCCGGAAGTTTGCGTGGGCTAAGTGTGGGAGGGGACCAGCCCCAGGTGGGCTGGTGCGCCCCCCCCCCCCCAAAGGGCCCAAGGCGCCTAAGAGGTGGAAAGGGGGCAAACCCTAAGGGGGTATGGGCCTTAGGGCCCATATAGCTGCGCCTCCCTCTCCTCCCCTTTTGGCCGCCTCACCTTTCCCATCTAGGGCTGCCGCCCCCCCTAGGGGTGGGAACCCTAGAGGGGGCGCACCCTCCTCCCTCTCCCCTATATATAGTGAGGCCTAGCGGCTGCCCATAACACACGATCTGATCTCTGCCTGTTGGTGCAGCCCTCCCTCTCTTTCTCCTCATATCCCGTGGTGCTTGGCGAAGCCCTGCAGGATTGCCACGCTCCTCCATCACCACCACGCCGTTGTGCTGCTGCTGGATGGAGTCTTCCTCAACCTCTCCCTCTCTCCTTGCTGGATCAAGGCGTGGGAGACATCATCGGGCTGTACGTGTGTTGAATGCGGAGGTGCCGTCCGTTCGGCACTAGGATCATCGGTGATTTGGATCACGACGAGTACGACTCCATCGACCCCGTTCACTTGAACGCTTCCGCTTAGCGATCTACAAGGGTATGTAGATGCACTCTCCTTCCCCTCGTTGCTAGTCTCTTCATAGATAGATCTTGGTGACACGTAGGAAAATTTTGAATTTCTACTACGTTCCCCAACAGTGGCATCATGAGCTAGGTCTATTGCGTAGATTCTATGCACGAGTAGAACACAAAGTAGTTGTGGGCGTTGATTTTGTCAATTTACTTGCCGTTACTAGTCTTATCTTGATTCGGCGGCATTGTGGGATGAAGCGGACCGGACCAACCTTACACGTACTCTTATGTGAGACCGGTTCCACCGACTGACATGCACTAGTTGCATAAGGTGGCTGGCGGGTGTCTGTCTCTCCCACTTTAGTCGGATCGGATTCGATGAAAAGGGTCCTTATGAAGGGTAAATAGCAATTGACATATCACGTTGTGGTTTTGCGTAGGTAAGAAACGTTCTTGCTAGAAACCCATAGCAGCCACGTAAAACATGCAAACAACAATTAGAGGACGTCTAACTTGTTTTTGCAGGGTATGCTATGTGATGTGATATGGCCAAAGGATGTGATAGATGATATATGTGATGTATGAGATGATCATGTTCTTGTAATAGGAATCACGACTTGCATGTCCATGAATATGACAACCGGCAGGAGCCATAGGAGTTGTCTTTATTTATTTATGACCTGCGTGTCAACATAAACGTCATGTAATTACTTTACTTTATTGCTAACTGTTAGTTGTAGTAGTAGAAGTAATAGTTGACGAGATAGCTTGAAGAAGACACGATGATGGAGATCATGGTGTCATGCCGGTGACAAAATGATCATGGAGCCCCAAGATGGAGATCAAAGGAGCTATATGATATTGGCCATATCATGTCACTACTATTTGATTGCATGTGATGTTTATCATGTTTATACATCTTATTTGCTTAGAACGACGGTAGTAAATAAGATGATCCCTCATTAAAATTTCAAGAAAGTGTTCCCCCTAACTGTGCACCGTTGCGACAGTTCGTTGTTTCAAAGCACCACATGATGATCGGGTGTTTGATCCTAACGTTCACATACAATGGGTGTAAGACAGATTTACACATGCGAAACACTTAGGTTGACTTGACGAGCCTAGCATGTGTATAGACATGGCCTCGGAACACAGAAGACCGAAAGGTCGAGCATGAGTCGTATGGTAGATACGATCAACATGAAGATGTTCACCGACGTTGACTAGTCCGTCTCACGTGATGATCGGACACGGCCTAGTTGACTTGGATCATGTAATCACTTAGATGACTAGAGGGATGTCTATCTGAGTGGGAGTTCATAAGATGAACTTAATTATCCTGAACATAGTCAAAAGGATATGGCGTAGCTCGCATTTCAGTTCTACTGTTTAGATATGTTCCTAGAGAAAATTTAGTTGAAAGTTGATAGTAGCAATTATGCGGACTAGGTCCGTAAACTGAGGATTGTCCTCATTGCTTCATAGAAGGCTTATGTCCTTAATACACCGCTCAGTGTGCTGAACCTCAAACGTTGTCTGTGGATGTTGCAAACATCTGACATACACATTTTGATGACTACATGATAGTTCGGTGCGTAATGCTAAATGGTTTAGAGTTGAGGCACCATAGACGATTTCGAAACGTCGCGGAACATATGAGATGTTTCGAGGACTGAAATTGGGATTTCAGTTTAGTGCCCACGTCAAGAGGTATGAGACCTCTGACAAGTTTACTAAGCCTACAAACTAAGCGAGAAAAGCTCAATCGTTGAGCTTGTGCTCAGATTGTCTGAGTACCACAATCACTTGAATCGAGTGGGAGTTAATCTTCCAGATAAGATAGTGATGTTTCTCCGAAATCATTACCACCAAGCTGCTAGAGCTTCGTGATGAACTATAACATATCAGGGATAGATATGATGATCCTTGAAATACTCGCGATGTTTGACACCGCGAAAGTAGAAATCAAGAAGGAGCATCAATTATTGATGGTTGGTGAAACCACTAGTTTCAAGAAGGGCAAGGGCAAGAAGGGATACTTCATGAAACGGCAATTTAACTGTTGCTCTAGTGAAGAAACCCAAAGGTTGAACCCAAACCCGACACTAAGTGCTTCTGTAATAAGGGGAACAACCACTAGAGCAGAATTACCCTAGATACTTGGTAGATGAGAAGGCTGTCGATGGAAGTATATTGGATATACATTATGTTAATGTGTACTTTACTAGTACTCCTAGTAGCACCAGGGTATTAGATACCGGTTCGGTTGCTAAATGTTAGTAACTCGAAATAAAAGCTACGGATTAAATGGAGACTAGCTAAAGGTGAGCTGACGATATGTGTTGGAAGTGTTTCCAATGTTGATATGATCAAGCATCGCACGCTCCCTCTACCATCGAGATTGGTGTTAAACCTAAATAATTGTTATTTGGTGTTTGCGTTGAGCATAGACATGATTGGATTATGTTCTATCGCAATACGGTTATTCATTTAAAGAGAATAATAGTTACTCTGTTTATTTGAATAATACCTTCAATGGTCTTACGCCTAAAATGAATGGTTTATTGAATCTCGATCGTAGTGATACACATGTTCATGCCAAAAGATATAGGATAGTAATGATAGTACCACCTACTTGTGGCACTGCCATTTAAGTCATATCGGTATAAAACGCATGAAGAAGCTCCATGTTGATGGATCTTTGGACTCACTCATTTTTGAAAGGATTGAGACATGCGAACCATGTTTGTTGGTAGATATGCATGAAGAAACTCTATATAGATGGATCGTTTGTACTCACTTGATTTTGAATCACTTGAGACATGCAAATCATACCACATGGGCAAGATGACTGAAAGCCTCGTTTTCAGTAAAATGGAACTAGAAAGCAACTTGTTGGAAGTAATACATTTTGATGTGTGCAGTCCAATGAGTGTTGAGGCGTGTAGTGGATATCGTTATGGTCTTACTTCACAGATGATTTGAGTAGATGTTGAGTATATTTACTTGATGAATCACGAGTCTGAATTATTGAAAGGTTCAAGTAATTTCAAGGTGAAGCTAAAAGATCGTCGTGACAAGAGGATAAAAGATCTACAATATGATCATAGAGATGAATATCTGAGTTACGAGTTTGGCACAGAATTAAGACATTGTGGGAATTGTTTCACAACTAATACAGCCTAGAACACCATAGTGTGATGGTGTGTCCGAACATCATAACTGCACCCTATTGGATATGATGCATACCATGATGTCTCTTATCGAATTACCATGATAGTTTATGGGTTAGGCATTAGAGACAACCACATTCACTTTAAATAGGGCACCACGTAATTCCGATGAGATGACACCGTATGAACTATGGTTTAGAGAAACCTAAGCTGTCATTTCTTAAAAGTTTGGGGATGCGACGCTTATGTGAAAAGTTTCAGGTTGATAAGCTCGAACCCAAAGCAGATAAATGCATCTTCATAGGACACCCAAAACAGTTGGGTATACCTCCCGTCTTAGATTCGAAAGCAATAAGGGATTGTTTCTAGAATCGGGTCCTTTCTCGAGGAAAAGTTTCTCTCGAAAGAATTGAGTGGGAGGATGGTGGAGACTTGATGAGGTTATTGAACCGTCTCTTCAACTAGTGTGTGGCAGGGCACAGGAAGTTGTTCCTGTGGTACCTACACCAATTGAAGTGGAAGCTTATGATAGTGATCATGAAACTTCAGATCAAGTCACTACCAAACCTCGTGGGATGACAAGGATGCGTACTACTTCAAAGTGGTACGTAATCCTGTCTTGGAAGTCATGTTGCTAGACAACAATGAACCTACGAGCTATGGAGAAGCGGTGGTGGGCCTGGATTCCGATAAATGGCTCGAGGCCATATAATCCGAGAGAGGATCCATATATGAAAACAAAGTGTAGACTTTTGCAGAACGGCTCGATGGTCGTAAGGCTGTTGAGTACAGATGGATTTTAAAAGGAAGACGGACAATGATGGTAAGTATCACCATTAAGAAAGCTCGACTTGTCATTAAGATGTTTTCTGACAAGTTCAAGGAGTTTACTACGATGAGACTATCTCACTCGTAGCGATGCTAAGAGTCCGTTGGAATTATATTAGCAAGTACTGCATTATTTATGAAATCTTGCAGATGGGATGTCAAAACATTGTTTCCTCGACGATTTTCTTAAGGAAAGGTTGTATGAGATACAACCAGAAAGTTTTGTCAATCCTGAAAAATGCTAACAAGTATGCAAAGCTCCAGCAATCCTTCTAAGGACTGGAGTAAGCATCTCGGAGTTGGAATGTATGCTTTGATGAGATGATCAAAGATTTTGGTGTATACAAAGTTTATGAGAAACTTGTATTTCCAAAGAAGTGAGTGGGAGCACTATAGAATTTCTGATGAATAAATGTTGTTGATCAGAAATGATGTAGAATTTCTGGAAAGCATATAGGGTTATTTTGAAAGTGTTTTCCAATGGAAAGCCTGGATTAAGCTACTTGAGCATTGAGCATCAAGATCTATAAGGATAGATCAAAACGCTTAATGGAACTTTCAAATGAGCACATACCTTGACATGATCTTGAAGGTGTTCAAGATGGATCAGTCAAAGAAGGAGTTCTTGCCTGAGTTGTAAGGTATGAAGTTAAGACTTAAAGCTCGACCACGGCAGAATAGAGAGAAAGGACGAAGGTCATCCCCTATGCTTAAGACGTAGGCTCTACAGTATGCTATGCTGTGTACCGCACCTGAAGTGTGCCTTGCCATGAGTCAGTCAAGGGGTACAAGAGTGATCCAAGAATGGATCACAGGACAGCGGTCAAAGTTATCCTTAGTAACTAGTGGACTAAGGAATTTTCTCGATTATGGAGGTGGTAAAAGAGTTCGTCGTAAAGGGTTACGTCGATGCAAGCTTAACACCTATCCGGATAGCTCTGAGTAGAGATACCGGATACGTATAATGGAGCAACAATTTAGAATAGCTCCAAGTAGAACAGTTGTTTGGAATAGCTCCAAATAGAGCGTGGTAGCTGCATCTAGGAGATGACATAGAGATTTGTAAAGCACACATGGATCTGAAAGGTTCAGACCCATTGACTAAAACCTCTCTCACAAGAAACATGATCAAACCTAGAACTCATTGAGTGTTAATCACATAGTGATGTGAACTAGACTACTGACTCTAGTAAACTCTTGGGTGTTAGTCACATGGCGATGTGACCTGTGAGTGTTAATCACATGGCGATGTGAACTAGATTATTAACTCTAGTGCAAGTGGGAGACTGTTGGAAATATGCTCTAGAGGCAATAATAAATTGATTATTATTATATTTCCTTGTTCATGATAATCGTTTATTATCCATGCTAGAATTGTATTGATAGGAAACTCAGATACATGTGTGGATACATAGACAACACCATGTCCCTAGTAAGCCTCTAGTTAACTAGCTCGTTGATCAATAGATGGTTACGGTTTCCTGACCATGGACATTGGATGTCATTGATAATGGGATCACATCATTAGGAGAATGATGTGATGGACAAGACCCAATCCTAAGCATAGCACAAAGATCGTGTAGTTCGTATGCTAAAGCTTTTCTAATGTCAAGTATCATTTCCTTAGACCATGAGATTGTGCAACTCCCGGATACCATAGGAATGCTTTGGGAGTACCAAACGTCACAACGTAACTGGGTGACTATAAAGGTGCACTACAGGTATCTCCGAAAGTGTCTGTTGGGTTGGCACGAATCGAGACTAGGATTTGTCACTCCGTGTGACGGAGAGGTATCTCTGGGCCCACTCGGTAGGACATCATCATAATGTGCACAATGTGATCAAGGAGTTGATCACGGGATGATGTGTTGCGGAACGAGTAAAGAGACTTGCCGGTAACGAGATTGAACAAGGTATCGGGATACCGACGATCGAATCTCGGGCAAGTATCATACCGATAGACAAAGGGAATTGTATACGGGATTGATTAAGTCCTTGACATCGTGGTTCATCCGATGAGATCATCATGGAACATGTGGGAGCCAACATGGGTATCCAGATCCCGCTGTTGGTTATTGACCGGAGAACGTCTCGATCATGTCTGCATGTCTCCCGAACCCGTAGGGTCTACACACTTAAGGTTCGATGACGCTAGGGTTATAAAGGAAGTTTGTATGTGGTTACCGAATGTTGTTTGGAGTCCCGGATGAGATCCCGGACGTCACGAGGAGTTCCGGAATGGTCCGGAGGTAAAGATTTATATATAGGAAGTCCTGTTTTGGTCACCGGAAAGGTTTCGGGGTTTATCGGTAATGTACTGGGACCACCGGGAGGGTCCCGGGGGTCCACCAAGTGGGGCCACCAACCCTGGAGGTTTGCGTGGGCTAAGTGTGGGAGGGGACCAGCCCCAGGTGGGCTGGTGCGCCCCCCACAAGGGCCCAAGGCGCCTAAGAGGTGGAAAGGGGGCAAACCCTAAGGGGGTATGGGCCTTAGGGCCCATATAGCTGCGCCTCCCTCTCCTCCCCTCTTGGCCGCCTCCCCTTTCCCATCTAGGGCTGCCGCCCCCCCCCCCCCTAGGGGTGGGAACCCTAGAGGGGGCACACCCTCCTCCGTCTCCCCTATATATAGTGAGGCCTAGGGCTGCCCATAACACGCGATCTGATCTCTGCCTGTTGGTGCAGCCCTCCCTCTCTTTCTCCTCATATCCCGTGGTGCTTGGCGAAGCCCTGCAGGATTGCCATGCTCCTCCATCACCACCACGCCGTTGTGCTGCTGCTGGATGGAGTCTTCCTCAACCTCTCCCTCTCTCCTTGCTGGATCAAGGCGTGGGAGACATCATCGGGCTGTACGTGTGTTGAACGCGGAGGTGCCGTCCGTTCGGCACTAGGATCATCGGTGATTTGGATCACGACGAGTATGACTCCATCAACCCCGTTCACTTGAACGCTTCCGCTTAGCGATCTACAAGGGTATGTAGATGCACTCTCCTTCCCCTCGTTGCTAGTCTCTCCATGGATAGATCTTGGTGACACGTAGGAAAATTTTGAATTTCTGCTACGTTCCCCAACAGCTCTGTGGGTGGCTGGTCCTATTTATAGAGGTCCTGGTCCTCTTCCCAAATATCGAGCGGGAAGGGAACCAACAATGGCGGGCTAATTTGAAGGGGGACAGCTAGTACTAGCTACCCTGACAAAAGTAGTCTACGCATGCGCAAAGCTCTGGTGGTGACGCCGTCTTGGGCTCCATGATGACCTCTGTCTTGCAGTCCTTCTGGTCTTGGTCTTGTTGCACCGAAATGGCAACCTTTGCCTGATGCCTCGGTACTCCGCGGCTGCGCTTGCCCCCTTTGCACCAAAGAGGAAAGGAGGACACTGCGCGGGCTGGCACCCGCCTGGCGCCCTTGGTCGTCATGGCTTGCGTCACGGGCACCTCGTGAGGTACCCCGCCTTGATCTCTCTGCCTCCTCGCGAGCCAGCCTGATGAGGCCGCGCCTGAGGAAGCTCCGTGTCGTCCGCCCCGCGAGGCTTGGCCCCTCGCGAGGGTCTTGGGTTTGTGTTGGTGAAGATGGGCCGTGCTGGGGCCCCCTTTTGAGCCACACCGCGGGCCACAAGCAGGCAAGTATGGGGACCCCCATTCCCAGAATGCCGACAGCGTCGATCCCTCGTTCGGAAAACAAGAAAACCGAGTAATTTTCTACCTGGTACTCCAAACGTGCACTTTGATGGATTAAGCTTGATATCATACCTTCTGAGGTTGGCAAAGGTTTCAGCAAGGTCAGCCAGTAGGTCGGAACCTTTACGTGACTTGACCACAATTTCATCCATGTATGCTTCCACATTCCGACTGATCTGAGTGAGCAAGCACTTCTGAATCATCCGCATGAATGTGGCTCCAGCATTCTTCAAACCGAATGGCATAGTGACATAACAGAAGCATCCAAATGGGGTGATGAAAGCTGTTTTTATCTCGTCGGGTCCGTACAGACGGATCTGGTGGTACCCGGAATAAGCGTCCAAAAAGGACAAACGCTCGCACCCCGCAGTCGAGTCGACTATTTGGTCGATGCGAGGGAGAGGAAAGTGATCTTTCGGGCAGGCTCGATTGATATGTTTGAAGTCGATGCACATGCGAAGTGAGTTGTCCTTCTTTGGGACCATGACAACATTACCTAACTACTCGGAGTGGTAAATCTCACGGATAAACTCAGCTGCCAGAAACCGAGCCACCTCTTCACCAATTTCCTTCCTCTTCTGTACGGCGGACCGTCGAAGATGTTCTTTGACTGGTTTCACTTTTGGGTCGACTCGCAAACGATGCTCAGCCAGTCCCCTGGGAACACCTGGCATGTCCGAAGGTTTCCATGCAAAGATGTCCCAGTTCTCACGGAGGAACTGGATGAGCGCTTCTTCCTATTTGGAGTCGAATTTTGTTGAAATGTGAGTCGGAGCAGCATTGGGATCCGTCGGGTGAATGTGAATCGACTTTGTTTCGCCAGACGACTGGAATGCTGAATCCGTGGCAGGCTTCTTGGCTCGCAAAAAATCACTCGAATATGCATTTTTTTGATATTCCTGCAATTCCACTACGGCCATCTGTGCATCGGCGATCTTTGAGCCCTTCTGGAAGCACTCTTCCGCCTTCTTCTGACTACCGGTGATAGTGATCACCCCTTTGGGACCGAGCATCTTCAATTTGAGGTACACGTAACATGGTCGGGCCATAAAACGTGCATAAGCTGGCCTGCCCAGAATAGCATGATAGGCACTCTGGAAATCCACAACTTCAAATGTCAACTTTTCTTTGCGGTAATTCTTCGAGTCACTGAACACTACATCGAGAGCGATCTGACCGAGTGATGCAACCTTCTTGCCGGGAATGACTCCATGGAAACTCATATTGCTTTCACTGAGTCTAGATATCGGAATGCCCATTCCTTTTAACGTCTCTGCATATAGTATATTCAGACCACTGCCACCATCCATCAGAACTTTAGTCAATCAAATGCCTTCGACTACTGGGTCGACCACCAGCGCTTGCCTCCCAGGGGTGGCTATGTGCACTGGGTGATCGGACTGGTCGAATGTAATGGCAATCTGAGACCACTTCAAATAACTGGGTGTCACCGGGGCGACCATGTTCACTTCCCTGTTGATGACCTTCAGTCGACTCTTGCTCTCAACATCAGCAAAAATCATCAGAGTGGAATTTACGTGGGGGTAACCATCATCGTCCTCCTCCTCATCCTCAACTTTGTCTGCTTCCTTCTCCTTTTCCTTTGGTTGTTTCTCTTGGAATTGTTGGATTAGGAGTAGACACTGTCGAGTGGTATGCTTTGGGTAAATGAAATTACCCTCTTCATTTTTCTTGGTGTGAATGTGGCATGGTAAATCCAGCACATCATTTCCATCTTGATCGTTTACTTTCTTGGGGTTCCGCGGTCCTTTGGGTTTCCCCTTGAACTTCCCTTGGGTCACGGCTAAGGCTTCACCAGGAGCGGCTGGCTCGGCCTTGCGCTTCTGCTTTCGACTGGAGTTTCCTCCTCCGGTTTCCTGGGCGACTGTTTTGTGCTTGCCACTCCTGAGCCGGTCTTCTTCTTCACCATTGGCGTACTTGGTGGCAATCTCCATCGTCCGAGTCGGAGTCATATTTCTCGTCCGACCGAACTTCATATTCAACTCTCGATACTTAACGCCTTTTTTGAAGGCACAAATTGCTTGGTGATCTGACACATTCTCCACTGCGTGGTGCAACATGATCCATCTCTGGATATAATCCCTCAAATTTCATTCGGTTTCTGAACGCAACACTGTAATTCTGTCAACCCTGCTGGCTGCTTGCAAGTGCCTTCAAACGTCCTGACAAATACTCAAGCAAGATCTTCCCAAGTATAAATACTACTAAGTGCTAACTGATTCAGCCATGCTCTGGCCGAGCCCTCCAACATCAGAGGAAGGTGTTTCATGGCCACTTCATCATTGCCGCCGCCAATCTAAACAGCCACTCGGTAGTGTTCAAGCCAAGTGTCAGGCTTGGACTCACCAGTGAACTTACTGACTCTAGTCGCCAACCTGAAGTTGGGGGGAATCACTGCAGCCCTGATGGCTCTGCTGAAGCACTCTGGACCTGGGACATGCACTCTGCTGCTGGTTGGTAGATCTCTATCATGACCTTCCCGGTGAGCTCTGTTTCTGTCGACCAAGCCCTGAACGAGAATAGATCTTGCATCAAAACCTGGCTCCCTGGGGTCGACTAGAATCCTTCGCCCGACACTGTGAGGGCGCCTGTCATCATGTTGCCGAGGCACGTATGATCCACTCCTTGGGGGTGGCGTGGGCACCCGATGACGATCATCGTGATCGAGTCGGTGATCATACTGCTAATGGTTCCTGTACTGATCTCATCGGTCTCCACGTCCCTCACGCCTCAGGGGCGATCTTGGGCTGTGAGCCGATTGGACTGTGTTTGCATCCACGGATCTACTGTGAATCCTATTCCGCAACTGAGATACTACTGTGTTCTACTCACCAGCGGCTCCAAGCAAGGCCTGGATCTGCACCAAACCCCGACCAGCTTCTGACTGGGAAGGTTGAATTAACTCCGCTATTCGGGCCACAGCTGCGAGATTCTAGATGGGAATTCGGCATACCTGAGTCGGAGGTGGAAAAGTTGACGTCGACTGGATTCAGGAGCATGCTGCCGAGCACGCTCGCCGAGTGCGTGTTGGAGGTTCTCCAGTCGAGTGCTCTCAGCCAAGTTGGCCAGGCGCGCCTCCTCCAAGGCCTGGGCCTCTGGGGTTTCTCCAACGATAGGAGTGTTAAGTGCATCCATGTTCCGGCGGCGAAGTTCTTCCCTCCGCTGCGAAGAGAGGGGTTCTGGGCGGTACTCTTTGTGAACACGCGATGGATCGCCGCCCCCATCGCCTCCGTCTTCACGGGTGAAGCCAGGAGGACTGCGTGGTCCATTGACCATCAAAACTTCCGCCACAGGGCCGCTGCTGTCGCACTCGGACGCAGTCTCTATGGAGCCGGTCGACAGATCAAACAGGCCGCAGAGAGTTTCGTCGGGCTCGATTGCCGCGACTTGGGGGTGGCCGACTAGCGAGCCACCGCATGCTTCACCCACCGCTGAAGCCTCGATCGACTGGAACGTTTGTTCCGGCGGGCTGCAGGGAGGGGGGAAGCTACAGGAGCCGACCGATATTGGGTCGATGGCTGCCGCAGGAGGACGCACGCATGAAAAGTGTGTTGCCCCACGGATGGGGAGTGCATCGACGTCGAGTAGAGCCTCCTGAAGCCAAGCGGAGTCGTTGGCGACAAACACGAGCGTGCCGAGACGGATCTCGCGGCCCTCGGTCAAACCTCCTCCTGAAATCATGATGAAGGGGATCGAAAAAATTGCAACTTCTCCAAAAAGTCGCTAAGACACCTGCCCCATGGTGGGCGCCAACTGTCATGGTTCTAAGTCTGACAGTAGAATGGGGGGGGGGGGTAGGAATGTAGAGGCAAGATCTTAGCTATGAAGGAGTTGTACACGGGAATTTTACGAGTTCGGGCCCTTCTCGGAGGAAGTAACAGCCCTACATCTCGGAGCCCAGAGGCGGTCGACTGGATTATATGCGTGTGTGTTACAAAAAGTGCGAACCCTTGTCCCTGAGGAGGGGGGTGTCTTATATAGAGTTCGCTAGACCCCTCCCGCCCTCAGTTACAAAGGGTTTAAGGTGCATAAAGATGGAGACGTTACTGGTAACGCCTGTAATAAAAGTACATAATGACCATTAAGGCTATGACTTAAATCCCGACCGTTGCAGAGTGGAGTGGCTCTAGATCTTCTGGTAGTCGAGTGGTGGTCCATACGGTCGAGTGTCTTCAAGACTGTCGAGTGGAACATGGCTTCATGGTCGAGTGGATGATGATTTTTCTTCGACTGCTTCTGGTTCTTTTAGAGATGTCCTTGGGGAGGGTATCTTGGACAGATCCATGACCCTACCCTAGGCACATGGCTTCATCACTTTGCCCACCATGAGCGGGTCTATTCTTCATAAAAGTAGTAGTCTTGCGGATGCTATATCTATGCTCGTGGTTGAACTTGAAAGACAATTTATCCACATGCATCCTTGCATACAGAGGATTTTCTAGAATTTTCTAATATTGAGCATTGTTCTGTTAAGCGAGCAGCTACCATCTTTTTAGCTCATGAGTTTAGATTTATAATAAAAGAGGCCAATGAAATTTTTGCGCATTATAGGCTGGATGCCGGTTGTCCTCCCATGGAAACAATTCTTTTCTATCAAGAAGACATAATGCGCTTACGATCTTTAGATCATGTTGCTTAAAATGAAAACCTTAGAAAAAAGGTTCCTACTCAGGTTCTAGTTGACAGGATTTCTGAACTTAATGATAATTTTGCTATCCAGAACAATGGGTCAGGTTTCTCCCTTGAACAAAGGCTCATGACTTTTTGCCAAAAGAATGCTTATAATTATGAGTTGGTTGTGCAATATGAGGGGCCAAAGAAGGAACCAATACCTCCCGAACTTGATCTTGGGGACTTTTGTCCCATTAAATTTAGCCCTTTTAATTACTTTTTCTTGCCACAAAGAAAACTTGCTGCTGAATGTAGGGAGTATGAGACGAGTTTTCGCGATTTGCCTTATCATTATCATGGCAATACCTACATCTATTCTTGTTTTTATGCCTAGCTAGGGGCGTTAAACGATAGCGCTTGTTGGGAGGCAACCCAATTTTATTTTTGTTTCTTGTTTTTTGTTCCTATTTAGTAATAAATAAATCATCTATCCTCTGTTATGATTGTGTCTTTTATGTTTTAATTAGTGTTTGTACCAAGTAAAGCCTTTAGGATCTTCTTGGATGATTGTTATTTGATCTTGCTGAAAAAAAACAGAAAGTATGCTCTCACGAGAATAATTTTCATTTTTAACCAAAGAGCGATAAAATACAGATTATAACTGAAGTAGATCAATATACAAATTATTTAGGATGCCCCAATTTCTCAGGATTTTTGGAGTTACATAAGTATTCAAAACCTACAGATTACTACAGACTGTTCTGTTTTTGACAGATTCTGTTTTTCGTGTGTTGTTTGCTTATTTTAATGAATCTATGGCTAGTATCAAGGGGTATCAACCATAGAGAAGTTCGAATACAGTAGGTTTAACACCAATATAAATAAAGAATGAGTTCATTACAGTACATTAAAGTGGTGGTTTGTTTTCTTATACTAACGGAGCTCATGAGATTTTCTATTGAGTTTTGTGTTGTGAAGTTTTCAAGTTTTTGGGCAAAGATTTGATGGATTTTGGAACAAGGAGTGGCAAGAGCTTAAGCTTGGGGATGCCCAAGGCACCCCAAGGTAAAATTCAAGGACAACCAAAAGCCTAAGCTTGGGGATGCCCCGGAAGGCATCCCCTCTTTCGTCTTCATCTATCGGTAACTTTACTTGAGGCTATATTTTTATTCACTACATGATATGTGTTTTGCTTGGAGCGTCTTGTATGATTTGAGTCTTTGCTTTTTAGTTTACCACAATCATACTTGTTGTACACACCTTTCGGGAGAGACACACATGAATCGGAATTTATTAGAATACTCTATGTGCTTCACTTATATCTTTTGAGCTAGATAATTTTGCTCTAGTGCTTCGCTTATATCTTTTTAGAGCACGGTGGTGGTTTTATTTTTATAGAAATTATTGATATCTCATGCTTCACTTATATTATTTTGAGAGTCTTATAGAACAACATGGTAATTTTCTTTGGCTATAAAATTAGTCCTAATATGATAGACATCCAGGATGGGTATAATAAATACCTTCATATAGAGTGCATTAAATGTTATGAGAAGCTTGATACTTGATAGTTGTTTTGAGATATAAAGATGGTAATATTAGAGTCGTGCTAGTTGAGTAATTGTGGAATTGAGAAATACTTGTGTTGAAGTTGGCAAGTCACGTAGCATGCACGTATGGTAAACATTGTGTGACAAGTTTGAAGCATGAGGTGTTCTTTGATTGCTTTCCTTAAGACTGGAGGTCGGGGACGAGCGATGGTCTTTTCCTACCAATCTACCCCCCTAGGAGCATGCGCGTAGTGCTTGGTTTTGATGACTTGAAGATTTTTGCAATAAGTATGTGAGTTCTTTATGACTAATGTCGAGTCCATGGATTATACGCACTCTCACCCTTCCATCATTGCTAGCCTCTTCGGTACCGTGCATTGCCCTTTCTCTCCTCGAGAGTTGGTGCAAACTTCGCCGGTGCATCCAAACCCCGTGATATTATATGCTCTATCACACATAAGCATCCTTATATCTTCCTCCAAATAGCCACCATACCTACCTATTAGGGCATTTCCATAGCCATTCCGAGATATATTGCCATGCAACTTTGCACCGTTCCGTTTATTATGACACGCTCCATCATTGTCATATTGCTTTGCATGATCACGTAGTTGACATCGTATTTGTGGCAAAGCCACCTTCATAATTCTTTCATACATGTCACTCTTGATTCATTGCATATCCCGGTACACCGCCGGAGGCATTCACATAGAGTCATATTTTGTTCTAAGTATTGAGTTGTAATTCTTGAGTTGTAAGTAAATAAAAGTTTGATGATTTTCATTATTAGAGCATTGTCCCATGTGAGGAAAGTTCTTCAAAAAAAAGAGAGAAAGAAAAAAATGAGAGAAAAAGAGAGAAGGGGAAATGTTACTATCCTTTTTCCATACTTGTGCTTCAAAGTAGCACCATGATCTTCATGATAGAGAGTCTCTTATGTTGTCACCTTCATATACTAGTGGGAATTTTTCATTATAGAACTTAGCTTGTGTATTCCAATAATGGGCTTCCTCAAAATGCCCTAGGTCTTCGTGAGCAAGCAAGTTGGATGCACACCCACTTAGTTTCTTTTGTTGAGCTTTCATATATTTATAGCTCTAGTGCATCTGTTGCATGGCAATCCCTACTCCATGCATTGACATCAATTGATGGGCATCTCCATAGCCCGTCGATTAGCCGCGTCAATGTGAGACTTTCTCCCTTTTTGTCTTCTCACACAACCTCCATCATCATATTCTATGCCACCCATAGTGCTATGTCCATGGCTCGCTGAAAAATCGTGGATGTCGCCTAGAGGGGGTGAATAGGAATTTTAAAATAATTATGGTTTAGGCTAGAACAAATGTGGAATAAACCTAGCGGTTAATTTGTCAAGCACAAAACCTACAACGACTAGGCTCACCTATGTGCACCAACAACCTATGCTAAGCAATATAAACTACTAGGTGATAGCAAGCTATAAGACAAGAAACAATATGGCTATCACAAAATAAAGTGCATAAGTAAAGGGCTCGGGTAAGAGATAACCGAGGCACGCGGAGACGACGATGTATCCCGAAGTTCACACCCTTGTGGATGCTAATCTACGTTTGGAGCGGTATGGAGGCATAATGCTCCCCAAGAAGCCACTAGGGCCACCGTAATCTCCTCACGCCCTCGCACAATGCAAGATGCCGTGATTCCACTAAGGGACCCTTGAGGGCGGTCACTGAGCCCGTACAAATGGCAACCCTTGGGGGCGGTCACCGAACCCGTACACTTTGGCAACCCTTGGGGGCGGTCACCGGAACCCGTCAAATTACCCGGGGCGATCTCCACAACCTAATTGGAGACCCCGACGCTTGCTCGGAGCTTTACGCCACAATGATTGAGCTCCGAACACCACCAACCGTCTAGGGCGCCCAGGCACCCAAGAGGAACAAGCTCAAGGGTACCAAGCACCCAAGAGTAATAAGCTTCTCAACTTGTAACTTCCACGTATCACCGTGGAGAACTCAAACCGATGCACCAAATGCAATGGCAAGGGCACACGGAGTGCCCAAGTCCTTCTCTCTCGAATCCCACCGAAGCAACTAATTCTAGGGAGGAAAATGAGAGGAAGAACAAGAAAGAGAACACCAAGAACTCCAAGATCTAGATCCAAGGGGTTCCCCTCACATAGAGGAGAAAGTGATTGGTGGAAATGTTGACCTAGATCTCCTCTCTCTTTTCCCTCAAAAACTAGCAAGAATCCATGGAGGGATTGGGAGTTAGCAAGCTCGAAGAAGGTCAACAATGGGGGAAGAACACGAGCTCAAAGGATAAGGTTGAATGGGGAAGAAGACCCCCTTTTATAGGAGCTCCCGGATCCAACCGTTATGTGTTCAGTCCGCGCACGAGCGGTACTACCGCCCAGGGAGCGGTACTACCACCCGGGCGGTAGAACATGGAGAGCGGAGCAAAACAGAGGGCGAGGCAGAGCCGTATGAGCGGAACTACCACTGGAGCCAGCGGTACTACCGTAGGCCGCAGCGGTACTGCCGCTTGGCACAACGGTACTACCGCTGGGACCGCGCACAGTGCCTACCACGAGCAGACGGAGAAGGAACAGGGAGGAGGGCCATTGAGCGGCACTAGGGGCGGTGGTAGCTGCGGCACTACCGCACACGAGCAGTACTACCACTCCTACTGCCGCTGAACCCGACATGAGAAAACCACGTCTCGAGTCGAGGCGGTACCAGCGCGGAACCGGAGTCGTACTGCCGCTTATGGCCATAGGCGGTACTACCGTTGTGGGACAGCGGTACTACCGCTTGTGGCGATACGCAGTACTACCGCTCCGGCCCAGCGGTACTACCGCTGGTGCCATCCTTATGCCACTTCCACGAAAACAAGTATACTCCAAGGAAAACCAGAACTGCCAAAACTTCCGCAAATGAGCTTCGAATTGAGCAAACTCAAGCTTGTTGGATACAAGATGATAGTAAGAAGAGGCAAGGGAAGTATGCCTAACAAATAGAGGAGTGAAACCTCTAAAAAGGAAGAATCGACATAACCTCCAACATCGGAAACATCATAGAAGATGCACGTGAACTCCGTTTTCGATGAAAACGAGCTTGTCATGAAAATGCCCATAAGCTCCAAATCTCACAAGGAGAAGAACCAAACAAGAACCAAAAAAGATGATGCAAGGATGCAATGGTTTGAGCTCTCCACGAACGATACGATCAAGCTACTCATCGAGAGCCCCCCTTGATAGTACGGCAATCGATCCTATAACCCGGTCTCCCAACTACCACCATGAGACCGGAAAAATAGAAAACCTATCAAGGGCAAACCTTTGGCTTTCACATGGTCCACTTGAGCTAGATGATGACGATCTTGACTCCCTCAAGTTGGACCACCTTTCTTGATTGCGTTGGCTCGATGAAGACTAGTTGATTGCTCCCCATACTCCATTATGGGTGAGCCACTCTTCTGCACATCTTCATGAATCCATTGTTACCACAATGGACGGCAAGCTTCAAGCATTTGATCTCTTCATGATGCTCCACTTGAACTTGCACACGGCAACCTAACCCCACAAAGAACTCTCACGAAGACCATGGGTTAGTACACAAAGCATAATTGACAATGCTTACCATACCATGGGATCACTTGATCCCTGTCGGTACATCTTATATTCTTTGTGGGTTGATCAACTTGATTCACTCTTTGACTTAGTCTTGATCAACCTCTCACAAGACCAATCTTTAGGTAATTCCTTAAATAGCACCTTGGTCGACACAAACTCTCCTTGAAACCAACACATGTACTCCAAGAAAAGCCTATGGACAAAACCTTCAAATATAACTCAAGGCAACCATTAGTCCATAGAGATTGTCATCAATTACCAAAACCAAACATGGGGGCACCGCATGTTCTTTCACTCGCGCTCATATATCGCGTGAAAATTGAAAGAGTTTGAAAAGGCTAAAGTATGAAACAATTGCTTGGCTTGTCATCGGGGTTGTGCATGATGGGAGCATTTTTGTGTGACGAAAATGAAGCATGGCCAAACTATATGATTTTGTAGGGATAAGCTTTCTTTGGCTATGTTATTTTGATAAGACATAATTGCTTGGTTAGCATGCTTGAAGTATTATTATTTTTATGTCAATATTAAACTTCTGTCTAGAATCTTTTGGATCTAAACATTCATGCCGCAATAAAGAAAACACATTGAAAATTATGTTAGGTAGCATTCCACATCAAAATTTCTGTTTTTATAATTTACCTACTCAAGGACGAACAGGAGTTAAGCTTGGGGATGCTTGATGCGTCTCCAACGTATCTATAATTTTTGATTGTTCCATGCTATTATATTATCTGTTTTGGATGTTTAATGGGCTTTATTATGCACTTTTATATTATTTTTGGGACTAACCTATTAGCCGAAGGCCCAGTGCAAATTGATGTTTTTTTGCCTATTTTAGTGTTTCGCAGAAAATGAATATCAAACTGAATCCAAATGGAATGAAACCTTCGCGAGGATCTTTTTAGGAACAAACGCAATTCATGAGACTTGGAGTGGAGGTCAAGGAAGCAGCGAGGCGGACACGATGTAGGGCGACGCGCCCAGGGGGGCAAGCGCGCCCCCACCCTCGTGGGCCCCTCGCAGGTCCACCGACCTACTTCGTTCGCCTATATATACTCTTATACCCTGAAAACATCAGGGGGAGCCACGAAACCAGTTTTCCACCGCCACAACCTTCTGTACCTATGAGATCCCATCTAGGGACCTTTTCCGGTGATCTGCCGGAGGGGGATTCGATCACGGAGGGCTTCTACATCAACACCATAGCCTCTCCGATGATGTGTAAGTAGTTTACCACAGACCTTCGGGTCCATAGTTATTAGCTAGATGGCTTCTTCTCTCTCTTTGGATCTCAATACAGAGTTCTCCTTGATGTTCTTGGAGATCTATTTGATGTAATTCTTTTTGCGGTGTGTTTGCCGAGATCCGATGAATTGTGGGTTTATGATTAAGATTATCTATGAACAATATTTGATTCTTCTCTGGATTCTTATATGCATGATTTGATATATTTGCAAGTCTCTTCGAATTATCAGTTTGGTTTGGCCTACTAGATTGATCTTTCTTGCAATGGGAGAAGTGCTTAGCTTTGGGTTGAATCTTGCGGCGTCCTTTCCCAGTGACAGCAAGGGCAGCAAGGCTCGTATTGTATTGTTGCCATCGAGGATAAAAAGATGGGGTTTATATCATATTGCTTAAGTTTATCCCTCTACATCATGTCATCTTGCCTAATGTGTTACTATGTTCTTATGAACTTAATACTCTAGATGCATGCTAGATAGCGGTCGATGTGTGGAGTAATAGTAGTAGATGCAGAATCATTTTGGCCTAATTGATGCGGATGTGATGCCTATGTTCATGATCATGCCTAGATATCATCATAACTATGCGCTTTTCTATCAATTGCTCAGTAGTAATTTGTTCACCCACCGTAACATACGCTATCTTGAGAGAAGCCACTAGTGAAACCTATGTCCCCCGGGTCTACTTTACATCATATAAGTTTCCGATCTACAATTCTAGTTTACTATTTATTTTGCAATATTTACTTTTCAATCTATACAACAAAAATACCAAAAATATTTATCTTATTATCTTTATCATATCTCACTTTCGTAAGTGACCGTGAAGGGATTGACAACCCCTTTATCACGTTGGTTGCGAGGTTCTTGTTTGTTTGTGCAGGTACTAGGCGACCTGCGTGTAGTCCCCTACTGGATTGATACCTTGGTTCTCAAAAACTGAGGGAAATACTTACCCTACTTTGCTGCATCACCCTTTCCTCTTCAAGGGAAAACCAAGGCACGCTCAAGAGGTAGCACTTAGCACTGTGGCAATGCCACTGATGATGTGTGCTTTGTCGGGGAAGGCGTGGCTACAGTACCGCCACCGGGCGGGCGTCCACTGTAGCCACTCCCCGTCTCTTATGATTAGTGGCGCACAGACTTCGAGGGAGGGGGAGGGTTGCCTGCTGGGAGTCGGCCTCCCCCCGTGCCGACTGGTCGGAGCTCGCCGCCTTCTGGCTTCTCACAGACAGGTAGGGCCCGCTGCCTGCGGGCCATACCGACAACCCATAGTGGGAGCATGGCCTTTTCTGCCATGAGTGATGTCATGGGCTGCGTGGCAACAGTGCCGCGCCGAGCGAGGGATGTCCTCCCGGTACGCTGCACTATGGCCACGCCCTGCCCGGGATTTAGGGGTTGCAGGCTGCACTGTAGCCACGCCCCGTCTCGTCGTAATTCTGTGGGTGCTAACTTTGAGGGCGTGAGGGGCCGCCTACTAGGAGTCGGCCTCTCTGGAGGCCGCCTGGTAGGAGTCGGCCCGTCTCATGGCTTTCTTCTGAGGACCGCCGCCCTCTGGCAGCCAGCCGCTTGGACCAGCCGGCCTCAAGAAGGCGGCTCTTTGTCCTTAAGGCTTGAGGAGCACAACTGGGCCCAATGTCTTGAATTGCCATGGGGAGCAGATGAGGCTACCCGTGGTCGTTTACTCCGACAAGTGGCTTCTCTCAAGATAGCATGTATTACAGTGGGTGAACAAATTACTGCCGAGCAATTGATAGAAAAGTGCATAGTTATGAAGAATCTAAGGCAATGATCATGAATATAGGCATCATGTCCGTGTCAAGTAGATCGAAACGATTTTGCATCTACTACTATTACTCCACACATCAACCGCTATCCAGCATGCATCTAGAGTATTAAGTTCATAAGAACAGAGTAACGCATTAAGCAAGATGACATGATGTAGAGGGATAAACTCAAGCAATATGATATAAACCCTATCTTTTTATCCTTGATGGCAACAATACAATACGTGCCTTGCTGCCCCTACTGTCACTGGGAAAGGACACCGCAAGATTGAACCCAAAGCTAAGCACTTCTCCTATTGCAAGAAAGATCAATCTAGTAGGCCAAACTAACCGATAATTCAAAGAGACTTACAAAGATATCAAATCATGCATATAAGAATTCAGAGAAGAATCAAATAATATTCATAGATAATCTTGTTCATAAACCCACAATTCATCGGATCTCGGCAAACACACCGCAAAAGAGTATTACATCAAATAGATCTCCAAGAACATCGAGGGGAACTTTGTATTGAGAATCAAAGAGAGAGAATAAGCCATCTAGCTAATAACTATGGACCCGAAGGTCTGTGGTAAACTACTCACGCTTCATCAGAGAGGCTATGGTGTTGATGTAGAAGCCCTCCGTAATCGATTCCCCCTCCGGCAGATCGCCGGAAGAGGCCCCAATATGGGATCTCACAGGTATATAAGGTTGTGTCGGTGGAAAAGTGGTTTTGTGGCTCTCTGCGATCGATCTAGGGTATAAGAGTATATATAGGCGAAAGAAGTATGTCGGTGGAGCTACGAGGGACCCACGAGGGTGGGGGCGCGCCCTCCTGCCTCGTGGCGTTCCAGACTTCAACTCCAAGTCTTTTGGTTTGCTTTCGGTCCAAGAAAGATCATCGCGAAGGTTTCATTCCGTTTGGTATTCCTTTTCTGCGAAACTAAAATAGGCACACAAAAACAGAAACTGGCACTGGGCCTCCGGTTAATAGGTTAGTCCCAAAAATAATATAAAAGAGCATATTAAAGCCCATTAAACATCCAAAAAAGATAATATAATAGCATGGAGCAATAAAAAATTATAGATATGTTGGAGACGTATCAGTACTCCGAAAAATACCTGAACCATTCTAAAACCATTCAGGTTTCCGAATACCATCGTCCAATATATCAATCTTTACCTTTTGACCATTTCGAGATTCCTCGTCATATTCGTGATCTCATCTGAGACTCCGAACAATCTTCGGTCACCAAAACACATAACTCATAATACAAATCATTATCGAACGTTAAGCGTGCGGACCCTACGGGTTCGAGAACTATGTAGACATGACCGAGACATATCTCCGGTCAATAACCAACAACAGAACCTAGAAGCTCATATTGGTTCCTACATATTCTACGAAGATCTTTATCGGTCAAACTGCAATGATAACATACGTAATTCCCTTTGTCATCGGTATGTTACTTTGCCTGAGATTCGATCGTCGGTATCTTCATAAATAATTCAATCTCATTACCGGCAAGTCTCTTTACTCGTTCCGTAATACATCATCTCGCAACTAACTCATTAGTCACATTGCTTGCAAGGCTTATTATGATGTGCATTACCGAGAGGGCTCAGAGATACCTCTCCGATACTCGGAGTGACAAATCCTAAACTCGGTCTATGCCAACCCAACAAACACCTTCAGAGATACCTGTAGAGCATCTTTATAATCACTCAGTTACGTTGTGACGTTTGATAGCACACAAGGCATTCCTCCTGTATCCGGGAGTTGCATAATCTCATAGTTGAAGGAATATGTATTTGACATGAAGAAAGCAATAGCAATAAAATTGAACGATCAATATGCTAAGCTAACGGATGGGTCTTGTCCATGACATCATTCTCTAATGATGTGATCCCATTCATCAAATGACAACACATGCCTATGGTCAGGAAACTTAACCATCTTTGATTAACGAGCTAGTCAAGTAGAGGCATACTAGGGACACTCTGTTTTGTCTATGTATTCACACATGTATCAAGTTTCTGGTTAATACAATTCAAGCATGAATAATAAACATTTATCATGATATAAGGAAATATAAATAACAACTTTATGATTGCCTCTAGGGCATATTTCCTTCACGAACTACCCGACGCCATCGGACATGCGTGTGCAGGATGCATGGCGACTGAGTGCAGGCGGCGTCCTCGTGCCTCTGCCGCCCTATGACGTGGAACGCCCTGCCGAGATCGCGGTGATCTGGGCCAACCTGTCGGAGCATGCGCGCCAGCAGCCACGGTACGCGGCGGACAACCATGCGCGATGGACCGCGTACTTCCAGCGGCGCCACGACGGGCAGTTGGCGTCCACCAACGGCAGCCCGGCGCCGAGGGGGCGCCACAACTCGGAGGGCCGCCGTCAATGGTGGTGCGCGCCCAGGCGGACTCTCTTCATCATGCTCGCGCACATCGAGGGCGGCAACGAGCCGTGGCTGGAGTACCTGGCGTCATCCATATCTCGTCGCCGCGGAAGCTCCTGGATGTCGAGGCGCATGGACACACCATCCTCATTGTCCTCGGGCTCCCGCTCCCACGGGTCGGCACCGGCGGCACTCGTCCCCGTCAAGCGGGAGCCGTAGGAGACGCCGCTCCGTCGGCGCAGCCGCGGTGGCACCATCATCATAAACGAGGGCAGCCACGTCCCTTCCCCTCCCTGCGGCCACTACCGCCTGGTCAAGCCTAAGATGGAGCCGACGGTGACCATCGTGGTGAAGCAGGAGCACGAGGCCATTGTCGCCGACCTCGAGACCGGCCTCTCCTGGTCATAGCAGGACTACATGGCGCAGGAGATGGAGCGCCAGCGCCACGCTCTGGAAGAAATCGCCGCGCGGTGCCGCGGCCGTGACGAGGGCGGCGTCATCATGCTCTCCGACAGCGACAACGAGGTCACTGCGCCGAGCCAGCCGGTCCGCTGCGGTGATCCAGGGCAGGGCTGCAGCAAGGACGCCCCAAGGACGGGACGACGATGACGGCAACGACTACGACGACTACATCATCTTCTACAACCTCCTCGGCATGAACAACTAGGAGTAGTTTTTTTAATGTTTTTATCTATGTAAATTCGCCTAAATATCAATGAAATCCCCTATATTTTGTCCAAATTAACCGAATTTCGTCGACTTTGGGTTTTTTAATTTTTTTGGACGATGCCGTTGCGGTCGCGGCTGGGAATCGGTTCCCCCCACGCCGAAATTATCGACGGCAAGCCCCCAAGAGACACTATTTTTCTCCTAAAAGCGCCCTTGGCGGGCCGAACGGCTGGAGATGCCCTAACCTTTCCACTTGAACTTGAAAATCATAAAAACATACGTATTAGACAACTGTGCTATGGACAATTCCTTTCAATTACCCTAAGGGAAAGTACAATAAGTTGATGTGAACAAGCTATACGAGCCCATATTTTTGCTGAGTTGGATCATAGAAGAAAACCGTGTTGTTGATTAAGGGTTAGTTTTAGCAGGGGCTTCAAAAATTCTATGGGAGAATAAGATGGACCATATATTGATAAAGTAATGCATACCTATAATACATGTTCGCTATTAAATTGGTTGTAAGATATCGTGAACTAGTTTTTACATTACACACGGACGGGAGCACACAGATTCTAGGCCACATGATTGTGTCAAGTTTCAGAAGCTTGCATTGTGTTTAGGGCTTAATTAATCCATGCACGCAACTTTTGGAGCATTCGGCAGAGACTGGATGCGGCCCATGCACTCCAACTCTCATAATTTTTCTTTTGACTTCTGAAACTTGAATCTATTACATCTTTTGAACTAAAAGTCCAATTTACATTGCATTTGCATATTCGTGTTCCTTGTGACGAGGGCTTTGAAACAAGGCCACTATTGAATATGTTTTGACATGTTTTAGAAACTTCATCAAGTTTCAACAAATAAAACTTGATAGGAACAAACGATAAAATTACCAAGTTTCAAAAACTAAAACTTAGACCCTAAACCTTAAGCTCCAAGCCCTAACCCTAAAAGCAAATGAAACTTGGTAAAACTATGAAAGTTGATGAAAACTTAATATTGTCACTATCAAGTTTTAATATTGAAACTTAATAAAAATTGCATAGTTGTCAAAATGTATTCATGTGTGGTCTTGTTTGTAATTTCTCGTCGCAACAAACGCAAATATGCATACTAAACTTAATTTGGACTTTCTTTAGTTGAAAATATATAATAGCTTCAAGTTTGAACATGAAATGAAAAAGTATGAGAGAAGAGGTGAGTAGAGCATGCAACTCTGCTAAAAACATGCATGCATGGGGGCCCATGCAAGTCAAACATACTACGTTTGTACTATTTACAAAAAATGATCCTTTTGGAAATTTAATCCGTCCACTGACCACTTGAGAAACTTATTTGTGAATCTGGCCTTCGGTATACATCAAACCGTTACACTCTTACACGCAATATAGCCAAAATGTTTGGCTACTTCAACTGTATGAGTGTAGTCAAACGGTTTGACAGGGCTACAAGACAACTTGCTAAAGTGGTTTGGAGTCTATCCAAAACATTTGAAGCAACTCATACACTTCATGTAGTCAAACAATTTGATTACATTGCGTGTATGAGTGTAGTCAAATGGTTTGGTGTATATACCAGGGCCAAATTCGGAAATACGTTTTTCAAAGGTTCAATAGACGGATTAAGTTTTAGAAAGGGGCATCTAGTACAAATAATACACTACCTTTGGTGTACCTCATTCTATTCTTGTCACTGGTCACGCCCACCATGAACTATGACATCCGCACAAGTGATGTTGTCAACTCCAACAATAATAACAATATGACAAGGGGTAATATCTAGGATGTTGATGACATCTAGATGAGTAGATATGTGCGTTTAATTGGAAATTTCTCATCTAGCATGATGTAGGCTTGAGGTGGTCGGTGTATATTAAAAAGCAAAAGGAAAGAAAGAAATTCCTCCATAATGCATGGTTCAAGTGGTTCTTCATCTAAATGGATTCTCCTCGTTGATGTGGTCCTCGTAGCATGATGGTTTGGCCGGGAGGAGCTCCGGTGTATAGGGGATGTCCACATGCATGGTTGCATGGAGGTTGCACACTCTTCATCCATGGTAGGAACAAGGAGTAACTCTTCGGCCAAGCCAAGAATGAAGTGTTCTTCAGCCCATATGAGGACGAGAAGGGCCTCTTTGACCTAAAAGAGGACAAAAAGCCACTCTTCAGCCCATACAAAGACGACTAGATCATATTTTTTTCAAAATTTCAATTTGACAGTATATATCTGTGATTTCGTGAAAAAAAAATACTTTTTAATTCATCTCCTCCTACAGATATGGTTGGCCAGAGTTTCTGAGAACTTGCCCAGGTCTGGGCCCTACCACTCAGGCCTCATAACCTCTCACAAAAAGCTCCATAGAAAGCGGGCAACGAGATACGTGAAGAAAATGTGGGTCCTGAACCAGAGGACGCCATAAAGGGGGCACATGTCATCTCCTGGCACATTTCATTTTGCCAACCTTTGTCCCCTAGGGAGGCGATCTTGCAAAAGTTGACATGAGAAAGTCTTGATCTTCAACGAAAGCGGCACCTTTCACAGATGAGTGATTCAAGTAAGAGTCAACGGACAACATAGGAAACAATATACCGAAGCTACAGAGAACAATCCGAACGGAGCCAGGTGCTAGGACACAACATCAGAAGAGTCTGACAACTTCGTTCGAAAGGCTGTCCACCAGGCGGCCCAAGCTAAGGTCTCCTCACAGCCAAATGTTAGTTGGGAAGGGATGTTCCAAGTCCCACCGTGGAAAGTCGAGGAAACCAAAAGTATTGGTTCCATGTAGATTGAAAACAGGCCAATGAATTAGGAGCATAGCGGAACCTGTCAATCCATGGGTCCAATCAGAAGAGGGTCCCATCTCCATTGCTTATGGAGACACATGTACTTTAGGTGAATCTCATGCATACCAACTTAGTTCCAGAACTAGGAACTCTCGCTTTTTTTGCAAAATGATCCAAATATATTATCAAAGTTCACCAAAAGTACAAAGCACCTAAAACATAATAAAAATTACATTAAGATTCCGAGACCATCATACGACCAATACTGTAGCTAGAAAAAGTCGTCGACGCGCCGCTATCTCTGCTCCCCTACCGGAGGCTTGACTGTGTCAATGACATACGAGAAGTCTTCGTTCACATGTCCTTAGGGCATCTCCAGCCGCGCCCCCAGGAAGGCCTCCCCAGGCGTTTTTCTTGCGTCGGCGCCGAAAAATCGGCCCAGTCGCGCCCCCAGGAGCCCGATTTTCGCCGTTCTGTGCCGAAAACAGCGCCGGCGGACTCAGGCCGAACCCGGCGCGCTGGGGGGCGCCCGGGGGCGCCGGGCGAACTTTTTTGGCGCGAAAACGCCACGGGCCCGCCGCGTCAGCGACACGGCTCTTTTCTCGCCCCTTCGTCGTCCTCATCGCCTCGTTTCCCGCGGCGAATCAATGCCAAAGCTGCCGCGCCGGTCAGCCTGTGCCATTGATGCCTCACGGGCGGCGCAGTGAAGGCCGGACGACGCGCGTCCCTCGCCCTCCCTCGCCCGCCATGCGTGCACACGGCGGCCACGCGCACGGGCGGCGTCTCGGCCTATATAAAACGCGCACCAGCGTGCTCGGCGATCACACTCTCTCGCCGCCGTCCCTCCCTCTCCTCTCTCTCGCCGTCGTCGTTCCTCCCTCTCCTCTCTCTCGCCGTCTCCGCCCATGGCCGAGCGCTTCCCTGGTGACGGCAGGCGGCGAACGGCTTCGGCCGCCGCCATCTCCACGAAGACGAGGCTCGCCTCCTTTACGAGGCCGGGTACCCGGTCCCGCCGGATATGCGAGTGCCCGGCGCGTGGAGGATCAGCGCCGGCGGCGTGCCGGTGCCACCACCACCCACCGGGGCGGCGCGGCGTGCGGAGATCACACGCATCCGCGCGTCCCTGCCGCGGGCGGCGAGGGAGGGGCCACGGTACGTCCCCGACAGCCCTCTCTGGGAGCCGTACTTCCGCCGCCGTCACGCCGAGCAGCTCGAGGCCACCAACGGCGTCGTGCCCTCCGGCAGGCTCAACTCCAATGGCCGGCGCCGGTGGTGGGGCGTGCCCGGGCGCACGTTGGAGGCCGTCCTCGAGTACATCGAGGGCGGCAACACGCTGCGCCTCGAGTACCCCGATCCCCCATCCTTCTCACGCCGCCGGGGAAACTCCTGGACCCCGAGGCGCATGGAGACCGGGGAGTCCTCCTCATCGTCCGGCGGCTCGCCCTGCCTCCGCCCCGCCAAGCCGGAGCCCCAGGGCACGCCGGTCAGTGCCCGCACGCGCAGCTCCGGCGTCCGCATCGGCGCCAACGCCTCCCCACCCACCGGCCGCTTCGTCCTCGTCAAGCCCAAGCCGGAGCGTGGCCTCCCCGCGGAGTACGAGGAGATAGCCCGGCGCGGCATCTCCGACGAGGACGCCCTGCGGTGGGCGCGGGACGACTACCTCCGCGACGAGATGGTCCGGCAGCGCCGGGCCCTGGAGGAGATCGCCGCCCGCAAGCGTGGGCGCGAGGACGAGCACGGCGTCGTGGTCCTCGACAGCGACGACGACGACGACGCCCCCGGACCGTCCAACCCGCCGCGCCAACCGGGGGAGGGATGCAGCAGGGACGGCGGAGGCGCAGGCGGGGCCGGCGACGACGACGACGACGACGACGGCGGCGGCGGCGACTACACGCGGTTTTACCGCCTCCTCGGCATGTAGGCGGCGAGGCGGGCGGCGAGGGAAACGGCGGGGGTAGCCCGCGGAAGTTTTTTTCTTCTTTTGTAAAATACGTTTAAGTTTGAACGAACTCGCCGATGTTTGCGTCAAATTTCAGTCGTGTTTGCGCCGTATTTGAATTTTAAAAAAAAACGTGGGCGCCGCGACTGGGGGGCATCACGCTCCCAGTGTGCGGTTAAGCGCCGGCGTGCCCCCAGGGGGCGATTTTTTGCTCCTCCTGGGGGCCAACGGCGGGAGATGCCCTTAAGAAGCGTGTGCTTGAATGTCTGATAAGTACTTACCTGTGTGGGAGAGGGAGATGGCGGGGAAAATTTATAGTGCAGGGATCTTTTAACCTTCTTCATGTCTAGCCAAAGGCGAGACGAGATTCTCAGATTTCATACAATCTTTTTCATTGTTTGAACTTTGAACTTTGAACTTGAGGGAGTCCACATCAGTCTACACTAGTACAATCCATGTATAATCGCTTGTGATAATTCTGAGACTAAGGAGGCATTAATCTACGTTTCCACCGAATTAGTAACATATATAGAACTCTCTAATCGTCCTCATACAGTCATACTACTCGGTCCGGTCGTCGGCGGCGGACACCGGGAAGCGGCAGAGCGGGCAGGCGCGGCTGATCCGGAGCCACCTGAAGATGCAGCTCTCGTGGTATCCATGCGAGCACGGCATCTTCCTGATCTTGTCGCCTACCTCGAAGCTCTCCTTGCATACAGCGCACTCCGCCTCCCTCGTCTCCTCGACGGCCGCCTCCTCCAGCCCGGCGATGGCCTCCTCGGACGCCGGGACCGCGCCGAAGCTGCCGTACCTGTATCCAGACGACCCGTCATCGTGTCCATCGCCGTTACCTCCGCGCATGAAACCATGAAAGTAAGTGTCTCGCTCCAGTAGCCGAAACTCTGTGATGAAGCTGCCTGGCTGAGAGATTGAGAGTAAGCGGGCCGGGGCAGGGCGTGTCTGTTCGCCGGCGGCCGCGTCGTAATATGGGCCGGAACCGTCCATGTCGCGTGAAGCCACCGCGGAGAAGAAGACGACGACGAATCGGCCGTGGACGAACGAGAGAGAGAGGTGCACGAACGAAACAGCTGAGGGCGGAAACGAACGGGGTCCCGCTGCTTTTGTAGAGCCAAAATGATGTCCAGCGATCCGGTTCCGAGTGAGATTTCGTTTCCGGTACCATCTCGGCGGACCCGATGCGCGGCCGACTGTAAGCCCACCACCCGGTTGCAAAAGCCTAAGCCCATACCAATCGCCCGCCAGCTCGCAGCCCAAAAGGCCCAAACACTGCGTTGTCCAGACAGACCCGTCGCGGGTGAGGTGAGCCGCTCCGCCCCCATCCCGCCGCCGCGAAGAATGGAGCAGCTTTGGCGCACGCGGCGTTGCGGTAGCTCCCACACTACCAGCGCAGCACACCAAGCCGGCCTGCTCTGCGGTGGCGCCTGCCCCGCATGCCTCGGGTTCTCTCCCTTGGCGCGGCCGCCAGCCGGGCATGACCGGCACCCCGCGCTGCCGCGCCCCTGGCCCGGCCGCCGCCGTTCTCCTGGTGCTACTCCGGATCAAGGCTTGTTGAGGTAAATAGTATAGGGGGGGGGGGGGGGGGGGGGGCGGGGCGGGCAAAAGACAACAAGCAAAAAATACGCATGCCTAAGCCTTAGCCTTGCATCTCCAACTGTTTACTCCTTTGCTTTACCGTCAGCTAGATTAAGCTGCTCATTCGTTGGACTAGAATCGGTGCTATATTTTTATTAGCTTTTCGTTGATTGCGCTAGAAACATACTATCATACAAGATAGTACAACCAGATTCAGGTTGTCAAAACCAATTACTCCGTAGAATGGATAAATTAGTTTCCTATTCATGACTACATATACACAATTTACAATTCATTTAGTCAAAAGTATATCACCAGTGCATCAGACCTAGTGATGATAAAACAAATCTACGCAGATAAGCTAATTGCATCTAAACGGAAAAACTTTTTAGTATGTATTCTAGAAAAAACGTTAACAATATAGAGATCTCAGGCCATCAGCGAAGTAGACTAACCGCACAATATTCTTGTGTCGTTCCATCGTCACGGAGTCATGGGGCGCAGGCGCGCAGCATCACATCGCCGGCGGCGATAGATTTTGGTTGCAACCTTGTCGATTCAGTGCCAGTTTTCTCCTTCCGGCACTGCCCTAGGCTTGCAGCTCATCTCTGCGTCCGGTTTGCCGGCAAGGCAGCAACGTATCCGTGGATCGGGCGCCTACCTCTGTCCTGGCATCCTCTTCCCTCGCCCCTTCTTGATGGACGCGTGATGGAGAGATCCGATCAGCAGCCAGCACTTGGCTTCGGTTACAATCACAGAAGCGGCTTGGAAAGTGGAAAGGAAGAGGTTAGCATCTAGCGATATGTGCGTGCGTAGTCTTTTTTTTTTGAGTAACTTGTGCGTGCGTAGTCCATCTCCAAGTCGTGGCTGCGTGCGGCAAGCCTGCAACTAAGCCTCTCTTGTCATCTCCCTCAAAAAAAAAGCCTCTCTTGTCCTCCACGATGGGCTGCCATTTTCCTTGACCTCATTTTGTGCTTTTAGCAAATAGATTGGGCTGTACCTATACATGGGCTGACACGCCGAGGCTTCACGTTAATTGCAAAGGTCTGAATCGATGGGGGGGGGGGGGGGGGGGGGGGGGGGGAGCACGTTACCTACACCGACCGAATCAAAAAATTTAGCGACTAACTGAATGCCACCGAGGGAAGACACGATCGTTAGGGGGGGTCTCCCCCCTCGTCCCCCCCTGAACTCATCCCTGGGGCTGTAAGACATAATGACAGTTCAGACACACAGTACTTGCCAAAAGAAAAAAAATGCAGCCTTCACGAAGGCGTTAGTCAGGCAGCACACTAGCTCCGATCACTGATTTGGCAGACGCCTTGTGCCAAGGTGCTTACCGGTGTTGGGTCCAATTATTTTGGGCGTGCCCGTCATGATCTGCGTTTGTGGGCTTGCCAAACATGAGCCCAACCAAAGCATGTTGCTTAGCAACTAAAACTGCTGACAATGACACAAAGCAAAATTCCAAAGATGATAACAATATATACTGCATCAGTTTTGCCACTGTAACTTCTACGTAGAAGACGGATCTATTCTAATAAAGTAATAATTCCAGTGTACCAAAACTCTTGGTACCTTGTTAACCCAGAATCAAGTCATCAATGATACAAGCCTGTTGGAACTTCCAAAGAGTAGTCTTCCGTAGTCTGATCAGGTTGACTGCAATATTTGTCTATTTCTGCCCAGTGGATATGAAGGTGCCAAAGGAATAAACCGAAAATTCCAACAGCATTCCTTGGATACGTCAATATGCCAATACTTTGCCTTTAACGTGGATATTTCCAAATTCGTTCCAACAGACACAGTAAAAACTTCTTAGCTTGTTGCTGTTGGCTCAATTATGTCTTAGACACGCAATCCTATGTATGTCTTGGACACGCTATCCTATAAATGTAGCAGTGCCAACAACCAGAGGAGTTGATCCAGCTAAGACACCCAAGTAAGCACTAGTTCCTAGCTACGTCCTGTATGAACACAGCAATCCTTCCTCAAGAAGGCAGAAACGATGCACGGGCTATGTGCGCACGAGCAGGGCACGGTCGATGACCTGGCGCAACTTGGCCCGGCCTTGTTCGAGTGCATGTCGCATGTGATCGAAGGATCTTTTGAGAAGACTGACCGCAGCCTTAGGAAGATCAGAAAGCTTGCCTCTTTAGTGGACGGGCCACTGCAGCGTCTGTCCATGATAATCGCCGACAGCTTAGCCCGCCGCCTTCTATGCCCCATCCAGGGCTTTGCTGCTGCCCTTATCGATCCGTCTCGCTACCTCGAGCAGGCCTGCCTCCGGTCTGCCCGCGAGAACTTCGCCAGCATCAGCCCCTACCTCAGCACTGGCTTTGTCACTATTAACCGGGCTATGCTGGAGCAAGTCCAGGATCAAAAGGTCACACTCTACTTTAATTTTGCTTAAAGATGCAAAAAATATTTCACGTTATATGTGGCTGTCTAGATATATTTACAGCTATTTTTCCTGACTTAGTTTGGATTTGTTGTTCTTCCTGAATGTGATATGGCATGTCTAATCTAGCTAAGTTAGTCCTTTACTTCACCCGCAAAAAAAAAGTTGGTTCTTTTCTTATAGGATTATATAGAAGATTCAGAATCACCGTTATTTAATGTATGTGTTATGTATTACTGGTTTAGCATGCCAATTTTAGTCAGTACATTGGTAAGCAATTTTTTCCATCTTGTAGAATGTTTTGTTGAGCTATCTGTTGAACAGTTAATAATATGCGGAATTGAGGATTAGATCCCAGGATCATCAATAGTTGATGGGAATGAAAATCCAACCGACCGAATCAAAAAATTTAGCGACTAACTGAATGCCACCGAGGGAAGACACGATCGTTAGGGGGGGTCTCCCCCCTCGTCCCCCCCTGAACTCATCCCTGGGGCTGTAAGACATAATGACAGTTCAGACACACAGTACTTGCCAAAAGAAAAAAAATGCAGCCTTCACGAAGGCGTTAGTCAGGCAGCACACTAGCTCCGATCACTGATTTGGCAGACGCCTTGTGCCAAGGTGCTTACCGGTGTTGGGTCCAATTATTTTGGGCGTGCCCGTCATGATCTGCGTTTGTGGGCTTGCCAAACATGAGCCCAACCAAAGCATGTTGCTTAGCAACTAAAACTGCTGACAATGACACAAAGCAAAATTCCAAAGATGATAACAATATATACTGCATCAGTTTTGCCACTGTAACTTCTACGTAGAAGACGGATCTATTCTAATAAAGTAATAATTCCAGTGTACCAAAACTCTTGGTACCTTGTTAACCCAGAATCAAGTCATCAATGATACAAGCCTGTTGGAACTTCCAAAGAGTAGTCTTCCGTAGTCTGATCAGGTTGACTGCAATATTTGTCTATTTCTGCCCAGTGGATATGAAGGTGCCAAAGGAATAAACCGAAAATTCCAACAGCATTCCTTGGATACGTCAATATGCCAATACTTTGCCTTTAACGTGGATATTTCCAAATTCGTTCCAACAGACACAGTAAAAACTTCTTAGCTTGTTGCTGTTGGCTCAATTATGTCTTAGACACGCAATCCTATGTATGTCTTGGACACGCTATCCTATAAATGTAGCAGTGCCAACAACCAGAGGAGTTGATCCAGCTAAGACACCCAAGTAAGCACTAGTTCCTAGCTACGTCCTGTATGAACACAGCAATCCTTCCTCAAGAAGGCAGAAACGATGCACGGGCTATGTGCGCACGAGCAGGGCACGGTCGATGACCTGGCGCAACTTGGCCCGGCCTTGTTCGAGTGCATGTCGCATGTGATCGAAGGATCTTTTGAGAAGACTGACCGCAGCCTTAGGAAGATCAGAAAGCTTGCCTCTTTAGTGGACGGGCCACTGCAGCGTCTGTCCATGATAATCGCCGACAGCTTAGCCCGCCGCCTTCTATGCCCCATCCAGGGCTTTGCTGCTGCCCTTATCGATCCGTCTCGCTACCTCGAGCAGGCCTGCCTCCGGTCTGCCCGCGAGAACTTCGCCAGCATCAGCCCCTACCTCAGCACTGGCTTTGTCACTATTAACCGGGCTATGCTGGAGCAAGTCCAGGATCAAAAGGTCACACTCTACTTTAATTTTGCTTAAAGATGCAAAAAATATTTCACGTTATATGTGGCTGTCTAGATATATTTACAGCTATTTTTCCTGACTTAGTTTGGATTTGTTGTTCTTCCTGAATGTGATATGGCATGTCTAATCTAGCTAAGTTAGTCCTTTACTTCACCCGCAAAAAAAAAGTTGGTTCTTTTCTTATAGGATTATATAGAAGATTCAGAATCACCGTTATTTAATGTATGTGTTATGTATTACTGGTTTAGCATGCCAATTTTAGTCAGTACATTGGTAAGCAATTTTTTCCATCTTGTAGAATGTTTTGTTGAGCTATCTGTTGAACAGTTAATAATATGCGGAATTGAGGATTAGATCCCAGGATCATCAATAGTTGATGGGAATGAAAATCCAACTTAGGTACAGTGCTTATTAGTACCTATAATTTTTTTTCCCTGAGATGGTAATATTTGAAGATTCTTACTCCCTCCATCTCACTTAGAGGGCATCACAATTTGTTTGGTAAGACCAAGGACAGCGAGCTGGATGTAATCTGGGGTGAAATTTGGATTGAAATGCCCCTAATCAAACATACAACCACAGTTAATTTATTTCGTTTTGGAAGCCCTGGGTCTGAAATGTTATGTGAACTTTTCAATAAATTTTTAAAAATACTTCTATTAATTTTGGCTCCTTTTGTGACTATATATTTTCAAGCAAACTAGTTTAAAGCCATGTTCTCTTAGGTTCACTGGTTCAATATCACAATATGTGCCTGTATTTACATTGAAAATGGACTTGTATAGGTCAGCAACTCTAAACACATATAGTGTATGCTTTTTCTTAACTTATAACCTCTCTAGTTATAACCAGGTCCAAGATATAAAATATGTTCAGTTCCTCTTGAATTATTAGAGATTTTTTGGATTCCCTCCTCTTCTGATCATATATAATTTCTCTAGTTATGTTACTCGATCGATTTGCACCATCGAAATCAGGTCCGATCAAATAGAGTATAAAAACATTCTTGTTTTTCTCAATGAATTAGAGAATTTTTCAGATTTACTCCAGTCCTGATTTCAGGATTGTTGTGGTGCCTCTAATGTTACACCTGGTTTATATGTGCATATAGATAGCATATACTGTTACCACAATATTGATATCCTTAAATAATGTCTCAAATTATGATGCATGTTTGAATAAAAAAAATACTTCATGGAGAGTAAGAGGAATCTACATCCAAGCTTGATGCTTTGAGTTTCTTACTCTATTATACGCAATATTGGTTCTACCAACAAGGCCAGGTTTCCTGTGCTATGGTCCTGTGATATATTTATGACCACTTTGTATGCATCGCAAGCTTGAGAACTTCTGAATTCTGATGATGCTGGCACTGCAGGTTGTCCGAATTGTTGACTTGTCCTGCTCAACCACCCACCCGTGGCAGTGGCTCAAGATTCTTCACGATTTCCATGGCCGCCCTGGGGGCCCGCCCGAACTACGTTTAACTGTCGTCCATGAAGACAGTGAGTTCCTGGACAACATGCAGGCGCTCCTGTGTAGGCAAGCTGCTAACCTCAAGCTATGCTTTTATTTCGACAAGGTGATTGGCAAACTCGAGACATTGGACTTCAGCAATCTCCGTGAGATCCTGAAAATAAACTTTGGTGAGGCGGTTGTGATCAGCTGCGCTCTGCAGATGCATCGCCTCCTTGTGGTTGATGACAGCGTAAGCCGCGACGGCATTGCTCAGCTCCAGCAAATGGCAAACATGGCTCGGCTTAAGCAAATGGCCTGCTCAGCATGCAGTCCGGCATCGACACTGAACTATCCGCAGACACCATCCCCTCAACGCCAGATACCAAGCCTGCTGGTGAGCTTCCTCTCTGCCATCCGTGCCCTTGAGCCGAAGATCATTGTGATGATGGAGCAAGACGCGGACCACAATGCCCCGCTGTTCCACGATCGGTTCACCAAGACAGTCGACTACTACGCCGCCCTCTTCGACAGCCTCAATGCGGTGGATTCAGCCAGCCCGCAGAGGGCGCGCGTGGAGAGGGTGCTCCTTGGCGAGGAGATAAAGAATATACTGGTATGCGAGGGGGTCCAAAGGCTTGAGCGGCATGAGAAGCTGAGCCAGTGGGAAATGCACATGCAGCGTTGCGAGGTTGACCATGTGCCCCTCAGCTTTGAAGCCATCAGGGAGGGCAAAGAGAGGCTGATGAGCTACGGATTGAAACAATGCAAGAGCGATGAAGACAATGCCGACCTTCTGCTGTGCTGGGGTGCAACTCGTCTGTACTCCATCTCAGCCTGGAGGCCACACAGCTCGAACGCGGCGCCAAATAAAGTGGCTGTCTAGCGCAGTAGGTCTCCAAGTTCATGGTGATTTCTGGAGCTGCGGAGAAGAAGCTGGTGCTTAGGGTATGCTTGAATGGCAACTCAAATTGATTGGTGCGAAGCTTAGGTATGTAGAGATGAAAGTGATGTGCTATTTTCTGGAGAACTATTATCAAACTGATTTGAATCGTCAGAGATGCCGATCCATTCATAATACATTCTTGGATCCATGTCCATATTGTCGTACGTTTACCCTGCCTTCATCAAAATTGGGTTTTCCAGTTTGGATATGGTTTAGGGTGTATTTTTTCTATGTTATTCATCATCTTCAGTTGACCGGCTGAAAGAGAGCAGAGTTGGTTTTGGAGTTGCAAAGAAGCATAGTAAGATGGGAGAGGCATACATTCTTGTGGTTGCCTGCTTCGATATGCCATATGTTTTCCTTGAATTAGGAATATACCCAGTGTGATCCTCCTTGTCTTTTCCTGCATAAAAGTATGTATGCAAATTTGTTGACCAGAAATAAGCACTGGATGTAAAAGGATGCAGTACATGATGTGGTCAAATTCTGGTGAGCACTCCAAGAACACCACCTTGGTATCACCTGCCGTTTGTAAATTCGAACAAATCCAAATTGTCGACTCTCCTTTCTGGTTTAAAAAATGCCAAGCGTATCCCTAGATCGACAGCTTGACCAATTTAACACGAGCTATATGTCACAAAAAATATATCATTAGAAACTTCAAATGTTAGATTTTCTAAAAGTAAAATGCACTGGCGGTACTTCAACTTGCAAAGAAAGCATGCTTTGGTCACTGTATTTCAAAATACGGCCAATATGGTCACTCAATACGTCTACACATGATTGTACGGTCACTGTTCACCGTACGCCACTCGTCGCCCCTCCATTTGACCACTTGTTGACCAATCCGAGGCAATAGTTGGCGCTCGCGGGGGGTTCCGCGGCATTTTTACAGGGAAACCCTTGGGTGGCTCCGTAATTCCTCCTATCTCCTTGTCTATTCGGCGTCGATCATAACGAAAGGGGAAGCGGTGACAGGGGAGGAGGGCGATCTGTTGGGAAACGTTGCAGAAAACAAAAAATTTCCTACGGTTTCACCAAGATCCATCTATGAGTTCATCTAGCAACGAATGATCGGATGCATCTACATACCTTTGTAGATCGCGAGCGGAAGCGTTCACTAGAACGTGGATGACGGAGTCGTACTCGCCGTGATTCAAATCACCGATGACCAAGCGCCAAACGGACGGCACCTCCGCGTTCAACACACGTACGGAGCGGATGACGTCTCCTCCTTCTTGATCCAGCAAGGGGGGAGGAGAGGTTGATGAAGATCCAGCAGCACGACGGCGTGGTGGTGGATGCAGGGCGTCATAGTAGCAGGGCTTCGCCGTATACTACGAGAGGAAGAGGTGTAGCAGGGGAGAGGGAGGCGCCAAGGCTCAAGGTGCGGCTGCCCCCTCCCTCCCCCTCATATATATAGGCTCCCCTAGGGGGGGGGCGCCGGCCAGGGCTGGAGTGGCCCCCAAGGCAAGGTGGGGCGCCCCCCCCCCCCCCCACCCCTAGGGTTTCAACCCTAGGCGCATGGGGTGGGCCTAGTGGGGCGCACCAGCCCACTATGGGCTGGCTCCCCTCCCCACTTTGGCCCATGGGACCCTCCGGGATGGGTGGCCCCACCCGGTGGACCCCCGGGACCCTTCCGGTGGTCCCGGTACAATACCGGTGACCCCGAAACTTTCCCGTTGGCCAAAACAGCACTTCCTATATATTATTCTTTACCTCCGGACCATTCCGGAACTCCTCGTGACGTCCGGGATCTCATCCGGGACTCCGAAAAACTTTCGGATTATTGCATATTCATATGTTTACAACCCTAGCATCACCGAACCTTAAGTGTGTAGACCCTACGGGTTCGGGAGACATGTAGACATGACCGAGATCGCTCTCCGGTCAATAACCAACAGCAGGATCTGGATACCCATGTTGGCTCCCACATGCTCCTCGATGATCTCATCGGATGAACCACGATGTCGAGGATTCAAACAACCCCGTATACAATTCCCTTCGTCAATCGGTATGTTACTTGCCCGAGATTCGATCGTCGGTATTCCAATACCTCGTTCAACCTCGTTACCGGCAAGTCACTTTACTCGTACCATAATGCATGATCCCATGACCAGACACTTGGTCACTTTGAGCTCATAATGATGATGCATTACCGAGTAGGCCTAGTGATACCTCTCCGTCATACGGAGTGACAAATCCCAGTCTTGATCCATGTCAACCCAACAGACACTTTCGGAGATACCCATAGTATACCTTTATGGTCACCCAGTTACATTGTGACGTTTGGTACACCCAAAGCACTCCTACGGTATCCGGGAGTTACACGATCTCATGGTCTAAGGAAAGGATACTTGACATTGGAAAACTCTAGCAAACGAACTACACGATCTTGTGCTATGTTTAGGATTGGGTCTTGTCCATCACATCATTCTCCTAATGATGTGATCTCGTTATCAATGACATCCAATGTCCATAGTCAGGAAACCATGACTATCTGTTGATCAACGAGCTAGTCAACTAGAGGCTTACTAGGGACATGTTGGTGTCTATTATTCACACATGTATTATGATTTTCGGATAACACAATTATAGCATGAATAAAAGAAAATTATCACGAACAAGGAAATATAATAATAATGCTTTTATTATTGCCTCTAGGACATATTTCCAATAGTCTCCCACTTGCACTAGAGTCAATAATCTAGTTGCATTGTGATGAATCGAACACCCATGGAATTCTGGTGTTGATCATGTTTTGCTCTAGGGAGAGGTTTAGTCAACGGATCCACTACATTCAGGTCTGTATGCACTTTACAAATATCTATGTCTCCATCTTGAACATTTTCACGAATGGAGTTGAAGCGACGCTTGATGTGTCTTGTCTTCTTGTGAAACCTGGGCTCCTTGGCAAGTGCAATAGCTCCAGTGTTGTCACAAAAGAGCTTGATCGGCCCCGACGCATTGGGTATGACTCCTAGGTCGGTGATGAACTCCTTCACCCAAATTGCTTCATGTGCCGCCTCCGAGGCTGCCATGTACTCCGCTTCACATGTAGATCCCGCCACGACGCTCTGCTTGCAACTGCACCAGCTTACTGCCCCACCATTCAAAATATACACGTATCCGGTTTGTGACTTAGAGTCATCCAGATCTGTGTCGAAGCTAGCGTCGACGTAACCCTTTACGATGAGCTCTTCGTCACCTCCATAAACGAGAAACATTTCCTTAGTCCTTTTCAGGTACTTCAGGATATTCTTGACCGCTGTCCAGTGTTCCTTGCCAGGATTACTTTGGTACCTCCCTACCAAACTTACGGCAAGGTTTACATCAGGTCTGGTACACAGCATGGCGTACATAATAGAACCTATGACTGAGGCATAGGGGATGACACTCATCTCTTCTATATCTTCTGCCGTGGTCGGACATTGAGCTGAGCTCAATTTCACACCTTGCAGCACAGGCAAGAACCCCTTCTTAGACTGATCCATATTGAACTTCTTCAATATCTTATCAAGGTATGTGCTTTGTGAAAGACCTATGAGGCGTCTTGATCTATCTCTATAGATCTTGATGCCTAATATATAAGCAACTTCTCCGAGGTCCTTCATTGAAAAACTCTTATTCAAGTAGGCCTTAATGCTGTCCAAGAGTTCTATATCATTTCCCATCAAAAGTATGTCATCTACATATAATATGAGAAATGCTACAGAGCTCCCACTCACTTCCTTGTAAACGCAGGCTTCTCCATAAGTCTGTGTAAACCCAAACGCTTTGATCATCTCATCAAAGCGAATGTTCCAACTCCGAGATGCTTGCACCAGCCCATAAATTGAGCGTTGGAGCTTGCACACCTTGTTAGCATTCTTAGGATCGACAAAACCTTCCGGCTACATCATATACAATTCTTCCTTAAGGAAACCATTAAGGAATGTCGTTTTGACGTCCATTTGCCATATCTCATAATCGTAGAATGCGGCAATTGCTAACATGATTCGGACGGACTTTAGCTTCGCTACCGGTGAGAAAGTCTCATCGTAGTCAACCCCTTGAACTTGTCGATAACCCTTAGCGACAAGCCGAGCTTTATAGATGGTCACATTACCATCCGCGTCTGTCTTCTTCTTAAAGATCCATTTATTTTCTATGGCTCGCCGTTCAACGGGCAAGTCAGTCAAAGTCCATACTTCGTTTTCATACATGGATCCTATCTCGGATTTCATGGCTTCTAGCCATTTGTCGGAATCTGGGCCCGCCATCGCTTCTTCATAGTTTGAAGGTTCACCGTTGTCTAACAACATGATTTCCAAGACAGGGTTGCCGTACCACTCTGGTGCGAAACGTGTCCTTGTGGACCTACGAATTTCAGTAGGAGCTTGATCAGAAGTATCTTGATCATCATCATTAACTTCCTCTCTAGTCGGTGCAGGCACCTCAGGAACACTTTCTTGAGTTGTGCCTTGTTCCGGTTCAAGAGGTAATACTTCATCAAGTTCTACTTTCCTCCCACTTACTTCTTTCGAGAGAAACTCTTTCTCTAGAAAGGATCCATTCTTGGTAACAAAGATCTTGCCTTCGGATCTGAGGTAGAAGGTATACCCAATAGTTTTTTAGGGTATCCTATGAAGACGCATTTTTCTGACTTGGGTTCGAGCTTTTCAGGTTGAAGTTTCTTGACATAAGCATCGCATCCCCAAACTTTTAGAAACGACAGCTTAGGTTTCTTCCCAAACCATAATTCATACGGTGTCGTCTCAACGGATTTCGACGGAGCCCTATTTAAAGTGAATGCGGCAGTCTCTAAAGCATAGCCCCAAAAAAATAGCGGTAAATCGGTAAGAGACATCATAGATCGCACCATATCTAATAAAGTGCGATTACGACGTTCGGACACACCGTTACGCTGAGGTGTTCCAGGCGGCGTGAGTTGTGAAACTATTCCACATTTTCTTAAGTGTGTGCCAAATTCGTGACTCAAGTATTCTCCTCCACGATCTGATCGTAGGAACTTGATTTTCCTGTCACGTTGATTTTCAACCTCACTCTGAAATTCCTTAAACTTTTCAAAGGTCTCAGACTTGTGTTTCATTAAATAGATATACCCATATCTACTCAAGTCATCAGTGAGGGTGAGAACATAACGATAGCCACCGCGAGCCTCAACACTCATTGGACCGCACACATCAGTATGTATGATTTCCAATAAGTTGGTTGCTCGCTCCATTGTTCCTGAGAATGAAGTCTTGGTCATTTTACCCATGAGGCATGGTTCGCACGTGTCAAATGATTCGTAATCAAGAGACTCTAAAAGTCCATCTGTATGGAGCTTCTTCATGCATTTGACACCTATGTGACCAAGGCGGCAGTGCCACAAGTATGTGGGACTATCATTATCAACCTTACATCTTTTGATACTCACACTATGAATATGTGTAGCATTACGCTCGAGATTCATTAAGAATAAACCATTCACCATCGGAGCATGACCATAAAACATATCTCTCATATAAATAGAACAACCATTATTCTCGGATTTAAATGAGTAGCCATCTCGTATCAAACGAGATCTTGATACAATGTTCATGATCAAACTTGGCACTAAATAACAATTATTAAGGTTCAAAACTAATCCCGTAGGTAAATGAAGAGGCAGCGTGCCGACGGCGATCACATCGACCTTGGAACCATTCCCGACGCGCATCGTCACCTCGTCCTTCGCCAGTCTCCGCTTATTCCGCAGCTCTTGCTTTGAGTTACAAATGTGAGCAAATGCACTGGTATCAAATACCCAAGAGCTACTACGAGTACTGGTAAGGTACACATCAATTACATGTATATCACATATACCTTTTGTGATGCCGGCCTTCTTATCCGCTAAGTATTTGGGGCAATTCCGCTTCCAGTGACCACTTCCCTTGCAATAAAAACACTCAGTCTCGGGCTTGGGTCCATTCTTTGGCTTCTTCCCGGCAGCTTGCTTACCGGGCGCGGCAACTCCCTTGCCATCCTTCTTGAAGGTTTTCTTGCCCTTGCCTTTCTTGAACTTAGTGGTTTTATTCACCATCAACACTTGATGTTCCTTTCTGGCTTCTACCTCTGCTGATTTCAGCATTGCAAATACTTCAGGAATGGTCTTTTCCATCCCCTGCATATTGAAGTTCATCACAAAGCTCTTGTAGCTTGGTGGAAGCGACTGAAGGATTCTGTCAATGACCGCGTCATCTGGGAGATTAACTCCCAGCTGAGTCAAGCGGTTATGCAACCCAGACATAGTGAGTATATGTTCACTGACAGAACTGTTTTCCTCCATCTTACAGCTGAAGAACTTGTCAGAGACTTGATATCTCTCGACCCGGGCATGAGCTTGGAAAACCATTTTCAGCTCTTCGAACATCTCATATGCTCCGTGTCTCTCAAAACGTTTTTGGAGTCCCGGTTCTAGGCTGTAAAGCATGCCGCACTGAACGAGGGAGTAGTCATCGGTACGTGCCTGCCAAGCGTTCATAACATCTTATTCTGCAGGGAGAATAGGTGCGTCACCCAGCGGTGCTTGTAGGACATAATCTTTCTTGGCAGCTATGAGGATGATCCTCAGGTTCCGGACCCAGTCCGTGTAGTTGCTGCCATCGTCTTTCAGCTTGGTTTTCTCTAGGAACACGTTGAAGTTGAGGACTGCGTTGGCCATTTGATCTACAAGATATATTGTAAATATTTTAGACTAAGTTCATTATAATTAAGTTCATCTAATCAAATTATTTAATGAACTCCCACTTAGATATACATCCCTCTTCTAGTCATCTAAGTATAACATGATCCGAGTTAACTAGGCCGTGTCCGATCATCACGTGAGACGGACTAGTCAACGTCGGTGAACATCTTCATGTTGATCATATCTTCTATACGACTCATGCTCGACCTTTCGGTCTTCTGTGTTCCGAGGCCATGTCTGTACATGCTAGGCTCATCAAGTCAACCTAAGTGTTTTGCATGTGTAAATCTGTCTTACACCCGTTGTATGTGAACGTTAGAATCTATCACACCCGATCATCACGTGGTGCTTCGAAACAACGAACTGTCGCAACGGTGCACAGTTAGGGGGAACACTTTCTTGAAATTATTAGGAGGGATCATCTTATTTACTACCGTCATTCTAAGTAAACAAGATGCAAAAACATGATAAACATCACATGCAATCAAATAATAAAAGTGATATGATATGGCCAATATCACATAGCTCCTTTGATCTCCATCTTGGGGCTCCATGATCATCTTGTCACCGGCATGACACCATGATCTCCATCATCATGATCTCCATCATCGTGTCTCCATGAAGTTGCTCGCCAACTATTACTTCTACTACTATGGCTAACGCGTTTAGCAATAAAGTAAAGTAATTTACATGGCGTTTCCCAATGACACGCAGGTCATACAAAAAATAAAGACAACTCCTATGGCTCCTGCCGGTTGTCATACTCATCGACATGCAAGTCGTGATTCCTATTACAATAGCATGAACATCTCATACATCACATATAGATCATTCATCATTCATCACAACTTTGGCCATATCACATCACAAAACACTTGCTGCAAAAACAAGTTAGACGTCCTCTAATTGTTGTTGCAAGTTTTACGTGGCTGCAATAGGGTTCTAGCAAGAACATTTTCTTACCTACGTGAAAGCCACAACGTGATTTTTCAACTTCTATTTACCCTTCATAAGGACCCTTTTCATCGAATCCGCTCCAACTAAAGTGGGAGAGACAGACACCCGCCAGCCACCTTATGCAACTAGTGCATGTTAATCGGTGGAACCGGTCTCACGTAAGCGTACGTGTAAGGTTGGTCCGGGCCGCTTCATCCCACAATACCGCTGAAGCAAGATAAGACTAGTAGTGGCAAGAAAGTTGACAACATCAACGCCCACAACAAATTGTGTTCTACTCGTGCATAAAGAACTACGCATAGACCTAGCTCATGATGCCACTGTTGGGGAACGTTGCAGAAAACAAAAAATTTCCTACGGTTTCACCAAGATCCATCTATGAGTTCATCTAGAAACGAGTGATCGGATGCATCTACATACCTTTGTAGATCGCGAGCGGAAGCGTTCACTAGAACGTGGATGACGGAGTCGTACTCGCCGTGATTTAAATCACCAATGACCAAGCGCCGAACGGACGGCACCTCCGCGTTCAACACACGTACGGAGCGGATGACGTCTCCTCCTTCTTGATCCAGCAAGGGGGAAGGAGAGGTTGATGAAGATCCAGCAGCACGACGGCGTGGTGGTGGATGCAGGGCGTCATAGTAGCAGGGCTTCGCCATATACTACGAGAGGAAGAGGTGTAGCAGGGGAGAGGGAGGCGCCAAGGCTCAAGGTGCGGCTGCCCCCTCCCTCCCCCTCATATATATAGGCTCCCCTAGGGGGCGCCAGCCCTAGGAGATGAGATCTCCTAGGGGGGCGGCGGCCAGGGCTGGAGTGGCCCCCAAGGCAAGGTGGGGCGCCCCCCACCCTTAGGGTTTCAACCCTAGGCGCATGGGGTGGGCCTAGGGGGCGCACCAGCCCACTATGGGCTGGTTCCCCTCCCCACTTTGGCCCATGGGGCCCTCCGGGATGGGTGGCCCCACCCGATGGACCCCCGGGACCCTTTCGGTGGTCCCGGTACAATACCGGTGACCCCGAAACTTTCCCGTTGGCCAAAACACCACTTCCTATATATTGTTCTTTACCTCCGGACCATTTCAGAACTCCTCGTGACGTCCGGGATATCATCCGGGACTCCGAACAACTTTCGGATTATTGCATATTCATATCTTTACAACCCTAGCGTCACCGAACCTTAAGTGTGTAGACCCTACGGGTTCGGGAGACATGTAGACATGACCGAGATCGCTCTCCGGTCAATAACCAACAGCAGGATCTGGATACCCATGTTGGCTCCCACATGCTCCTCGATGATCTCATCGGATGAACCACGATGTCGAGGATTCAAACAACCCCGTATACAATTCCCTTCGTCAATCGGTATGTTACTTGCCCGAGATTCGATCGTCGGTATTCCAATACCTCGTTCAACCTCGTTACTGGCAAGTCACTTTACTCGTACCATAATGCATGATCCCGTGACCAGACACTTGGTCACTTTGAGCTCATAATGATGATGCATTACCGAGTAGGCCCAGTGATACCTCTCCGTCATACGGAGTGACAAATCCCAATCTTGATCCGTGTCAACCCAACAGACACTTTCGGAGATACCCGTAGTATACCTTTATGGTCACCCAGTTACGTTGTGACGTTTGGTACACCCAAAGCACTCCTACGGTATCCGGGAGTTACACGATCTCATGGTCTAAGGAAAGGATACTTGACATTGGAAAACTCTAGCAAACGAACTACACGATCTTGTGCTATGTTTAGGATTGGGTCTTGTCCATCACATCATTCTCCTAATGATGTGATCTCGTTATCAATGACATCCAATGTCCATAGTCAGGAAACCATGACTATCTGTTGATCAACGAGCTAGTCAACTAGAGGCTTACTAGGGACATGTTGGTGTCTATTATTCACACATGTATTACGATTTCCGGATAACACAATTATAGCATGAATAAAAGACAATTATCACGAACAAGGAAATATAATAATAATGCTTTTATTATTGCCTCTAGGGCATATTTCCAACACGATCGTCGGCGGCAGCGCACCACCACCACCGGAGTCATCGCACAAGGGCAAGAGGCGCCGCGCAGGCGCCGCGCATCTCATCGCTGGAGCTGTTTCGTCGGGATGTCGCCTATTTGTCGCCCCGATGGTGCTCCGCCGCCCAACTACAGTAAGCCCTCACCTCGCCCCTCCATGGATCTTGCGCTGTAAGCTGTAGGGTCGAAATTTAGAGGTGGGCATTGTGGATGGTGTGCTTGTTAGTCAGATAAGCCCATTTGTACTTTGAAGATTTGCCTAGGGTTTTTAACCGCGATTTGGTGGTTTGAGCATATAGGATTTTGGGTTGGGAGAAAGGTTCTATCTTTTGTTGCATGTTGAAGATGCTGGTTGTATAGGTGAATGTAACACCCTCGATGCGACTATATCTCCCACGTGTCGAGGCACGACTTAGAGGCATAATCGCATTGAAGGCATATGTCGCAAGTGAGGTAATCTTCACACAACCCATGTAATATAATAGGGAAAAGGATACATAGTTGGCTTACAATCGCCACTTCACACAATTACATGAATAAAGCATTACATCAACCAAATACACTCATGGTCCGACTACGGAACCAAAATAAAAGAAGAACCCCAAATGCGACAAAGGTCCCCGATCGACCCCAACTGGGCTCCACTACTGATCAACTAGAACGAAACAACACAAAGAACAAGATCTTCAACGAGCTCCTCCTGAGCTTGGTTGCATCATCTGCACGGACTCATCGGCACCTGCAAGCTGGTTTTGGAAGTATCTGTGAGCCACGGGGACTCAGCAATCTCGCACCCTCGCGATCAAGACTATTTAAGCTTATGGGTAAGGTAAAGGTATGAGGCGGAGCGGCAGCAAGCGACTAGCATATATGGTGGCTAACATACGCAAATGAGAGCGAGAAGAGAAGGCAAAGCACGGTCGATAAAAGTATGATCAAGAAGTGATCCTAGACTACCTACGTCAAGCATAACTCCAACAACCGTGTTCACTTCCCGGACTCCGCCGGAAAGGGACCATCACGGTTACACACGCGGTTGATTCATTTTAATTAAGGTCGACTTCAGGTTTTCTACAACCGGACGTTAACAAATTCCCATCTGCCCATAACCGCGGGCACGGCTTTCGAAAGTTCAAATCCCTGCAGTGGTGTCCCAACTTAGCCCATGACAAGCTCTCACGGTCAACGAAGGAATAGACCTCCACCCGAGACGTTCCGATCAGACTCGGTATCCCGGTACAACAAGACATTTCGACAGGGTAAAACTAAACCAGCAACACCGCCCGATGCGCCGACATCCTGATGGGAGCTGCACATATCTCGTTCTCAGGGCAACACCGGATTGTCTAAACTTTCGGTAGGCCAGCCCAGAGTTGCCCCTGGTAGCCACCGGCGGCTGACAGTTTGGACCAACACTTAGACAAGCACTGGCCCGGGGGGGTTAAAATAAAGATGACCCTCGGGATGCGCGACTCCCAAGGGAAAAAGGCTAGGTGGCAAAATGGTAAAACCAATGTTGGGCATTGCTAGCAAAGCTTTACTTAAGGCGAACTGTCAAGGGGTTCCCATTATAGCCCAACCGCGTAAGGGACGCAAAATCCGGGAACATAACACCGATATGACGGAAACTAGGGCGGCAAGAGTGGAACAAAACACCAGGCATAAGGCCGAGCCTTCCATCCTTTACCAGGTATATAGATGCATTAATTAAATAAGATATATAGTGATATCCCAACAAGTAAACATGTTCCAACAAGGAACAACATCTCCATGTTCCAACAAGGAACAAATTTCAATCTTCACCTGCAACTAACAACGCTATAAGAGGGGCTGAGAAAAGCGGTAACATAGCCAATCAACGGTTTTCTAGGACATTGGTGGGTTAGAGGCTGAACATGGCAATTTGGGAGGCTAACAAGCAAGTGGTAGGCATCGTAGCAATGGCATAGCAAAAGAGCGAGCAAACTAGCATAGCAAAGATAGTAGTGATTTCGAGGGTATGATCATCTTGCCTGAAATCCCGCAAGGAAGAAGAACGAGTCCATGAAGAAGACAAATGGACGTAGTCGAACGGATCCTCACAAACACGACGTTATCGGAACCAACCCGAAGAAGCAACACCGGAAAAGAAGCACACAACATAGTCAACAACCAACACATCAACATGGCATGATGCGCAAACAAGAATGATGCATGTCCGGTTTAAAGAGGCATGGCATGGCAAAGAGCACAAGCAATCCTACAAATTAAGTGGAGCTCAATATGCATCGGGATGCATATTGACAAAACACCACATCAATTATTTAGTTCTCTCTCGTTTATGGACCCAACAATATTAAATGTTAATTAACATGGCAAGAGGTGAAGCAAATGAAAACTACCTATCTAGTCAAGGTTAAATGAGGCCGGAAGCAACGAACAACAATTCCGGTAAATCCTCATAGCATATTTTAGGTTAGGTCCTGTTCTGTCCTAAAACATATTTTAGAGTTGTTAGGCATGCAAAACAATGTCACCAAGTTAAACTAGGCAAAATTCTACCCCATTTACATATAAAGTTTATTTAATTCGGAGCTACGGTTATTTAGTTATGAATTAAATCATTTTAGCATGGCATAGGGGCAAATATATGCGAACAGCATTTTAAACATTTTAAACATGGGTGAAAATTGGATATTATTAATCTACACAAAATTCTGAGCAAGTTTCATATATAATTCATTTTAATCCGATGCACAGTTTGTGAGATATTAAATGCATGAACCAGGGGGACTTTTCTGCAAATCTGTCGTCTCAGGATAAAAGGAAAAACGTTCAGGCAGAAGAAAAAAAATAGAGCTGGGCCGAATCTTCCTGGCCCAACAGGAACAGGCGTTGGGGGCAGCTCACCCATGGGCTATGGCCCGGTTGGTGAGGAGGCAAGGCAGGCCGGCTGGGCTGCGGATCTGGGCTAGCAGGCCCGATGAGGAGGTGGCGGCCCAGGAACGCCAACGAGAAGCGGACCGAGGCGAGACCGGCCCACACGCGTGCGAGGGAGGCAGCCCAGGCGAGCGAGGAAGTGGGCCACCAGAGCTTGGCTGGGCCCACACGACGAAGGAGGCAGCCCGAGCGGTGTTCGTCCTCCTCCTGCTCGAGCAGGGGAGGCGGCCATGGCAGGACGGCGCCGGCACCGGTCGGAAGGGAGGCGAGGAGAAGACCAGAGCAAGGCGAGAACGGGCAGATCCGGCCGGGAACCGGTGGATCCGGCCATCGGCGGTGGCGGGCGGGGTACTAGGCGATCCGAGGCTCCATGGCGGCGGTTGCCCTGCGAAGGAGAGAGCCGGCATGAGAGAGAGCACGGGGAGGAAGGGAAGAAGGCCAGGCGGTGAGGGGCTCGCCTGAGAGATCACCGGCAGCGGCACAGCGGGCCCCGGCGATGAGCTGCAGCCTCAAGGGGCTCCTCCCCTCGAGCGGGAAACTGGAACGGGGGTAGTGGCGGGGATTGGTGGATCGAGGGAGGGAGATGGATTGGATCGGCTGTGGTTGGTGGGGCGCTGAAATCAAGGAGACTGGCGGCGGGGATGGATTGGATCGAAGGATGGGACAGGGTCCCTAATTCCTAGGGTTGCCCATATATATATACGCTGATGGGTTAGGTTAGGGGCTAACGGAACTCTCCGATCGCAATCGAACCATCGCGAATAAAAATAGCTAGGAAGTCCAAATAAGAAAATGATGACGTTTTGTAGACGTTTGGGGATGTTCCGGACACAGCGGTAACGACTGTTCGAGTCGGGTCCGGGACAATTTTTGGACGCACGCGAGGGGGGCTGCGGGCTGACGAGAGAGGTTAGGCTGGGACTGGTGATGAGTGGTGGGCTGTGTAGACGGTCCCGGACTGAGAGAAGAGAAGAGAGGGAAGCCCGGCGACTATTTCCGGAGACCGAAAACGTCCGACGTTACCGGCTATACTGCCGCTATATTTATCCGTTGGGGCGTCAAACGAACTCCGAACGCGATGAAACTTGGCAGGCGGTCTACTAACAACAAAACAACACCGCACGCCAACTTTCATCCCATTCCGAGAACATTTTCCGGCCACTTATAAAATACTATTTCGGACATGCCGCGGGCGCGTGCAAGTGTGTCTGGGCTCAGAACGGGCAACGGAAGGAACGAGGAGACCGGGACGGATGCAAGTTTTGAAAACATGAAGATGCAATGCACATGATGACATGATAAGATGCAACACGCAAGCAAATGACATGGCAACGATAGCGAATAACTGAATGACACCTGGCACATCGGTCTCGGGGCGTTACAACACTCCACCACTACGAGAGGATCTCATCCCGAGATCTAGAATGGCACCGGGGGAAGACGGAAGAGAAAAGAGGAGAGGTAAAACTAAGTTGCTTCTTTGACAAACGAGTGAAACCACAACCTTGAGAGGTTGAATACATTCGAGACAGAATTCAATGAAGGTGAACAAGGTCGAAAACAGCCATTTAGAAAAGAGGAAGAAAGAACATTGCGAAAAACCTTGAGGTTGAAGGGAAGATATATCTAGAAAAAAAACACTCCGGTTAAGGAAGGGGATCAAGGAAAAACCAAAATTCGGGCAGCACTCCGGTTGAAAAGAAAAGAATTGAATAAGGTCTTGATAAGATGAGAAGATACTTGATGAAATCACAATAGACTGCCACCGGAACTATTGAAAGAATTGAAACAAGGGGTAAGAAAGATCTCAGACAGTACTCCGGTTGAGAAGGGAGTCAAAATTTGATAAGATGAGAGAGCTCAAATGAAAACACGACACTCTGGTTGAGAAAGGGAAGCAAGACTTGATAAGGCGAAAAGAACTTGAACAAAGGGGCACAATACTCCGGTTAAGCAAGATAGGGAAGGAATAAGGGTGATATAATTTGGACAGCACTCCGTCTGTAATTGGAAGGAATTGAACTTGACAAGATGAGAGGATAATTGAAAAAAAAGGACACAACACTCAGATTAAAAGGATAGGCATGGAAAAATCATGATCTTTGACAAAACGAGATGATGGGTTGAAAAGATGAACATCACAATACCTTCGGAACAAAAGAATAGAAGATAGATAATTGAGATAGAAGAATGGAGAAGAAAATGCCAACTTCTGCCAGAAAAGAGCTTGAGAAGGCATTCTTAGGAGAAGGGTCGAACGGAATTGTTGGAAATCCAACAATGAAAAGAGTAGCTTGATATGGGCTTAAGGAATACATCTCAAATTATGAGGTGACAGCCTGCCACTCGCGGGAAAAGAATTGGGTTAGAATGAACAAGGAAACGAGAACTTATATCACCGGGAGGATAAATGAAGAAACTTGGATCATATATAAGCACCATAATAACAACCATCCTTAGGGAAGGCTTAAGGTGAAATATAACCCAAGATAACTCCAACGAAGAGATTGATGGATTCAAAATATCCCAAACTTGACAACATGTGAATCATGAAAACATGAACTCAAATTATCAAGGATGGCATAATACCACCTCCAATAATATGGTAGAAAGAATTGCACTCCGGATTACATGATCAAGAATGCTTGAGCTCCTTTGAAAAGAATCTCAATGAACACTTCGAGAGGGAATTAAATCCCTTATGAACCATCATGTAGAGCCTCCATGAAGAACTCCGGTAATAAAAGAATGATCCAAAATAATTGAATGATGAAAAGAATAAGATTGAAGCCTCGTAATGATTTAGATAGAGATCTCCGTGACAATATAATTGAAAGAGGTTGGACTCCGGGAAAAAGAGAAGATGAAACAAATGAAATTGAGAGTTTGAAGGGCCTCCAGAATAAGAATTAATCATTAGGATGAAACAAGAGTTAGAATTACATTATGCTTATCCTTCACCAATTTAAATTGATGACAATCAACGGATTTGGCATATTACTTATTCTTGTAGAAAAGATTAAGAGAGATATAACCTCAGACTTGGGAAGGTATTGAACGAACCACCGGAAGGGTTGAAACAACGAATAAAATTGATATGATAAGAAAGGAAGAGAAATCTTGAACGAACCACCGTAAGAATTAAAATGAACGAAGAAAAGATAAAGGAACACCGGAAGGATTAGCAAATGAACGAAGATGCTTGAGAGAATTTAGATACATGAGACCGAGGAGATTAAGAACTGATTAGAGGATAATTGATCGATGCACCGGTAAGATTAGGAGAACGATAACTGAAAGCTGGGAAAGAATAATTATGAGATGAAGGGCTCCGGAGAATCAAACTGAAAAATACTATGAATTACTCCGGATGGTTGAAAAGAATATCTCACAATCGCAAATAATTATGAGAGGATGGCAACAAGCTAGAATCACGAATCTCAGAGAGAACAGATAGATATGGAGGAAAAGTCTTCTTCGGTCTTCAAATGATGAGAATGGCAACAAGAAGCACCACCAAGAATTATTTAGACACTCCGAAAGAATCAAAACGAAGAGGTAGAGTCAACGATGAAAAGAATTCAACAGATCTTGGAGAAAACATTTGACTGATGATAAATCATTCTTACGTCAAACTTCGAAAATAATTTTGATAGCTCCGGAAAATAAGAAGAGTCAGGTAAGATCCTGGGAATGGACCTGTGGGTTAGGCCCACTCAAAAGAAACACCGTTGAATGATTACTTGAAAAGGAGAATGCACTGGTTGAATAAAAAGGCTTGAATGATATAACATCCTCGAAATAGCTTGAATGAAAGAAGAGTGGAAACACGAATCTTCGAGATATCTTGAGCACTCCGGAATAATAAATAGCGAGAAGTAGAATGATAAAGAATTGCACCGGCATAAGAAAGCATTGAAATGAGGAAAAGACATGATCAACAAAGCTTGACTTGAAACCACCGGAGAAGAAAAATAATGAAGAACGATGAACTAGAAGCTCCGTTAGTATCTTCATGAGAATCACCGGATAAGAACATTGAAGGAAAAGAATGGAGAGGCTTCCCATCAATAAGATTTATACTCGATTAAGAAATCCAAATCCTTGGAGAAAAAACAAAGGGAGGGAGGGAGGGAAAAACAAAGGCAACTTGGAGACGGATGAAACAAACACCGTTGAGAAGAAGCGATAATTGATCTTGCGGAAGTTGAAATGATCGGATCCACTTGAAGAGAAACACACCGGTAGAAAATGATTGACATGACAATCTTGATGATCAAGAAGGATTGGTATCCACATCAGAGTATGAGAACATCATTTAGACAAGGGATGGAATCAACATTTGACATGGAAGCAACTCGAATACCACAACTCAAAATAAAACCAAGGATTGGCTTGCAAAATAAGCCAGAACAAATATATGATCGAAATTTCGTCCGAAGTTTTTGTGGTGGGACCTACACGGGCTCGATCGTACAGCACCATCATGTACAAGGCAGTGCACATGACATACGAAGCGTCCCCGAGTCAGCATAGCCAAGGACTCTTTAAGACACAACGAGACCACTGTAAAATCGATCGTGAATAGGCGAACCACTAGACGTCGAACCCCAATTTCATATCATAGATCTGTCGGAAGGATATCCTAAGAGCTACTTGAATTCCCACCTATGAAACTCCCGAAACTTTCCGGTTATGCAATCAGGTGTTGGGGATGCAGGGGAAGCATAATATCTCACCCAAACTAGCAAATCCTACATCCAGCTGTATCCATCCTTCAACACATAACCAAGAAACCTTCGGAAACCATCTACCTCAACCTTCGAAAAGCATCCGTTATACAAGTTATGGTGATACTCCCGAACTCCCGCCCCAGTACTGGGTGGCGTCGAGGTTATCTCACCAACGAACTGCATGAAGGAGATTTTCGATGTCGCGCACATATCTCAAGTATACCAGAATTGCAATGATAAAATTATGATGACAACACCTCAGAGCTCAACTCCCCGGGACACTTCCACTAAACCCCTGACAGGAGGCACCAAGACAGTATTCTCATCATAAGCCATCGGAACAAAACCAAGATACTCGCGTGATCCTAAATTTTTTTTTGTGAAATTTGAGAAGAGAAGAGTCAAAACTCTACGTCAGGATGCCTTACCAGAGCGATGAAGGGACTGGGAAGTAAAAAGAATTCCTAAACTCTTCGATATATAATTCCTAAAGGACTCAAAACATTTTCTAGACACAACTCGGCCGCTAAAAACGATCAAGCAATGGGGCTCCTAAGGTCGGGGAAGGCTCTGATTACCAACTTGTAACACCCTCGATGCGACTATATCACCCACGTGTCGAGGCACGACTTAGAGGCATAATCGCATTGAAGGCATATGTCGCAAGTGAGGTAATCTTCACACAACCCATGTAATATAATAGGGAAAAGGATACATAGTTGGCTTACAATTGCCACTTCACACAATTACATGAATAAAGCATTACATCAACCAAATACACTCATGGTCCGACTACGGAACCAAAATAAAAGAAGAACCCCAAATGCGACAAAGGTCCCCGATCGACCCCAACTGGGCTCCACTACTGATCAACTAGAACGAAACAACACAAAGAACAAGATCTTCAACGAGCTCCTCCTGAGCTTGGTTGCGTCATCTGCACGGACTCATCAGCACCTGCAAGCTGGTTTTGGAAGTATCTGTGAGCCACGGGGAGTCAGCAATCTCGCACCCTCGCGATCAAGACTATTTAAGCTTATGGGTAAGGTAAAGGTATGAGGTGGAGCGGCAGCAAGCGACTAGCATATATGGTGGCTAACATACGCAAATGAGAGCGAGAAGAGAAGGCAAAGCACGGTCGATAAAAGTATGATCAAGAAGTGATCCTAGACTACCTACGTCAAGCATAACTCCAACAACCGTGTTCACTTCCCGGACTCCGCCGGAAAGGGACCATCACGGTTACACACGCGGTTGATTCATTTTAATTAAGGTCGACTTCAGGTTTTCTACAACCGGATGTTAACAAATTCCCATCTGCCCATAACCGCGGGCACGGCTTTCGAAAGTTCAAATCCCTGCAGGGGTGTCCCAACTTAGCCCATGACAAGCTCTCACGGTCAACGAAGGAATAGACCTCCACCCGAGACGTTCCGATCAGACTCGGTATCCCAGTACAACAAGACATTTCGACAGGGTAAAACTAAACCAACAACACCGCCCGATGCGCCGACATCCTGATGGGAGCTGCACATATCTCGTTCTCAGGGCAACACCGGATTGTCTAAACTTCCGGTAGGCCAGCCCAGAGTTGCCCCTGGTAGCCATCGGCGGCTGACAGTTTGGACCAACACTTAGACAAGCACTGGCCCGGGGGGGTTAAAATAAAGATGACCCTCGGGATGCGCGACTCCCAAGGGAAAAAGGCTAGGTGGCAAAATGGTAAAACCAATGTTGGGCATTGCTGGCAAAGCTTTACTTAAGGCGAACTGTCAAGGGGTTCCCATTATAGCCCAACCGCGTAAGGGACGCAAAATTCGGGAACATAACACCGATATGACGGAAACTAGGGCGGCAAGAGTGGAACAAAACACCAGGCATAAGGCCGAGCCTTCCACCCTTTACCAGGTATATAGATGCATTAATTAAATAAGATATATAGTGATATCCCAACAAGTAAACATGTTCCAACAAGGAACAACATCTCCATGTTCCAACAAGGAACAAATTTCAATCTTCACCTACAACTAACAACGCTATAAGAGGGGCTGAGCAAAGCGGTAACATAGCCAATCAACGGTTTGCTAGGACATTGGTGGGTTAGAGGCTGAACATGGCAATTTGGGAGGCTGACAAGCAAGTGGTAGGCATCGTAGCAATGGCATAGCAAAAGAGCGAGCAAACTAGCATAGCAAAGATAGTAGTGATTTCGAGGGTATGATCATCTTGCCTGAAATCCCGCAAGGAAGAAGAACGAGTCCATGAAGAAGACAAACGGACGTAGTCGAACGGATCCTCACAAACACGACATTATCGGAACCAACCCGAAGAAGCAACACCGGAAAAGAAGCACACAACATAGTCAACAACCAACACATCAACATGGCATGATGCGCAAACAAGAATGATGCATGTCCGGTTTAAAGAGGCATGGCATGGCAAAGAGCACAAGCAATCCTACAAATTAAGTGGAGCTCAATATGCATCGGGATGCATATTGACAAAACACCACATCAATTATTTAGTTCTCTCTCGTTTATGGACCCAACAATATTAAATGTTGATTAACATGGCAAGAGGTGAAGCAAATGAAAACTACCTATCTAGTCAAGGTTAAATGAGGCCGGAAGCAACGAACAACAATTCCGGTAAATCCTCATAGCATATTTTAGGTTAGGTCCTGTTCTGTCCTAAAACATATTTTAGAGTTGTTAGGCATGCAAAACAATGTCACCAAGTTAAACTAGGCAAAATTCTACCCCATTTACATATAAAGTTTATTTAATTCAGAGCTACGGTTATTTAGTTATGAATTAAATCATTTTAGCATGGCATAGGGGCAAATATATGCAAACAGCATTTTAAACATTTTAAACATGGGTGAAAATTGGATATTATTAATCTACACAAAATTCTGAGCAAGTTTCATATATAATTCATTTTAATCCGATGCACAGTTTGTGAGATATTAAATGCATGAACTAGGGGGACTTTTCTGCAAATCTGTCGTCTCAGGATAAAAGGAAAAACGTTCAGGCAGAAGAAAAAAAATAGAGCTGGGCCGAATCTTCCTGGCCCAACAGGAACAGGCGTTGGGGGCAGCTCACCCATGGGCTATGGCCCGGTTGGTGAGGAGGCAAGGCAGGCCGGCTGGGCTGCGGATCTGGGCTAGCAGGCCCGATGAGGAGGTGGCGGCCCAGGAACGCCAACGAGAAGCGGACCGAGGCGAGGCCGGCCCACACGCGTGCGAGGGAGGCAGCCCAGGCGAGCGAGGAAGTGGGCCACCGGAGCTGGGCTGGGCCCACACGACGAAGGAGGCAGCCCGAGCGGTGTCCGTCCTCCTCCTGCTCGAGCAGGGGAGGCGGCCATGGCAGGACGGCGCCGGCATCGGTCGGAAGGGAGGCGACGAGAAGACCAGAGCAAGGCGAGAACGGGCAGATCCGGCCGGGAACCGGTGGATCCGGCCATCGGCGGCGGCGGGCGGGGTACTAGGCGATTCGAGGCTCCATGGCGGCGGTTGCCCTGCGAAGGAGAGAGCCGGCATGAGAGAGAGCACGGGGAGGAAGGGAAGAAGGCCAGGCGGTGAGGGGCTTGCCTGAGAGATCACCGGCAGCGGCACAGCGGGCCCCGGCGATGAGCTGCAGCCTCGAGGGGCTCCTCCCCTCGAGCGGGAAACTGGAACGGGCGTAGTGGCGGGGATTGGTGGATCGAGGGAGGGAGATGGATTGGATCGGCTGTGGTTGGTGGGGCGCTGAAATCAAGGAGACTGGCGGCGGGGATGGATTGGATCGAAGGATGGGACAGGGTCCCTAATTCCTAGGGTTGCCCATATATATACGCTGATGGGTTAGGTTAGGGGCTAACGGAACTCTCCGATCGCAATCGAACCATCGCGAATAAAAATAGCTAGGAAGTCCAAATAAGAAAATGATGACGTTTTGTAGACGTTTGGGGATGTTCCGGACACAGCGGTAACGATTGTTCGAGTCGGGTCCGGGACAATTTTCGGACGCACGCGAGGGGGGCTGCGGGCTGACGAGAGAGGTTAGGCTGGGACTGGTGATGAGTGGTGGGCTGTGTAGACGGTCCCGGACTGAGAGAAGAGAAGAGAGGGAAGCCCGGCGACTATTTCCGGAGACCGAAAACGTCCGACGTTAGACCGGCTATACTGCCGCTATATTTATCCGTTGGGGCGTCAAACGAACTCCGAACGCGATGAAACTTGGCAGGCGGTCTACTAACAACAAAACAACACCGCACGCCAACTTTCATCCCATTCCGAGAACATTTTCCGGACACTTATAAAATACTATTTCGGACATGCCGCGAGCGCGTGCAAGTGTGTTTGGGCTTAGAACGGGCAACGGAAGGAACGAGGAGACCGGGACGGATGCAAGTTTTGAAAACATGAAGATGCAATGCACATGATGACATGATAAGATGCAACACGCAAGCAAATGACATGGCAACGACAGCGAATAACTGAATGACACCTGGCACATCGGTCTCGGGGCGTTACAGTGAATTTGATACTCAAAGGTGCTTGCTTGCATCTATTTCTTGCAGATTATGTAGAACAGAAATTCTGAAACTCGGTTCTGCTCTGTTTTGATGTATGCAGATAAGCGTAGCAGGAAGTTTTCCGTTAAGTTTAACCACGGTGGTTATTTCCTTGGGCAAGGCAGCAATCGTTCCTATGTCAATGGTCATGAATTGTGGTATGATGAAGTAGATGCAGATACTTGGTCTCCAATCATGGTTGAAAACCTAGTTGAAGAGATAGGATGGGAGGTGGTAGGCAGGATGAAGGTATATTACTGCATTCCCATTCTGTTAATCGACAGGAATGGGTTGAGAGAAATCATAGGAGATAGGGACACAGGTCAGATGCTCACATTTGTGTCACTAGGGCATTACTCAATTGGTTTGTACCTTGACCATGAAGACAGTTTGAATGCAAATGTGACGAAAGATGACGTGGTCAATTTCCCAATAAGGCAGCTACCTGAAGTGCTTAGTCCTTGCAAGAGTAAACCAAATGAGCTAGAAATTGCAGATATTGATGTTGAGCCTGAAGATGCAAATGTGCCTCACCCAATTCCTATACAGGTAGTTTATCCTCCAGAGCATGCAGAAGATGATGGAGTAAGCAACTTTGTGTTTGCAAAAAGGAAAGCATCTTATGTTAGTGAAGATGTAAGTGTGGAGGAGCCAACTGTGATTCAGCCAACAACAAATGGTGATGATGATGATGTTGAAGGTGAAGGTGAAGCTGGTAGATGAAGATACTGCAAAAGGAAAAACAGACAATGCAACTCATCTAGAGGAGCAAGTTATGAAATGGAAACAAATGAGAGTGATTCATATGACTCTGACTTTGATCCCGGGGCCATAGTGGACAGTGATTATGATATTAGTGATGGTGATGATGATCTATATGCTGACAATGTGGATATGGATGAGCATGAAGACATAAAGTTGAAAGAGAAGGAGAATCAACAAAAAAAGAAAGTGCATGTTAAAGGAAATGAGAAAGAAGCACATGAGCCAGTAGCACATGATCCTGAAGATGAGTTGTATGAGTCAGAAGGAGATGCCCTATGGGCCCCTGATTCAGATGATGAAGAAATTTACATGAAGTTCAAGGCATTTAGAGCTGAGGACCTATACTGCCCCAAATTTCATGTTGGGCAAGTTTTCCAGACTGTTGAGTTACTCAGGAAAGCAATCAAGGAATACAGTTGCAAGAACAGAGTTGATGTGAAGCTCCCTGTAAATGATAAGAAAAGGGTGAAGGCAATTTGTGATGAGTATTGTACTTGGTACCTTTGGGCCTCTTATGATAGTAGGACAAAGTGTTTCATGGTCAAGAAATATGTGCATGAACACACATGTACCAAGAAGTGGAAGATCAAGGCTTTCACTGCTCCTTTCTTAGCACAGAAGTACCTTGAGAGCTTTAGGGCAGACCAAGATATGAATCTGAGGAACTTTTCAAGAGTAGTTCAAAAGGAATGGCATATGCCACCATCTAGGATCAAGTTGCAAAGAGCTAGAAGGCTAGCAATGAAGATTATATATGGTGATGAAGAGGCCCAGTACAATATGCTGTGAGACTATGTAAATGAACTTAGGAGAAGTAACCCAGGCAGCTCTTTTTTTCTTCAACTTGATGATCAAGCAAGGTTCATCAAAGCATATATGTGCCTGGATGCTTGCAAAAGAGGTTTCCTTCAGGGATGTAGGCCTATGATATTCATTGATGGATGTCATATTAAGACAAGGTAGAGGACAGCTGCTAACTGCTGTGGGAATTGACTCAAATGATTGTATTTTCCCTGTTGCTATTGTTGTGGTTGAAGTGGAGGACAAGCCCAACTGGTGTTGGTTCCTTGAGAGGCTTAAGAATGATCTAGGCATCATGAACACCACCCCATGGACTATTATGTCTGATAAACAAAAGGTAAATGATGGTGATCTTCACAACTTGCTCTTGTGGTACCTTCTTTCATTCAGTTGAGCACCATATGAAGTAGTTGTTACTTATTTTGCAGGGCCTAATTAATGTTGTAGATGAGTTGTTTCCACATTTAGAACATATGTTCTGTGTGAGGCACATGTGGCAAAACTTCCAGCAGCAATTCAAAGGTGATGTACTGAAGAACCAACTTTGGAAGATAGCAAGAAGCAACACTACTGTGAAGTATGAGCAGTACATGAATGAGATGAAGGAAATTAACTTGGATTCCTACAAATGGTTGCATGAGCTTGAACCTAACACTTGGGTTAGGGCTTATCAAAGCGATGTACCCAAGTGTGATATCTTACTGAACAACAATTGTGAAGTATTTAACAAGTAAGAACCAACTGCATTGATGTTCTCATTTGGTAGTTGTTACTCTATTCAAATATTTAGTGATGTATGCTTTACATGGACAGGTACATATTAGATGCTAGGGAACTACCAATATTGTCAATGCTTGAAAGGATTAAAAGGCAATTGATGCAGAGGCACTACACCAAGCAGATAGAAGCAGAGAAGATGAAAGGAAACATATGCCCTAAGATAAAGAAAAATGTTGATAAGCTAACTGAATGGGCAAACACCTGCTATGTTGAAGGGGCTGGTGATGGAGTCTTTCAGGTTGGTGATAGAGGGACTGACTACATTGTTGATTGGCACAGTAATGAGTGTAGCTGCAAGCGGTGGCAGAAGGGTGTCACACCATGTGTACATGCTATAGCATGTGCTAGACATGAGAGAGTGGATCCCCTCCTCTTGGTTAACCAATGTTATTCTGTTGGGATGTTCAAGAAAGCATACAGCAACATCATCTACCCCTGCAGAGATAAGACAGAATGGGAGAGGATGAATGGACCCACAATTAAGCCACCATTGTACACCAAGCAGGTAGGTCGGCCATGCAAGAGTAGAAGGAAGGCCCCACATGAAGTTTCTTGCAGCAATGGTGGCAAAAATGTCTAAGCATGGTGTGATCATGCATTGCAACTATTGTGGAGAGCCAGACCACAACATCAAAGGCTGCAAGTACCTCAAGGCTGGTATGCCCCCTCCAAATGTGCAAGCTCCACCACCACCTCATGGAGATGATCAAAGCTCCTAATGCAGAAGTTGCTCCAAATGTGCGAGCTCCACCACCACCACATGGAGATGATCAAGCTCCTAATGCATAAGTTGCTCCAAATGTAGGAGATGATGAGCAAGTCATTACTCAGGTATGTCTTCCATCATTTGTACTGTAGGTTTTTTTGCACCGTTGGATAATCAGAAATGTTGCAAAGATATGATTCAAAATTACTTGCACTTCAATAGGAGCACAACTCTCCAGAAATCATGTCATAGAAGATCTTATGGTTGATCATATGGTTCAAAATGTAAGTTAATGTCCTTGTTTCCTGTAATTTATGTTAAGTTTATTGATAAAACATGTTATTTTGAACTGCAATATGTACATTTTTCATCCAGAGGCCTCTGCCAAGAGTGGTTGCAACAGGGCCTATACCAGAATCAACTTTCATATCTGCTGCCAGGGCCATGCTCAATCAAACCCAAGGTAACACAAGCAACAGTGGGAGCTTAAGCACAATCCAGCAAGGTGACTTGGCCAAAAGATTGCTTCTCCTCAAGAGGCAGAGAGACAAAGATCTGGAAGATAAGAAGGAAGCACTTCTTGCAGCAAGAAGGGAGGAACAACTAAAGAAAGTAGAGGAAGCTATCAGGAAGAGACATCAGCAAGAGGAGAAGAAAGCACTGGAAGTAGAGAGGAAGAGGCAGTCACAAGCTCAGAAGAGAGAGAAGAGAAAAGAAGAAGCTGAAATAACAAAGAAGGCTAGGGAAGAGACAAGGTAGATCATTATGGACACCAAGAAAGTTGTGGCTGCTGAGAATAAAGCAAGGCAGCAAGCTGAGAAGAAGGCTCAAAAGGAGGAAGCTGCTGCCAAGAAGAGAGCAGAGAAAGAAGCTGCAACAACAAGAAAAAGAACATACAGGGTTGTTGTTGCTGAGGCTAGGAAGGAGGAAATAAGGTTGATAGGTATTGCTCTTGGCAAGAGGCCTGCAGGTCCAAAGTCTGATTCAGATGATGATCTTGTGCTTCCCAGTAAGACCAAAAGCACTTCAATGTTTGACATCTTCAGATGATGTAACTGATGTGTACAATGGTTTACTTCTTAAGCTCCAAGGCATGATGTAGTAGTATGTGACTGATGAGAAATGTTATAATTGATCCATACTGATGTAGTAGCATGTGACTGATGAGTATGGGTCAATTGTTGATCATTTTGTAACTAAACGCACTTGTGTATCTGAATTTTGATGGTACTTCACAGATATGAATTGCTGGTTATGCATATGCTTTTCTCCCTGAATGCAGTTGTCTAACTGAATTATATGTGCTACAATCATAACAATGGTCAAATGTACAGCAAGATGAGAACAACAAGATGATAACAACATCAAATAGCTTTGCAATGTACACAAAAGCCAAATATGATGATCTCTTCATATGACAACAACATGATAACTTGCACAGCATTAACTTCTATTTTACCTGCATCATGTCCTAATGTACACAGAAAGAACTTGCATAAAAATGATATCTTCATATGACAGCACCAACAGCTTCAACAAGCCAAATTAACTTTTATTTGCAGTAAAAGATTGTCACTTGCTTACATATTGCAAGAGCATCACTTACAATGCAAAAGATTGTCACTTCATACTAACAACACTACATCCACTACAGCTGCAAACTGGAAACTACATCAACTTCAGACTTACAATGCAAAAGCATCACTTCATACTACCAGTTCATCTCCTAACAAACTAGGCATAATGCTAATACTGCATCAACTCCATCACTTCTTCAGCAGAGAAATAGCTAAAAGCACTACAAGTACAATGAGTGCTTCCACCAGTGCCTTCATCATCACCAACATTTGATTAGCTAACCCTACGAGTGCCTCTTCTTGATGACTGCTCATTTGAGCTGCAACTCTTCCATGAATTTGATCTTCAAAGCCTGGAAGATCAACTGCACCTCCACCAGCACCTCCACCTGCATATCTGCGATTCCTTACTCGCATCAGCTCTTCCCTCCTTTCCTCTGCAGCTCCTAATGCATCTATGGCTTCACTGCCAACGAGAAACTGATTATCAAGCAAGTAGACAACGTATTCCTACTCCCAATGCCAGAAATGGTCCTGAAGATCAAAAGAAACGAACAGACGCCAAAAATCACCATCACAAGATCCACAAAAATCAACCAAAATTAACAAACGCCAATGGATGCAATTCACTTACACCAATAGGACACATGTAGAAGACCCAGCCCTCGTGCTTCTCCTTGTTCGAGACATAGAACTTCACACAAGCGCGGCAAGAATGGCATCTTATCAGCGGCACCACCACCGAACGGCCGCCCAGCGATGACCTGACCGAGCTTGTCGACATGGCGGAGCGGTGAAGAGGGCGGCGGCGGCAAGCTGCGGGAAGACGGCGGCGGCGGTGGCAAGCAGCAACGAAGAGGGCGGCGGCAAGCAGCAGGGGGAGGGGAAGGGCGTCGGCCTCGGCGGCAGCGAGTGGGGAATTAGGGATTTGGCATCGGCGGCACAGGGTGTGGATGGAAATAACCCCCCGCGAGCTAATTTACAAAAAGACCCCCCCCCCCCCCCGCGCGAGCGCCAGCTGTCGCCTCGGATTGGTCAAATGGAGGGGCGACGAGTGGCGTACGGTGAACAGTGACCATACAATCACGTGTAGACGTATTGGCCATATTTTGAAGTACAATGACCAGAGTGTGCTTTCTTCGCAAGTTCAAATACCGCCAGTGCATTTTACTCATCTTATAATAATGATTTAACTTTTGTAATATACTCCCTCCCCCAACAACAAGTATTTAGGTACAGAGGGAGTGTGATATTACATTGGTCAAATTGTCAAACCATGGATACTTATGGGCATTCTAAACCGGAAGGAGTAAGTATCTAACAACATGAATTGAGATGCTAACTGGTGGGCCATGATTATTTCAATGTATGTAGATCCTTTTTTTATGGAAGACCATTATGGCTTTATTGAAAATACTTACACTACTAGAAAACATTGTTTGCTGATCGGTCACCATTGATGCGTGAAAACATATGTAGATAGTACCGCCATTTATGGACGACCGAGTATCCATGGGTTGTGTCTCAAAAAAAAGTCTAGTTTAGGGGGTAGTTACCACGGATAGGCCTAATGTGAGGCACGTCTGGTTGACATCAATGGCATGACGGGCATGTATCACTATTGGTAAAAAGCCTTCCTCACCCAAAGCCACTCTCTCGCCGTATTCCTTATACGTTGTGTCGGTGAATCGCAAGCGGGTCACTCCCATGGGCTAGGTCCAATAGCACGATTTGTTGCTGCAAGTCTTTTTTTGCAGGGTTTTCCTTTCCTCTGTTTATTGTTACTTTCATTGGAGATTTCTTTTTCTCCTTTAATAAAAACTCTTTTGATTTATTTTTTCATGTTTATAAGTATGTTCGATATTACGGAAATTAAAATAAATTTCATGAATTTTAAAAATCTCGTAAATTTTTAAAATGTATATGAATTTTGAAAAATATTCATGAATTTAAGAATGTTTGTGATATATAGAAAAGTTTCATGATTTATCAAAAAATCATGAATTAAAAAATCATGAATTAAAAAATCATGAATTTAAAAATATTCAAGTTATTCCATAATTTTGAAGACTTTGAAAATGTTCTAGAACTTAATATTCACAAATTTTAGGAAATGTTCGCAAATTTTAGGAAATATTCACAAAATTTAGGAAATGTTCTTAGAGTTTAAAAATCTTCATGGTATAAAAAATCATGAATTTTAAAAATGGAAAAGAAATGAAGAAATCCGAAAGAAAACAACAATCCAATCGAAAACCAAAGAAAAAAAGCCAAACAGATTTTTTTTGTTGGTGGTGGTGGTGGTGCTGCTGCTGTTGAGACCAACAAGTTTATACCACCAGATCACATAAGTCTATAAGACCATGTTTGGATCATTAGAATTTTGAAAAATTTATGTGTCTATAAGAATTTTTTTTCCTTCGCATCTTTCAGAAGGAATGAATCATTGCTTTATACCAATCCTATGGAAAGTTTTCTACTCCTGCACTTTCGAAGGAAAACAAATATCCTCTCCTAGCTGTTTTGTTTTGGCGAGCAGGTCCGAGACAGGACAAGAAAAACGCCTCTCGCCATGCACTTTGGGACCCCACATCTAGCTCAGAACTGGTTGGATGTTTTTTTTTTGAACAAGCATAAGCGCCAGAGGCGCCAAATTCATTCAACTCTTGGGCAAGTTACAACATGTATTACTCATTAAGAAGCTGACGATGGCAATCCCTGTGAACGGAATAAGAAAAGCTAAAAACAAGCTCTTCCGAATGATTCGTAGCATGGTGAGCAAAGTTGTCAGCATTCCCATTTATTTTCCTAAACAAGTGGTATATTGAGCACTTGAACACTCCATTTGATCAACCACGTCGAGGAAATCTGCTAGCATGTTCCTGATCTCCCGTCTTACTTTTCATATGTGATACTTCTACTAGCAGCAGCAACGATTAAATTGATTGAGTCTGATAGGAAAGTGATCTGATTCAGATGAGCTGAGAAATCTTGGCAGCAAGTAAAAGAGCAAAAGCTTTGACCGACGGGGGTAGAGTGTAACAAGAAAGGATGCATAAGCATTTGTGATGTGTATGCCAATCCCTGTGTCTTATAGTTTCTTGCTTGAAAACCTAGAATCCCAGCTTAAAAGTCACATCAGAGTAATTTGCTCCTACAGTAATCAGATCAGAGGAGATTGTTTGACCCTGTAAGGAAATACATCACGTGTGTGAGAGTCGGGGCATGTCTTTGATAATGTACATCAGTGGGAGCTTGGCATTGTAAGATGTCTTTTTCTACTTGGTGCACTTGGTGAAGATAGCCTAGCTTCCTACCAAATAGATGGTCGTTTATGGGTTTCAAATGTTGTAATCTTTAGATCGGGTAGGCTAGAGACTCCCGGTAAACCTACCTTCTGCCTTGCCTTCCGAGGAACTCCCGGTGCCGGACATGGTGACGGTGGCCGGTGATGGCAGAGAGTGGTGGCGGTGGTGTGCTTCTCGTGAGCACCGCGCTAACCCTAGATCGGTAGGGAGTGACGGTGGGATTTGTGGCAGCGATTAACCTCGTGAAACGTGCCTCGGCCCCCAACCTCTGTTTATATAGCGTGGGTCATAGGGGCCCACCAATCATGGTTTGGTTGGGCGCCCCCGATCAGGGCGCGAGTCAAGGGCCCGTTCGACCCGTTGGGTTCGAACGGGATAGAGATCAACCTAACATTCTCTCCCTTGATCTCAACTTTACTTTTAACTTTATACTTTCTAGTTTATTTGTTTCATCACATATTGGTACATAGAGCATGTTTCATCGTCACAGCTTAATTGCCGTTAGAATCATACAGCTACAACATACGTTATGATCAAAAGCAAATTCTGTTCTTTTTGGGCCTATCCAGAAATCATAAGGCTTTCCCTTAAACCCATGCCGGCTAAGTGTTCCTTGAACACATTGGGTGGTAAGCTTTTCGTTAGCGGATCCGCAAGCATACCCTTTGTCCTTATATGCTCGAGACTTATAGTTTGATCCTGGATTTTATCCTTCACAACATAATACCTTATTTCTATTGTTTTGGCAGCATTACTCGACTTGTTGTTGTGAGCGTAAAATACTGCGGGTTGGTTGTCGCAGTACATCTTTAGTGGTTTGTGAATACAATCTACCATTTTTAAGTCGGGTATTAATTTCTTTAGCCATATCGCCTGCCCCGTGGCTTCGAAGTATGCTATAAATTCTGCATACATCGTGGATGATGCAACTATCGACTGCTTGGAGCTTTTCCACGAAATAGCTCCCCCAGCGAGAGTGAAGACGTATCCTGACATGGATTTTCTATCATCTCTGTCCCCCGCAAAATCTGCGTCTGAATACCCTTTTATCTCTAGGGAATCACTTCTCCTGTAAATTAGCATGTAGTCCTTCGTGCCTTGCGCATAACGCAATGCTTTCTTTACCATCTTCCAGTGCTCCATGCCTGGATTCTCTTGATATCTATCGAGTACCCCGGTGATAAAAGCTAAGTCAGGGCGAGTGCACACTTGTGCATACTGTAAGCTGCCAACTACCGAAGCATATGGTACTGCTTTCATTTGATCGATCTCGTACTGGTTATTGGGACATTGGAATTTCCCAAAACTATCGCCCTTGACTATAGGAGCAGGTGTGGCTTTACTCGCATGCATACTATACCTTTTAAGAACCTTTTCTGAATATGCTTTCTGCGATAGTCCTAAGACTCCATTGTTCCTATCTTGGTGAATTTCTATGTCCAAAACATATGATGCTTCACTAAGATCTGTTATGTCAAAATTTGAGGATAAGTATTTCTTTGTTTCTTGTAGTAGACTAACATCACTACTAGCAAGCAGGATATCATCCACATACAAGATTAGGAAAATATATTTCCTATTTTTAAACTTTGCATAAATGCAATTATCCTCAATATTTTCTTTAAATCCAAAACTTTTAATCGTTTGATTAAACTTTAGATACCACTGCCGAGAGGCTTGTCTTAATTCATAAATGGATTTCTTCAGGCGGCATCCCATATTTTTCTTGCCTTCCATGATAAAACCTTTAGGTTATTTCATGTAGACATTTTCTTTTAAATCACCATTCAGAAATGTCGTCTTAACATCCATTTGATGTAACTCTAAATCAAAATGAGCAACTAATGCCATTATGATTCTGAAGGAATCCTTACATGAGACTGGAGAAAATGTCTCATTGTAATCTATCCCTTCTCTTTGTGTAAATCCTTTTGCCACGAGTTGTGCTTTATACTTTTCTATATTCCCTTTAGAGTCATACTTAATTTTGTAGACCCATTTACAGCCTACTGTTTTGGCTCCTTTAGGAATTTCCTCTAAGTCCCAAACATCTTTGAAACTCATCGATTTCATCTCGTCTTCCATTGCCTTCATCCACTTCGATGAATGAGGGCTTCTCATGGCTTCTTCATATGAGGTGGGATCTTTTTCCATATGAACCACTTCTGTGTTATAAACTTTAAAGACAGTAGAAATAGCTGACTTTCTTGGTCTTGTAGACCTTTTAAGGGCCTCAATTTCTGGCACATTCTGTGCCTCAACTTCTGGCACTTCTTCTAAAATTCGTTGTTGCACCTCCCTTTCATGCTCAACAAGGGGTTCAGTCGGCTCCTGACGGACAGGTTCCGGGTCTACCCCCATAGTTGTCATGGGTGGAGTTGCAACTGGTAGTGAGAAAAATGGCTCCTGAATCATCGGATTAGGTGCATGCACCCTCTTCTCCTCAAGATCAATTTTCCGAACTACCAAGCTCTCCCTCATCATTTCGTCCTCTAAGAAGACTGCATGTCTTGTTTCTACAAACTTTGTATATCTGTCTGGGCAGTAGAAACAAAAACCCTTTGATCTATCTGGATAGCCAATGAAGTGACAACTCACTGTTTTGGAATCTAACTTTGTAATGTTTAGATTAAACATTTTGGCCTCAGCAGGGCAACCCACACCCTGAAGTGTTGTAAGGAGGGCACCCGTCCTGTCCATAGCTCGTATGGTGTTTTGGGCACCGACTTGCTTGGTACTCTATTGAGAATGTGAATGGCGGTTTTAAGCGCCTTCATCTATAATCCCAATGGCAAGTTGGAATAACTCATCATACTGCACACCATACCCATAAGTGTACGGTTGCGCCTTTCAGCTACTCCATTCTTTTCTCCCATAATGGGATACATTAAAAGCACATGCGTTATCATATCTTTCTCTTGCCAGAATTTCTCCCACCATACAGGATTTTTGACATAATATTATGTCAGCTTTACCCCATTACGCAGGTATTTTCCCAGACTTTTCCCACCATGCAGGTTTTATCATAATCATCTTTTCCCGCCATGCGGGTAATTCCATGTAAGGGAACATAAATGCCAGAATTGGCTCTTTTGACTGCATATTCAATCATCAAATTTAGGAATGAATCCGAATGCTCATTGACACACACGCTTGATCCGACGTTGGTCAAATTAAACATGCATGTTGCTTGTTTCATCTCAAATCATGTTGATTGAAAAATCTTCTTCATAGAGAGTACATGAAAAACATTCATTAACCAAGACTCTCAATGATCTATCTCTTTTCTTTTGATGCCATTCTTTAGAGAGAACATACTCCCTCACATTATGACCTTTCTTGGTCATCTTTTGGGTCACAAGTACCCAGCCATTCGCTTTCACGAATGAAAGCATGAAAAACTTTTAGTCTGAGAAAACTTAGCCAATAATCTACAATAATGGGCATAAAAATAACCCTACGTTGGTCTGGTTAAAAGAAATGCACATTAAACTTTTGAAACTTTATTTTATATTCCATAGCACCGTTGGGCGGAAATGGAAATAATGCATATAACTGATAAACAATGTGATGATAGTATTTCTATTAAACAACTTTGCTAAGAATTAATCATCATCATCATCATCAACTTTATTGTAGTGGCAACAAGAAATATACATTTCTCTAGTTCAAGAGCATTTCTTGATCTTTATCCGTTCTCTGAAAATTGATCACTTTGATACAAAATTTATCAGAGATTTAAACTTTGAACATAAGACTCATAGAATTATTGCACTGTTATCATCAACGTTGGTCAGAAAATAACAATACCATATTTTAACTTTTAAAAAATATTTTTCTTTTGTCATAGTGGAAACTATCTGCATCTTATTTCACCCACAGGGGAAAACATTGCTAAGAACATTTCTTCCAATTAAATTATCCCGTTGGTTCCAATTTAATTGGAGGATAAAACTTTTACATTGCAGCTAAAACTTTACAATATTCTATCCAAAAACAATTCTGTACTCTTTTACTCTCTAAGCAATTTTAACCGGTTGGTTCAAAAATGCATTAGAGAAGCAACAATTTAATATTTTACTTTAGTTCTATTCACTTTTAAAAGAGCAACTTTAAATTTCAATAATAAAACATGATCATGTTATTAACAACGTTGGTCATAAAAATAACATAATCATATTCATTAAAATATTCACTTTAACATGCTCATAAAAACTTAATTCTATTTAAACTTTTATTTTCTTTGTAAAAGAGCACTATTAATTATTTACGTAGCAAAAAACATGAATAAAAGATCATGAACTTTTTAATTCTTTACAGAAACTTTTCTTTGACAAATAAAAATTCATGAACTTTATTATTTCCTTTGTAAAAATTCATGAACATTTATTTTCTGAAACTTTTCTATTTTAATTTTCAAAAACTTTTCTGTTTACTTTTTGGATCTCTAAACAAAATTTCTTGGATGATTTGAATAGAGAAAAAATCTATGTAAAATTTTGCCCGAAAAAACAGGACAAAAAACTATTAAAAGCATGGAAAAACGTGCAGCTCCAGCCGAACTCGACCTGGCGCGGGAGGCCCACAGAGGCCCAAGGCCTGCGCCTCCGCGCGCTCGCGCGAGCCGGCCTGGTTCGCTGGCTCTGCCAGCCCAGCAGCCCAGCTGGCCTGCTCACTTTCTGGCCCAACGGCTTGAGGTGGGGCTAGGGTTTCACGGTGGCCGTCCGATCAGATCGACGGCCACGCGCGCTTCGGGCTCGAACAAAACCAGGCGAGTTCCCTCCTACCGGTCCAGTCCGTTCCCTCGCGCGCCGCTCGGTCTCTCTCGTCGCTTGGTCTCTCTCCCGATGGCGAGGCAGGTGGCTGCGCCCCGGTCGGCCGCCCCGGCCGCCGGCGACGACGGCGAGGGCCACCGCGCCGCGCGCGCCCCTTCCCTTTCCCCTTTCCTGTGCGCTGCTCGCTGTTCCTCTCTGCACGCAATAGCGCATCTCCCAACAGTCCCGTCACGCTGGCGGCAAGCCGGCGACGGCGTCGAGCCGCGCTGTGCGAGCCTTCCCTTTCCCCCCCTCCTTTCTCTTTCCACCTTCTTGCGACAGAGAGAGCGAGAGAGAGACGCGGCCAAGCTCTCTGCTCCCCTTTGCGCCCGCTCTTGCTCTTCCTGTCGACATCTACGGCAACGGCCCGGCGGCCGGCGACGGCGCCGAAGGCCACCGCGTCGCCCCGTGCGGCCTTCCTCTTTCTGTTTCAATTCTCTCCATCCACCACCTCCCCAGAGAGAAGAGAGAGGCAGATGCCGCTAGACGGCGACCTAGATGGACGGAGCGGCTGCGCCCCTGCTGATCCCTTCGCCGGTCGCGTGTTCCGCTTGCGGTGAGCGTGCCGCCGTCGAATGGATCGGTGGTGGTGCTCTTTGCCCCTGTGGGGTTGGTTCTTCGTCCGATGCCTCGGCTTGCCGATGCGCGTCCGGATCGAGAGGAACAGGCGCGGCCATGACGACGGCGTAACTTTTCTTTGAGATGCCTTTGCCCTTCTAGGGTTCTTTGGGGGGAGACTCTTTTCTTTCTCTGTTTAGACTTTGTACCGAAAAACATCTAGCTAAGATGGATCTGATACCATTGTTGTAATCTTTAGATCGGGGTAGGCTAGAGACTCCCAGTAAACCTACCTTCTGCCTTGCCTTTCGAGGAACTCCCGGTGCCGGACATGGTGACGGTGGCCGGTGATGGCAGAGAGTGGTGGCGGTGGTGTGCTTCCCGTGAGCACCGCGCTAACCCTAGATCGGTAGGGAGTGACGATGGGGTTTGTGGCAGCGATTAACCTCGTGAAACGTGCCTCGGCCCCCATCTCTGTTTATGTAGCGCGGGTCACAGGGGCCACCAACCATGGTTTGGTTGGGCGTCCCCGATCAGGGCGTGAGTCAAGGGCCCGTTCGACCCGTTGGGTTCGAACGGGATAGAGATCAACCTAACATCAAATGCACTGAAAAAGTAAAAAAAATAGCATAAGGATGACCTATAGTTAAGAGGTCATGCATTACTCTTTGAATAGAGTCATGTGATTCAGATATCTGATGTATGAAAGATGAAAAAACCAAGCAACCCTATCAAATAAATAGAGGAAAAAAGAAGTGCAGTTCATTCTCCATTTGGCTGCACCTATAACATTCCTTGTTTATATGAATTGAGAATTTACCTGTTCTCATGCCTGTGAAAAGAGCTTTTCTTAGTAGCCTCCAAACAAATGTTTGAACTCTTGGTGGCATCTTTTGTTCTTCAAGACATGTTTAAGTAAATTCTTAGTCGTGAAAGAAATCTGCCTGGATTGGTAGTTTTGAGTATTATGGATGTCCTGCATATTCTTGAACTAATCAACGATTGGCCTTCTTTTACATAGAAACTTCTATGTGGAATCAACTTGTGTAGATTTTTTGTGCTATTTCTCCTGCATTTCAAGTACAAGTCGATCGTTCTTGTAGAATATTTCTGTTTTTACACTTTGCGTCGTTTTGTCCCAATTACAGTTTCCTTCCTTCTGACCAGAATGTTGCCCACCAATGCTAGTATTCTCTGTGTTCCAAGCATACCCCGATATTGGCCGGATGTGCGGTCTCGGAGCACCCCGATCGAACGACCTCATTTTGGTACAACAAAGCCCCGGCGCGAACGGCCTCCCCCCAGGGCCCTATTTAAGCTACGATTAAAAAGCCCAGTTTAAGCTATGACTAATAAAAGCCTAGTTTTTTGGTGACTAATAAAGCCTGCTTTTGCCATGCTATGAAACAGTGCCATGGTTTAAAAAATGAAAAAATAAATTTGACCTGTAAGGGAATGAAAAACAAAGAAATCATATAGTTTAGTAAAAAAATGCCATGGTTCGAACAAAAAATGCCATAATCCACAGAGAAATTGTCATGGTCTTTTGCCATGTGCTATGAAAAAATTGTCGTGTTTTAAGTTTTTTTAAATGGTGCAAAAAGGAAGAAGACATGGCAATTTGCTAGTAGTTGCCATGTTTCTTAAAGTAATTTACAGTGGTCCCATGAAAAATGCCATGGATGTAAAGTAAAATTTGCAAAAAAAGAGTAAAAATTGCCATAGTCCCAAAATAAAGAAATTGCCATGTTTTTTTTTTGCCATTATCGATTATATTGACATGCATGTAAAAAGGTCAAAAATTGTTATGGCGACGTTGGTAAATTTTCCATGTCAAAAAAATCGTTATGGCAAACTAAAAAGTAATTTTTTTTCACAGAAAAAAGAGGTTTAAAAGAATTTGCCAGGGCGTTATAGGTAAATTTGCCATGTCAATATAAGAAAAATGCCATGGAAAATTAAAGTAAATTTTGCCCATCTTTCTCTTGTTGACATTTAAAGGTTAAAAATTGCCATGGCAATATAGGTAAATTTGCCATGTCAAAATAGGTAAAATTGCCATGGTAAAATAAAAACTAAATTTTTCAAAAAGCAAAAGAATAGGTTCAAGGAATTTGCCAGGGCATTATAGGTTAATTTGCCATGTCAATATAAGAAAAATTGCCATGGAAAATTTAAAAGTAAATTTTGCCATCTTTTTTTGTTGCCATTTAAATGATAAAAAATTTCGTGGCAATATAGGTAAGTGTTCCATGTGAAAATATGTAAAATTGTCATGGCAAAATAAAAACTGAATTTTACTAAATTAAAAATAATAGGTTCAAGGAATTTGCCATGGCGTTGCCATGTCAATATAGGAATAAAATAAAAAAGTAAAATTTGCCATCTTTATTTTTCTGTTTTATTATAATTTGCCATGGCAAGAAAGTAAAAAAAAAATTTGTTGTGCCAACTTATGCTTAAAATAATATTTTTCCCATGACAACTCTCACGGCGTGTTTCAATATAATTTGCCACTCTGTCATCATAATTTGCCATGGGAAAACATGTCGAAAAAATAATTTTACAATACCATCTGATGTCACTTTTCCCAAATGTTAAAACGAAAAAATAAGAAAAATTGCCATGCTATGTGAAAAGCATGGAAGAAGAAGCTATATAGGTCATGGCAATTGTGTGTAGAAAAATTGTGAAGTATGAATTTGCCGTGGGTTGTTAAAAATTGCCATTGTTCGACAAGTTGGCACCTTTTGTATCATAAAATTGCCATGTATGTGAAACGACATAAAAATGATCAAAAATTGACATAGCAAAATGCATATTCAAATTTGTCGTGTTTTATTAATCAAAATTGTCATGTATGTGAAAAAATAGTTTTATAATGGATTTACCATGTGAACATTAATGAATTGTCAAAGTTGCCGTGGCAACACATCTTAAGTTGAAATATGGCGCATTGCTAATTTGCCATGGTAAACAATATCAGGTTTTAAAATGGCGTGTGGGAAAAACATCTAAACTTGTAAAAGCTGTTGTGGCATGTGAAAAACACTCAAAACTTGCCATGGCAAACTACATCTTATAATTTGTCATGGCAGAAACACGTCTTAAGTTGCCATGGCAAAACAGTTGTCGTGTAAACACATTTTTAGTTTGCCATGGCAACCCAATAAAATGTTGTCATGGCAAAGCATATCTAAGTTTGCATGCCGAATAGTACATAAACTAAAAATGACGACAACATGCTTATTGGGTGAAACCAAAATTCATGTGCACACAAGTTGCCATGATTTGTAAAGAAAAGAAAAAATGTTGCCTATGCACATACAAAGTTGCCATGTCCGTTATATTTATCATAAAATCGCAGGAGATCTAATACCTACAATTGGCACTGTGATGACTTATTGACGTTGTTATTAGGCTTGCCATGGCAAAACTACCAGGGGACAAAAATGTTCTTAGAATTTCACATGGAAAACAATCGATACCGAGTAGCCGTCGGCCGCGGCTGGGAAGCCTACGACACCTCGCCCTCCACCTCCAGGCCTTCCTGAAGAGCACCTCCAGCGCGCGGAGGTTGACAGGTTTGCAGTGGTTGTTATCTAACAATGTTCTAAAACAAGAAGTTTTTTTCAAGTTGCCATGATCTAGGGTTGCGGTAGACCATACGTTGTCAATCAAGACCAAGTACCTAACAAGAGTTAACGCATAAGTTTTCAGTGAAAATTTGTGGCAAAAACAGAGGTGTGACCAATCAAAATGAACAATGTCAGAAACTGAATTTCTAGGGCAGAAGTGCATATTCATCTACATGAGCAATTCTCTAGAACAGATGTTGCCTTTCAGCTGTTCCCAATATACATACACATGATTACAAAATTAAGATTGCCATATTTTTACCTGTTTCCCTTTCAAGTGCTCGACGAGTTCTATCCTAGAAATTCAGATTGAGGCGATCCCTGTTGCACATGTGCTTGGAGGTGCCGGATCTGCAACATTTGGTAACAACGGATGACGTAGCTCAGGTGACGTAACCCTTGCGGCCGCGGCGATGAGGCCAACCTTCTTCGAGCCGACTAGCTGCTCGTGACTGCTGGTGTGAGGCTTGACCCAATCCTTGATGATCCTAAGAATGGCCTCCAGGTTGGAGCTCTGAGACACGGTGACCGTGACGCGAATTCTAACCCAAAATTCCTGTAGAGGGCGGTGGCGGTCTTCCCCACGCCTTCAAAGCCGGCTGCGGCCTCCCCCCGGCTAGATCCCGCAAAGTGAAGACGGCCCCCGCCGTGGATCCCAAGGCCGTGGCACCGGGCTCCGGTGGATACCACGGTCGCCACTGGACGCGCGGGGAAGCCGGCGACCCCGCCCACTGTCGATCCCGCGACGATGTGGTCACGCATGAACGACTCCTCCCGCTTCAAGATGGGCATGCCCATGAACTGGCTTCGGCCTCCGGTGGATCCCACGGTCACTGCTGGACGCGCAGGGAAGTCGACGACCCCGCCCACCGTCGACCCCGAGACGATGTGCCCATGCACGAACGCCCCTCTAGCTTCGAGATGGGGACACCCATGAACCTGACCCCCAGGATCTCGGTCGACATCCAGCGACGCTCTCTTCGTCGTCGTCGTGGGCGGCGAATGAGGGAGGAGAGGGGCGACGGAGTGGGGAAGGAGTGGAAGGAGGAGGAAGGTGTGGGAAAAAAAGTGAAGACAGAGTAGTGGGGTGGCTGGGACACACCTTCAACCCAAACGAGCTTCTAGGCATGATGTGGCGAGTCGAGACCGTCGTGATGTGTGTATTTCAATCGAATATCAATAAGGACGTCAGGACGGAATTGCTTCGTATCACGCGTGTGACACTTATCATTTGAGATTTGATTTTCTATGCTAAACTTAAAAACTTTGATCAAATTTGTAAAACCTCCTCAGCTTTCTCAAAAAAGGTGAAAAATAACTCATTGCCACAGTTGAATGAATGCCGCCGCCACTTTCACTGCTCCACGCGCGCAAGCTCCACGCGACGCTCCTCAAGTCCGGTCACCATGGCGACGCCTACCGCTGCAACCTCCTCCTCCGCGCCTACACCCGCGGCGGCGCACTCGCCGACGCCCGCGACCTACTGGACCTCATGCCGTCCCCGACCCTCGTCTCCTACAACACCGTCCTCTCGGGCTACGCCTCCTCCTCGACCCCCGGCCTCCTCGACGCCGCCCTGCACCTGCTAGACGCGATGCCCGAAAGGGACTCCTGGTCCTGGAACACCGCGATATCCGGCCTTGCACGCGCCGGCCGGGCTCACGACGCGCTGCGAAGGTTCCTGCAGATGACGCGCACCCCCGTGGCGCCGGACGCGTTCACCTACTCCATCGTCTCGCCGTGCTGCGGCGTTGACATGGGATCCGCGCGTCAGGTCCACTCGCGGGCTCTCAAGGCCGGGGTGTTCGCGGACGCCTGCGTCGGCACTGGTTTCATCAAGCTGTACGCAGAGCTGGGCCTGATGGAGGATGCACGCAAGGTGTTCGATTGTATGCCGCTGAGGGATCTGATGTCATGGAATGTGCTCCTGGACTGCGGTGTGAGGTCCGGGGAAGTAGGATCGTGTATGAAGGAGTTTCTTAGCATGACCGGCTGCGGGGTTCGGCCTGATGAGTTCACCTTTGCCACTGTCTTGAATGGTTTGGCTGAGCGGTCTGCAGGTCTGGAGGCAATGCAGGTACACTCAGTTATTCTGAAATCTGGGTATCTTAGGGATCTTTTTCTATGCAATTCTTTGCTGGACGTGTACGGGAGATGCGGTTACGTTGACTTGGCCAAGAAACTGTTCGATGCTATGCTTGAGAAGGATGTTGTGTCGTGGACCGCTGTGATTTCAGGGCTTGCAGCCTGCGGTTACCAGGCTGATGCCTTTGACATATTTTGCCAGATGCTGAAAGCTGCAATGCCGCCCAATTCCTTCACCTTTGGGAGCATAGTAAGCTCATGTGCATATGTGAATGACCTTGGCAGTGGGAGGCAGTGTCATGCTCTTGCTGTCAAGCATGGGTTAGAACTCGTTCCTATAGTTGCCAGCTGTTTTGTCAATATGTACTCAAAGTGCGCCAAGATGGATGATGCAATAAGAATGTTTGAGATCATGCCACAGAGAGACATTGTAGCTTGGAATGCAATGATATGCGGATTAGCTCAGAATGGTCAATCAGTGAGATCTCTTGAGCTGTATGATGAAATGATGCGACTTCATCATGAATCGGTCACCCCAAACTCAGTAACTTTTGTGGGTGTCCTGAGCGCATGCAGCCATGCTGGTGATGTCCAGAAAGGTTGCAACTACTTCACTCAAATGGTTAGTGACTTCCACATCGAACCAATTTCAGAGCACTACACTTGCCTTATCGATCTCTTTGCGCGAGCTGGATGGTTAGATGAAGCAGAAGAGATCATTTCAAACTTACCTTTCAAACATGATGCTGTTATCCTGGGCACCATGCTTAATGGCTGCAGAAAATATGGTAACCTTGACATGGCTAAGCGCTTTGCTAAGAGGCTTCTAGTGAATAATCCAGATAATGCATCGGGCATTTTTCTACTCTCAAATATGTACATTGCAAATGAAGAATGGAATAATGCCACAGAGCTGAGGGATGCTGCGATATCAAGTGGAACTCATAAAGTCATGGGGAATAGCTGGATTGATGTTGGTGGTCAAGTACAATGTTTCAAAGCGGGCTCTAGTCCAGATGCACAATTCGAACAGATATATGATGTTCTGCAACAACTTCAGTTGATGATGGTAGATGCTGACAAGCTGGTCACACGGATTAACTCCTTATGTACTTATATTAACAGTGAGTAGTGACAACTATGCTTTATTTTGATGAGTTTCAAATTCATATTGAGTAGTATGTGCAACTTGGGTTGTTTTGAATGGCCCATTTGGATAGTATTTCTATGCGAGAAGGTTAGTTACTAATGCAATGCAACCTACTACATCAGTCGACTCGCAATACTAAATCATGTGTTCCTGAAATCATTCATATTTACTCAAACACCACGTTTGTTTGAGTACATACGTTGCAGATGTAAGAACTCTTTGGTTTTATGCCAATAAATGTCCACTCTTCTTTTAGATGGTTAAGTTCCTTGTCATGGAACCAACCCACTTGGGTTCAGATGTGCCCATTCAGTGGTATTTCGGGTTTTCCAGCGCTAATCTTTCAGTGGTATGATGTGCCCATCTACTACAAGGAGCATGCAGCGACTCCGTCAATCTCAAGATCTATCGGTTCAGTCTCTCGGAGATGCTCATGGGGATATCGTAGGAAGAAAGATAGAGGAGGCATTTTAGATGGTAGGGGCTAGAATGAATTAATAATCTAAGGAAGAGTTGTATCACAAAGTTACACTCACTCGACTCGGCATGGGCGAGGTTACAAACAAATCGAGGGACCGTTTCACAAAAGTATTCTAGATGCACGAGGAGGGTACTTTTTTTCCAAGGGAATTTAGAGCTTTATTCAAAAGAATGCATTCACTGAGTTGTTAACCAGAAGACTGCTAATTAGGAAGCTTGGAGTTTCAGTAAGCTAGCTTTCAGTGACGGGCACGGTGCAACCACACTTTGCACACAAATGTGTTGAACCATTTGTTGATCTACTTAGGGCATGTTTGGTTCCAATAAGTCACCTGGCTTATAAGTCAGGTGACTTAAAACCAGTGACTTATAAGTCATGCCTGTTTGGTTGTCATCTGATTTATAAGTCATCTGACCACATCTTCTCATCTTATTTTTTTTAATGAAAAAATGGTGGGATCCAAAGGGAATGATTTATAAGTTTTAAGTTGGGGTAGAGCAACTTATGACTTACTCCCTCCGTTCTTGAAAGAGTGTACTTCCAACTTTATTGGAAAGTCAAACTTATTTATGTTTGACCGTATTTATACAATAATAGACCAACATTTATGCCATCAAATTAGTAGCATTAGATTCATGATAAAATATATTTTCGTCATATATCTATTTGGTTTCACAAGCATTGACATATTTTTGCACAAACTCAGTTAAACTTTAAGATAGTTTGACCCTCCAACAAAGTTGGAAGTACACCCTTTCAAGGACGGAGGGAGTATAAGTTAAGGTGACTTATAAGTTGGGTCAGTTTGGCAAAATAAGTCATTTTTTTCACTTTTCTCTTATAAGTTGGTGACTTATTTGGAACCAAACAGACCCTTATATGTTGAATTACTTTCTCTATTTTTGTATACAAGGCCACAAACTCATATTACAGGTATCAAGATAAATATTAATATCGGTTTAAGCCAATGTTGAAAGCAGGCTTTCCTCCTCGTTTGACGTGTGAATTAATGTGTATTTTTCTTTCCAACACGCAACAAGCCAACCCTCTCACTCATTGGTTGATTAATGCAGCGCATGCAAATCGATCTTCTCATTCCCGTATTCATGCAAAGGATATTAATGTCTTTGGTTACTAGTACGAGGCAAATCCCATCAATTTTGCCTCGATTAATATTAGTGGCTTTATATAGCTGCAAATTGTAATTTTGATAATGACCTTGTATACAAAAATAGAGGGAGTACATAGATAGTAAATCTAGTAGATAGCTCATCAATTTTGAACTGGTGCCACAACTTAAGGACTGTTGAGGCGAGTGTTTCAGAGGTTTAGAACCTCCAGACTATCGGTCTACATCACCACATGAGCATGCCCTCGAAGATTTGCAAAGATGACTCCATCACAAAGGGATAGGGCTTCCGCAATCATGGGATCGGTGACCCCGAGGTGCGGTTTGCACCAAGCACCAAGCAGGGTAGTAGGAGAGCGTGCAACACCTACAGATCCGCTCATATCTTTACCAAGAACGACTGCAACATCCTTGTTGATCTTGATTTGCTCATGCTATGGAGGTCGCCAACCATGACCTGGTAAGACATCCGCCTAATGTCAAAGAATGTCTAGGAGGGCCAAAGCTTCTCTAGTGAGTCTAACCAAATTCGTCAAATCAAGTTTGCACCCATGCATCCATCGCAAAATGGCAACGGCGGTCGACCTCCATGAAGGTGGGTATTTTGAAAAAATCGAAAAATATATTTTAAAGTTCCAAAAAATTCTGAAAAAAATCGTACATGTTAATGTATTCTACATATGTGTAAATTTTTAAGATGAAATACATTATGATGAGAGCTACACAAAAAAGACAAATCGCGTTTTTCAGACTGATGAACAGTTCGAACACTGTTCACTATTAGAAATGCAGGTTTTTCTCTTTTTTGTGTAGCTCTCACCATAATGTATTTCGTTGTCAGATTTTATACACATGTAGAATACATCCATATGAATGTGTAGAATTTTTTTTAGAATTTTTTAAAACTCCAAAATATAATTATTGAATTTTTTAAAATAACCACCTCGATGAAGGTCGCCCACCAAAAACCCTATTGTAATATTAACACTTCTATCTCTTCCGATAAACAAAGAGATGCATAAAATGTCCCTGGCCCAAGAGTTGGGGTGAAGTAGTGGGAGTTTGATGTCCAATAAAGTACATGCTTCTTCCTAGAACCTATGAGCATGCGAACAGTGAATTAGCGTGTGCTCCAGATTTTCCTCTTTCACCTGACAGAGATTACATAGGCTGATTTCTCTGATGTGCCTATATTGCAGGGTGCAGTAATCTCGTAAAATACCATGGAGTACCGTCTATCAGAAGACACATACTTTTGGGACCACTTTTTGAGAGACCGTAGAGCCTTCGACAACCGCTGATCGTACATTGAAATTCTATAACCTGGCTTCATCTTGAGCTAGTCGCTCTTTCTGAATCACTAAAGTCTGGTACACCAATTTCACAGTGTAAACTTGACATTTTGTGTGCCCATGCCAAAAATTCCTCGCCACCGCCACGATGCAAGGGTATATTAAGGATAGCCTCCGCATCCGATGTGATAAAAACCTGTTGAATTAAATCTTGTCTCCATGACCAATTCTCCCTATCAATGAGATCGCTTACAAGTGCTATGTTAGTGACCGTCGACTTCAGCATGGGAGTCCTGGTATGAGTAGTTGGTATCCATTTGTATGTCTAGACATTGATGATAGATTCATCACCAAGATGTTGTACGAATCCAACAAGAAGAGCTTCATGGCCAGCTATGATCGCTCGCTAGGTTGCGAAGGAGGCCTTGGGAACAGTAGCTTGCAGAAAAATCAGTGTCCGGATAATACCGGCCCTTCATAACTCTGACGCAAGGGAAGTTTGGATTTTTCACAAAATACTAACCATGATTACCCAAAAGTGCCAAATTAAATATGTGGAGGTCACAGAATCCCATGCCTCCTATGCACTTCAATCTTGCTAGTTCTTTCAAGGAGATACAATGAAGAGACCTTCTGTCAATTGAACAGCTCCACCAATACTTTTCCATACTACAAGTTATGCTTTTGCAAACATTTTAGTCAATAAGAAACAGCTCGTGTATGTCGGTATTGCTTGGATCACTACTTTCGAAGAAAAAAAACTCTCCCGCACAAGCAAAAAGCCTCTCTGACCAGACTTGCATCTTGCTCATTGGTTGTTGTTGGAAACGTAGTAATTCAAAAAATTTACTTACTATCACGCAAGATCTATCTAGAAGAAGCATAGCAACGAGCGGGGAGAGTGTGCCCACGTACCCTCATAGACCGAAAACGGAAGCGTTTAGTAACGTGGTTGATGTAGTCGAACGTCTTCGCGATCCAACCGATCAATTACCGAACGCACGACACCTCCGTGATCTGCACACGTACAACTCGGTGGCGTCCCTCGAACTCTTGATCCAGCTGAGGCCGAGGGAGAGTTTTTTCAGCACAACGGCGTGGTGATGGTGATGAAGAAGTTATCGGCACAGGGCTTCGCCTAAGCACTACAATGATATGACCGAGGTGTGTTTCTGTGGAGGGGGGCACCGCACACGGCTAGGAGAAACTTTGGTGTGCCTTTGGGGTGCCCCCCTCCCACGTATATAAAGGGGGGAGGGAGGAGGAGGCCGGCCAGGGGGAGGAGGCGCGCCATGGGGGGCAATCCTACTCCAAGTAGGATTCGGCCCCCCATTTCCTGTTCCAACAAGGAGAAGGGGGAAGGTGAGGGACGAGAGAAGGAAAGGGGGTTCGGGCTAGGGGGGCGCGCGCCCTGCCTTGGCCCGCCTCCTCTCTTCCACCAATAGGCCCATGAGGCCCAATAACCCCCCGGGGGGTTCCGGTACTCCGGAAAATACCCGATACATCTTGGAACTGTTCCGGTGTCCGAATATAGTCTTCCAATATATCAATCTTTATGTCTCAACTATTTCGAGACTCCTCGTCATGTCCGTGATCTCATCCGGGACTCCGAACTACCTTTGGTACATCAAAACACATAAACTCATAATACCGATCGTCATCGAACGTTAAGCGTGCGGACCCTATGGGTTCGAGAACTATGTAGACATGACCGAGACTCATCTCCGGTCAATAACCAATAGCGGAACCTGGATGCTCATATTGGCTCCCACATATTCTACGAAGATCTTTACCGGTCAAACCGCATAACAACATATGTTGTTCCCTTTGTCATCGGTATGTTACTTGCCCGAGATTCCATCATCGGTATCATCATACCTAGTTCAATCTCGTTACCGGCAAGTCTCTTTACCTGTTCCGTAATGCATCTGTTGGGGAACGCAGTAATTTCAAAAAAATTCCTACGCACACGCAAGACCATGGTGATGCATGGCAACGAGAGGGAAGAGTGTTGTCTACGTACCCTCGTAGACCGTAAGCGGAAGCGTTATGACAACGCGGTTGATGTAGTCGTACGCCTTCACGATCGACCGATCCTAGCACCGAAGGTATGGCACCTCCGCGATCTGCACACGTTCGGCTCGGTGACGTCCCACGAACTCATGATCCAGTAGAGCCTCGAGGGAGAGCTTTGTCAGCACGACGGCGTGATGATAGTGATGCTGCTGCTACCGGAACAGGGCTTTGCCTAAGCACCGCTACGATATGACCGAGGTAGACTATGATGGAGGGGGGCACCGCACACGGCTGGAAACAATCAACTTGTGTGTTCTAGGGTGCCCCTGCCCCGTATATAAAGGAGCAAGGGGGAGGCCGGCCGGCCCTAGTGGCGCGCCAAGGGAGGAGGAATCCTCCTCCTAGTAGGAGTAGGATTCCTCCTTTCCTAGTCCTACTAGGAGGAGAAGGGGAAGGAAGAAAAGGGAGAGGAAGAGGAGAAGGAAAGGGGGGCGCCCCCCTCCCTAGTCCAATTCGGACTCCCTGTAGGGAGGGGGCGCGTCTGCCCCTTGTGGGCTGCCTCCCCTCTTCCCTATGGCCCATGAAGGACCAACTTTCCCTTGGGGGGGGGGGGGTCCGGTAACCCTCCGGCACTTCGGTTTTCTCTGAAATCACCCGGAACACTTTCGGTGTCCGAATATAGCCGTCCAACATATCAATCTTTATGTCTGGACCATTTCGAGACTCCTCGTCATGTCCATGATCAAATTTGGGACTCCGAACTACCTTCGATACATCAAAACACATAAACTCATGATACCGATCGTCACCGAACGTTAAGCGTGCGGACCCTACGGGTTCGAGAACTATGTGGACATGACCGAGACATGTCTCCGGTCAATAACCAATAGCGAAACCTGGATGCTCATATTGGCTCCTACATATTCTACGAATATCTTTATCGGTCAAACCGTATAACAACATACGTTGTTCCCTTTGTCATCGGTATGTTACTTGCCCGAGATTTGATAGTCGGTATCTCAATACCTAGTTCAATCTCGTTACCGGCAAGTCTCTTTACTCGTTCCGTAATGCATCATGTTGGAAATATGCCCTAGAGGCAATAATAAATTAGTTATTATTATATTATATTTCATTGTTCATGATAATCGTTTATTATCCATGCTAGAATTGTATTGATAGGAAACTCAGATACATGTGTGGATACATAGACAACACCATGTCCCTAGTAAGCCTCTAGTTGACTAGCTCGTTGATTAATAGATGGTTACAGTTTCCTGACCATGGACATTGGATGTCGTTGATAATGGGATCACATCATTAGGAGAATGATGTGATGGACAAGACCCAATCCTAAGCCTAGCACAAGATCGTGTAGTTCGTATGCTAAAGCTTTTCTAATGTCAAGTATCACTTCCTTAGACCATGAGATTGTGCAACTCCCGGATACCGTAGGAGTGCTTTGGGTGTGCCAAACGTCACAACGTAACTGGGTGGCTATAAAGGTGCACTACGGGTATCTCTGAAAGTGTCTGTTGGGTTGGCACGAATCGAGACTGGGATTTGTCACTCCGTGTAAACGGAGAGGTATCTCTGGGCCCACTCGGTAGGACATCATCATAATGTGCACAATGTGACAAAGGAGTTGATCACGGGATGATGTGTTACGGAACGAGTAAAGAGACTTGTCGGTAACGAGATTGAACAAGGTATCGGGATACCGACGATCGAATCTCGGGAAAGTATCGTACCGATAGACAAAGGGAATTGTATACGGGATTGATTGAATCCTTGACATCGTGGTTCATCCGATGAGATCATCGTGGAGCATGTGGGAACCAACATGGGTATCCAGATCCCGCTGTTGGTTATTGACCGGAGAGTTGTCTCGGCCATGTCTGCATGACTCCTGAGCCCGTAGGGTCTACACACTTAAGGTTCGATGACGCTAGGGTTATAGGGAAAGTATGTACGTGGTTACCGAATGTTGTTCGGAGTCCCGTATGAGATCTCGGACGTCACGAGGAGTTCCGAAATGGTCTGGAGGTAAATATTTATATATGGGAAGTCCTGTTTTGGTCACCGAAAAAGTTTCGGGTGCTATCGGTAACGTACCGGGACCACCGGGAGGGTCCCGGGGGTCCACCAGGTGGGGCCACCAGCCCTAGAAGGCTGTGTGGGACAAGTGTGGGAGGGGACCAGCCCCAGGTGGGCTGGTGCCCCCCCCCACCAAAGCCCAAGGCGCAAGGGAGAGTGGGAGGGGGCAAACCCTAGGTCCAAATGGGCCTTAAGGCCCACCCTAGGTGCGCCCCCCTCTGTCCCCCCTTGGCCGCCACCCTAGATGGGTTTTGGGGCTGCCGCCACCCCTAGGGAGGGAACCCTAGATGGGGGCACAGCCCCTCCCCTCCTCCTATATATACTTGAGGTATTGGGGGCTGCAAGACACTTGAGATCATCTCCCTCTTGGCGCAGCCCTACCTCTCTCCCTCCTCGTCTCTCGTAGTGCTTGGCGAAGCCCTACTGGAGTTCCGCGCTCCTCCACCACCACCACGCCGTCGTGCTGCTGCTGGATGGAGTCTTCCCCAACCTCTCCTTCTCCCCTTGCTGGATCAAGGCGTGGGAGACGTCACCGGGCTGCACGTGTGTTGAACGCGGAGGCGTCGTGGTTCGGCGCTTAGATCGGAATCAACTGTGATCTAAATCGCTACGAGTACGACTCCTTCATCCGCGTTCTTGCAACTCTTCCGCTTAGCGATCTACAAGGGTATGTAGATGCACTCCCCTACCCCTCGTTGCTCCATAGATTGATCTTGGTGATGCGTAGAAAATTTTAATTTTTTGCTACGATCCCCAACACATCATCTCGTGACTAACTCATTAGTCACATTTCTTGAAAGGCTTACAGTGATGTGCATTACCGAGAGGGCCCAGAGATACCTCTCCGACAATCGGAGTGACAAATCCTAATCTCGATCTATGCCAACTCAACAAACACCATCGGAGACACCTGTAGAGCACCTTTATAATCACTCAGTTACGTTGTGACGTTTGGTAGCACACAAAGTGTTCCTCCGGTATTCGGGAGTTGCATGATCTCATAGTCATAGGAACATGTATAAATTATGGAGAAAGCAATAGCAACAAACTAAACGATCATTGTGCTAAGCTAACGGATGGGTCAAGTCAATCACATCATTCTCTAATGATGTGAACCCGTTAATCAAATGAAAACTCATGTCTATGGCTAGGAAACATAACCATCATTGATTCAACGAGCTAGTCAACTAGAGGCAAACTAGTGACACTCTGTTTGTCTATGTATTCACACATGTACTAAGTTTCCGGTTAATACAATTCTAGCATGAATAATAAATATTTATCATGATATAAGGAAATATAAGTAACAACTTTATTATTGCCTCTAGGGCATATTTCCTTCAGTCTCCCACTTGCACTAGAGTCAATAATCTAGATTATACTGTAATGATTCTAACACCCATGGAGTCTTGGTGTTGATCATGTTTTGCTTGTGAGAGAGGCTTAGTCAACGGGTCTGCAACATTCAGATCCGTATGTATCTTGCAAATCTCTATGTCTCCCTCCTTGACTTGATCGCGGATGGAATTGAAGCGTCTCTTTATGTGCTTGGTTCTCTTGCGAAATCTGGATTCCTTTGCCGAGGTAATTGCACCAGTATTGTCACAAAATATTTTCATTGGACCCAATGCACTAGGTATGACACCTAGATCAGATATGAACACCTTCATCCAGACTCCTTTATTTGCTGCTTCCGAAGCAGCTATGTATTCCGCTTCACACGTAGATACCACCACGACGCTCTGCTTGGAACTGCACCAACTGACAGCTCCACCGTTTAATAAAAACACGTATCCGGTTTGTGACTTAGAGTCATACGGATCAGTGTCAAAGCTTGCATCGACGTAACCATTTACGACGAGCTCTTTGTCACCTCCATATACGAGAAACATATCATTAGTCCTTTTCAGGTATTTTAGGATATTATTGACTGCTGTCCAGTGATCCACTCCTGGATTACTTTGGTACCTCCCTGCTAAACTGATAGCAAGACACACATCAGGTCTGGTACACAACATTGCATACATGATAGAGCCTATGGCTGAAGCATAGGGAACACCCTTCATTTTCTCTCTATCTTCTGCAGTGGTCGGGCATTAAGTCTGACTCAACTTCACACCTTGTAATACAGGCAAGAACCCTTTCTTTGCCTGATCCATTTTGAACTTCTTCAAAACTTTATCAAGGTATGTCCTTTGTGAAAGTCCAATTAAGCGTCTTGATCTATCTCTATAGATCTTGATGCCCAATATATAAGCAGCTTCACTGAGGTCTTTCATTGGAAAATTCTTATTCAAGTATCCTTTTATGCTATTCATAAATTCGGTATCATTTCCGATCAACAATATGTCATCCACATATAATATCAGAAATGCTACGGAGCTCCCACTCACTTTCTTGTAAATATAGGCTTCTCCAAAAGTCTGTATGAAACCGTATGCTTTGATCACACTATCAAAGCGTATATTCCAACTCCGAGAGGCTTGCACCAGTCCATAAATGGATCACTGGAGCTTGCATACTTTGTTAGCACCTTTTGGATCGAGAAAACCTTCTGGTTGCATCATATATAACTCTTCTTTAAGATATCCATTAAGGAATGCAGTTTTGACATCCATTTGCCAAATTTAATAATCATAAAATGCGGCAATTGCTAACATGATTCATACGGACTTAAGCATCGCTACGGGTGAGAAGGTCTCATCGTAGTCAACTCCTTGAACTTGTCGAAAACCTTTTGCAACAAGTTGAGCTTTGTAGACAGTAATATTACCGTCAGCGTCAGTCTTCTTCTTGAAGATCCATATATTCTCTATGGCTTGCCGATCATCGGGCAAGTCAACCAAAGTCCACACTTTGTTCTCATACATGGATCCCATCTCAAATTTCATGGCCTCAAGCCATTTTGCGGAATCTGGGCTCATCATCGCTTACTCATAGTTCGTAGGTTCGTCATGGTCAAGTAACATGACTTCCAGAACAGGATTGTCGAACCACTCTAGTGCGGATGTTACTCTGGTTGACCTACGAGGTTCGGTAGTAACTTGATTAGAAGTTTTATGATCATCATCATTAGCTTCCTCACTTACTGGTGTAGGAATCACTGGAACTGATTTCAGTGATGAACTGCTTTCCAATAAGGGAGAAGGTACAATTACCTCGTCAAGTTCTACTTTCCTCCCACTCACTTCTTTCGAGAGAAACTCCTTCTATAGAAAGGATCTATTCTTAGCAACGAATATCTTGCCTTCGGATCTGTGATAGAAGGTGTACCCAACAGTATCCTTTGGGTATCCTATGAAGACACATTGCTCTGATTTGGGTTTTAGCTTATCAGGTTGAAGATTTTTCACATAAGCATCACATCCCCAAACTTTAAGAAACGACAACTTGGGTTTCTTGCCAAACCACAGTTCATAAGGTGTCGTCTCAATGGATTTAGATGGGGCCCTATTTAACGTGAATGCAGCCGTCTCTAAAGCATAACCCCAAAACGATAGTGGTAAATCAGTGAGAGACATCATAGATCGCACCATATCTAATAAAGTGCGATTACGACGTTCGGACACATCATTACGTTGTGGTGTTCCATGTGGCGTGAGTTGCGAAACTATTCCGCATTGTTTCAAATGAAGTCCAAACTCATAACTCAAATATTCACCTCCACGATCAGATCGTAGCAACTTGATTTTCTTGTTACGATGATTTTCCACTTCACTCTGAAATTCATTGAACTTTTCAAATGTTTCAGACTTATGTTTCATTAAGTAGATATACCCATATCTTCTCAAATCATCTGTGAAGGTGAGAAAATAACGATATCCACCACGAGCTTTAATGTTCATTGGACCACATACATCAGTCTGTATGATTTCCAATAACTCTGTTGCTTGCTCCATTGTTCCGGAGAACGGAGTTTTAGTCATCTTGCCCATGAGGCATGGTTCACAAGTACCAAGTGATTCATAATCAAGTGATTCCAGAAGTCCATCAGAATGGAGTTTCTTCATGCACTTTACACCAATATGACCTAAACGACAATGCCACAAATAAGTTGCACTATCATTATCACTCTGCATCTTTTGGCTTCAATACTATGAACATGTGTATCACTACTATCAAGATTTAGTAAAAATAGAACACTCATCAAGGGTGCATGACCATAAAAGATATTACTCATATAAATAGAACAACCATTATTCTCTAGTTTAAATGAATAACCATTTCGCATCAAACAAGATCTAGATATAATGTTCATGCTCAACACTGGCACCAAATAACAATTATTTAGGTCTAAAACTAATCCCGAAGGTAGATGTAGAGGCAGCGTGCCGACGGTGATCACATCGACTTTGGAACCATTTCCCATGCGCATCGTCACCTCGTCCTTAGCCAATCTTTGCTTAATCCGTAGCCCCTGTTTCGAGTTGCAAATGTTAGCAACTAAACCAGCATCAAATACCCAGGCACTACTGCGAGCATTAGTAAGGTACACATCAATAACATGTATATCAAATATACCTTTCACTTTGCCATCCTTCTTCTCCGCCAAATACTTGGGGCAGTTCCGCTTCCAGTGACCAGTTCCTTTGTAGTAGAAGCACTCAGTCTCAGGCTTAGATCTAGACTTGGGTTTCTTCACTTGAGCATCAACTGGCTTGTTGTTCTTCTTGAAGTTCTCCTTCTTCCCTTTACCTTTTTTCTTGAAATTGGTGGTCTTGTTGACCATCAACACTTGATGCTCCTTCTTGATTTCTACCTCCGCACCCTTTAGCATTGCGAAGAGCTCAGGAATCGTCTTATCCATCCCTTGCATATTATAGTTCATCACGAAGCTCTTGTAGCTTGGTGGTAGTGATTGAAGAACTCTGTCAATGACACTATCATCAGGAAGATTAACTCCCAGTTGAGTCAAGTGGTTGTGGTACCCAGACATTCTGAGTATATGTTCACTGACAGAACTATTCTCCTCCATCTTGCAGCTGTAGAACTTATTGGAGACTTCATATCTCTCAAACCGGGCATTTTCTTGAAATATTAACTTCAACTCCTGGAACATCTCATATGCTCCATGACGTTCAAAACGTCGTTGAAGTCCCGCTTCTAAGCCGTAAAGCATGGCACACTGAACTATCGAGTAGTCATCAGCTTTGCTCTGCCAGGTGTTCACAACATCTGGCATTGATCCTGCAGCGGGTTTGTCACCTAGTGGTGCTTCCAGGACGCAATTCTTCTGTGCAGCAATGAGGATAATCCTCAAGTTACGGACCCAGTCCGTGTAATTGCTACCATCATCTTTCAACTTACCTTTCTCTAGGAACACATTAAAATTCAACGGAACAACAACATGAGCCATCTATCTACAACAACATAGACATGCAAAATACTATCAGGTACTAAGTTCATGATAAATTAAAGTTCAATTAATCAAATTACTTAAGAACTCCTACTTAGATAGACATCTCTCTAATCATCTAAGTGATCACGTGATCCCTATCAACTAAACCATGTCCGATCATCACGTGAGATGGAGTAGTTTTCAATGGTGAACATCACTATGTTGATCATATCTACTATATGATTCACGCTCGACCTTTCGGTCTCAGTGTTACGAGGCCATATCTGCATATGCTAGGCTCATCAAGTTTAACCTGAGTATTCTGCATGTGCAAAACTTTCTTGCACCCGTTGTATGTGAACGTAGAGCTTATCACACCCGATCATCACGTGGTGTCTCAGAGCGATGGTGCATACTCAGGGAGAACACTTATACCTTGAAATTTAGTGAGAGATCATCTTATAATGCTACCACCGAACTAAGCAAAATAAGGTGCATAAAGGATAAACATCACATGCAATCAATATAAGTGATATATATGGCCATCATCATCTTGTGCCTTTGAACCAAAGCACCATCATGATCACCATCGTCACCGGCTTGACACCTTGATCTCCATCGAAGCATCGTTGTCGTCTTGCCAACTATTGCTTCTACGACTATCGCTACCGCTTAGTGATAAAGTAAAGCAATTACATGGCGATTGCATTTCATACAATAAAGCGGCAACCATATGGCTCCTGCCAGTTGCCGATAACTGTGTTACAAAACATGATCATCTCATACAATAAAATTTAGCATCATGTCTTGAACATATCACATCACAACATGCCCTGCAAAAACAAGTTAGACATCCTCTACTTTGTTGTTGCAAGTTTTACGTGGCTGCTACGGGCTGAGCAAGAACCGTTCTTACCTACGCATCAAAAAACCACAAAGCGATATAGTGATTGCTTTTTGATCTTCAGAAAGAACCCTGTTCATTGAATCCGATTCAACTAAAGTTGGAGAAACTGACACCCACCAGCCACCTGTGTGCGAAGCACGTTGGTAGAACGAGTCTCGCGTAAGCAAAGGTGTAATGTCGGTCTGGGCCGCTTCATCCAACAATACCGCCGAATCAAGAATCAACTAGTGACGGCAAGCAATATGTATATACCCACGCCCACAACTCCTTTTATTCTACTCATGCATATAACATCTATGCATAAACCTGTCTCGGATGCCACTGTTGGGGAACGCAGTAATTTCAAAAAAATTCCTGCGCACACGCAAGATCATGGTGATGCATAGCAACGAGAGGGAAGAGTGTTGTCTAGTACCCTCGTAGAATCTAAGAGGAAGTGTTATGACAACGCGATTGATGTAGTCGTACGTCTTCACGATCGACCGATCCTAGCACCGAAGGTATGACACCTCCGCGATCTGCACACGTTCGGCTCGGTGACGTCCCATGAACTCATGATCCAGTAGAGCTTCGAGGGAGAGCTTTGTCAGCATGACGGCGATGATGATGCTACCAGAACAGGGCTTCGCCTAAGCACCGCTACAATATGACCGAGGTGGATTATGGTGGAGGGGGCATCGCCCATGGCTGGAAACAATCAATTTGTGTGTTCCAGGGTGCCCCCTGCCCCCGTATATAAAGGAGCAAGGGGGAGGTAGGCCGGCCCTAGTGGCGCGCCAAGGGAGGAGGAATCCTCCTCCTAGTAGGAGTAGGATTCCTCCTTTCCTAGTCCTACTAGGAGGAGAAGGGGAAGGAAGGAAAGGCAGAGGAAGAGGAGAAGGAAAGGGGGGCGCCCCCTCCCTAGTCCAATTCGGACTCCCTATAGGGAGGGGGCATGGCTGCCCCTTGTGGACTGCCTTCCCTCTTCCCTATGGACCAAGAAGGCCCAACGTTCCCCCCCCGGGGGGGGGGGGGTCCAGTAACCCTTCGGCACTCCAGTTTTCTCCGAAATCACCCGGAACACTTCCAGTGTCCGAATATAGCCATCCAATATATCAATCTTTATGTCTCAACCATTTTGAGACTCCTCGTCATGTCCGTGATCAAATTCGAGACTCCGGACTACCTTCGGTACATCAAAACACATAAACTCATAATATCGATCGTCACCGAACGTTAAGCGTGCGGACCCTACGGGTTCGAGAACTATGTAGACATGACCTAGAGATGTCTCCAGTCAATAACCAATAGCGGAACCTGGATGCTCATATTGGCTCCTACATATTCTATGAAGATCTTTATCGGTCAAGCCGCATAACAACATACGTTGTTCCCTTTGTCATCGGTATGTTACTTGCCCGAGATTCGATCGTCGGTATCTCAATACCTAGTTCAATATCGTTACCGGCAAGTCTCTTTACTTGTTCCGTAATGCATCATCCCGCGACTAACTCATTAGTCACATTGCTTGCAAGGCTTATAGTGATGTGCATTACCGAGAGGGCCCAGAGATACCTCTGATACGTCTCCAACATATCTATAATTTTTGATTGTTCCATGCTATTTTATTATCTGTTTTGGATGTTAATGGGCCTATTTATACACTTTTATATTATTTTTGGGACTAACCTACTAACCCAAGGCCCAGCGCAAATTGCTTTTTTTCTTCCTATTTTAGTGTTTCGCAGAAAAGGATATCAAACAGAATGAAACCTTCGGGAGAGTTATTTTTGGAACAAACGTGATCCATAGGACTTGGAGTGGACGTCAAGAAATCAACGAGGAGGCCACGAGGCAGGGAGGCGCGCCCCCACCCTCATGGGCCCCTCATGGCTCCACCGACCTACTTCTTCCTCCTATATATGTCTACATACCCCGAAAACATCCAGGAGCACCACGAAACCCTATTTCCACCGCCGCAACCTTTTGTACCCAAGGGATCCCATCTTGGGGCCTTTTCCGAAGCTCCGCCAAAGGGGGAATTGATCATGGAGGGCTTCTACATAAACACCATAGCCTCTCCGATGATGTGTGAGTAGTTTACCACAGACCTTCGGGTCCATAGTTATTAGCTAGATGGCTTCTTCTCCCTCTTTGGATCTCAATACAATGTTCTCCTCGATCTTCTTGGAGATCTATTTGATGTAACTCTTTTTGCGGTGTGTTTGTAGGGATCCGATGAATTGTGGGTTTATGATCAGGTTTATCTATGAACAATATTTGATTCTTCTCTGAAATCTTTTATGTATGATTGGTTATCTTTGCAAGTCTCTTCGAATTATCAGTTTGGTTTGGCCTACTAGATTGATCTTTCTTGCAATGGGAGAAGTGCTTAGCTTTGGGTTCAATCTTGCGGTGTCCTTTACCAGTGACAGCAGGGGCAGCAAGGCACATATTGTATTGTTGCCATCGAGGATAAAAAGATGGGGTTTATATCATATTGCTTGAGTTTATCCCTCTACATCATGTCATCTTGCCTAATGCGTTACTCTTTTCTTATGAACTTAATACTCTAGATGCATGCTGGATAGAGGTCGATGTGTGGAGTAATAGTAGTAGATGCAGAATCGTTTCGGTCTACTTGTCGCGGACGTGATGCCTATATACATGATCATGCCTATATATTCTCATAATTATGCACTTTTCTATCAATTGCTCGACAGTAATTTGTTCACCCACCGAAATACTTATGCTATCTTGAGAGAAGCCACTAGTGAAATCTATGGCCCCCAGGTCTATCTTTTATCATATAAGTTTCCAATCTATTTTATTTTGCAATCTTTAATTTCAATCTATATCATAAAAATACCAAAAATATTTATCTTATTATTATTATCTCTATCTGATCCCACTCTCGTAAGTGACCGTGAAGGGATTGACAACCCCTTTATCGCGTTGGTTGCGAGGTTCCTATTTGTTTGTGTAGGTACGAGGGACTTGCGTGTAGTCTCCTACTGGATTGATACCTTGGTTCTCAAAAACTGAGGGAAATACTTACGCTACTTTGCTGCATCACCCTTTCCTCTTCAAGGGAAAACCAACGCAGTGCTCAAGAGGTAGCAAGAAGGATTTCTAGCGCCATTGCCGGGAGACCTACGCACAAGTCAAGACATACCAAGTACCTATCATAAACTCTTATCCCTCGCATTATATTATTTGCCATTTGCCTCTCGTTTTTCTCTCCCCCACTTCACCCTTGCCGTTTTATTCACCCTCTTTTTCGCTTGCTTCTTGTGTCGCCGTGTGTCGTTATGGCTAATTCTCCTATCGTTGTTAGTACTCCCGAGCATGAAGTTCTCAATTTTAAACAAAGGGAGGGAGAAAATTTAAAAGATGCTTGGTATAAAATTTTCAATGCTCAGAATAGATCCTCTAGGAAGCTTTCCACTTCCGTTCTTCTTCGAAATTTTTATGTAGGCACCACCCCTTGGAACGGATATATACTTGATACCATTACCGGAGGGAATTTCTTAGGTAGCCATACTTTTGATTCTTATAATGATATGATAGATTTGTTTGGGCCACCACCTCTCTTGGTTAATGGAACTATTTTAACTTTGGAACATGTGATGCAAAGGCTTGAAATTATCGAAAATAAAGTTGCCTCTGTGGAGTTCATTGAAAATTTGGATAAAAAGATCCACAACCAAATCACTCAATATGGATCTAAGGTAGGAGCTACTCTGAATTTTTTTAAAGAGAGAGAACCTATAGTTAACGAAAGAATAGATCTAGATTCCATGAGAATTGGTAAACTTGAGGATATTATTACTAATTTAGGATCTGCCTTTTCATCCGTTAAAAATACTCCAATTCCTCCTACTACCAAGGTTGCCAAATTTAAGTATGTTCCTAAAAATAAGGGTGAAACTTCTAGTAAGGAAATTGCGGATCTCAAATCTATAAGTGTTCACCCCAACTTCTTCAATATCATTAAAGAACCTTTTGCTACAAATGAATTTCTTGATTTCTTGCCTAGGAGTTTGATCATTAATAAAAAGAAGGAAACTCCCAAGGGTTATAAGTGTTCTATTGAAGAATTGCATACCAAAGATGATAATACTTAGATCTATTCTTGCTTTTATGCCTAGCTAGGGGCGTTAAACGATAGCACTTGTTGGGAGGCAACCCATTTTTTTTGTTTCTTGCCTTTTGATTCTATTTAGTAATAAATAATTCATCTAGCCTATGTTTAGATGTGGTTTTATTCTTTTAATTAGTGTTTGTGCCAAGTAGAACCTTCGGGAAGACTTGGGGGAAGTTTCAGAGATCTTGTTGTAAAAAACAGAAACTTTAGCGCTCACGAGATTTGCTGTCATTTTTTACTGGAGAGTGCGATTATGTTGATTCTTTTTGCAGATGATTAATAGAAACATTACTCACGTCCAGCAATGTATTTAAGAATTTTTGGGGTTACAGAAGTATTCGAAACCTACAGATTACTACAGACTGTTCTGTTTTTGACAGATTCTGTTTTTCGCGTGTTGTTTGCTTATTTTGATGCATCTATGGCTAGTATCGGAGGTTATGAACCATAGAGAAGTTGGAATACAGTAGGTTTAACACCAAAATAAATAAAGAATGAGTTCATTACAGTACCTTAAGTGGTGGTTTGTTTTCTTATACTAACAGAGCTCATGAGATTTTCTGTTAAGTTTTGAGTTGTGAAGTTTTCAAGTTTTGGGTAAAGATTTGATGGATTATGGAATAAGGAGTGGCAAGAGCCTAAGTTTGGGGATGTGATACGTCTCCAACGTGTCTACAATTTTTTATTGTTCCATGCTATTATATTATCTGTTTTGGATGTTTATGGGCTTTATTATGCACTTTTATATTGTTTTTGGGACTAACCTATTAACCCAGAGCCCAATGCCAGTTTCTGTTTTTTCCTTGTTTTAGAGTATCGCAGAAAAGGAAAATCAAACGGAGTCCAATTGACCTGAAACTTCACGCAACTTATTTTTGGACCAGAAGAAGCCCACGGAGTATCGGAGATGGACCAGGAGAGTCCTGGGCTGCCCACGAGGGTGGGGGCACGCCCCCTGCCTCGTGGACAGCCCGGAGATCCACCGACGTACTTCTTCCTCCTATATATATCCATATACCCTAAAAAATTCGGGGAGCAGAATAGATCGGGAGTTCCATCGCTAGAAGCCTCCGTAGCCACCGAAAACCAATCTAGACCCGTTCCGGCACCCTGCCGGAGGGGGGAATCCCTCTCCGGTGGCCATCTTCATCATCCCGGTGCTCTCCATGACGAGGAGGGAGTAGTTCTCCCTCAGGGCTGAGGGTATATACCAGTAGCTATGTGTTTGATCTCTCTCTCTCTCGTGTTCTTGAGGTGATACGATCTTGATGTATAGTGAGCTTTGCTATTATAGTTGAATCTTATGATGTTTCTCCCCCTCTACTCTCTTGTAATGGATTGAGTTTTCCCTTTGAAGTTATATTATCGGGTTGTGTCTTTAAGGATTTGAGAACACTTGATGTATGTCTTGCCGTGCTTATCTGTGGTGACAATGGGATATCACGTGTTCCACTTGATGTATGTTTTGGTGATCAACTTGCGGGTTCCGCCCATGAACCTATGCAGGTGATGACCCACAAGTATAGGGGATCTATCGTAGTCCTTTTGATAAGTAAGAGTGTCGAACCCAACAAGGAGCAGAAGGAAATGATAAGCGGTTTTCAGCAAGGTATTCTCTGCAAGCACTGGAATAATAGGTAACAGATAGTTTTGTGATAGGATAATTTGTAACGAGTAACAAGTAACAAAAGTAAATAAAGTGCAGCAAGGTGGCCCAATCCTTTTTGTAGCAAAGGACAAGCCTGGACAAACTCTTTTATGATGTAAAGCGCTCCCGAGGACACATGGGAATATAATCAAGCTAGTTTTCATCACAACTCCGTGATCATAATGTGATTGGAATCGAGTCCATGCTCCACCATCTCCTGACACTTGAAAACTTCTTGCTCCAATGCCTCGAGCCTTGCCTCCGTGCTTCTGGTCTTCCTTGGTCCCTCAACATCGTGGATGTGCAACAACCCCTCATGCATCTCAATGGTTTGAGGGTGTTGCAGCACTTCCGTGAGGTAGGGATTGATGACCTTCTCGAAGAACTGGTCCTTGGGGGCACTTGAAGACGACATGACGACCTAGATCTGTCAGAAAAACAGCTCGAAACAAAGACAGGAGATTTTTGCGTGATACGGTGGTCAAAACCTTCAGGAGGTTATATAATGAATTTTTACTGACCAAAATACGTGTCGTGTATGAAAACGGAGACCGGAGAGCACACGAGGTGCGCACGAGGTAGGGGGCGTGCCCTCCACCCTCGTGGAGCCCTCGTGTCCTTCCCAGACTGCTTCTTATTTTTCTATTTTCCTAAATATTCCAAAACAGAGAAATATTGCCATTAGAACTGTTTTGGAGTCGGTTTACTTACCGTACCACATACCTATTCCTTTTTGGAGTCTGAAACGTTCCGGAAAGTGTCCCTTATGTATTCCTCTGGGGTTACGGTTTCAATAACATTGGTTTCAACATTTATAGGATTACCTGAGATATAATGTTTAATTCTTTGACCGTTCACCACCTTCAGATTTGTGCCTTCGAAGTTGTTAATTTTTATGGCACCAGAACGACAGACCTCCTCGATAACGTAAGGGCCTTCCCATTTAGAAAGAAGTTTTCCTGCAAAAAATCTTAAACAAGAGTTGTATAATAATACATAATCACCTACATTAAACTCACGCTTTTGTCTTCTTTTGTCATGCCATCTTTTAACTTTTTCTTTAAATAATTTGACATTCTCATAGGCTTGGGTTCTCCATTCATCAAGTGAGCTAATGTCAAATAACCTCTTCTCACCAGCAAGTTTGAAATCATAATTGGGTTCTTTAATAGCCCAATAAGCCTTATGTTCTAGTTCGAGAGGTAAGTGACATGCTTTTCCATAAACCATTTTATACGGAGACATACCCATAGGATTTTTATATGCAGTTCTATAGGCCCATAATGCATCATCAAGTTTTTTGGACCAATTCTTTCTAGATCTATTAACAGTATTTTGCAAAATTAATTTGAGCTCTCTATTACTCAATTCTACTTGACCACTAGTCTGTGGGTGATAAGGGGATGCAATTCTATGATTAACATCATATTTAGCAAGCATTTTACGGAAAGCGCCATGAATAAAATGTGAACCACCATCAGTCATTAAATATCTAGGGACTCCAAACCTCGGAAAAATAACTTCTTTAAGCATTTTAATAGAAGTGTTATGATCAGCACTACTAGTTGGAATAGCTTCTACCCACTTAGTAACGTAATCAACAACAACTAAAATATGTGTATAACCATTAGAGGCAGGAAAAGATCCCATATAATCAAAGCCCCAAACATCAAATGGTTCAATAACAAGTGAATAATTCATAGGCATTTCTTGATGTCTACTAATATTACCAATTCTTTGACATTCATCACAAGATAAGACAAACTTACGGGCATCCTTGAAGAGAGTAGGCCAATAAAAACCGCATTCGATACCTTATGTGCAGTTCTATCTCCAGCATGGTGTCCTCCATAAGCCTCGGAGTGACACTTGCGTAGGATATGTTCCTGTTCATGCTCAGGTACACAACGTCTAATAACACCATCTACTCCTTCTTTATAAAGATGTGGGTCATCCCAAAAGTAATGTCTCAAATCATAGAAGAACTTTTTCTTTTGCTGGTATGTGAAACTAGGTGGTATAAATTTAGCAACAATGTAATTAGCATAATCAGCATACCATGGAGCAGTATGAGAAGCATTTATGACATTTAATTTTTCATCAGGAAAGCTATCATCAATAGGTAGTGGGTCATCAAGAACATTTTCTAACCTAGACAAGTTGTCTGCAACGGGGTTCTCAGCTCCCTTTCTATCAATAATATGCAAATCAAATTCTTGTAGCAGGAGAACCCATCTAATAAGTCTAGGTTTAGCATCTTTCTTTTCCATAAGATATTTAATAGCAGCATGATCCGTGTGAATAGTTACTTTAGAATCAACAATATGAGGTCTAAACTTATCACAAGCAAATACAACTGCTAGGAATTCCTTTTTAGTAGTAGCATAATTTCTCTGAGCATTCTCTAGAATTTTACTAGCATATTGAATAACATTTAATTTCTTATCAACTCTTTGCCCTAGAACATCACCTACAACATAATCACTAGCATCACACATAATGTCAAAAGGTAAATTCCAATCAGGTGGTTGAACAATAGGTGTAGAGATCAATGCTTTCTTAAGTATTTCAAATGCTTCTACACAATCATCATAAAAAACAAATGGTATATCTTTTTGTAATAAATTAGTCAGAGGCCGAGAAATTTTTTAGAAGTCCTTGATGAACCTCCTATAAAAACCAGCGTGACCAAGGAAACTTCTTGTACCTTTGATGTCCTTGGGACATGGCATAATTTCAATAGCATCAACCTTGGCTTTATCAACCTCAATACCTCTTTCAGAAACTTTATGCCCCAAGACAATACCTTCATTAACCATAAAGTGGCACTTTTCCCAATTCAAGACAAGATTAGTTTCTTCACATCTCTGCAAAACTCGGTCAAGGTTGCTTAAGCAATCATCAAAAGAGGATCCGTAGACGGAAAAATCGTCCATGAAAACCTCATGAATCTTTTCAAAAAAGTCAGAGAATATAGCCATCATGCATCTTTGAAAGGTAGCAGGTGCATTACATAAACCAAAAGGCATATGTCTATAAGAAAAAGTACCAAAAGGGCAAGTAAAAGTAGTATTTGATTGATCATTGGCCGACACAGGTATTTGAGAGAAACCAGAATAACCATCTAGAAAGCAAAAATGTGTATGTTTGGATAATATTTCTAGCATTTGATCGATAAAAGGTAAGGGGTAATGATCTTTTTAGTAGCTTTATTTAATTTGCGGAAATCAATTACCATCCTATAACCTGTAATAATTCTTTGCGGAATCAACTCATCTTTATCATTAGGAACGACAGTAATACCTCCCTTCTTAGGGACACAATGGGCAGGACTTACCCACTGACTATCAGCAACGGGATAAATTATACCTGCCTCAAGAAGCTTTAGTATTTCCTTTCTTACCAGTTCCTTCATCTTAGGATTCAGTCGTCATTGATGATCACGAACTAGTTTGGCATCTTCCTCCAAATTTATTTTGTGTTGACACAGAGTGGGACTAATGCCCTTAAGATTATCAAGAGTATATTTAATAACAGCACGATGCTTTTTCAGAGTTTTCAGTAATCTCTCTTCTTCATGCTCTGAAAGGTTAACACTAATAATAATAGGATATACCTTTTTCTCATCAAGATAAGCATATTTAAGAGTATCAGGTAACGGTTTAAGCTCAAACACGGGATCACCCTTGGGTGGAGGAGGATCCCCTAGGATTTCAACAGGCAAATTGTGTTTCATGATGGGTTCCTGTTTAAAGAATAATTCATCTATTTACCTTCTTTCATTCATAAACATATCATTTTCATGGTCTAGCAAATATTGTTCTAAAGGATCACTAGGAGGTACGGCAATAGAAGCAAGACCAATAATTCCATCTTTACTAGGCAATTCCTCTTCAAGGTGTTGTCTACGAAATTTAGAGAAATTAAATTCATGAGACATATCACCTAAACCAATAGTAACAACATCCCTTTTGCAATCTATCTTAGCATTAACAGTGTTCAAGAAGGGTCTACCAAATATAATGGGACAAAAGCTATCTTGTGGGGAACCAAGAACAAGAAAATCAGCAGGATATTTAGTTTTCCCACACAAGACTTCAACATCTCTAACAATTCCCATTGGTGAAATAGTATCTCTATTGGCAAGTTTAATTGTGACATCAATATCTACTAACTCAGCGGGTGCAATGTCATGCATAATTTCTCTGTATAAGTCAATAGGTATTGCACTAGCACTAGCACCCATATCACATAAGCCATGATAACAATGATCTCCTATTTTAACAGAAATAACAGGCATGCCTACCAAAGATCTAGGTTTATCTTTAGCACAACGTTTAGCAATTCTAGCTATCTCATCACAGAAATGAATAACATGCCCATCAATATTATCAGATAAGAGATCTTTAACAATAGCAATATTAGGTTCAACTTTAATTTGCTCAGGAGGTGTATAGGTTCTAATATTGCTTTTACGAACCACAGTTGAAGCTTTAGCATGATCTTTTATCCTAACAGGAAAATGTGGTTTCTCAACATAAGAAGTAGGAACAATAGGATCATTATAAGTGATAGTCTTTTCTTCAACTTTAATAGGCGCGGCTACTTTTACTTCTATGGGAGGATGATATTTAAACCACTTCTCCCTACACTACTAGGAAAAGGCCTACTAATGGCGCACCAGTTTTGCCTACTAATGGCGCATCACTGGTGCGCCATTAGTATCACGCCACTAGTATTTATTACTAATGGCGCACCACTGGTGCGCCATTAGTATCTGGTATACTAATGGCGCACCACCCAGTGCCCCATTAGTATATAACACCATGCGCCATTAGTATGCCTCCCAGGGGCCATATTTAACCATGTGCTTTGGCATACTAATGGCGCACTGCGGATGGATGCGCCATTAGTATACTTGGCATACTAATGGCGCACAGTTTGGTGATGCGCCATTAGTATAGTTTGGCATACTAATGGCGCACTCTGTAGTGATGCGCCATTAGTATGAATATTAGGTTTTTTTTACTTTTCTGATTTTTGCACAGGTTACAAAATATATTATTTGAAAGAATATTGACAGTAGCACACAGCAACAGCAGATTCATCGAATACAATAGAAGATTAGTCTCCGAATACAATTCATCATATTAGTCTCCGAATTCAAAAGACCGAACAAAGATAAAACATTACAAGTCTCGAGACCGCGAGTATCGAGTTTGTCTTCACATTACAAGTCGATATCGATCATCTAAACTACCATCACATAGAAGAGAGCTGCGGTCATCACGATGAGCATCATCGCGATGAAACTGGTCTTCATCCAGTTCCTCCAACGCTCCCTCCTCTCTCCCGCTAGATAGCGGGCGTATCTAGATTACGCCTCCGCCCTAGTGGTGTACCCTTTGTAACTGTTACCGCTGAAACGGTGAACCTGTCTCCGACACTCCTCCCAGTCGTCGTAGACTCTGGGAACCTTACCCTTGTACACGACATACGACGGCATCTCTATGCACAAGCCAAACAACAGACAATACATACATAAGCAATATATAAGTATGCAACAAAAGGATCGGAAGAGAAAAGCAAGACATGACATTAATAGCACGATTCATGGTCCTACTAATAAATAGCATCGATTACATCTAAGTTGAACGACTGTCCAAACCAAAGAGACATACAAGTTCATTAAAGTTTAATTACAACATGAGCCAATCAATGTTTCAGAACTACACATAGCATCACTACTGTCGACTCGACTCATGGGACCGGAGTGTGGATGAAGCCGCCGTCTGTCGTGATGGTCATGAAATCGCGGGCGTTGTCAGCCTGCATTTGTAGCGTTCCGTCTATCTCCCTGTTGGACGGTTGATATCTGAGGTAGAACTGCCCCGAGGTATGAAGGACATCTTGATGGATGATGTCCGCAAACTCCGACTGGATGCGAAAGAATTCTTGTCTGATGTCCGCGTCCTGGATTGCCGACAAGCTCACGGCCCAATCTTTGAGATTATTTGGTAGCAGAAGGTGATGATGGTCCCTTACGATCGCCCGCATGTGATGGAGGGCGTAGTAGGCATCCTTCTGACCGCCAGGCGGCTGCTTGACGCAGCAGAACGTCGTATTGTGGGCGAACACGTGCTTGCCGTACTTATGAACTGCCCTGGTGAAGGTGCCTCCAGATTTGGCGTAGCCGGGGAGAACATCATCAAAAACTTTCTTGATATTTGTGCAGTCTATCTTGGAGTTACGGTTCGGGTCGAAATACATGGCCATGGAGTATTTCGGGCTTAAGAGGATGAGTGTGCAATGTGTGTCACTGCACAGAACACGGAATGTTAGAAAAAAAAGAACGGTTGAAATCTAAGAAATCATATGTTACGGGCGGTTAAGGGATGACTTACTCGGGAAAGTAAGCCACAAGGAAGTTATCCTTATCTGGGTTTGCCAGAATGACGTCTTCGAGGTGTGAACTCGCGACTTGGCGGTCCCCAGCGCTGCTCAAGAGCTTGGCACGCATGTAGAAGGGGTCGACGATCACGATGTTCGGGGTCTTGTCTCTAATGATCCGCATCCCCATACTCATCGAAAACAGCCAAACGAAGGTGTAGTGCAGCGGATGAAGGTTAAACATAGCAAAGATGTCATCAAACCGCAGGACGATCGTACCCCCGATGTCGCCATCCACAAAGCCCTTGCCCTCTGGCACCTTGGCCATGAAAACCGGGTATGCCACATCATTCTCTCTAAGACGCCGCTTCTCCAAAGAAAGAACACTATCATGTAGACTCCGCATAGCACCGGTTGCAGCATTGAGCATATTTGTCAGTAGCATCGCCCTACCCGCCACATGCACCCTCCTCGAGATATCCTTAGGTGAAGGTGGCCCGTCTTGAGCACGGATCGTACTCGGTGCTGGCTGGCTCGCACCGGCGCCCTTTTTAGTCTGCCGTTTCCGGCCCTTCTTCTTGATCTGCTGTAATGGGACCGAGTTTTGCTCACAGACCGCCTTCTTGAGTGTGTTGGGGCTGATAATATTTGGCACCTCCGCTATCTGAGGCTCGGTGAAGGCGGCAGCTGGAGGCATCTCCTGAGAACTGAACGCCAGACGACGCCTGTTGCAATTGGGTTTCTCCGCCGTACCAGCTAGATCGCGGTCGTCTTGTTTGGGTTCTTGAGAAGGAGACCCGCAGAACTCGTCACCGTACCCATGTTCGGCAAAGTACTTATCGATGTTGGTAAATGTACCATCGTCGTTGTTGTCGTCGTCCGGATCCTGTGCCATATGCATGTCCGGATCCTGTGCCATAGGGATGTCCGGCATGTCCAGTAGCGTTGCGGCGTTCTTGCCATGGCTTGGCGCTGGCACGACTGGCGGTCTTGTCTGTGGGGTGGTGTCCCCCGCCCCCAAATGAATCTGGCTCTTTGGCTAAAGCAGGGGCCAGCTTACGCAGGCGCTGAGGGTCATCTCATCTTCTTCGTCGGCCCCAGCGGGTCGAATCGGAGGTAATAGCTCGTCGCAGCCTAGCAGCACCCGAACCACTTCAACCCTATACATTGTGGGTGGCATCGGATTACCGTGGAACACGGGGTTGCCCGGTTGAACGATTCTGCCCTTGGCGACATCGACCAACTCGCCGCCCACGAAGTGCAGGAGAGTGCAAGGAACGTCGGCGGCGCCCTGCGAAAACATGTAGGGCGTCAAGGATGCCCAGTCAAAGGCAAGGAGATGAAGTCATCAGCCAAGAGGCTTAGTTACCGTAATGCCATCGAGCTCAGCTAATGTCGAGGCACTGCCAACGCCGGGCGTGCAACTGATGGAGGGGCCGCTTGCTGGCGAGGTGCCGGCCGGCGTACACCCGGGTGCATTAAGCTCCAATGCCGGCGTCGGAGACACCAATACCGCCGCCGCCGGAGACACCAATGGCGCCGCCGCCGTAGACGCCAATACTGCTGCCACCGGAGACACCAATGGCGCCGCCTGCGCGTTGTGCGAGTTACTGGCCATGAAGCTGGGAATCGGGGGCGGCCCCTATTGGCCACGCGCAATCCACGTCGTTATCCCATGAATCAAGGTAGGCATAATGTCGGTGAGCATCGATCCCAGTTGTTGTTGCACTTGCTCTTGGACCATCTCCGGAATCCGCGCCACTTGCGCCTTGAGTGCTTCAACCTCGCGCGACTGGCTTTCTGAGCTGTTTTTTTTCTCCTTTCGCCCACCAGCGGTATAGTATGACGACCATTTTGTGGACAAGCCTTTGCCGGTCACACGACCAGCTGACGTTGGCTTATTGAGCTTAACCTTGTTTTTCATTATGTTCAACGCCCTATTCAAAGGGGTGTCGAAAGGCGAGCTCTGAGACGACCCCGCGCTACTGCTTTCTTTGTCCAGCGGAAGGAACGTGAACCATTTAGAAATATTGGGGATTAATTAGAATGCAACCATATGGAGCTAATTACGCGGGGGTGTATTCCTTACCAGAGCAAGCTCAAGCGCCTTGGTCTTCGGATCCGTGGTAAGCTCCTTTGTTACCGGGTCCTCCTTGTACCGGGCCCTGAGAAAGTTCCTGGTCTGCTTGTCACTGTATTTATTGAAGCGGGGTAGTAGGCCTTGCTCGACATGCTCCGCGTCCTCCTTGTCCCATATAGGCTCTGCCACTCTGTAACCGCCGGGACCGAGTTGGTGGACTCCTATGTTCAACTGCCACATTTCTTTCCCCCACTGACTTGATTCGGAGGTTGCGGGGCTCTTGCACTTGATCTTGAACTCCTTGTAGTCATCTTCGCTAATCAAAGGATATTTCGCCTTGATCTTCTCATAACTATCACCTTTGTCAATCATTGCCTTCACCGTGCTTTTCCAAGTAGACAGGGCCGTGCTCATCCTCGTGAGGGCGGCACCGTTCACTTTATTCCCCGAGAGGCGTGTGTTTGCAAACTCAGCGGGGAACTTGTATCGTTCGTGCAGCATCATGAAGAGGAGGCTGCGCAAATTCCCTCGGTCCTTATGCCTTAGGTTCTCGGTGTTGATCGAGGTGGTGCTCCGGAGAATGCACCCGAGCTGAACCGAGTACCCCTTGACTACGTGTATGGGCGCCGTCGGATGCCCGTCGGAGTTCACTTCAGTAAATTCCTCCCTGACGGTGCCGAGCACGTTCGGGCGCCGGTCCTTCCGTTGCCTCTTCGGTTGGCTGCCATCTGTGCGTGCGCCGCCATCATCAGTGGTGGCATCCGCGGCGCCATCATCAATGGTGTCATCCCCGACGCCACTAGGGGTTGTGTAGTCAGGAGCGGTGTCTTCCGCGGCGTCCTCCAACTCCTGGGACAGCTCCCAGAATTGCTTGCCGCCCGAACCGCCAGCCTCATCATTATGGGCCATGTTTCGCTCTAAATAGGAAAAAGGTTTGTCAAAAAGTTGCTTATTGTCAAGGAACAAGATCATGGTCTCATCATTTAGGGTTTGTCGACACCGAGGCATCCTAAAAGCTAAGCTTTTATCATTTAGGGTTTGTCGACGCCGAGGCACCCTAAAAGCCTAAGCCAAGGCACCCTAGGTTGGGCCTAATCACTTGGCACTAATCACTTGGCTCTATTGCCACCTATGTTGGGTTTATCATCTAGGGTTTATCGATGCTAAGGAGAATTCTAAGTTGCGCCTAATCACTTGGCTCTATTGCCACCTATGGTTTAATGCAGCAAGAATGGCGGGGCAGTTGATCCTACTTAACTAAGTACTAAGATACCCCGGCCCATGCATTAGTCACAAGTACCCCATATGTCCTATTTTTAGCAAAGTCATGCTAAAATTCATGGAAAATTTCAGCATGACCTTTGCTGAAAATAGGACATATGGAGTACCCGAATTTGCCGGAACGGAAGTTAATCGACATTCCAGCAAACTCAAGGGCCTCTCGGGGTACCTGCAATTTCATGATAAACTGCCAACAAAAACACATGGAGTACTTGACACAGTACTTGCCATAGTAATAGTCAATGTGCCTCTGTATGTATGTGTGTGGTGTCTAGATGCGAGCCACAGGTCAATGGCCATGCCACTACACTGCTCCATGTCACTTCTGCTACTGCCAAGCATGGCATGGCCATCTTTGATTCTGTTTCTAATGGAGCTTTGTGCCACTAGGTGGCCTGTTTTAAGTGAAATAATCAGCATGGGCAACTGGTATTGGATTCACAGTGTAAATGATGGATGAAAAGGTATTGTGCCCAAGTGCAACATTTAACAATGCAATGCAGATAATCATTTTTTTCTCACAGTACTTTTCCCAAGTAATAATAAACTAAATAACTGAGTAATCCAAATGAGGAAACAGAAAATAGTTGGCTGCAACAACATAGCAAGCCTTCACTCACACAAGAATTCATTTCAAGCATCATTTATTATCTGAAACAGATCATGCTAAAGATACATGATACATCATTTCAGGCATCATTTAATATCAGTACAACTAACTAGCAGTACTTAAACAAGTTAAGCTACTGACTATAGTACTGGCTACTCACTTAAGCTAGAAGCTACAAGTTAAACACATCATAACTTGAGTGTAACTCAGGACAAGTTAAACTTAAGCTAGAAGATACAAGTTGAACACACACCAGGCAGTTTTTATAATATTATCAGAAAAATATCTTCAGTGTAACTCAGGACAAGAAAAATCTCCACCAGAATAGGACTAGCATTTAAGAGTAATTTCCTCCAGTCAAACAAAGTTCAAACAAAAACTGACAACACGCTTTTGATTAAGAGCCAAGTCACAACACTCTTTGAAGTTCAAACAAAAACTGACAACACTTGTTTGATCTGTCTCCTCCAAGAAAGAGCCAAGTCAGTCTCACCCAACTAGGGAAACATCAGTTAGACCACTAGCAATTGGGAATACACAACTAGGGCTAGGTTTGTGCTCTAGCTAGGCAGTAAAACAGAGCATATAGATGCATTGCCTGCCTCTGCTGCAAGTGGGGATGTGAGCAGGATTATCACAATTAGATCACTAGCAAGACTCACAGTTAGGGATTTCACAAAGAAACTCTATAAAGTGCCAGAGCCTAACATCTTGCATCACAGAGCAAAGCATTAACCGGGCCAACTCCACAAGTCACTAACCAGGCGCACAAATTGACTAATGTCTGCTGATCTTAGATACTAATATATACATAAGAGGTCAGATGGTTAAACCCGGCAAGTTCACTTCACAGCCCACGGTACCTAAAAGTAGAACAACCTACAGACTACATAGAGGAGACATCTCAACATCGACCACATCACATTCAGGCTAACTCGGGTGAAAGCTTCTGCAATTCCAGCTTCACCAGAGACCCACCTCTCGGCCTACAGGATCACGGAAGGAACTAGCGCTAGTTCTACTAACTGAACTCAACTCTGGCACCACCGCTGCTTTTGTCCATCGCCGATTTGCTGGACAAACCGAGTGCTTGCGAGAAGGAAAAGGAGAGAGGAGGCGGAGCTCACCAGGGAGGCGCAAGGAGGCCCTGTGACAGCTTAGTAGCAACAGAGGTGGCCGGAGTTGAGGAAGACAGCGGCGACCCGAGGAAGAAGAGGTGGAGGGGGGGTGGTGGGGTCGAGCGCCGTCGCGCCCTGGTTCTGCGGCTCGCCAGCCCAGTGTTGAAGCAGATTCTGCCCGCCGCCTTGCCTGTCGCCTCGCATGGTGGAGCTCGAGCGGAGAAGGCACGGTGGAGCGTCACGGGTTTCTAGGGTTTCGAGGGCTGGGAAGGCGAGGGAGGGGTGGGTGGGTGCGGTGAAGGCGAGGGAGGGGTGGATTGGGAGCGGACGACGATGTGGGGCAGGGCAGGGGCTGACTGGGGGCGGCGACGGAAATGGAGGCGCGGGGGCGGCGGCGGCCTGGGTCGGGGCAGCGGGGGGAAGTGGATCTGGCGAGGGAGAGGGACGAAGGGGATCTGGCGAGAGGGAGGGAATTAGCTAAGGGGGAATCTTACTAATGGCGCACCTGCGCTCGGTGCGCCATTAGTAATCACATAGCAATGGCGCACCAGGCAGAGGTGCGCCATTAGTAATCTTTTTTTATATATAGCAATGGCACACCAGCCAGAGGTGCACCATAAGTAATTTTTTTTATTTTTTTGCATGTAATAATTTTTTAGAAAATGAATATGAATATGAAACAGTAATATTTTTTTATAAAAATAGTAATAATTGTTGTTTAACAACAATTGTAGCCTACACTTTATTATTATTATTATTTTTAAATGAAGAGGGGAGAGGAGGCGGAGCTCACCGAGGAGCGGGGGAGGGTGCGGGGGGTGCTCGTCGGCGGTGGTGGAGCGGGGGAGGGTGCGGTGGGTCGTTAGCAGCGGTGGAGCTAGCGGGGGAGGGTGCGGGTGGGATCGAGATCGAGATGGAGGGGGATAGCGATCGAGATAAATGGGCATAGAGATCGAGATGGAGGGGGAATCGAGATCGAGATGGAGGGGGATCGAGATCGAGTGTCCTCATGAATATTCAATATTTTATCATATTGAATATGAAAAAATATCATCAAATTTGAAAAAATATTCATGAATTCAAAAAGTGCCCATGAAATTTAAAAATATTCATGATATCAAAAAGTGCCCATGAAATACAACCGAGAAATGAAGACTACGATTTAAATACAGTCGATCTTAGCTAGTTGTCTGTTCATAATCTTCTTGCCCTTTTTTCGCAAATGGAGTTCTTGTGTGGAACGGACGTCCTTTAGGTAGGGTGGTCCTGCTTCTTCTTGTGGTGTATGCTGCTACTTCATCGTCGTCGTCATGTTCGATCTTCGGGTCGCCGTACTTGTCGAAGTCTTGCTCATTGGCTACTCCATCCATTCCGATGATCTTCCTTTTGCCTCTCCTCATGACAACACGACTGGGCTTTGACGGGTCGGTAATGAAGAAGCATTGGTCCACTTGGGAAGCCAGTACCCATGGCTCATTTTTCGCAGTGACGTTTGCGCCCGCGGTCTTGGATTTGGCTTCGGGTATAACCATGGTGGTGAAATACCGGTCTTCTTTTAGGACGCTCTTGGCCCATCTGACACAGAACATCGGGACCTTCTCTCCAGCGTAGCTCAGCTCCCAGATCTCCTCGATCCTTCCGTAGTATCTGTCCTTGTCGTTACCGGTGTAGGATTCCATCGTTACCCCGGAGTTCTAATAACCATCGCTCTTCATGTCCTTGTCCTCGGTGTAGAATGTGTAGCCATTGATATCGTACGCCTCATAGGATATCAGGTTGTGCTCGGCGCCCTGTGACAAGGCGAATATGAGTTGTTCTTCCGCGGAAGAATCCTCATGTAAAGGGTACGACAGAAGCTTCTGCTGGAACCAACGCGTGAAACATGAGTTGTGCTCTTTGATTATATCTCCGTCCGTCCTATGTTGGCCTCGGTCATTGTACGTCTTCTCAATAAAGGTTTTGTGCTCTACCACCCAAGGATCGACCACGTCTATGTGTTGTAGCGCGACTAGGATTGCTCTTTCAAAGTCGGCGAGTCGACCCTCGAAGTCGACATGCATTTCGCGGCGACCCTCACGGTGACCCCATCCAGCGAGCCTGCTGAGGTGCCTGTTGACGGGCAGACCAACGGGGTTCTCGATGCCTAGATAATTCATGCAGTAGGAGATGCACTCTTCGGTCAGAAAGCCCCTGGCTATACTTCCCTCTGGATGTGACATGTTGCGAACGTATCCTTTGATGACACCATTCATCCTTTCGAACGGCATCATGCTGTGCAGGTACGTCGGCCCGAGTTGGATGATATCCTCCACGATATGGACCAGCAGATGCACCATAACGTCGAAGAATGCGGGCGGGAAGTACATCTCAAGCTCGCATAGTATCACCACGATCTCTTCCTGTAGCCTTCTGAGTTGCCTCACGCAAACCGATTTCCGAGAGATGATGTCGAAAAGGTTGCATAGGCCAAATAGCGTTTCACGGACGTGTGCGTCCATGATCCCACGGATTGCAACTGGAAGTACCTGCGTCATCAGCACGTGACAGTCGTGAGACTTCATCCCACTAAACTTCTGCTTCGCTGGGTCTAGGTATCTGCTTATCTTCCCCGCGTAACCGTAAGGAAGTTTTACTCCTACGAGGCAGGTGAAAAACCGCTCGATCTCCTCCTCACTTAGAGTGAAGCACGCGGGAGGGTAGTCATTTCCGGTCTTCTTGGCCTTTTTGCGTTTGCGACGACTTTCTGTGTCCTGCTTCGCCTCATCATCATCATCATCATTAGCATGAAGCTCCTGCCTGATGCCCATTGATTTCAAGTCTGTAGGATCGAAAGTATGTCTAGAGGGGGGGGGGGTGATTAGACTACTTGACCAACTAAAAACTTAACCTTTTCCCAATTTTAGTTCTTGGCAGATTTTAGCTATCTTAGAGCAAGTCAAGCAATCATCACACAATTCAAGCAAGCATGCAAAGAGTTTATTGGCAGCGGAAAGTAAAGCATGCAACTTGCAAGAATGTAAAGGGAAGGGTTTGGAGGATTCAAACGCAATTGGAGACACGGATGTTTTCCCGTGGTTCGGATAGGTGGTGCTATCCTACATCCACGTTGATGGAGACTTCAACCCATGAAGGGTAACGGTTGCGCGAGTCCACGGAGGGCTCCACCCATGAAGGGTCCACGAAGAAGCAACCTTGTCTATTCCACCATGGCCATCGCCCACGAAGGACTTGCCTCACTAGCGGTAGATCTTCACGAAGTAGGCGATCTCCTTGCCCTTACAAACTCCTTGGTTCAACTCCACAATCTTGTCAGAGGCTCCCAAGTGACACCTAGCCAATCTAGGAGACACCACTCTCCAAGAAGTAACAAATGGTGTGTTGATGATGAACTCCTTACTCTTGTGCTTCAAATGATAGTCTCCCCAACACTCAACTCTCTCTCATAGGATTTGGATCTGATGGAAAGAAGATTTGAGTGGAAAGCAACTTGGGGAAGGCTAGAGATCAAGATTCATATGGTAGGAATGGAATATCTTGGTCTCAACACATGAGTAGGTGGTTCTTTCTCAGAACATATGAGTAGGAATGGTGTATGTGTTCTGATTGCTCTCTCTTCGAATGAAGAGGAGGTGGAGGGGTATTTATAGCCTCCACACAAAATCCAACCGTTACACACAATCTACCAATCTCGGTGGGACCGAATCAGAAAACTCGGTCTGACCGAAATAGTAAACCTAATGACCATTAGGAATTTCGGTGGGACTGAGATGCAACTCGGTAGGACCGATTCGGTTAGGGTTTGGGCATAACGTAATCTCGGTGAGACCGATCGCACAAACTCAGTGAGACCGAGTTCGGCAATTAGCTAACCAGAGAGTTGGTCAGGCAAACTCGGTGGGACCGACTTGCTCTTTCGGTGAGACCGAAAAGTTACAAGAAGGAAACAGAGAGTTTGCATTGCATTCTCGGTGGGACCGATTCGCTCTTTCGGTGAGACCAAAAAGTTACGAAAGGGAAACAGAGAGTTTGCAACCCCATCTCGGTGAGACCGAGATCCTTATCGGTAGGACCGAATTGCTAGGGTTTTGCAGTGGCAAATGACAAGTGAAACTCGGTGGCGCCGGATTGAAAGAATCGGTATGACCGAGTTTGGCTTAGGGTTTAGGTCATTTGTGGATATGGGAAAGTAGCTGAGGATTTTGGAGCATATCATTAAGCACATAAAGCAAGAGGCTCATTAAGCAACACCTCATCCCTCCTTGAAAGTATTGGCTTTTCCTAAAGACTCAATGTGATCTTGGATCACTAAAATATAAAATGAAGAGTCTTGAACTTTTGAGCTTGAGCCAATTCTTTGTCCTTAGCATTTTGAGGGTTCCACTTTCACATCCATGCCATGCCAATCATTGAGCTTTCCTGAAATAATCATCTTGGAATAGCATTAGCTCAATGAGCTATATGTTGTTATGAATTACCAAAACCACCTAGGGATAGTTGCACTTTCAATCTCCCCCTTTTTGGTAATTGATGACAACATATAGATCAAAGCTTCGACAAATAATAATAATCATGAAATACATCGTCGCTTTGAGAAGTATGTGATAAGTAAGAGCTCCCCCTAAATTTGTGCATATTTAAAATTTGCTTTGGACTGCAAATGCACAAGGAGTTAGAATCATGGGTTACTCTTCCATGTCACATACATCTTGGTGGAGCGCTAAAAAATGATAAGATTGAAATACATGCACTCATCACCAAGAATAGTGAATGATCACAAACGATAGATAGAATGATAATATTTAAGCAAGCATTAAGCAAACATTAAGTGTAGCTTATGATCAAACACATGATCATCGATGTCTCACAAACATAAGGACGTAGTATCGCACACGCAAGCAAAGAAAGTTCGAAAAACCACCAAATAAAAACAAGAGAGAATAAAAGAAACACTCTCTCTCGAAGCCTATGATCTATACATTTTCTCCCCCTTTGGCAATAAGTTACCAAAAAGTTCCTAGAGAATGCATAGTGCTAAGTCGATGCTCAGGCTTGATCTTCAGGTGGTGGTGGAGTCCGGAGCACGCCAAGGACGAAGCCTTCAGTAGATGTGGTAGGAGTTGAGGCTGTGGTGGATGCTGGAGCTGGTGGAACGGAGGCTGTAGCTGGTGCAGACGTTGTAGCTCTAGTGTCAGCAACTGGCAGTGCAGACGACCTCGGACCTCGTGGCACCCTGGCAAAAGCATCAGTTGTGGTTCTGCCTCTTCTCTCGTTCATGTCGTCCTGGAGCTGCTCCACGGCAGTCTGTATCTCAGTCACTTTGATGTCCAGGTCATAGAACCTTTGTTCCATGATCCTCTCTAGGCTCGCCTGGTTCTGAGTCAGGGTGGCTATACTCTGCTCAATCCGCAGGGTGGACGCTATCAGGTAACCGAGCTGCTCTTGTTTGGTCTTCAAGAAGTAATTAGATGCCTCCGCTTGAGTAGGCATCCTGGCAGCTTTCTCCTTCTTCGCCTTCTCCTTCTGAGCTTGTGCATGGGCAAATGAGGGTTCATTCTCAGTCATAACCACTTGGTTATCCTCAAAATCTGGACGGATGGGCAGGTGTTCCTTATCCAATAAATACATGCCCGTGCCCATCTTGGAGTTGATGAGCTCCTGAATCTGTGGGGCATACCCACAACTCCTCTTCTGGTCTGCAGCTGTCCTCTTGATTGTTTCCACAATGAGACTCATGACCTTGAATTTCTGAGGCACGTCAAAGACATGAAGCAAGTTGATCGCGTGACCTCTGATCATCTTGTGATCTCCAGATTTGGGCAGAAGGGTGTGCCCAAGGATCCAGTTGATCGTAGGCAATCCTGAGAGCAGATAGTGCACTGAGCCAAACTTGAACGTGTCGAGCGCTTCATTCGGGATCTCCTTGTACATGTTGGACATGGAGTTGTGATCCATCTTTTTCTTGGCATAAATGTCCAAGTCATCAGCTTGCTCCTCTGGGGCATTGATCAACTTCGCCCATTCTTCAACAGTGGATTGGTACCTTGTACCCTCTGACATCCATGTGATCCTGCCATCCGGATAAAAGTGTGCTGTGGAGTAGAATTGCATGATCAGCTCCTCGTTCCACTTTGTGAGCTTCTGCCCAACAAAGTCTGCAGCTCCACACGCACTAAAGCTGTCAAATACACCGGGGTAGTACTCTTCATTGTCCTTGATGTAGGTCCAGTCGACCCATCTCATGTCACAAACGATTGGCTTCTTGTCAAGCAAAATGGTCTCATAGAAATCTTGCTATTCCTTGGTATGAAATCTGTAATCCACGGCAGTCCTTCTCCTAGAAGCATATGGATCTGCTTCTCTCCATTTCCTCAGTCCTGAATCTCTCCTGAGCTCCATATCCTCAGCCACAGGATGAGCATCGTTGTGGTCTGGGATCTTGGGCTTGAGCTTCCTAAGGACACTCTCTTCCTCTTCTTCGATAGCTTCAGGCACTGGGGCCTTGTTCTTTTCTGCAGCTGGGATGCTTCGTGTGTTTCTCTTTAGTGCACTCTTAGGCTTAGATGCAGCCTTAGGTGCTTCCTTGGGCTTGGATGCAGCTGTTCCTGACCTTATAGCATCTCCCATGAGTTTGGCTGCCTTGGGTGCTGGTGTAGCAACCTCTTCTTCTTCTTCCTCCTCATCTACCATGATGGAGGCCTTCCCAAGCACTCTGGCTATAGTCTTCTTCACCCTCTCTTTCCTCTTCTTGCCCTCAGCAGCAATGGGCTCAATGGGAGCAGGCTTCACAGTTGAAGCCCTAGCCTTTGACATGGGTTGCCTGCCTGCTGGCCTTTTGATTTTCAGGCCTGGCTTCGTGCCTGCTGCTGGCTCAGCTCTCTTTGATGTGGCCTCTTCCTCTGCCACATAGTCTTCATCCTCAGAATCAGACGTTCTCTTCTTCCTTTGACGTGTGGTAGCCTTAGGCAGATTGCTGGGGGTGCTCCTGCTGCCATCATCAGAAGAACTTGAGGGGCTAGTGCCCTCACTCATCACAACTTGCTGCTCAGACACATTCTGGCTGTCACTTTGATCAGACATGTTGCAAACTGACTGCTGACCCTGTGAATAGATTATGGATAAGATAGAGTGGATGAGCATCACAAAAAGCAGAGATTTTTGCAAAAGATTAATTCAAAAACTTAGTTTTAGTTTTCCACAGAAAGCATCTCGGATCTACCGATTTTCAAACTCGGTGACACCGAAGCAGTTTTGGCACCAGAACTGGTGAACTCGGTCAGACCGAGTCACAGTTCGGTGGCACCGAGACTGCTAGGGTTTCACAGAATTCCAAAATCGGTCGCACCGATAAGTTATTCTCGGTCAGACCGAGTTTCACTTGTGCAATGGCAAAAGCCAGATCGGTGGGACCGAGTTTTTCAACTCGGTGGGTCCGAGATGGTTTCGGCGGAAACCTAACCCTAAATTTTTTGAATTAAACCTAATCTACGAGTTCATTGACTGGATAGGAGTGTTTCAATCGTGGCAAGAATCATGATGACCATAGTGCTAGGAATCGGAGTGGAGAATAGCACAAAGATCGAGTCCATACCCTAGTTCGGCGGAGACTCGCTACGGTGGCAATGGCGGGGCAGAATTCCATTGACGGTGGCGGAGACCAGCGACTGGAGGCTGCTGGCGGCAAGAAGACGATCCGGAGACCACGAAGGCAGAGCAGGCTATCACGCGGGCGAAGAGGTTTTGGAGAAATTTCCAAAATTTTGCCCGTCACTATATATAGCCCGACCCTGTCGGTGTGACCGAGTGGAACAACTCGGTGGCACCGAGATGCAAAACTGTGTGCAGTTATTGCAACTCGGTGTGACCGAAAAGTTCAAATCAGTTGCACCGAGATCGAAAACCTAGATCAACTTAATGAACTCGGTAGGACCAAAAATGGAGTATCGGTCAGACCGAGATTCATAAAGAGGTTTTAGAAGTTTAAGTCTGACGAATCGGGGACTCCGAGCGCTCCTCACACAGAGTGGTTCAAATCTGACTTGATCAAGTTTTGTGATGCAGCATGAATAGAGTTTGAGACGAGAAAAGCATAGATAGCTAGAGGAGGTTCTTAGGCATTCTTGTCCATCCACTTGGCAAAAGAAGAAAGCCAAACAATCAAAACAACAAGTGGATGTCCTCGAATGAGTAAAATACGCAACCAACATGCTCACACAATAAGATGGCAAATGAAATATGTGGCAAAGCATGCATAACCAATTCTAGCATCTATCAAGCAATTTGCGATGACTAGGTCATCTATATATGAGTATATTGACTTAGGAGTCAAGCGAGAACACTTGATCATAGGTCATACTCATCGTTTAAGCTCAAGTGGGGTTACCACTTTTACATAAAGCATTGTTGTATTCACATCTTTAGAGTTGCTTTAGCTCAAGTCTTAGAGTAAAGCTCCCCCTAGATGTGATATCCCCCCTAAGAGGGATGAACTAACCTTGGGTTTTGTCGATGATGACTTCATGTAGATGTTGAAGATGTGGATGCTCAATGTTGATGTAGATCACTTGGAGCTATCCATTTGAGTGAATTGCACTTTCAATACCTACATGGGTTAGTCCCACAAGGAACAAACAAGGATATCCATAGACATAGAGTGATGCACACACAAGATGATGTCCATGAAAACTTTAGGTTACCTTGTCCCTTGTCTTACCAACAAGAGGGTTTGTGACTCCTTGAACTAGTGCAAGATGTGGAAGTTGATTGCACTTGTTCTTGCCAAAATGATAAGAGTGAAGTATGTTGGCGGAGTCACCCTCAAGAACTCTCTAGTTCTTCTTCTTTTGGATCCACACCATCTTGATGGGAATCCTTGGAGTTGTAGTCATACTTGATGTAGTGGAACTTGAAGTAGTCTTGGGAATCCACTTGACTAAGGTCTTAGGAGCTTCTTCAAATGCATCAATCTCCTCTTGAAGCTTGTCCTTGCCTTTTTGCTTGTAGTCTTGTGGTGGAAGATCATCTTGAGCTTGTGTTCCCTTGAAGGAAGTATCATACTTCTCTTGTTGAGGAATAAACTTTGTCTTGGGGTATTGATCTTCTTCCCATTCAACTCCATTGGCATTGAACTTTCGTTCAAAACCAACACCTTGATTCTTCCGGTGCATTCCTTGCTTGCGCACAATTTCCTCGAATTGCTTACTTCTGGCAAGGCTCTTGTAAACACCTTTCTCTATAATTCCCTTCAATAAGCTATTTTCTTGCTCAAGTGTAACTTGGCTAAGAGAATCATTAGTGGAATCAAGAGAACTACTAGAAGCAACAATATTGGATTTAGCATGATCATTGTTACTACTAGAGGAAGAATCTTTCTTGTTCTTGTTACTAGTCTTGACTTGAGGCATGTAGGTGGATAAAACTAAACGCTTGGCAATGTGAGAAGAACTTTTCTTGCGGAGATCATCATTGATTGCTTTTAAGAACTCATGCTCTTGCTCAAGATTAAGCTTTTCAAAGCGTAGTTTCTCATGAGCTCTTAAAAGTTCTCGATGATCTTCGAAGATAGTTTCATGGGCTAACTTAAGGGTGTTTAGTTCTTTAGTTAGAGCCTCAATCTTCTCCTTATCATTGTCATTCGTTTTAGCATGATTAATTGATATTTCACCATAATATTCTTCACTAGAGTTGTCAACAAGCAAATCATCATCACCTAACAAGTCATATTCATCACTATTAAAGTCAACATACTCGGGGTGTGTTACCTTAGGACCTTTGGCCATGAAGCATCTTCCAATTCCTTCATTTGGTGAGTCAAATATGTCATAGGAGTTGGTTGACACAAGTGCTAGACCGGCAACACCTTCATCTTGAGTATCTTTGGAGTCGGAGTGGTAACTTCTCTCGGAGTGGCTGTCGGAGCCGGAGCCGGATACCCATTCACCAACATGAGCTTGATGTCTTCGGTTTGTATAGCTCCTTGATGATTTTTCCTTCCTTTCCGAATCCTTGCTTCTCCGTGAGTATCTTCGTTCATAACGATCATCTCTACTCCTTCTCTCTCTTGGTGGAGATTCTTTGCTTCTTCTTTTTGGAGAATCTTCTCTTCTCTTGTAGGGAGCCGTACACTCATTGGAATAGTGTCCGGGTCTTCCACAATTATAGCAGTTTCGCTCTCGACTAGAAGATCTTTTGTCATTGTAGGACCTTGACTTGAAGCTCTTCACCATTAAGCTCAATTCTTCATTGAAGTTTTGTTTCTCACTTGATGATGTGGGGACTTCACATGACGCTTTGTAGGCACCACTTGATTTATTGTGAAGTTCCTCTTTATCCTTGAGTGACATCTCATGAGCAACAATCCTTCCAATTACTTCCGTTGGCTTGAGATCTTTGTAGTTGGGCATCATTTGGATTAATGTGCACACGGTATCATATTTCCCATCCAAGGCTCTTAGGATCTTCTTGATGATGAATCTATCGGTCATCTCTTCACTTCCTAAGCCGGCAATCTCATTTGTGATGAGAGCAAGCCCAGAGTACATTTCAGCGACACCTTCACCATCCTTCATCTTGAACTTGTCAAGTTGACTTTGGAGCACATCCAACTTGGATTCCTTGACGGAGTCGGTACCTTCGTGCATATCAATCAAAGTATCCCAAATTTCCTTTGCATTCTCAAGGCGGCTGATTTTGTTGAATTCTTCGGGGCACAATCCGTTGAAGAGAATATCACAAGCTTGAGCATTGTATTGCAACATCTTCAACTCATCCGCGGTAGCTTCACGGTTTGGTTCTCTCCCATCAAAGAACTCACCTTGCAAACCAACACAAACAATAGCCCATACGGCGGGGTTATGTCCAAGAATATGCATTTTCATTTTATGCTTCCAACTAGCAAAATTAGTGCCATCAAAGTAAGGACCTCTACGGTGATAATTTCCCTCGCTAGACGCCATACTCTCCTAGGTTGTGAAACCAAGGCTATGACCACCAAAAGCTATGGAGATCAAGGCAAATGGAGACCAAAGCTCTGATACCACTTGTAGGATCGAAAGTATGTCTAGAGGGGGGGGGGGTGATTAGACTACTTGACCAACTAAAAACTTAACCTTTTCCCAATTTTAGTTCTTGGCAGATTTTAGCTATCTTAGAGCAAGTCAAGCAATCATCACACAATTCAAGCAAGCATGCAAAGAGTTTATTGGCAGCGGAAAGTAAAGCATGCAACTTGCAAGAATGTAAAGGGAAGGGTTTGGAGGATTCAAACGCAATTGGAGACACGGATGTTTTCCCGTGGTTCGGATAGGTGGTGCTATCCTACATCCACGTTGATGGAGACTTCAACCCACGGAGGGTATCGGTTGCGCGAGTCCACGGAGGGCTCCACCCACGAAGGGTCCACGAAGAAGCAACCTTGTCTATTCCACCATGGCCATCGCCCACGAAGGACTTGCCTCACTAGCGGTAGATCTTCACGAAGTAGGCGATCTCCTTGCCCTTACAAACTCCTTGGTTCAACTCCACAATCTTGTCGGAGGCTCCCAAGTGACACCTAGCCAATCTAGGAGACACCACTCTCCAAGAAGTAACAAATGGTGTGTTGATGATGAACTCCTTACTCTTGTGCTTCAAATGATAGTCTCCCCAACACTCAACTCTCTCTCATAGGATTTGGATCTGATGGAAAGAAGATTTGAGTGGAAAGCAACTTGGGGAAGGCTAGAGATCAAGATTCATATGGTAGGAATGGAATATCTTGGTCTCAACACATGAGTAGGTGGTTCTTTCTCAGAACATATGAGTAGGAATGGTGTATGTGTTCTGATTGCTCTCTCTACGAATGAAGAAGAGGTGGAGGGGTATTTATAGCCTCCACACAAAATCCAACCGTTACACACAATCTACCAATCTCGGTGGGACCAAATCAGAAAACTCGGTCTGACCGAAATAGTAAACCTAGTGACCATTAGGAATTTCGGTGGGACTGAGATGCAACTCGGTAGGACCGATTCGGTTAGGGTTTGGGCATAACGTAATCTCGGTGAGACCAATCGCACAAACTCGGTGAGACCGAGTTCGGCAATTAGCTAACCAGAGAGTTGGTCAGGCAAACTCGGTGGGACCGACTTGCTCTTTCGGTGAGACCGAAAAGTTACAAGAAGGAAACAGAGAGTTTGCATTGCATTCTCGGTGGGACCGATTCGCTCTTTCGGTGAGACCGAAAAGTTACGAAAGGGAAACAGAGAGTTTGCAACCCCATCTCGGTGAGACCGAGATCCTTATCGGTAGGACAGAATTGCTAGGGTTTTGCAGTGGCAAATGACAAGTGAAACTCGGTGGCGCCGGATTGAAAGAATCGGTATGACCGAGTTTGGCTTAGGGTTTAGGTCATTTGTGGATATGGGAAAGTAGCTGAGGATTTTGGAGCATATCATTAAGCACATAAAGCAAGAGGCTCATTAAGCAACACCTCATCCCTCCTTGATAGTATTGGCTTTTCCTAAAGACTCAATGTGATCTTGGATCACTAAAATATAAAATGAAGAGTCTTGAACTTTTGAGCTTGAGCCAATTCTTTGTCCTTAGCATTTTGAGGGTTCCACTTTCACATCCATGCCATGCCAATCATTGAGCTTTCCTGAAATAATCATCTTGGAATAGCATTAGCTCAATGAGCTATATGTTGTTATGAATTACCAAAACCACCTAGGGATAGTTGCACTTTCAAAGTCTGCCCTTGCTTTCGGCCCATCTTTGGTCCTCTTTGGCATGTTGAGCAGGGTACCAAGCAGACTCTCGCACATGTTCTTCGTGATATGCATGGCATCAAGGCTGTGAGGCACACGGTGGATCTTCCAGTACGGCAAGTACCAGAAAACAGACCTCGTTTGCCATACCTTCAGCAGCGGCTCTGGCGCATTTCGCTTCTTTCCCGGCTCTGGCGCCTTTTGCTTCTTTCCCGGCAGTGGGCAATCTTTCCAATTTTTCAACAGCCCGTCTATTTCCTCGCCGCTCCTCGTACGCGGGCGTCTTCGGAGTTCGGTTTCACCATCGAACAGATCCTTGCGTTTCCTCCACGGGTCATCATCGCGAAGCCACCTTCGATGTCCCATGAACGCGGTTTTCGAAGACCCGGGATCTCTATCTAGCTGGCGATACGTTGTGTCATCCATGCACCTGACGCATCCAGAAAATCCGTGGACCACCTGCCCCACGAGATATCCGTAACCGAGATAGTCGTGCACCGTCGTGAGCAGTGCAGCTCTCATAAGGAAATATTCTTTCTCTGCGGCGTCCCACGTATTGGCTGGCGTTTTCCACAGCGTGTCTAGCTCCTCTTTCAGCAGCCCCAGATACAGATTGATGTCGTTCCCTGGTTGTTTCGGCCCTTCAATTAGCATAGTCATGTGAATGTACTTCCTCTTCATGCACAACCAGGGGGAAGGTTGTACATCCACACAAACACAGGCCAGGTGCTATGTGAAGGAAATATGCCCTAGAGGCAATAATAAAGTTATTATTTATTTCCTTATTTCATGATAAATGTTTATTATTCATGCTAGAATTGTATTAAGCGGAAACATAATACATGTGTGAATACATAGACAAACAGAGTGTCACTAGTATGCCTCTACTTGACTAGCTTGTTAATCAAAGATGGTTATGTTTCCTAACCATGGACAAAGAGTTGTTATTTGATTAATGGGATCACATCATTAGGTGAATGATCTGATTGACATGACCCATTCCATTAGCTTAGCACCCGATCGTTTAGTATGTTGCTATTGCTTTCTTCATGACTTATACATGTTCCTATGACTATGAGATTATGCAACTCCCGTTTGCCAGAGGAACACTTTGTGTGCTACCAAACGTCACAACGTAATTGGGTGATTATAAAGGTGCTCTACAGGTGTCTCCAAAGGTACATGTTGGGTTGGCATATTTCGAGATTAGGATTTGTCACTCCGATTGTCGGAGAGGTATCTCTGGGCCCTCTCGGTAATGCACATCACATAAGCCTTGCAAGCATTGCAACAAATGAGTTAGTTGCGAGATGATGTATTACGGAATGAGTAAATAGACTTGCCGGTAACGAGATTGAACTAGGTATTGAGATACCGACGATCGAATCTCGGGCAAGTAACATACCGATGACAAAGGGAACAACGTATGTTGTTATGCGGTCTGACCGATAAAGATCTTCGTAGAATATGTGGGAGCCAATATGAGCATCCAGGTTCCGGTATTGGTTATTGACCGGAGACGTGTCTCGGTCATGTCTATATTGTTCTCGAACCCGTAGGGTCCGCACGCTTAAGGTTTCGATGACAGTTATATTATGAGTTTATGAGTTTTGATGTACCGAAGGAGTTCGGAGTCCCCGATGAGATCGGGGACATGACGGGGAGTCTCGAAATGGTCGAGACATAAAGATCGATATATTGGACGACTATATTCGGACATCGGAAAGGTTCCGAGTGATTCGGGTATTTTCGGAGGTACCGGGGAGTTACGGGAATACGAGGAAGAAGCAATGGGCCTTAATGGGCCTCAGTGGGAAGGACCAGGAGGTGGCGCGCGCCCCTCCCAAGCCCAGTCCAAATTGGACAAGGGGTTTGGGGCGCGGCCCTCTCTCCCTTCCTTCCCCTCTTCCCCCCTTTCCCCCCTTCTCCTAGTTGGACTAGGAAAGGTGGAAACCTACTCCAACTAGGAGTAGGAATCCTACTCCTCCTTGGCGCGCCCCAAGGGCCGGCCGGCCTCCCCCTTGCTCCTTTATATACGGGGGCAGGGGGCACCCCATAGACACAAGTTGATCCACGTGATCATATTCTTAGCCATGTGCGGTGCCCCCTTCCACCATAATCCTCGATAATATTGTAGCGGTGCTTAAGCGAAGCCCTGCGACGGTAGTACATCAAGATCGTCACCACGCCGTCGTGCTGGCGGAACTCTTCCCCGACACTTTGCTGGATCGGAGTCCGAGGATCGTCATCGAGCTGAACGTGTGCTAGAACTCGGGGTGTCGTAGTTTTGATGCTTGATCGGTCGGGCCGTGAAGACGTACGACTACATCAACCGCGTTGTCATAACGCTTCCGCTGTCGGTCTACAAGGGTACGTAGATCACACTCTCCCCTCTCGTTGCTATGCATCATCATGATCTTGCGTGTGCGTAGGATTTTTTTTTGAAATTACTATGTTCCCCAACAGTGGCATCCGAGCCCAGGTTTTATATGTTGATGTTATATGCATGAGTAGAACACAAGTGAGTTGTGGGCGATATAAGTCATACTGCTTACCAACATATCATACTTTGGTTCAGCGGTATTGTTGGATGAAGCGGCCCGGACCGACATTACGCGTACGCTTACGCGAGACCGGTTCTCCCGACGTGCTTTGCACATAGGTGGCTTGCGGGTGACAGTTTCTCCAACTTTAGTTGAACCGAGTGTGACTACGCCCAGTCCTTGCGAAGGTTAAAACAGCACCAACTTGACAAACTATCGTTGTGGTTTTGATGCGTAGGTAAGATTGGTTCTTGCTTAAGCCCGTAGCAGCCACATAAAACTTGCAACAACAAAGTAGAGGACGTCTAACTTGTTTTTGTAGGGCATGTTGTGATGTGATATGGTCAAGACATGATGCTAAATTTTATTGTATGAGATGATCATGTTTTGTAACCGAGTTATCGGCAACTAGCAGGAGCCATATGGTTGTCGCTTTATTGTATGCAATGCAATCGCGCTGTAATGCTTTACTTTATCACTAAGCGGTAGCGATAGTCGTGGAAGCATAAGATTGGCGAGACAACAATGATGCTACGATGGAGATCAAGGTGTCGCGCCGGTGACGATGGTGATCATGACCGTACTTCGGAGATGGAGATCACAAGTACAAGATGATGATGGCCATATCATATCACTTATATTAATTGCATGTGATGTTTATCTTTTATGCATCTTATCTTGCTTTGATTGACGGTAGCATTTTAAGATGATCTCTCACTAATTATCAAGAAGTGTTCTCCCTGAGTATGCACCGTTGCGAAAGTTCTTCGTGCTGAGACACCACGTGATGATCGGGTGTGATAGGCTCTACGTTCAAATACAACGGGTGCAAAACAGTTGCACACGCGGAATACTCAGGTTATACTTGACGAGCCAAGCATATACAGATATGGCCTCGAAACACGGAGACCGAAAGGTCGAGCATGAATCATATAGTAGATATGATCAACATAGTGATGTTCACCATTGAAACTACTCCATCTCACGTGATGATCGGACATGGTTTAGTTGATTTGGATCACGTGATCACTTAGAGGATTAGAGGGATGTCTATCTAAGTGGGAGTTCTTAAGTAATATGATTAATGAACTTAAATTTATCATGAACTTAGTCCTGGTAGTATTTTGCAAATTATGTTGGAGATCAATAGCTCGCGTTGTTGCTTCCTTGTGTTTATTTTGATATGTTCCTAGAGAAAATTGTGTTGAAAGATATTAGTAGCAATGATGCGGATTGGATCCGTGATCTGAGGTTTATCCTCATTACTGCACAGAAGAATTATGTCCTTGATGCACCGCTAGGTGACAGACCTATTGCAGGAGCAGATGCAGACGTTATGAACGTTTGGCTAAGCTCAATAGGATGACTACTTGATAGTTTAGTGCACCATGCTTAACGGCTTAGAATCGGGACTTCAAAGACGTTTCGAACGACATGGACCATATGAGATGTTCCAGGAGTAGAATTTAATATTTCAAGCAAATACCCGAGTTGTGAGATATGAAGTCTCCAACAAGTTCTATAGCTAAAAAGATGGAGGAGAATCGCTCAACTAGTGAGCATGTGCTCAGATTGTCTGGGTACTACAATCGCTTGAATCAAGTGGGAGTTAATCTTCCAGATAAGATAGTGATTGACAGAATTCTCTAGTCACCATCACCATGTTAGTAGAACTTCGTGATGAACTATAATATGCAAGGGATAACGGAAACGATTCCCAAGCTCTTCGTGATGCTAAAATCGATGAAGGTAGAAATCAAGAAAAACATCAAGTGTTGATGGTAGACAAGACCACTAGTTTCAAGAAAAGGGCAAAAGGAAGAAGGAGAACTTCAAGAAGAACGGCAAGCAAGTTGCTGCTCAAGTGAAGAAGCCCAAGTCTGATCCTAAGCCTGAGACTAAGTGCTTCTACTGCAAAGGGACTGGTCACTGGAAGCGGAACTACCCCAAGTGATTGGCAGATTAGAAGGATGGCAAAGTGAACATAAGTATATTTGATATACATGTTATTGATGTGTACTTTACTAGTGTTTATAGCAACCCCTCAGTATTTGATACTAGTTCAGTTGCTAAGATTAGTAACTCGAAACGGGAGTTGCAGAATAAAGACTAGTTAAGGGTGAAGTGATGATGTGTGTTGGAAGTGGTTCCAAGATTGATATGATCATCATCGCACACTCCCTATACTTTCGGGATTAGTGTTGAACCTGAATAAGTGTTATTTTGTGTTTGCGTTGAGCATGAATATGATTTGATCATGTTTATTGTAATACTGTTATTCATTTAAGTAAGAGAATAAATTGTTGTTCTGTTTACATGAATAAAACCTTATATGGTTACACACCCAATGAAAATAGTTTGTTGGATCTCGATCGTAGTGATACACATAATCATAATATTGAAACCAAAAGATGCAAAGTTAATAATGGTAGTGCAACTTATTTGTGGCACTCCCGTTTAGGTCATATTGGTGTAAAGCGCATGAAGAAACTCCATGCTGATGGGATTTTGGAATCACTTGATTATGAATCACTTGATGCTTGCGAACCATGCCTCATGGGCAAAGATGACTAAGACTCCGTTCTCCGGAGCGAGCAACTGACTTATTGGAAATAATACATACTGATGTATGCGGTCCGATGAGTGTTAAGGCTCACAACAAGTATCGTTATTTTCTGAACTTCACAGATGATTTGAGCATATATGGGTATATCTACTTGATGAAACATAAGTCTGAAACATTTGAAAAGTTCAAAGAATTTCAGAGTGAAGTGGAAAATCATCATGACAAGAAAATAAAGTTTCTACGATCTGATCGCGGAGACAAATTTTGAGTTACGAGTTTGGTCTTCAATTAAAACAATGTGGAATAGTTTCACAAACTCATGCCACATGGAACACCACAGCATAATGGTGTGTCCGAACGTCATAACCGTACTTTATTGGATATAGTGCAATCTATGATGTCTCTTACCGATCTACCACTATCGTTTTGGGGTTATGCATTAGAGTCAGCTGCATTCACGTTAAAAGGGCACCATCTAAATCTGTTGAGACGACACCGTATGAACTGTGGTTTGGCAAGAAACCAAAGTTGTCGTTTCTCAAAGTTTGGGGTTGCAATGCTTATGTGAAAAAGTTTCATCCTGATAAGCTCAAACCCAAATCGGAAAAGTGTGTCTTCATAAGATACCCAAAAAGTTACTGTTGGGTACACCTTCTATCACAGATCCGAAGGCAAGACTTTTGTTGCTAAATTCGGAAACTTTCTGGAGAAGGAGTTTCTCTCGAAAGAAGTGAGTGGGAGGAAAGTAGAACTTGATGAGGTAACTGTACCTGCTCCATAATTGGAAAGTAGTTCATCACAGAAATCTGTTCCTATGACTCCTGCACCAATTAGTGAGGAAGATAATGATGATGATCATGTAACTTCGGATCAAGTTACTACCAAACCTCGTAGGTCAACCAGAGTGAGATCCGCACCAGAGTGGTACGGTAATCCTATTCTAGAGGTCATGTTACTTGACCATGACGAACCTACGAACTATGAGGAAGCGATGATGAGCCCAGATTCCGATAAATGGCTTGAGGCCATGAAATCTGAGATAGGATCCATGTATGAGAACAAAGTGTGGACTTTGGTGGACTTGCCCGATGATCGGCAAGCCATTGATAATAAATGGATCTTCAAGAGGAAGACGGACACTGATAGTAGTGTTACTATCTACAAAGCTAGAATTGTCGCAAAAGTTTTCGACAAGTTCAAGGTGTTGACTATGATGAGAGTTTCTCACTCGTATCTATGCTTAAGTCTGTCCGAATCATGTTAGCAATTGCCGCATTTTATGATTATGAAATTTGGTAGATGGATGTCAAAACTGCATTCCTGAATGGATTTCTGGAAGAAGAGTTGTATATGATGCAACCGGAAGGTTTTGTCGATCCAAAGGGAGCTACCAAAGTGTGCAAGCTCCAGTGATCCATTTATGGACTGGTGCAAGCATCTCGGAGTTGGAATATACGCTTTCATAAGTTTATCAAAGCATATAGTTTTATACAGACTTGCGGTGAAGCCTGTATTTACAAGAAAGTGAGTGGGAGCTCTGTAGCATTTTTGATATTATATGTAGCTGACATATTACTGATTGGAAATGATATAGAATTTCTGGATAGCATAAAGGGATACTTGAATAAGAGTTTTTCAATGAAAGACCTCGGTGAAGCTGCTTACATATTAGGCATAAAGATCTATAGAGATAGATCAAGACACTTAATTGGACTTTCACAAAGCACATACCTTGACAAGATTTTGAAGAAGTTCAAAATGGATCAAGCAAAGAAAGGGTTCTTGCCTGTGTTACAAGGTGTGAAATTGAGTAAGACTCAAAACACGACCACGACAGAAGATAGAAAGAGAATGAAAGTCATTCCCTATGCCTTGGCCATAGGTTCTATAATATATGCCATGCTGTGTACCAGATCTATTGTATACCCTACACTGATTTTGGCAAGGGAGTACAATAGTGATCTAGGAGTAGATCACTGGACATCGGTCAAAATTATCCTTAGTGGAATAAGGATATGTTTCTCAATTATGGACGTGACAAAAAGGGTTCGTCGTAAAGGGTTACGTCGATGCAAATTTTGACACTGATCTAGATGACTCCAAGTCTCAATCTGGATACGTATAGAAAGTGGGAGCAATTAGCTAAGAGTAGCTCCATGCAGAGCATCGTTGACATAGAAATTGGCAAAATACATACGGATCTGAATATGGCAGACCCATTGACTAAACTTCTCTCACAAGCAAAACATGATCACACCTTAGTACTCTTTGGGTGTTAATCACATAAGCGATGTGAACTAGATTACTGAATCTAGTAAACCCTTTGGGTGTTGGTCACATGGAGATGTGAATTATGGGTGTTAATCACATGATGATGTGAACTATCGATGTTAATCACATGGTGATGTGATCTAGATTATTGACTCTAGTGCAAGTGGGAGACTGAAGGAAATATGCCCTAGAGGCAATAATAAAGTTATTAGTTATTTCCTTATTTCATGATAAATGTTTATTATTCATGCTAGAATTGTATTAACCGGAAACATAATACATGTGTGAATACATAGACAAACAGAGTGTCACTAGTATGCCTCTACTTGACTAGCTCGTTAATCAAAGATGGTTATGTTTCCTAACCATGGACAAAGAGTTGTTATTTGATTAACATGATCACATCATTAGGTGAATGATCTATTGACATGACCCATTCCATTAGCTTAGCACCCGATCGTTTAGTATGTTGCTATTGCTTTCTTCATGACTTATACATGTTCCTATGACTATGAGATTATGCAACTCCCGTTTGCCGAAGGAACACTTTGTGTGCTACCAAACGTCACAACGTAACTGGGTGATTATAAAGGTGCTCTACAGGTGTCTCCAAAGATACATGTTGGGTTGGCGTATTTCGAGATTAGGATTTGTCACTCCGATTGTCGGAGAGGTATCTCTGGGCCCTCTCGGTAATGCACATCACATAAGCCTTGCAAGCATTGCAACTAATGAGTTAGTTGCGAGATGATGTATTATGGAACGAGTAAAGAGACTTGCCGGTAACGAGATTGAACTAGGTATTGAGATACCGACGATCGAATCTCGGGCAAGTAACATACCGATGACAAAGGGAACAACGTATGTTGTTATGCGGTCTGACCGATAAAGATCTTCGTAGAATATGTGGGAGCCAATATGAGCATCCAGGTTCCGCTATTGGTTATTGACCGGAGACGTGTCTCGGTCATGTCTACATTGTTCTCGAACCCGTAGGGTCCGCACGCTTAAGGTTTCGATGACAGTTATATTATGAGTTTATGAGTTTTGATGTACCTAAGGAGTTCGGAGTCCCCGATGAGATCAGGGACATGACGAGGAGTCTCGAAATGGTCGAGACGTAAAGATTGATATATTGGATGACTATATTCGGACATCGGAAAGGTTCCGAGTGATTCGGGTATTTTCGAAGGTACCGGGGAGTTACGGGAATACGAGGAAGAAGCAATGGGCCTTAATGGGCCTTAGTGGGAAGGACCAGGAGGTGGCGTGCGCCCCTCCCAAGCCCAGTCCAAATTGGACAAGGGGTTTGGGGCGTGGCCCCTCTCTCCCTTCCTTCCCCTCTTCCCCCCTTTCCCCCCTTCTCCTAGTTGGACTAGGAAAGGTGGAAACCTACTCCAACTAGGAGTAGGAATCCTACTCCTACTTGGCGCGCCCCAAGGGCCGGCCGGCCTCCCCCTTGCTCCTTTATATACGGGGGCAGGGGGCACCCCATAGACACAAGTTGATCCACGTGATCATATTCTTAGCCGTGTGCGGTGCCCCCTTCCACCATAATCCTGGATAATATTGTAGCGATACTTAGGCGAAGCCCTGCGACGGTAGTACATCAAGATCGTCACCACGCCGTCGTGCTGACGGAACTCTTCCCCGACACTTTGCTGGATCGGAGTCCGGGGATCGTCATCGAGCTGAACGTGTGCTAGAACTCGGAGGTGCCGTAGTTTCGGTGCTTGATCGGTCGGGCCGTGAAGACGTACGACTACATCAACCGCGTTGTCATAACGCTTCCGCTGTCGGTCTACAAGGGTACATAGATCACACTCTCCCCTCTCGTTGCTATGCATCATCATGATCTTGCGTGTGCGTAGGAATTTTTTTGAAATTACTACGTTCCCCAACACTATGTGTGCTTCTCTGGCTGCCAAACGGATTGACTCCATCGGTGCGCGCGCTCAGCACGATGTTCCTTGGATCCTTCCCAAATTCTGGGTGTTCGAAGTTCAACGCTTGCCACTGGCTCCCATCCTTAGGGTGACTCAACATCTTGTCTTTTTTATTTATCTTCGGATCATTTGCGTCATCTTCTCGCTTCTTCTCCTCCCTATCCGCGTGCCAACATAGGAGCTTTGCTACCTTAGGGTCCGCGAAATACCGCTGCAGACGAGGAGTGATCGGAAAGTACCACACCACTTTTCGAGGAGCTTTCTTCCTCTTCTTGTATCGAGTGACGCCGCACACCGGACATATGGTAGACTCCGCGTGCTCGCCCCGATAAATGATGCAATTTTTCATGCACACATGGTATTTCACGTGCGGTAAATCCAGAGGACACACGACTTTGTTCGCCTCCTCGAAACTGGTCGGGCACTTGTTCCCCTTGGAAAGACATTCGTGCCAGAATGACATGTTCTCGTCGAAGCATGCGTCGGTCATTTTGTGTTTTACCTTCATCTCCAAAGCCATGAGCGTTACTTTCAGGCGGGTATCCTCGGGTCTGCATCCTTCATACAATGGAGTAACCACGTCTATCTCCAGTTGATCCAGCTTGGCTTTCTCTCGGGCGGCAGCTCTTGCGTTATCCGTCTGCTTGAGAAGCAGCTCTTGAATATGAGGGTCCTGCACCCAGCCCATCGATGGTCCATCATCGTCTGCTCCTCCGGCATCTTGATCTTCATGATTATGCCCTTCGTCTGCTCCGGCATATTCCTCATCGTCATGTCCGGCATCTTCTACATGATGACTGTGTATAGCATCACCGTCATTGTCCTGAAGATTCTTCGTCTTCTCGCTCGCCCGAGCCGCGGTGGTTGTCTTGCTGCCCTTCCTCATTTCTTGCCCGGCCCCCATGGACGACTTCATAGTCATCTTCATCACCTTGCCACCGATAGCCATCCATGAAACCATGCAAGAGCAGGTGGTCCCGCACCTGCTCGGAATCCGGGTCCGCAATAAGGCTCTTCAGCTTGCATCTTCGACACGGACATCTTATCTCCGTCTCGTTCTTTTGAAGCATCTCGGCCTTTGCGGAGCTCAAAAACCTATTCACGATGCCTTCAGTCATCGTGCGGACCATGGTCGCCTGCGGGGTAGAGCAAAACGATATTTTAGAACCAAGAAAAAATTTGGCATGACTTTTCCTAAAAATAGGACCAAAAAGAATGCATAGTGCCGAAATTCTCGCCGAAACAGAAATGAATCAACATTCCGGCAAAATATTGGCAACTATCGCATTTAAAATACCGGTACCTGCAAACACAAACATATATGCAACACCACAAACATATGCAACACCACAAACATACATAGATCTAGCTAGGCCACAAAAAGTGCATGTGCACGTTGTTGGAGCGAGCTAGGGAGAAAAAAAGTAGATCTACAACATGAAGATAGCTTTCCCCTTACTTACCTATCAAAAAAAGGTAATTTCAACACTTAATTTTGATGAATCTATGGTGCAAATGAGGTGAGGAGGAGGAGGCAGCCGACAAGCTTAGAGAAGGAGGTGGGGGAATGAAGTGGGGAAAGTGAGTGTGTAGGTGTGGTTGTCCAAAAATATCTAGCTGGTCCCAGGTTACTAATGGCGCACCACACAGACATGCGCCATTAGTAACCCAACATACTAATGGCGCACCACACAGACATGCGCCATTAATAGTTTTGCAAAAAAGTAAAAAATAATAATTTTTACACTAATGGCGCACCGTGGCACAGTGCGCCATTACTAGTTTAAACTAGTAATGGCGCACTATGCAATGGTGCGCCATTAGTAGTTTTGCAAAAAAGTAAAAAAAATACAGTAGTGGCGCACTCTATGGCTGGTGCGCCATTAGTAGTTCTAACTACTAATGGCGCACTCTGCCCAGATGCGCCATTAGTATGTTTGAAAAATGAAAAAAAAACATTTTGTTACTAGTGGCGCACCGTGTGCCTGGTGCGCCATTAGTATATAGTAATGGCGCACCACATGTCTGGTGCGCCATTAGTGTCAATTCCATCTATAGCCCTTTTCCTAGTAGTGCTAGGGAGATCAACATGAGTAGCAAAATATTCACAGAAAGAAGCTACTATCTCAGAGTCAAGTCCATATTTAGTGCTAAATTTACGGAAAACATCGGTACCCATAAAAGATTTAACACAATCAAACTTAGGTGTCATACCTGACTCCTTACCTTCATCGAGGTCGCAATCTTCAGAGTTGCGTTTAGTTCTTTCCAATAAATCCCATTTGAATTCAATAGTCTTCGTCATAAAAGAGCCAGCATAAGAAGTATCGAGCATGGTGCGATTGTTATCAGAAAGCCGAGCATATAAATTTTGAATAATCATTTCTCTTGAGAGCTCATGATTGGGGCATGAATATAACATTGATTTAAGCCTCCCCAAACTTGAGCGATGCTTTCTCCTTCACGAGGCCAAAATTATATATATAATTGCGATCACGATGAACAAGATGCATAGGATAAAACTTCTGATGAAATTACAATTTCAATCGTTTGTAGTTCCATGACCCCGTATCACCACATAGACTATACCATGTCAATGCATCTTCCTTCAAAGATAAAGGAAAGACCTTCTTCTTATTAACATCTACGTATCATCACATGGACTATACCATGTCAATGCATCTTCCAATTTCAATCGTTTGTAGTTCCATGACCCCGTATCATCACATAGACTATACCGTAGAATTAATTGAAAATTTGGATAAAAAGATCCACAGCCGAATCTCTCAATATGGATCTAAAGTAGGAGTTACTTTGAAAGATATTAAAGAAAAGGAACCCATAGTTAATGAGAAAATAAATCACGATTCCGTTAGGATCGATAAACTTGAGGGTATTATCAGCAACTTGGGAACCACTTTTTCTTCCGTAAAGAATACTCCAAGTCCTTCCACTAAAGTTGCCAAGCTTATGTACGTTCCTAAAAATAAGGGTGAATCCTCTAGTAAGGATGCGGATCTCAAATCTATAAGTATTCATCCCAATCTTTTTGCTATCATTAAGGAACCATTTGTTACAAATGAATTTTTAGATCTTGTGCCTAAAAGTTTGATAATTAATAAAAAGAAATAAATTCCTAAAGATGGTAGATGCCTAATTGAAGAATTGCCTACCAAAGATGGCAATACCTAGATCTATTCTTGCTTGTTATGCCTAGCTAGGGGCGTTAAACGATAGCGCTTGTTGGGAGGCAACCCAATTTTATTTTTATTCCTTTGCTTTTTGATCCTGTTTAGTAATAAATAATTTATCTAGCCTCTGTTTTGGTTGTGTTTTTTGTGTTTAATTAGTGTTTGTGCCAAGTAGAACCATTGGGAAGACTTGAGGAAAGTCTTGTTAAACTTGCTGTAAAAAAACAGAAACTTTAGCGCTCACGAGAACTGCTGTCATTTTTATTTGGGAAGTGATATTTAGTTAATTATTTTTGCAGATGATTAATAGATAAATTCCTCACTTCGAGCAGTTTATTTTAGAATTTTTGGGGTTCAGATCTTGCGCTAGCTACAGATTACTACCGACTGTTCTGTTTTTGACAGATTCTGTTTTTCGTGTGTTGTTTGCTTATTTTGATGAATCTATGGCTAGTAAAATAGTTTATAAACCATAGAGAAGTTGCAATAAAGTAGGTATAACACCAATATAAATAAAGAATGAGTTCATTACAGTACCGTGAACTGGTCTTTTATTTTCTTTCGCTAACGGAGCTCACGAGATTTTCTACTTTAAGTTTTGTGTTGTGAAGTTTTCAAGTTTTGGGTAAAGATTTGATGAACTATGGAACAAGGAGTGGTAAGAGCCTAAGCTTGGGGATGCCCATGGCACCCCCAAGATAATCTAAGGACACCTAAAAGCCAAAGCTTGGGGATGCCCCGGAAGGCATCCCCTCTTTTGTCTACTTCTATTGGTAACTTTACTTGGAGCTATATTTTTATTCGCCACATGATATGTGTTTTGCTTGGAGCGTCTTGTATTATTTGAGTCTTTGCTTTTTAGTTTACCACAATCATCTTTGCTGTACACACCTTTTGAGAGAGCCATACATGATTCAGAATTTGTTAGAATACTCTATGTGCTTCGCTTATATCTTTTGAGTTATATAATTTTGCTCTAGTACTTCACTTATATCTTTTAGAGCATGGTGGTGGATTTGTTTTATAGAAACAATCGATCTCTCATTCTTCACTTAGATTATTTTGAGAGTCTTAATAGCATGGTAATTTGCTTAAAATCCTAATATGCTAGGTATTCAAGAATAAAAAAAATCTCTTATGAGTGTGTTGAATACTATGATAAGTTTGATAGTTGATAATTGTTTTGAGATATGAAGATGGTTATATTTAAGTCATGCTAGTTGAGTAGTTGTGAATTTTAGAAATACTTGTGTTGAAGCTTGTGATTCCCGTAGCATGCACGTATGGTGAACCGTTATGTGATGAAGTCGGAGCATGATTCATTTACTGATTGTCTTCCTTATGAGTGGCGGTCGGGGACGAGTGATGGTCTTTTCCTACCAATCTATCCCCCCTAGGAGCATGCACGTAATACTTTGCTTTGATAACTTGTAGATTTTTGCAATAAGTATATGAGTTCTTTATGTCTAATGTTGAGTCCATGAATTATACACACTCTCACCCTTCCACCTTTGCTAGCCTCTCTAATACCGCGCACCTTTCGCCGGTATCATACACCCACCATATACCTTCCTCAAAACAGCCACCATACCTACCTATTATGGCATTTCCATAGCCATTCCGAGATATATTGCCATGAAACTTTCCACCGTTCCATTTATTATGACACACTCCATTATTGGCATATTGCTTAGCATGATCATGTAGTTGACATCGTATTTATAGCAAAGCCACCATTCATAATTCGTTCATACATGTCACTCATGAGCCATTGCATATCCCGGTACACCACCGGAAGCATTCATATACAGTCATATTTTGATCTAAGTATCGAGTTGTAATTCTTGAGTTGTAAGAAAAATAGAAGTGTGATGATCATCATTATTAGAGCATTGTCCCAGTGAGGAAAGGATGATGGAGACTATGATTCCCCCACAAGTCGGGATGAGACTCCAGACGAAAAATAAAAAGAATCCAAAGAAGCCCAAATAAAAAAGGAGAAAGAAAAGAGGCCATAAAAAAGGCCCAAATAAAACAAATGAGAGAAAAAGATAGAAGGGACAATGTTACTATCCTTTTACCACACTTGTGCTTCAAAGTAGCACCATGATCTTCATAGTAGAGAGTCTCTCATGTTATCACTTTCATATACTAGTGGGAATTTTTCATTATAGAACTTGGCTTGTATATTCCAATGATGGGCTTCCTCAAAATGCCCTAGGTCTTCATGAGCAAGCAAGTTGGATGCACACCCACTTAGTTTCTTTTTGAGCTTTCATATACTTATAGCTCTAGTGCATCCGTTGCATGGCAATCCCTACTCACTCACATTGATATCTATTGATGGGCATCTCCATAGCCTGTTGATACGCCTAGTTGATGTGGGACTATCTTCTCCCTTTTTGTTTTCTCCACAACCACCACTCTATTCCACCTATAGTGCTATATCCATGGCTCACGCTCATGTATTGCGTGAAGATTGAAAAAGTTTTGAGAATGTCAAAAGTATGAAACAATTGCTTGGCTTGTCATCGGGGTTGTGCATGATTTAAATATTTTGTGTGGTGAAGATAGAGCATAGCCAGACTATATGATTTTGTAGGGATAACTTTCTTTAGCCATGTTATTTTCAGAAGACATAATTGCTTTGTTAGTATCCTTGAAGTATTTTTTTATGTCAATATGAACTTTTGTCTTGAATCTTTCGGATCTGAATACTCATACCACAATTAAGAAGAATTACATTAAAATTATGCCAAGTAGCACTCTGCATCAAAAATTCTGTTTTTATCATTTACCTACTCGAGGACGAGCAGGAATTAAGCTTGGGGATGCTTGATATGTCTCCAACGTATCTATAATTTTTGATTGCTCCATGCTATATTATCTACTGTTTTGGACATTATTGGGCTTTATTATCCACTTTTATATTATTTTTGGGACTAACCTATTAACCAAAGGCCCAACCCAGAATTGCTGTTTTTTGCCTGTTTTAGGGTTTCGAAGAAAAGGAATATCAAACGGAGTCCAAACGGAATGAAACCTTCGGGAATGTGATTTTCTCAACGAACAAGACCTGGGAGACTTAGACCCTACATCAAGAAAAAAAGAGGAGGCCACGAGGTAGGGGGCGCGCCCACCCCCACCAGGCGCGCCCTCCACCCTCGTGGGCCCCCTGTTGCTCCACCGACGTACTCCTTCCTCCTATATATACCTACGTACCCCCAAACGATCAGATACGGAGCCAAAAACCTAATTCCACCGCCGCAACTTTCTGTATCCACGAGATCCCATCTTGGGGCCTGTTTCGGAGCTCCGCCGGAGGGGGCATCGATCACGGAGGGCTTGTACATCAACACCATAGCCCCTCCGATGAAGTGTGAGTAGTTTACCTCAGACCTACGGGTCCATAGTTAGTAGCTAGATGGCTTCTTCTCTCTTTTTGGATCTCAATACAATCTTCACCCCTCTCTTGTGGAGAACTATTCAATGTAATCTTCTTTTTGCGGTGTGTTTGTTGAGACCGATGAATTGTGGGTTTATGATCAAGTCTATCTATGAATAATATTTGAATCTTCTCTGAATTCTTTTATGTATGATTGTTTATCTTTGCAAGTCTCTTCGAATTATCAGTTTGGTGTGTCCTACTAGATTGATCTTTCTTGCAATGGGAGAAGTGCTTAGCTTTGGGTTCAATCTTGCGGTGTCCTTTCCCAGTGACAGTAGGGGCAACAAGGCACATATTGTATTGTTGCCATCGAGGATAACAAGATGGGGTTTTCTTCATATTGCATGAGTCTATCCCTCTACATCATGTCATCTTGCTTAAGGCGTTACTCTGTTTTTAACTTAATACTCTAGATGCATGCTGGATAGCGGTCGATGACTGGAGTAATAGTAGTAGATGCAGGCAGGATTCGGTCTACTTGTCTCGGACGTGATGCCTATATACATGATCATACCTAGATATTCTCATAACTATGCTCAATTCTGTCAATTGCTCAACGGTAATTTGTTCACCCACCGTAGAATACTTATGCTCTCGAGAGAAGCCACTAGTGAAACCTATGGCCCCCGGGTGTATCTTCATCATATTAATCTCCGACTACTTAGTTATTTCCTTTGCTATTTACTTTCCCTTTATCTTATCATATCTATCAGATCTCACTCTCGTAAGTGGCCTTATAGGGATTGACAACCCCTATTTGCGTTGGTTGCAAGGATTTATTTGTTTTGTGCAGGTACGAGGGACTCGCGCGTAGCCTCCTACTGGATTGATACCTTGGTTCTCAAAAACTGAGGGAAATACTTACGCTACTTTGCTGCATCATCCCTTCCTCTTCAGGGAAAACCAACACAGTGCTCAAGAGGTAGCAAGAAGGATTTATGGCGCCGTTGCCGGGGAGGTCTACGCAAAAGTCAACATACCAAGTACCCATCACATACCCTTATCTCCCGCATTACATTATTTGCCATTTGCCTCTTGTTTTCCTCTCCCCCCACTTCACCCTTGCCGTTTTATTCGCCCTCTCTCTCTATCCTCCCTCTCTATTTGCCTCTTTTTGCCCGCTTGCTTTTTGTTTGCTTGTGTGTTAGTTTGCTTGCTTGTCGTTATGGCTAGTCCCTTATCTTCTCCGTTGTCTCCCGAGAATGAAATTATAAATTTTAAGCAAAGGGAGGGAGAAAATCTAAAAGATGCTTGGTATAGAATTTGCAATGCTCAAAATAGATCTACCAGGAAGCAATCTACTTCCATTCTCCTTCGCAATTTTTATGTAGGCATTACTCCTTGGCACCGTTATGTTCTTGATACTATTACCGGAGGGAACTTTTTGGGTAGCCATACTTTTGATTCTTATAATGCTATGTTAGATTTATTTGGCTCACCCCCTCTCTTGGTTAATGGGACTATATTAATTTTGGAGCATGTAATGCAAAGGCTTGAAATTATTGAAAATAAGGTTGCTACCGTAGAATTAATTGAAAATTTGGATAAAAAGATCCACAGCCGAATCTCTCAATATGGATCTAAAGTAGGAGTTACTTTGAAAGATATTAAAGAAAAGGAACGCATAGTTAATGAGAAAATAAATCACGATTCCGTTAGGATTGATAAACTTGAGGGTACTATCAGCAACTTGGGAACCGCTTTTTCTTCCATAAAGAATACTCCAAGTCCTTCCACTAAAGTTGCCAAGCTTATGTACGTTCCTAAAAATAAGGGTGAATGATAACCCACAAGTATAGGGGATCACAACAATTTTTGATAAGTAAGAGTGTCGAACCCAACGAGGAGCTAAAGGTAGAACAAATATTCCCTCAAGTTATATCGACCACCGATACAACTCTACGCACGCTTGACGTTCTCTTTACCTAGAACAAGTATGAAACTAGAAGTACTTTGTAGGTATTGTTGGATAGGTTTGCAAGATAATAAACAACAAGTAAATAAAAAGTAGGGGCTGTTGTAAGTAAAGAAACAATAAACTAAATATAGCGAGTGTGAAAAAGTGGTGGTAGGAGTTGCGAAATTGCCCCTTAATCAATTGACTATTTTACTAGACCGATAGCAAGTATTATGTGGGAGAGGCCACTCCTACCATGTCATCCCTTACTTGGAATTATATGCACTTATGATTGGAACTATTAGCAAGCATCCGAAACTACTAATGTTCATTAAGGTAAAACCCAACCATAACATTAAGATATATTGGTCCCCCTTCAATCCCGTATGCATCAATTTCTATGCTAGGTTGAAGCTTCTGTCACTCTTGCCCTCCAATACATAGTCCTATCAACATACAACTAACCCTATGGTGTGATCCACGCGCGTGCTCATATGATGGGCACCAAAGGACAGCAACATAACCACAAGCAAATTAAATCAATCATAGCAATTCATCAACCACCGATAGGACAACGAAAATCTACTCAGACATCATAGGATGGCAACACATCATTGGATAATAATATGAAGCATAAAGCACCATGTTCAGGTAGAGGGTACAGCGGGTTGTGGGAGAGTGGGCCGCTATAGATAGAGGGGGGAAGGTGATGGAGATGTTGGTGAAGACGGCGGAGGTGTTGGTGTAGATCGCGGTGATGATGATGATGGCCACGGCAGCATTCCGGTGCCACCAGAAGAGAAGGGGAGAGGGGGGCCCTTCGTCTTCTTCTTCCTTGACCTCCTCCCTAGATGGGAGAAGGGTTTCCCCTCTGGTCCTTGGCCTCCATGGCATGGGAGGGGCGAGAGCCCCTCCTAGATTGGATCTGTCTCTCTGTCTCTCTCTGTTTCTGCGTTCTGTTCTGGCTCTGTTTCACCATTTCGTATATATATGGAGATCTGTAACTCCGATTGGCCTGAAACCTTCGTCGTGATTTTTTTTCCGAAAATTTGCTTTCTTGCGGCAAAAGAAGAGCGTCAACCGCCTTACGGGTGGCTCACGAGGGTAGGGGCGCGCCCCCCTACCTCGTGACCACCTCGGGCACCGTCTCGCGTGGATTTTTCTTCCGGAATTTTCCAAATATTCCAAAAATAAGCTCCGTCTGTTTTTATCCCGTTTGGATTCCGTTTGGTATGGATATTCTGCGAAACATAAAACATGCGACAGACAAGAACTGGCACTGGGCACTGGATCAATATGTTAGTCTCAAAAATAATATAAAAAGTTGCCAAAAAGTATATGAAAGTTGAATAATATTGGCATGGAACAATCAAAAATTATAGATACGATGGAGACGTATCAGCATCCCCAAGCTTAATTCCTGCTCGTCCTCGAGTAGGTAAATGATAAAAAAATAATTTTTGATGTGACATGCTACCTAGCATAATCTTGATCATATGTCTAATCATGGCATGAATATTAAGACACGAGTGATTCAAAGCAATAGTCTATCCTTTGACATTAAGACAATAATACTTCAAGCATACTAATAAAGCAATCATGTATTTTCAAAATAACATGGCCAAAGAAAGATAACCCTACAAAATCATATAGTCTGGCTATGCTCCATCTTCACCACACAAAATATTCAAATCATGCACAACCCCGATGACAAGCCAAGCAATTGTTTCATACTTTTGACGTTCTCAAACCTTTTCAACTTTCACGCAATACATGAGCGTGAGCCATGGACATAGCACTATAGGTGGAATAGAATATGATGGTGGAGGAGACAAAAAGGAGAAGATAGTCTCACATCAACTAGGCGTATCAACGGGCTATGGAGATGCCCATTAATAGATATCAATGTGAGTGAGTAGGGATTTCCATGCAACGGATGCACTAGAGTTATAAGTGTATGAAAGCTCTAACTGAAACTAAGTGGGTGTGCATCCAACTTGCTTGCTCATGAAGACCTCGGGCATTTGTGGAAGCCCATCATCGGAATATACAAGCCAAGTTCTATAATGAAAATTCCCACTAGTATATGAAAGTGATAACTCAAGAGACTCTCTATATGAAGAACATGGTGCTACTTTGAAGCACAAGTGTGGAAAAAGGATAGTAGCACTGCCCCTTCTCTCTTTTTCTCTCATTTTTTGTTTTTATTATTATTTTATTATTTATTTTTTTGGTGGGCTTCTTTGGCCTCCTTTTTTATTTGGGCTTCTTTGGCCTCTTTTATTTTTTGTAAAGTCCGGAGTCTCATCCCGACTTATGGGGGAATCACAGTCTCCATCATCCTTTCCTCACTGGGCAATGCTCTAATAATGATCATCATCACACTTTTATTTACTTACAACTCGATATTACAACTCGATATCTAGAACAAAGATATGACTCTATATGAATGCCTCCGGCGGTGTACTGGGATGTGCAATGATCTAGCGTAGCAATGACATCAAAAAACAGACAAGCCATGAAAACATCATGCTAACTATCTTACGATCATGCAAGACATATGACAATGAATGCTCAAGTCATGTATATGATGATGATGGAAGTTGCATGGCAATATATCTCGGAATGGCTACGGAAATTCCATGATAGGTAGGTATGGTGGCTGTTTTGAGGAAGGTATATGTTGGGTTTATGGTACCGGTGAAAGTTGCGCGGTACTAGAGAGGCTAGCAACGGTGGAAGGGTGAGAGTGCGTATAATCCATGGACTCAACATTAGTCATAAAGAACTCACATACTTATTGCAAAAATCTATTACTCATCGAAACAAAGTACTACGCGCATGCTCCTAGGGGGATAGATTGGTAGGAAAAGACCATCGCTCGTCCCCGACCGCCACTCATAAGGAAGACAATCAACAAATAAATCATGCTCCGACTTCATCACATAACGGTTCACCATACGTGCATGTTGTTGGAAATATGCCCTAGAGGCAATAATAAATTGGTTATTATTATATTTCCTTGTTCATGATAATCGTTTATTATCCATGCTGGAATTGTATTGATAGGAAACTCAGATACATGTGTGGATACATAGACAACACCATGTCCCTAGTAAGCCTCTAGTTGACTAGCTCGTTGATCAATAGATGGTTACGGTTTCCTGACCATGGACATTGGATGTCGTTGATAACGGGATCACCTCATTAGGAGAATGATGTGATGGACAAGACCCAATCCTAAGCATAGCGCTAGATCGTGTAGTTCGTATGCTAAAGCTTTTCTAATGTCAAGTATCATTTCCTTAGACCATGAGATTGTGCAACTCCCGGACACCGTAGGAGTGCTTTGGGTGTGCCAAACATCACAACGTAACTGGGTGGCTATAAAGGTACACTACGGGTATCTCCAAAAGTGTCTGTTGGGTTGGCACGAATCGAGACTGGGATTTGTCACTCCGTGTGACGGAGAGGTATCTCTGGGCCCACTCGGTAGGACATCATCATAATGTGCACAATGTGATCAACGAGTTGATCACGGGATGATGTGTTACGGAACGAGTAAAGAGACTTGCCGGAAACGAGATTGAACAAGGTATCGGGATACCGACGATCGAATCTCGGGCAAGTATCGTACCGATAGACAAAGGGAATTGTATACGGGATTGATTAAGTCCATGACATCGTGGTTCATCCGATGAGATCATCGTGGAACATGTGGGAGCCAACATGGGTATCTAGATCCCGCTGTTGGTTATTGATCGGAGAACGTCTTGGTCATGTCTGCATGTCTCCCGAACCCGTAGGGTCTACACACTTAAGGTTCAATGACGCTAGGGTTATAAAGGAAGTTTGTATGTGGTTACCGAATGTTGTTCGGAGTCCCGGATGAGATCCCGAACGTTACGAGGAGTTCCGGAATAGTCCGGAGGTAAATATTTATATATGGGAAGTCCTGTTTTGGTCACCGGAAAAGTTTCGGGGTTTATCGGTAACGTACCGGGACCACCGGGAGGGTCCCGGGGGTCCACCAAGTGGGGCCACCAACCCCGGAGGCTTGCGTGGGCTAAGTGTGGGAGGGGACCAGCCCCAGGTGGGCTGGTGCGGCCCCCCCACAAGGGCCCAAGGCACATGGGAGAGTGGGAGGGGGCAAACCCTAGGTCCAGATGGGCCTTAAGGCCCACCCTAGGGGGCGCCCCCCCTCTTCCCCTCTTGGCCGCCCCCCCTTTCCCATCTAGGGCTGCCGCCCCTCCTAGGGGTGGGAACCCTAGAGGGGGCGCACCCTCCTCCCTCTCCCCTATATATAGTGAGGCCTAGGGCTGCCCATAACACGTGATCTGATCTCTGCCTGTTGGTGCAGCCCTCCCTCTCTTTCTCCTCATATCCCGTGGTGCTTGGCGAAGCCCTGCAGGATTGCCACGCTCCTCCACCACCACCACGCCGTTGTGCTGCTGCTGGATGGAGTCTTCCTCAACCTCTCCCTCTCTCCTTGCTGGATCAAGGCGTGGGAGACGTCATCGGGCTGTACGTGTGTTGAACGCGGAGGTGTCGTCCGTTCGGCACTTGGTCATCGGTGATTTGGATCACGACGAGTACGACTCCATCAACCCCGTTCACTTGAACGCTTCCGCTTAGCGATCTACAAGGGTATGTAGATGCACTCTCCTTCCCCTCATTGCTAGTCTCTCCATAGATAGATCTTGGTGACACGTAGGAAAATTTTGAATTTCTGCTACGTTCCCCAACAGTGGTATCAGAGCTAGGTCTATTGCGTAGATTCTATGCACGAGTAGAACACAAAGTAGTTGTGGGCGTTGATTTTGTTCAATATGCTTACCGTTACTAGTCCAATCTTGATTCGGCGGCATTGTGGGATGAAGCGGCCCGGACCAACCTTACACATACGCTTACGTGAGACCGGTTCCACCGACAAACATGCACTAGTTGCATAAGGTGGCTGGCGGGTGTCTGTCTCTCCCACTTTAGTCGGATCGGATTCGATGAAAAGGGTCCTTATGAAGGGTAAATAGCAATTGGCATATCACGTTGTGGTCTTTGCGTAGGTAAGAAACGTTCTTGCTAGAAACCCATAGCAGCCACGTAAAACATGCAAACAACAATTAGAGGACGTCTAACTTGTTTTTGCAGGGTATGCTATGTGATGTGATATGGCCAAAAGGATGTGATGAATGATATATGTGATGTATGAGATTGATCATGTTCTTGTAATAGGAATCACGACTTGCATATCGATGAATATGACAACCGGCAGGAGCCATAGGAGTTGTCTTTATTTATTTATGACCTGCGTGTCAACATAAACGTCATGTAATTACTTTACTTTATTGCTAACCGTTAGCTGTAGTAGTAGAAGTAATAGTTGACGAGACAACTTCAAGAAGACACGATGATGGAGATCATGATGATGGAGATCATGGTGTCATGCCGGTGACAAGATGATCATGGAGCCCCAAGATGGAGATCAAAGGAGCTATATGATATTGGCCATATCATGTCACTATTATTTGATTGCATGTGATGTTTATCATGTTTATACATCTTATTTGCTTAGAACAACGGTAGTAAATAAGATGATCCCTCTTTAAAATTTCAAGAAAGTGTTCCCCCTAACTGTGCACCGTTGCGACAGTTTGTTGTTTCAAAGCACCACGTGATGATCGGGTGTTTGATCCTAACGTTCACATACAACGGGTGTAAGACAGATTTACACATGCGAAACACTTAGGTTGACTTGACGAGCCTAGCATGTGTACAGACATGGCCTCGGAACACAGAAGACCGAAAGGTCGAGCATGAGTCGTATGGTAGATACGATCAACATGAAGATGTTCACCGATGTTGACTAGTCCGTCTCACGTGATGATCGGACACGGCCTAGTTGACTCGGATCATGTAATCACTTAGATGACTAGAGGGATGTCTATCTGAGTGGGAGTTCATAAGATGAACTTAATTATCCTGAACATAGTCAAAAGGTCTTCGCAAATTATGTCGTAGCTCGCGCTTCAGTTCTACTATTTAGTTATGTTCCTAGAGAAAATTTAGTTGAAAGTTAATAGTAGCAATTATGCGGACTAGGTTCGTAAACCGAGGATTGTCCTTGTTGCTTCGTAGAAGGCTTATGTCCTTAATGCACCGCTCAGTGTGCTGAACCTCGAATGTCGTCTGTGGATGTTGCGAACATCTGACATGCACGTTTTGATAACTACGTGATAGTTCAGTTAAACGGTTTAGAGTTGAGGCATCGAAGACATTTTTGAAACATCGCGAAACATATGAGATGTTTCGAGGGCTGAAATTGGGATTTCAGGCTCGTGCCCACGTCAAGAGGTATAAGACCTCCGACGATTTTCTTAGCCTGCAAATTAAGGAAGAAAAACTCAATTGTTGAGCTTGTGCTCAGATTGTCTGAGTACAACAATCACTTGAATCGAGTGGGAGTTAATCTTCCAGATGAGATAGTGATGTTTCTCCAAAGTCATTGCCACCAAGCTGCTAGAGCTTCGTGATGAACTATAACATATCGAGGACATATATGATGATCTTTGAGATATTCATGATGTTTGACACCACAAAAGTAGAAATCAAGAAGGAGCATCAATTGTTGATGGTTAGTGAAACCACTAGTTTCAAGAAGGGCAAGGGCAAAAGGGGATGCTTCATGAAACGGCAATTCAGCTGCTGCTCTAGTAAAGAAACCCAAGGTTGAACCCAAACCCGGGACTAAGTGCTTCTGTAATAAGGGGAACAACCACTGGAGCAGAATTACCCTAGATACTTGGTAGATGAGAAGGCTGGCAAGGTTGATAGAAGTATATTGGATATACATTGTGTTGATGTGTACTTTACTAGTACTCCTAGTAGCACCAGGGTATTAGATACCGGTTCGGTTGCTAAGTGTTAGTGACTCGAAATAAAAGCTACGGAATAAACGGAGACTAGCTAAAGGTGAGCTGACGATATGTGTTGGAAGTGTTTCCAATGTTGATATGATCAAGCATCGCACGCTCCCTCTACCATCGAGATTGGTGTTAAACCTAAATAATTGTTATTTGGTGTTTGCATTGAGCGTAGACATGATTGGATTATGTCTATCGCGATACGGTTATTCATTTAAGGAGAATAATGGTTACTCTGTTTATTTGAATAATACCTTCAATGGTCTTGCACCTAAAATGAATGGTTTATTGAATCTCGATCGTAGTGATACACATGTTCATGCCAAAAGATATAAGATAGTAATGATAGTACCACCTACTTGTGGCACTGCCACTTAAGTCATATCGGTATAAAACGCATGAAGAAGCTCCATGTTGATGGATCTTTGGGCTCACTCGTTTTTGAAAAGTTTGAGACATGCGAACCATGTCTATTGGTGTATATGCATGAAGAAACTCCATGCAAATGGACCGTTTGGACTCACTTGATTTTGAATCACTTGAGACATGCAAATCATACCACATGGGCAAGATGATTGAAAGCCTCGTTTTCAGTAAAATGGAACTAGAAAGCAACTTGTTGGAAGTAATACATTTTGATGTGTGCAGTCCAATGAGTGCTGAGGCGTGTAGTGGATATCATTATGTTCTTACTTCACAGATGATTTGAGTAGATGTTGAGTACATTTACTTGATGAATCACGAGTCTGAATTATTGGAAGGTTCAAGTAATTTCAGAGTGAAGTTGAACATCGTCGTGACAAGAGGATATAATGTCTATGATATGATCATAGAGATGAATATCTGAATTACAAGTTTGGCACAGAATTAAGACATTGTGGAAATTGTTTCACAACTGATACAGCCTGGAACACCATAGTGTGATGGTGTGTCCGAACATCATAACTGCACCCTATTGGATATGATGCATACCATGATGTCTCTTATCGAATTACCACAATAGTTTATGGGTTAGGCATTAGAGACAACCACATTCAATTTAATAGGGCACCACGTAATTCCAATGAGATGACACCGTATGAACATGGTTTAGAGAAACCTAAGCTGTCATTTCTTAAAAGTTTGAGGCTGCGACGCTTATGTGAAAAGTTTCAGGCTGATAAGCTCGAACCCAAAGCGGATAAATGCATCTTCATAGGACACCCAAAACAGTTGGGTATACCTCCTGTCTTAGATCCGAAAGCAATAAGGGATTGTTTCAAGAATCGGGTCCTTTCTCGAGGAAAAGTTTCTCTCGAAAGAATTGAGTGGGAGGATGGTGGAGACTTGATGAGGTTATTGAACCGTCTCTTCAACTAGTGTGTGGCAGGGCACAGGAAGTTGTTCATGTGGCACCTACACCAATTGAAGTGGAAGCTTATGATAGTGATCATGAAACTTTAGATCAAGTCACTACCAAACCTCGTGGGATGACAAGAATGCGTACTACTTTAGAGTGGTGCGTAATCCTGTCTTGGAAGTCATGTTGCTAGACAACAATGAACCTACGAGCTATGGAGAAGCGATGGTGGGCCTGGATTCCAAAATGGCTCGAGGCCATATAATCCGAGAGAGGATCCATATATGAAAACAAAGTGTAGACTTTGGAAGAACTACTTGATGGTTGTAAGGCTGTTGGGTACATATGGATTTTAAAAGGAAGATGGACAATGATGGTAAATGTCACCATTAAGAAAGCTCGACTTGTCATTAAGATGTTTTCCGACAAGTTCAAGGAGTTGACTACGATGAGACTTTCTCACTCGTAGCGATGCTAAGAGTCTGTTGGAATTATATTAGCGATTACTGCACTATTTATGAAATCTTGCAGATAGGATGTCAAAACATTGTTTCCTCGACGATTTTCTTGAGGAAAGGTTGTATGTGATACAACCGGAAGGTTTTGTCAATCCTGAAAGATGCTAATAAGTATGCAAAGCTCCAGCAATCCTTCTAAGGGCTGGAGTAAGCATCTCGGAGTTGGAATGCATGCTTTGATGAGATGATCAAAGATTTTGGGTTTATACAAAGTTTATGAGAAACTTGTATTTCCAAAGAAGTGAGTGGAAGCACTATAGAATTTCTGATGAATATATGTTGTTGACATATTGTTGATCAGAAATGACGTAGAATTTCAGGAAAGCATATAGGGTTATTTGGAAAGTGTTTTTCAATGGAAAGCCTGGATTAAGCTACTTGAACATTGAGCATCAAGATCTATAAGGATAGATCAAAACGATTAATGGTACTTTCAAATGAGCACATACCTTGACATGATCTTGAAGGTGTTCAAGATGGATCAGTCAAAGAAGGAGTTCTTGCCAGAGTTGTAAGGTATGAAGTTAAGACTTAAAGCTCGACCACGGCAGATTAGAGAGAAAGGACGAAGGTCGTCCCCTATGCTTTTGTCATAGGCTCTCTACAGTATGCTATGCTGTGTACCGCACCTGAAGTGTGCCTTGCCATGAGTCAGTCAAGGGGTACAAGAGTGATCCACGAATGGATCACAGGACAGCGGTCAAAGTTATCCTTAGTAACTAGTGGACTAAGGAATTTTCTCGATTATGGAGGTGGTAAAAGAGTTCATCGTAAAGGGTTACGCCGATGCAAACTTTGACACTAATCCAGATTATTCTGAGTAGTAAACTGGATTCGTATAGTAGAACAGTTATTTGGAATAGCTCCAAATAAAACGTGGTAGCTGCATCTAGGGGATGACATAGAGATTTGCGAAGTACATACGGATTTGAATGTTGCAGACCCGTTGACTAAAACCTCTCTCACAAGCAACATGATCAAACCTAGAACTCATTGAGTGTTAATCACATAGTGATGTGAACTAGACTACTGACTCTAGTAAACTCTTGGGTGTTAGTCACATGGCGATGTGACCTGTGAGTGTTAATCACATGGCGATGTGAACTAGATTATTGACTCTAGTGCAAGTGGGAGACTGTTGGAAATATGCCCTAGAGGCAATAATAAATTGGTTATTATTATATTTCCTTGTTCATGATAATCGTTTAAGATCCATGCTGGAATTGTATTGATAGGAAACCCAGATACATGTGTGGATACATAGACAACACCATGTCCCTAGTAAGCCTCTAGTTGACTAGCTCGTTGATCAATAGATGGTTACGGTTTCCTGACCATGGACATTGGATGTCGTTGATAACGGGATCGCCTCATTAGGAGAATGATGTGATGGACAAGACCCAATCCTAAGCATAGCGCTAGATCGTGTAGTTCGTATGCTAAAGCTTTTCTAATGTCAAGTATCATTTCCTTAGACCATGAGATTGTGCAACTCCCGGACACCGTAGGAGTGCTTTGGGTGTGCCAAACGTCACAACGTAACTGGGTGGCTATAAAGGTACACTACGGGTATCTCCGAAAGTGTCTGTTGGGTTGGCACGAATCGAGACTGGGATTTGTCACTCCGTGTGACGGAGAGGTATCTCTGGGCCCACTCGGTAGGACATCATCATAATGTGCACAATGTGATCAAGGAGTTGATCACGGGATGATGTGTTACGGAACGAGTAAAGAGACTTGCCGGTAACGAGATTGAACAAGGTATCAGGATACCGACGATCGAATCTCGGGCAAGTATCGTACCGATAGACAAAGGGAATTGTATACGGGATTGATTAAGTCCATGACATCGTGGTTCATCTGATGAGATCATCGTGGAACATGTGGGAGCCAACATGGGTATCCAGATCCCGCTGTTGGTTATTGACCGGAGAACGTCTCGGTCATGTCTGCATGTCTCCCGAACCCGTAGGGTCTACACACTTAAGGTTCGATGACGCTAGGGTTATAAAGGAAGTTTGTATGTGGTTACCGAATGTTGTTCGGAGTCCCGGATGAGATCCCGGATGTCACGAGGAGTTCCGGAATAGTCCGGAGGTAAAGATTTATATATGGGAAGTCCTGTTTTGGTCATCAGAAAAGTTTCGGGGTTTATCGGTAACGTACCGGGACCACCGGGAGGGTCCCGGGGGTCCACCAAGTGGGGCCACCAACCCCGGAGGCTTGCGTGGGCTAAGTGTGGGAGGGGACCAGCCCCAGGTGGGCTGGTGCGCCCCCCCCCCCCCCACAAGGGCCCAAGGCACATGGGAGAGTGGGAGGGGGCAAACCCTAGGTCCAGATGGGCCTTAAGGCCCACCCTAGGGGGCGCCTCCCCTCTTCCCCTCTTGGCCGCCCCCCCTTTCCCATCTAGGGCTGCTGCCCCTCCTAGGGGTGGGAACCCTAGAGGGGGCGCACCCTCCTCCCTCTCCCCTATATATAGTGAGGCCTAGGGCTGCCCATAACACGTGATCTAATCTCTGCCTGTTGGTGCAGCCCTCCCTCTCTTTCTCCTCATATCCTGTGGTGCTTGGCGAAGCCCTGCAGGATTGCCACGCTCCTCCACCACCACCACGCCGTTGTGCTTCTGCTGGATGGAGTCTTCCTCAACCTCTCCCTCTCTCCTTGCTGGATCAAGGCGTGGGAGACGTCACCGGGCTGTACGTGTGTTGAACGCGGAGGTGCCGTCCGTTCGGCACTTGGTCATCGGTGATTTGGATCACGACGAGTACGACTCCATCAACCCCGTTCACTTGAACGCTTCCGCTTAGCGATCTACAAGGGTATGTAGATGCACTCTCCTTCCCCTCATTGCTAGTCTCTCCATAGATAGATCTTGGTGACACGTAGGAAAATTTTGAATTTCTGCTACGTTCCCCAACACATGCTACAGGAATCACAAACCTCAACACAAGTATTTCTACTAATCCACAACTACCCACTAGCATGACTCTAATATCACCATCTTTATATCACAAAACTATTGCAAGGAATCAAACATATCATATTCAGTGATCTACAAGTTTTATGTAGGATTTTATGACTAACCATGTGAATGACCAATTCCTGTCATCTCTCTAAATAGATATAAGTGAAGCAAGAGAGTTTAATTCTTTCTACAAAAGATATGCCCGTGCTCTAACAAATATAAGTGAAGCAAAAGAGCATTCTACAAATGGCGGTTGTCTAAGTGAAGAGAAACAGGCAATCCAAACTTCAAATGATATAAGTGAAGCACATGAAGCATTCTATAAAGCCATACTCAAAAGATATAAGTGAAGTGCAAAGAGCATTCTATAAATCAACCAAGGACTATCTCATACCAGAATGGTGCATAAAAGAAAAATGAAAACTAAATGCAAAAGACGCTCCAAGATTGCATATATCGCATGAACGAAACGAATCCGAAAACATACTGATACTTGTTGAAGAAAGAGGGGATGCCTCCCCAGCATCCCCAATCTTAGACGCTTGAGTCTCCTTGAATATTTACTTGGGGTGCCTCGGGCATCCCCAAGCTTGAGCTCTTGACTCTCTTCCTTCTTCTCACATCAAGACCTTCTCGATCATCGAACACTTCATCCACACAAAACTTCAACAGAAAACTCGGTAAGATCCGTTAGTATAATAAAGCAAATCACTACTCTAAGTACTGTTGCAAACCAATTCATATTTTTGTTTTTGCATTGTGTTTACTGTAATATAACTTCTCCATGGCTTAATCCATTAATATAAATTGATAGGTTCATCAAAACAAGCAAACTATGCATCAAAAACAGAATCTGTCTAAAACAGAACAGTCTGTAATAATCTGAATACTCACCATACTTATGATACTTGAAAAATTATACCAAAATTAGGAAAAATAAAAAATTTGCATAGGAAGACAGTGCAAAAAGAATCAGAACCATTTGACGTTCCAGCTAAAAACGTAAAATCGCACACTACAGCCAAAGTTTCTGTCCTGCACCATACAAACCATCAAGCAAATGTAAGCATCCTAAAGGCAAACCTTTGGCACATTATTTTTATAATATAATGGAATTGTACAAGAGGATAATTATTTTTATTGAAAATTTTCTGTAATCAATATTCACAAAGTTGCCGTGAGCATGAACAAAGTTCAAGGAGCTCTCCCACTTCAACAATGCTTGTCTTTCTCACTTTCGCTTTCCTTTTTGAAAAAGTTTTGGGTTCCCCTCTTTATTTTTGTTGTTTTTAAATTATATGAAAGCACTCAACAGAAATAAATGACTCTCTAAAACTTCTGGGTTGTCTCCCTGGTAGCGCTTTCTTTAAAGCCATAAACTAGGCATATAATGCTCAAGTAGTGAATCCACCCGGATCCCAAGGTATATCAAAGCCAATTTTAATTAACAATGATTTGTAATTTAGTAGTGAGAACAAAGCAACATATATCAAGCAATGACGAAGTCTAACTCTCTTCCTATGCATCGGCATGTCATAAAAGAACAATTCATGCACACCTAGTAAAGGCCAATGCATAGTATAAACAGTTTCTTGCAATTTTATCATGTTGGAAACATAGAGAGGTGGAGATATAGTTCCTCTCTCATAATAATTGCAAGTAGGAGCAGCAAGCACATGCATATTATATTTATCTAAATCATCATGTGCAACGGTAAAAGGCAACCCATCAATATAATCCTTAATAAGTGCAAACTTCTCTGATATAGTATAATCGGGAGAATTCAAAAAGATAATAGGACTATCATGCGTGGGTGCAATAGCAACAATTTCATGTTTAACATAAGGAACTATAGCAAGTTCATCTCCATAAGCATAATTCATATTGGCATCTTGGCCATAAGCATAGCAAGCATCATCAAGGGATATTTCAAAAGAATCATAGGGATCATAACAGTCATCATAGCAATCATCCTTCGGTAAGCACGAAGGGGAATTAAACAATGTATGAGTTGAAGAGTTACTCTCATTAGAAGGTGGGCACGGGTCATCAATCCGCTCTTCCTCCTTTTGTTCTTCGCTCTCCTCCTCATCTTTTTCATCCAATGAGCTCACAGTGTCATCAACTTCTTCTTCCATAGATTCCTGCAAAATATTAGTCTCTTCTTGGACAGCGGAGACTTTCTTAATAAGTGCATTAATTTCATAATTGTATTCATAATTCACATAGCAATATTTGAGGATAGCTAAATTTTCAGATCTATAACAAGCATCATCAATATCATCAAACTCTTTAAACATAGATTCAATTTCATAAGCACCCATAAAAACAACAAATTCTTATATTTGTTCCACATCATAGTAATCATATATACCTCTAGCATAAGAAGCCAAGGTTTCATTATCATTAAATTTGCATGAAAAGGGGAGGTGTGGAGAATTCATCCTAGAGCAACAAGTATAATCATATTCCGAGCATAGTTGTCTAGCATACCACTTCAATATATAAATTTGATCCCATAATAGTTTCCCTTTTTGTGTCAAGCGGTAATCCCTAAAGTATTCACGTTGATCCAATGTTACTCCCATTACATAATTGAATGGGGTTTTCTTAGGATTATTAAAGTAGTACATAATATCTTTCACATAACCAGCATCGAGGGTTTTAGGAGGTTCCCCATCTCCATGAGCAGAAAGTACACCTAATTTTTTTGGTATTTCGTGTTCCATATCCATAATTAAAGATAGAGAACAACTAAGAACAGCAAATAAAAATTACTTAGTGATAAAGCAAACAAGCACACACGAGAATATTCACCCCACGCTATTGCTCCCCGGCAACGGCGCCAGAAAAAGGTCTTGATAACCCACAAGTATAGGGGATCGCAACAGTTTTCGATAAGTAAGAGTGTCGAACCCAACGAGGAGCTAAAGGTAGAACAAATATTCCCTCAAGTTATATCGACCACCGATACAACTCTACGCACGCTTGATGTTCGCATTACCTAGAACAAGTATGAAACTAGAAGTACTTTGTAAGTATTGTTGGATAGGTTTGCAAGATAATAAACAACAAGTAAATAAAAAGTAGGGGCTGTTGTAAGTAAAGAAGCAATAAACTAAATATAGCGAGTGTGGAAAAGTGGTGGTAGGAGTTGCGAAATTGCCCCTTAAGCAATTGACTAAGTATTATGTGGGAGAGGCCACTGCTAGCATGTCATCCCTTACTTGGAATTCTATGCACTTATGATTGGAACTATTAGCAAGCATCCGAAACTACTAATGTTCATTAAGGTAAAACCCAACCATAGCATTAAGATATATTGGTCTCCCTTCAATCCCGTATGCATCAATTTCTATGCTAGGTTGAAGCTTCTGTCACTCTTGCCCTCCAATACATAGTCCTATCAACATACAACTAACCCTATGGTGTGATCCACGCGCGTGCTCATATGATGGGAACCAAAGGACAGCAACATAACCACAAGCAAATTAAATCAATCATAGCAATTCATCAACCACCGATAGGACAACGAAAATCTACTCAGACATCATAGGATGGCAACACATCATTGGATAATAATATGAAGCATAAAGCACCATGTTCAAGTAGAGGGTACAACGGGTTGCGGGAGAGTGGGCCGCTGTAGATAGAGGGGGGAAAGATGATGGAGATGTTGGTGAAGACGGCGGAGGTGTTGGTGTAGATCGCGGTGATAATGATGATGGCCACGGCAGCATTCCGGCGCCACCGGAAGAGAAGGGGAGAGGGGGCCCCTTCGTCTTCTTCTTCCTTGACCTCCTCCCTAGATGGGAGAAGGGTTTCCCCTCTGGTCCTTGGCCTCCATGGCATGGGAGGGGCGAGAGCCCCTCCGAGATTGGATTTGTCTCTCTGTCTCTCTCTGTTTCTGCGTTCTGTTCTGGCTCTGTTTCACCGTTTCGTATATATATGGAGATCCGTAACTCCGATTGGGCAGAAACCTTCACCGTGATTTTTTTTCCGAAAATTAGCTTTCTTGCGGCAAAAGAAGAGCGTCAACCGCCTTATGGGTGGCTCACGAGGGTAGGGGGCGCGCCCCCTACCTCATGACCACCTCGGGCACCGTCTCGCATGGATTTTTCTTCCGGAATTTTCCAAATATTCCAAAAATAAGCGCCGTCCGTTTTTATCCCGTTTGGATTCCGTTTGGTATGGATATTCTGCGAAACATAAAACATGCAACAAACAGGAACTGGCACTGGACACTGGATCAATATGTTAGTCTCAAAAATAATATAAAAAGTTGCCAAAAAGTATATGAAAGTCGAATAATATTGGCATGGAACAATCAAAAATTATAGATACGACGGAGACGTATCAGTGAATCCTCTAGTAAGGATGCGGATCTCAAATCTATAAGTATTCATCCCAATCTTTTTGCTATCATTAAGGAACCATTTGTTACAAATGAATTTTTAGATCTTGTGCCTAAAAGTTTGATAATTAATAAAAAAAGAAATTCCTAAAGATGGTAGATGCCTAATTGAAGAATTGCCTACCAAAGATGGCAATACCTAAATCTATTCTTACTTGTTATGCCTAGCTAGGGGCGTTAAACGATAGCGCTTGTTGGGAGGCAACCCAATTTTATTTTTATTCCTTACTTTTTGCTCCTGTTTAGTAATAAATAATTTATCTAGACTCTATTTTGGTTGTGTTTTTTTGTGTTTAATCAGTGTTTGTGCCAAGTAGAACCGTTGGGAAGACTAGGGGAAAGTCTTGTTAAACTTGCTGTAAAAAACAAAAACTTTTGCGCTGACAAGAACTGCTGTCATTTTTATTTGGAAAGTTATATTTAGTTAATTCTTTTTGCAGATGATTAATAGATAAATTCCTCACGTCCAGCAATTTATTTTAGAATTTTTGGGCTACAGATTACTACAGGCTGTTCTGTTTTTGACAGATTCTGTTTTTCGTGTGTTGTTTGCTTATTTTGATGAATCTATGGCTAGTAAAATAGTTTATAAACCATAGAGAAGTTGGAATACAGTAGTTATAACACCAATATAAATAAATAATGAGTTCATTACAGTACCTTGAAGTGGTCTTTTATTTTCTTTCGCTAACGGAGCTCACGAGATTTTCTACTTTAAGTTTTGTGTTGTGAAGTTTTTAAGTTTTGGGTAAAGATTTGATGGATTATGGAACAAGGAGTAGCAAGAGCCTAAGCTTGGGGATTCCCATGGCACCCCCAAGATAATATAAGGACACCTAAAAGCCAAACCTTGGGGATGCCCCGGAAGGCATCCCCTCTTTCGTCTACTTCTATCGGTAACTTTACTTGGAGCTATATTTTTATTCGCCACATGATATGTGTTTTGCTTGGAGCGTCTTGTATTATTTGAGTCTTTTCTTTTTAGTTCACCACAATCATCCTTGCTATACACACCTTTTGAGAGAGCCATACATGATTTAGAATTTGTTAGAATACTCTATGTGCTTCGCTTATATCTTTTGAGTTATATAATTTTGCTCTAGTATTTCACTTATATCTTTTAGAGAACGGTGGTGGATTTGTTTTATAGAAACTATTGATCTCTAATGCTTCACTTAGATTATTTTGAGAGTCTTAATAGCATGGTAATTTTCTTAAAATCCTAATATGCTAGGTATTCAAGAATAAAAAAATCTCTTATGAGTGTGTTGAATACTATGATAAGTTTTATACTTGATGATTGTTTTGATATATGAAGATGGTGATATTAAAGTCATGCTAGTTGAGTAGTTGTGAATTTGAGAAATACTTGTGTTGAAGCTTGTGATTCCCGTAGCATGCACGTATGGTGAACCGTTATGTGATGAAGTCGGAGCATGATTTATTTATTTATTGTCTTCCTTATGAGTGGCGGTCGGGGACGAGCGATGGTCTTTTCCTACTAATCTATCCCCCTAGGAGCATGCGCGTAATACTTTGCTTTGATAACTTGTAGATTTTTGCAATAAGTATATGAGTTATTTATGACTAATGTTGAGTCCATGGATTATACGCACTCTCACCCTTCCACCTTTGCTAGCCTCTCTAATACCACGCACCTTTCGCCGGTATCATACACCCACGATATACCTTTCTCAAAACAGCCATCATACCTACCTATTATGGCATTTCCATAGCCATTCCGAGATATATTGCCATGCAACTTTCCATCGTTCCGTTTATTATGACACACTCCATTATTGTCATATTTCTTAGCAAGATCATGTAGTCGACATCGTATTTGTGGCAAAGCCACCATTCATAATTCTTTCATACATGTCACTCATGAGTCATTGCATATCCTGGTACACCGCCAGAAGCATTCATATAGAGTCATATTTTGTTCTAAGTATCGAGTTGTAAGAAAAATAAAAGTGTGATGATCATCATTATTAGAGCATTGTCCCAGTGAGGAAAGGATGATGGAGACTATGATTCCCCCACAAGTCGGGATGAGACTCCAGACGAAAAATAAAAAGAGGCCAAAGAAGCCCAAATAAAAAAAGGAGAAAGAAAAGAGGCCATAAAAAGGCCCGAATAAAAAATGAGAGAAAAAGAGAGAAGGGACAATGTTACTATCCTTTTACCACACTCGTGCTTCAAAGTAGCACCATGATCTTCATAGTAGAGAGTCTCTCATGTTATCACTTTCATATACTAGTGGGAATTTTTCATTATAGAACTTGGCTTATATATTCCAATGATGGGCTTCCTCAGAATGCCCTAGGTCTTCATGAGCAAGCAAGTTGGATGCACACCCACTTAGTTTCTTTTCGAGCTTATATATACTTATAGCTCTAGTTCATCCGTTGCATGGCAATCCCTACTCACTCACATCGATATCCATTGATGGGCATCTCCATAGCCCATTGATACGCCTAGTTGATGTGAGACTATCTTCTCCCTTTTTGTCTTCTCCACAACCACCACTCTATTCCACCTATAGTGCTATATCCATGGGTCACGCTCATGTATTGCGTGAAGATTGAAAAAGTTTTGAGAATGTCAAAAGTATGAAACAATTGCTTGGCTTGTCATCGGGGTTGTGCATGATTTAAATATTTTGTGTGGTGAAGATAGAGCATAGCCAAACTATATGATTTTGTAGGGATAACTTTCTTTAGCCATGTTATTTTGAGAAGACATAATTGCTTTGTTAGTATGCTTGAAGTATTATTATTTTTATTTCAATATGAACTTTTGTCTTGAATCTTTGGATCTGAATACTCATACCACAATTAAGAAGAATTACATTAAAATTATGCCAAGTAGCACTCCGCATTAAAAATTCTATTTTTATCCTTTACCTACTCGAGGACGAGCAGGAATTAAACTTGGAGATGCTTGATACGTCTCCAACGTATCTATAATTTTTGATTGCTCCATGTTATATTATCTACTGTTTTTGGACATTATTGGGCTTTATTATCCACTTTTATATTATTTTTGGGACTAACCTATTAACCGGAGGCCCAGCCCAGAATTGTTGTTTTTTGCCTGTTTTAGGGATTCGAAGAAAAGGAATATCAAATCGAGTCCAAACGGAATGAAACCTTCGGAAACATGATTTTCTCAACGAACAAGACCCGGGAGACTTGGACCCTACGCCAAGAAAGAAAAGAGGAGGCCATGAGGTAGGGGGCACGCCCTCCACCCTCGTGGGTCCCTGCTGCTCCACGGACGTACTCCTTCCTCCTATATATACCTACGTACCCCCAAACGATCAGATACGGAGCCAAAAACCTAATTCCACCGCCGCAACTTTCGGTATCCACGAGATCCCATCTTGGGGCCTGTTCCGGAGCTCCGCCGGAGGGGGCATCGATCACGGAGGGCTTCTACATCAACACCATAGCCCCTCCGATGAAGTGTGAGTAGTTTACCTCAGACCTATGGGTCCATAGTTAGTAGCTAGATGGCTTCTTCTCTCTTTTTGGATCTCAATACAATGTTCTCCCCCTCTCTTGTGGAGAACTATTCGATGTAATTTTCTTTTTGCGGTGTGTTTGTTGAGACCGATGAATTGTGGGTTTATGATCAAGTCTATCTATGAATAATATTTGAATCTTCTCTGAATACTTTTATGTATGATTGGTTATCTTTGCAAGTCTCTTTGGATTATCAGTTTGGTTTGGCCTACTAGATTGATCTTTCTTGCAATGGGAGAAGTGCTTAGCTTTGGGTTCAATTTTGCGGTGTCCTTTCCCAGTGACAGTAGGGGCAGCAAGGCACGTATTGTATTGTTGCCATCGAGGATAACAAGATGGGGTTTTCTTCATATTGCATGAGTCTATCCCTCTACATCATGTCATCTTGCTTAAGGCGTTACTCTGTTTTTAACTTAATACTCTAGATGCATCCTGGATAGCGGTCGATGAGTGGAGTAATAGTAGTAGATGGAGGCAGGAGTCGGTCTACTTGTCTCGGACGTGATGCCTATATACATGATCATACCTAGATATTCTCATAACTATGCTCAATTCTGTCAATTGCTCAACAGTAATTTGTTCACCCACCGTAGAATACTTATGCTCTCGAGAGAAGCCACTAGTGAAACCTATGGCCCCCGGGTCTATCTTCATCATATTAATCTCCTACTACTTAGTTATTTCCTTTGTTATTTCCTTTGCCTTTATTTTACTTTGCATCTTTATCATAAAAATACCAAAAATTATCTTATCATATCTATCAGATCTCACTGTCGTAAGTGGCCTTATAGGGATTCACAACCCCTATTTGTGTTGGTTGCGAGGATTTATTTGTTTTGTGCAGGTACGAGGGACTCACGCGTAGCCTCCTACTGGATTGATACCTTGGTTCTCAAAAACTGACGGAAATACTTACGCTACTTTGCTGCATCATCCCTTCCTCTTTGGGGAAAACCAATGCAGTGCTCAAGAGGTAGCAATAGGATCTGAACATATGATCTTCCACCAATTAAACCAACTAGCATCAACTACAAGGAGTAACTAACACTACTAGCAACCCACAGGTACCAATCCCGGGCTTAGAGGCAAGAATTGGATACAAGAGATGAACTAGGGTTTTGAGAGGAGATGGTGCTGGTGAAGATGTTGATGGAGATTGCCCTCTCCCGATGAGAGGAGTGTTGGTGATGACGATGGCGATGATTTCCCCCACCCGGAGGGAAGTTTCCCCGACAGAACAGCTCCGCCAGAGCCCTAGATTGGTTCTGCCAAGGTTCCACCTCGTGGCGGCGGAGTCTCGTCCGGAAAGATGGCTTATGATTTTTTTCCTCATCGAAAGACTCCATATAGCAGAAGATGGCCATCAAAGGACCACCAAGGGGCCCACGAGGTAGGGGCGCGCCCAGGGGGGTAGGGTGCGCCCCCACCCTCGTGGGCAGGGTGTGGCCCCCCTGGTGAACTTCTTGCGCTCAGTATTTTTTATATATTCTGAAAACGTCTTCCGTGAAGTTCTAGAACTTTTGGAGCTGTGCAGAATAGGTCTCTAAGATTTACTCCTTTTCCAGCCCAAAATCCCAGCTGCCGGCATTCTCCCTCTTTATGTAAACCTTGTAAAATAAGAGAGAATAGGCATAAGTATTTTGACATAATGTGTAATAACAACCCATAATGCAATAAATATCGATATAAAAGCATGATGCCAAATGGACGTATCAATAGAGGTTGGCACACGTTTTTGTCTTGACTCTCCGGTAGAATCTTTGGGGCACTCTTTGAAGTACTTTGTGTTGGTTTGAATAGATGAATCTGAGATTGTGTGATGCATATCGTATAATTATACCCACGAATACTTGAGGTGACATTGGAGTATCTAGGTGACATTAGGGTTTTGGTTGATTTGTGTCTTAAGGTGTTATTGTAGTACGAACTCTATGATAGATTGAACGGAAAGAATAGCTTCATATTATTTTACTACGGACTCTTGAATAGATCGATCAGAAAGGATAACTTTGAGGTGGTTTCGTACCCTATCATAATCTCTTCGTTTGTTCTCCGCTATTAGTGACTTTGGAGTGACTCTTTGTTGCATGTTGAGGGATAGTTATATGATCCAATTATGTTATTATTGTTGAGAGAACTTGCACTAGTGAAAGTATGAACCCTAGGCCTTGTTTCAACACATTGCAATACCGTTTGTGCTCACTTTTATCATTAGTTACCTTGCTGTTTTTATATTTTCAGATTACAAAAACCTTTATCTACCATCCATATACCACTTGTATCACCATCTCTTCGCTGAACTAGTACACCTATACAATTTACCATTGTGTTGGGTGTGTTGGGGACACAAGAGACTCTTTGTTATTTGGTTGCAGGGTTTATTGAGAGAGACCATCTTCATCCTACGCCTCCTAGGGATTGATAAACCTTAGGTCATCCACTTGAGGGAAATTTTCTACTGTCCTACAAACCTCTGCACTTGGAGGCCTAACAATGTCTACAAAAAGAAGGTTGTGTAGTAGACATCAGGATGCCCAAGGCACCCCAAGGTAAAATTCAAGGACAACCAAAAACCTAAGCTTGGGGATGCCCCGGAAGGCATCCCCTCTTTCGTCTTCTTCTATCGGTAACTTTACTTGAGGCTATATTTTTATTCACCACATGATATGTGTTTTGCTTGGAGCGTCTTGTATGATTTGAGTTTTTGCTTTTTAGTTTGCCACAATCATCCTTGCTGTACACATCTTTTGGGAGAGACACACATGAATTGGAATTTATTAGAATACTCTATGTGCTTCACTTATATCTTTTCAGCTAGATAATTTTTGCTCTAGTGCTTCACTTATATCTTTTAGAGCACATTGGTGGTTTTATTTTATAGAAATTATTGATCTATGATGCTTCACTTATATTATTTTGAGAGTCTTTTAGAACATCATGGTAATTTGCCTTGGTTATAAAATTAGTCCTAATATGATAGGCATCCAAGATGGGTATAATAAAAACTATCATAAAAAGTGCATTGAATACTATGAGAAGTTTGGTACTTGATGATTGTTTTGAGATATGAAGATGGTGATATTAGAGTCATGCTAGTTGAGTAGTTGTGAATTTGAGAAATACTTGTCCTAAAGTTTGTGATTCCCATACCATGCACGTATGGTGAACCGTTATGTGATGAAGTCGGAGCATGATTTATTTATTGATTGTCTTCCTTATGAGTGGCGGTCGGGGACGAGCGATGGTCTTTTCCTACCAATCTATCCCCCTAGGAGCATGCACGTAGTACTTTGTTTCGATGACTAATAGATTTTTGCGATAAGTATGTGAGTTCTTTATGACTAATGTTGAGTCCATGGATTATACGCACTCTCACCCTTCCACCATTGCTAGCCTCTCTAGTACCGCGCAACTTTTGCCGGTGCCATAAATCCACCATATACCTTCCTAAAAACAGCCATCATACCTACCTATTAAGGCATTTCCGTAGCCATTCCGAGATATATATCCATGCAACTTACCACCGTTCCGTTTGTTATGACACGTTACATCATTGTCATATTGCTTTGCATGATCATGTAGTTGACACCGTATTCGTGGCAAAGCCACCGTTCATAATTCTTTCATACATGTCGCTCATGAGTCATTGCACATCCCGGTACATCGCCGGAGGCATTCACATAGAGTCAATTTTGTTCTAAGAATTGAGTTGTAATTTTTGAGTTGTAAGAAAATAAAAGTGTGATGATCATCATTATTAGAGCATTGTCCCAAGTGAGGAAAGGATGATGGAGACTATGATTCCCCCACAAGTCGGGATGAGACTCTGGACGAAATAAAAAAAGAAAAAGAAAAAAGAGGCCATAAAAAAAGAGAAGGCCCAAATATAAAAAAATGAGAGAAAAAGAGAGAAGGGACAATGTTAATATCATTTTACCACACTTGTGCTTCAAAGTAGCACCATGATCTTAATGATAGAGAGTCTCCTATGTTGTCACTTTCATATACTAGTGGGAATTTAACATTATAGAACTTGGCTTGTATATTCCAATTATGGGTTTCCTCAAAATGCCCTAGGTCTTCGTGAGCAAGCAAGTTGGATGCATACTCACTTAGTTTCTTTTGTTGAGCTTTCATACACTTATAACTCTAGTGCATCCGTTGCATGGCAATCCCTACTCACTCACATTGATATCTATTGATGGGCATCTCCATAGCCCGTTGATACGCCTAGTTGATGTGAGACTATCTTCTCCTTTTTGTCTTCTCCACAACCACCATTCTATTCCACCTATAGTGCTATGTCCATGGCTCACGCTCATGTATTGCATGAAGATTGAAAAAGTTTGAGAACATCAAAAGTATGAAACAATTGCTTGGCTTGTCATCGGGGTTGTGCATGATTTAAATACTTTGTGTGGTGAAGATAGAGCATAGCCAGACTATATGATTTTGTAGGGATAACTTTCTTTGGCCATGATATTTTGAGAAGACATGATTGCTTTGTTAGTATGCTTGAAGTATCATTATTTTTATGTCAATATTAAACTTTTGTCTTGAATCTTTCGGATTTGAACATTCATGCCACAATAAAGAAAATTACATTGAGAATTATACTATGTAGCATTCCACAGCAAAAATTCCGTTTTTATCATTTACCTACTCGAGGACGAGCAGGAATTAAACTTGGGGATGCTTGATACATCTCCAATGTATCTATAATTTTTGATTGTTCCATGCTATTTTATTATCTGTTTTGGATGTTAATGGGCTTATTTATACACTTTTATATTATTTTTGGGAATAACCTACTAACCCAAGGCTCAGCGCAAATTGCTGTTTTTGCCCATTTTAGTGTTTCACAGAAAAGGAATATCAAACGGAATGAAACCTTCGGGAGAGTTATTTTTGGAACAAACGTGATCTAGAGGACTTGGAGTGGATGTCAAGAAATCAACGAGGAGGCCACGAGGCAGGGAGGCGCGCCCCCACCCTCGTGGGCCCCTCGTGACTCCACCGACCTATTTCTTCCTCCTATATATGTCCACATACCTCGAAAACATCCAGGAGCACCACGAAACCCTATTTCCACCGCCGCAACCTTCTGTACCCAAGAGATCCCATCTTGGGGCCTTTTCCGGAGCTCCGCCAGAGGGGGAATCGATCACGGAGGGCTTCTACATCAACACCATAGCCTCTCCGATGATGTGTGAGTAGTTTACCACAGACCTTCGGATCCATAGTTATTAGCTAGATGGCTTCTTCTCTCTCTTTGGATCTCAATGCAATGTTCTCCTCGATCTTCTTGGAGATCTATTTGATGTAACTCTTTTTGCGGTGTGTTTGTCGAGATCCGATGAATTGTGGGTTTATGATAAAGTTTATCTATGAACAATATGTGATTCTTCTCTGAAATCTTTTTATGTATGATTGGTTATCTTTGAAAGTCTATTTGAATTATCAGTTTTGTTTGGCCTACTATATTGATCTTTCTTGCAATGGGAGAAGTGCTTAGCATTGGGTTCAATCTTGCGGTGTGCTTTCCCAGTGATAGCAGGGGCAGCACGACACGTATTGTATTGTTGCCATCGAGGATAAAATATGGTGTTTGGATCATATTGCTTGAGTTTATCCCTCTACATCATGTCATCTTGCCTAATGCGTTACTCTGTTCTTATGAACTTAATACTCTAGATGCATGCTGGATAGCGGTCGATGTGTGGAGTAATAGTAGTAGTTGCAGAATCGTTTCGGTCTACTTGGCGCCGACGTGATGCCTATATACACGATCATGCCTAGATATTCTCATAATTATGCACTTTTCTATCAATTGCTCAACAGTAATTTGTTCACCCACCGTAATACTTATGCTATCTTGAGAGAAGCCACTAATGAAACCTATGGCTCCCGGGTCTATCTTTTATCATATAAGTTTCCGATCTATTTTATTTTGCAATCTTTACTTTCAATCTATATCATAAAAATACCAAAAATATTTATCTTATTATTATTATCTCTATCAGATCTCACTCTCTTAAGTGACCGTGAAGGGATTGACAACCCCTTTATCGTGTTGGTTGCGAGGTTCTTACTTGTTTGTGTAGGTACGAGGGACTTGCATGTAGTCTCCTACTGGATTGATACCTTGGTTCTCAAAAACTGAGGGAAATACTTATGCTACTTTGCTGCATCACTCTTTCCTCTTCAAGGGAAAACCAACGCAGTGCTCAAGAGGTAGCAACCTCTCCGACAATCAGAGTGAAAAATCCTAATCCCGATCTATGCCAACTCAACAAACACCATCAGAGACACCTGTAGAGCACCTTTATAATCACCCAGTTACGTTGTGACGTATGGTAGCAGACAAAGTGTTCCTCCAGTATTCGGGAGTTGCATGATCTCATAGTCATAGGAACATGTATAAGTTATGGAGAAAGCAATAGCAACAAACTAAATGATCATCGTGCTAAGCTAACGGATGGCTCAAGTCAATCACATCATTCTCTAATTGTGACGCCCCCGATTTAATCGTACACCAATCATACACGCAAACGTGTACGATCAAGATCAGGGACTCACGGGTGGATATCACAACACAACTCTACAAATAAAATAAGTCATACAAGCATCATATTACAAGCCAGGGGCCTCGAGGGCTCGAATACAAGAGCTCGATCATAGACGAGTCAGCGGAAGCAACAATATCTGAGTACAAACATAAGTTAAACAAGTCTGCCTTAAGAAGGCTAGCACAAACTGGGATACAGATCGAAAGAGGCGCAGGCCTCCTGCCTGGGATCCTCCTAAACTACTCCTGGTCGTCGTCAGCGGGCAGCACGTAGTAGTAGGCACCTCCGGTGTAGTAGGAGTCGTCGTCGACGGTGGCGTCTGGCTCCTGGGCTCCAACATCTGGTTGCGACAACCAGGTAGAAGGGATAGAGGGAAAAGAGGGAGGAAGCAACCGTGAGTACTCATCCAAAGTACTCGCAAGCAAGGAGCTATACTACATATGCATGGGTATCAACTGGAATAAGGGTATCATATGTGGACTGAACTGCAGAATGCCAGAATAAGAGGGGGATAACTAATCCTGTCGAAGACTACGCAGCATGTAGAAGAGAGTAGACTGAAGTCCTCCAAGTAGCATCGCATAGCATAACCCTAACCGATGATCCTCCCCTCGTCGCCCTGTGAGAGAGCGATCACCGGTTGTATCTGTCACTTGGAAGGGTGTGTTTTATTAAGTATCCGGTTCTAGTTGTCATAAGGTCAAGATACAACTCCGGGTCGTCCTTTTACCGAGGGACACGGCTATTCGAATAGATAAACTTCCCTGCAGGGGTGCACCACATACCCCAACACGCTCGATCCCATTTGGCCGGACACACTTTCCTGGGTCATGCCCGGCCTCGGAAGATCAACATGTCGCAGCCCTACCTAGGCACAACAGAGAGGTCAGCACGCCGGTCTAAATCCTATGGCGCAGGGGTCTGGGCCCATCGCCCTTTGCACACCTGCACGTTGCATACGCGGCCGGAAGCAGACCTAGCCTAGTGGCTTTCCAGTCCAATCTGGCGCGCGCCACTCAGTCGCTGACGTCACGAAGGCTTCGGCTGATACCACGACGTCGGGATACCCATAACTGCTCCCACGTAGATGGTTAGTGCGTATAGACCAAATGGCCAGACTCAAATCAAATACCCAAATCTCGTTAAGCGTGTTAAGTATCCGCGAACACCGACCAGGGCCAGGCCCACCTCTCTCCTAGGTGGTCGGAACCTACCCTATCGCTCCGCCTCAAAGATCCACTCGCGGGTGCTCCTACGAGCCTGCCCGTCTTTAGTCACCACATGTATCATGTATAAAGTATATAGTATATACCCGTGATCACCTCCCGAGTGATCACGGCCCGATAGTATAGCATGGCAGACGGACAAGAGTGTAGGGCCACTGATGATAAGCTAGCATCCTATACTAAGCATTAGGTTTACAGGTAAAGGTAACAACAGCAGTAGCAAGGACAGGCTATGCATCAGTATAGGATTAACGGGAAGCAGTAACATGCTACACTACTCTAATGCAAGCAGTATAGAGAAGAGTAGGCGATATCTGGTGATCAAAGGGGGGGGCTTGCCTGGTTGCTCTGGCAAGAGAGAGGGGTCGTCAACTCCGTAGTCGTACTGGGTAGCAACGGCGTCGGTCTCGGTGTCTATCGAGAGAAGAGGGGGGAGAAACAATAAATATTTAAGCAAGCATATGCATAGTGATGCATGACATGACAAGTAACGGCGTTAGAGGTGCCCTAACGCGGTAATAGGTGATACCGGTGAAGGGGGATGACATCCGGGAAAGTATCCCCGGTGTTTTGCGTTTTCGAGCAGAGGAGCCGTAGGGGGAAGTTGCGAGTTTGCTATGCTAGGGATGCGTGACGAACGAACAGGCCGCGTATCCAGATTCGTATCGTCATTCTGAGCAACTTTCATGTTGAAATTATTTTAATCCGAGTTACGGATTAAAAGATATGATTTTCTAAAGATTTTATTAATTTCTGGAATTTAATTAATTATTTAAATTAATTCGAAAAATAGATTAATGACATCAGCATGATGTCATGTTGACATCAGCAGTCAACAGAGTTGACTTGGTCAACCTGACCAGTGGGTCCCACTGGTCAGTGACACATTTTAATTAAACAGATTAATTAAACAGATTAATTAAACTAATCAAAATTAATTAAGGGGGTGGGCCCCACTGTCATACTAGTTAATTAACTAATTAACAGTAGTTGATTAGGTTAATTAACATTAGGTTAATTAATCTTAATTGGTTAATTTAATCATAATTAATTAGGTTAATTAATTACTTAATTAATTAATTAATTATATTATTTATTATTTATTTATTTTTTTAATAATTTTTTTTATTAAACGTTCTGTGGGGTGGGGCCCCCCTATCATAGGCATAGGGGCCTTAGCGGGTTCGGGTGCTGGGGCGCTGCGGGGCGCCCGAACTGGGCGTTCGCCCAAATCGCCGGGGCAAGGAGGGTCGGGGCAAGGCCGTGACCGTGGGCGCCCGACGGGGCGCGGCGTCGCCCGAACGGACACGCCGACGAGCAAAGGCCTGAGGCGACGGCGGGCCGCGGGCGTTGGTTGGGCCGCGGTCGAAGGCGGAGCAGAGCGGGGGGAAGCAGGGGCGCCACGGGGCGCGGGCGTGGCGTGGCTGCGGCAGCGGCAAGCGCGGATGCGCGCGGGTGGGCAGGGGGGGCGAGGCCCGGCGAGCGGTGGGCAGCGGCAGCAGCGCTGCGGTGCGCGGCGAGCACGAGCGTGACGGGGGGCGAGCGCGTGCGTGGGGGGGCGTGGCCAGAGGAGTGGCGGGCCGCGCGGCAAGCCGCGGGCGGGCGCGCGGTGCGGAGTAGAGAGAGGGGGGCAGCGCGCGGTGTGTGCAGGGGGCCGGGGCGCGAGCGAAGGAGGCCCGAGGCGCGGCGACGAGCAGCGCGTGCGGTGGGCGCGGCCGCCGCGCGGCGGGTGTGTGCGTGCGCAGAGAGGGAGCGGGGCGAGGGAGAGAGAGAAGGGGCGCGGCTCACGGAGAGAGAGGAGGGTCTGTGGCAGTGTGCTCGGGGAGGGTCGGGGAGGCCGACGGGGACGAGCGACGGAGTGGAGGAGGACGGCGAGGTGGCGGCGAGCGGCGTCGGCCTCCTCTGGATCCCGATCCAGATCGGGAAAGAGGAGGGGAGAGGAGAGACGAGCGGGGTGGGGCGAGTGGGGTGTCGGTGGAGTGGGTTAGGTCACGGTGGGGGGGAGGTTATGGAGGGTTAGGTGGGCCGGCCTGGTGGGGTGGCCGGCTGGGCCGGTTGGGTTGGCCCAGTTGGGCCACGGCCCGGGGGGGGCTTGCTCTCTCTCTCTTTTTTTTGCTTGTTATCTTTTTTATTATTATTATTATTTCTTTTCTGTTTTAATTCATTTAATAGCATTTAGGCATTTTATAAAAATGTGTTTACTTCACCAAAATTACCGATGCAATAATAGACTTAGCCCGAACATTTTATTTTAATATTTGAAAACTTTTGTCGTTTGACTTATTTAGGATTTAAATTTGAAACGGTTTTGAATTAACCCGAGATTAATTACAGTGACAGAGGTGACGTGTCACCATTAACGTGAGATCACTATAGCATGATTATCTGGGCGTTACACTAATGATGTGATCCCGTTAATCAAATGACAACTCATGTCTATGGTTAGGAAACATAACCATCATTGATTTAACAAGCTAGTCAAGTAGAGGCAAACTAGTGACACTCTGTTTGTCTATGTATTCACACATGTACTAAGTTTCCGGTTAATACAATTCTAGCATGAATAATAAACATTTATCATGATATAAGAAAATATAAATAACAACTTTATTATTGCCTCTAGGGCATATTTCCTTCAGCATCATCCCACAACTAACTCATTAGTCACATTGCTTGCAAGGCTTATAGTGATGTGCATTACCGAGAGGGCCAGAGATACCTCTCCGACAATCGGAGTGACAAATCCTAATCTCGATCTATGCCAACTCAACAAACACCATCAGAGACACCTGTAGAGCATCTTTATAATCACCCAGTTATGTTGTGACGTTTGATAGCACACAAGGTGTTCCTCCGGTATTCGGGAGTTGCATAATCTCATAATCATAGGAACGTGTATAAGTCATGAAGAAAGCAATAGCAATAAACTAAACAATCATAGTGCTAAGCTAACGGATGGGTATAGTCCATCACATCATTCTCTAATGATGTGACCCTGTTCATCAAATGACAACACATGTTCATGGCTAGGAAACTTAACCATTTTTGATTAACGAGCTAGTCAAGTAGAGGCATACTAGGGACACTCTGTTTGTCTATGTATTCACACATGTACTAAGTTTCCGGTTAATACAATTCTAGCATGAATAATAAACATTTATCATAATATAAGGAAATATAAATAACAACTTTACTATTGCCTTTGGGGCATATTTCCTTCAGTTGTTCATCGATATGGTCGAATGTGCCACTAGTGTTTTGGCCAACAACGGTAGGGATCTGAAGATACCTTTCATTGATTACTTCAACATAAACACCCAGGGTTCCCTTCATAGCTTGCCTGGAAGAATATGGGGTCTTCGGGCTAAAAAAGATAACACTTTTGTCTCTCTTTACACATTGGCCTAAAGCTTTCCCATAGAACCATAGTATATTATTTAGCCTTTCTGCACTCTGAGAATTTGTATTTAAAAATATCATACTATCATTCACGAAAAGCAAATGACTCATCCATGGTGCTCGGATGCTCATCCTTATACCCTATCAATATGTCCTCCAAAATATTTTAGTAAAGATGAGAATCCTTTTGCACGTGATAGAAATAAGAATGGTGACAAAGGGTCACCCTGCCTGCCCTCTTAAATGGGTAAGATAGGGTTGTAATTCCCAATTAACCCGAACCAAGAAGCGAACAGATGAGACATACTTCATTATTAATCTGATTAAGTTGATGCTGAAGCCAAGTCTCCGAAGAATGGCCTACAGATAGTGTCACTTCACTCGATCATATGCTTTTATCATATCTAACTTAACTGCACATGCATAATCTTTCCCTGTCTTCTGTCTGCACAAAGTGTGGACACTCAAAGGCCACAAGAACATTGTTCGTAATCAAGCGACCAGGAACAAACACACTTTGCCCCTCGCTGATAACATATTCCATAAACCCCCTCATGCGATTTTGTAATTGACTTAACAACTAATTTGTATAAAACCGGGCATAGGGTAATAGGGCGATATTGGGAAATCAACTGTGGATGGTGTACCTTTGGAATTAAGCTGATGGAAGTGTCATTAGGGCCCAACGGTAGATCACCACCATTGAGGAATCCAAGCACGGCTTTAGTAACATCATCTTTCAGCAAGTGCCAATGTCGCTGGAAAAATCCTGCTGTCAAAACCAGCGACACATGGAGCTTTTGATGGGGTCATCTAAAACATGGCGTCTATCCTTCCTTTGACTCAAATGGTTAGATCATTAACTCATTCATCTCCATTGTAACTTTTACGGGCACATGTTCCATCGCATGTATCATACAGTCCTTGGGATGTCTACACATTTTGATAAAATGACTGAATTTTATCTTTATCTCGCCTTCATCAGCACAAACCAAGTCCTCAGCCCTCTGTAGCCCATTGATTTTATTCATTTGCTGCCTCTGCTTAGCTTGTGCTTGAAAGTATCATGTAGTACAATCTCTTGCTCATAGCCGGACCTTTGAGTGCTATCGTAGCCACACCTCCTCTTGACGGAGCATATCATGCAATCTGGCAGGCGTGCTTTTCTCTTCGTCAAAAGGGCCACACCCTATAGATTGCCGCCCCAATTTTTCTAGTATTTTTTTCTGAATTTGTCTAGCTTTTACTTAAGTTCTCGAAATGACCTTGTTAGGCACCCAAACTCACGTATACCCCTTGTCTCAAACTCTCGCGGTAGGCTCCAAGGAACTCCACTATCCCGTGTAGACCTGGAGTGTGGTTCTGCCATTGCCACGAATCCTTGACTAACTTCTCATATTTTGTGTGATTTTTCCAAACATTCTCACACCTAAAATGTTTTTGCATGTTGTACACCTTGAGAGTGCAATTTTCATTGATTTCAGTCACTACAAAATAATGAGCAGACTCAACTGAACTTACATGGCGCACACAAATATGTTCATATTTCTGTCGAAAAGCCTCGTTAGTAAAAGCACAGTCTAACCAAGCTTAGATATTAGCATTATCCGCTTGGCGACCAACCCAAGTATATGCCAACCTAGTCCGTCCTAAGTCTTGGAAGGAAATCTCATATGTGACCTCTCTAAATGCCTTCATTTGCGACTCTGGTCGAACCGACCGACTGAAGTGTTCCTCGCCATAGAGAGTCTCATTAAAATTACCCATGCATAACCATGCTGAATGTGGCAGTGCATACAACTTCCAAAGAAAACGACAGTTGAGATGTCTGTTTTCGGCTCTCGGAGCACCATAAAAACCAATGAATGGCCACGTCGCCAAACTTTGATCCCTCATCCTCACCAATATATCGATATGGCTGGTACTGTAGCTTTTTAGTTCAACCTCAACATCTTTATTAGACCAATAAATACCCATGTCGCCACTAAGGCCTTCACTATCCACGACAAAGCAATCCGCAAAACCAAGTTGGTATCACGGGTCTTCCACACTTTTAGCCCTCATTTTTGTTTCCATGACGAATAGCAGGGCACGAGCTTCTTGCTTCACTGTGCAGCAAAAGCTCGTGAACTGCCTCGGGGTTCCCAATCCCCCGGCAATTCTAGCTCATGCAAATCATTGGGACGGGAAGCGTTGCTCTGCAGTCGCTAACGAGTTTTCAGGTGTCAGGTTCTTCTTCTTTCAGTTCCTCTCCAAGTCATTCTCGTCACCAGTCTCTTTTGGCCATCACATGCATCCTTCAAACCACTCACAAGCTCAGTAGCAGCTCCTGTACCATCGGTTAAAAGAAGTGGTGTATGATCCACGCGCCGGTACACTTGCTTGGGTGCTTCTTTCCTCTTATTATGAGGTATGTTCTTGTCGGAGAAGTAACTTTAACACCCCCTTTACCAGCATTACTAGAATTTCTAGACTCCCTCTTACTGCTTGGATTTGAATATTGTTCCTTGCTCGAACTGTCCCCAGAAGAAGTCTTCTTTGTCTCATATGGCGCCCTCAACTTTGGCCCAAAAGGTAAAATTGTCATTCTCGTTACGAGGGCCAAGGATTGGGCAAAACATGTCAGAATGACCAAGCCAACCACATGAGAAACAAAAGTGTGGCACTTGTTCATATTGTATGTCATACAAGTCTGTCTTTTTTCTCTCTTAACCAAATCAACCAGAATCCATCTTCTTAATGGTTTACTAACATCATGTGAGACTCTTGATCATAGATATCCGCCAACATGATCAAACTGGATCGAAGTAGCATCCTTGTCAATTTGTTGTGCAATAAGTTTTCCCCAAGTATCATCTTTGAGATTATACGGGAGATTCGAAACCCTAGCCCAAAGATGGAGCCAGTCAAATAGGACTACATAACGCCTTATACCGTCCTCACAATTAATTTGGATTGTCTGGATTGGGGCCTTGGGGGACTCACCCCATCGAAGCGCACTGGCAATAGTCTGGATGTGAAAAATATTCCAATGCAAAATCCTACCAGCAAAGAGCCACTTCTTCACCTCTCCTTCCCTATCATTGATTACCTGGGGAATCACCTTCTCGTCCATGATTCATAGTTTTCTCCACGCCTCTTCCAGTCGAGCCCTTGCCGACCGCGGTGAGTCAGGACCCCGACTCCTTCTGCTTGCCTCCGGATGATGTAGCCATCCTCCACCGGAATCAAAGGACGCCCTCGCCGGCAAGATCCGACGTACGCCCGCCAACTCCGTTCGAAACTCTAATTGCTGCCAAGGGGCCACGAAAAACCTATGCATGATGCTTTTTTTCCCTTTCCTTCCCCTCAATGCACTTCGCCTGCTTCGTTGCGAGGACGCGTAGCAGTACCGTGGCGCCCGATAGCATGCATGTTACGCATCGATGCCTTTGGGAGCCGTATTGGAGCATTTTTAAGTCCCGGTAGTTTTTGTGTTACGCGGTAGCAAGTTGGTGTAAATTATCAAATATGGAATTTACTGGTTTATTTTTATGAAATTTAATTTCACCCGTTAGTCAACACGTTTGCCGTGCCGTCGCGTCGTCATTCATCGCCGTCCGCGTTGTCGGTGCTTTCGATCTGCTCCCCTCCCCTCCGCGTCGTGTCCGCGTCGCCAAACCAAACCACGTTCTGCTTCGCCCCCTTCCCACTCCAATTCCATCCCCGTCCCCGTGATCGAGCACACAACTCCAATTCCCCAAGCTTAACCCCATGGCCGGCTACCCCCCACCCCCCGGCTCCGGCTACCCCTACGGCGCCGCTGGCGGCTACGGAGCCCCACCGCCCTCCGGCCAGAAGCCCCCCAAAGAAGGCAAGACCTCTTCCTCCTCCGGCCCCGACCCCTACCACGGTTCTCCGCCCCCGCAGCAGCCTTACGGCGGAGGCGGCGGCGGCTACGGAGCCCCACCGTCCTACGGCCAGAAGCCTCCCAAGGAAGGCAAGACCTCCTTCTCCTCCGGCTCCGACCCCTACCACGGCGCTCCACCCCCGCAGCAGCCTTACGGCGGGGGCGGCGGAGGCGGCTACGGGCAGCAGCCCTACGGCGCCCAGTCGCCTTCGTCCGCCGCGCCGTACGGGGGCCCGCCCGCCGCGCAGCCCTACGCAGGAGGCGGCGCCGGTGGGTACGGGAGCCCGTTCGCGGCGCTGGTGCCGTCCACGTTCCCGCCGGGGACGGACCCCAACGTGGTGGCGTGCTTCCAGGCGGCGGACCGCGACGGCAGCGGGACGATCGACGACAAGGAGCTGCAGTCCGCGCTCTCTGGGTTCAGCAGCCAGAGCTTCAGCCTCCGCACCGTCCACCTCCTCATGTACCTCTTCACCAACACCAACGTCCGCAAGATCGGCGAGTCCTCCCTCCCTCCTCCATATGTCGTACTATCTCTCAAGTCTTATCCACGATCGTGCTAGGATGAATGGGGGATCCTTTGCGTCATTGTCTTTGACTATTGGTTTCCAGGAGGCAATCGTGCGTCTCCCTGGTCCACTGCGCCGCGTCTCGGTATGCACACGACTTGGTGTTGATGTTCCTCTGGTCTTTGTAGCACGCGACGTGAGAGCATTTAGTAGTGAATTGTTCTGGCCAGAGTTCACAAATGAACCCTTTTCATTTCGGGGGAAGGATCCCGAGGAAGGCGCCCAATTTTTTAGTTCAGCTTGACTGGATTTCAGACTGTCAGTCTATGGACTAATATTAGATACAGCTGGAGCACATGCCAAGTAGTCATGTTGGAAAGTATTAGACCCTTGCTTAATACTCCCTCCGTCCCAAAATAAGTGTCTTGAGCTTAGTATAAATTTGTACTAGAGGGAGTACTTCAATAAGGTTACTGCAAGACCCACGAGTTGTTCTGTTGTTATGGACATCTTAGCAACTCACTTGCCACTGGTGATTGTTGTATTTTCTTTTCTCCCCAATGTGAAAGATTGGATGGGAAGTGTGGATTGCTTTATCAGATCTGCATTTCCTAATACAAGCTATGCACATTTTTTTACTTTCAGTTTAACCTGGTCCATTACAGAAACGTGAGTTTAATTGATGCTTATCCAAGCTTCAAAGTTGGAACTGCTTTGAGTTAGTTCTACTTCTACCAAAGCTTTTTTTGGCAGAAGTTTATCCTTGAAAGCCTGAGATACTTTTCCTAACTGTCCTTCGCCAAAACTGAAGGTTGTTTCTGTCGTGATGAAACTATGGTTTGCAGGATAAAACCAACTAGTACTCCCTCCGTCCAAAAAAGCTTGTCCCAAGCTTGTCTCTCAAATGGATGTATCTAGCACTAACTTTGTAAGGTCCTCGAGAATAATCAATAAAATGGCCGCATGCATCTCCCAGATGCAGAGGCTGGGGTCATCCTCCTTTTCTAAAAAAAAGATACATCCATTTGAGGGACAAACTTTTTTGGACAGAGGGAGTATGTAAGTTCTTTGTTGTGTAATCCATCACAGTACAAGCATGAATTGATCTTAATCTGCCACACACTTCTCATTTGTAGCGTGCTATGTAGAATTATCTGCCATTTATATTTTGTCTTTATTTGTTTTAAAGTGTGAAGTATACATATAGGGCCTCTTTAATTCATAGGAAAAGTAGAGGACAATCATAGGAATTGGAAATTTTCATATGGTGGCACTCTTCATCCGTTTGATTCAAAGGAATTAACCATATAAAAACAGAGGAATTTTTCCTTTGGATTGATTTTCATAGGAAAAACAAAGGGTTCTTTACAATCCACTTAAACCTCTTTTTTACATTCCTGTGCACAAAGAGCGAGACAAAGGCCAGAAATAGCATAATATTAACTTCCCATCTTATCTTTTCATATGATTTGACCTTAATTTGACCGTGCCTTTTAGGATTCCTGTTGTTTCCCTATTCTTGTGAATCAAACATCCAATTTTGCAGATTCCTGCGTTTTCATAGTTCTCTGCTTTACACATGCAATCGTATCCTATTCCTGTATTTTTGAAATCCTTCGAATCAAAAAGGCCCATGCTGTTTTCAACATTTGACATTTTCGTTCTCTATACCTTTTTTCTTTTAACCTCCTAACTTTAAATACATTACCTTTGATCCTTTCAGGGCCAAAGGAGTTCACTTCTGTGTTTTACAGTCTTCAGAATTGGAGGGTGAGATGCTACAGCAGTACAGCTTCTAGTTCCCTTGCTTCGTTGTGAGGGAACCAATCAACTATCTTAATACTCCTTGTGCTACATTTCCCACGTTTATTGTGCAGGGCATATTCGAGAGGTTTGACCGTGACCGAAGTGGTAGAATTGATGCACCAGAACTGCGTGATGCTCTTCTGGATCTTGGATATTCCGTTTCTCCAACTGTGCTAGACTTGCTTGTGTCTAAATTTGACAAGACTGGGGGCAAGAACAAAGCGGTTGAATATGACAACTTCATTGAGTAAGATTATTCCTTCAATTAGTTTCAACTTGGCTGATTGCTGTTCCCACAAAACTGCACAAGATTCTGCAGCATCTAGTTTACTGAAACATGGATAGATCAAATTTGTTTCGTGTGTCAATATTCTTTTTTTAATGTCAAGATCAGAATTGGCAGAAAAACGCTGGGTTCCCTTATAAAGCTTAGCAGTAGCACAATTTGAGCTGTACTATAACATTCCTGACTGTTTGTTCTTTATGTATGCAGATGCTGCCTTACAGTGAAGGTAATTCCACCAAATGAACTAAGTTTTTTTTGTGTGTGTGCATTTCACGTTGCTCATTTGGCTGAATTACCTTTATAATTTGCCTGGATTACCTTTGCAGGGTCTGACCGAGAAGTTCAAGGAGAAGGACACGGGGTACTCGGGGTCTGCAACTTTCGGCTACGAGGCGTTCATGCTGACCGTGCTCCCTTTCCTCATCGCATGATGGCGCTGCAGTGCTTCAGGGCTCAGCGTATGTATCGTCCCAGCCGTATCGAAACGGTTGCTGGAGTTGTTTTGCCGCTGGCTCTGTTACCTACCGGCTGTAGAATACTGGCACTTTGTGTTGTTATTAGTACTGCTTTGCTGACCAGACAAGTCTTTTGGAGGATTCGAACAAGTTATGGTACTCCTATACCGGTAGAGCTTATCTGCTCATCGATGCATTTGGAACTCTGATGAAAAAGTGGTGCACTAGTTCGATTGCCAGTGGAAATCATGTGCACTAGCTCGTCCTCAGTTAACTCAACCCCTCACCGTCGCCGGAGGAGCTAGTCCTCAACAACCCCTGGATCGCTGACCAGCCGCCGGGCGAGCTCGATGTTTTCATGTCCTCGTGATCCGGAGAATAATTTGGACGGCTGATCGCCTCGCCACACTGAGCCTGTGGATCCCCTCCCCCTGCCTGTCAGTTGAGGATCAAGGTGCCTCTGGCTGGTTAAGCGCCTCCTTTGGTTTATAGGATAAAAATGTTGTAGGAATGTCATCTCACTTCCTATAGAGAAAAAGATGTCATTTAATGCATAGGATAGGAATTTTTCCATTGAGTCTTAGGCCTCCTTTGGTTTGGAGGAATTTCATAGAAATTTTAGAGAATAGGATTCTTATAGAATTTTTTTTCCTTTAGAGCCCTTTGGTTTATAGGAACAGATTCCTATTTCTACATAGGATTGGTTCCTATCCTCCACATTTCATAGAAAATAAAGCCTTCTTTGGTTTGTAGGAATGTCATAGGATTTCTATAGGATAGGATTTGTATAGGAAAATTTCCTTTGAGGCCCTTTGATTTGTAGGAATGGATTCCTATTCCTATATAGGATAGGAATCAATCCTTCATATTTTGGAGGAAAAAAACATTAGCTAAGACTCAATGGAAAAATTCCTATCCTATGCATCAAATGACATCTCTTTCTCTATAGGAATTGAGATGCATGTCATCTCACTTCCTATGATTTTCCTATTCCTACAACATTTCTATCCTATGAACTAAAGGAGGCCTAAAAATGAGCCTAGACTCAATGAAAAAATTCTTTTTGTGTCAACCAAATGACATCTCGTTTCCTATTCCTACTCATAGGATTTGAAATACATGTCATCTCATTTCCTACAAAATTCCTATTCCTATGATAATTCTATCATATGAACCAAAAGAGGCCTTAGCTAATGATTTTTTTCCTCCAAAATATGAAGGATTGATTCCTATCCTATGTAGGAATAGGAATCCATTCCTACAAACTAAAGGGCCTCAAAGAAAATTTTCCTATGCAAATCATATCCTATAGAAATCCTATGACATTCCTACAAACCAAAGGAGGCCCTAATAGTTTAGGTTAGGCCTCCTTTGGTTTGGAGGAATTTCATAGGAATTATAAAGGATAGGATTCTTATAGGATTTTTTTTCTTTAGAGCCCATTTGATTCATAGGAATGGATTCCTATTCCTACATAGGATTGGTTCCTATCCTCCATATTTCATAGGAAAATAAAAATGAGCCTAAACTTAATGGAAAAATTCCTTTGGTGTCAACCAAATGACATCTCGTTTCCTATTCCTACTCATAGGATTTGAGATACATGTCATCTCATTTCCTACAAAATTCCTATTCCTACGATAATCCTACCCTATGAATCAAAAGAGGCCTTAGTGTTTTTTGGTCCTCGCACGTACGGCCCTCGGGCGAATGACGACGTTTCTTTTTTAAGTTTGTCTTTCGGGTTCTGATCCTTCTCAAGTTCGTCCATCTGCATGTACTCGATGGAGCTTCAGCATGGATCCCGGTTGTCTTGTTAGGGTGGTGAAGTTAGGGTTTTTCATTGTGTGGCGAGATTTGTTGTCAGGTGCTTCTAATTTATTCAACGGCTCAACGGCGACCACTGCGACCCCGGGACGTTGGTCCTTAGGGGCATGTGCATGAAGACTTCCGGTCCGGTTGTCATCACTAAGGTCAAGCCGACTCTAATAGAGAGTGGCGACAAAGTTGCTTTGACGGCTCATTCTGGTGATGATAGTGGTCGTTCGGTGGTTTCGGAATCTCGATATAATTTTAGATGCTTTGTACTCCCTCCGTTCCGAATTACTTGTCGCATGTATAGATGTATTTTAGTTCTAGATGCATCCATTTCCGCGACGAGTAATTTGAAACGGAAGGAGTACTTTTGATGAACTTTGATAATAGATCTAAATCTTTTTTCACAAAATGCCCCGATAAATGCGTTTTTTGCTTTATTTGATCGAGAAGATATTGATCATCGTCTTGTGGGCTTGGTTGGTATCTACCATCCTCTGGAGTCAAGTTCTTACCTGAATTGGACTCGAGACGATCTCTCCCACCATTGGCAGCTTTGGTTTTAGCGCCTTCACTCCCGTTAATCCACTTTCATCACAGACGTCTCCTCCCATCAGTTTTACCTATTGGTTTTATCAAATTTTCTTTCAAAACTCTTCCCACGGTTTTTCCTGCACGTAGTGGTTTTATGCTTTCCCTCGTTATGGCCCTTCAGGGATCGATCTATTTGCCTACACATAAAGGAATCTTATACGACTAAAAACATAATTATATCATAACTTACCATTTCCCAAAAATAATCAGCATTACTAAATCAAACTTTTTCTATCATTTCCTTCTAAAAAAAATCTTGATCTTCACTACACCATCCACCCCATCTCTTTCCTATGCCCCAACCACACGCCGCCGCCTCCTCTCTCCTATGCCCTAACCCCACGCCGCCGCCTCCTCCTCTCTCCTATGCCCTAACCCCACGCCGCCTCCTCCTTTCTCATATGCCCTAACCCCACGCCGCCGCCGCCTCCTCCTCTCTCATATGCCCTAACCTTTGCGTCCTCGACGAGCTCCTCCTTGTGATGTCACAGTCCTGCCCGCAACGCCGCGCCGCCAAGGATCTCACCACCGTCGTAGCCAACTCCATGCACAAACTATTCAATTAAGTGCATATTTTGTGAGATAATCTCTAATTTTGATTTTGTTTTCCCCAGTGGATTTCAGGATAGAAGGGCACACGGTCACAACGAGCAAGGTGATGTTGTACTGTCTATGTTTGTGTAGTTTGTTTCAGAGAAGTCGCATTGGTTTCTCTTGATATTTGTCTATTTGCAGAGAAATTACTCAAAGGCAAACTTCAGCTAAGATTGATCTAGAACTAGAACTATACGTGCGCTTTGCTGCGCCGTCTACTTTCCTGCCTTTTATTTGTTTGCTTGTTAATTCACGTATAGATTCTTTGTTGTTCTATTTGTGTGCCGAGTGTTGTTATTAATTTTATGGACATGTTGTATTCTTTTCAAACCTTGCACATCGAAATAAAATCCTAAAAGAATCCATTGCTTTTTTGGCCTCAAGCAAGCGAGAGATTGAATTTGAATCAGGTTAACAAAGAAAGGATGAAAGATGGAGAGGAAGGAGGAACCGGGAGTTGTGATACATATCTTGTGGACCATGGTGTGTTGAAGAAGGTGACTAGGACCTGAAGACGGGGTCATCCCTGTCAAGCGCCGTTGCTAGCCATGTCGACCTACCTCACCGCTTGCCCTTTCAGGTCCCGCACTTTGCCATCGCTGGATGGTAGTTGCCGTAACAAGAGAAGGGGAAAAAGATGGAGAGATGGGCGGGGCATTTGGCATGATGCTGGACAGGCAGCGCCGGTGCAACCGTGTGGTACTGAGAAGGCGGTGATGGGTCGGGCTGGCGGTGCCTCTGCGGTGGTCTATCACTTTGACAAGCACGGATAGTCCGCCGGACCACTAATTTCCCTTATACAAAATGTACATAAGCGACGGGTAGGAGTAAGCACATCCCGAACTCATAGGTATATGAACTCGCTTTTAAAAAATGCATTTTGAACGTGTTTTACAATGTTAAAAGTTTCAAAACAAAATTTCACGCATACATTTTTGCAACATGTGTGCGCAACACAAAGTTTTGTGAAAAAAATCTTTTTAATTTTTCCTCCATGAAAAAGACAAATTTCAGTGCTCCTAAATATTGTTCCACAATACATTTTTTGTCTTTTGCACCGGCTAAAGAGAAAGTTGCTTATCTACGAAACTTTTTGCGTGCCCATAGAATGTGAAGATGTATGCGTGAATTTATTTTTTTCAGATCTTTTTGGCATTTAAGAATGAGTTTTTCTTAAGTGGGTTCATATGCCCATGAGTTCATCCATATACTTTCCCGGCAGGTAGCCCATTCTTTTCCTATACCCGATGTATATTAGCTGCGAACCAACATGTGGTTCAATGGTTAGGAGGATAGCAATATCCCCGTCCCACCAAGATTCAAGTCCTAGTATTCATATTTTCTAGATTTATTTCACGATTTTCGGTGATGCACGTTCAGTGGAAGGAGATGTTCCCGTCGACTACAAGGTGCCTATAGTGACTTCGTCAATCTCAGGATGATATGCCGGATCAGTCTCTCGGAGGTGCTCACAGAGATAGGGTGTGTTCATAAAGATGAGTGTATGCACGCATATATGAACGCTTGTGTCTATACTGTGTTAAAAAAACAAATATACATTAGTTACATATAAATTTTTTTACCTCAAAAAAATAAGTGACACATAACTCATAAAGTGTTAGACACATGTTATTGGATGGTTGACCCAAGCAACAAACAGTACCACAACTCAGACACTAAGGGACGTGGTCCATTTCACCCTCCTGGCTGGAGCGCTCACAACTCTCCAATTCGAGGGAGCTTAGATGCTCTAGTGATTGGTCCAACAATGCCAACAGTGCATAGTTGTATGTCATTTAAGGCTGTCTAAATTTCATATTTCATATCACCCGGGAGTTGTTGTCTCCAAATATGTTGATCTCATGATGTAATAAATTTTACAAATTGTACTTAGCATCCTTAGAATCAAAAGTTAAATCGTGCATCTGTTCAAAAACTAATTTGAAAGTCATGCCCTCTATTTCTTTAATTCTAAGCCATGGGCACTTCTTTTTTTGCAATTGTTGGAGAAATATTTGGCTATGCTTGATTTTTGTCTTTTTTGCGCCTTTGCTCATCATGGACATTCAACTATGATATCAACTATCGATATCAAGGAGTAATTCTTCACATGAAATTGCTAAATGTTGCCCTTAGCAACACACAGGCATTGCTCTAATTAAATGTAATGCGCACAATTGGTTCAGAGCGGGGGCTAAATTGTCCAGGGCAGTTGTTTTGACCACAAGGTCGCTTTGTGCGTGCAGCTTTTGTTTCTTTGGGTAGTTCGTGTTTTCCTGTAACCTGAAGACTTCTTCGACTACATATTAACTCATGCAGTTCTCCTGCATACCTGCATGGACTAAAAAAGAAAAATCTAAACTGGGCGACATGTAAATGGACTAAACCTCAGATGGATGTGCCATTTGCTGTTATTCTGCGATCAGGTCTGGGTTCTTGACACTGCAGCCTATGGATACTAGTAGATATCAGACACCGATGCTGTTCTTGCCATTTCTAAACTTGATCCACATTACAAGAAATTACGCTAGACAAACCAAAACTACCTCGAGGTGACCTAACACAGTTCCGAATGAATGGTGATGCCGAAAACGGTTTCACAGTTCACCGGGCTAAGCAGGTTTGTATGGAAAACCCGACCAGGGCGACATGTACTTATTACACAATTAGCTGGCGCTAGAACCGAAGCACCACCATACACCCCCTGCGATCAATACCGGCGTTGTCGGTTGCGACTGCTGCTGTTGTTGTCTTCTCCCCTCGGGCGCTTTGTACCCGACCCGGACCTACTTGATCCACCACTGCCTCCACCGCCACCGCTGCCACCATGGCGTCCAATTTGCCGTGCCTGTGGCGGAGGAGATGTGAAATGCTGATGTTGCCGCATCTGGGGCGGAGGGGAAGCGAAATGTTGCTGCGCTCCAGGCTGTTGCCTGCCAAAGAGGAATGGAATATGTTTTCAGCATTGGAAATATATCAAACACAACACTCACATCAGTCACGGTAGCAGATTTAAAACGACATCAATCAGCACCATTGAATCGAAAATGACCAAGTCTCCATTTGCTGTAAAAATGGAAAGAGGCCATAGCTAGGTAAACGGAATTTTCTCTACCCATCCTGTGCCAAGAAAGAGGTATATGCTGTACTGATGTTTATTCTGTGCTATCCCCTGCATATCTTTGTTACTACTTTTAATGTGTACTGGATAGTTAAATGTAAAGAATGCATGCATGTATGTACAAACAGGAGAGCACCTTAATAACAGCAGTCTGATGCAATAGGGAGTCATCTACTCCTAACAGCAGCTACTTATCGGGTTTTCAGGAAAATAGATGGCAGTACTTACACAACATATACAAGACGGCCATCCGGTAGAAGCATTGGAACCATTGCTGCACCTGGAGGAGCTCCTGGAGCATAGAGCAGAGGCTGCAAAAGTTCCAACACATGTAACATTTAGCAAGTTTTATCCCTTCCATGTATGTATGTATGTATGCATTACCAATTTACCACATGAAGCAGGCATCAGGAGATGTGATATACCTGTCCACCATAAGCAGGAGGTGCACCATAAGCAGGAGGGGCACCATAAGCAGGAGGCGCACCATAAGGATCTGGCCGCGGCATACCATATCCAAGTGGAGCATGGAGCAACGGACCTCCTTTGGCAGTAGGCAATGATACTGCATCGTCTTTTTTATCAGCAGGAGGTTTTGCGAGTGAGCAGTCCAGGAGCTGACCTGTTAAAGAAATATTTGTTACCTTAAATGCACCAAACAGAACAAACAAGACATAGTACAGCATTCCAACACAAGAAGAAAGCTCACCGTCAAGCTCATATTTCTCTGTGCTCTTCACAGCCTTCATGGCCATGTGGCAGTCTTTAAAGTGAACAAAACCATACCTATTATCATGACCATCTTTTGAAGGGGGGAGAACAATTTTTATGATTTCACCATGGCGCTCAAACAGCTTTTTCAGCTGCCCTTGAGTAACATTCTTGGGCAGGTTTTTGACATATACAGATTTGACCTAGAACCACGAAATTGGAAGTTCATATAAGATATCAATGACAATTTAACAAGAAAAAAAGGGTATCATTTGTCCATCAGATGTTTCAGGAACCTGTGAAGTAGAGCCTGTAGAGGCAGAATCACCATTCTTGGGATCTGCCCAGCTGACAGTAGGAGCATTTGTATCTAATTTGAAATTTGGAGCAGTCATCTTCTGCCTTGAATACTCAGCGCATGCATTATTATAGTATTCAACGAAACCATAACCCCGATTGCGATCTGTACGTGGATCCTATAAAAACAGAATATCTTTTATAAGGGTAAAAAGCAGATTTGTGGGGGTGCACGGTATAGTTGTGGAACTATTCAAGTTATGATTATCAAAATCTTTACCTTAATCAGATCAACTTTTAATACTCCAGGACCAACTTCTTCCACTGCTTTTTTAAAATCATCAAATGACCAACTGTGAGGTATATTTCCAACAAATAGCTTGTTCTTAGCCTGGGAGGAAGAAACTCTTAGCTTCTTTCCCTGTTATGAGAAGCACATGACAAAGTTAAGTTAGCATAATAATTCAAAATGAAAAGGCTTTCAGGTGCAACTGGAACCGATATGTATGCGCCACACTATATGGAGTCTTAAAATATCAGTATAATCATAATTTAAAATGAATAAAAAATTGCAATCAACAGCAAGGTATCACACTTTAAACTTACTTTTTAACAAAACAATACACTTAGTTTTCAAGTGTACAAGAGCTTGTACTCTGGAGTACAGAAGTTAAGTCTTTTCCATTCTTTTTAACAAGACTGTATTCACACCTGGCTATCAGGGGAGGCACGGAGTACATAAGATAAGCGTGTAATTGTTTAAGCTTGCAATGTACTACACCAATATCCATCTCTACTACTTATAAAAACATCAATTGCAACTTTTTTAAACCCGCCAATATTAGTGTACACAAGAGATCCACCACCCTCTGATCTAATTTACTTAACTAAATCTAGCAGTCTGTATTACTCCGGTGGTCTGCCACCCAATCGAATGGCCAAGATTCAATGTTCTGCCACAGCCCCACGCACGTCCAGCCCAGATCACTTTCCTCACACAATCCTCTCCTAATTAATAGCATACCCAATATCCATGCTAGCGCTATCAAATAATTATATCTTAGCTAATATTGACGTGCAATTAAGATCTTATCAAATACTCCCTCCGTCCCATAATATAGGAGCGTTTTTGACACGTGTCAAAAACGCTCTTATATTATGGGACGGAGGGAGTAGAATATTAGTATGCAATGCAATTAATATATTGCCTAATATTATTGTGCATTGCAGGTGCACGATTACAGATGAACACTAACACTTGAGTGCATAAATAGGGGTATATTAAGATTCATTGACATGAGAACATGAGTCAACTTTAATGATCAACAGAAACAAACCTTGAAAGTTGCCTTGTTCAATTTCTCGATGGCCTTCAAAGCCAGGTCATTAGTTCTGAAAGTAACAAAAGCATATCCCCTACTATCCTTGTTGCTCAGCATTATTCTAACCTGCAGGAAAAAAGAGAATATGAATGCAGAAAAAACACATTGAAATGCTAACCCTAAGAGAGTAGACAGTACTCACTTCCACAACTTCGCCAACTGGCTCACATAGTTTCTTGAGATCGTCAGAAGATGCATCGCTGGAGATGCCCCCAAAATATACTTCAGATCCATGAGGAGGAAGAGCAAGAAGTTCGGCATGCTTCTCTTTATCGCTCCCATCTTTGGCACCATCCTGCTGAGGAAGAGGAACACCTTCCGATTTACTGTCACTGTCATGACTAGCATCAGTTTCATCAAGAACTTCTCTTTCTTCAGGGTCTTCCTCCTCCTCCTCTACCTCCTCTACTTCCTCTGAAATATCCTCGTCCTCCTCCACCTCCTCCTCCACCTCCTCCTCAATTTCTTCATACTCAATTTCTTCCTCTTCTACCTCCTCCTCTTCATTATCATCAAACTCCAAGCATTCCTTGGGTTGAGCTGGTTCAGCATCTTCTGTCCGTCTAGGCATCTTGAAGAGCTCAAAGTTCCAAGGCAACTTTGGAAAGAGCAGAGGAGGCAAAAATATTGGGAGAGCAAATTGAGGACATGTGGATAGGACGAAAAACAACAGGAACAACTAGAACAATTGGTATGCAATGATATCAAATTGGATGTAGCCATAGGTGCCAAACTGGATGGCATGGAACTGCTTAAGGGACAAACGAAGAAATTGCGTATGCTCGGGATGACACAGGGAGGTTCTCAAGAACACGATCCCGAACAAGCACAGAGAAGAAAACAAGAGTATACAAACGATGGTCAAGATGATGCAATTGGAAGTGTAACCAACGACTGGCTGATGGCTTAATTGAAAGATGCCAACAATCCATGAAATGGATGGAAGGAAAAGAAAAAAAGACAAGGGAAAAAAAGCACAATGAGAAGTAGATAACAATGTATGTATATATATATATATATATATATATATATATATATATATATAAATATATAATACTAGCATCTAGGGTAAATCAAACTCAAGTAAATATAGCATGGAGCTAGGTAAGAATCTGACTAGTTACAAGAATAATTTTTTTTGGACGTAATTCTTCTACAGAGATTAATTTAGTTGTGTAAATGATTGGAGAAAAGCATGTGGGGGCACACTAGAGCGGGATATGCTACGATGCCCATAGCAAGTAAAGCGACTGGCCATACATACAGATTGGATAAAGCAATCGCGCAAAAGGACGCATCCTTTTCGCCCAGGCTCAAGCCGGACAAACACAACTACGGCAAGCCCAAGCCTTTTACCAGTTGAATCGACGCAGCAACAAGGGGATTTCACGAGGTGTTCGTATCCACATTCGTCGGCGACTTGGCACCTCTGCCGCAGCAAAGAACCAAAATCGCGACCGAATCGGAGGCCGGAACAAGCTAGCGCGACGGACTTGCGAGAGAAGACGCATGGCAAGAAAGTGGCCGCGAGCAATAGACAGATCTTGGCGAGGGGTTCGGCGAGTTTACCTCTCTCTTGTCAGCGGCTGGAATCTGACAGTTGGGGCTGGAGCCGCCGGCGAAGGGGGAGAGGATCAGCTTAGCCCTAGCTAGAGGAGGAGGAGGAGGAGGAAGAAGAGCAGGGCGAGGTCGCGGCTCATTTAGAGAGCAACTTGCAGTCTAGCCCTCACTCTTTTCTGCCGTCACACTCTCATCCCTGAGATTTCCCCAGCCGTCCGATCCTGCGCTGACCGAGCCAGCACCGTTGATCCGCCTGCCTCCGGAGAGCCACGGGCCTGCCGCCTAGCTACGTGGGCCGACGCTTGGGTCCGGCTCACACACTTGTCATGCCAGTTTCTGCCGGCCCACTTTGAGGCCCATCCCAGGTGGTTTTCTTCCTCCGGCCGCCCTCCCTCCCCCGCGAGCGCCGCCGTCTCTCTCCATCCATCCACTCTCCCAGCCAAATCGAGCCGAGCCAAGCCGCCGCCTGAGCTGAGAGGCAGGAATGGGGTGGAAGGCCGCGGAGAAGCTCATCAGGCACTGGAAGATCCTCCGCGGCGACAACGTGCGCGGCTCCTCCACACCCCGCTCGCTCCTCTTCCCGCTCCCGTTGCGCTCGAGATCTCTCTGAAATCTCTTCTTCCTTTTTCTCTCTGATGAAATTGGCGCCAGGTGATGATCATAAGGGGCAAGGACAAGGGGGAGAGCGGGCTGATCAAGCGGGTCATCCGGTCGCAGAATCGCGTCATCGTCGAGGGCAAGAATCTGGTAATATATATAATCGCCTGCACTCTTCCTTCCTCGGTTTCTCTTATCAGCTATTGCTTCGGATTGGGTGCTACTGTTTGGTGTCATGGGAGTATCGATTTGCGTATCTGTGACTAGCTGTATGCAATGTGATACGTGCTCTGAGTGCTGCACTACAGGTGTTTGTCGAAATTCCCGGTCCACTGAAAGTGAAATGGGCAACTTGGCTGCGTTAATCCGCGTGCTAATTCTTCAGGACCCAGGCTAGTGTTGTAAGTAGCTGCTATGCTGCAGCTGCACAGATGTTATTTGGTGATTACTGCAAAAGTAAACGAGAATCTAACACTTCCCACCACATACCGTGCATCCACCACGACATCATAATACCATAAGTACGGAACGAGCACATATTACTTGCAGGATACTTGCCTGCTTGAATCATCATATATATGGAGGTCGGCTTTTTGGTCAAATCTTGGAGAGCTCAAGCAATGCAAGTGCCACTTAAGGCGTGTTTGAAAGGCTGGAGGTTAGGCCTAATCCATTAAAATGGTAGGGAAAGGGGACCAAAACAACCCTGCCAAGATATATTGCAGCGTTGTGCGTGCCTATCTACGTTTGAGCTGTTAGCATAGATTTTTCCCTTTCTGGGCATGTTTGCGTCTACCAAGTTGTTACTGTGCTATACATACTTATACTACAATGTCCCTCACTCTGTTATATGTTTACTTTTAGTTAATTGTCAAACTCACAATGAGATGCCTTAAAAAACTGATAATAAGACCATGCAATGTTTTGCTGGATTTGCACATGTCATAAGCCCATAACAAACAAATGCGGAATGAATGACTCAGTTAGATAAAAGCAGTTTGATTTGAACATGGTGAGGAAGTGACTGTAGTGAATATTGAACAGGAACTGTGAACTGCACAATGCTTGTCTTTCTACAGTTTTGTATATCTACTGTAAGATGTTGCATGTTTATGGGGAATACTGGGTAACAGGACAATTGCAACCAGCAAACTTTTACTGTTTATGTGTTTCTCTTGTAATGAAAAATCACTTAGTAATTTGTATGCTGACATATTTTCAGGTTAAGAAACATATTAAGCAAGGGGAAGGACAAACAGGTGGGATCTTCTCAATGGAAGCTCCACTTCATGTTTCAAATGTACAAGTAATTGATCCAGTCACCGGGTATGATACTTTTGGCCATCTTTTGATACCGTTATTCTCTAGAGATACAGTTTTTATTTGTCTACATACTAAAAATATATTTGTCAACATTTTGACTGCAGGAAACCATGCAAGACTACATACGAGTATTTGCCAGATGGGACTAAAGTAAGGGTCTCTAGAGGAATGAATGCGTCTGGTGCTGTCATACCTCGGCCAGAAATTTTGAAGGAGAGAAAAAAGCCAAGACCCACATCTCGTATGTTCCATAAACAGATCCTTTTTGCTCATTATTAGTTGCTTTTGAAGTGCATAATTATACTGTTCAGAGAAGAATTAACTGACTTGTTATCCTGCAATTGTTTGTGAACATCTGAATTTTTCATGATGCCTGGATTAGAATTGAGCTAACACTAATCTGACCTCCATCTAAAATTAGGAGAGCAAGCCAATCTCAACTTAATACAACTTATTTTTTCAAGCCAATCTCAACTTAATACAACTTATTTTTTCATAATTTTGTCTCGTGTTGCTGGAATTTTCTTATTCTTGAGCACTATGTTTTATGTTCCGGATCTGCGATAGTCATGCTACTATAGGTGTTTCTGTTAATGGTGTTTGGCTTGTTTGCTGCATTCTACATATTAGAAAGACTTCCACAGGCATGATAAAATTAGTTAAGCAATAAGTAGTAAAAAGCGCAGAATAAATTCTGATGCTTCATGCTGTCCTTGACAACGGTTGGACTGAGGGCAATCTGTGTATGGTATGGATAAGAAAAAGAATAAGTAGGTTTAATGTATAACAAACGAAGCGCCATAGGAAATTTCCTGTACTTATGTGCAGGGGGTATCTACCCACTAGCTGGCATGCGAATGTATTGTGTCGCTATATGAGCATCTGCTCTGCTCTAGGAATACCACGTCTATTTTGTAATTGGACTGATTTTCTTTGACTGATGCAGATGGCCCAAAGGACACACCAATTGAGCATGTGCTGGAGAAGACCTATGATGCCAAAGCTGGAATTGGTATGCCTGATCTATGAGAGAAGACGTGCATTGCTGAGAGTGAAAGAGAAAGAGTCGGGAATATTTGTGATCTATCCATCCTAGTTAAGATAGTAGGAACTCTGCGGTTATTATGTCAGGAGGCACTCAACATTTGTTTACGAATAAAACTAGCCAGCATCTCGTGTGTTTCCAGAAATCTGTCCCTGAAGACCCTGATTGAATGTTGTGCATCTTGTTTGCTGTTTGATTGTATGAATGAGGCCCCAAGAAAGTACGGGCCAGGCTGCTGGTTCACCAAGAACAGTTCTTGGGATTTTACTGTAATTTCTTTGTTTTTCCAGCATGGCTCCTGAAGGTAGCTGAATATGCGAGTGCAAAAAAGGAAAAATTGCGACAAAGTCTATCATTTATGCTGTCTGTTTCAGTCGTTGCATTGTGCTGAAACAAATCCTAGCTACTCATCTCAGGAGTGAGGAGTTCATATTTCATGGCTATACACTGTCAATGATGAAATCATATACTAGGTCCTACTATTAAATTATAGGGGCGATTTGATAATTTGCCACCCCTTACTTCCCTCTTTCATAATTTGCCACCCATTGTCTCAATGACGGGCGGGCCCAGGTCCCACCTGTCATTCTGGGGGGGGGGGGGGGGGGGCGCAAATTATGAAAGGGGAGGTAAGGGGTGGCAAATTATCAAATTTGCCTAAATTATAGCCATAGAAAGGAGTACTCCATAGAAAGTGCATGGAATTAGACCTAAGATAACCGTTTGCATCCGCCAACAAACCAACCTAAGGCCGTGAGCATCAGATTGCAAAGAAGCTCTGTTAATCGTAACACAAACTCTTAACAAGTTAACATGAAAGGAATTCATTTAGTAGCACTGTGAACCCACTCGAAGAAAATTTCGGAATTACTTGTTTCGGAAATGGATGTATCTAAAACTAAAATACGTCTAGATACATCCATTTCTGCGACAAGTAATTCCGAACAGAGGAAGTATTTACAGCCGTGATAAAACAGTCTGTATTCATTTCCACAAGAATTTGGACACACATCCACAATCCGCTAGTATGGGATATCATTGTGATCTGAAAGAGGCTTGGTGAGCCAATCATTACCTTCACCATCGTCGTTGATGTTGCTGAGCACATCAAATACTTCTTGTGCTAGAACTAATATGACCTATGCCTGACGATGAACAGAGGTACAACCTCTGCAAAAACAGGAGAAGAACAAGGATGAACAGAGAGGGCAGTGCCAAAAATGAAAGGAGGCGGGGCAAAATGGGTAATAAAGAAAATAGAGTTGTTCATATATATATGTCGTGCCACCCAACCACCCACTCTCCAGCTTTTATACTAGCAAGCTAGGAGCCACGACAGCTTCAGCCTCAGACTGTTACAGTGAAGAGTATAGCAACTAAAGGAAAAATCCTAGCTACTCATCACAGGACAGGAGGGAAGCTTTCTACTAGTGATCTCGCATGCCGATGATGCCTTCTTCTTCATCGCAGGCAGCTCTTCCAACCGTCTCCATCACCACAAGGTGCTCATGTCCTCCTCCTCATCGCCATCTTCTTCGATGGCCTTGCCTTCTACGTCTTCCGTCTCCTCTGCCGCTATTTCAAGCTCGTCATCCAAAAACCTCGCGAACTCGTCGTCGCCCTCCTCCTCACCGCCATCTTTTTGGACGGCCTTGCCTTCTACGTCTTCTGTCTCCTCTGTCGCCATTTCAAGCTCGCCATCCAAGAACCTCACCAACTCGTCCTCCTCATCGCCATCTTGTTGGATCATCTTGCCGTCTACATCTTGCGCCTTCTCTGGCAACACCTCGTCCGTGTAGTCGTTGCAGGCCTTTTGTTGGATCGTCCTCTTGTGGCCTCCTTGCTGGATCGTGCTCTGGCCCTCTGCCATTAATCCAAGGTCGGCCCCCTTGTCCTTGGTGGCCTGGCGCTGAGGCAGAGGCACCGACAGGAAATTCGGCTGCTGCGGCGGACACCAGGACGGTCGCTTTGCCGGCTCCCACGACAGGATGGATCGTCTAGTAGGTGGCACCGCGAGATGCGGTGGTGCTGCTGACGCCGGCTTCACGGCGGCAAGTGTGGGAGCTGGAGCGAGAGCAGCAGCACGCATCCGCTTGGGGTGCGGCGGCTCGGCAATGGGAGGCGCCGGCCTCTTGGGCGCCTGCTGCTGCGTGGTCATCGGCGCAGGAACCGTGACGCGACGTTGCTGTTGCCCCGACGAAAGAGCAAGGCCGCGTGGCGTCTCTGTTGCCCCGACGATCACCTGCTGCGGTCGTGCTTGTGGACGCGGCGGCGCGGCCATGATGGCGGGTTCTTCAACTCTAAGACGATGATCTCCTGTTGCAGCCTGTTGGCGCGCGACGTATCCCGGCTTCGAACTGGCAGTGGCAGAGGACCAGATGGGGCTCTGCCGGTCAGCAACTTGTGGCGCTGGCTTCCTCATCCCGGCCTGCGCCTGCGTGTGCGTGGTCGCGGGAGTCACACCAACCTCTTCTTGTGGACGCCGCGGCAGCTGCTGCTGCTGCTGCTGCTGCTGCGGGGGTCCTTGAATTCCACGGACGCCGCGGCAGATGCTACGCTGACGAGGCATGAGGTGATCCGCGGCAGCAGATTGTTGAAGCGCGACGGATCCCGGCTTGGCGTTGGGCGAGACGTAGAGCCTGCACAGGACGCGCTCCTCCTTGCCGTCATGGAGGAGCGCGTATTGGTCGAATCCGCGGCAGTGGTACTCGTCCATGAGCCACTCCGACTTGCCGCTCTGCCCCTTGTACGCGTACCGAAGTTTCTCGTGGTATCCGATGATCTCGTCGGCGCTGTTCTTCACCTCCGTCTTGTCACTCGAGACCCAGCTGCCGGCGCCGACGGTGCGCTCCATCCTGAAGCCCGACCCGGCTTTCTGGCGCCTGCAGGTGGTGAAGAAGAACCGGTTGTGGGTGTTGGGAAGGCGCGGCCACACGGCGGCGAGATCCTTTGGCTCGGACTTGTAAACCTCCGCTTCATGGATGATTCCGGCGGCGTCAGGCAGCGGCTGGTCGAGGAGCCATGGCACGAGGTACCGACCAATGGCCTGCTCGCCCGTCGGGTTGAAGCGCATCCCGAACCATAGCGCACGGTAGGGGTCGGTCATTGTTCTCGGCGTCGCCGTGCTCTTGACTTGAGAGGTTTCGCCGGTGGGCTGGGCGATCAGCGATTTGGAGGAAGGTAGGTCAGCGCGGCCGTATGGGAAGGCGGGTGTTGACTAGTTATACTAGTATGGGAGTCCGTGGTGTATATGAAAACGAACTATTAGGACGATTCACGATTCCGATTCCAGTCCGACACAAGTGCTGATTTCACAAAGCACAAGAATGTAACACTTTTTTCTTCATATGGATGTGCTAAAACCAGTGAAAAAAAATAACGCGCGTCACTAATACCACACTATAGGTTTTAGAGAGAAATGTCTTACTAAATAAATCAAGTATTTGACAAAAAAACTATCACATTAGGGGTTACCGTCCCACGAAACTACCACTTAAAAAAATGACTAATAACTATCGAAAATTTCAAATTTTGTGACGAAAAACTACCAAGTCGTGTTGATCGTCGTTTTAGCCAATTTAACAGCTTACCTGACAGGGCTGGCCCACATGGCAGGCCGACGGGTGCCCTAACGGCTAACGGCGCCCACTCGCGGCCGTTAGTGGCCCGGCCGGCCGACCAACCGGCCGAACCACATCTCTCTCCCCCGAGCTCTCTCCTCTATATCCCTAGGCGGCGGTAATGGCGGCTGTGGATCCGAATTCCGGCGGCGATTCGTTCGGTGGCCAACCTCCTGACGTTGTTGGGGGCCGTGTCGACCCGTCGGAGGTCGATACCTGGCTAGACACCTCTAACTTTGCGGCGCAACAACCAGAATCTGAGCCATCCCAAGAGCTGGCGGCGGCTCCACCACCGTCGACGACAAGAAGTGCACCTCGTGGTAGGTACAACATCTCTTCTTCTTTTTCGGTTTTATTGACATTGGTAATTATGATGTATTTTAGGCCAGTTTCCCAGAATGTATGATAACAGAGTAATTGCAAATTGTTAGGAATTTTAACATTATGCATTATTTATAATAATTCATTCCAGTTTTGTCCAGTATTGATGACCCAAAATGGGGAATTTGGTTCCATTTCCAAGCCAGAGATTCTGTGGTTAGAAACGTGTACCAGTCAGACATATCATTTGAGACTCTGGTATCTCTTATTAGGAGTGAGGGTTGCTGCTCTGATGATTATATGTACTATGTTAATGATGATCGTAAAGGAATATGAGGCTTAGAGAAAATATCTTTTGAAGATGATGTGCGGCAGATGTTGCTCCACTCTCTAAATGAAAATATTGTGAACATAAGAGTTGTGAGAGCAAATGAGCTATGTAATGTAGATGAAAATAGAGATTATTATTTTGTTGATCATTGCATTAACACCCAACAAGGTTGCACTAAGTTGGTGGATACAAGCATGGACAGAAAGGAAGAGCTTAAGAAAAGTATTCTTCAGAGAGAAACTGACCTCAATCATTTTGAAGGTGACACTGATGTGTCAGAATTTCTGTGTGATTCAGATGGCAACAATGTGGAACTGCAAGCAGTTTCTTCCTCTGATGATGAAGATAGACCAATGGTACAGAAACTGAAGTCAGTGAGAAATCCTGGTCCAACAATTAGATCACACAATGAGGCTGAGAAAATGGAAAAACCAGATTGGTTGCCTGAAGCTGATGAAAAATGTTTCTCTGGTGATTATGGCATCACTAGAAAACAGGGCTCTTAAAGATTATGGGATCTATATGAAACATGTTCCACTGCTTTGTGACAATGAAAGTGCTATTAAAATTGGTCATAATCCTGTACAACATTCTCGAACTAAGCATATTGAAGTTCGTCATCATTTCATTCGAGATCATGTTGCTAAGGGTGACATAAATCTTAAGCATGTTCACACTGATAAGCAATTAGCGGATATATTCACTAAACCACTTGATGAGAAAGTGTTTTGCAGGTTGAGAGGAGAATTGAACATCATTGATGCTTCGAACTTGGAGTAGGAACTCCATTGGATACATGCAAGACATGAGCTTATGACTAATCCATGATATATCTCTTATGATGACTATCTTATGTCTTGGATATATTTGTACCTTGCATGTTGTCTAACCCATGTAGGTGCTTGGTTGAAACTAATTCCATGAGATTGCGACTCACTCACATCTTGAGAAATCTCTACATCACCAAGTCTCTACACAATGGTGGTTGAAGACAAGGAAGCACAAAACCATTCAAACATATCCTTTGACAAATTCTTTGTTGAGCCTCATGATTGTCACTTTTGGGTACACAAGTGCTCTTCCTTGCAAGAACTAATCCATGTAGGTAGATGAACTCAAACTTCAAGTGGTGCTCCAAACTCTTGATGGGCTACATCAACCATGAGCACCCACACAAGTTTAACTACATGAGAAAGAACCACACCACCACCCAAGGTATGTTATTCCATCTTAGAGAAGGTTTACTCCGAGACATGAGTCAAAGCAACTCAACAAGATGTGAATACATCAAGATGCTTAAACAAAAATGGTAACCCCATTCTGAGCTTAAACGATGAGTATGACCTATGATCAAGTGTTCTCACTTGACTCCTAAGTCAATATACTCTAACATAGGTGACTATGTCACCGCCCAACTCTAGATGAAGTTCTCCTGTGTTCTTTCTTTGTGTTATTGCATTTGTCTCATGCTTGTTTATCTGTTCCCTTCTCCTTTTGTCTAGTTCTTTCAGTTTCTTCTCTTTTCTCTTTGCTTTTGTTCTGCATTTTCTGCATTTAATTCATTGCAAATCTTTGTGAGATCTTATTTGACTAGTGAGCTGAGTTGACAAGTGTTCTCTCTGTCATGAACTCGGTTTCACCGATTTGTAATTTTTGGTCCAACCGAATCCCTTCGGTACCACCAAAACATACCACTCGGTGCCACCGATTTCGCAACAGGAAAAACAGTTTGTCACATAATCTATACTTCTTCTGATCCAGCTTCACTCAATGAATCTTGTCTCAATTTTATTCTTTGCTTTATGCTGAGTCTCAAGGACCAACCCTATTCGACGGATTCCAGAAAAACCTTCTTGGAAATTGATGTCAAAGGGGGGGAGAGAGATCACATCAAAGCCTATCTTCGGGGGAGAGAGAGATCACATCAAAGCACTAAAGGGGGAGAGAAAGTCTCAAGGATCACAGACGTCCCAGATAATCTATTAAGAGGGAGAGACAATACTCAAGGATCCCAGATGCTTGATGTTCAAGAGGAAAGATGTCACATGTCTTTTTAGGGGGAAAGACATATTCATTTGTATCTTTCAGCTCTGATTTTCTGTTCCCTATCTTCTCCCAATATCCCATGAAAGATTCAGGGGGAGCAAGACACCCATGGGAAAGAAATCAGTCAAATTCATTGCATATCTTTACTCTTGGGGACATGTTGAATCCAATGTGGTACCTTGTACTCACTCTCTACACGTCATCCCAGTCTTGGTATTCTTGTGGTTTCTTTTGTTTGCTCTGCCTAGTGGATGTACCTGTGTTATCTAACCTTGTTTGTGCAGGTTCATTCCATCCTAAGCCAACTCAAGACTACAAGGTAAGTGTATGCATCAAAATCATGAGTATGAGGAATTCTTGCCTATGTACATACTGTTTGCAAGAAGGACTCATGAGCATGAAGGTATTTTCCTTAATAATCTTTTGCTCTGATGCATATGGCCAAGATACATGTAACACATTGCCTACTCTGTCATGATTATACTCTCACATGTTTCTATATTTTATATTCACATGATTGCATACATGTAGGGGGAGCCTATGTTTGTTACATGTCCTTCCAAAGCTTTACTTACTATTCTTTGTATCCTTATCTAAAGCTTTGATGTATGTTGCCATCAATTACCAAAAAGGGGGAGATTGAAAGCACAAGTGCTCCCTAGGTGGTTTTGATAATTGATGACAACATATCTCTTGTTGGACTAACATTTTCATCTAGTATGTTTCAGATAAGTTCAACAATGGAGTGGCATGGACTAAAGGGTGTGGGAAGGTCTCCAAGATACTAAGGACAAAGGATTGGCTAAAGCTTGAAGTTCAAGACTCTTCATTTTACATTTTAGTGATCCAAGATCACATTGAGTCCATAGGAAAAGCCAATACTATCAAGGAGGGATGAGGTGTTGCTTAATGAGCCTCTTGCTCAAGTGGTTAATGATATGCTCCAAAATCCTCAGCTACTTTCCCATATCCACAAATGACCTAAACCCTAAGCCAAACTTGGTCATACCGATTCTATCTATCCGGCGACACCGAGTTTCACTTGTCATTTACCACTGCCAAACCCTAGCAATTCGGTCTCACCGATGGGATCTCGGTCTCACCGAGATGGGATTGCAAACTCTCTGTTACCTGTTGCAATATCTTCGGTCCAACCGAGATATGCAATCGGTCCCACCGAGTTTGCTTGGCCAACTCTCTATTTTGCTTATTACCCAAATCGGTCCCACCGAGTTTGAGTAATCGGTCAAACCGAGTTTTGGATTTTCCCTAACCCTAGCACATCGGTCCCACCGAGTTGTTCCAATCGGTCCCACCAAAATTCCTAACGGTCACTAGGTTTACTATTTCGGTCCGACCGAGTTTTCTGATTCGGTCCCACCGAGATTGGTAAATTGTGTGTAATGGTTGGATTTTGTGTGGAGGCTATAAATACCCCTCCACCTCCTCTTCACTCGTGGAGAGAGCTATCAGACTAAGCCTACACTTCCAGCATCCTATTTCTGAGAGAGAACTACCTACTCATGTGTTGAGGCCAAGATATTCCATTCCTATCATATGAATCTTGATCTCTAGCCTTCCCCAAGTTGCTTTCCACTCAAATCTGCTTTCCACCAGATCCAAATCCTATGAGAGAGAGTTGAGTGTTGGGGAGACTATCATTTGAAGCACAAGAGCAAGGAGTTCATCATCAACACACCATTTGTTACTTCTTGGAGAGTGGTGTCTCCTAGATTGGCTAGGTGTCACTTGGGAGCCTCCGACAAGATTGTGGAGTTGAACCAAGGAGTTTGTAAGGGCAAGGAGATCGCCTACTTCGTGAAGATCTACCGCTAGTGAGGCAAGTCCTTCGTGGGCGATGGCCATGGTGGGATAGACAAGGTTGCTTCTTTGTGGACCCTTCGTGGGTGGAGCCCTCCGTGGACTCGCGCAACCGTTACCCTTCGTGGGTTGAAGTCTCCATCAACGTGGATGTAGGATAGCACCACCTATCCGAACCACGGGAAAAACATCCGTGTCTCCGATTGCGTTTGAATTCTCCAAACCCTTCCCTTTACATTCTTGCAAGTTGCATGCTTTACTTTCCGCTGCCTATATACACTTTGCATACTTGCTTGATATGTATTGTGAGTGTTGAAATTATGCTTAAACTCCACTCAAACCGAAAAAGCTTAAAAATTGCAACTTTGGCATGAAGTGTCTAATCACCCCCCCTCTAGACACATCTACTTCAAGGTCCTACAAGTGGTATCAGAGCTTTGGTCTCCATTGCCTTGGTTTAATCACCATTGGAGGAAGATGGATGTGTCTACTTTAGGGAGTCTTAGACATAGAGTGCCTATTCTTGATGGAGAGTATTTTCATGAGTGGAAAAATGAGATGCTTGCAATTTTCAATCAATATCACTTAAACAAGTATATTGCTAGCCCTTGTGCACCTCACATTGATCCCTTGCATCCTACCCAAAAACTTGATTGCTAGTTTGCCTACTCTTAATTGTGCTTATACTATATGGAAATTTCTTGAGGAACGATTTCCCGACCATTCCTTAAAAAAATTGGACAAAATTCTCCATAAATCTATTGCCTTGAGTAAGATGGACTCTAGTGATCCTAACTTTGGTGATTGTCTACTTGAGCTTGCCAATCTCAAGCGAGCTAAGGGAGATGTTGGAATCATTAGTGATATTATATTCGAAGCTATAAGAATTCATAAAAGTGACCATTTTGATGATCATTTATCTAATGAATTACCCTCTCTAGGAAATGATGAGTCACAAGATCATGGTGAACATGGATACTATGATGATGATGATAGTGACTTCAATCTTGATGATGCAATGAGACACTTTGGTATTACGGCAAATCTTCAGGGATATGAATCAGGAGGAAAGGAATGGGTTCTTGATAGTGGATGTACTGATCATATGACCGGAGATGAAGAGATGTTCCGTGAGCTTGCTGAAAATGACAGCCCTCGAAGATATGTCACCTTTGGTGATAATTCAAAGGGTAAAGTAGTTGGCCTTGGTAAGGTGGCCATCTCACATGATAGTTCCATTCAAAATGTCATGCTCATTGAATCTCTCGGCTACAACTTACTTTCAGTATCTAGACTTGCTGATTTCGGTTTAAATGTCCTATTTACTGAGGTAGATTGCCAAGTGTTTCGTCGAGACAATCATAAAATGGTCTTTACCGGTATGCGTAGAGGTGACCTTTACATTGTCGACTTCTCTAAAAAGGCACAACCTAAAACTTGCTTTATTGCTAAATCCTCAAAAGGTTGGTTGTGGCATAGACGACTAGGTCACGTTGGCATGAGAAATCTTGATAAGCTTATTAAAGGAAATCATATCCTTGGAGTTAACGATGTCATATTTGATAAGGATAGACTTTGCAGTGCTTGTCAAGCAGGTAAACAGGTTGGAGGAAGACATCCCTTGAAGAACATCATGACCACAAGGTGGCCACTCGAGCTACTTCATATGGATCTTTTTGGTCCCAACGCCTACAAGAGTCTCGATGGAAATTCTTTTGGTCTAGTTATAGTTGATGATTTTTCAAGATTTACGTGGGTGTTCTTTCTTAATGACAAGTCGCAGGTTCAGAAGATCTTCAAAATTTTCGCTAGGAAGGCCCAAAATCAGTTTGACGTGAAGATCAAGAAGGTTCGGAGTGACAACGGAATGGAGTTCAAGAACGCAAATGTGGACACCTTTCTTGACGAAGAATGGATTTCACACGAGTTCTCGGCTACGTACACACCTCAACAAAATGGAGTTGTTGAGAGGAAGAACCGGACGCTCATCGAAATGGCAAGAACGATGCTTGATGAATACAAGACGCCGAAGCACTTTTGGGCAGAAGCGGTTGAGACAGCTTGTCACGCAACAAATCGCTTGTATCTTCACAAGCTACTCGGCAAGACAGCATACGAGCTCCTCACCGGTAACAAACCCCAAGTTGGATACTTTCGAGTATTCGGCTCAAAGTGCTACATTCTTGATAAGCATCGTCGTTCAAAGTTTGTTCCTAAATCTCATGAAGGTTTCCTACTTGGTTATGGCTCAAACTCTCACACTTACCGTGTCTACAACAATTTCACCCGAAAGGTTGAAGAGACGGTAGATGTGAAGTTTGATGAATCTAATGGCTCGCAAGTAGAGCAATTTTCAATTGATGTAGGAGACAAAGACCCTTCAGAAGCAATCCAAGACTTGTCCATAGGCAAAGTTCGTCCAACGGAGGTGAAGGAGAGTACTTCATCCGTCCAAGTGGAGGCTTCTACTTCACAACAAGGTGAACCAAGAATTGATACGGAAGCATCCACAAGTGGGACACACCAAGATGAAGAAGACAAGGAAATGCATCAAGACAAACATCAACAACCTCCTTCTCCACCATGACAAGAGAATGACAATGTCAACAATGAAGAAGGCTAAGAAGAAGAACAAGATGAAGAAAATGTTCAACGAAGACCCAAGCAAAAGTTCTCATGAGTTCGAGAAAGAATCGCCAAAGATCATCCCGTCGAGCAAATCTTCAATGATATACAAACCGGGAGAATCACTCGCTCAAAAACTCGTTTAGCTAACTTTTGTGAAAACTATTCATTCATCTCTAGCATTGAACCTATGAAGGTTGAAGAAGCATTGGAAGATCCGGATTGGATAAACGCTATGCATGAAGAGCTACACAATTTTGAGAGAAACCAAGACATTGGTTGAGAAGCCCGACAACAACCACAACATCATTGGTACCAAATGGGTGTTTCGCAACAAGCAGGATGAAGATGGACAAGTGGTTCGCAACAAAGCACGTCTCGTCGCCCAAGGATACACACAAGTCGAAGGTATGAACTATGGTGAGACATATGCTCCCGTTGCTAGACTTGAGTCCATTCGCATCTTACTTGCCTATGCCAATCACCATAACATCACCTTGTACAAAATGGACATTAAAAGTGCTTTTCTAAATGGTGAAATAGAGGAGGAAGTTTATGTCAAACAACCTCCCGGCTTTGTCAATCCTAAGAAACCTAATCATGTTTACAAACTTCACAAAGCTCTTTATGGTCTTAAACAAGCTCCTAGAGCATCGTATAAATGCTTGACCAAGTTCCTTATTGCAAGTGGTTTTGAAATTGGTAAAATTGATTCTACTCTTTTTACTAAAAGGGTTAATGGAGAACTATCTGTATGCCAAATTTATGTTGATGATATCATATTTGGTTCAACTAACCCTCTCTTTAGTGAAAAGTTTGGAAAGCTAATGTCAGAGAAGTTTGAGATGTCTATGATGAGTGAACTCAAATTCTTTCTCGGTTTGCAAATCAAGCAAACTAAGGAAGGTACATTTGTCTCTCAAATGAAGTACACCAAGGACCTATTCAAGAAGTTCAATATGCAAGAATGCAAAGGTATGTCTACACCCATGCCTACTAGTGGACATAATGATTTGACCAAAGATGGTGAAATGGTTGATCAAAAGGTTTATCGCTCTATGATTGGTTCATTGTTATACCTATGTGCTTCACGTCCCGATATTATGCTAAATGTGTGCATGTGTGCAAGATATCAAGCTGCCCCTAAAGAATGTCATCTTAAGGCCATGAAAAGGATAGTTAGATACTTAATTCATACACCAAATTTTGGCATTTGGTACCATAAGAGGTCTTCTTTTGATCTTGTTGGCTATTCCGACTCGGATTATGCCGGAGACAAGGTTGATAGAAAGTCAACTTCGGGTACTTGTCAATTTCTTGGTAGATCTCTTGTGTCTTGGTCTTCCAAGAAACAAAACTCCGTATCCTTATCCACCACCGAAGCTGAATACATTGCTGCTGGTTCATGTTGTGCTCAATTACTTTAGATGACCCAAACTCTTAAAGATTATGGGATCTATGTGAAACATGTTCCACTTCTTTGTGACAATGAAAGTGCTATCAAAATTGGTCATAATCATGTACAACATTCTCGAACTAAGCATATTGAAGTTCGTCATCATTTCATTCGAGATCATGTTGCTAAGGGTGACATAAATCTTAAGCATGTTCGCACTAATAAGCAATTAGCGGATATATTCACTAAACCACTTGATGAGAAAGTGTTTTGCAGGTTGAGAGGAGAATTGAACATCATTGATGCTTCGAACTTGGAGTAGGAACTCCATTGGATACATGCAAGACATGAGCTTATGACTAATCCATGATATATCTCTTATGATGACTATCTTATGTCTTGGATATATTTGTACCTTGCATGTTGTCTAACCCATGTAGGTGCTTGGTTGAAACTAATTCCATGAGATTGCGACTCACTCATATCTTGAGAAATCTCTACATCACCAAGTCTCTACACAATGGTGGTTGAAGACAAGGAAGCACAAAACCATTCAAACATATCCTTTGACAAATTCTTTGTTGAGCCTCATGATTGTCACTTTTGGATACACAAGTGCTCTTCCTTGCAAGAACTAATCCATGTAGGTAGATGAACTCAAACTCCAAGTGGTGCTCCAAACTCTTGATGGGCTACATCAACCATGAGCACCCACACAAGTTCAACTACATGAGAAAGAACCACACCACCACCCAAGGTATGTTATTCCATCTTAGAGAAGGTTTACTCCGAGACATGAGTCAAAGCAACTCAACAAGATGTGAATACATCAAGATGCTTAAACAAAAATGGTAACCCCATTCTGAGCTTAAACGATGAGTATGACCTATGATCAAGTGTTCTCACTTGACTCCTAAGTCAATATACTCTAACATAGGTGACTATGTCACCGCCCAACTCTAGATGAAGTTCTCCTGTGTTCTTTCTTTGTGTTATTGCATTTGTCTCATGCTTGTTTATCTGTTCCCTTATCCTTTTGTCTAGTTCTTTCAGTTTCTTCTCTTTTCTCTTTGCTTTTGTTCTGCATTTTTTTGCATTTAATTCATTGCAAATCTTTGTGAGATCTTATTTGACTAGTGAGCTGAGCTGACAAGTGTTCTCTCTATCATGAACTCGGTTTCACCGATTTGTAATTTTTGGTCCAACCGAATCCCTTCGGTACCACCAAAACATACCACTCGGTGCCACCGATTTCGCAACAGGAAAAACAGTTTGTCACATAATCTATACTTCTTCTGATCCAGCTTCACTCAATGAATCTTGTCTCAATTTTATTCTTTGCTTTATGCTGAGTCTCAAGGACCAACCCTATTCGACGGATTCCAGAAAAACCTTCTTGGAAATTGATGTCAAAGGGGGAGAGAGAGATCACATCAAAGCCTGTCTTCGGGGAGAGAGAGAGATCACATCAAAGCACTAAAGGGGGAGAGAAAGTCTCAAGGATCCCAGACGTCCCAGATAATCTATTAAGGGGGAGAGACAATACTCAAGGATCCCAGATGCTTGATGTTCAAAAGGAAAGATGTCACATGTCTTTTTAGGGGGAAAGACATATTCATTTGTATCTTTCAGCTCTGATTTTCTGTTCCCTATCTTCTCCCAATATCCCATGAAAGATTCAGGGGGAGCAAGACACCCATGGGAAAGAAATCAGTCAAATTCATTGCATATCTTTACTCTTGGGGACATGTTGAATCCAATGTGGTACCTTGTACTCACTCTCTACATGTCATCCCAGTCTTGGTATTCTTGTGGTTTCTTTTGTTTGCTCTGGCTAGTGGATGTACCTGTGTTATCTAACCTTGTTTGTGCAGGTTCATTCCATCCTAAGCCAACTTAAGACTACAAGGTAAGTGTATGCATCAAAATCATGAGTATGAGGAATTCTTGCCTATGTACATACTGTTTGCAAGAAGGACTCATGAGCATGAAGGTATTTTCCTTAATAATCTTTTGCTCTGATGCATATGGCCAAGATACATGTAACACATTGCCTACTCTGTCATGATTATTCTCTCACATGCTTCTATATTTTATATTCACATTGTTGCATACATGTAGGGGGAGCCTATGTTTGTTACATGTCCTTCCAAAGCTTTACTTACTATTCTTTGTATCCTTATCTAAAGCTTTGATGTATCTTGCCATCAATTACCAAAAAGGGGGAGATTGAAAGCACAATTGCTCCCTAGGTGGTTTTGATAATTGATGACAAAATATCTCTTGTTGGACTAACGTTTTCATCTAGTATGTTTCAGATAAGTTCAACAATGGAGTGGCATGGACTAAAGGGTGTGGGAAGGTCTTCAAGATACTAAGGACAAAGGATTGGCTAAAGCTTGAAGTTCAAGACTCTTCATTTTACATTTTAGTGATCCAAGATCACATTGAGTCCATAGGAAAAGCCAATACTATCAAGGAGGGATGAGGTGTTGCTTAATGAGCCTCTTGCTCAAGTGCTTAATGATATGCTCCAAAATCCTCAGCTACTTCCCCATATCCACAAATGACCTAAACCCTAAGCCAAACTCGGTCATACCGATTCTATCTATCCGGCGCCACCGAGTTTCACTTGTCATTTGCCACTGCCAAACCCTAGCAATTCGGTCTCACCGATGGGATCTCGGTCTCACCGAGATGGGCTTGCAAACTCTCTGTTACCTGTTGCAATATCTTCGGTCCAACCGAGATATGCAATCGGTCCCACCGAGTTTGCTTGGCCAACTCTTTGTTTCGCTTATTACCCAAATCGGTCCCACCGAGTTTGAGTAATCGGTCAAACCGAGTTTTGGATTTTCCCTAACCCTAGCACATCAGTCCCACCGAGTTGTTCCAATCGGTCCCACCGAAATTCCTAACGGTCACTAGGTTTACTATTTCGGTCCGACCGAGTTTTCTGATTCGGTCCCACCGAGATTGGTAAATTGTGTGTAACGGTTTGATTTTGTGTGGAGGCTATAAATACCCCTCCACCTCCTCTTCACTCATGGAGAGAGCTATCATACTAAGCCTACACTTCCAGCATCCTATTTCTAAGAGAGAACTACCTACTCATGTGTTGAGGCCAAGATATTCCATTCCTATCATATGAATCTTGATCTCTAGCCTTCCCCAAGTTGCTTTCCACTCAAATCTTCTTTCCACCAGATCCAAATCCTATGAGAGAGAGTTGAGTGTTGGGGAGACTATCATTTGAAGCACAAGAGCAAGGAGTTCATCATCAACACACCATTTGTTACTTCTTGGAGAGTGGTGTCTCCTAGATTGGCTAGGTGTCACTTGGGAGCCTCCGACAAGATTGTGGAGTTGAACCAAGGAGTTTGTAAAGGGCAAGGAGATCACGTACTTCGTGAAGATCTACTGCTAGTGAGGCAAGTCCTTCGTGGGCGATGGCCATGGTGGGATAGACAAGGTTTCTTCTTCGTGGACCCTTCGTGGGTGGAGCCCTCCGTGGACTCGCGCAACCGTTACCCTTCGTGGGTTGAAGTCTCCATCAATGTGGATGTAGGATAGCACCACCTATCCGAACCACGGGAAAAACATCCGTGTCTCCGATTGCGTTTGAATTCTCCAAACCCTTCCCTTTACATTCTTGCAAGTTGCATGCTTTACTTTCCGCTGCCTATATACACTTTGCATACTTGCTTGATATGTATTGTGAGTGTTGAAATTATGCTTAAACTCCACTCAAACCAAAAAAGCTTAAAAATTGCAACTTTGGCATGAAGTGTCTAATCACCCCCCTCTAGACACATCTACTTCAAGGTCCTACATAGGTACTTTTAGATCTGTACCTTTCATACCAATATAGGCGGTTTAGCTTTTTGAAACATGATAATCCGGCAGGTACCATTAGTCCCCTCTTAAACCGCCGATTCATTTATCTTTTCACCTCCTCCATTGTCAGACTCCGGTTTAATAATATGCATATACCTCTGCTTCTGCTTATCGCCTTATACTTGTCTGTCATAGATCTTAAACTGACATTCATCTTTTACCAACTTTCCATTTCAATGGCCAAGCAATTTTACGCTTGTAACTGGGTCCCTTCACGGGTTACTGAAGAGCAATTGAATGGATGCGTCAGAACTGGCGCTTTACCAAAACAAAGTGAGATCCACTGGCGTGTTCCCGGCCTAGAAAGTCCTCCTACCCCAAAGGACGGTGAGGTAGTGATATTTGTTGATCACATGATCCGTGGCTTTGAACCGCCCGGATCCAAGTTTTTCCGCGATGTACTTGCGAGCTTTCAGATCCACCCTCAAGATATTGGACCCAACTCCGTGTCCAATATTTGCAACTTTCAAGTGTTTTGTGAAGCCTATCTGCAAGAAGAACCGACTGTCGAGTTGTTCCGGGATTTTTTCCATTTAAACCGTCGTACTGAATTCGTAGACGGGCCCAATACTGAACTTGGTGGCGTCTCATTCAGAAAAGGAAGGATGTTAGCTTCCGTCACGCCAAAATTCACAATCACCCTAAGGATTGGAACCAGACTTGGTTCTATTGCAAGGATACTTCCCCTGAAGATGAGAACCCTCTGCCGGGTTACCGTGCTCATTGGCTTACCAACACACATCCACTTCCGCAATGACTGACTGCCAAGGAACGGGCCTCGTATGCACCACAACTCGCCAAGCTTAGAGCTTTCATGGCCAATGGTTTGACAGGGGTGGACTTTGTTCGTTACTGGATATCTTGGAGTATCTTGCCGTTAAGCCGCCGCCCCGGTTTAATGTGTGAGTACACATGGAACTTAAAAGACTCTCAATGTCATATTGACACTCAGCTAACAGAGGATGAAGTTACCGATTCTATCAAGAAGATGTTGAATGAACCGGAAGCTGTCTGCAGTAGGACCGGGTTAAGCCCCTTTTACACACTAAACAAACCGCCAACTGTAAGAGTTGTCTTGCTTCCGCTTTGTACCTGATATTCTTAACTATGCAACCTTTAATATCCTCTGTTCATCTTTTAAACAGGGTGATGACCCACTCTGGAAAAAGAAACCACAGGAGAAAACGGGTAAGGCCCCTCGACCTAAGACGAAGGTTGTCAAGAGACCTGCCAAGAGAAAGGCAACTGAACCCATCGGCTTAGACCTTGATGACGACCTTGATGATCCGGACGTAGAGGTAGAACTTGACTCTCTTGGTTCATTTTTCATACACCTCATTGACAATGATTATTATCAGGATGACGCTGAGGGCAGCCAAGCTGACGACGCAGAGGTAATTATCCTTTCCTCCGGTTCAGACCCTCTGCCAACACACAAAATCCGTCAAGCAGTCCGGAAAGTAAGATTTTCTCACCCCCTAGATCACTTGGACCCAAACTTTCTTTTGAATAAGCAGCAACACGAAGCTCGCCGCACAACCAGACACAGCGGCCAAGTAGTCACTTCGGCCGGTCTACCGAACACGCCGGTTCGGAAGCGCCGATCTGAGGTCTCAAATACTTCCGATTCTCATCCCAAGGCGGGTTATTTCTGACAGCCTCTTAATCCATCCGATTCAAATTATCAGGGAACGCCTCCTTCATCATCTGGCGAGTCAACTGCCACACAGCTTCCGCCCCTCAAGACCGTCCCTGGGTAAACGCCTTAAACTTTCTCTTTTTGATGCTTTATACTTACATGTTATACTGATTTATATATCTTTCTCTTTTAGAGCCAAGGCCAGACCCAGCAAGAAGGGTCGTGTAAATAAACCATCTGACGACCATGTGATTGTTGAACCGGAGAAAATTCTAGAGCCGGAGGGAGCAAATGCCGACGCCATGCTTGATGATCTGCCACCCCTAGATCATGACTTTACTGAACAAGTAGAAGTTGATGCAATAGTTCAGGCTGATAAACCGGCAAGCCCAGTCCCAAATGAGGATAAGCCGTCAAGCCCAGCTAAGGCTGCTGATGAATCGTCAACTCCGGTAAAGGCTGTTGGTGAGCGGGAAGATGATGTTATAATCACTGGTGTTGGCCACACCACCCCAGGCAATCCTATTGTATTATCAAAGCATAGTGCCAAGGAGGAAATTTCTGCTATGGGCAAAGGCAAATGGAGCATAGACTTGTCAAGCTACGCCCACCTCAATGCCCAAGAACTTCACTCTGGCTTTTTAAACCGCCTGCACACAAATCGTGACTACGAAGCCGGTTTAGTGAATCTGATGAAGGAGAGTTATGAGGTAACTACATAACCTTTTCTCTCTTATGTCCAATTTCAAGTACCAACTCCAGTAGCCCCCAAGGGCCGATTTATGATGCCAATCTAAATCGGGACTTTGCAACATCCAATTCTGCATGCTTATCTTCCAAGGGCCGGTTCATCATTTGATGATGAACCGGTACTTTTAACTTTGTAATCTTGAAACTTATGTCAATGTAGTTCCTAAGGGCTGGCTTATCTTTCCAAGTTGAACCGGGACTTTAATCGATGTTACTTTCAGAAAACGTACATTAGCCCCCAAGTGTCAAGAATAATACTTGTATTGTGCTTGAAACTTGTTAAAAAAATTCTGATAATCAAGCAAATAGGCATTAGCCCCCAAGTGCCAAGTGTATAACTTGTTATGTGCTTGGGACTTCCAAATTTTACTACCGCTTCATAATATGTCTTTCTCTTATAGGCTGAGCTGAGAAAAAAGGAAGCCCAAATCGCTGACTTTCAAGAAAATATCAAAACCCAGCAAGCAGAGACCTCCAAGGCCAAAGAAGAATTGACGAGCGCTTTAACAACCATGGAGAAGCTGAAGGAAACTTTGAAGAAGGAACAGGCAGACAAGGGCATAGAAAAATCCGCTTTACAAAAGAGAGCCGAAGATGCAGAGGCGGCCCTTAAACCAGTGGTCGAAGAGCTGACCGGTTTAAAGCGGCAGATCAATGCCATGACCTCTGCTATTTTTGGTAAGTATCTCTCCTGAAGCTTTTCAATAGTCATTATCTCATCGGTTGCCGGTTTACTGGTGCTTGAAATGACACAGGAACCCACATTACCCACCTGGGCTCTGACATGCGGATGAAGCTGAAAGCTGCCTATACACTGATAGAGCAGTTATATTCCAGAGCTCAACGGGCCATCTGCACTGCTGCGCATAACAAACCGCCTCCAACTTTGAGAAAGGAGACCATTGAGAAACTGTCAATGTTGCCTGCCTGTCTAGATGAGTTAAAGAGATTAGGTGCAAGGGCTGGTGCACTGACTGCACTAATGCGGGCGAAGGCATGGATATCGGATCTTGACTCGTTGGATATTGGCAGAGGCTATCCTAGCATAAAAGAGGACGGCTCCGAGTTTAACAATGATGATCTTCGGAGGCTGACGAAAGAAATGCGCCCTATAGCGAACAAATTGGCCGCAGAAACAGATCTCTCTCACTACCAGCCGGTTTATGATGCTGATCACAAAAGACTTCCTGTGCCAACACATGATGTAGAAGATCTTACATCGCCAATCCGTAAGCATACCTATGCCCCTGATGTTGACCCCTCAAACCTTATAAGTGATGAAGCTGTGTTCCAAGCCTTGACTAGAATCGATTGGGCAACCATTGACTTCCAGCCACTGGGTAGAGAGGAGGAAGATGTATCGGCACAGGACGATCCACAGCCTTCAACTCAGCCTGGTGATGAGTCATGAACCGGAGGTCGGTTTATCCTTCTGTGTACTGCGCCACTATGTCGAAAACAATTATTCTTTCGGGCTGTTAAAGCACCTTGTAATAGGCTAGTTTAAAACACCTGGTCTGGTATGCCATCGTGCATACTTATTTTGCCTGATACTGTGAATCCACCATGCTTTAAGAGATAATCCATAGCGGTGTTTATTTAAATTGTTCCTGGATACAAGAAATTTGAAGGTATCCTGGCGGTTTATCGCTGGACGGGTCATGATGCCCAAACATATGGCCTATGGATTGATATCCCAGGCTATACTTTGAAAGAATAATCAAAGATAAAAAAGACGATACCTGTGATATCGTATCATACTATTGGTTGACCAACTTTTGTATATTGAGGGTGGTAACCCCAACCTGGAGTATTGATAACTCCTTTCATGTTGTGTCGGTCTATGATAAAACCGTACCGGGTTATAATAAACACCGGTGTATCCACATATAATACCGGTGACTTATAGTCAAAACCAAACCGGGTTAATAAGCACCGGATTATGCTTAATTATGTACTAACAACTTTGTAGTTGAAAGCTTATCCGGGTTAATGAACGCCGGTTTATCAAAACCATCATCAAAGGAGAAAAAACTTGGCAAATAAAAGCATATGAAAACTTGTAGTCGAGGCTTTTCACCTGCTGCCAGGCCCCAAATTCGAGGCTTTTCATGGGCTGCCAGGCCGCTGAGTGTGACACCAAAATTTTTTTTGGACAGAATTTGTTTACTAAATTTTTTGCCAGGAAATTAAATTTTTCATTTTCTGGATTTTCTTTGATTTCAGAACCACTCCTTTCTTTGATTTTATGGAGTTTTACCCCAAGTAAAAACTTTCCAAATATATTGTTGGACTTGTATACCCTCTCAAGAAAAAACATTTCTTTTATCAGTGGATTTAATTGCATAATTATTTTCCCTGAACTTTGTTTCTTTTAAAAATGGTTCTCATGAGTTTTAGAGCCCCTTTTGCACTACAACCATTTGATAAATGCATTTAAAATTTTCACCAAAATTTTGGGATGTCATATGATGTTTTTAATTCACTTTGAAGCTAAAATATCTTTTATTCATTGGTGATCTTGAGCTCTACCCCAAATTTTCAAAACTGGTCCAGTATGTAAAATTGCACTACAACCTATTTAAATATTCCTTTAAAATTGCCACCAAAGTTTGAGGATGTTAGTAGTAGCATACTATTCAACTTTATGCAAAAACCCACTGGTGTGAGCAAATCATACTCTTTTGCACTCTGGTCCAGTTGGGTGTTTTCTACTGCAACCACATTTTATCTTGCCCTATTGCCCTTGATCTTTTCTCCTGCTTAGAGAGCACTCTACCAAAACCTTAAGTTCAGGAGATTGGGCCCATTGGAGGAATTTAAGTACATGCAATAATGCCCTTTTCTTTCTGTCCAGATTTGATTCTCTCAAAAACTTGCACTAACAAGTTTCTAGCTTTGACCAACTAACCTTGCCACCATCACCTGCATCTATAGAGACCCTAATTTGGAGATTTTGGCCACCCCAAGAGTTACCTAGATGCCCTTGGCATTCTGGCAAACACCCTGTGTGCATAGCCAGTTTTGGCATGGCTTTTAGTTTGCATTATAAACTCGATCCCCTGACCTAACCACCATGTCCATTAATCTCCTTGCAAACTCTAAGCTAGTCCTGCTAATTGCCAGCCTCTCTCAAGCACTCTAGGCCACCCTGGCATTCTGTCGAGCATGTCGCGTGCATGCTCTGGGCGCGCCCAGAGCGCACGTTTTGCACGCGCGCGCAACTGAGCTGCCGCGTTCGCTACCCCGCGCCCTGGCCTTTGCTCGCCTGCAGAGCCACGCCCCGCCCTCGACCACTCGCCAGAACACTCCAAGCCGCCCTGGCGCCCTACAGCGTCGCCGTCAGGGCCCTCTTGGCGGCACGCTGGCGTCCATAGTACGCCTCTGCCATGGACGGCGCCGGCCGAGCCACAACTTCTCGCCAGCTGCCCTCGTGAACAGGCCGTCCTTATCTCCAAGCCCGTCCGCTAGCACCGACCCTGCTCCGGCCATCGCCACGTCGCCCTGCAGTAACAGAAGTGGTCAGCCGGCGATCTTATCCCTAGCAGCGGCGGAACTGACCTTCCCCGGCTATAAATGGCCCCAGACCTTGCTCGAGCATCCTCAGGCAAGCCGTAGAGTGCACCCCCGCTCAAATTATTCTAAAACCACCGTCTTCTCCGCCTTCGGCAACTTTGGCCATCGCCGTCCCTCAGCTAAATTCGCCGTAGCCGGAGCCCCCTAGTCCTTCCAGCGCCACCATACGACTTCCCTCGACCCGGCGAAGCCGCTCAGCCCCTCAAACGCGATCGGGAACCACCATAGCCCCGACCCCCAAATCCACCCGAAGCCATCCCCGCCGTGGAGCTCGCCGCCGGCGACTCCCACCATCCCTGCCAACCTAGCAACCACCGGGAGGACCGCCCCAGACTGGCGGATCCATCGCCGCCCTCAGAACCTCGTGGGGAGTCGCCGTTCGACGATGGTGATCGCCGGAGCCCCGCCTCGGCTCGGCCAGGGGAGAAAGATGAGCGCGGGCGACTGGTCAAACCTGACCAGTGGGCCCAAGGGACCCACTGTCAGTGACCCTGAGCCGGCCCGCGCTGGTTTAAGTGGACGCGTAAACCCCGAAGTACGTCTCCTCCGTCTCTAAAGCGCATTCTGTCCGAACCGTTTTTCTTTTTTCTGTTTTAATTGAAAACAGGTTTTGACTAAACTTTGACTGGCTACAACTTTTTAAATATAAGTCCAAATGACTTGATTCTTTTTCTGTTGTTCCTCAAATTTGGTCTAGTTTATTTTCATATTTATTTGAAAATTTTCCAAAAAACTTTTTTGTACTGTTTTGAAAATATGTGTTGATTTCAAATTTTCTTAAATAGGATTCTTGAAGAAGGAAGAAACTTTCAAAAGTTTTGGAATGCACCCTGCCTCTCTGCAACTTGAAGGAAATCATCATGAACCCTGGCAGAATATGTTGTGTGACAACGGTTACACACCACCTTGACATGGAGCATTCGTTATTCTTTTGTGATGATATAATCATACGCATGGGTGCATAATGAAGATATCTTGCTGTTGGAAATGGATATGCTTGTGAAAGTAATCACCCTCATATACCTTTCATGCCTACCGGGAGGAAGCCGGGAAAGTCTCTGTCTTGGGTAGACACGAGCTTGTCTTCGGCCTTCGCCGAGACGGTTGTGTCCGGTACGGCATAGTGAGGCATGATGAGTGGTGATCTTGCTTGTAGGTTGAAACATATTTGTTATGCTAACCATGGAGGGAATACTTGAACCTCCTGAGTCGACCATAGATCGAGTCTTGTTCTAGTAACCCCCATACTTCTTTCGTGCTACCACTTTTCCCTGCCATAGGTAGGGTACGGTTCACTAAGTTGCCAACCCCTTTCCTGGCACACACCGTATAGAGAGGCCATGGTGGAAGATACCGGCTGCATCCGGTAGGCATGCCACCTGGTCCGGGGCATGGGTGTTTTCGGTTGTAGCCAAAGGGGTAGCTCCCCTAGTTTGCGCGCGGTATAAATGTTGTGATCCCATGCTAGTCGAGGTTGTAGCCTCCCCACTTAGAGTTTTGCTTATCGGGTGTCAAGGGTGATTCCAGACACCGGTGAGTTAGGCTGGTGTGTGCGGTCAGGCGTGTTTTCAACTAAAAGACCATAGACGGAATTAGTCCCGAAGGACTAAAGAAATCCGTTACTCATGGGTAAAGAGTACACTCTATGCAGAGATTATATCTATTCGAATAGCCGTGTCCATGGTTAAGGATTACAGTCTGGGATGGGTCAAGTGTCGGTCTTCGGAGGAAAAAAATTGCTAAACCAGAACAAGGATCATGTCTTGTGACTCATGATGGTTATGATTACTATTATTATGGACTAACCATTTACATTATTTGAATTATTGAGTGTCCTTGGGACGGTTCTACCTCTTGGATGTTCACTGTGATTACTCTCATATAAGCCCTTTATGTGGTGTCGCAGAGACGCCCGACTGTGGCATGCCTGATATATCTTTTATTTATAAGCCTTTTATGTGGTGTCGCAGAGACGCTCGACTGTGGCATGCTTGTTGTTCATTTACCTTATAAGCCCTTTATGTGGTGTCGCAGAGAAGCCCGACTGTGGCATGCCTGTTATATCTTTTATTTATAAGCCCTTTATGTGGTGTCGCAGAGACGCCCGACTGTGGCAGGCCTGTTATATCTTTTATTTATAAGCCCTTTATGTGGTGTCGCAGAGACGCCCGACTGTGGCAGGCCTGTTATATCTTTTATTTATAAGCCCTTTATGTGGTGTCGCTCAGACGCCCGATTGAGGCATGCTTTATATTATTATCCCTTTGAGGCATCGCTTCAGACACCCGATCGGTGCATTCTATTTCTTCTCCTTTATTACATATTCATGTTGTATATGAATAACCTGCTTGTGTGCATCATGGATGTTTATTTTGTGACTGACGTGAGATCATAAAATATTTCAGAGCATGATTATCATATGTTTTTATTATACCTGTGTTCATAATGTTTGCGAGTACATTCAAAAGTACTCACTGGCTTGTCCCTAGCTATTGTCTTGGCCAGATTTCTTGTGTGGAGAGGAGCGTCACAATGACAACCCCGGAACCTACGCAATGGTGATAGCAACCCCGTGAAGATAGGAGTTATCCAGGTCAGCTGTTCCTGTGGGAAATGGAGTGCCATAGACGCTGATGATCCGCAAACCGCTTCCGCCATCAACCACCAGAAGCCATTTGTTGTACTCATAGGCCAGAATGGTCTTGTACTACATATCGTGTATTTTGCTTGGAGTTTCTTTACCAAGTTGGTGCCTCATCAGCTAACAGTAATCCTGGGGCTGGTGAGCACAAGGGCCATTTTCTGGAAAAATTAATATCCCTAAAATCCGGTCCTGACACTGAGTTAAACCATTTTACAAAGCCTTTGAAGATGGACCTCAATCTTTAACCAATCGTCATTTTAACTTTGACAAGTTCAGGGTCTATGAGATTGACTTGTCAAAAGTTCGGCGGGTCATACCAGGTTTACCTGGACGGAGTGGCTTACTTAAAAAGGCAGGCTAACCCAGGGTTTTAGGTGTATACACCAGGCTTCCAAGCCATGGCTTGATAGCCTATTACAATTGTAGATTATTTGTTCATTGCGAAGCAAAGAATCCCCAAGCAATATTTTGAGCTGTGCTCGGTGGTGCTTATGTTTGAGTTGTTCTTTTACAACACTCTCTTTGGCCCCTAAGTAAATTTCTTTTTGGCTTTGAGCCGATCAAGAGGTGTAGCTATCGTTCAAAAAACGACCAAGCCCCCAAGTGATTCTTATGGTGGCCTTGCGCCGATCAAGAGGTGTAGCAATGGTTCGGGTACGACCAAGCCCCAGGTGATTTTTATATAAGGCTATATAAGCTGAATCAAGGGATAAACCGGACGCCGCTTCATGAACAGAAGCCCCATGTAACCACACATGATATAAGAAAACAACAGATACCCCGCTTTAGCTGAGACTCCAGTTTATTATATTGATCATAACTATGTACATAAGAAGAGCCTGTGGATCAAGTATAGTAAGGTTGAAGATGAGCTATATTCCACGGCCGTTGGGTCTCCTCCGATTTACGCGAATCTTTATGCTCTTGAACATCGATAAGGTAGTATGAGCCGTTGTGCAGATTTTTGCTGACCACAAAAGGTCCTTCCCAAGGTGGGGACAACTTGTGCATATCAGTCTGATCCTGGATGAGCCAAAGCACCAGATCGCCTTCTTGAAAAGTTCCGGTCTTAACCCGATGGCTATGATAACGTTGCAGATCTTGTTGATAAATCGCCGAACGTGCCGCTGCAAGATCACGCTCCTCATCTAACAGGTCTAGTGAGTCCTGACGTCCTTTCTCATTATCAGCTTCAACATAAGCCGCCACATGGGGCGAGTCCTGACAGATGTCACTAGGGACAACCGCCTCTGCTCCGTAAACCATGAAGAAGGGCGTGTAACCCATAGATCTGTTCGGTGTGGTATTGATGCTCCATAACACGGAAGGTAACTCCTCCACCCAACAGCCCGGCGTCCGCTTTAAAGGAACCATAAGCCGGGGCTTGATGCCTCTCAAAATCTCTTGATTGGATCTCTCTGCTTGACCATTAGATTGGGGGTGAGCCACTGATGATACGTCAAGCCGGATGTGCTCACGTTGACAAAATTCTTCCATAGCACCCTTTGACAGATTAGTACCATTATCAGTTATAATGCTGTTTGGAAAACCAAAACGGAAGATCACCTTTTTGATGAATTGAACCGCTGTGGCCGCATCACACTTACTGACTGGCTCTGCCTCTACCTACTTGGTAAACTTATCAACCACCACCAACAGGTGGGTCTTCTTGTCCTTGGACCTCTTGAAGGGTCCAACCATATCCAGCCCCCAAGTTGCAAACAGCCAAGTGATTGGAATCATCCTTAATTCTTGAGCTGGAACATGAGCGCGGCGTGCAAACTTCTGACAACCGTCGCACCTCTTTACCAAATCCTCAGATCAGCATGAGCCGTCAACCAATAGAAGCCGTAACGAAAGGCCTTAGCCACCAAGGATGTTGAACCGGCGTGGTGACCACAATCTCCTTCGTGGATCTCACGCAAAATCTCACAACCTTCTTGAGGAGACACACAATGCTGAAACGCCCCTGTTATGCTGCAATGATGCAGCTCCCCATTGATAATGGTCATTGACTTGGATCGCCGTATTATCTGTTGGGCCAAAGTTTCATCGTCTGGTAACTCACCCGGTTCCTGTATGCCAGGTATGGGACCGTCCAATCCGGAATAACGTGAAGAGCCGCCACCAATTGAGCCTCCGGGTCAGGCACAGCCAAATCCTCCTCCGTAGGTATCTTGACTGACGGATTATGCAGCACATCTAGAAAGGTATTGGGTGGCACCGGTTTACGTTGAGAGCCTAAGCAACTTAATGCATCTGCCACTTCATTATTTCGCCGGTCTATATGGTCAACCTGATAACCCTTGAAATGACCAGCCACTGTGTCCACCTCTCATCTATACGCCGCCATGAGTGGATCCTTGGAATCCCAAGTGCCAGACACCTATTGAGCCACCAGGTCTGAGTCACCAAAGCACTTAACCCGGCTTAAATTCATCTCCTTAGCCATCCGAAGACCATGGAGCAAGGCCTCATACTCAGCTGCATTGTTAGTGCAAGGGAACATTAAACGGAGAACATAACAAAACTTATCACCTCGTGGGGAAGTTAATATGACTCCACCCCCGAGCCTTCCAATTGTCTGGACCCATAAAAATGAATAGTCCAATAAGTGTTATCTGGCTTTTCCTCCGGTACCTGCAACTCTGTCCAATCATTGATGAAGTCCACAAGTGCTTGGGATTTTATTGCTATGCGAGGCGTATATTTTAACCCGTGAGGTCCGAGCTCAAAAGCCCATTTGGCAATCCGGCCGGTTGCTTCTCTATTTTGGATGTATCCCCTAAGGGGGCGGAACTGACCACAGTGATAGGATGACCCTGAAAATAGTGCTTGAGCTTCCGGCTAGCCATAAAAACTCCATACACCAGCTTCTGCCAATGTGGGTACCTCTGCTTAGACTCAATAAGCACCTCACTGATATAATAAACCGGCCGTTGAACCGGATACTCCTTTCCAGCCTCCTTGCGCTCCACGACAATAGCCACACTGACAACCCGGGCATTAGCAGCCACATATAACAACAAGGGCTCTTTATCAATAGGAGCGGCAAGGACCGACGGCTTGGCTAGCTGCCGCTTCAAGTCTTCAAACGCTTCATTGGCAGCCTCACTCCAGACGAAGTCATCCGTCTTCTTCAACATCTGATATAAAGGGATGGCCTTCTCCCCAAGGTGACTTATAAATCGGCTCAAAGCTGCAATCCGGCCTGCTAGTCATTGAACATCATTGATACACTTCAGTTTAGCCAAAGAGGGTATGGCCTTGATTTACTCCAGATTAGCTTCAATGCCCATGTTAGCCACCAGAAAACCCAAGAGCTTTCCTGTTGGTACACCAAAGACACACTTGGCCGGATTAAGCATCATTTTATAAACCCGGAGATTATCAAAAGTCTCCTTCAAATCATCTATCAATGTCTCCTCTTTTATGGACTCCACCACAATATCATCCACATAAGCATGAACATTGCGCCCGATCTGATTGTGAAGACAATTCTGTACACAGTGCTGATAAGTCGCCTGGGCACTCTTGAGCCCAAAAGGCATCGATACATAGCAGAAGGCTCCAAAAGGAGTTATAAAAGCGGTTTTATCCTGGTCCTTAACCACCATTTTGATCTGATGATAACTAGAATAAGCATCCAGAAAACATAAATGGTCACAACCCACCGTAGCATCAATGATTTGATCAATACGAGGGAGAGCAAAGGGATCAGCTGGACAAGCCTTGTTCAGATCTGTGTAGTCCACACACATACACCAATTGCCATTCTTCTTATGCACCAGCACCGGATTAGCTAGCCATTCAGGGTGAAAAACTTCCACAATAAACCCTGCGGCCAAGAGCCGAGCTACCTCCTCACCAATAGCCTTGCGTCTTTCTTCATTGAACCGGCAGAGAAATTGCCTAACTGGTTTAAACTTGGGATCAATATTAAGAGTGTGCTCACCGAGTTCCCTCGGTACACCTGGCATGTCAGAGGGTTTCCATGCAAAGATGTCCCGGTTCTCACGGATGAACTCGATGAGCGCGCTTTCCTATTTCGGATCCAAGTTAGCGTTGATACTAAACTGTTGAGATGAATCGCCCGGAACAAAATCAACCAGTTTAGTCTCATCAGCCAATTTAAATTTTAAGGCCGGATCATGCTCTGTAGTTGGTTTCTTCAACGACGTCATATCTGCCGGATCAACATTGTCCTTGTAGAACTTCAATTCTTTTGTCGCACAAACCGACTCAGCATAAGCCGCATCACCTTCTTCGCATTCCAAAGTGATCTTACGACTTCCGTGTACCGTGATGGTTCCCTTGTGACCCGGCATTTTAAGTTGTAGATAAACATAACAGGGCCTTGCCATAAATTTGGCATAAGCCGGCCGTCCAAATAGGGCATGATATGGGCTCTTGATCTTTACCACTTCAAAGGTCAATGTTTTCTGACCTTGAGTCATGCTCATCTCCAAAAGCCACCTCCAGGGCTATCTTACCAACTGGGTATGCCGATTTACCAGGCACCACGCCATGAAAGACGGTGTTCGACGGTTTAAGATTCTTATCTATTAACCCCATGCGACAGAAGGTTTCATAATAAAGGATGTTGATACTACTTACTCCATCCATGAGGACCTTGGTGAACTTGTATCCTCCAACCTGAGGTGCCACTACTAATGCTACATGACCCGGGTTGTCCACCGGAGGTGGATGATCTTCTCGACTCCACACAATGGGCTGTTCAGACCAGCGCAAGTAACGGGGCACCACCGATTCGATGGAGTTCACTGCCCTTTTATGAAGCTTCTGATCGCGCTTACATAGACTTGTGGTGAAAACATGGTACTGCCCACTATTCAATTGCTTCGGGTTGCTCTGGTAACCCGACTTCTGCTGTTGCTGCTGACCCCCTGATGATTGTAACCACCTTGGTTGCCCTGATTGCCTTGATTGCCATGTCCATTCTGATTACCATGGAAACCTGAACGGGAACTGCCTCCACCGTAACCCGGCCCATGATATCTGGGGCCCGAACCGCCGCCCGGTCCATGATCATACCAAAAAAAATTTGAATTTTTGAATTCCTGCATAATATAACAATCTTTCTAGAGGTGCGTGGCTGGCTTATCCCGTGATCCGTGCTTCAGGCAAGGCTGGTTCAACAGGTGAGACAGGCGCTCCAGATTAGGACCTGGTCCTCCACCACGCGGGGGCAGTTTACCCTTACGACGCTGGCCTTTGTCCTGCGCATTGGTATTAGCCACAAAATCTAAACCGCTATCCACTTTACGCTTACCACTGTGACCCGCCGGGTTATGTTGCTGCCCTTTGGTGATACCGCTTTTCTTTCCCTTCCCTGTCTTGCGTCATCAGACTCAGGGTCCTTGGTACTTATGGCATATTTCACCAGAGCCGCCATAAGTGTTCCCATGTCATTGCAATGGCGTTTGAGCCGTCCCAACTTCAGCTTCAGAGGTGCGAACCGGCAATTGCCTTCCAATGTTAAAACTACTGTGTCAGCGTTGATACGGTCTGATGAATGCAAAATCTTAGAAACCCGGTGCACCCAGCAGGTTGTTGATTCTCCTTCCTCCTGGACCTAGGCAGCTAAATCCATGATTGACATGGGCTGCTTGCACATATCCTTGAAATTCTGGATGAACCGGGACCTTAACTCGGCCCACGACCCAATGGAGTTGGTCGACAGGTTTTTCAACCATGTGCGAGCTGTTCCCTCCAACATCATGGTAAAGTATTTGGCACACACTGCATCGTCCACATCCAGCATCTCCATTGCCATCTCATAGCTTTCCACCCATGACTCGGGGGATAAATCAGCAGTGTAATTCGGCACCTTATGCGGGCCTTTGAAATCCTTGGGTAGCCGTACATTGCACAATGCTGGGACGAGACATGGTACCCCCAAAGAACTGGAGGTAACCCCTGGTTCCACCGACGTTGTTGGACGAACCGGAGTAAGTTGGCGGGCCTCATGCTATGCCGCTAACTCGGCCTCTCGACGTGCCCTAGCGCGATCCACTACATCCTGAGCATTGCCACCGCCACCCGCTGGGTTATGGCCACGGGGCGGATTACGATTCCGCGCACTGCTTGATATGGCCGGTTCATCGATATGCCTGCTGTAGCTCCGGCTCGGGCGGGGAGTAGAATGAATCCTTTCGCGGCTATATGAATAAGCCTGCTGCTGAGTCAAGGCCGTTTGAAGGAGCTCCCTAGCCCGTCGTGTTTCAACTGCTACTGGGGACTCGCCATCAATCGGGAGAGCTGCCAATCGTGAAGCAGCGGCAATGATGTTATCCAACGGGTTAGAGTAATGACCTGGAGGCATTGAGACATGTCATGATGGGACATTGTTCTGATGAGGCTGAGGGGGCGGATCCATCGCACGCGGCTGAACCGGTGCCCCGGCCCCAGGCACCTCCGCCCGGTTTACGACTGGCTGGTTGCTGGTGCCTGCTCCTGGTGTGTTAAAGAGGTTTCTTCCTTCATAAACCGGCGGCAGGTGAGATCGATACCTTCTCCTCATGACGTCATCTGACGCACTCTGGTCCAGCATAAGCCGATAGGCCTGTGCCTCTAACCCAACCCACTCAGCGGCCATCCTGGTGTTCTCCGCTGCCAGATCCACCTTAGCTTGAGCTATCTGATCTTTCACCTTTGCAATCTCCATGTTGTGCTGATCCCGGATTGCCGCATCAACCTCCGCTGCCAGCAACATTGCCAAAGCGTCGAACAAATCGGACAAAACCTGAGCCGGAGGCGGTGTAGAGCCCCCTGCTCCTGCTAGTGTTGCTGCTACTGAACCGGAAATCACTGCTGCGGCGGTAGAAGAGTGCTGCACCGATTGTGTACCGTCCATGAAGATCGCAACTCGGCTCGGCAGTTCAAGGAGGTCCGGAATACTGTCGCCATCGGAACCACAACTAATCCGGCCATCATGCAGCTGGTAAAGTGACTCGGTCTCTCCAGTTGAAGACTCATCATCAGAGTAGACAAAGGTTTCGCCACCAGATACTGATCTATCCTCAGATTCTGCTCCATGGATGACTCCCACGAAGGCACGCTTCACAGCAGGCTGAACGCGGGTGGGTCATGCGCGCTGAGCCGTCTCGATGATGTCGGTGCAGATGTCCGGCTCAGGGCCTGGTTCATCGATCTTGCCAATGAAGACGTGTATTCCGCCAAAGGGGACCCGGTATCCATACTCGATAGAGCCGGCCTTAGGGCCCCAGCCCGCGTCGTCGATGTAGAGCTTGTCGCGATGACTCTTGGTCATCCTGCCCACAGTGCATCCCTTGAGTCCTTTGAAGCTGCCCTTCAAGAACTCGAAACCATCGTGCGATAGCCCCACAGTATATAATAGGTGTGGTACACAACATGGCATACTTTATAGAACCTATGGCTGAGGCATAAGGAATGACTTTCATTCTCTCTCTATCTTCTGCCCTGGTCTGGGCTTTGAGTCTTACTCAACTTCACACCTTGCAACACATGCAAGAACCCTTTCTTTGACTGATCCATTTTGAACTTCTTCAAAATCTTGTCAAGGTATGTGCTTTGTGAAAGTCTTATTAAGCGTCTTGATTTATCTCTATAGATCTTGATGCTCAATATATAAGCAGCTTCACCGAGGTCTTTTATTGAAAAAAATCTTCTTCAAGTATCCTTTTATGCTATCCAGAAATTCTATATCATTCCCGATCAACAATATGTCATCCACATATAATATCAGAAATGCTAAAGAGCTGCCACTCACTTTCTTGTAAATATAGGCTTCTCTGAAAGTCTGTATAAAACCATATGCTTTGATCACCTCATCAAAGCGTATATTCCAACTCCGAGCTGCTTGCACCAGTCCATAAATGGATAGCTGGAGCTTGCACACTTTGTTAGCACCTTTAGGATCGACAAAACCTTCTGGTTGCATCATATACAACTCTTCTTTAAGATATCCATTAAGGAATGCAATTTTGACATCCATTTGCCAGATTTCATAAAATGCGGCAATTGCTAACATGATTCGGACAGACTTAAGCATCGCATGGGTGAGAAAATCTCATCGTAGTCAACACCTTGAACTTGTCGAAAACATTTTTTGCGACAAGTCGAGCTTTGTAGATAGTAACACTATCATCAGCGTCTATCTTCCTCTTGAAGATCCTTTTATTCTCAATGGCTTGCCGATCATCGGGCAAGTCCACCAAAGTCCACACTTCGTTCTCATACATGGATCCTATCTCAGATTTCATGGACTTAAGACATTTATCAGAATATGGGTTCATCATCACCGCGAGCCTCAACACTCATTGGACCACATACATCGATATGTATTATTTCTAATAAGTCAGTGGCTCGCTCCATTGTTCTAGAGAGTAGAGTTTTAGTCATCTTGCCCATGAGGCATGGTTCGCAAGCATCAGATGATTCATAATCAAGTGATTCCAAAAGTCCATCCGCATGGAGTTTCTTCATGCGCATTACACCAATATGACCTAAACGGCAGTGCCACAAATATGTTGCACTATCATTATCAACTTTTCATATTTTGGCATCAATATTATGAATATGTGTATCACTATGATCGAGATTCAATAAACCATTTACATTGGGTGTATGACCATAGAAGGTTTTATTCATGTAAACAGAACAACAATTATTCTATGACTTAAATGAATAACCTGTCGGCGTCCTGGGAACGGGGGTACCCAGACTTGCCTGCCTGCGGCCCAGGGCATGGCTCCACCAATGGCCTGGTACGGCCCATCTTCATCTGCAACCACTCAAGACCCTCGCGGGGGGCCAAGCCTCGCGAGGTGGACAACACCAAGACCTCCTCAGGGGCGGCCTCGCTAGGCTGGCTCCTGAGGAGCGGAGATATCTATGCAAGGGGCACCTCGCGAGGTCCGCGTGACATAAGCCATGACGACCAAGGCTAGGCGGGCGCCAGTGGGCGCAGAGTACCCGTTTCCTCTTTGGTGCTAAAGGGGCAAGCGCAGGCGAGGAGTCCTGAGGCATCAGGCAAAGGTTTCCATATCGGTGCAACGAGACCAAGACCAGCAGGACGGGAGGATGGAGGTCACCACGGAGCCCACGGCGGCGTCACCACCAGATCCTTTGGCAGGCGAAGACCACCTTTTGTCAGGATAGCTTGTACTAGTTGTCTCCCTTCAAACTTGGCCGTGTGGGATCCCTTCCTGCCTAACATTTCGAAAGAGGACCCGGGCCTCTATAAATAGGACTAACCATCCACATAGGAGGGGGATGGGTCATTCGGATCTCCACCACACACACCAGCTCAACGAGCTTAAGAACACCTCACCTCAGGAGGCTGTTCTACCTTGTACTAGTTCATCCTGAGCCTACAAGGCAATCCACCACACCACACCGGAGTAGGGTATTACACCACAACAGTGGCCCGAACTAGTATAAACTCTGGTGTCTCTTGTTCTTTGGGTTCGGCGAGCTAGGCCTTGGGATCGTTGCGAGAGCGAGCTAGAGAGAGAGAGAGAGAGAGAGAGAGAGAGAAAGAGAGAGAGAAAGAGAGAGAGAGAGATCTTCATGCGCACCCTAGTGTTCGAACCTGAAGGGTCTGCCGGAAGCCGCAATCCGAAATTTGGCGTGCCAGGTAGGCGTGCGCTGAAGCCTTTCCTCTGTCGATCCATGCTCCACTGCTCCACCGCATCCATGGCTGGCGCTCGCCGAGCCCGTGCTGAGCGCCAGGCCGCCCTTGCCGCTCGTGTTGCTTAGTCGATGCTCGCTGGTGGACCTCCCCGCTATTCTCCCTCGCCCGCTGCCAACGCCGCCACCGGCCCAACTGCAAACGAGCATCATTCATTGCTGCACCCTTCCGTGCGGCGGGACGGATGTACTGCCACCCCGTCGCTGACTCCGGCCGGCTCGTCGTCCCACGCTTGTCGCGCGCCCACGGACGCGCTGGCCATGCTGCTCATGGCACGCGAGCTCGTGCGTTACCACCTGGTCGATGACTTCTACAACGACTAGCTGGACCGCATCGCCGAGCTCGTCAGCGCCGCCGGGGGCTCTCCTGCGCCGTCTCTCTCGCTGCCTCACCCACCTCCGGCTGCGGGCGACGTAGCTCACAGAGCGCCTCCGCCACCTCCGCATCAAGACGTCGCCCTCGCACCAAGACGCGCGGCCCCGCAACGGGGCCCACCGCGCAGGGCGCCCGCGCGTGAAGAAAGAAGCTGCCAAGAAATTCCGCGACTACAAGAATGAGCTCCTGCGCTCCCAGCACCACTGCGACAAGACCGCATGCCGCCTGCGGTGGCGGGGTGTTGGTACCAAGACCAGGCTCCACCTCCGCGACGGGTCCCGGTGACCACAGCAGGCTACCGTGCCTTCACTCCCAAACTGCGCAGCATCGTCTGGCCCGGCAAGTTCAAGCCAGACCAAGCTCCACGCTACGATGGCACCCCCAACCCTGCTGAGTTCCTGTAGCTCTATGAGCTAAGAATCGAGGCGGCCAACGATGACGAGAAGGTCATGGCGAACTGGTTTCCCATGGCCCTCAAGGACAGCGCACGCTCGTGGCTCCTGAACCTGCCCATGGGATCGATCTCCTCTTGGGGCAAGATGCCCGAGCGTTTCGTCGCCAACTTCCAGGGCACTCGCGACCGCCCACCAGCCGCAGGCGACCTGCAGCTCATCAAGCAGCAGCCAGGGGAAACCCTACAGAAGTACATCCAGCGCTTCAACAATGTCCGCCTTAAGATCCCCAAGGTGACAGACGAGGCCATCATCTCCGCGTTCTCCGATGGCGTCCACGATGTCAAGATGAAGGAGGAGCTTGCCATCCACGAGGAGCTATGCACGGCCCTGGAGATGTTCAACATGGCAACCAAGTGCGCAAGGGTTGAGGAGGGGCGCCTTTCCCTCCTCGAGCTCCCAGCTGCTAATCAGGAGGACAAGAAGGCCAAGATCAAGGACGTGAAGCACAAGGGGGCTGTCGTGCTTGTGGCGGAGCCAGAGATGAAGCGCGGCCGCGACCATCCCAAATCGTCGAAGGCCAACCGCCCATTCTGCGCCTTCCACAATGTTCACAGCCACAACACCAGCGACTATCAAGAGCTCAGGGCCAACCGAGATGGGTGCGTCGGTCGGCGCCCCAAGCGCAACGACCGAGGCTACGACTGAGGAGGAGGAAGAAGTGAGGGACGCTGGGATGACCGCGACCCCAGCCAAGAGTGGCACGACCGGCCTCATGAGAACCGCTGGCAGGACCAGCCTTGCGAGGGCGTCTGGAGAGACCAACCTCGTGAGGACCGCCCCCAGGGCAACGCCGACCTCCCTCTGTTGCCGCCTCCACCAAGAAGGAACGACGACCACCATCAAGACGAGGGGGCTGGGGGCTTCCAGGAGCCACACGCCATCGCCTGTATCTTGGGTGGCGCCCAAGCCCCAGCCTCTCAGCGTGTCTTCAAGCAGTTTGCTCGCGAGGTGAACGTGGTCCTTCCCAGGCTCGAGGCCACGCGCCCGCTTAGGTGGTCCAAGTGCGCCATCACCGTAAGCTTGTTAGACCAGCTCAAGTGCGCGGCAACTGCCGGCGCCCTCCCGATGCTCTGCTCACCCGTCATCAGCAACGTTCAAGTCACCAAGACCCTCATCGACGGCGGCGCAGGGCTCAACATCCTGTCTGTCGAAACATTCGATAGCCTCCAGGTGCCATACAATCAGCTGCAGCCTACCAAGCCCTTCTCAGGAGTGACCGACGGCTCCACCACCCTGATAGGGCAGGCCCACCTCCCTGTCACCTTCTGTCAGATTTCGGGTTCCGGCAAAACCCTTGAGGTTCAAACACTGGGGTGCACACAAAGATCTCTCCTCCTGTCTACCTCGCGCACTCTACGATCTCACGGCCTAGCTCGACGAACCCAAAGAACATGAGACACAAGATTTATACTGGTTCGGGCCACCATTGTGGTGTAATACCCTACTCCAATGTGGTGTGGTGGATTGCCTCTTGGGCTGGGGATGAATAGTTACAAGGGAAGAATAGCCTTGTGAGGAGAGGTGTTCTTGTGCTTAGTGAACTTGAGTGCCTGGGGAGATATGGATCCGATCTAGGTCCGAATCAGATGCCTCCCTATGGTGGTGGATAGTCCTATTTATAGAGGCCCTGGTCCTCTTCCCAAATATTGAGTGGGAAGGGATCCCACAATGGCCAAATTCAAAGGGAGACAACTAGTACAAGCTATCCTGACAAAAGTAGTCTTCGCCTGCCAAAGGCTCTGGTGGTGACGCCATCTTGGGCTCCATGGTGACCTCCGTCCTGCCGTCCTGCTGGTCTTGGTCTTGTTGCACCGATATGGAAACCTTTTCCTAACGCCTTGGGACTCCTCGTCTGCGCTTGCCCCTTTAGCACCAAAGAGGAAACGAGGACACTACGCGCGATGGCACCCGCCTGGCTCCAGTCGTCACGGCTTGCGTCACAGAAACCTCGTGAGGCGCTCCTTGCCTTGATCTCTCCGCCTCTCGCGAGCTAGCCTGGTGAGGCCGCCCCTAAGGAGGTCTTGCATCGTCCGCCTCGCGAGGGTCTTGAATGTTTGCTGGTGAAGATGGGCCGTACAGGGCCGCTGGTGGAGCCACGCTGCGGGCCGCAGGCAGGCAAGTCTAGGGACCCCCGTTCCCAGAACGCCGACAGTAGCCACCGGGCCCAAGGCGTGCTCGAGCTTGGCTTTGAGGCAAAGCCAAAGGGCAAGCGCGGAGCACCGCGGGCCCCATCAGCCTGCAGCCACGGTTGGCGCGTGGCGACCGATTGAACATGGACGTCTCCGCTTCCCCACACTGCCTCGGCAACTACCTGTTGGGGAACGTAGTAATTTCAAAATTTTCCTACGCACACGCAAGATCATGGTGATGCACAACAACGAGAGGGGAGAGTGTTGTCTACGTACCCACGCAGACCGACTGCGGAAGCGTTGACACAACGTAGAGGAGGTAGTCGTACGTCTTCCCGATCCGACCGATCCAAGCACCGTTACTTTGGTACCTCCGAGTTCTTACCACACGTACAGCTCGATGACGATCCCCGGGCTCCGATCCAGCAAAGCGTCGGGGAGGAGTTCCGTCAGCACGACGGCGTGGTGATGATCTTGATGTTCTACCATCGCAGGGCTTCGCCTAAGCACCGCTACAATATGATCGAGGTGGAATATGGTGGCAGGGGGCACCGCACATGGCTAAGGAACGATCTCAATGATCAACTTGTGTGTTCTAGGGTGCCCCCTGCCTCCGTATATAAGGGTGTGCTTGGTAGGGTGTATGGAGGGTGCATGAGGGCAAAAGTTCCCAATCCGACCCACTTTTGCTTGTTTGGTAGGGTGCATGGGCTCACCTGAGCTATGCTCATCTGATGCATAAAAGTGCCCACAACCATGCATCTCATGCATCCTAGACAGGGTGCATGGAGGCAGCTATGCTGGCCCTAACACTCGTCCCCACCGAGCAGACCATGTCCGGATATTTTATTTTTTCAAAAAGAATCAAAATTTCAAAATTTCTTTAAATTTTCAAAAAACTTTAGAATTTCAGAAAAAATGAATTTCAAAATTGTTTATTTTTTTTAAAAAAACATAATTTCAAATTTTCTTTGGATTTTCAATAAATATTTGAAATTCCAATTTTTCTAAAAAAAATCATAAATGTTCAGAATTTCAAAAGGAAATCAAAATTTGTTTGAATTTTGGAAAAAAATGAATTTTAATTTTTTATAAAATATTCAATTTTTGTTTAAATTTTTTTAAAAAACTCGTAATTTCAAATATGTTCAAATTAAAAAAACAGAATTTCAAAATTTATTTTAATTTTCCAAAAAAGTTTAGAATATCAAAATATGTTTAAATTTGTGTTGACATTTTTTCGATTTTGTTCATCATTCAAAAAAATATTCAGAATTCGAAATTGTTCAGCATGTCTAAACACATGCAGGCTGCCAAACAAAATCTCAGCTCAGCATGCCTCAGCGCATACATCACTGCCAAACAACAGCAACTGCATGGACTTAGCATGTCTACACTCAGCATGTATGAGATAAGAACAACTAGGCTAGGTCCATACATGCTACCAAACACACCCTAAAGGAGCCAAGGGGGAGGGGGCGGCCGGCCATGGAGGGCGCGCCAAGGGAGTCCTACTCCCTCTGGGAGTAGGATTACCCCCCCCCCCGCCCAATCCTAGTTGGAATAGGATTCCTTGAGGGGGGAAAGAGAGAGAGGGGGCCGGCCACCTCTCCTAGTCCTAATAGGACTAGGGGAGGGGGAGGCGCGTGACCCACCTTAGGCTGCCCCTTTCTCCTTTCCACTAAAGCCCACTAAGGCCCATATAGCTCCCGGGGGGTTCCGGTAACCTCCCGGTACTCCGGTAAAATCCCGATTTCACCCGGAACACTTCCGATATCCAAACATAGGCTTCCAATATATCAACCTTTATGTCTCGACCATTTCGAGACTCCTCGTCATGTCCGTGATCACATCCGGGACTCCGAACTAACTTCGGTACATCAAAATGCATAAACTTATAATAACTGTCATCGTAACATTAAGCGTGCGGACCCTACGGTTCAAGAATAATGCAGACATGACTGAGACACATCTCCGGTCAATAACCAATAGTGGGACCTGGATGCCCATATTGGCTCCTACATATTCTACGAAGATCTTTATCGGTCAGACCGCATAACAACATACGTTGTTCCCTTTGTCATCGGTATGTTACTTGCCCGAGATTCGATCGTCGGTATCCAATACCTAGTTCAATCTCATTACCGGCAAGTCTCTTTACTCGTTCCGTAATACATCATCTCGCAACTAACTCATTGGCTGCAATGCTTGCAAGGCTTATGTGATGTGCATTACCGAGAGGGCCCAGAGATACCTCTCCGACAATCGGAGTGACAAATCCTAATCTCGAAATACGCCAACCCAACATCTACCTTTGGAGACACCTATAGAGCTCCTTTATAATCACCTAGTTATGTTGTGATGTTTGGTAGCACACAAAGTGTTCCTCCGATAAACGGGAGTTGCATAAACTCATAGTCATAGGAACATGTATAAGTCATGAAGAAAGCAATAGCAACATACTAAACGATCGGGTGCTAAGCTAATGGAATGGGTCATGTCAATCAGATCATTCAACTAATGATGTGACCTCGTTAATCAATTAACAACACTTTGTTCATGGTTAGGAAACATAACCATCTTTGATTAACGAGCTAGTCAAGTAGAGGCATACTAGTGACACTAAGTTTGTCTATGTATTCACACATGTATTATGTTTCCGGTTAATACAATTCTAGCATGAATAATAAACATTTATCATGATATAAGGAAATAAATAATAACTTTATTATTGCCTCTAGGGCATATTTCCTTCACTACCCGACTTGACGGGTCCTTGCTGCATGCAGAAAAAAGATCATTATTACCTTAGATCGTGGAGGCCGGCGGTTGGCCTCCTCTTGGCTATAAATGGGAAGCGGGGGGCGGAGCCCCCGTCACCCGTCTCTTCCTTGCTTGTCCCGCTTCTTCTTCTTCTTCCTTGCTCCACTGCTCGCTGGTGCGATCATGACGCCGATACGGAGGTTCTCGGCCGCGGAGAAGGGCAAGAATCCCCTCAACGAGCCCGAGCTACTCCCGCCGAAGAAGAGGTAGTCCCATCGCCGTGAGGTGGTCGTGAGGCCGGTAGTGTCGCGGCCGTGGTACGAGAGGCCACCTCCTGGGTACCCATTGCCCTTGTACGCTCAAGCCGAGGGTTCCAGAGGGAGGAGCGATAGCGCCGCCGCCCGCGCCAGGGTCGTGGCCGCCGTGCCGCCGAGACGCAAGCCGTCGCCCTAGGGGTGCATGCCACAGACTCCTCGCGCGAGTCCGTGCTGTGGGCGGCGATGCCTTTGAGCACTTGGATTCTTTTCCCGCAGTTCTTCACCGCCAAGATGCCGTCGAGGGCCCTCTCGAGCTTTGGTTGCAGCACACCGACTGCGACACCCCGACGATCGGAGCGGAGGTTGAAGCCGTCGCCTCCGGGAGGATCTTCATGACTCAAGGCTGGGGCAAGGTTGCCCGAGTCTGCCGCGCGGATGGCGCCCTCGCCATCCACTTCAAGTACAACGGCTCCTCCACGCTACTCTTCAATGTCTTCGACGAGGAAGGCCGTCGCTTGGAGTGCTGCCCCGAAGGGGTTCGCCAGGACGGTGCTGCGGATGGCGCCGGGCTTGCTGCTGGCTTCGCCCGCAGCTCTTCCAGCGACAGTGGCGACTCCTGGTGGTCCAGCGACTCTCCCGAGCTCGTCGAGTCTCCAGAGACAAGCAACGACAGCTACGTGCCCCCGAGCTCTCGCCGCGCTCGGAGCAAGGCCGCAGCATCCGGCCACCGCCGTCGCTGATCTGGATGGGGCTGGCACCGGCCTCTCGTGGCCTATTGTTGATGATGGCATCAGTGCTGTTCGGTGCGCATAGATAGAGCTCCTAGGAACTCCTTTGTTTTGTTTCCTGCGAGGAATTTAGAACGGACCCCATGGGGTGTGTGTAAAGGATCTGTAATGTCTTTTGTTGGTATTATCCTTTTCATGAAAATTTGCGAGCGCATGTCCTGCTGAGGCTCGGCCTCCCCTTTCCAATCCTGCGGCAGCTTGGTGCTCTACGCTGACAGGTCCCAGTCCCCAGGCAGGCTGCAACCGTCGCTGGTATGCCAGGTCGCGATGCCGTGGTCAAGGCCAGGAGGTGAGCGGCCCGAGGTCCAGTAAGAGCTCCTGAGGCGCGATGCTCGAGAGGTCCCCTTTAGCATGCAAGCAGCTACCTGAGGATGGGAGACGGAGGCGACGTTGCCATAGTAGGGCAGCGAAAAGGCGAGAATCTTATGCTGTAGCGCTGGGTCGGTCTAGGTACAAGACTTATCTTGGCGTTCCGGAGACGGTTTCTTGTGTCGCACCAGACTTGGGCGTCGGCCGCTGCTGGGTAGGTAGGTTAGGCCCATGCGGGCCTCCCCCTCTTTTCCATGCTCTTCTTGGTGCTCTACGTCCTCAGGTCCCAGCCCTCGAGCGAGCTCAGCCGCCGCTGGTATGCCAGGTCGCAATTCCGTGGTCAAGGCCAAGGGGTGAGGGCTGGAGAGCCAGTAAGAGATCCTGAGTCGTGATGCTCAGGAGCCCCCTTTTAATGCGCAAGAGAATTGCATGGGAGAAGAGAGAGAGTCCGTAGTACCACCTGTTGTTTTCCTCAAGATGTTCCTATAGATTAGCGCGAGGAGGGGCACAAATCGCCATGGTGATTGCTGGTCCATCCCTGGCACGTGGGAGGGGACTCCCCACTGCGGACAGCCCCCGGGGCATGTACAGACCCGCCCTGGCACATGGCTTGCATGGCAGGGCTAGACGAGGTGCATCTGGGCACTCGAGAGCCAGCGCGGGACTGACGAGGCCCTACCTCAAGGCGGGTTGCGCCTGGTCTTGGTTCTTGATGGCTGTGACGTTCCTGCGAATGGTTAGACAACCTGCACCAAGTGGATTTCCTGAGGCTATCGCATGAGAAGGCCAAGCACCAACGACCCCGGGAGGTGACGTGAACGGGGCCGGCCTGCCAGATAGAGCTTAGTTGTTGGATTTATCGATGCTGCAGGGACGGGCCCAAGCACAGACGCCGTCCGTAGCCTTCTTATGCGAAGGATCTTGAAGAAAGACAATCGGCGCGTGGCTCCCTTGGTGGGTGACAATCAGGCAAGTGATATCCATGGATAGGTTGCGCATGAAAGAAACTAGCTTAGGTAAATGCGAGAACGATACATGCCACTGGGTTGGAACCGAGCGGCCTAGGGTTAATGCAGCCCGAGGGGCGCTCCCAGCAGAGTGAACCAAAGATGCAAGCGGATACATGCCGCAGGACAGACCCACGCGACCCAGGGATGATGCAGCCCAGGGGGTGCTCCCAGCTGAATGAACTTGGAAAAATGTCACCTGGTTTGGTTGCCGAAGGAGTGTTGGGGTAGCCGAAGACACGTAGCGAAGAAGTCGCTTCTCACGAGCCGCCGAGACCCTAAGCCTCAGGAGGCTCAGGTGGCCTCTGGAGGACCGTCTCCATCTCCGCCAGGCACGCGTGGTGCCTGGCCTCCTGAGCTGCCAGGATGCTTCGCAGATTGCACTAGAAGGCGGCAGCCATGCTTGGCAGGCCGAACGGCATGCAAATGTAGCTGTGAGGCGGGCCCTCACACCGGCCAGCACGCGAAGGCGAGAAGCGCTCCCGAGATGCGGCCCTGTTGAGCCATGGGATGTCGATGCAGACGCGCAGCTCACCACCCTCGCCTGGGTGGGGAGGAACGCCACGTCGGTGGCGGTCACCGTGTATTGCTCTTGCTTCCTGAAGCTCCCAAGATGCCTTGGTGATGAACTCCTGAGCGCCGGGCGCTCCTCGCCCGGTGTTCTCCTAAGGGAAATGTGCTGCGAGGCACGCCTCCACGTGGTGCCCGAGCGCCTCCCTCGTGATGTTGGCCAGGTCCGAGGACCCCCAGAAGAGAGCCCCCAAGCCCTGCCCGAGGAGGGCGCCGGGCGCGCCTCCCTACGCGAGGGAGGGAGGCGCGCCAGGCGCCGGCGCAGATCCTGAAGTGGCACCGCTGGAGGTGTCGTTCCCCTGAGGCCCAGTGCGGAGTAGCTGCTTCTTCTTCTTGGGGTTGGTCTCAGGAGGATACTACGCACCCGCGCTGTTAGGGTATTGATGTGCCCTGGAAGGCGCGCTCGAGGGAGCACACCCCGTCTCTTTCTTCGCAAGGGACCATGATGATCCCGCCGCTTCCTGGCATCTTGAGGACATTGTAGCCATGGTGGGTGACTGCCATGAATTTGGCCAGTGCTGGGTACCCGAGGATGGCATTGTACGACAGGCGGATGTGGGCGACATCGAAGTCGATGAGTTCGGTGTGGTAGTTTTCGCGCTGACCGAAGGTGATAGGGAGGCGAACTTGCCCTATCAGGGTGGTGGAGCTGTCTGTCACTCCTGAGAAAGGCTTGGTGGGCTGGAGCTGATCGTATGGCACTTGAAGGCTATCGAACGTACCGACGGATAGGACACTGAGTCCTGCACCGCCGTCGATGAGGGTCTTGGTGACTTGGACGTTGCTGATGACGGGTGAACAGAGCATTGGGAGGACGACAATGGTTGCTGCGTGTTTGAGTTGGTCCTCCGAGCTAAAGGTGATGGCGTACTTGGACCACCTGAGCGGGCGCGTAGCCTCAAGCTTGGGGAGGGCTGCATTCACTTCATGGGAGAACTGCTTGAAGATGCGCTGGGAGGCTGGGGCCTGAGCGCCACCCAAGATGCAGGCGATGGCGCGCGGCTCCTGGAAGCCCCTAGCCCCTTTGTCTTGTTGATGGTCGTGGTTCCTTCTTGGTGGCGGCAGTGGAGGGAGACTAGGGTTACCAGGGTTTCCCTGAGGACGATCCTCATGAGGCTGGTCCCTCCAGGTGCCCTCACGAGGCTGATCTTGCCAACGATCCTCGTGAGCCTGGTCGTGCCACTCTTGGCAGGGCCCACGATCGTCCGAACGTCCTGCACCTCGTCCTCCTCCTTGGCCATAGCCCCGGTCGTTGCGCTCGGGGCGTCGACCGAAGCGTCCATCTCGAATGGCCCTGAGCTCTTGACAATCATTCGTGTTGTGCGTGCGCACGTTGTGGAAGGCGCAGAACGTACGGCCGCCCTTGGACGACTTGAGAATATCTCGGCCGCGCTTGGTTTTCGGTTCTGCTGCAAGTACGGCCACTCCTTTGCGCTTCACGTCCTTGACCTTGGCCTTCATCTCCTCTGGATCCACAACGGGGAGCTCGAGGAGGGAGAGACGCCCCTCCTCAGCCCTTGCACACTTGGTTGCTATGTTGAACAGCTCCAAGGTCGTGCATAGCTCCTCATGGATGGCAAGCTCCTCCTTCTTCTTGACGTCGCGGACGCCGTCAGAGAACACTGAGATGATGGCCTCGTCCATCACCTTGGGGATCTTGATACACACGCTATTGAAGCACTGGATGTACTTCTGCAGGGTTTCTCCCGGTTGTTGCTTGATGCAGCGTAGGTCACCCGCGACCAGGGGGCGGTCGCGAGTGCCCTGGAAGTTGGCGATGAAGTGGTTGCACATCTCATCCCATGAGGAAATCGAGCCTGGGGGCAGGTTCAGGAGCCATGAGAGGGCGCCGTCCTTGAGAGCCATGGGAAACCAGTTCGCCATGACCTTTTCGTCGCCGTTGGCTGCTTCGATGCTCAGCTTGTAGAGCTGCAGAAACTCCGCAGGGTCGGGGGTGCCGTCGTAGCGAGGAGGAAGATCCGGCTTGAACTTGCCCGGCCAGACGACGCTACACAGCTCAAGAGTGAAGGCGCGGCAACCCGCCGTGGCCACCGGGGCCCGTCGTGGAGGCGGAGCTTGTCCTTGATGTCCCTGTGCTGCCACGGCAAGTGGCACATGGCCCTGCCGCAGCAAGCGATCCTGACGTGGTGGTGCTGGAAGTGGTGGAGCATCTTCTTGCGGACGGGGACCTCCTGGCAACTTCTTTCTTCGCGTGCAGGCACACGGCACGGCGGATCACGTCGCTGGGTCGCGCATCTTGGAGCGAGGACGCCGTCTTGACGCGGGGGAAGCTGAGGCTCTCCATGAGCTGCGCGCCTCAGCACGAGGGCACCATCTTGGTGCTGAGGGGGTAGAGGCGCTCCATGAGCCACATCGCCCTCAGCCTGGGGCGGGCGAGGCAGCAAGAGGGATGGTGCAGGAGAGCCCCTCGCAGCGCTGACGAGCTCGGCGATGCGGTCCAACCAGTCCTCATAGAGGTCGTCGACCGGGCGGTAGCGTAGGAGCATGTGTGCCATGAGCAGTGCATCCATGGGGGCGCGGCGAGCATGAGACGATGAGACGGCCAAAGTCAGCGACGGGGTGGCGGTGCGACCGTCTCGCCGCACAGACGGGTGCAATGAAGAGGTTTGCTGTTCGTTTGCCATCGGGCCGGTGGCGGCGTTGGCGGCGGGTGACGGAGAACGGCGGGGAGGTCCGCCTGCAGGGGCGGTCTGAGCAACACGGGTGGCGAGAGCGGCCCGTCGCTCAGCGCGGGCCCGGCAAGCGTCAGCCATGAACTTGGCGGAGTGGTGAAGCACGGATCGACGAAGAGGAAAGCTTCGGCGCACCCCTACCTGGCGTGCCAAATGTCAGATTTCGGGTTCCGGCAAAATCCTTGAGGTTCGAATACTAGGGTGCGCACAAAGATCTCTCCCCTCTCTAGCTCGCACACTCTACAATCTCACGGCCTAGCTCGACGAACCCAAAGAACATGAGACACAAGATTTATACTAGTTTGGGCCATCTTTGTGGTGTAATACTGTACTCCAGTGTGGTGTGGTGGATTGCCTCTTGGGCTGAGGATGAACAGTTACAAGGGAAGAACAGCCTCGCAAGGAGAGGTGTTCTTGTGCTTAGTGAACTTGAGTGCGTGGGGAGATATGGATCCTATCTAGGTCCGAATCATATGCCTCCCTATGGTGGTGGCTAGTCCTATTTATAGAGGCCTTGGTCCTCTTCCCAAATATTGAGCGGGAAGGGATTCCACAACGGCCAAATTCGAAGTGAGACAACTAGTACAAGCTATCCTGACAAAAGTAGTCTTCGCCTGCCAAAGGCTCTGGTGGTGAAGCCGTCTTGGGCTCCACGGTGACCTCCGTCCTGCCGTCCTGCTGGTCTTGGTCTTGTTGCACCGATATGGAAACCTTTGCCTGACCCCTCGGGACTCCTCGTTTGCGCTTGCCCCTTTAGCACCAAAGAGGAAACGAGGACACTGCATGCGCTGGAGCCCGCTTGGCTCCAGTCGTCACGACTTGCGTCACAGAAATCTCATGAGGCGCCCCTTGCCTTGATCTCTCCGCCCCTCGCGAGCCAGCCTAGTGAGGCCGCCCCTAAGGAGGTCTTGCGTCATCCACCTCACGAGGCTTGGCCCCTCGCGAGGGTCTTGAATGTTTGCTGGTGAAGATGGGCCGTACAGGGCCGCTGGTGTAGCCACGCTGCGGGCCGCAGGCAGGCAAGTCTATGGACCCCCGTTCCCAGAACGCCGTCACCTTCGGCCAGCGCGACAACTGCCGCACTGAGCTCATCGATTTCGGCGTCACCCACATTCGCCTGCCGTACAATGCCATCCTTGGGTATCCAGCCCTGGCCAAGTTTATGGTGGTGACCCACCACAGCTACAACCTCCTCAAGATGCCAGGGAGTGGCACGTCATCTCGGTCTCCTGCGAGGAAAGACATGCGTTGTGCTCCCTCGAGCGCGCTTACCAAGCTGCAGCGGTCGAAGACCCCGACAACGAAGGCACCCTGTACCCTCCTAAGGCCAATCTCAAGAAGAAAAGGTAGCTACTCCACCAAGGACCTCAGGAGGGTGGTGTCTCCAGCAGCACCACCTCAGGACATGCGCCCGCAGATGGGGCACCTCCTTCCCTCACATAGGAAGTTGCGCCCAGCGCCCTCCCCAGGCTAGGCTCGGGGCTCTCTTCTGGAGGGCCTCAGACGTAGCCAACATCGTGAGGGAGGCGCTCGGGCACCATGTGGAGGCGTGCTTTGCCGCATGTTTCCCTCAAGAGGGCACGAGGCGTGGAGCGCCTAGTGCTCAGGAGTTCATCAACAAGGCGATCTAGGAGCTTCAAGAAGCAAGAGCCATGCGCGGCGACCGCCGCCCACCACTTGGTGTAGCCTCCCATCCTGGCAAGGACGGTGGGTTGCACGTCTTCACTGATGTTCCAGGGCTCAACAGGGCCGTATCTCAGGGATGCTTCTGGCCATCGAGTATTGGACGGTGCGAGGGTCCCCCTCACAACTACGTTCGCATGCCTCTTGGCCTCCCGAACGCGGCTGTCACCTTTGAGCGCCACCTGCGGAGCATTCTGGCGGCTCAGGAGGCCAGGCATCACGCTGTCCTGGCGGAGATCGCGACAGTTCTTCAGAAGCCACCTGGGCCTACGGAGCCTCCCGAGGCTCAGGACCCTGGCAGCTCATGAGGAGCAACTTCTCCGGTGCGCATCTTCATCTACCCCAACACCTCTCCAGCAATGGTATCAGGTGACTCTTTCCAGTTCATTCAGTTGCGGGCCCCCTTCCAGCAACATTATCCCCAGGTCGCACGGGTTTGTCCCTGTGACGTGTATCCTTCTGCATCTTTAGCTTACTCTGTTGGGAGCTCCTCTCTGTCGGATTTCGGGTTCCGGCAGACCCTTAAGGTTCGAACACTGGAGTGCGCACGGAAATCACGTCCTCTACCTCCCCGTCTCACAAAGATCTAAACTACTAAAGGAACTGCATGAAAGACACAAGATTTATACTGGTTCGGGCCACCGTTGTGGTGTAATACCCTACTCCAGTGTGTGGTGGATGGATTGCCTCCTGGGGCTAATGGTGATGAGCAATACAAGGAAGAACAGCCTCGCGAGGTTCTGTTCTTGGCTGGGGCGACGAACCACTGGGAGGAGTTCAGTCACCTCTTTCTCTCTCTCTGTCTCTCTCTCTCTGCTTGCTAGTCGGATCCACACACCGAACCGCCCTCAAAAGCCCGAACCTAACGAATGAACCCCCCACTTCTACGTGGGCGGCTGGCCCTATTTATAGAGGCCCTGGTCCTCTTCCCAAATATTGAGCGGGAAGGGAGCCAACAATGGCGGGCTAATTTGAAGGGCGACAACAAGTACTCTTATCCTGACTAAAGTTGGTCTTCGCCTGCGAAAGACCCTGCGGTGACGCCGCGCTGGGCTCCATGGTGACCTCCGTCTCGTAGTCCGCTTGGTCCTGGTCTCGTTGCACCGAAATGGCAACCTTTGCCTGATGCCTCGGTACTCCGCGGCTGCGCTTGCCCCCTTTGCACCAAAGAGGAAAGAAGGACGCTGCGCGCGCTGGCACCCGCCTGGCACCCTCGATCGTCATGGCTTGCGTCATGGGCACCTCGCGAGGTACCCGTCTTGATATCTCCGTCTCCTCGCGACCCAGCCTGAGGAGGCTGCGCCCGAGGATGCGCCATGTCGTCTGCCTCGCGAGGCTTGGCCCCTCGCGAGGGTCTTGAGTCTTGTGCTGATGAAGATGGGCCATGCTGGGCCTCCTTTGAGCCTCGCCGCAGGCCGCAGGCAGGCAAGTCTGGGGACCCCCGTTCCCAGAACACCGACAGTAGCCCCCGGGCCCAAGGCGCGCATGGGCTTGGCCGTGCCGAGAGGCGAAAGGGCAAGGGCGAAGCACCGCGGGCCCTAACAGCCTGTGGCCTTGGGCGCCGCGTGGCGGTTGATTGGACGTGGGTGAATCCACTTCCCCATGATGCCTCGGTGATCGCGTGAGTTGGGCAAGTCCCTGCATGCAAATCTTGTCATGATTACCTGTGATCGTGGAGGCCGGTGGTTGGCCTTCGCTGGCTATAAGTATGGTGCGGCGCGTGCCCTTCCAATCCATCTCTCTTGGATTCTCCTTCTTCCCGATCCTTGCTCCGTCTTGCTGGGATGGCTCCGATCCGCCGGTTCTCTGCAGCGGAGAAGGGAAAGGCTCCTCGAGAGGGGCCAGACCCGCTCCCGCCGAAGAAACGGCTCGCCCTTTGCAACCGGGGCGGGGAAGACCGTCAGGTGGAGCCAAGGCCCCGGTGCGAGCGGGCTCCGCCGGGGTTCCCGCTTCCTTTGTACGCACCCGCCGAGGGCCCCGAGGGTGTCGATGCTGATCTCCGCGGCCGGCGCCGTCGTAGGCGCCGTTGGGTCACGAAGCCGTGGGTTGTTCCTCCTGGAGTCCACGCCGAGGGCTCCTCCCTAGAGTTCGTGCTCCACGTCGTCGTTCCTCTCTAGTCCTGGATCCGTCTGCCTCCCTTCTACGCCTCCATCGTCCCTCCAGGAGGGCCTCTGGAGCTCTGGTTGTAGCACGCCGGCTGCAGCGCCCTCGCGACCGAGGCTAAGGTCGTGGTCGCCGCCCCGGGCGAGGTCTACTTGTCCCGCGGCTGGAGAGAAGTCGCCCGAGTTTGCAAGGAGAGGGGCGTCTTCGTGGTCCACCTAGAGTATGATGGCGCTGCGGTGATGTTCTTCAAAGTCTTCGACGCGATCGGGTGCCGGCTGGAGTGCTGCCCCGGAAGAGGTGGCCAGGACCTTGCCCTGGTGAGGGCTAGGCCCGTCGACCGCTCCCTTGACGGAGGCACTGGGGGGTCCAGCGACTCCAGCGAAATCTTCACGACTCCGGAGACGAGCGATAGCTACGAGCCCCCGAGCCGGCGCCGCTCCCGGAGCAGGGCGGGCTCGTCAGGCCGTCGCCGACCCTGATCTGGATGGGGTTGGCGCCGGCGCTTGACGGCCCATTGTTGATGATGGCATCTTTTGCAGGAGCCCGTGTAGTTAGCACTCCTTAGGATCCGTTCCCTGCGAGGAATCAAAATGCGCCCCACGGGGGCTTGTAAGGTTTCTGTAGTCCCGTTTGTTAATACATGACCTTCGCTATAGGTTTGTGTGAGTTGTTGATTTCGTCATAGCTTAGTTCTCCCTTTCGAACCTCGCGAGGGCTTGGTGCTCTACGCCGACAGGTCCCAGTCCCAAGGCGGCGTCAGCCATCGCTGGTATGCCAGGTCGCGATGCCGTGGTCAAGGCCAGGAGGTGAGCGACCCGGGGTCCGATAAGAGCCCCTGAGTCGCGATGCTCAGGAGGTCCCCTTTGGCGCCCAAGCAGCCGTTGCTTGGTGAGAAAGGGAAGCAACGTTGCTAGTACGGAATTGCTTTAGGTGCGGGGGCTGTGCCACAGTAGCCAGTGCTTTGGATGGTGACTTATCTTGAGGATCAGGGATCGCCCCCAGCGCATCGTCGGGTCCGTGGGGTAGTTGGGACGGAGTTGCTCGGCAAGGTCCTCGCGAGCCCCTTCCCCCTCGCCTCTGCTCCCCTTTCTGCTCTACGTCCTCGGGTCCCGGCCCTCGAGCTTGTCTCAGCCGTCGCTGGTATGCCAGGTCGCGATGCCGTGGACAAGGCCAGAGGGTGAGGGCTGGAGAGCCAGTAAGAGCCCTGAGTCGCGATGCTCAGGCACCCCCCTTTTAACATGCAAGTGGTTCACGCGGGCGTGGGTGAAGGGAACCTCGTGAGGGCCTTGGCTAGCGCAGTCCCCTCCAAGGATCCTGCAGGTTCATCACAGAAAGAAGATGGGGTTGCCATGGCAGTCATTAGTCGATCGTTAGTCGCTCAAGAGCTCGCTGGTTGGAGTAGGTGAGGTGTATCTGGGCACCCGTGAGCCAGCGCGGGGCTCACGAGGCCCTACCTCTAGGCGGGTTGCGCCTGGCACTGGGCCGTATCTTGAGATGTGTCCCTGCAAAATTTGGTTAGATGCCGGTACTCTACGTCCTCGGGTCCCGGCCCTCGAGCTTGTCTCAGCCGTCGCTGGTATGCCAGGTCGCGATGCCGTGGACAAGGCCAGAGGGTGAGGGCTGGAGAGTCAGTAAGAGCCCTGAGTCGCGATGCTCAGGCACCCCCCCTTTAACGTGCAAGTGGCCGGCATGGAGGAGAAAGGATGCCGCGGACAGGCACCATGCAGTTAAGCGTGATAGGCGATGCATAGTTGGAAATAAACGCAAGGGAGAGACACGCCGCTGGGTCTGGCCCGAGCGGCTTGGGGATGATGCAGCCCGAGAGGCGCCCCCAACAAGGCAAACTAACGACCGAAAGGTAAAAGGGGATACATGTCGCAGGGACGGACCCACGTGGCCCGGGAGTGATGCAACCCTGGGAGGGCGCTCCCAGCTGGGAATGGAACTTGAAAGATGTCACCTGAGGATGTCGCCGGCGAAGTGGTGTTGGTGCAGCAGACTTGATGGGCTGCAGAAGCTGATCCTCACGAGCCCCCAGGCCCCGGGGCCTCGGGAGGCTCCGGAGGCACTGGTGACTCCTCGCGAGCTGTCTTCATCTCCGCCAAGGCCGCGGAACGCCTGTCTTCCTGAGCCTCCATGATGCCCCTCATGAGGCGCTGGTACGCCGCAGCCATGCTTGGCAGGCCGTAGGGCATGCGAACATAGCTGTGGGGTGGTCCCCCGCAGCGCCCCACTTGCAAGGGCCAGAGACGCTCCGTCGTGGCGATCTGATTGAGCCCTGGTACGTCGACGCAGACGCGCAGCCCACCATCCTCGCCTGGATGTGGGGCCATGGATGGTAGGCGGCGGAAACCTCTCATGATCCTTGTCTCCTGTAGTTCTTGAATGGCCTTGTTAACGAACTCCTACTGGTCTGACCTTCCTTGCCTGGCTCCTTCTCGGGGGAAACGTGCTGCGAAGCACGCTTCCACATGGTGCCCAAGCGCCTCCCTCATGACCCTGGCTAGGTCGGTGGCCCTCCAGGTGAGAGCCCTCGAGCCCTGCTTGAGGAGGGCGCCGAGCGCGCTTCCCTATGCGATGGAAGGAGGGTCCCCCTGGGCAGAGACGGGCCCTGAAGGGCCTGCCTCCTGAGGGGCTGAGCCTGACGACGTCTTCTTCTTCTTGGGGGTGGTCTCAGGAAGCCTCCTGCTTCCGCGATCCGGGTCTTCTAGCGATGCGGCCTGATAGGCTCTCTCCAGGGAACACACTGCATCCTTCTCTTCACAGGGCACCGTGATGACGCCGCCACTTCCTGGCATCTTGAGGACGTTGTAGCCGTGGTGAGTCACGGCCATGAACTTGGCCAGCGCCGGGTACCCGAGGATGGCGTTGTACGGCAGGCGGATGTGGGCGACGTCGAAGTCGATGAGCTCGGTGCGGTAGTTGCTGCGAGCCCCGAAGGTGACAGGGAGGCGGACCTGCCCGATCGGGATTGTGGAACCGTCGGTGATCCCGGAGAAAGGCTTGGTCGGCTGAAGCTGGTCATAGGGTACCTGGAGATTGTTGAATGTTTCCACGGACAGGACGTTGAGCCCTGCCCCACCATCGATGAGGGTCTTGGTGACCAGCACGTTGCTGATGACTGGGGAGCAAAGCATCGGGAGGACTCCTGCCGTGGCCGCGCACTTGAGCTGGTCTGCTGAGCTAAACGTGATGGGGCACGCCGACCACCTGAGGGGGCGCGTCGCTTTGGGCTTGGGGAGAACTGCATTCACTTCGCGGGCGAACTGCTTGAAGATGCGTTGAGAGGCTGGGGCTTGAGCCCCGCCCAGGATGCAGGCGATTGCGCGCGGCTCTTGGAAGCCCCCAGCCCCCTCGTCTTGATGGCGGTCTTCGTTCCTCCTTGGCTGAGGCGGCAGCGGAGGCAGGCCTGCATTGCCATGAGGGCGATCCTCACGAGGCTGATCCCTCCAGTCTCCCTCCAGTCTCCCTCGCGAGGTAGGTCCCGCCAACGGTCCTCGCGAGGTTGGTCGCGCCACCCCTGGCGTGGGCCGCGATCTTCCCAGCGTCCTGGGGTTCTTCCTCCTCCTTGGCCATAGCCCCGGTCAGCACAATCAGGGCGACGGCAGATCCTTCCTTCTCGCACGACGCGGAGTCCTTGACATTCATTGGTGTTTTGGGTGTGGAGGTCATGGTACACACAATACCGGCTGCCTCTGGAGGGTTCGGGCAGATCCTTGCCCCGCTTGGTGTCTGGTTCTGCGGCGAGTACGGCAGCCCCCTTGCGCTTCACGTCCCTGGCCTTGGGTTTCTTCTCTTCCGGGTCCACGGCAGGCAGCTCGAGGAGGGAGAGACGTCCCTCCTCAGCCCTGGCGCACTTGTTCGCCAAGTTGAACAGCTCCAGGGAGGTGCAGGGGTCCTCGTGCATCACCAACTCCTCCTTCATCTTGATGTCGCGCACGCCGTCAGAGAAGGCCGAGATGATGGCCTCCTCGGACACCTTGGGGATCTTGAGGCGCGCGCTGTTGAAGCGCTGGATGTATTTTTGCAGGGTCTCACCGGGTTGTTGCTTGATGCGGCGCATGTCGCTCACGGCGGGCGGCCGGTCGCGAGTACCTTGGAAGTTGGCGATGAAGCGGGTGCGCATCTGGTCCCAGGAGGAGATCGTGCCTGGAGCCAGATTCAAGAGCCAGGTTCGAGCTCCCTCCTTGAGCGCCATGGGGAACCAGTTCGCCATGACCTTTTCATCCCCGCTGGCAGCCTCGATGCCCAGCTCATAGAGCTGGAGGAACTCTGCGGGATCAGTCGTGCCGTCGTAACGAGGAGGCAGGTCAGTCTTGAACTTGCCGGGCCACGCGACGCTACGCAGCTCAGTGGTGTAAGCGAGGCAGCCCGCGGTGGCCACGAAAGGCTTCGGTTGGTGGAGAGCTTGGTCTTGTGGGTTCCCACGCGTTGCAGCTAGGAGTAGGGCGGGGTCTTGGTGCGCCGGAGCTGGAGCAGGGTCGCGGCGTGCCGGGCAGGGAGCGCCCTGGCAGCCCCTTGCGGGCGAGGGACTTCTTGGCAGCTCCGTTCTTGCTGCGCCGGCGCCTGACGGAGCGGGTTCCGCCCAGGGGCCAAGCGCCTTGGAGCCATGGCATCTTCTTGGAGGGGAGGCGGCCGGTGCGCCTCTGGAGCTTCATTGCCCGCGCGGGGCGGAGTGTGGCGCAGAGGAACGGACGGCGCGGAAGAGCCCCCTGCGGCGCAGACAAGCTCGGCGACGCGGTCGAGCCACTCTTCATAGACATCATCGACGGGGTGGTAGCACAGGAGCTTGTTGGCCGTGAGGAGCGCAGCTCGAGCCTCCAAGGGTGCACGGAGCACGCGGGACGAAGAACCGGCTGGTGCGAGTGATGGAGTAGTGGTGCAGCCGTCTTGGCGCACGGACGGATGCTGAGACGACGCTTGCTGCTCGCCCCCCGCCGGACCGGTGGCGGCGTTGACGGCGGGCGACGGGGAACGACGAGGACGCCCACCGACGGGGGCCGTCTGGGCGACGCGAGAAGCGATGGCGGCCCGGCGCTCAGCGCGGGCCCGACGAGCGTCGGACATGGATGCGACGGTCGGAGGAGAACGGAGTGGCGGAGGACAGATTCCGGCGCACCCCTACCTGGCGCGCCAAATGTCGGATTTCGGGTTCCCGCAGATCCTTAAGGTTCGAACACTGGGGTGCGCGCGGAAATCACGTCCTCTACCTCCCCGTCTCACAAAGATCTAAAGTACTAAATGAACTGCATGAAAGACACAAGATTTATACTGGTCCGGGCCACCGTTGTGGTGTAATAACCTACTCCAATGTGTGGTGGATGGATTGCCTCCTGGGGCTGATGGTGATGAGCAATACAAGGAAGAACAACCTCGCGAGGGTCTGTTCTTGGCTGGGGGGACGAACCACTGGGAGGAGTTCAGTCACCTCTTTCTCTCTCTCTCTCTGCTTGCTAGTCGGATCCACACGCCGAACCGCCCTCAAAAGCCCGAACCTAACGAATGAACCCCCCACTTCTATGTGGGCGGCTGGCCCTATTTATAGAGGCCCTGGTCCTCTTCCCAAATATTGAGCGGGAAGGGAGCCAATAATGGCGGGCTAATTTGAAGGGGGACAACAAGTACTCTTATCCTGACTAAAGTTGGTCTTCGCCTGCGAAAGACCCTGCAGTGACGCCGTGCTGGGCTCCATGGTGACCTCCGTCTCGTAGTCCGCTTGGTCCTGGTCTCGTTGCACCGAAATGGCAACCTTTGCCTGATGCCTCGGTACTCCGCGGCTGCGCTTGCCCCCTTTGCACCAAAGAGGAAAGAAGGACGCTGCGCGCGCTGGCGCCCGCCTGGCACCCTCGATCGTCATGGCTTGCGTCATGGGCACCTCGCGAGGTACCTGCCTTGATATCTCCGTCTCCTTGCGACCCATCCTGAGGAGGCTGCGCCCGAGGATGCGCCATGTCGTCTGCCTCGCGAGGGTCTTGAGTCTTGTGCTGATGAAGATGGGCCATGTTGGGCCTCCTTTGAGCCTTGCCGCAGGCCGCAGGCAGGCAAGTCTAGGGACCCCCGTTCCCAGAACGCCAACACTCTCGGGTTGGATCATCCCCAGGCCGCTCGGGTCCGTCCTAGTGGCATGTATCGTTCTTGCATCTATCTAAGCTAACTTGCCCAATTGCTTGAGTCATTTCATGGTTATCACCTACTTACCTGCTACCCCTCGTGGCCACCCGCATTGCTGACCGGCCTCCTGCTCATCCCACAACGAGGACTACACATGCTGGCATGACACTTGTGCTCGGGTCTGTCCCTGCAGTGTTGACAAACCTGAGTGGTCGAGCTCTAGCTCGTGGCACGCCCCGCGCACGTCACCTCACCAGGCCCTCGGTGCCTTCATCTTCTTGCGGAAGGACTAGCGGCAGGCCAGCAAACATGTTTGCAATGTGTATTCCTCCCTCGCGCTAACCTGCAGGAATCTCCGGAGGCAGGCAATGAGCGACGTCACAGGCTCCTTCTTTCTTCACGCAACCTGCTTGCGCATTAAAGGGGGGCGCCTGAGCATCGCATCTCAGGAGCTCCTACTAACTCTCCATCCCTCACCCCCTGGCCTTGACCACGACATCGTGACCTGGCATACCAGCGGCGGCTGAGCTCGCTCGAGGGTCGGGACCCTAGGACGCAGAGCACCTAGGAGAACATGAAGAAGGGAGGGAGGCCAGCACGAGCCTAACCCTGTCGTCCCACAACCGCTAACACACAAATCGGGCGCTGCGCGTGGGAACCGTCTCAGGCTCGATAATATAAGTCGTGTATTCAAGTCAGGCCGGCACGAGACTTAGGATTTCTGGTTCTCGCAACCTTGCTCCAGCAATGTCGCCTTCCTTTTCCACCTCTAGGAAGCTGCTTGCACGCCAAGGGGGACCTCTCGAGCATGGCACCTCGGGAGCTCTTACCGGACCCCGGGCCACTCACCTCCTAGCCTTGACCACGGCATCACGACCTAGCATACCAGCGATGGCTGAAGCCTGCCTGGGGACTGGGACCTATCAGTGTAGAGCGCTAAAGGTACCACGAGGGCGAAAAGGGGAATGATGCTGAAGTAAGACATGCGATCGCAAATTTCGTAATGGGAATACCATTTGATGCAAAAGCACTACAAATCCTTTACACACCCCCACAGGGTTCACCTCGATTCCTTGCAGGGAACAAAAGAAGAAGGCTTCCAAGAGCCATATCTACAGGTGTCGTCGCCGACGCCATCATCAACAGTGGGCCACGGGAGGCCGATGCCAACCCCATCCAGATCAACGACGACGAGCTGACGCTGCTGCTGCGTTCCTGGCACGGCGAGAGCACGGGGCACATAACTGTCGTCACTTGTCTTCGGAGTCTCGTCAGGCTCAGGAGAGTCGCTAGACTCCTAGGTGCCGTCGTTGCTGCTGGAGGAGCTCTCGGCAGGACCAAGGGCGGGTTCCGCACCTGCCGCTACGCCGTCCTGGAGACTCCCTCCAGGGTAGCACTCCAGGCGGTGGCCTTCCTCGTCAAAGACCTTGAAGAACATCGTGGAGGCACCATCATACTCGAAGTGGATGGCAAGGGCCCCCTCCATGCGACAAACGCGGGTGACCTCGCCCCATCCACGGGTCATGAAGATCTTGCCGGGAGAGACGGCCTCGACCTCCGCACCTATTGCTGGTGCTGCACTCAGCATGTTGCAGCCATAGCTCGAGTGCCCCCCCTCGGCGGCATCTCATCAGCGAAGAATTGCGGGAATCAGATCCACATGCGTAGTGGCATCACCGCTCATACCACGAGTTCACGTGAGGACCCCTTGGCGTGGGTTTGCGGGGCAGCAGCGCGCACCACCACGGCACGGCCCTCGCGGCCGTAGCGCGAGCGGCGCCGGTCGCTGCCTCGTCCTCCAGAGCCTCCTACCTGAGTGTACAAGGGCAGCGGCTAGCCGGGGGGAGGCCGCTCATACCAAGGCCTCGTCATCTCCGGCCTCACCACGACGTCGTGGGAGCGGGCCAGCCTCTTCTTCGGTGGGAGTGGCCCAAGCTCTTCGCGAGGGGTTTTTCCCTTCTCGGCGGCAGAAAATCTCCGTATTGGTGGCATGAGGGTGGCAACAAGGAGCAGGAAGAAGAAGCCGATGGAATGGAGGAAGAGATGAGCAACGGGGGCTCCACCCCTCCCCTCATTTATAGCCAGAAGGAGGTCAACCGCCGGCCTCCATGATCACAGGTAATGATGGTTTCTCTTCTGCATGCAGCAGGGTCTCGTCAAGTCGGACGGTTGCCAAGGCTGCGTGGGGAAGCGGAAATGCCCATGTCCCGCCAATCGCCACGCGACAATCAAGGCCGCATGCTGTGGGGCCCCGCGGCGCTCCGCACTTGCCCTTTGGATTCGCCTCGACGCCAAGTCCGAGTGTGCCTTAGGCCCGGGGGCTACTGTCGGCGTCCTGGGAATGGGGGTACCTAGACTTGCCTGCCTGTGGCCCAGGGCGTGGCTCCACCAATGGCCTGGTACGGCCCATCTTCATCAGCAACCACTCAAGACCCTCGTGAGGGGACAAGCCTCGTGAGGCGGATGACACCAAGACCTCCTCAGGGGCGGCCTCGCTAGGCTGGCTCCCGAGGAGTGGAGATATCTATGCAAGGGGTACCTCGCGAGGTCCACGTGACGTAATCCATGACGACCAAGGCCAAGTGGGCGCCGACGGGTGCAGAGTACCCGTTTCCTCTTTGGTGCTAAAGGGGCAAGCGCAGGCAAGGAGTCCCGAGGCATCAGGCAAGGGTTTCCATATCAGTGCAACAAGACCAAGACCAGCAGGACGGCAGGACGGAGGTCACCGCGGAGCCCACGGCGGCGTCACCACCAGAGCCTTTGGCAGGCGAAGACCACCTTTTGTCAGGATAGCATGTACTAGTTGTCTCCCTTCAAACTTGGCCGTGTGGGATCCCTTCCCACCTAACATTTGGGAAGAGGACCCAGGCCTCTATAAATAGGACTAGCCACCCACATAGGAGGGGGACGGATCATTCGGATCTCCATCACACACACCAGCTCAGCGAGCTTAAGAACACCTCACCTCAGGAGGCTGTTCTACCTTGTACTAGTTCATCCTCATCCTACAAGGCAATCCACCACACCACACTAGAGTAGGGTATTACACCACAACGGTGGCCCGAACCAGTATAAACTCTCATCTCTCTTATGCTTTGGGTTCGGCGAGCTAGGCCTTGGGATCTCTGCGAGAGCGAGCTAGAGAGAGAGAGGGATCTTCGTGCGCACCCCAGTGTTCGAACCTCAAGGGTCTGCCGGAACCCGCAATCTGGCGTAAGCGTATCGCAACAAACATGATCCAATCATATTCATGCTAAACACAAACACCAAATTTATTTTGGTCCAACACTAATCCCGAAGGTAGAGCGAGTGTGCGATGGTGATCTTATCAACCTTGGAATCACTTCCAACACACATCCTGACCTCGTCCTTAACTAGTCTCTGTTCATTTTGCAACTCCTGTTTTGAGTTACTAATCTTAGCAACTGAACCAATATCAAATACCCTGGGGTTACTATGAAGACTAGTAAAGTACACATCAATAACATGTATATCAAATATACCTTTGTTCACTTTGCCATCCTTCTTATCTACCAAGTATTTGGGGTAGTTCTGTTTTCAGTGACCATTCCCTTTGCAGTAGAAGCACTTAGTTTTAGGCTTAGGTCTAGCTTTGGGCTTCTTCACGAGAGTGGCAACTTGCTTCCCATTCTACTTGAAGTTCCCTTTCTTTCCCTTGCCATTTTTCTTGAAACTAGTGGTCTTGTTAACTATCAACACTTCATACTATTTATTAATTTCTACCTTCGCCGATTTCAGCACCGCGAAGAGCTTGGGAATCATTTTCTTCATCCCTTGCATATTATAGTTCATCATGAAGTTCTAGTAACTTGTTGATAGTGACTAGAGAACTCTGTCAATCACTATCTTTTCTGGAAGATTAACTCCTACTTGACTCAAGTGATTGTAGTACCCAAACATTCTAAGCACATGCTCACTAGCTGAGCTATTCTCCTCCATCTTGTAGGAAAAATACTTGTCAGAGGTCTCATACATCTTAACACGGGCATGAGTCTGAAATACCAATTTCAACTCTTGGAACATCTCATATGCTCTATGGCGTTCAAAACGTTTTTGAAGTTCCGGTTCTTAGTCGTAAAGCATGGTGCACTAAACTATCAAGTAGTCATCATACCGAGCTTGTCAAACGTTCATAACGTTGGCATCTGCTCCTGCAATAGGTCTGTCATCTAGCGGTGCATCCAGGACATAATTCTTCTATGCAGCAATGAGGATAATCCTCAGATTACGGACCCAGTCCGCATCATTGCTACTATCATCTTTCAACTTAGTTTTCTCTAGGAACATATCAAAAAATAAAACAGGGAGCTAAACGCGAGCTATTGATCTACAACATAGATATGCAAATACTATTAGGATCAAGTTCATGATAAATTAAGTTCAATTAATCATATTACTTAAGAACTCCCATTTAGATAGACATCCCCCGAGTCATCTAAATGATCACGTGATCCATATCAACTAAACCATGTCCGATCATCACGTGAGATGTAGTAGTTTTCAATGGTGAACATATCTATGTTGATCATATCTACTATATGATTCACGTTCGACCTTTCAGTCTCCGGTGTTCCGAGGCCATGTCTATACATGCTAGGCTCGTCAAGTTTAACCCGAGTATTCCGCATGTGCAAAACTGTCTTGCACCCGTTGTATGTGAACGTAGATCTTATCACACCTGATCATCACGTGGTGTCTCAGCACGACAAACTGTCGCATCGATGCATACTTAGGAAGAACACTTATACCTTGAAATTTTAGTGAGGGATCATCTTATAATGCTACCGCGTACTAAGCAAAATAAGATGCATAAAAGATAAACATCACATGCAATCAAAATACGTGACAATATATGGCCATCATCATCTTGTGCCTTTGATCTCCATCTCCAAAGCATCGTCATAATTTCCATCGTCACCAGCTTGACATCTTGATCTCCATTGTAGCTTCGTGGTCATCTCGCCAACTATTGCTTCTACAACTATCGCTAACTGATGTCAGCTAGGACTACATCAGTATTTCCCCAAAGAGGAAGGGATGATGCAACACAACGATAGTAGGTATTTCCCTCAGTGATGAAACCAAGGTTATCAAACCAGTAGGAGAACCAAGCTACACAATGTAAACAACCCCTGCACACAAATAACAACCACTCGCAACCCGACATATTAAAGGGGTTGTCAATCCTTTCGGGTACCGGCGCCAGAAATTGGGGCGCGAATGGGAGAAAGTTGTAATATATAGATCGCAAATAAAATAAAGTGCAGCAAAGTATTTTTGTATTTTTGGTTTAATAGATCTGAAAATAAATGCAAAGGAAAAGTAGATCGCAAAGACAAATATATGAGAAAGAGACCCGGGGGCCGTAGGTTTCACTAGTGGCTTCTCTCGAGAAAATAGCAAACGGTGGGTGAACACATTACTATTAGGAAATTGATAGAACTTCAAACAATCATGACAATATCCAGGCAATGATCATTATATAGGCATCACGTCCAAGATTAGTAGGCCGACTCCTGCTGCGTCTACTACTATTACTCCACACATCAACCTCTATCTAGCATGCATATAGTGTATTAAGTTCATGGAGAAACGGAGTAATGCAATAAGAACGATGACATGATGTAGACAAGATCTATCTATGTAGAGATAGACCCCATCGTTTTATCCTTAGTAGCAATGATACATACGTGACGGTTCCCCTTCTGTCACTGGGATCAAGCACCGTAAGATCGAAGCCACTACAAAGCACCTCTTACCATTGCAAGATAAATAGATCAAGTTGGCCAAACAAAACCCAAATATTGGAGAAGAAATACGAGGCTATAAGAGATCATGCATAAAAGAGATCAAAGAAACTCAAATACTTTCATGGATATAAAAAGATATAACTGATCATAAACTCAAAGTTCATCAGATCCCAACAAACACACCGCAAAAAAGAGTTACATCATATAGATCTCCAAGAGACCATTGTATTGAGAATTCAGCGAGACAGAGAGAGAGGAAGCCATCTAGCTACTAACTACGGACCCGAAGGTCTACAAAGAACTACTCACGCATCATCGGAGAGGCACCAATGGAGGTGGTAAACCCCATCCGAGATGGTGTCTAGATTGGATCTGGTGGTTCTGGACTCTGCGGCGTCTGGAGCAATATTTCATCGACTCCCCTAGGGTTTTGGGAATATTGAGGTATTTATAGAGCAAAGAGGCGGTCCGGGGGGCACCCGAGGTGGGCACAACCCTCCTGGCGCGCCCTGGTGGGTAGTGCTCTCCTCGAAGCACCCCCAGGCGCAGCTAGGGCCCATTAGGTGTCTTCTGGTCCGTAAAAAATCTCCGTAAAGTTTCGTGGCATTTGGACTTCGCTCGGTATCGATTTTCTGCGATGTAAAAACCATGCAAAAACAGCAACTGGCATGTGGCACTATGTTAATAGGTTAGTACCAAAAAATGATATAAAATGACTAATAAATGATTATAAAACATCCAAGATTGATAATATAACAACATGGAACAATCAAAAATATAGACACGTTGGAGACGTATCAGCATCCCCAAGCTTAACTCCTACTCGTCCTCGAGTAGGTAAGTGATAAAAATAGAATTTTTGATGTCGAATGCTGCCTAACATGTCATATCATAATCTTTTCTTTATATCATGAACATTTGGACTTTTATGTGATTCAAAGCAATAGTCTAGTTTTGACATGATAACTTAAATACTCAAGCATATCAAGAAGCAACCATGTCTTTCAAAATATCAATGCTAAAATAAGTTATTCCTGGCCCATCATGCTCAACCATTGACCCATTCATGAAACACACTCGCATATTAACTACACACAATGCTCAAGTATGATCATATTGCCTCCTAGTTGGTTCTTTTATAAGAGAAGATGGATACTCAAGTTCAAAAATAAAAATTGCATAAAGTAAAATAAAGGCCCTTCATAGAGGAAAGTAGGGATTCGTAGAGGTGCCAGAGCTCAAAGCAAAAAACTTAGAGATAAAAACATTTTGGGAGGTGTATCCTTCCCACCAACGAAAACGACTTAGAGTTCCCAACACTTTCCATGCTAGGTATATCATAGGCGGTTTCCAAAACAAAAATAAAGTTTATTCCTTTTTCAACCATACTTTCACTTTCCATGGCTAGCCGTATCCATGGTTACCCTCTATACCAATACTTTCCAAGGAATTTATTATTTGACAACATAAAGTAAATTCATTTTTCATTTCGGGACTGGGCATCCCTAATACCTTTGCCTTACTCTCATGCAATGACAAGTGAATAAACACTCATCGTGAGAATAACACATCTAGCATGGAAAATATTAGCCACCCATCACCGCTCCGTGAGCGGAACGAACACACAAAAGAGAAGTTTATTTTGAAAATTAGAGATGGCACATACAAATTTTCTTAGAACGGCAAAAGAATACTGCATATAGGTAGATATAGGGGACTCATCTGGCAAAACTAGTTTAAAGGTTTTTGGATGCACAAGTAGAGATCATACTTAGTGCAAAATGAAGCCTAGCAAAATATTGAGAAGCAACCAACCAAGAAACGAATAATCTCATAAGCGAGCATTAAGCATAATTAACACCGAATAATGCACCACAAGTAGGATATAATTTCATTGCATAATTATTGACTTTCGTGCTTGCATAGGGAATCACAAACCTTAACATCAATATTCTTACTAAAGCATAATTACTCATCAACAGTACTCACATATCACATCATCATATTTCAAAACTATTACTAAGAATCAGGTTTATTTTGTCCAATGATCTTCATGAAAGTTTTTATTATATCCTTCTTGGATATCTATCACTTCGGAACTAATTTTCATATGTTGCTTTTGACAAGCTCAAACAAATATAAGTGAATATCATGAGCATATTTTTTCTCTCAAATTAATTTAAGTGAAGCAAGAGAGAATTTCTTGAAAATTTTATTAACTCTCAAATAAATCTAAGTGAAGCAAGAGAGCATTTCTTCAAAAATACTAAAGCACACCATGCTCAAAAAGATATAAGTGAAGCACTAGAGCAAGTCCATAGCTCATAAAAGATTTAAGTGAAGCACAGAGAGCAATTCTAAGAACTCATGGCATAATTTTAGCTCTCTCAAATAGGTGTGTCCAGAAAGGAATCAAGACTTAAAACACATAATAAAACAAATAAAGACTCATATCATACAAGACGCTCCAAGCAAAACACATAGTTTGTGACGAATAAAAATATAGCTTCAAGTAAAATACCGATGGTCGTTAGAAGAAAGAGGGGATGCCACTCGGGGGCATCCCCAAGATTAGTTTCTTGCTCTCTTTTGGATAATAGCGGGGGATGCCGTGGCATCCCCAAGCTTAGGCTCTTCTTACTCCTTATTCCTTCATCCATCGTAAGTAACCCAAAACTTGAAAACTTCAATCACACAAAACTGAACAAAACCTTCGTGAGATCCGCTAGTGTAAGAAAATAAATCACTAGTATAAGTATTGTGTCAAACCAATTCATATTTTGTTTTTCATTATATCTACCGTATTCCAACTTTTCTATGGCAAAAACTCATCAAAGAAAACCATAGAGCCATCAAAATAAGCACACAACGCAAAGAAAACAGAATCTGTCAAAACATAACATTTTGTAGTAATCTGGGTGTTTAGAATACTTCTGGAACTCCAAAAATTCTGAAAAGTTAGGAAGACCTGAGAAATTTTTATATTAATCTACTGCAAAAAGAATTGTCATTTTATAACGCTCTGGTAAAAATGAGAATTATTTTCATGAGAGCAAAAGTTTCTGTTTTTTAGCAAAATCAAACAACTATCACCCAAGAAGATCCTAAAGGATTTACTTGGAAAAAACACTAATTAAGACACGAAAAACACAATAATAACAGTAGAATAATTGTGCTAACACTCAAGAACAGAAAACAAAAAGCAAAAATAAATTTTATTCAATGTGTTGCCTCCTAACAAGCGCTATAGTTTTATGCCCTTAGCTAGGCATAAAGCAAGGATCTAAGTTTTGTCATCTTTGTTTCGAGATCCATAAGATGCCCTCAGGATTGATTCATATGGTGGACTAATTCTTGTTCTAGGGAAGTGTTCCATACCCTTCCTCAAAGGAAATTGGAACTTGATATTGCCTTCTTTCATATCAATCACGACACCGATAGTGCGTAAAAACGGTCCACCAAGAATAATTGGACACGACGGATTGCAATCAATATCAAGAACAATAAAATCTATGGGCACATAATTCCTATTTGCAAGAATAAGAGCATCATTAATTCTTCCCATTGGTTGTTTAATAGTAGAATCCGCCAAGTGCAAAATTAAAGAACATGATTCAATATCAGTAAGACCAAGCACATCACATAAATATTTCAGAATAGTAGAAACACTAGCACCCAAGTCACACAAAGCAAAACACATAATTTTTAATCTTGACTTTGATAGTAGGTTCCCATTCATCATGCAATTTTCTAGGAATTGAAACATCTAATTCCAACTTTTCTTCTAAAGCTTTCATCATAGCATCAACAATATGTTTAGTAAAAGCCTTATTTTGTTCATAGGCATGGGGTGAATTTATCATGGGTTGCAACAAAGAAATACAATCAATCAAAGAGCAACTATCATAATTAAAGTCTTTGTAATCCAAAAGAGTGGGCACATCACTAGCTAAAGTTGTGACCTCTTCAAACCCAGTTTTATCAATTTTCTCTCCAAGATTTTCACCCTCGGAAATATCGGGACGCCTTCTAGCTAAAGTTGACTCTTCTTCAGTCCCTTTTTCATCAATCTTAACTTTACTAAACAAGGAATCAACAGAAGAAACACCAATCATTTCAAGATCTTCATCACTTTTATCCTCTAGTGAGATTGGTTTAGCAGCCATTTGATTTACTAGGGTAGCTTGTGCATTGGATATTTTTACTAACAAACTTTCAACAAAAGCATACTTAGATTGGAGATTGCAAACTTCTCTACTAATATCACCAAGTTATTTTGTTTAAGCATCCAGCACAATGGAGTGCTCCTTAAGTTCTTCGGTAAAATACTTATTATGCTCAAATTGTGTAGTCATATATTCTTGAGTACTTCTCTCAATTTCAAGAAAAATATTGGGGTAAGGAACATCATAATATTTTCTTTGAGGCATCAGGACTACGCAAACAAGAACGCACACAAAAACAGACTCGGCAAGAAAACAGCGAACGGAAAAGAGGGGCGAATAAAACGACAAATTCTTGTGAAGTGGGGGAGAGGAAAACGAGACGTGAATGGCAAATAATGTAAATTGCAAGGAGATGAGATTTGTGATTAGGAACCTGGTATATGTTGAAGATCCTCCCGAGCAACGGCGCCAGAAATTCCTTTTGATGTCGGCTAGGACTACGTCGGTATTTCCCCAAAGAGGAAGGGATGATGCAGCACAATGACAGTAGGTATTTACCTTAGTGATGAAACCAAGGTTATCGAACCAGTAGGAGAACCAAGCAACACAACGTAAACATCCCTTGCACACAAATAACAACCACTCACAACCCGACGTGTTAAAGGGATTGTCAATCCCTTTCGGGTAATGGCGCCAGAAAATGGTGCGCGGACGGGAGAAAGTTGTAATAGATTGAATAAATAGATCGCAAATAAAATAAAGTGCAGCAAAGTATTTTTTGTACTTTTGGTTTAATAGATCTGAAAATAAATGCAAAGGAAAAGTAGATCGCAAGGACAAATATATGAGAGAGAGACCCCGGGGCCGTAGGTTTCACTAGTGGCTTCTCTCGAGAAAAGTAGCAAACTGTGGGTGAACAAATTACTATTGGGCAATTGATAGAACTTCAAATAATTATGATGATATCTAGGCAATGATCATTATATAGGCATCACGTCCTAGATTAGTAGACCGACTCCTGCCTACATCTACTACTATTACTCCACACATCGACCGCTATCCAGCATGCATATAGTGTATTAAGTTCATGGAGAAACTAAGTAATGCAATAAGAATGATGACATGATGTAGACAAGATCTATTTATGTAGAGATAGACCCCATCGTTTTATCCTTAGTAGCAACGATACATACGTGTCGGTTCCCCTTCTGTCACTGGGATCAAGCACCGTAAGATCGAACCCACTACAAAGCACCTCTTCCCATTGCAAGATAAATAGATCAAGTTGGCCAAACAAAACCCAAAGATCAGAGAATAAATACTAGGCTATAAGAGATCATGCATAAAAGAGATCAAAGGAACTCAAATACTTTCATGGATATAAAAAGATATAACTGATCATAAACTGAAAGTTCATTAGATCCCAACAAACACACCGCAAAAGAGTTACTTCATATGGATCTCCAAGAGACCATTGTATTGAGAATTCAGCGAGAGAGAGGAAGCCATCTAGCTACTAACTACGAACCCAAACGTCTACAAAGAACTACTCAAGCATCATCGGAGAGGCACCAATGGAGGTGGTGAACCCCATCCGAGATGGTGTCTAGATTGGATCTGGTGGTTCTGTACTCTGCAGCGACTGGATCAATATTTCATCGACTCCCCTAGGGTTTTGGGAATATTGGGATATTTATAGAGCAAAGAGGCGGTCCGGTGGGCACCCGAGGTGGGCACAACCCAGTAGGGTGCGCCTGGGCCTCCTAGCGCGCCCTGGTGGGTAGTGCTCTCCTCAGAGCACCCCCAGGCGCAGCCAGGGCCCATTAGGTGTCTTCTGGTCCATAAAAAATCTCCGTAGCGTTTCGTGGCATTTGGACTCCGTTTGGTATTGATTTTCTGCGATGTAAAAAACATGCAAAAATAGCAATTGGCACTATGTTAATAGGTTAGTACCAAAAAATGATATAAAATGACTATATAATGATTATAAAACATCCAAGATTGATAATATAACAACATGGAACAATAAAAAAATTATAGATACGTTGGAGACGTATCACTAACGCAAAGTGATACAGTAAAGCAATTACATGGCGATTGTATTTCATACAATAAAGCAACAACCATAAGGCTCTTGCCAGTTGCCGATAACTTTTACAAAACATGATCATCTTATACAATAACGTATATCACATCATGTCTTTACCATATCACATGACAACAAGCCCTGCAAAAACAAGTTAGACGTCCTCTACTTTGTTGTTGCAAGTTTTACGTGGCTGCTACGGGCTTCTAGTAAGAACCATTCTTACCTACGCATCAAAACCACACCGATGTTTCGTCAAGTTTGATGTTTTAACCTTCAACAAGGACCGGTCGTAGTCAAATTTGATTCAACTAAAGTTGGAGAAACAGACACCTGCCAGCCACCTTTTTGCAAAACAAGTTGCATGTCTGTCGGTGGAACCGGTCACATGAACGTGGTCATGTAAGGTTGGTCTGGGCCGCTTCATCCAGCAATACCGCCGAATCAAAATAAGACGTTGGTGGTAAGTAGTATGACTATGATCGCCCACAACTCTTTGTGTTCTACTCGTGCATATCATCTATGTATAGATCTGGCTCGGATGCCAGTGTTGGGAACGTAACATGCAATTTAAAAAAAATCATATGCTCACGCAAGATCTATCTAGGAGATGCATAGCAACGAGAGGGGGAGAGTGTGTCCACGTAACCTCATAGACCGAACGCAAAAGCGTTTGACAATGCGGTTGATGTAGTCGAACTTCTTCTCGTTCCGACCGATCAAGCACTGAACGTACGGCACCTTCGAATTCTGCACACGTTTAGCTTGATAACGTCCCTCGAACTCTTGATCCAGCAAAGTGTCGAGGGAGAGTTCCATCAACACGACGGTGTGGTGACAGTGATGTTGAAGTAATCCGCACATGACTTCTCCTAAGCACTAGGTGAATATGACCAGAGGTGTAATCTCTGGAGGGGGGCGCCGCACACGGCTAGGAACCAATGTCGTGTGTTCTAGCAGTGCCCCCCAACATATATATAGGTGGGAAAGGGAGAGGGGCAGCAAGGGGCGCCCCAAGTAGGAGTAATCCTACTTGGGTGCCTCCCACAAGTCGGCCTCCCCCCTTCCATAAGTGTCAGAGGGGGAAGGAAAGAGAGGGGGAGAGAAGGGAAGGGGGAGGCCAAATCCTCCCCTTTCCTTTCTCCCTTCCCCTCTGTCGGTGTCAAAACCGGCGGATCTCGGGTAGGGGGTCCCGAACTGTGCGTCTAGGCCGGATGGTAACAAGAGGCAAGGGACACGAAGTTTTACCCAGGTTCGGGTCCTCTCGATGGAGGTAAAACCCTACGTCCTGCTTGATTAATATTGATGATATGGGTAGTACAAGAGTAGATCTACCACGAGATCGGAGAGGCTAAACCCTGGAAGCTAGCCTATGGTATGATTGTTGTTGTGTATGTTGTCCTACGGACTAAAACCCTCCGGTTTATATAGACACCGGAGAGGGTTAGGGTTACACAAAGTCGGTTACAATGGTAGGAGATCTACATATCCGTATCGCCAAGCTTGTCTTCCACGCCAAGGAAAGTCCCTTCCGGACACGGGATTGAGTCTTTAATCTTATATCTTCATAGTCCAGGAGTCCGGCGGAAGGTATAGTTCGGCTATCTGAACACCCCCTAATCCAGGACTCCCTCAGTAGCCTCTGAACCAGGCTTCAATGACGACGAGTCCGGCACGCAGATTGTCTTCGGCATTGCAAGGCGGGTTCCTCCTCCAAGTACTGCATAGAAGATTTTGAACACAAAGATAGTGTCCGGCTCTGCAAAATAAGTTTCCACATATTGCAATAGAGAGAATAATATTTACACCAATCTAATCTGCTGATGTATTCCGTAGCGTGACACACCACGACCAAGCCTTTATCTGAGTCGTTTCATTATCCCACCTCAGCGCGTCATGCGGGGCAATTTCCTTGGCACGTCTTGTTAAACCAGAGATCGTGTCCCCTTATCCCGGGATTCTCATCAATACGGGCGTGTGTAACCCAACCGCGCCATTGATTACGGCGCTTGGAGATAAGCGAGTTTTACTAGGCTGGTGGGGACATTTAGTTGCGTCCACCCATATAAGGGGATGAGGATCCACCTTTTCACCTACGCCTTCTTCCTCCTTCGCCTATCCATTCTTGCGCACTCAAGCTCCAGCGCCCAAGTCCGCACTCCCCACCTCAACCTTCTCCAGCCATGTCCGGAGCGGGAGGCAAGTGGATGGTCTCCTCCATCACGGAGGGACACGTCAAAAAGCTGAGGAAGGCCGGATACCTGTCTAACGACATCGCGTACCGGCTTCCCGAAAAGGGGCAGCTCATCCCCACCCCTAGGCCCCATGAGAGGGTGGTGTTCCTCCCCCATTTCCTCCGCGGACTGGGCTTCCCTCTCCACCCATTTTTCCAGGGGCTCATGTTCTACTACGGCCTGGATTTCCACGATCTGGCCCCGAACTTTGTCCTCAACATCTCGGCGTTTATCATCATGTGCGAGGCTTTCCTCCGCATCCGCCCCCATTTCGGCCTATGGCTCAAGACTTTCAATGTCAAGCCGAAGGTGGTGCGCGGCAACCAGGCGGAGTGCGGAGGCGCCATGGTGGGCAAGATGGCCAATGTCCTATGGCTAGAGGGCTCCTTTGTGGATACCCTAAAGGGGTGGCAATCGGGGTGGTTTTACATCACCGAGCCGTGCGACGCCGAATGGGTCGCACCCCCCGAGTTTCGATCCAGACCCCCTACGCGGCTCACCTCCTGGAAGGAGACGGGCCTGTCGTGGGGTAAGAAAGGAGAGCTGACCGGACTCCAAACATGCATCCAAACCCAGGTGGACAAGAAGCTCAAACTTGTCAACGTAGTCCAGGTTGTGCTCATCCGCCTAATCCTCCCGTGTCAACAACGGGCTTTCAACTTGTGGGAGTTCGACCCGGCGCGGCACCAAACTCTGAGCAGGCTCTTCGACATGACGTACAAAGATGCTTGGAAGGTGCTTTTCAAGGGCGCCGAGGCCCCCGCATCCGCTACCGAGGATCGCGGATTCAGTACACAGCGTCACGCTCATGCAGTAAGCTGTTTTTTCCTTTTATAGGGTATCCGTTTTTCATAGTTTGACTCCATGCGGGATCTAAGCTCCCTTACCTTTGACAAGATTGGCAGGTGACATCCGGACAGATCAACTATCCGGCTCCTTTGCCTGAAGGCCCAGCGAACGCTCGCTTGGCGAAGCTGCTGGTTCCGGCACCCTATGTGGTGCCAAAGAAGAAGGCCGTGAAAAAGGCCACGGGGACTCGAAAGAGTGCTCGGCGCCAGGAGGTGTCGGATCCATCATCCGACGGTTCCGAGGCGCATTCCTCCCGTGAAGACGAGGAGGAAGAAGAAGAGACCTCTCCCCCTCCAGCGGGAGGAGAGAAGAAAAGGAAGGCCGCCCTCTTTGGGGAGGCCGGAGGGTCCAAGAAGGGGAAAACCCTTCCTCCGGACTACTCCACCGACGCCGACGATGGCGGAGAGGAGTGGCAGCCCAGGGCCTAGCCCCTGCCAAAATTGTAAGTATCCGGATACCAGAGTAATTCATAGTATTCGTTTATTGCACAGCTTTCCCCTACATCAAATATGTTTATGCAGCCCACCCAAAGACCGGCTCGACGCGTCGTCGAGCGGCTCACTGGACTCGTCGAATGTGAACTCGCTTCCGACGGCTTCCTCCCCCCGCCCTACGGACGACACCGAAGTGTTGTCCCAACAGGTTCCAAGCCGGGAGGAGGTGGTCCTGGAGGCACCGCAAGGCGACCTCCCGGACTCCAGGAGTATAGGGGATGAAACCCCCCAGGGCTCCAAGTCCGGCTCTTGGCCGGACACCGCTCCGGAACCTTCAAAGGTTCTAGAGTCCGGCGGGGGACCTCCTTCCAAGGGGAGCAAGCCCACCGTGCCGGTGGCCCCCGTCCAACCGGAGGCGCCGGACAATATGTTGGAGGCACTCCAAGGCGCCTCCATCGACGAGGAGCACCGCACTATTATGAGTGCGGTGGTCCAGAAGGTTCAGTCCGCCAAGAGTGGACTAACTGAAGCTTGTACTAGCCTTTTAACAGGCTTTGAGGTGAGTAAAGAATGTGTAAATAATATTACCGCATAGACAGTAGCCCCTGATGCTCTGTTTGGCGTTCGGGAAGAAAAGCCGAATAGAGGATCAAATAAAATTCGCAGGAGTCTAACAAAAATGAGTCAATATGCGTATGCAGGCTTCTCTGCTTGCGTCCGCCGCACTGACTGCGGAAGTGGACACGCTAAAGCAGAACCTCGAGCGGTCCGAGCAAGAGCTCGGGCGTGCCAAGAAGCAGCTTGAGGACAATGAAGGTAAGAAATACCTTGTTTTTAAATATATATATAAAAAGGTGCAATTGCAAAGAATGACAGGATTATCATGGCTATTGTAGGGGCCACGTCTGAGGTGGCGACCCTTAAGCAAGCGCTGGTCGAGGCTGAGAAGAGGGCGTCCTCGGAGCACACCGAGCGGGAGAAGTATGAGGCCGAGGTTGGCAAGGTACGACAAGAGCTCCAGGCTCTCATGGAAAAACATGAGAGTTTGGAGCTTGACTCAAAGACGCGAGCGTCCGAGCTCGCGGTGGCTATTGAAAATGCCAAGTCTGCCAAGGCTGAATCCCAGAAGACCCTCCAGGAGTTGGATGAGGTGAAGAAGATAGCGGTGGGTAAGGCATTCTTTATGCAAAGCAAACACATAAACGTGAGTTACTTGTTACTTACCCGAATCCGGAGCTCTCCAGGAGCATTCGCAGATCTTCCCCGGAGTGTGTCCATTGCCGCCGCATTCTATCGAGCCAAGGAGGGCTGCTCGACAGAAGAAGGTGTTCTGGTCTCAGTATGCTGAGGCCAGACACCCCGTGCCCCTGAGCGACCAGCTGAAGCAACTGGTCGAGCTCCACAAGGCGGCCGAACAGACCATGAAGGGCCTCATTGTTCGGCTGTGGCCTGGAGGGGCTCTGCCTGGGAGCTATTTCGGGCTGGTGCGGCGGCTGGTGGAGGCCTGTCCAAGGCTCGAAGTCATCAAGCGCTCCGTCTGCATTGAAGGTGCCCGTAGGGCCCTTGCCCGTGCTAAGGTGCACTGGGGCAAGCTGGATGCTGAGAAGCTTGTGAAGGACGGGCCACCGCCAGGGAAAGAGCATCGCAAGCCCGAGAATTACTATAAGGATGTTCGGAAGGGTGCCTGCCTTGTGGCGGATGAATGTTCTAGGGATGTAATTTTTGAGTGAAACTTGCTCGTTTTGTCCTGTGCGCTGAAAACTTGTTCATATGCACTAAGCAATGCTGTTTGGAATTTAAAATATTACCTTCTGTGCGGCTGTTTATCAATTCTCAAAGATGGTGAGTCATCGGCTTCTGCCTCCGTGCCGCTAGTGCTGGGGTGTTCGGGGATAAACCTGAGCGCTCTTTTTCCCATGTTTGGGTCCTTCGAGGGAGGCACTCAGCCCAACGAACACGGCAATCGGACTATAATGCGTGAACACTCTCACTTAGCCATAGAATTCTATAATTTTAAACTTCGGTGAAGCCCCTGGTATTCGAAAGACCGAGTTCGGGGCGCTATCCACGCCTTGGCCGGACAGAGCCGACTCCTCACCCTAAGTGTCATAAGTCTTTAGGGACTCAAAAAACCTCTCGAACAGCGACCAGCTCTCGCTTCATCATGATAGTCAGTTTTAGCTTCCTCCACTGAGGTGCTCGACCCAGCTCAACTGGGGCACAATCGTAGTGGTTCTCCTACTGCTACCTTAGCCGATATAGCGGAACGTAAGGCAGCAAAACATAGGAGCCGGGCAAGCCCAACTATTGACCCAAGACATGATTCGGAGCCGATGCATATAATGCTATAAGTTCGGGGTGCCGCACTTGTTAAAGTGTTCGGACTTCTCACACCATATTGAGGGGTACTAAAGCCCCTGGCGTATTTTGGCCATACCAACGTGTACGGGTGCAACATGTCGTTAAGGAACATATATAAAGAAAAAAGGTAATGCAAAAATAGAAGAAAGCTATGCATTGTTTATTAAAAAGGGCTGCGATCAAAGCAGAACGATACAAATAATGCGATAAGTGAAAGGTTGGACTAGTTAACATGTCCATTCCAGGGGCAAGCTGCGGAATAGTATGCTGAACAGGTATACTGCTCGTAGTAGAGACCACCTGGGAGTTCCTTAATGCGGCGTGGCTTGTCTGCTTCGCTGGTTCTTGCATCGTTTGTGCGGTAATTGAACTGCCGAACAGGCCTTCCGAAGGATGGAGTCCTGAAAGTAAGATAAAATTAAAAAATTGGCAGCCCCTGATACGGTTTAAGCCGTGTTTCGGGCGTGCCGTGATGGTGCCCCTCCCCCTGTACCCATGGTATCTCTAGAGCATAGTTATGTACGCGAAGTACTAGCGTCGCCTTTTTGCGAGGGTTGGGGTTGGGGCCGCATTGCTACGCCTGCTCGGATCATGCCAGGCGGTCTTGTTGTAGGTTACTCCGGGCGCGCTTGACGGTGTCCGGTCGTTTAGTGGCCGGACTGGAGAACTGCCTGGAGAGGCTGCCTTGTACTTCCGCTGCAAGGCCCGCCATGTGCTCCTCCGTTCGGAGGGAGCGTTCGGTGTTTCCATTGACTGTAATTACTCCTCGAGGGCCTGGCATCTTGAGCTTAAGGTATGCGTAGTGCGGTACCGCATTGAACTTGGCGAATGCGGTTCGCCCGAGCAGTGCGTGATAACCACTGCGGAACGGGACTATGCCAAAGATTAACTCCTCACTTCGGAAATTATCCGGAGATCCGAAGACCACTTCAAGTGTGACTGAGCCTGTACAGTTGGCCTCTACACCTGGTATTACGCCTTTAAAGGTCGTTTTGGTGGGCTTAATCCTCGAGGGATCTATGCCCATTTTCTGCACTATATCCTGGTAAAGCAGGTTCAGGCTGCTGCCGCCGTCCATAAGGACTCTAGTGAGATGAAATCCGTCAATAATTGGGTCTAGAACCAATGCGGCAAATCCGCCATGACGGATGCTAGTGGGATGGTCCCTTCGATCAAAGGTGATCGGGCAGGAGGACCATGGGTTGAACTTTGGGGCGACTGGCTCTACCGCGTATACGTCCCTTAACGCGCGCTTCCGCTCCCTTTTGGGGACGTGGGTTGCGTATATCATGTTCACCATCCGCACTTGTGGGGGAAAACCCTTTTGTCCACTATTGTTCGGCGGCCGGGGCTCCTCGTCGTCATCGCTATGCAGCCCCTTGTCTTCATTTTCGGTGTTTAACTTGCCTGCCTACTTGAACACCCAACAATCCCTGTTGGTGTGATTGGCCGGCTTTTCGGGGGTGCCATGTATCTGGCACAAGCGATCGAGTATTCGGTCCAAACTGGACGGGCCCCTAGGATTTCTTTTGAATGGCTTTTTCCGCTGACCAGATTTAGAGCCTCTGAATCCGGCATTAACTGCCGTATCCTCAGCATTGTCGCCATTGATGCGATGCTTCTGCTTGTTGCGACGCGACCTGCCACTACTGTCCCTGGTGTCCGAATTACCAGGGTTCTTGGTCATATTGTTGCTACGAGCAAGCTAGCTGTCTTCTCCCGCGTAAAAGTGGGTCATGAGTGTCGTGAGTGCTGCCATAGATTTCGGCTTTTCCTGTCCAAGGTGCCGGGCCAGCCACTCGTCACGGATATTGTGTTTGAAGGCTGCTAGGGCCTCAGCGTCCGGACGGTCGACTATTTGATTTTTCTTTGTTAGGAACCGTGTCCAGACTTGCCTGGCCGATTCCTCTGGCTGCTGAATTACGTGACTTAGGTCATCGGCGTCTGGGGGTCGCACATAAGTGCCCTGGAAATTGTCAAGGAATGCGGCTTCCAGGTCCTCCCAACAACTGATTGATTCTATTGGCAAGCTGTTAAGCCAATGCCGAGCTGGTCCTTTAAGCTTGAGTGGGAGGTATTTGATGGCGTGGAAATCGTCGCCGTGGGCCATGTGGATATGAAGGAGATAATCCTCGATCCATACCGCGGGATCTGTTGTGCCATCATATGATTCGATATTTACGGGTTTGAAACCCTCAGGGATTTGATGATCCATTATTTCGTCTGTGAAGCATAGTGGGTGTGCGGCGCCTCTGTACTGGGCTATATCATGACGTAGCTCAAATGAGCTTTGTCTACTGTGTTTGGCCCTGCCGAATTTGTGGCCGGCGTGACGGTTACCGTCTCGAGCCATGGGGCACCCCCGCGATCCATAGATCGATCTTGTTTGCCTTGCCTTGTCCTCCAACATATCTTGTAAGTCCGGCGCATATTCCCGTGCCTTGGTACGGGGTGCGGCTTGAGTGGAGGGCCAAGAGGCCTCTCTGTCGCGGCCACGAGGTGGCCGGTCGGCCGCATCAAGTGCTTCCTCCTCTAATCGGGGTAGCAACCTGCGCTTTGGGTAGCTCTTGGAGGGGCGTTCGAGTTTATGCTCTTCGGCCACGAGGACTTCAGTCCATCTGTCGACTAGCAAATCTTGATCAGCTCTAAGCTGGTGCTGTTTTTTCTTGAGGCTTCTTGCCGTGGCCATAAGCCTGCATTGAAAACGCTCTTGCTCGACGGGATCCTCTGGCATGACGAATTTTTCATCGTCGAGGCTTGCCTCGTCTTCAGAGGGAGGCATATAATTATCGTCCTCGACCTCTCCGTCTTCCGCTCTCTCATGAGGGCTGGTTTCTCCATCCTCCTGTGTTAAATCTTGCTGGAGGGGGTTTTCTTCGGCACTTTCCAGAGTATTATTATCTCCCGTGCTGGAATCACAGTATTTGTTTTGGCGGGATTTTGAGCGGCGCCGCTGACGTCGGCGCTTAGGCTGTTTCTTGGAGGGGTCATCCTCCACTGTTCCATCGCCATCTCCTTCTTTTAGGGTGTCCACCATGTATATGTCATATGACGAGGTGGCTTTCCAGGGCCTAGTAGGTGCTGGTTCTTCATCATCTCCTTCATCGGCGTCCATACCGTCGATGTCTTCGGAGTCGAAGTCGAGCATGTCAGTTAAGTCGTCGACAGTGGCTACAAAGTGGGTGGTGGGTGGGTTTTGAATTTCTTCATCATTCGAATCCCAACCTTGCTGACCGTAGTCTGGCCAGGGCTCTCCTGATAAAGAGAGAGACTTCAGTGTCTGCATAATATCGCCGAAAGGCGAGTGCGGAAAGATGTCCGCGGCAGTAAACTCCATAATCGGGGCCCAATCGGATTCGATCGGCAGGGGCGCGGAGGGTTCGGAGTCCGGAGAGGAGTCCGGCTCCTTGGAGTCACGAGTCTCGCAGAGTGCGGGCCTGGTGTTCGGCTTGATCACCGTTGGGATCGCAGCCCCCGAGGCGGCGTCCAACCACCCATCCTCGATCGGCATAGTTGGCTCCGAATTAAGGGTCGAAGCCGATGCGGGTGCGGCCTCTAGGGCACTGTTCGGCGACAGAGCTAGATCATGCTCGTCGTGACAGTGCGGCGCGCTCGGTAGTGGCTCGAATCCATCGAAGATCAAGTCCCCACGGATGTCAGCCGTGTAGTTTAAACTTCCAAATCTGACCTGACGGCCAGGGGCATATCTTTCGATATGCTCTAGATGGCCAAATGAATTGGTCCGCAGTGCGCAGCTGCCGAGGAGGAAGATCTGTCCGGGGAGGAAGGTCTCACCCTAGACTGCATCGCCATTGATGATCGTAGGAGCCATCAAGCCTGACGGCGACGACACAGAGGAACTCTCAATTAAAGCACCAATGTCGGTGTCAAAACCGGCGGATCTCGGGTAGGGGGTCCCGAACTGTGCGTCTAGGCCGGATGGTAACATGAGGCAAGGGACACAAAGTTTTACCCATGTTCGGGCCGTCTCGATGGAGGTAAAACCCTACGTCCTGCTTGATTAATATTGATGATATGGGTAGTACAAGAGTAGATCTACCACGAGATCGGAGAGGCTAAACCCTAGAAGCTAGCCTATGGTATGATTGTTGTTGTGTATGTTGTCCTACGGACTAAAACCCTCCGGTTTATATAGACACCAAAGAGGGTTAGGATTACACAAAGTCGGTTACAATGGTAGGAGATCTACATATCCGTATCGCCAAGCTTGCCTTCCACGCCAAGGAAAGTCCCTTTGGGACACGAGACAGAGTCTTTAATCTTATATCTTCATAGTGCAGGAGTCCGGCTGAAGGTATAGTCCGACTATCCGAACACCCCCTAATCCAGGACTCCCTCACCCTCATTCCTTCTCCTCCTATTCGGCCTATATATATGGGGGTGCACCAGCCCACTAGGGGCTGGCCTGTCCCACCCTTGGCCCAATAAGGCCCATATCTTTGTCGCGCGCGGGGGGGGGGGGGGGGGGGGGGTGCCCGGAACCCCTTCTAGTGACCTGATACGTACCCAGTACCCCGGAACACTTTCTGGTGTCTGAATACTATCGTCCTATATATGAATGTTTACCTATCGACCATTTCGAGACTCCTCGTCATGTCCGTGATCTCATCCGGGACTCCGAACAACATTCAGTCACCAAATCACACAACTCATATAATACAAATCGTCATCGAACGTCAAGCGTGCGGACCCTACGGGTTCGAGCACAATGTAGACATGACCGAGACACCTCTCCGATCAATAACCAATAGCGGAACTTGGATGCTCATATTGGCTCCCATATATTCTACGAAGGTCTTTATCGGTCAAACTGTTATGACAACTCACATTTTCCCTTTGTCATCGGTATGTTACTTGCCCAAGATTTGATCGTCGGTATCTCCATACCTAGTTCAATATCGTTACTGGAAAGTCTCTTTACTCGTTCTGTAATGCATCATCTCGCAACTAACTCAACTCATTAGTCACATTGCTTGCAAGGCTTATCATGATGTGCATTACCGAGAGGGCCTAGAGATACCTCTCCGATACTCGGAGTGACAAATCCTAATCTCGATGTATGCCAACGCAACAAACACCTTCAGAGATACCTGTAGAGCATCTTTATAAACGTTTGATAGCACACAAGGTATACCTCCGGTATTCGGGAGTTGCATAATCTCATAGTCAAAGGAATATGTATAAGTCATGAAGAAAGCAATAGCAATAAAACTTAACGATCATTATGCTAAGCTAACGGATGTGTCTTGCCCATCACATCATTCTCCTAATGATGTGATCCCGTTCATCAAATGACAACTCATGTCTATGGTCAGGAAACTTAACCATCTTTGATCAACGAGCTAGTCTAGTAGAGGCTTACTAGGGACACTGTGTTTTGTCTTTGTATTCACACTTGTATCCATTTTCCGTTTAATACAATTCTAGTATGAATAATAAACATTTATCATGATATAAGGAAATATAAATAACAACTTTATTATTGCCTCTAGGGCATATTTCCTTTAGAGAAGACATTAGATCTCGTGTGGATGCATTAATTAAAAACGCAAAGATCAAGTTTTCAGTGGATGTGTTAAGGAGTGTGGCATATAGGGCAAGGAGGAAGGCTGTTGATGTGGTGCAAGGTGACCACAAGCAATAGTACTTGAGGTTAAGAGATTATCTTCAGGCTGTTCTTGATACAAACCGTGGGAGCAGGTGTATAGTGACAACATTTGAAGATCCAGAAAACCCAGCACCTACTCCTAGATTCAAGTATCTTTTCTACTGTTTAGCAGCTTCAAAAGAAGGTTTTCTTAATGGTTGCATACCATTTATAGGTAATTTTTGAAGATTTAGCTATTCTTAATTAGTGGTTTCCTAGAAGTTCTATGTTGTAGCTAATTTCTGACTTAATCCAGGTCTTGATGGATGCTTCATCAAGTTAACCACTGGACATCAAATACTTGCAGCCACAAGAAGGGATGGCAACAACAACATTTACCCCATAGATTTTGGTGTGGTTGACAAGAAAGATGGAGACAGTTGGACTTGATTTTTAACTCAGTTGAGATGTTGCATTGGTACTGGCAATAAATTTGGAACATACACCATCATATCTGACAGGCAAAAGGTTAGTGTCTTGCACTACAAAAAAAGACACATCCGAGACATTTTGGGCCGAACGAAATTTTTTTGTCATACATATGACACTTCTATGATGATAATTGTGAAAAAACCCGGTATCATCATAGATGTGGTGGGCTCCTACTTCTATGACAAAAAATCATGACAGAAAATGGGCCTTTTGTCCTGGGCGGTCCGGAGACGCAGCTTCATGACATTCTTTGGGCCGTCCATGATGGAAAAAACTGTGGTAGAAACGAGGGGGAGGAAAATTTCGGGGAGTTCCCGGTTACGGTGGGAGGTCGGGGGCCGAGCGATGCGCATTTCTCTCGTACACATACGCGCGTGTGTGCGAGGCGTTGGCTCTAACTGAACCCGAGCGAGGCGTTGGGCTCTAACTGAACCCGAGCGATTGCACTGCAGGCTACGCGATACTGAACCCGAGCGATCGATCAATGGCTGTTAACTGAACCTGATCGAGCGATTCCTTTGCTACTGCTGCTAACTGAAGCTGATCGATGCTGCCTCTGGATGAACAGTGAGCGTTGCGCGGGGGGTGGGGGGGGGGGGTTGGATGAACAGTTCCCGGTGGGGGTGGATGAACAGGACCCCGTGGTGTTGCCTCTGGATGAACAGGACCCCGATCGATCGAGCCGGTTGGGGCTGGATGAACAGGACCCTGTGGAGGGCTGGATGAACAGGACCACCCTGTGGAGGGCAGGATGAACAGTAGATGGTGGAGGGCAGGATGAACAATAGCCCATGGAGGGGTGGTTGAACAGGAGCCCGTGGAGAGGGCTGGTTGAACAGTAGTCGGTGGAGTAGCGCGCGGTGGAGGCTGGATGAAGAGGAGCCCGTGGATGAACAGTCACAGGTGGAGGCTGGAGGAGGTCGACGGTGGATGAACAGTAGCTCGTGGAGGCTGGAGGGGGTCGACGGTGGAGATGAACATTATCCCGTGGAGTCCCGTTTTGCGGTACGCCACACCCCTCCCGATGAACAGGACCCCCGTTTCGACCGTAGCGCTCCAACACAAGTCTGCTTCGTCCATTTTGTGGTACGCCACACCCCTCCCGATCAATAGGACCACCATTTCGACCGTAGGAGGTCCGTTTCCTCCATTTTGCGGTACGCCAGACCCCTCCCGATGAACAGGATCCCGTTTCGAACATGGCCGGTCGAACACAAGGCCGTTTCCTCCGTTCTGCGGTACGCCATGCCTCGTTTCATCGCCTGTTCCGTCCAAGCCCTCCCGATGAACACGACGCATTCCGTTGCCTCCCCATGAACACGACGCATTCCGTTGCCGCCCCATGAACACGACGACGACGCTGTTTCTCCGTTTCGACCCAGCCATGTACACGAGCCCTGGCCGTACGTATGCGCGAGTAGGCATTCGAGACCCCGCCCGTATGTACACATATGTGGCCATATTTTCTTTCTTGCACCCTGGCCGCTGTACATACATGTAAATGCTACATGCGCGCCTCTACTATGACACGTGCGCGCCTCTACTACGACACGTGCGCACCTCTACATCGACCAGTATGTACGTACATGTTCGCGACCAGAATGACAACGCTACGTATGCTTTGACCAGGTGGGTCCTGACTATCATGCACTTCCTTGCCTGCGAAGATGTAGCTGGTGGGTCCCAGCAGTCAGGGGGCGAATCGTTTTTTTTGCCCGGACGCATTTCCTTGCGTGCGAAGATGTAGTTGGTGGGTCCCAGCAGTCAGGGGGAAACGTTTTTTTCACGTAATACGGTGGCCCATCCGGTCGGTCCCGCTGTCGGGTGGAGGAATAATTATTTTCCACGTAATAAGGAGGCACTTCCTTGCTGCGGCCGTGGACCCAGCTGTCAGCCTCTCCACGTACAGTCCACGTCCGATGGAAGCCGTTCCTTGACCACGTTGACCACGCCGCACCGAGAGCACCAGGGCGGTGGACGACAGCGAGGCCTAGGAAGGGGACGACGCGGAGCCGGGGAAGACGCGGCAGTGGATGCCCATGCGTAGAGGAGTACGAGGGTTCACTGGTTTGCTGCGGTGTGAGGCTGCCGTCGCCGCAGAATAACAGGGGGTGTAGGTGAGTAGAGGGATGGCCTGGCCAGCGGTGGGAGTAGTAGGGGGCGGTGAGGCCTCCGCCGCATCGCAGCCGGCCACGGGAGGCAGGAGCACGAGGCACGACCGGCGCTGGTTTGGGCGGCTGGAGCAAGAAGACCAGAGGTTGAAGAAGCACTACGGCCGTTGGATGGACATCGTACGGTCACTAGAGCTAGAATCGTGCATAGTGACTAAGTTGACAAAGCCCTCCATCCCCGTCAACTTAGTAGGCCCACAAGTCAGCCTCCCACCAAGGTGGGTCCCAGCTAGCAGGGGGGTATTCATTTTTTTGAGCGTAATAAGGAGGCACTTCCTTGCGTGCGAAGATATAGCTGGTGGGTCAGAGCTGTCAGTGGCGGTAACGTTTTTTTCGCGAAATATAGAGGCCCTTTTGGTGGGTCCCTGATGTCAGGGGAGGAATCATTATTTTGTGCGTAATAAGGAGGCATTTCCTTGCGTGCGGCCATGGACCCAGCTGTCGGCCTCTCCACATACAGTCCACTTCAGATGCATGTCGGTCGTTGACCATGTTGACCACGCTGCGCTGAGAGCACCAGGGCGGTGGACGACGGCGAGGCCTAGGAAGGGGATGACACGGAGGCAGGGAAGACTCGGCAGTTGTTTCCCACACGGAGGGGAGTACGACTGTACGAGGGTTTACTGGTTCGTCTGCTATCGCCGGAGAATAACAGCAGGTGTGGGTGAGTAGAGGGATGGCTAGGGCAGCAATGGGAGTACGGTCGGGCATGAGGCCTACACGGTAGCACAGCCGGCCGCGTGGAGGAGGGAGCAGGCAGTCCCGCCGGCGCTTGTTTGAGCGGCTGGAGCAGGAAGAGAAGATATTGAAGAAGCACGACGACCGTTGGATGGACATCCAACAGTCAGTGCTTGTGCGTCAACCTTTTTTTAGGAAAGCCTCAAATCTGTGGAAAACAACATTCAGCCCATCTGCCATTATTTCTAATAATTTACAGCCCATTTGCTAATTCTTAAGGTTTTTTTGGAGCCCATATTCTTTTTGTTAGCATTACAGCCCATATTGTGGCCACGGTTAAAAAATTAACGAAATTTTGCATATTTCGGTGCGGTCCAAACTATTTTTAATCCTGAAATTTCGACTCACATTCAAACTGATTTTAAAAATAAATGTATATCATTATAAAATCCAACAAATCCTCCACGCATAAAAATTAATGTAATTTAAAATCTTGAAATGAAAAAAAGATATTTTAAACTAATTGTCGGTTTGATGTGTTTTAAAAATGTACATCCCATTTCTCTTTACTGATGGGCCATTTTCTCGGCCAGCTGAATGAAGCTCTCCTCGTCTTGAAAGATTTGCAGCCCAACAGGCCTGAGAAAGCGACTTACTTGGCAAATCACAAAAAAACTGGGCTGTAGCCGTGGACCCAGCTGTCGGCCTCTCCACGTACAGTACTCTTCCGATGGAAGTCGGTCGTTGACCACATTGACCACGCCACGCCGAGAGCACCAAGGCGGTGGATGACGGCGAGGCCTAGGAAGGGGACGACGCGGAGCCGGGGAAGATGCGGCAGTGGATGCCCACGCGGAGAGGAGTACGAGGGTTCACTGGTTCAGCTGCGGCGTGAGGCTGCCATCGCCGCAGAATAACAGGGGGTGTGGGTGGGTAGAGGGATAGCATGGGCCAGCGGTGGGAGTAGTAGGGGGCGGTGAGGCCTCCGCGGCATCACAGCCGGCCACAAGGGGCAGGAGCACGCGACACGACCGGCGCAGCTTTGGGCAGCTGGAGCAAGAAGACCAGAGGTTGAAGAAGCACTACGGCTGTTGGATGGACATCGTACGGTCACTGGAGCTAGAATCGTTCATATTGACTAAGTTGACAAACCCTCCATCCTCGTCAACATAGTAGGCCCACAAGTCAGCCTCCCACCAGGTTGGGTCCCAGCTAGCAGGGGGAGTATTCATTTTTCTGTGCGTAATGAGGAGGCACTTCCGGTGGGTCCGAGCTGACAGCGGGGGGGGGGATGTTTTTTTCACGAAATACTATGGTCTGTTCGGTGGGTCCCAGCAGTCAGGGGCAATGCTTTTTTTTGCGAAATACGGTGGCCCGTCCGGTGGGTCCCAGCAGTCAGGGGGGAAACGTTTTTTCCGCGAAATACTGGTGGCCCGTCCGGTGGGTCCCTACTGTCAGGTGGAGGAATAATTATTTTGCGCGTAATAAGGAGGCACTTCCTTGCGGCTGCCGTGGACCCAGCTGTCAGCCTCTCCACGTACAGTACTCTTCCGATGGAAGTCGGTCATTGACCACATTGACCATGCCGCGCCGAGAGCACCACGGCGGTGGATGACGGCGAGGCTTTGGAAGGGGACGACGCGGAGCCGGGGAAGACGCGGCAGTGGATGCCCACGCGGAGAGGAGTACGAGGGTTCACTGGTTCGGCTGCGGTGTGAGGCTGCTGTCGCCGCAGAATAATAGGGGGAGTGGGTGAGTGGAGGGATGGCCTGGCCAGCGGTGGGAGTAGTATGGGGATGGTGAGGCCTCCGCGGCAGCACAGCCGACCACGGGAGTCAGGAGCATGCGGCACGACTGGCACTGCTTTGGGCGGCTGGGGCAAGAAGACCAGAGGTTAAAGAAGCACTACGGCCGTTGGATGGACATCATTAACCACACCACGCCGAGAGCACCAGGGCTGTGGACGACGGTGAGGCCTACAAAGGGAACAACACGGAGCCGGGGAAGACACGGCAGTGGCTGCCCACGCGGTGGAGAGTACGAGGGTTGACTGGTTCGGCTGCCGCCGTCGGAAAATAACACGAGGTGTGCGTGAGTAGAGGGATAGACAGACCAGGGATGCGAGTATGATGGGGCCGTGAGGCCTTCCTGGCAGCACTGCCGGCCATGGGAGGCGGGAGCAGGCGGTTCCGATGGCGCTGGCTTGGGCGGCTGGGGCAGGAAGATCAGAGACTGAAGAAGCACGATTGCCGTTAGATTGACATCTAACGGTCTGACGCTGGTAGAGTCGATTGTTGACTAAGTTTCTTTTTTGAGAAACCTTGTGTATGCATGAACTTAGTAGGCCCACAAGTCAGCCTCCAAATCTGTGGCAGACAACATAAAGCCCATTTGCTATTTTTTTTATAATTTGCAGCCCATTTGCTAATTCTTAAGTAATTTATCACAACCCATTTTCTGCCCAGGACCACGGTCAAAAAGTCCAACCTTATTTTGCATATTTCGGTGGAGTCCGAACTGTTGTAATCCCGAATGATAAACATTTTTTAAGAACTTATTGATTTGCCAAAAAATTGTTTTTGTAAGCAAATAAGACGTGGGACAATTTAGTTGGTTTAAGGGAAAACAAGTGGTAAAAAAATCAGCGCTGGGTGGGAAAAAACAACAAAAATAAGGATGTAAATATGAAAAGGGAATTTTATGTGTTTTCAATATAATGATACATGTATATGAACTAGTAAAACTATAGGTAGAGATTAGAAAACGGATGTAGGACATGCGTTTCAAGAGGAAAATAGAACTGGGCTGTGTGTTTGATTCAGTAAAAAAAACTGCCTGCGGATGTTGTAAGACAAAATATAACTAACGCTGGCGGGCCAGAGGCTAGTAGATACCTGCTGGATCTTTGTGCCCCGTTGTCGTCATGGGCTGGGCCTATTAAAAACAAAACAACCCTGGGCAATCTACAGCCCAGTTGAAACTTGCTCGACCTGAAAAAACAATATACGTGCTCAATAAACGAGAGAATCCTGCAAGTACAGACTGATAACTGGGATGCAGCACGGATATTGTTTTTTATCGTGATAATAAGTGCATGCACTTGTTTCGAAAAAAATCAAAGAACTGGGAATTCGAACGGCGGGTGCTTATGCTACCCATCAAATAAAAATCAGGTGCCTGAAAATTCGTTTCGAAACAAATGATTCAGCTTTATATCCACGTTGACCCTCGGCATGATGTTTGGAAGCAAATGCAAGTTCATACCAAAAGATCGTTAACAACAATACCAACTTGTGGACGACAAGGTAGTACAACTACCAATACCAAACTAACTTATAATCTTTTTACTCCTGGCCCTAGTGTTTGTCTGGTAGAAAATCTTGCAGAGGACTAGCTCCCGCTCCTTCTCTTGCTCCAGGTCCCCGAGGTGGTACTGGTGCATCACCCAGTTGGTCCTCTTGCTCCAGAACCTTTTTTGCTGCCTGTCTACCGGCCGTTGACCATCACCGGCAAGGTATTGCCGGTCTTGTGCCACATCGAGTGCATGCCGCACTCCGACTGTATCTTGCGACGCGTCCATGCGCCCCTTTTGAACGCCCTGGAATTGCGCTGGAAGAAATGCTTCCTTAGGCCACTCAGTGTGATACATGCAGTATTGTGGAATACAGGTTTTAGTGTACCTAGTTGGCATTTTCATAAGATCTTTGGCATGTTGCAGTCACTTGTTTCACTTTTTATTAACTGTCAAATTGTAATTGCTTCACCAGGTCTGCGTCTAAAAAGAAAAATAGAGCTATAAACAAAGGAGTATGTTTGTGCAAGTAGACGGCCGATCGGTGTCTTACCTGGAAGTTTCTCAGGTTGGGTGCAACATATGTCATGCTCGCTGTCGATGGTTGGTATGAACAAATTGATGAGAGACTGAAATCTCGTGCTGTCAGCACTCACTTTGGCCTCAAGGTGCTCGATCAGCTCCTGATCCGTGGTATCGAACTTGGCGCCAGCTGGCAGCACGGGCCAATCCTTCTTCGACTTTCATCGGTAAGTCCAGTTATATGGTACTCAATGTATGATCAATCGACTGTTTTAAGTGAATGATGAAAGATTTCGACAGATAAGTGGTACTCCAAATCTGAAGTCCAGAATACCCGAACACGCCGCCGGGATTCTTGTGTCACCTCACGCGCAGCATGTTGTCACGTCAATTCAATGTGTGGACATGATGAATAATTTGACCGACGTATACTAGTACTGCTACTGTACTACTTACTAGTCGTAATTAGTGTCACGATGTATACATAGGTTTAACTAACAAGTACACACTTGAAGCCTAACTGATATATATGGCTTTTGCACAGCATCTCCATCATCATTATCAGTACATCATACGCAGGTGAGTTAGAATGCACTTGATCCTAGGAAGGTATCTATCATTCAAACTAGAGGAGTGCTTCAAACTAACAACATTGCATAATATCCAACAAAAGAGGATCGTGCTACAGCAGCAGAATACATGGCTCAGTCTAGATATCAGCGGGAATCAAGTTGTGCATATTTGCTGTTGGCATGAACCACATCGCCGCATGTCGGGTTTGCAAAAGCCATCCATCGCATGGAAGCTTGATGCCTTTCACACACTAAAGATTATCTGGCAACAAGCTATGTCGACGAATCTCTAGATATGGTGATTCATGAAACCCATGGTATGATGTGTAAACACAACCCCCCCTCATGAATGGAAGTTGCATAACACAGTAATCATCGCGAGTGATATGATCGATGATTGGTTGGATGATCGGATAATTGAGCCCGAGGAACAAGGAGTGGTTGCCGAGGCTGTAAACCCGCCTCCAGTTGAATACGCCTGGCCCAACGGAGCTGGGATCTTTCTTGAACACGAAGCAGCCATAGCCATCAATGTCACGAACGCCCCATGCATTGTACTGCATGTGGTTTGATGTAATGGTTTGGTCAATTTGGTACGTGCGAATGATCATCAAATGACCGCCGTCAGCTGAACGAGCGATAAACCACCACCCATCGGCTGGTATGATTCCAGGTCCTGGAATCATGAAGGCCAACGCATTTGCGTCTGCTGCAACAATTCAAATTGGAGACCAAAAGGACAAAAATAAACAATCATGTTCAAAGTATGTGTGGAATTAAGATTATTATAACAGTGACACATATCATAGACAGAGAATTGCAATGCCGTGGTCATAATCATACCCCAAGTTAAAAAAATAAGCCAATGGCTTTCATATTCTAGCAATATGTCATGGTTCAAACATCATGTAACAATGAGAGGAAAACAACTATGACAGCGCCTACTCATATTCTACCATAGCACTTACTACTACTGTTCTCATATCAACTCTAAGCAATAACATGCGTTGTTATAAAAATCTTGTAAACGAGAGTAACATATAGCCATCATGATGTTATGCTCATAATATGTATTCTAACAATCATTAGATGCCAATTGTTCTCATATCAACTCTAACAATAACATGTGTGGTCATAAAAATCTAGGAAATGAGAGGAACATATAGCAATGATGTGGTTATAGACATGCTATGCATTCTAAATTTGTAACAAATGAACAGGCAGTCGTATTCATAAGGTCAAGATGAGATGAGATAGAACAATTACACGATGATTGATTCCACCAATATAGGTAGCCAATTTGTGCGTCGACCGCGTAAACGATGCCATCGTGCACTATAGCATCAGACAGAAATGTTTCCTCAACAGGATTGATGATGAGCCATAACCATGTATGGCGACCGGATTCCAGATAGACTAATCCCTTGTTGAACAAGGCAATGAGCTTGTAATCCATGTAGTCTTCTGATGGTGTGGGCACTTCGCAGATTACAACTTTCTGCAAACAGAGGTCGAGCGAAAAGCTTGACGCGTCTCATGCGTAGTAGGCAGGAGTGTCTGGCGGGCCACGAGGCTCGATGGCGGTATCCAACGATGGAAGGGTGATCTCTCGCTGGGTGTAGATATCCACGAGATGCCACGGACTACCGATGTGGTGGATGAGGACGATCTAGTTGGCCTTCATGCCCGCCCAGTAGTGGTCGCGCATGAAGGACAGGTGGACGGGTAGTGGTAGCATGTCGAGGGGCACCACGACAACCTCCGTAGGATCGTCAAGTCGGTGTCTGGGCCACCTGCGAGGATCGGGCATCAGCAAGCAGGGTGTCTTGAAAAGAGCCGGCCGGTTGCAGACGAGTAGACGGTACAAAGACACCGAGCATGCGGCCAGACGGATGGTGCTGAGTAGGTCCGTACGACTACAGATCTGCTCCAAGAGAACATCGGGGAGGGAATTCCAATTGCGGCTCTGCGTGTCAGTCGGTTCTACCATTGGGGTTTTCGGTGCCTGTGAGCCAGCGGGGAAGTGGATTCGGGCGGGCGAGCGAAGAAGCTTCTCCTCGTGTGGCCAAGCAGTGAGCGGGGGGATATGGTATGCACGAGCTACCAAGGAAGATGGCGCGGGCGGCCGAGCAGTGAGCGGGGGTAAATGGTGTGCGGCCGACAAAGGGGAAGAGAGGAGGAAGAAGAAGAGAGGAGGAAGAAGAGTGGAAGACGGGGAAGAAAGTGCATTCAATCTCAATTCTACTACTCCCTCTGTCTAGGTGTGTAAGTCACCTTACGAAAACCAAATAATACCAAAACACTTAGGCACCGTACATTAACTCCCTTCTCGTTTTTTGTTTTGTGGCATATCAACCAATAAGATATGTGGGTTGTGTATGCTTTCAATGACTTGAGACTACCAAACATAACCGACTGATTTAGTAACACCAACACGCTATTTCAGCTTATTAATTATGTGTCCCATCTGCTGCAGTGTGTATCATCACTTCACTATGAAGACTAGTGGAATAGTTCTCTCTGACCGAGATGGGGAATAAATGGATCGCGAGGACTTCCTTTCTACAGTATCCCTATGCCTCTACGCTCACTTCACTCATTTTTCTCTGTACCTAGTCACTTGTTGAAATCTATAGCCAAATGGGCATGTCAATGGGAGGGAGTAAGCCCCATGCATGCAACATGCAACACTCACACGTACACATAGACGCACGCAACACTCACGCACCCATGCAGCACACAGCACACGACACAACACACACGCTCACGCTCAAGTGCTCAACCTACTCCCTACGTCCGTGAAAGACTGTACATTTAGAGATTTACGCGTTGACCAGGGCATAATTAACGCCCAAAAGTAGCAGACTTATGTGTGGATGCGACCATTGAGATAAGAAGATTAAATGAAGGCCGTTGCATGCTGTAATTAAGGATAGACATGTAGCCTATACCTACAACACAAGTTGGTGCATTAGTCAATCAATATCGATTTAGATTAAAGGCTAAACACATTGGAAGTGTAGATGTACATCATGTAGTACACTCTTTGTTGGAAGACCGAGGGAGGACACGTGCATGCACTCACATACACAGCCAGGGTGGTTCGCGCGCAAGGGTTGGACTCGTGTCGCGCCCGCGTAAAGTTTTGTTTAACTGATTTCTTTGTTCTGCCAACTGACAGGTGGGACCTAGAAACCAGGTGACAATTTAACTAGTCAACAAAGTGCCACGTCGACTATGTGGCCGGTCAGTAGGGTGCAATACGGTGCTCTACGATGAGCTAGTGATCACATAATCGCCGCAAAACTATATATAGTGACCGTAAAGAGCGTACTGTTACATACGTTGACCGCCAGTGTATTTTTCTCGTTTCAAATTAAGCCATATTAATCAGAAAGGACGCAGTATGGACTACTACTACTAGTACTGGTACTGCTTTGATGTGTCCCGTCAACTCGCCGAACAAGGAGAAGCTTGCTTACTACGCCTCTCCCTCGCCCACGCGCGCGGTGGTTCGCAGGATGAGGAGAGGGTTTTGACTACAGCGCCCTCTCCCTCTCCCTCTCCCTCGCCCTCGCGGTGGACGTGCAACAGTTCAATCGGTGTCAGATTGCCAGAAGCATATTGTACTGTAGTATCATCATTGTTGGACCTTCCGAAGAGGCGAAGAGCCAAGTGCAAGGTTCACACGAGTACGAACTGTTGAACCTCCTGAAGAGGCAAAGAGCCAAGCGCAATGTTTTATAGGAGTTGTCGTCCTAGTAGGAGTGTACTAGTACAACTATAGCGAACGATGCTATTGTATGATGCCGCCACGTTGCATATATCCAAAGCTGTGCCACCTTTTTTTTCTCAAAGAGCGTGTTGGAGCCCGTGCAACAACCACACAAGTTGCATGTACACATAACACATTTACTAGTAATAAATTCTAAAGGACAAATGCCAGTATGCCACACAAGTTCATCCCCAACTCATGTGATAAATTTGTGCACGACTAGTCTACATATATTCACAGCGCTACCGTACACAATTACCGTACTCCACATACACGTTATAGATGGGCTACATGTCCTCCTCCAGGTTCCAGTCCCAAGTGTTCTTCATGGATGGCACGATCCATAGCGGTGGGCAACGGGAATCATTGTCACAGCTTTCTAGTCCGGTTCCACACGATGGAGACTCATCCAAGCTGAAGCGGCATAAATCAGGGATAGCGTGTCCCAGCATGTCGTTCATCCGACGATGCGCACTGAAGACACAACCATGCTTCATGAACGGCATGCCTTCCGTGTTGTGCACGGAAGGTGGCATCCGCTTCACAATGGGGTAGCTGTCCCCGATGAAAAGCGAGTACTCTCCAAGAGTGTTCCTCGGCACCCACGTAGCATCACAGGGGTTGAACTCAACACCGTTCATCTGGTACACGCGGCATCCCAGATCTGGACACATGGTGACGTACATATTCAAGGTCCATGCATAATAATGTTGTGCTCAAATGTGGCTGTCAGTAATACTGTGCAGCAAATAGTACTACTCTGGTATAGAGGAAGTAAAATAACCGGCTTATTATATATAGCCACTCTTGGCTACATGGATGAGATAGTAAGACATGGAAAAACAAAAACGGTGGCAGCTAGTGGGTTCAAGTCTTCAAGGGCCTAGCTAGCTATACGCGTCCTCCAAGGTAAAAAGTACTCCTACTAGTACTACAAAGTATACTACTAGTACAACAATGAAAGAGAAGGCGAGAGGGTTAAAAAATGGAATACCTGGGTAGATGGTGACGGTCCGATCGTGGTAGATTATGTGACCATGTTGCACATCAGTGGTACCATGGGTAATGACTGCTAAGATAGTTGATCCCAATATGCCAAAGTCAGCTACAAGGTTCCAGGTTAGACCGAATCGCGGATGTAAATGCACATCCAGGATCGGCGATCTTATTTTGATCGGGGGATGACTGGTCCCTGCAAAATAATGGAGTACCGTTAGGGATGCAAATGATGGTTTGTGCATTCCGTTTGTAATCTCCCGTATCGTAGGATGTCAACCAGATGAAACAAGTCCCCTGGCTTGTCACCGCGAAGATGCGGCCTAGATGGCGCACGACGTCTTTGAACGTGTAGGGGTACAAGTCTGCCGCCGCCAACATGCACCAGCCTCTGCCGTTACTGCCTCCTGCATTGATGGCAATCCTTATGTCGAATACCACGATGAGATAGTAATCATCGTAGCCGCGTCGCTTTGTCGGAGGGTCCGCAATTGCTATCTTCTTCAATCTCATGTAGGCATCATCATACGTATTCTTGACCAGCCAGTCCGGAAGGCCGATCCCAATGGTGGAGAAGGGGTCTACCGGAACGGCCGCACTGCTGTGGATGTTGTCCAAAATGACGGTGGTATCCGGCCGGAGTTATGCAAGCCAATCTTCATTGGCACCGACCCAGACCTATATATAAGACGGTGGGCAGCGGAGAAATTACGGGATGGAAATGGAATAACTATGTACTACATGATCAAACTCCATTACTGACCTGCTCATCGGACAAAATCCGACTACCTCTCAACGTCGGCAACTCTAGCGGAGTCAACGTGCAACCATGGCTAGGGAGCGGTGGACTATTCGAAGGATTGTCCCATAGAAGAACCTTCTCCTCGAGGATGCATGGAAGACCAACAAGCATGGCCTGTTTAAGCAGCGTCTTGAAAAATTTGGTGCAAGAAGCACCGAGTCTTGTGGTGGTGAGGACGTCGGAGCGGCGTGCGATTTCTCCCATAGGATCGTCGTCCAAGGTCTCCCGGCCCCGACGAGGAGGAGAACCGCCAGGTGAATCCATGGGAGCAGCGACGAACTGCCTTCTCTTCGGGGGGAGGGGAACTGGCGAGGAGGAGATAAGAGCATAGTAACCGCAGGGCCTCGTCTCTTCCAACTGTAGATAGTTCCTCAGCGAAGGGGTGAGGCTATTATTTACTACTAGTACTCCCTCCGATTCTTTTTACTCTGCGCATAAGAGCAGACCTGGATACCAAGGCAGGGGCTCGCTGCATGCTTTCTGCACGGAAATACCCCTGACGCATGGATGGGAGGAGTTAGCAGCTATAAATGCCCCATGCAGCCCATTGGCTGTCCGCCCGCGTTCTCCTCTCCCCGCATGCTGCATGGATGTCTCCCTCTCTCTCGCGTGACTGCATGCGGTGGCGCTGGCCTATGAGAAGCTCGTGTGGAGATAGCAATCTTCTCTCCAGAAGTGATTTTTTTGAAAGAAAGGGATTATGGAACGTTATGGGATTGCATTATACTATAAATAATAGCACTAGTAAGAAATTTTTGGCACCAGGTAGCAGTTTTTGGCGTGGATTAAGAAATTTTGGGTATGTTTTTGCCATTTTTTATACACGCCAACTAGTGTCAAAAAACGTCTTACATTATGTGACGGAGGAGTACGTACTTGTACTGTAGCAGTACTAGTACTACTTCTCTCAACTAGTAGTGCGATGTACTGTACTTCTAGTCTAGTCTAGTATAGTGCACTAGTTTTGAACTCTTGAATCTCAGGGCCATGGAGCTACAGTTGGAAGTGGAGGGTACTACTGTTCTCTAGAACCATCGCTGTAATATCAATGCAGGGGAAGTACACCTGCGTAGTGGCCTAGTGGGTACTCTCGGTGCTCTATTCAGCCGCTCCTCTCACGTAGCTGGCCTACTCAGCCGCTCCTCTCACGCACACACTAGCAGCCTGTTTATCAGCGACGGTTACTACGGGGGCAGAACATTTGAGTTATTTGATACAGCGAGACTAGGCTTTTCGCTTCCATTTGTGGAGGTGTAATGGATCTCGTCGAACTTTGTTAGTAGTTCCTTCTTTATGAATGAGATGAAGCAAAGCTTTTGCCTCTGTTTCAAAAAAAACACGGCAAGAGGAATTTCTTTTATAGTAGAGCCGATAATGGAGTGAAGTCCATGCATGCAACGCCACAAGCTACAGAGTAGTAGTAGAGCACTTTACGTACAGAGCCATATTGCATAGTTCCCAATGCCCCGCCAGGCTTTTCTGGCTCCTCGGGCTTAATTGGGAGGCGCTAGTTTAAATATGCTACTAGCTGGAAGCTACAAGCGAGGTGCGGCTAGGGCGAGCACGCGAGCCACGGGATGCTGGGAAGGAAAACCCGTTCACGTGGCTAGGCTGGCCAGTGCACCCAGATTGTGGGGCCGCACGTCCGTTTGACTTCAAAACTCAAACTACCCGTGTAAAATATTGGCTCGCAGCAAAGTGTAGTAGTACTATTTTTTTTAAAAGGCCGCCGTGCGTTCGGCCGGGATATATCCCACAAAACGAGGTATACACTCCCGCGACCACTAGTAGTACTCGTTGGAGTACAACGCAACCAGAATCGCCTTTTGTCGCTAGTAGTACGTACATTGTTCCTTACAAGAAACCCCTAAGAGCATGGTTAATAGTATAGCCAGCTGCTAGCTATGAGCCAGTGCCATGTCATCTACAACCCATCTTATAGCCAACATGCAGTAGTAGTTTATTTCTTATAGCCCGCTGACTCAGCTCTATAGTACTTGCTCTAATAATGCAAGAAACCACTAAAATGCCAAGAAACTACTACCACTTGCATACGTGGCAGACTTAAGATAAGACTACCTTATCAACCATTGTACATGCTCTTACCAACAAAAATCCTCGAGTGACCTCCTACCTCTGGCCCGTCCACCTAGTCATCCTCGGCCATGGGACGCAGCTACCGCCGCCGGCAGAAGGCGAGGTCAAAACTGCCGACGGTGCGGAGCCCATGTTGCAGCAGCCCGAATGCCAGCTCCGTCCGGCGCTCACAGCCGCTAGCTAGCCAAGATAGCTCCGTCCAGCTGCTTGTCTGCAAGGTTTGCTAGCTAAATTGGCAAGGCAGCACGGCGGCTTGCTCGCGCGCGCCGCGCTAAGGCCAGCCATCTGGCTCGAGCGAAGGCTAGCGCGGCGGCTTGCTTGCTCGTGAGTCACGCTCGGGCCAGCCTGCCAACCCATGCGGAGGCCAGCACGGCGTCCGGCCCGTCCGGCGGAGCGGCGGCCAACTCGCTCATCACCGGCGCCACCGACGAACACGCATCAGTATTGTTTGAAGTAATGTTCAGGAAAAATAGTGATTTGAGGGGGAATAACATGATAGAAGGTCAGATGTGGGTCCCTTGTGTCAACGGTCAAACAAAATGTGTTGGTTTAAGTTGCTCGTCAGCATGGACATGTGGGCCAACCCTGTCATAAATGGGTTTAAACGAACCTAATCGGTAGGAGTACTAGGTAGTTTTCGGCGTGGATTAAGAAATTTTGGGTATGTTTTTGCTATTTTTTGTACAATAGATTCCTCCTAGGGCTGGTTGAAAGTGGTAGTTTTTTGTTAAATACTCTACATATTGTAAGTAGGAGTGAAAGTTAAGCTTTGGAAGCCAATAAGCAAGGCTAGTTACATAGTGCATATGTGTACATGATTGAAAGTAAATATCAACCATGAGTGACTAATATCTTGATTGAAAACTCGAAACTATGGAATACTAGGAAAAGAAATGCATGGTTGGAAATACTAGCAATGTTCATGTCCGTTGCAACGAATCATAATTAGAATAATACTTATTCACAAACTTGGTACAAGACACTCTAATTTTGATATACAGATGTCACTAGAGATATATTATGTTTCAATTAGAATATATTCCTTGGGCTGTTTTGGTGAGGTCAGGGAGGGATGTGGTTGGTTTTAAGATACTAATTATGAGTTTTTCTGCAAATTGGTAGACAAGTGGGATGTTGGTGAGAAAAGGCAACAACTTACCTCACAATCATTAGATGTAGATCTAATGGTCAGAAACGACGGATGGCAGACACACCAGCATCACCAACTTAGTCTTGTGTAGGAGTACTAGCAAGATCCGTGCATTGCACGGAACATCAAGATGCATGTTTTTATAAAACACTTGTTGTGATTGACCCTTGCGGGAGTAATCCCATGTGTAAAAACTAATGATATCTCAAGAAATATGAGATAAGGTGAAGAGGAGTGGGGTGTGGTGGTGGTTGGTGATCGAACTGAGCGGAGGCATGGGGATTGACGACGCCGACAGCGGCCACCAGGCCAGTTTTTTCGAGAGGCTTCCTTTCTTAATTGCTCAACAATGAGGTTTGTTCGAGATAAGGATGAACGAGGGAAGGCCTTGTCTGCAAATGTGGAGAGGGGTGCGGGTATCTTTTACTTTAATTTCCATCCATCAGATATAGATCGGACGGTCTATATTGCAAGATGGCACACGTACCATCATCACCAACTCGGATTTTTATAAGAGAAGAAATATAAGTATGGAGATACAAACGTATTATCGATACTTGCTTCCGTAAACTAGCATCTACATTCTATTCAATGCCTCGGCATGTGGGCCCTTAGCACAATGACTTCTCGACTGTGTAAAATGAAGATTTTCCCGTCACTGACAAGGAGGGGGCGACGGCGGCGTGCTTTTTGGCTTGCTCTAGTCCTAGTAGTCATACTAGGTGGTCTAAGCACGTGTAGATTTATTCTTTTTCACGTCTCGTGTTCGCCGTACTGCCACGACTGTTCATGAATAGACGGTAAGTTATTCACGAGGAAACCCTTGTTGAGCGTGTTTGCGAGAGACAGAGAGAGAGTGTGTGCGTGTGTGATATGTTAGAGACTGAGGCAATGATAACAGATTCTTTGTGTCTATGTGTGTGGAGGATAGAGAGAGACATGTACATGGGGCTTTGTGTTGTGTAACGTGGAGACACATATACATAATTAGAGAGCGAGTGTGTGAGATACACATGCAGACATGACGAGAGATGAGGATCCAGGTAAATGGGTGTATGTGCGTGTCTGTGTGTGTTTGTGCACGCGTTTGTGTGTGAGAGGGAGCGAGTGTATGTGGAGTAGAGAGACCACTGATGATGTAAACCTAGTATAAGGGAAGGGGGAATGGTGTGACATGTGTAGTAGCGAGATAGCACGGGTGCGGGGGGGGGGGGGGGGAGCAGACTATTTGGAAGAGACATCGAGTGTGTGTGGGGGAGAGGGGTGTGAGAGCGAGAGAAAGAGAGAGCTAGCGCCGGAGAGAGAGAGAGAGAGAGAGAGAGAGAGAGAGAGAGAGAGAAGAGAGGGGGCGAGAGGGGTCGTTTGTGTCCATAAATGGCGTATAGATAGGGAGACAATGTTGATGTTGTCCAAAATTGGCCTATGAACGGAGACACAAGCGAAGCGAGTCATCGTGTGTGTGATAGGGACTTCATGAGAGAGCTAGAATAGATGGTGTAGAGAACAATGTGCGAAATCGAGAACGATTATACATTAGGGAGCTATGCAAAGAGTCACGACATATATGTATACAGGGAAGGAGCTGGGGCGGGTCCGCATGTGGGAGAGATAGAAAGAGGAGAGTGGTGCACAAGGAGACAAAGTGTGCTTGTTTGCAGTGGGGGTGGTGTGTGAGGTGAGTGCGCGAGAACCACATAACTAGGGAGATAGACGTTTGGGGGCGACGTTTTGTGTGTATGGGAAATATACACTCTACATAGTGCGTGTGCTTGGGTAAGAGAGATAGCGGGAGACCTAAAGAGTGAGGGAAGAGATGTGTGCATGCCCGAGAGACAAAGTGAAAGAGACCTATGTTGGGGTCCGGACTTTACAAGAGAGAGGGGTGTTAATGTGCTCGTGTGTTGGTGTTTGGGGGAGAGAACGACTTCTCTCTCTCTCTCTGTGTGTGTGTGGTGGGGGCGTTGACTTCAGATAAAGAGTGAGGTGTCTATATTTGAGGGACTTTAGTGTAATTGAGATATTGTGCACTCATGGTTGATCAATTTGTTTCACAGTTTGTACTATGAGATAACGATACTTTTGAACATGCGTGATATACCTTGATGTACCAGAATTACAAACCTAAGATTGGAATTTTGAAATTCGACTCCATCATTAGCTTTTGTAATTCATTTAAACGGAGGTACATTTTTTAAGCCGGGATTTCGTGATTTCAAATTCATATATCAAACCTAGAGATATACACATACGGGCATGTTCAAACTTTATAATCATCCACTTTATTCATACACATACACATTTTTGCTTTTGTCATCATATTTAGGATAAACACATTTGGAATTTCATTTGAATTGGACCGTATGATGGTATTTGCTTGTAGTAGCTCAATGATCCATATTTGAATTGAATGGACAATCCAAGTTTCGAGTTGGAGACATTGATTTTCAGAACTTGCACATTTTTTGCGTGCAAAACAAACAAATTGTCGGCCATGATATCATAGTCGGCCGTACGAGAGCAGAATACTTATAATTTTAGGGGCCAAAAGCTTTCAAACTTCCCGCTCACATCGAAATATGACGCGCCCGAAAGTTTAGCCCTGCGATATTCCTGTTTTACCCCTGCCACATGAACGGAAAAGGGCTACTTTGGTAACTCCATTGTTTTCCCCTCTTTGCCCCCAACATTCTTCCCCAGAGCCCCTCCCCTTCCCCTCCCCGACCCCCCAACCACGGCAAGCCGCCGAATCTAGTCCTCCACCACAGAGGTGGACCTCACACCCTGCCGGATCTACCTTCCGCACCTTGGAACCCCAACTGCCAACTCACCACTTCACCGGAGTCGCTTCAGCGACTGGCTTGTCCATCGCTCCAGATCTCCTTGACCGCCATCATGGTCCACCACACCGGATCTGCTTAACCGGCGCCCTCGTCCACCATAGTGTAGGCCCTTCACTGACTCCCTCGTCCACCCCTTCGCTGGCCCTTCATACAAGCCCTCGTCCGCCACAATAGGTCCGCCTCACCGAAAGCACTGTACAACGCGCCCGCCGAAGCCTTCGTCCACTGCACCGGACCCGCTCCACGGACGCCATATTCAACTCCACCGACCCTTCTTTACCGATGCCGCAGCCTCATTAGGTTATTTCGATTTGTACTCCTTCGGTTTTTCTATTTATCGTGCAATTGTTCACTTACCATAGATTAGCTTTCTTGTATGTCGACAGGCGCCGCAACCGTAGCACCGGGGCCGCTTCAGCGACGGCGACGGCCGGCCCAAACTCAACCGCAACACGAGCACCATCGACGATCCTTAGCTATCAAGTATGACAACGATACCCATACGCCACCGAGAATCAGGTACTATTATCCAACGGCCGGCGCCTACATTCACTTTCCTAGCATAAGCACCGCACCTTTGAATTTCTTCAGGGCATCATTCAGTTTTTCATGAGACGTGTTATTCTGCTTGCACCTGTAGGGCCATACTTCTGGCAGTGAACATGTTACATGTGCTAAATTACATACCAGTGCGCATATAGTTAATTTGCTTTAGTTTTGTTCTGATGCCACCTGTTGGTTCCATCAGACTGCTTAATGTTCTCTATGCTTAATTACACATCAGCAAACTAGCATGTGGTTCCGCTACTTTTTGTTCGTTTTACCCTACATTTTCTGATGCTAGCTATTACATCACTGCTCGGAGCCTCTGTTCATTACATGTTTGTGTGTTCTTGATCTTCCCAAGTTGCATGACTAATTTGATGCTTCTATTAATTATGGAGCTGCCAACCCCATCAAGAAAAATATTTGTTCTTTTGGGGCTGGCACCTCAAACAAGCATAAAAATAGAGGGAAGATATACTCCCTCCGATTCTATTTACTCTGCCCATAACTCTTGACCCGCATACCAAGGAGGGCACTGGTTTAATTTTTCTGGACTAATTGGCCAATTAATTAGGGCAGAGGCGGATGGGGTGGGGCACAAAAGGAAACCAACGCTAGGAATCAGCAACGCGCAGACTAATACAAGAAAACTGAAAAAAAGTTATACGCAAAGTAAAAAGAATCGAAGGGAGTATTGTCGTGTATGCACACACCCTTCTTTCATTAGTTTAGATGAACCATTGATGATCAATTTGGACCAGTGCATGCGATTAAAATTAATTTTACCTAAATAGATGGTGTAGAATAAACTACAACAACTAGATTTGCAACCAAGGGATGCTGACAATATCTTCAAAGAACATTGCAACTGCAGCTAGGCTTCACAGCAACATATGGTAAGCCAGTGTGTTTTAGTACATGTGAAATGTAATGCGAGTGGGCTGCTTTCTTGGCCTGTGCCCTCAACGTGTAATCCTACCGAATTACAAATAGTTCAGTTGTCTGCTTTTTGTATTGCTTGATTCGAATGCTTATTTGTTGTTACGCTATACCTGAGTTGGCCAATATGTGAGAAGTGCCTGCTGTACTATCGTAAAGAAATGCATGCCTATTTCATTTGAGTCCTTAACTTTTCCTCTCAACTTCATCACATGACTGTCTTCGTAATTTATATGAGGCCACACTGTTAAGTTCTTTCTCAGATTATTTCAACTGCTTAGATGCCTTGGCAACTTAAATATAGCGGTTGTACACTCCCTTTCAACTAGGGATGTCAACTGGGTCCGGTTTAATCCTGATTAAAGTCCACTAGTGGTATGATAGTTCAAAAGAGTTTTTGTTTTTTTGAGGAAAATGAACTAGGGAGGTAGCAAAAACTAACTAGATGGGACTGGCAGATTTTGTTTATTTGCCACTTACATCCCTAGTTTCATCTTACCATTTTAATTTCTTTTCGGCTGATGCTGCTTCGAACCATTTATATATAGTTTGCCATGCTCGGCAATAATTCGTCCGTCGTTTACCATGTAAGCTTACTACCTGGATCATACGATAACTATCTCTTACTGATGTCCAGCGGAAACCTTTCAGGATGCCGTTCACACTAGGACACAATGTACAACCCCAGAATCTATTTGTGGAAGCAGTGCGCCATCCATGTTACCAGATGGTAGAAGTTCAGAGGCAACACCGCCGGAGAGTAGTCTGAGCACAGATATTATAGTGCTTGAGGCTCTACTAGAGGTAGAAAGAGATGGTGTGGCTGCCATGAATGAGGTAATATTTATCTTGAGGCTGGAAATTACGGAATTAGCGGCACGCATTATGCAAGCAACCCAAGAATTGGGGGAAGTAAGAATGTTGCATTTGAAGACGGAGGAGATCCTGCTGTTTCTACTATCTGAAGCCCAAGATAATCCCGGTTCTTCTTTAGATACCAGTTCAAATTTTCATTAGATTATTGTACTTGCATGTTGTGTCATGTCTCTGAATGGATTATGTTGCAAGACCCCCTATGTTGTCCATGTGTTGTAATGATCCGGATTTTTTAGGCGAGGTAATCCTCAGAACTTGTATGATTGACATAAGGTGAACTGTTTGTCGTGTGAGCATATTGTATTGGATGAAATAACTGTTTGACTCAGAGTGTATCCGGCCTACTGAATTCGAAGATCACGCCATTTCTAAATCATAATCATATATGAAGGTGGAATAAATCTTTGTTGTGGTTTTGAAGAAATAAATAACAAAGCGTATAATTATCTGTGGATATTTGTAATCGAATACAAATTGGATTTGAATTTAGTTTGCCAGGTCCCAGGGCAAACGTGAATGCTAATTCTCCCAAGTTTTGAACGAAGCGGCTAAACACCCACTATAATTTGTGGGCTGCTCGAAGCAAGTGTTTGCAAGATGGAAATTACTGTCTACCCCTGACACTTGACATCCTTATCGACAGGATTTACACTGCTGTCGATAGGGGTAGACTAGTAACTTCAATCAGACGTGACACGATGGCCTCTGAGCCCATTCAGACAGGGTGGGCGCCAAACGTGGGCGGAAAAACACATTTGATTCAAGCTCGTCCGAAAGACATGTGTCTCTTCCTCCATTTCCCCATTCATACACGGTGGGCGGCAAAACAAACTCTCCTCGTCCGAAATCGATGTAGGCTTATATTTTAAATAGGGGCAGATGTGTAACTTCCATCAGACATGACACAACCGCCCTACCTGTCAGCCCCGTTCATACACCGTGGGCGCCAACCGTGGGCGGCAAAACACCCTCTCCTCGCCCGCAATAGTTACCGGCAAATATTTGGGAGATGCGAGATTACCGTCCTATCCCCAACCGACGCGATGTCCGAAATTTTAAACGAGGGATAAGTTCGTAACTTTCCCCCATTTCAGAGAAGCGCGTCCCAAAGTTTGAGATCCCCCTCCCCTCCATTTCCCCATTCATACACCGTCGGCGGCATGACAACCTCCGCACTGCGGCCAGCCTCCTCCATCCGCCACCCCATCCTCCACCTTGCCGGAGCCGCTACCCCTACCCTGTCGTCCACTGCAAGAGATGAACGTCTCTCATCCACGGCGCTGGACCAGCATCCTTTCATCGCCTCCTCTCGCTTCATCGGTGCCGTCGTCCACCTTGCCGTTGCCGCTCCTACGACCGCCTCGTCCACGACAACAGGATATATCCCCCGACCCGGCCGTCTGCCGTCTAAAGTCTTCTTCCCCGCCGCCGACATCCATCGCACCCGTAGCACCCTCAACATATCAGCATAGGCCTACACGACGTCGCAAGAGAGGTGGTACTCTTCCATATGTGCTTAAGTTATTGATCTCACCCGAAAAATAGATCGTAATTTGTTTACTGTACTTTTCTTGTCCGTACCAAATCGTAGTGGCTAGTTGAAAGCAAACATTGGTTGCAAAGTAGCTTTGTCCGGTTTGCACCTTCAGATCCGCCATGGCACATGCACTATACTCGTAAAGCTTATGGTTTCCCCCCTTTACATTCACTACCATCATCGTAGGTGCTTCGTGTCGTGCTAGCACTGCTCCTCAAGACCTCAACCCAAAGCTTACGTGTTGAAATACGAATCTGATATGATGCTCATATCACTAAAATAGAGAACATTTAATTGGTCACCTAATGTTCCTATATTCGTTTCGAAAAGCATGTGCGCCACCCACTGGTCTAGCTAGTTCCACTTTCCAGATTTTTCTCTTGATGCTTAGGGTTTTCCCCTTTTATCTACTCTACTATGATCTGCGTAGGTGCTTTCTGTCGTACTAGCATTACTCCACCCTTCAAGCTAAACAACACAACACTCAGAATTCGAAAGCTTAGTTGTTCAAATATGATTGTGATATGATACTGATATTAGTTAACCGACACATTTAACTAATATCAGAATTCGAAAGCTTAATTGTGATATGATACTGATATTAGTTAACCAACACTCAGAATTGTGATATTTCTGTCGTACTAGCATTACTCCACCCTTCAAGCTAAACAACACAACACTCAGAATTTGAAAGCTTGGTTGTTCAAATATGATTGTGATATGATACTGATATTATTTAACCGACACATTTAATTGGTTAGCTAAAGGTCCCACTTGAGTTTCCAAATGCATGTCGCGACATATAGAGAGACAGCATAATTGCATTTCTTTTTCACTTGTTGACCGTACTTTCTTGTCCATACCAAATCTTAGTTGTTATTTCAAAGCAAACATCGGTTGCTAACTACCCTTTGCGTGGTTTGCAGCTTCAGATCTGCCATCCCACTGCCATGGTCAGCACTGTACTCATTATGCTTATGTTTTCCCCATTTTATGATGACCACAATCAGCCTACGTGGTTCGTGTCATAATAGCACTGCTCCACCCATCAAGCTAAACAAGCTTAGTTTTACAAATTCATATATGATATTATTGCTGATATTAGTAAAACTGAGAGATGTTTAATTGGTTAGCTAAATGTTCCTACTTTAGTTTCGAAATGCATGTGAGCCACATATGGAGAGACCGGAAAGAATAGTATTTCTATGTGCGCTCTGGTTCATCATGGGTGGCCAACCGACATTGTATTAAAATACTTGTAATATCTTCAATCTTCTTGCTCTTCTGCTCTTCTTTAAGATGATACTCTTCTCTTGCGATCGATTGGTTAGGTCGAGTTGTTCTCCCTTAGTATATTTTGAATCTGTCAGGTCAGGTCGACTTGTTCTTCTTTACTATATGTTGAAGCTATCATCTGCGAAGTGTCATCACTTCTGGAGCTCTCATATTTTGAGTAGTAGGCCACATTATATTAATGCACACAACAAATTACAGCATGCATGGCATCTTTTAAAAGAATTGCAGAGATAGCACAAAGGGGTTTACAGGGAGGCAGTATTGGATTAGAATCACTTCTGCATTACAAAGAAAATCTCACTTGTTTTTATGTTTTCATGTATGTAAGATGTTGAACATTATCAAAATGAATATGAGAATGGGCGCACAAGAGGAATATTGCGGAATGATCCACTGCCTAACAAACTTGGCATGGTGGAGGATGACCTATCTTATTCACCCATCAAGGTGCTTGCTCTAACTTTGCAAAGTTGTATTGGTCGCACATATTTTGCTTCTGACCTCTTGCATTACTTCTACTTTTGTCGGGGTAAATAGCCACGGGTAGCCCAGCCGGCTTCCCCTGGCCCCTCAGAAAAAATTGTGAGCCCGCCCGGCTCATAAGAAGACTCAAAGACTTAGGCTGGCTCCCCCCTAGCCGGCTGACTTCCTAGCCGGCTTGGGGGGCGGCCCGCTCTTTTAACCCCCGCAAAGAAAACTATGGAGGGCCGGCTACGACATGGCCGGCTGCGGCAAGGCCGGCTATGGCACGGCCGGCTATCGCAGGGCCGGCTCCGACAAAGCAGTCAACGCCGTACCCGTGATGTACGCGTCCACTCTGTGATGATGAAGCGGGGCGTGGCTACAGTGGAGCCTGCCACCCCCAAAACCCGGAGCACGCCTGGTACAGCGCGTCGTGCGGGCAACTGCGGCCCGCCCGGCGCGGCACTGTAGCCTCGGCGGCTCTGACGCCGTCTACGACGGGCCGCCAGTGTGGCCCCCGAGGCGGTGGGCCCCTTCGGGCAGAGAGATGCCAAAGGCGGCCACACCTCCTCTCAAGCCGGCAAGACAGAGGGCCGGCTCGGCGCAGCCGGCCTGCCGCCTTCTCCGAAGGAGATGCCCATTAAGAAGACAAGGTGCGGCGGGGCTACAGTAATCGCCCGCCAGGGCGGCGTTACTGTAGCCACGCTTACCCCGACCAAGCCTGCGCCAGCAAACACGGAGCAACAGTAACCGGCCGCCGACAAGGCCCTGGCCGGTGGGGCCGGCCTGTCGTCCCAGGAGCCGGCAGTCGGCGGGACCCACCAGCCAACGGGCCCCAGAAGCCGGCGGAGAAGCCGGCGAGTGTAGTCACAGACAGCTGGGCCTCGCGCCCAGTCCGATTACCATTGTACCCCCGGGGGGTAGGCCTATATAAACCCCCCGGTGCACCCATGCAAAGGGTTGAACTCTTGTTCTAGACATAGACACTTACGAGGAGAAGAGGCAGGCCGTGCTAAGCCCTTCTTCCTCCTTCCATCCCAAACAGCTCAAGGAGCATTGTAGCCACCTGTGAACTTAGTAACCATGCGGAGACCCCGCAGAGCAGCATTAGGGGTGTTATCTCCCCGGAGAGCCCTGAAGCTGGGTAAGATTCGCCGGCGTGCATGTCTACGCCTCATCCCGTTTCCAGGCACCGGCGACGTTCTTTTGGCCCCCGCAATGATAAGCCACCCGTTGGCATATGTCGATCCTACCACCCGACATTTGGCGCCCACCGTGGGGCCAGGTGCACCGTCGCCCGGAGACCTGTTCTGGACGGGAACCCTTTTCCTTCCTCGCGGGCGCAACCAGCCTGGCTCGCCCGATGGCGCTTGCCGCGACGCGCTGCATGGCGTCGCTGACGCCTACGCGGCTAGCGGCCTCGCTAGCCTCTTCGACAAAGCCCGCATCTCCGACGAGCTCGCCTCCGATGCGGGCACAGATCACCTCGCCAACCTCCTCAGCCAGCTCCACGTCTCCAGCGAGCCCGCTGCGGACTTGGAGTCGGTTGGCTCCACCGACCCGATGCCCGTCGACTCCGATGCGGCATCCTACGACACCTTCCCCACCAACGTCACGGTCTAAAACGATCCGCTCCCTCCGGCCGGCGATTGCGATTCCGACGCCCCCGAGGTGATGGTTATCGGCCTTGACGGCCCGACCGACAAGGGCGCCCGCGACTCCCCGCGCGCGGCAGCCCAAGACTTGTCCGTCCCCCTTCCGGCTGACGCCAGCGACGAAGTTCTGGAGGCACGCCGCCTCGCCCTCCTCGCGGAGGGCCGGCGGCTGGCCTCCGTAAGACGCCTCACTGAGGCCTACCAGCGCGAAGCTGATCGCGCCGCCTTCGGCACGCCGGCTCCGGCTGGCCCTAGCCGGGCCGGCGCTGTCAGGCAACGCGGCGCCGTCATCGCCGACACGCTTGGCGTGGATCGCCCGGTCTACGCCACCCCGCTCGAGAACCTGCGCGCCGCCCAGGCGGCCGTAGACGAGCTAGATGGCTTGGAGGCCGAAGATCTCCCCCATATGACGCGGCGCATCCAGCAGCTAATCGATGCGGCCGCACGACGGCATGAGGCCGACACCTGCGCGGGAAGCCCTCCCCCGCGCCGCGAGCACGGCGCGACCTCCCGGTCGCCGACCACCAGCTACACCCGCGCGCGGCGCGAGAAAGAGCCGGCTTCCAGCCGAAGCCGGACCCAAGTCTCCATCGAGCGAGACGCGGACGGCCGCCCCCGAGCCATGGAATGGCGGGGCACCCCGCCTCCGCCTCGAACTCGCGGAGAAAGATATCCTACCCCGCCTCCCATGGCTCACCCGACTCTCAGCGGCCGGCTTGGTCGCCGGGAGGGAATCGGCGAAAACGACGCCCGCCATCGGATCGACCGCCTGGCCCGATCTCTGGCGCTAGAAGAAGAAGACGATGTCGGCCCGCCTTGCTTCGGCCCCCGCATTCGCGACGAGCCCTTCCCCAAAGGGTTCTCGCTCCCAAGAGACACGCCTAAGTACAACGGCTCGGTGAAGCCGGAAGACTGGCTGACCGACTACTCCACAGCCGTCAGCATCGCCAATGGCAACCGGCGCGTTGCCGTAAAGTACGTGCCCCTCATGCTGTAGGGCACGGCGCGGACTTGGCTTAACAGCCTTAAGCCGCTCAGCATCAACAGTTGGGTGGACTTCACTGAGGCCTTCGTTCGCAACTTCACCAGCACCTACAAGCGGGCTCCCAAGCCCAGACAGCTCTCCCTGTGTGTACAGGGCCCAGCCGAGTCCACTCGCGACTACCTGACGCGTTGGGCCGAGCTCCGCAACTCCTGTGAGGGGGTGCACGAGGTGCAAGCCATCGAGTACTTCACCGCCGGGTGCCGAGAGGGCACCCTCCTCAAGCACAAGCTTCTCTGCGATGAGCCGACTACCCTCGACGAGCTCCTAAACATCGCCGACAAGTACGCCACCGCCGACTCCTCGATGAAGACCGAGCTCCGGGTGGACGCATCCGAAAAGGTACTCAATCCGGCGCCCAAAGCGCCGGCTGGAGACGGCGGCCGACGCCAACACCAGAACGATCAAAAATGCAAGGGCCCTGCGCCGCCTCCCGCCAGTCGGCAGGTGGCCACGGTCGAAGACGCGCCGCCTGAAGGGCGGCCCGCGCCCAAGAAGCCTAAGGGCGGTCGGCCGGCTTGGCAGCCGGCCTTCTCCTACGAGCAAACCCTTGATGCCCCGTGCAAATTCCATAGCGGCGCGAAGCCGTCCAACCACACGACCCGCAAATGCAACTGGCTCTCCCGAATCTCGAAGGGCGAAGGGCTCACGCCGACTCCGCCTGCCGGCTCGCCGCCGTCGGCTCTGCCGCCCAAAGCCGCCCGGCCTGCGGTCGACGCCGTGCAGGACGAGTTCCCCGACGAGCAAGCGTCTTATGTCATCTTCACGACCCAGCCCGAAGACCGGCACGGCAGGCGCCGAGAGCAACAGGAGGTCAACATGGCCGCTACCAGCCCAGCCGGCCACATGCACTGGTCGGAGAAACCCATCAGCTGGAGCCGGGCCGACCACCCAGAGGTGATGCCCTGCCCCGGCTCCTACGCATTGGTCCTGGAGGCCACCCTCGCTACGGATACGCGCGCCGCACGCTTCTCCCGCGTGCTGATCGACGGCGGAAGCAGCATCAACATCCTGTACCGCGACACCATGGAGAAGCTGGGTGTCAAGGCCAAGCAACTTGCGCCGACTCGAACCGTGTTCCATGGCATCGTACCCGGACTGTCCTGCGCCCCCATTGGCAAGCTCAAGATCGATGTACTCTTTGGGGGCAAGGATCATTTCCGCCGGGAAGCAGTCTGGTTCGAGGTGGTGGACCTGGATAGCCCTTATCATGCCTTGCTTGGCCGGCCCGCCTTGGCCAAGTTCATGGCGGTCCCCCACTATGCTTACCTCAAGATGAAGATACCGAGCTCTAAGGGTGTCATCACCATCGCCGGCAACTACAAGAAGTCCGCCGACTGCGCCGCGGCCAGCAGCCGGCTGGCCGAATCCCTCGTGATCGCGGCCGAGAGGAAGACGCTGGACCGGGTTGTGGCCCTGGCCAGCAAGCAGGTAAACCAACCCGCCGACTCCAAGGAGTATGATGCCCAAGGATCTTTCCAGCCGGCCAAGGAGACCAAGAAGATACGGCTCGACCCCGAGCACCCCGAGAGGTTCGCCGTCATTGGGGCGAGCCTAGATAGCAAATAGGAAGGCGAGCACGCCGATTTCCTCCGTGAGAATCGGGATATTTTTGCATGGTCCCCCAAGGACATGCCGGGTGTTCCGAAGGATTTCGCCAAGCACAAATTGCACGTGCGGGAGGATGCTAAACCAGTCAAGCAGCCCCTCCGCCGACTGTCAGAAGAGAAGAGAAGGATCGTAGGGGAGGAGATAGCCCGGCTCCTTGCAGCCGGCTTCATCATGGAAGTTTTCTTCCCTGAATGGCTCGCGAACCCGGTTCTCGTGCTAAAGAAGAATAACAAGTGGCGCATGTGTATAGATTACACGAGCCTCAACAAAGCCTGCCCGAAAGATCCCTTCGCTCTGCCCAGGATCGATCAAGTAATAGACTCCACAGCCGGATGCGAGCTGTTGAGCTTTTTGGATGCCTACTCGGGATACCACCAGATCAAGCTGAACCCAGATGACCAACTGAAGACCGCCTTCATCACGCCGTTTGGGGCCTTCTGCTACCTGACCATGACGTTCGGCTTGAGGAATGCCGGCGCCACGTTTCAGCGTTGCATGCAGAAGTGCCTCCTCACGCAGCTCGGCAAGAATGCCCACGTTTACGTGGATGATGTTGTGGTGAAGACGGAGAAGCGTGGCACTCTGCTGGAAGACTTGAAGGAGACATTCGAGAACCTGCGCCGGTTCCGAATCAAGCTCAACCCAGAGAAATGCGTGTTCGGAGTGCCAGCCGGCCAGCTCCTAGGCTTCCTGGTCTCTGAGCGCGGCATAGAGTGCAACCCTGTGAAGATCAAAGCCATCGAGAGGATGGCGGTCCCAACCAAGCTCAGAGAGATTCAGAAGTTCACCGGGTGCCTGGCCTCTCTTAACCGCTTCATCAGCCGGCTCGGAGAAAAGGCTCTCCCCCTCTACCGCCTCATGAAGAAGAGCACTCACTTTGAGTGGAACGACCAGCCGACCAAGCTTTCCACGAGCTGAAGAAAATGTTGTCCACGCCGCCTGTCTTGGCGGCACCAACTGAGAAGGAGCCCATGCTCCTATATATTGCCGCCACTAGCCGGGTGGTCAGCACCGTCATTGTGGTCGAACGCCCCGAAGAAGGCCGAGCCCAGCCGGTCCAGAGACCAGTCTATTACCTGAGCGAGGTGCTGTCCACCTCGAAACAAAATTACCCGCACTATCAAAAGATGTGCTATGGCGTGTACTTCGCCGCCAAGAAGCTGAAGCCGTACTTTCAAGAGCATCCCATCACGGTCGTATGCACTGCCCCGCTTGCCGACATCATAGGCAGCCGGGATGCATCCGGTCAGGTGGCCAAATGGGCCATCGAGCTGGCCCCCTACACCATCTTCTACCAACCCCGCACCGCCATCAAGACGCAAGCGTTGGCCGACTTCCTCGTCGACTGGGCCGAGACCCAATACTTACCGCCGGCGCCCGACTCCACCCATTGGTGCATGCACTTTGACGGATCAAAGATGCGCACCGGCTTGGGAGCTGGCGTCGTCCTTACTTCTCCAAAGGGCGACAAGCTCAAATACACGCTGCAGATCCACTTCGCCGCCTCCAACAACGTCGCCGAGTACGAGGCACTCATACACGGGCTCCGGCTGGCCAAGGAGCTTGGTATTCGCCAGATCCTGTGCTATGGCGACTCGGATTTGGTGGTGCAGCAGTCTTCTGGTGATTGGGACGCCAAGGACGCGAACATGGCGAGCTACCGTTTCCTAGTACAGCAAATCAGCAGATACTTCGACGGATGTGAGTTCCTTCACGTGCCGCGGGCCGACAACGAGCCAGCTGACGCCCTGGCCCGAATAGGTTCCACGCGGCAAGCAATACCAGCCGGCGTCGCCCTGCAGCGCCTCCTCAAGCCTTCAATCAAGCCGTCTCCGGAGTCCAACTCCATTTTCGTGCCGCCTAACCCCGAGGGGGCCGGGTCCGGCTCGAGGAATCAAGCAGCCGGCCCGGGGACTTCAATATTCGGCTCGGGAACTGCCACACCCGGCCCGGGGACTGCAGCAGCCGGCCCGGGGGCTGCTGTAGCCGGCCCGGGGACTTCTTCAGCACAGGAAGCGGCGGCCGACTCCAGCGCTGCACTGCCCAACCCACCCACCCTGGTGGCTCTGGCCACATTGGTGGCTGAGGAGGTCGCCGCCCCATCATGGGCCCTAGCCATCCGCAACTTTCTGGTGAACCATGACCTGCCGGCTGACAAAAACGAAGCAAGACAAGTTCAGCGCCGGGCTGGAGCATACACAATCGTCAACAGAGAGCTTGTCAAGCGCAGCGCCACCGGAGTCTTGCAGCGATGCGTCGAGCAGGAGAAAGGCATCGCGATCCTCAGGGATATACACCAAGGAGAATGCGGCCATCACGCCGCATCAAGATCACTGGTCGCCAAAGCCTTCCGCCACGGTTTCTTCTGGCCGACTGCTTTGGACGACGCCAAAGAGCTAGTCAAACACTGCAAAGGCTGCCAGCTTTTCAGCTCGCAGCAACACATGCCGGCTTCGGCACTCAAGACCATTCCCATCACCTGCCCTTTGCCGTCTGGGGGTTGGATATGGTGGGCCCATTCAAGACGGCGCGCGGCGGCATGACACATTTGCTCGTCGCCGTTGACAAATTCACCAAGTGGATCGAGGCGAAGCCGATCAAGAAGCTGAATGGGCCGACTACAGTGACATTCATTGCAGATATAACAACCCGGTACGGCGTACCGCACAGCATCATCACCGACAACGGCACGAACTTTGCCAAAGGTGCCCTGGCACGGTTCTGCGCTGCGCAAGGTATCCGGCTGGACCTTGCGTCAGTTGCCCACCCACAGTCAAACGGCCAAGTGGAGCGGGCAAATGGCCTCATTCTGTCCGGCATCAAGCCTCGATTGGTCGTACCCCTGGAGCGTTCAGCCGGCTGCTGGCTCGATGAGCTGCCGGCTGTCCTATGGAGTCTACGCACTACTCCCAACAGATCAACCGGCTTCACTCCCTTCTTCCTTGTATATGGTGCCGAGGCGGTCATCCCAACATACATCGAGTTCGACTCGCCTCGGGTAACCATGTACACGGAAGCGGAAGCCAAAGAAGCACAAGAAGACAGCGTCGACCTGCTGGAAGAGGCTCGGCTGTTAGCCCTCAGCCGGTCCGCTATCTACCAGCAGGGTCTGCGCCGCTACCATAGCCGGAGGGTCCGCCCAAGATCCTTCCAGGAGGGCGACCTTGTGCTCTGGCTGATCCAGCGGACAGCCGGCCAGCACAAGCTCGCAGCCCCCTGGGAAGGCCCCTTCATCATCAGCAGAGCCTTGGGCAACGACGCCTACTACCTCATCGACGCGCAGAAGCCAAAGGCACACAAGAGAGACGACTCCGGCAAGGAGTCGGAGCGACCGTGGAACGCAAATCTCCTTCGAAAGTTCTACAGTTAAAGCGCAGTATGTGTCATGCCCACTTTTGTATTTAGTATGATACAGTAGGCTCCCCGAGAAAGACTCGGGGACTGCCACCCGTTGTTTTATGAATGAAAGTTATCATGCGTATGATATTATCTTCTCATTTATTTTGTCCGGCACCGGGTCCGACGAGTCGGCCCGGGGACTGGCCGACTAGAGTTATATCAAGAACCTTACCCGCAGTCAGACAAGTAATGTGTCGACACCCAGGCTTGGCTCTTACCGAAATCACAGCTCGAAGAACCGACTGCCCGACTGGCAAGAGCCACTAGCCGGGAAGGGTGCGCACATGAAAAACGGCTAGGGACCAAACAGGCTCGCATATATAACAGAAGCCGGCTTGCTGCCTCCCGCCGACCGACTACCAGAGTAGCCGGCCGGCCGGCTTACATTCAGTCTACTTCAAATCCAAGAAAACTCAAGTACTTGCCTTCCCAAAGAGGGAAGGCGGCAAAGGAAAGAGCCTAAGGACAAAAAGTACACTCGGATGAACGCCAACACATGCACATATTAATATATTACACAAAAAGCCTCTAGAGAGGTCGACATTCAGCATTGTTCGATACACCCCTAGTGGGTGGAATTGCAGAAACTTAAATTTGTCTAAAAAGAAAGACAGGGACGAAACGAAAGGCAGTTCAAGCCGGCGGGGCCGCAGACGAGCTGGATTAGGCGGCGGAGGTAGTCGCGCCGGCTGAAGGAGCGGCCGACTGGCGAACCTCGGCTTGATCGTCGTCTCCGGCAGAGGGCGCGCTCCTGTGTGGCTCGTTGCTAGAGGCACGGCCGGCTGGGGGACGGTCGGCCGCCCCACCAGTCGGCTCGGCGTCTTCGCTGTCCTCTTCCTCGTCGTCCTCGCCCTCGTCGCTCGAGGCGATCTCTTCCGCCGAGTCCTCACCGTCCGCCGGGTTTAGCCCGAACCATTCCTCCGGCTGGGCGGCGCCATCGTCGTTAAGCTCCGGCGCGAAGACGCTGGTGTCGGTGCACTCGGCGATCGTCGAGGCGTGCTGCGCGATCGCCGGCCGCACCTCCTCCAGCTCGGCGTCCGCTTCCGACCGCCACGTCCGCAGCTGGTCCAGGCTTAGCCCTGGGTACCACGCGCGGACGAACTCCAGCGCGCGCCTGGCTCCAAGACGGGCCGCGGACGCCTTCCAGGCCTCGAAGCGGCCGACTGCGACCTCGAGCCAGTCGGCCGTCCGGCTTGGGGTCCGGGGAATTGCCTGGCCGGGCCATAGCGCGGCCAGCATCGTCGCCCCGGCGCGTTGGAGTCGGCGGAGCAACCGGTGGGCCGGCTGCAGCCGCGCCTGGACGGCGATAAGCTGCTCCGACAATGTCCAGTTCGCATCCGGCGGAATCACGACCCCGGCTTGACGGCGCTCCTCGCAGTAGGCTTCGATGGCTTGGGTGGCAAGGACAGACTGGCCGGGGAAGTACTCTGCACAAGACAGCAAACACAAGTCAAAACAAAACCATAGGCGGCCGATGATCGGAAGAAGAGCAAGGAAGACAGCCTACCGTCAATAAGATCCTCGACCCGGCCGAAGCCTTCTTCTAGTGCCCGGCGCGTCTCGGCCCAGCTCGCCTCCCTGGCCCCGAACTCCGCCCTCAGGGTAGCCTCGTCGTCCCGCGCCTTTTGCAGGGCCGCCTTGTGGCTCTTCTCCTGGTCGTCCAGTTTCGTTGCCAGGCGGTCGCGCTCTTGAGCCAGATCAGCGTACTCGGCGTCCTTGGCACGAAGAGCGGCCTGCACCACGCCGAGTTCCCTCCGCAAGTCGGCGTTGGCCTCTGCACGAGCAAGAAATAAAGAGAAAAATCAGCAAAGGGAAAGTCGTCAAGAAAGATCCGACCCGACTGCGCTGCAGTCGGCCCGGATCTCGGGGACTACACCCAGTGGGTGCGCTGTCGCGCCCCCACGAGAAGTTAACAATGACAAAACACTTACGCCGGCTGCTGGCGAGGTCTTCGGTCCTCCGGCTTAGCTCCCGAGCCTGGGAGTTGAAGGCGGCCGTGCGAGAGTTGTGATAATCCTGAAGATCAGAAAAAACAGTCAACATAATCGTCTAGTAAGATCCGACCCGACTGTGCCCCAGTCGGCCCGGATCTCGGGGACTACACCCAGTGGGTGCGCTAGCGCGCCCCCACGGAAAAAATTCAAAGGACCAGAGCGGTCAAGGAGTGAAGACTTACCCGGATTGCAGACCGCGTCGACAGAAACTCCTGAGTGAATTGCCTCAGGAGGCCGGCCTGTGCCTGCAACCGGCTCCGAACCTCTTGGGCCGCGACGTTCAGCTCGCCGCTCCCTCCGCTGGGAGTCCACCCGGACGTGGCGGAGCTGGCCGCCTCCAGGGCGTCTGCCGTCCGCTCGGCTCCCGCGGCTCGGCGCGTGTCCGGCGGGGCCGTGCCCCCTCCGGCGGGCCGGCCCGCCGCCGGCTCGATCTCAAGGCCGGCTCCGGCCTCGGGTGTAGCCCGGGCCGGCTCCTCCGGCACCGCCGACACTCGGCCGCCTTCGCCTGCTCCGGCTGGCGCTGCTGGCGACGTCCTCTCAGCGGATCCCTCAACGACCTCGCCCCTCTGCACCGGCGGCTGCTCGGGGATAATCTCCTCCGCCGTGGGCAGAGGGACGTCCGGATCCAAGGTCTGGAGGGGGATGGCGAGCAGCGGAGTCTGGCTGCGCGCGCCTTCCACCTCCACCTCCACGGCCGCCCGCTCCGACGGAGCCTCAGCCGCCGTGCTCGCTCGCCCTGGCGCCGTTTGGGCGGCCTCTCGCTCCGTCGTCGCCCGCTCGGCCGCCTCCCTCTCTCGGCGCGCCTCGCGTGCGTTGCGCTGCGTGGCTGCGTCGAGTTCGGCGCGGGGGTCTACTCGGCGGGACCCTGAAGAGCCGGCGCTCGGCCCGACCACGGAGCCGGCTGGGCCTCTCTCAAGGGAGAGCGGCGCCCGACTCAGCAAATCAGAAAACATTCAAGGAAAGAAAACTTCAGAATAACAAGCATGCAGGCGGCTACTAGGCTTACGCGGAAACTGACGGGGGCTTCTTCACCGCCTTCTGAAAGCGGGCCGCCTTCGCCGCCGCCTCCTCGCGCTTCGTGGCCGCGGCGGAGGCCTTCGGTTTCTTCGGCCGGCTTCCGAAGAGCGGGAGCGCGGCCCGGCGTTTTCCCTTCCCGCCGCCGGCAGTCGGCGCGGCGGACGAGCTCGCGCCGCGGCAGTCGGTTGCCGGCTGGCGGCGTGGGAGTTCTCCGGCTTCAAAGTCGTCCGGCCAGTCGTCGAAACTGGCCGAGAGCCCGGTGCCGCCGAGCTCGGCGGCACCCCCTGTGGCGGCGTCCTCCATGGCGACGGCGGAGAGATCCGGGTCGTCGGGGTCATCTACCATGCGGTCCGAGGCGTACTCCCGGTCGACTCCGGCTGCCCCGGCTGGCAGCAGGAGGAGAGGATTCTGATAAAGGAAAAGAGAAAAATGGTCGCCTGGTCAGAGGCCGGCTAACCCAAGCTGGCAGACGACGAGAGGAAAAGCTTACCACAGGCGGAGGCTGGGCGCGGGAGTACGGCGCCTTGCCGAATTGCCACTCGTCGGTGAGCTTCAAGTTGGCGACGTAGTTCGCCATCAGAGCCACCTCGGCGTGCGGCATCTCCCAGGTACTCAGCCGGCAGGGATCGAACCGGCCGCTCATCTGGCACATCATGTGCGGCCGGCTTTGGAGAGGCAAGATCCGGCGCTCGACAAAGGCGGTTACCAAGTCGGACGCAAGCAGACCCTCCGACTGGATCATCACCCGAAGCCGGGAGATGGAAGCGTTCCCCGCTGGAGACAGGGACTTCGACCGGTAGCCCCAGGTCTGCCGCTTCCCAGTCGGCGGGCCGGCTACGTAAGCCGGCAGATTGACGTAGTCGCCGTGCCGGGCGATGTTCTTGACGTAGAAGTAAGACTTCTGCCACAGCTTGACCGACTGGATCAGAGGAATGTGGGGGAAGGGGTTGTCGTCGCAGGCCCTCTTCATCGCGATGAAGGCGCCGCAGGGAGCCAACACGCCGGCGGAGACGGTGCCGAGCTTGTTCTGGAACAGTTCCGCCCAGAGCTCCAGCGTCGGCAGCACTCCCAAGTACCCTTCGCAGAGCGTGACGAAGGCCGAGAGTTGGAGCACCGCGTTGGGCGTGACGTGGTGCGGTTGAAGATTGTAGAACTCGAGAAATGATCGCATGAAACTGCTCGCCGGGAAGCCGAAGCCCCGGAGGAAGTGCGTGCGGAAGACGACGCGCTCACCTTCCTCCGGCGCCGGCGAGACCTCCTTCGCGGGCGCCAGGCGCACCTGCACGAGGTTGGCGGCGGGCAGACGCCGGGTCTGGCGGAGGAACTCGATGTGCTCGTCGTGGACGTTGGACCCGTCCCACGAGCTCGACAAGGCCAGCGACATAGCGACGTGGGAGGGCTAAGGCGCGAAGCTGCGTCGAGCAAGGAGAAGAGCAGGAAGAAGAAGAGCAGGGGGGATGGGGAGCGGGGGAGCGAACAGGCCCGTGCCTCTCCCCCTCCCCTCCTACTTGTAGGCGCGTGCGCCGGAGACGAGGAGGCGCGGCGTGTGGGATCGTGGGGATCGATCGTGCCCATCTCCCCCACGCTCACGTTAATTACGCGCCTTGATGAGGCAGGGTAACGGCCGCGGGGAGGCGAGCAGCCCCCTCGGGCCACAGAAGATCTGCGCCCGGGCCGAGGCCAGGGAGTGGCGGGCCCGGGCCTGCGGCGGCGTCCTGTCGCGCGCGTGCGATGGCAGGATTTCCCCGCCACGTGGCTCGTCGTGGGGCCCGCGGGCGGACCGCGAGTCAACCACGGTCGCCCTAATGAAGAAAAGCGTTCTGAAGCCGGCTGCAACGACGCAGTCGGCTCCTCACGGTATGAAGCCGGCCTAGCTTCTCGTCCTTCCGTCTGCCGTGAAGCTCGCCCGCCTTCGGGGACTACTATCGGGGTAAATAGCCACGGGTAGCCCAGCCGGCTTCCCCTGGCCCCTCAGAAAAAATTGTGAGCCCGCCCGGCTCATAAGAAGACTCAAAGACTTAGGCCGGCTCCTCCCTAGCCGGCTGACTTCCTAGCCGGCTTGGGGGGCGGCCCGCTCTTTTTACCCCCGCAAAGAAAACTATGGAGGGCCGGCTACGACATGGCCGGCTGCGGCAAGGCCGGCTATGGCACGGCCGGCTATCGCAGGGCCGGCTCCGACAAAGCAGTCAACGCCGTACCCGCGATGTACGCGTCCACTCTGTGATGATGAAGCGGGGCGTGGCTACAGTGGAGCCTGCCACCCCCAAAACCCGGAGCACGCCTGGTACAGCGCGTCGTGCGGGCAACTGCGGCCCGCCCGGCGTGGCACTGTAGCCTCGGCGGCTCTGACGCCGTCCACGACGGGCCGCCAGTGTGGCCCCCGAGACGGTGGGCCCCTTCGGGCAGAGAGATGCCAAAGGCAGCCACACCTCCTCTCAAGCCGGCAAGACAGAGGGCCGGCTCGGCGCAGCCGGCCTGCCGCCTTCTCCGAAGGAGACGCCCATTAAGAAGACAAGGTGCGGCGGGGCTACAGTAATCGCCTGCCAGGGCGGCGTTACTGTAGCCACGCTTACCCCGACCAAGCCTGCGCCAGCAAACACGGAGCAACAGTAATCGGCCGCCGACAAGGCCCTGGCCGGTGGGGCCGGCCTGTCGTCCCAGGAGCCGGCAGTCGGCGGGACCCACCAGCCGGCGGGCCCCATAAGCCGGCGGAGAAGCCGGCGAGCGTAGTCACAGACAGCTGGGCCTCGCGCCCAGTCGGATTACCATTGTACCCCCGGGGGGTAGGCCTATATAAACCCCCCGGTGCACCCATGCAAAGGGTTGAACTCTTGTTCTAGACATAGACACTTACGAGGAGAAGAGGCAGGCCGTGCTAAGCCCTTCTTCCTCCTTCCATCCCAAACAGCTCAAGGAGCATTGTAGCCACCTGTGAACTTAGTAACCATGCGGAGACCCCGCAGAGCAGCCGTAGGGGTGTTATCTCCCCGGAGAGCCCTGAAGCTGGGTAAGATTCGCCGGCGTGCATGTCTACGCCTCATCCCGTTTCCAGGCACCGGCGACGTTCTTTTGGCCCCTGCAATGATAAGCCACCCGTTGCCATATGTCGATCCTACCACCCGACAACTTTGTTACACCATCTGCTTAGTTTAAGCATCATATATGAGTATATGCCATACCTATCCATTTTCTGTACCTATTTCATGTGTCGCCACACTATGTTTTTCTAGTCAAATGTTGTTCTTTTGTAATAGGTGTCCAAAAGGAAGAGGGTGAGTACAGGTCGTCAAGGAGTACAAACTAGGTATTTGGAAAAGGTAGTGATACCTGTTAAATCAGATAGATCAGCAGCGAGAAAACACAGGCCCAACCGGACCACACTTTACCCCTACTCCAGTGGCCAAACCCCTATTAGAACTACTGGGAGCCCAGCGTCAGGTACTGTCTATGATATCAATTCAAAATTTGAACTCCTAAATTTCTGCTTGTGCCTTACCTTCTCTCTTGTATGAAAACTAATTTCAGATGAATCTCCTTGCTCAAAGGATCATATGATCTCAAAACAATAATGGGCTCTGCATTGCTCTTGTCAGTACCTCTCTCCCTTTTGCCTTGTAACGCTATACTTAATTAATTGCTATTTGATTATGTATCATCAGTCTGCACCTGAGCTTCATTATCCTCTGTTTCTTCCAATATTATTTGATCTATATTTACTCTTTGCAAAATGTAGAATAATGGCAACGCTTAAAAAGAATTTTCTTTGGGGAATTTATTGAATTATCCTTCCATCAACATGGAGAAGGGCTTTGTCTAGCCCGTGTTAACATGTAATGTAAGTTCATCCTTCTCAAGCCTTCAAACTTTGTTCTAGTATAGATTTGGGTAGGCATCATTTCCTCCACTGTTGTTTGGTTTGTTGTTTACATCTGATTGGATGTTTGCAACAACTACCAATTTCAAATTGTAGTTGTAAAAACATGGTCCTTATGCAGAACAGATCCATTTATTTGCTTATATAATTGTGAAACATGTTACGTGTCTCCTTGTTTCTCTTTCAGACTCGTATCTCTTACGCCAGGCAAAACTTTAGGGAAGATAGTGAACCAAACCATCTTGAGGACAGCGAGATGACCCCAAGGTCCTGTCTTGATGAAGACAGCGAGTTGAAGCTACTCACCAGCAGGTGTGAGACAACCTCTGTGCAGTCGCTGCCTCAATCAGTTTGACTTCTTCAGTCTCGACTTAAAGCGGAAAGGCTTGCTTCAGCTCAGCTCCAACTTGAAGTCAAAGATGCAATGAAGATGTCAGAGGACTGCCGTGCGCACCATCATGCCTTAAATCTAGTGTTGATGCATCTATCGTTGAGACGACTGAGGTCTACTCGGCTTCTTCAGCTGTTTGGGGGGGGCGACCTGGCCAGGCCTAGTGCTCTGAAGTGCTCTCAGTTTTGTATATCCTTTTGTCGGCGCGTTTATTTGCACTGGTGGCGAACTTTGATGCCCAGTGGATGTAATATGTGTGATAGCCGTGATAGCCTAGCGTAAGTTGCTTGCTTATTTATTTCCTTGTTGTCTTGTTTATTTGTTTGCTTCTAGTCATTGTAGTTCCTTTTCCGCGGTTTGCTAGTGGCCGCAATAACCTATTTTTTAAAACTAGGCCACAATAACCATGGGCTAATATTTACTACAGTGACACTGGGCCTCCTGCGGGCCGTAGAAACAGTGGGCCTTCTACGGGTCGTAGAAACAGTGGGCCTTCTACGGGCTGTAGAAACAATGGGCCTTCTATGGGCCATATCATCAATGGGCCTTATACGGGCAGTATGATCGATGGCCAAACATGGGCTAATAACAGGCCGCATTATGGCCGTAAATGGGCTAGAGTTGGAATCGTCCGTTCATGGGCCGACCATAACGGGCCATCGTTAATAGGCCGTATTTGATGACGCTATGAAAACGGCCCAACGTATTAACGGACCACAAACGGGCCGACTGTAACCACGGGCTGAATTTGGCCCACAAGCAGAAAATGACAGTAATGGGCCGTAAGTAAACGAATGCTGGAAATGAGCCCAAGAATAAATGGGCTCTGAGAAGGCCGAAAGATAACATGGGCTGGAAACGGCCCAACGGAATAACGGGTCGTTAATGGGTATAAAGTGATACACTGTTCATTACGGGCCAGTTTCACCACGGGTCGTTAATGGGTGTAAAGAGATACACTGTTCATTATGGGCCAGTTTCACCATGGGCCGTTAGTAGGCCAAGAGTTACATAGGGCCTCATATGGGCCGAAAGACGTCATGGGCCATACATGGGCCAGAAGTGAAAACAGGCTGGAATCATATTGGATGGCCCAGATGACGCTACTGGGCCTAATTCGGATAGGGCGTAACGGGCCTTGGGTTAGCGGGCTGTAAATGGGCTATATTCGAACATGCCATTAACAGGCTTTCCATGGGTCGGCCTGCCAGCTTTTGACCAAGTCAAACGGGCCGGCCTTTTCACAGGAATGGGCCTCTGTTGGGCTGTGCCACGTGTCGACGTATCATAGGCGCCTTCCGTCCAATGAGTGGTTGACATCTGTCCCAACGATGAGCCGACACATGTTTCCTCCAGCCAATGATGATTTTACACGTGGAAATCCCCATTGGTCGGGATTGTTAATGGGTTATCGGATCCAAAACCCAACCCGATAGCTTAATGGCGTTCCGTTACGGTGGATGCCACCTGTCGATCACCCTTGACGAAAGCACTTCTGTGACGCGCGATTTATCGTCATGGAAGTGGACACTTCCGTGATGATAATTTTGGTAATGTCATGGAACACTTCTACGATAGCACAGGTATGACTATCTTGATTCGGTCATAAATTTGTCATGGATGTACATGCATGACAAAAAAGCGACCTACTGTGACAAACACGTATCATCACGGAAGTGTTTTTTTGTAGTGTTATGCACAAATATGTTTGATCAATGTGGTTTTAGTACCTGTTGGAATTATTTAAGTTTGACTATGTGCATTACTAATTTGTTAATGTATAGGGCTTGCTTAAGGCAATAAATGAGGTATTCCCTGATTCACCTCAAAGGTATTGTCTTAGGCACATATATGAAAATTTCCAATCAGCTGGATTTAGAGGGCGGAAACTAAAGAAATGTGTGGACAAGGCCAACTACTCCTACACAAAACATGGTCATGAATTAGGGATGGCAGATTTGAAAGCACGGTGTGAGGAAGCTTGGAAATGGCTCAAAAAGATTGATGCTTCTTCTTGGGCTAGGTTTGCTATGGATCGTACTTGCAAAACAGATCTAGTGGTGAACAACCTAAGTGAAGTGTTCAACAAGATGATATTGTATGTTTGGGCTAAGCCTATAAGGACAATGTTTGAAGGGATTAGGACCAAGCAGATGATCAAGAGGCAACATACTAGAGAGAGTTACATATTAGCAGGTGGAAAATCACACCCAACTATGTAGAGATTTTAGAAGAGAACAAGAAATATGCCAAGTATTGCCAGGTTGATAGAGCAGGTCCAACAATATGGAAAGTTACTAGCAAAGAAAAACAATATTGTGTTGACATGGAAAAATATACATGTGATTGCAAGAGATGGGACATGTTAGGAGTACCTTGCAGTCATGCCATGTCTGCAATAACAAAGCAAAAACTGCATCCTGAGGACTATGTTAGTGAATTTTTCAAGAAGCCATTATATTTTGAGACATACAAAGAAATTATATACCATGTCCCTGGTCCAGATTGCTGGCCTCAAACAAGTACACCAAACATTGAGCCTCCTGTTTTAAAAGAAAAGGCAGGGAAAAAACAAACTGCAAGGAGAAAAGGGGAGTTTGAAGTTCCAGGTCCAAGAGATAGTAGTAGGATGGGGAGTATAACATGTAGTAACTGTGGGCTAGGACACAAGTATACAAGTTGCCAGAAGGCTCTGAGGCCTAAGCTTCAGATGAGGAAAAACAAACATCAAGTAATTACATGACTGAAAAGTTTTCCTTTTTCCATGGTATTTACCTCACTAAATGTCCTGGTTCTTACATGCAGGAAATATAGGGCAGTTTATGCGGATACACCAGCTGCATCTGCTCAAGGCGCTGCTACAACTGGAAGAAGAGCCAATCCTACCATATCAGTCCATGCTGCAACAGCAAATAGAGCATCACATTCTGCTCCAGGCCCTTCTGCATCAACACCAGCCCCTATTGGTACAGCCAGAAGGGGCAGGCCTGCAGGTAGAGGGAGAAATCCTGGTTTCAGTGCACCAAGATCTACCACAACTTCCTCACATGGTTTGGCAGGGACCAAAAGGAAGAGGTACCCAAGCTCCAAAATGAAGGGCTACTTCTATGAAAGTGGTAACTAATGGTAAGTCTGAACTTTTCTGAACTTGGTTGTCTGCATGAACTTAGTTGTCTGCATGAGCACTTGTCTGAAGTTGTCTGAAACTGCACGTAGTTGTATGACAGTTTATCTAAGATCACTACTGCAGGATGCTACTAACGCGACACTATGACCAGATACCCTTCCACGAAACTGTGTGTGATGCCATAATCGCAAACGGTGGTGTAAAAAACCCACCAAAAAAGATGCAAAACGTTTGCGATGGAGGATGCATCAAACGCGGTTCAGATTTTAGTTGTGTGTGCGATTGAGGGCATACTGTTCAATTCAGTTAACCATTCGCGATGAGGAGGAAAAAAACAAACGGGTAGCCAGATGAAGGTGTGTGTGATGTACAGCATACGGTTCACTCGGATGAACTGTTTGTGATTAGGAAACACAAAAGAAATGGGTAGCCAAATGAAGGTGTGTACGATATACGGCATGCGGTTCACTCGGATGAACTATTTGCATTGAGGCAAGAGAACAGAAATGGCTCAATATAACAAGATGTTTGTGATACGCCACAAACAAGGCCTGTAATCAAAAATGTGTGCGAATACCGATAGTAACAAAAATGGTTCCCTAGTGTGGTCTGTGTTCATCTGATCATCATCTCCTTCTTGTGCTAGCTCGATGTTCCTTCTATGCTAAGTTTCCATTAATTGATGGCGTTATATGAACACGCCACCGTTTCCCGCCATTTCCTCACCTGTTTCCCGCCACCCAGCGATATTGCGCATAGGTGGCGCGCGATGCATGGAGGCGACAAGCGCAGCCTGTAGCAGATCCACCTTTTCGACGCATGCCAACCCGTCAAAGCGCCGCCTCTGCCATCAACCTCGTCGACGAGGAAAATGAGCAGGCGCCACGGCCCGTCGAGGCCAAGGCGCTCCCCGGCAACACGATGGACGACGCCGTGATGCATGTCATCACTAGGGTTGAGCAGACCTTTGGCGCATGGCGCTTGAGCACCGCGGATCAAGATAGGCATGTCAGGGCCGAAAGGCTGCAGCTCGCCGCACAACATGATCGATGGCGCGCCGCAGAGCAAGCTAGGCACGTCCGCGCCGATAGGCTGCGGCTCGCCGCACGGCGAGACTGTTGGAGCGCCGCAGAGTGAGAGGCGCGGCGCGCCACACAGCAAGAGTGGATCCATCGGTGCTTGCCTGCTGTCGATACAGCATCGCAAATGGGTACACGTCCAATCAGTACCCCCATTCCTCGCCAGGAGTGGGCAGAGGCCCTCAGCGCCGTACTTGCACCAGAGGCCGGCCGCGGCGTACTTGCACCGGACGCCCGCCGCCGCATTCGCATGGGTGCCACCATTCGCTTTGTCTGCGGCCCGCTGGATGCCAACGCGCTGGTCCGTAGGCTCGACCGCCTCCTTGGCCCAGGTGTCCACCTGGGCGCAGTAGAGGAACATGGCCATCGCATCCTCGAACTGGTGATCTTCGATGAAATAGCCAACTTGGAGCTCGAGATCGCGCTCTAGATGTACCGCGAGCGTGTCGACCGCTTGGCCGAACGCCTGCACGAGTTTAGGCAGAGCCAAGAGCTACCGTAGGCAAGGGCTGCTGGTCATGGTCTCATGGATACGTTTATTTTGAAAAGTCATTTCGACGTGGATAGCTATGTATTCATAGCAATCATAGTATTGCTCTGTTTTAATGTGTGTACTCTGTTTTCCATTCTTATATGTTCTGTTTCAATGTGTTTATATACGCTTTCCATTCTATATATGTGGATGATAACAGCTAGATTCAAATTAGTATACAAAAACAGATAGAAAATAGAATTCATAATATATATATTAAATTTTCATTAGTTCATCACAATATATATATATATAATATCATCACATATAGGTGATGATACTTAACTACTAGGTACAATGCATAAAATTGAAAATGAACAATACTGAAACTAATAATCCCTCCTGGGGCCAGTATTCCGGCAGCCCCTCACCAACAGCTCCCTGGTGCGCGGCGTCTTCCTAGTGCAGAGGCAGTACTCTGCCTCCTCTGCCTCGCAGCGCTTGATGTACTGATCTGCTTCTTGCTGGCGGACGCGCGCGGCCGATCTTTCCATTTTGTTGGGCGCCCACCGGAGCTCCTCGTGGTGGCATGCTAGAGCTTATCGGCCCACCTCCACGCAGCGACGAGGCGCCCAGTGCCTATGACCTTCCTCGCGAAGTACCTGTCTTTGTACACCTCCTCGGCACGACGACGCGCCCGGCCCCAAAGCTCCACCGCCTCCTATTTCCAGGTGGCATCACGGGCTTCACAGGCCGCTTGGTACCTGGCTTCCTCCTCCGCCATCTCCTTCTTGAATGCCACTTGCCTTGCTTTCTCAGCCGGCGGCGGCAACTTCCACAGACAAAGATTGTACTAGCCCCAAAACCAATCCAAAGTTGGGGGGTCCGGCACAACCTCGTCAGGCGGCGCGTAGGGGTCCTCGTCGCTGCAAATCGAGTGAGCATCCTCGGGGAGCGGCGACTCGTCATCGTTGCGTGGGCAGACCGGCGGTGCCATGGCAGAGATTTGAGAGAGAGAGAGCGAGTGATGGGAGGATGTAGATAAGAATGCAGGTGGGATGACGTGAGCATGGTAGTATTTACTGGCGGCTGGAATATAGATCGACGGGGACAGTACAAACGCCGGTCGCCAGAATTATGAGTACTGTAGTTTGAATTACACACGATTCCCGCAGCAAAATCCGTATGTGAACATAATAGCCAAAATCCATGTGTGAACATAATAGCTGACGGTTTTCAATGCAGAACCATGTCTGATTAATGATCCCCGCCATTCAGCTACCAAACCTCGAGCCGCGAGATAGACTGTCAATCGTGTGGGGGCTGGTTGTCTTGCCAGATCTTTACATTTTCTTTTTTGAACACCAGATATTTACATCGTCTGATGATTTTTTAACTCGCACACAAGTACACAAAACTATGTTTTTTCAAATGGTTATGGTTAGGCGTTGCATGTAGATGTAGTTAAAATTTGAATTATGTCCATTAAATGGTTAGAAAATCACTTAAATGTCTTTAAAAGATCAAATGACCCCTGAAATTTTCCAAATTTTCACAAGACAGTTGTATTAGTGCATGTTAAACGTAGAAAAAATTTGAAGGCCGTAAGAGGAAGCTATCTCCCGTTCGTCATCAAACATGCATTGTTCCCCCTCGGAACCACGAACCTTCTAGTGATTTTCTCTAGTTTGTGAGGGGTGTGTGTTCAAAGTTTCGTCAAACAGGCCAATTTTTTTTACCGCATCATCTTGGTGGCATGACATTAAATCAAGCAAGGTTTCATGTTTTTCTGATCATTTCTTAAATTTTTGGAATTAAAATGCCATGCTAATCCATGCATGTGTGCCCATGCCTTGAGACCAATATGTTTGAAAATTTTCTTCTAATTTACTGCACATGGAATTAACTCGCACACAAGTACACAAAAAATATGATTTTTCAAACGATTATGGTTAGGCGTTGCATGTAGATGTAGTTCAAATTTGAATTACGGTCATTAAATGTATAGAAAATCACTTAAATATCTTTAAAAGGTCAAATGACCCCTCATATTTTCAAAAATTTCACATGACAGTTGTATTAGTGCACGTTAGACGTAGAAAAAAAAAATTGAAGGCCGTAAGAGGAAGCTATCTCCCGTTCGTCATCAAACATGCATTGTTCCCTCTCGGAACCACGAACCTTCCAGTGAGTTGCTCCGGATTGTGAGGGGTGTGTGTCCAAATTTTCGTCAAACAGGCCAATTTTTTAACCACATCATCTTGGTGGCATGACATTAAATCAACCAAGGTTTCATGTTTTTCTGATCATTCTTTTTTTTTTGGATTTAAAATGCCATGTCACTCCATGCATACGTATGCATGTGTCCATGTCGTGAGACCAATATGTTTGAAAATTCCTTCTAATTTACCGCACATGGAATTAAGTCGCACACAAGTACACAAATATGATTTGTCAAACCGTTATGGTTAGGCGTTGCATGTAGATGTAGTTCAAATTTGAATTAAATGGCTAGAAAATCACTTAAATGTCTTTAAAATGTCAAATGACCCCTAGAATTTTCCAAAATTTCACATTACAATTGTAGTAGTGCATGTTAAACATAGAAAAAAATTGAAGGCCGTAAGAGGAAGCTATCTCCCGTTCGTCATCAAACATGCATTGTTCCCTCTCGGAACCACGAGCCTTCTAGTGAGTTGCTCCGGTTTGTGAGGGGTGTGTGTCCACACTTTCGTCAAACATGCCCAATTTTTTTCTACATCATCTTGGTGGCATGAAATTACATCAAACCAAAGTTTCATGTGTTTCTGATTTTTTTTAATTTTTTGGAATTAAAATGCCATGTCACTCCATGCTTAATTGTGTCATAGCCTTGAGACCAATATGTTTGAAAATTCCTTCCATATTACTGCACATGGAATTAAATCGCACACAAGTACACAAAATATGAGTTTTCAAACCATTATGGTTAGCTGTTGCATGTACATGTAGTTCAAATTTCAATTACGGTCATTAAATGGCTAGAAAATCACTTAAATGTCTTAAAAGGTCAAATGACCCCTGAAATTTTCCAAAATTTGACATGACAGTTGTATTAGTACTACAAAATTTCTCGTACATTTAAAACACCATCTGTTGCCACTGTACTCCAAATTCGTCTTTCATAACTAATAAATATCTACAACATCACACACAGTTGTTTTCGAGGAACTGTTTGCGATGAAAATATCTGGGTCTATTTAAGTCTCGCTCCTTAAGCTTCGTCGGCTCGTCTGCTCTAGTGCCGGCAACCCCCGAATCCATGAATCCCGCACCCCCTTCTTGCAAAGATGACACCATGGAAACGCTTCATGAAGGCCCGTACGATGGTCGCGTCCCCCCGAGCGCCGCCGCCTGCGCCGAGAGTGCCGCCGCATCCACATTGAGCGTGGCCACTTCCGACGAGAGAGCGTCTACAGCTGCTGATGCGACATCGGCTGCAAACGCCGAGAGCGCTCGAGCTGTCATCCGTGCCGCTGATGTCGCCCTGGCCCTGGTCGAGGCCATCCACGCCAAGATCGAGGATGCACATGCCAAGGTATTCCAGGCCACCTAGGACTCCAGCATGCAACCCACGTCTGAAAAGGCGGTGGTGGCCATGGAGCACCTGCTTCCTCATGAGGTCGCCGAGCGGGAGGTGGAGATGCAGGAGGCGGCGGAGATCGATGAGGATCGGGAGGAGGAGTTGCGCGTGGCCGAGGTTGAGGTAGAGAAGAGTCTGTCCATCGAGGAATTGGCGGTGGAGTACCAACACGAGCTCTGGTGCAGCCACTACTATGAGTACTACAACCTTGAGGGTGGCCACAAGGACGAGGACGAGGATGAGGACGCAGTCAACTTCAGCAGGGGGGACACGGAGTCCACCACCGGCGGCATGTCGCCAGGACAAGTCATCGACGTCTCATCTCACACCGGCGATGCATGGGCCGGCGCGGTGGCGGATTTGTTAAAATTATGCATACTTAGGCTTTGTTTTTAATGCTGGTCTTTTGTTAGAGAAATGTTTAGGTCAACTGACTCTGTTTAATTACTGAAATTACTCGATTCAGTAAGTGTGGTCTGTCTGCTGTACGCTCTTTTGTGTGCCCAAATAAGCAAGCGATGTTAAATTATGCAATGACGTACGCAAAGAAATTTCCACCAAAATTTGAATTATCGAACTCATCCCATGCGCGTAAAGCAAAAGAATCATTTGCGATGCACACAATTGTTCAAAGTGAATGGTCTGGCGGCACCGCGTGCAAAGTTTCCCTCCACATTTCCAAAATTTGGCCTACCGCCAAAATATCTAGCCCCGCCCCTTCCCCCCTTCCCCACTCCCTTTTCTCCCCAACCACAAGTCACATTTCCCCTGTTTCCTCCTTCCTTCCTTCCTTTCTAAGTTATAGCCGCTTCCTCGCTCTCGCCGTCTCGCATCCTACCGCCGGGGTCGCCATGGTCTTCTTCAAAGACATCTCCAGCGGTTCCTCATCCGGCGACTAATCCTTCACCACCCGGGTATGCCTCTCTTCTCTCTCTCAGGCTATGACTTGGAATGAAGGATTTTTACCCAACGGTCGATTTGAGTCATTTCTTCCTCTTGTAGCTACCTAAGACCATCAGTGGCAACGAATGGAGCGGGGTGGCTGAAGATCTATCTGCTCATTGTCACCATCAATCTCCATGCGTGAAGCTAGTTGCGTTTGATTCTATGGACATTGGGAGGAAGTTTCTAGCATGTGCATAGAAGGTTAGACCCTCTTTCGTTGTTACAAATCATTTGTTAGATGTGATTCAGACACCATCATGGTCCCAACCCATTCATACCACACCTTCAACCAAAGACAGTGTCACAGTTTGTACCTAGTATCTTTAAATGTTTAGGTCAACTGACTCTGTTTAATCCTAAGACAGTGTCACAGTTTGTACCTAGTATCTTTAATTGTTGCCATCTCATCAGCGGTGCCATTAGAAAATTATTTGGCACCGCTTCAACAGTTTGTGCAACCAACTTTGGTCCATACATCCGAGCAGGCAAGCAGTAAAATACTAAATCTTTATGGCACGAAGGAACTGGGCATCAGAGCAACTACGTGCTCCGGAGTCTGGGTCCCTGGGTTTTTTCCGCTGCATCGGCTCGCCAGTGCAGAGCATCGGTGCGAGATGTAGCAACGGTTGTCTCTACCCTAGTGTTAGCATACATAGTGGACGGCCTCAGTGCTATTAGTTCTATGTTACTAAATTTGTGCATGTACACACATGTTAGTATCAATTTTCTATCATCCAAACACTGTCTCTATACTGTTGAAGTTATATTTACCTTCCTCATAAAATGTTCAATTTGTTATTTATTGTACATGAGTAAGAACTTGTAGCGTCATTGTAGTTAATTATAGATTCTGATGTTCCAGAATTTGGTTGTTGTCTCAGTACCAATTATTTCATTTGCACATTGATCTTTTTGAGAAGATATGTCATAATTAACATGTTTCTTCAGTTTTTCAAAATAAGCATTGGTGATTTTCTATGTTGCTATAAACCCATTTCCCCTACAATTGTTACTGATCTAGTTTTAAATATTATAGGATGAATGGAAGTGTTCTTACTTGGAGTGGGTTGATCAAGAGTGGCCACAGTCTTTGAAGATGTGCCTAGCGAAGCTCTGGAGCATGTATGAGGAAGAGAACACATGTAGGCTTAGAGAAACTGTTGTCAACGCTGAAGCATATTTCAAGATGAGGGATAAAAAGGAGGAGGCACTTTCCTAGTTGGCCCGTGCAAAACGGGTTCTTACTGAACTGAAAGTTGAAGGTGGATAAGACAAGCCTGGATGATCTTGATTAGGGAAATGAATATATTGTTCTTATGAAGTTGAACTAGCTATATGTTGTACTGTGCTGTTTTCATGTAGCTACCATATTGTGATGTTATAATATATTTATGTGCCTGATATGAAATTGGCAAACAGCTGTTCGATATGAAATGTGAATTTGCGTAATACTGGAATTATTAATTGTAAACTAATAAACTTGCTAAATGTGTCATGGACCTTTGCAAACGGTTCTAGCAGAAAAAGCGCTTGCGATGGATAGCACAATGCCACACAGCTTTCTTCATCAAATCGTGTGTAATATAGTTGATAAAAGCAAACAATTAACCATGGCAAACCGTGTGTGATAGTTACACCTTTCACACACGAGCCTACACATAAAATTGTGTGGGATGTACGTCCAAACGGAAACGTGTTCCCTGGATTGACTATGTGGGATGTACATAAGAACGGAAAAGTATTCCTTGGATTGACTATGTGTGATATACATACGAACGGAAATGTTTTTCTGGGATTCACCGTGTGGGATGTACATACCTACGGAAATGATTTTCTCGGATTACCGTGTGTGATGTACATACCTATGAAAATGATTGGGTTTCGATGCCTTGCCTGATCGCACACGGCCCCAGCCTGGGTCCCAGGAGGGCCTATCCCCGACGATTCTGGGTCGTGTGCGAAGGACATGCTATCGCACACACTCACTTGGCGACGGTTCCAAATGTCGTCGCGAAAAGGGGTTAAAAACTGTTTGTTTATGACCGACGCGCACCAGTGGATGGGCATGCTGCCCTATTATGCTTTATTAATTTGGGCCTAGTACTGGGCTCGATTATTAGATCTCTCTTCCCCCCTCCCAAGCCTGCCATTATGTCTACAAGAGACAGGGCAACCTTCCATCGATTCCAAGTAACAAGGACTCAGTGGACTAGGATGTTCGCTGCGTTCGAAGGAAGAGAGGATTAGTTCTCTGCATGTTCAGTGTTTTCTGTATGTCTCTAAACTTATTTCATGGTTTATACTGCATTTTCCTACACGAGCACTTGTCTGAAGTTTTTTGAAACTGCACGCGTGCTGTATGTCTTTGAACTTATTGTTGTTACTTCTGAATGTTCAGGGCGGTGACTAGAGATGGAGCAGCAACTGAAGTGGCGACTGCTACCTCTTGAGCACTGCATTGGTTTTCCCTTGAAGAGGAAAGGATGATGCAGCAAAGCAGCGTAAGTATTTCCCTCAGTTTTTGAGAACCAATGTATCAATCCAGTAGGACACCACGCGCGAGTCACCTCGTACCTACACAAACAAATAAGAACCTCGCAACCAACGCGATAAAGGGGTTGTCAATCCCTTCACAACCACTTGCAAGAGTGAGATCTGATAGAGATAATAATAATAAGATAAATATTTTTGGTATTTTTATGATCTAGATTGAAAGTAAAGATTGCAAAATAAAATAGATTAGAAACTTATATGATGGAGAATAGACCCGGGGGCCATAGGTTTCACTAGTGGCTTCTCTCAAGATAGCATAAGTATTACAGTGGGTGAACAAATTACTGTCGAGCAACTGATAGAAAAGCGAATAATTATGAGAATATCTAGGCATGATCATGTATATAGGCATCACGTCCATGACAAGTAGACCGACTCCTGCCTGCATCTACTGCTATTACTCCACACATCGACCGCTATCCAGCATGCATCTAGAGTATTAAGTTCATAAGAACAGAGGGACGCCTTAAGCAAGATGACATGATGTAGAGGGATAAAATCATGCAATATGATATAAACCCCATCTTTTTATCCTCGATGGCAACAATACAATATGTGTCATTTCCCTTTCTGTCACTGGGATCGAGCACCGCAAGATTGAACCCAAAGCTGAGCACTTCTCCAATTGCAAGAAAGATCAATCTAGTAGGCCAAACCAAACTGATAATTCGAAGAGAGTTGCAAAGATAACCAATCATACATAAAAGAATTCAGAGAAGATTCAAATATTGTTCATAGATAATCTTGATCGTAAACCCACAATTCATCGGATCTCGACAAACACACCGCAAAAAGGGTTACATCAAATAGATCTCCAAGAGAATCGAGGAGAACTTTGTATTGAGATCCAAAGAGAGAGAAGAAGCCATCTAGCTAATAGCTATGGACCCGAAGGTCTGAGGTAAACTACTCACACATCATCGGAGGGGCCATGGAGTTGATGTAGAGGGCCTCCGTGATCAATGCCCCCTCCGGCGGAGCTCCGGAAAAGACCCCAAGATGGGATCTCTTGGGTACAGAAGGTTGTGGTGGTGGAAATTGGGTTTCGTGGTGCTCCTGGATGTTTTTGGGGTATGTGAACATATATCGGAGGAAGAAGTAGGTCGATGGAGCAATGAGGGGCCCACGAGGGTGGAGGGTGCACCCAGGGGGTAGGCGCGCCCCCTGCCTCGTGGCCTCCTCGATTGTTTCTTGAAGTCCACTCCAAGTCCCCTGAATCACGTTTGTTCCAAAAATCACGCTCTCAAAGGTTTCATTCCGTTTGGACTTCGTTTGATATTCCTTTTCTGCGAAACACTGAAATAGGCAAAAAAGCCCATTAATATCTAAAACAGATAATATAATAGCATGGAACAATAAAAAATTATAGATACGTTGGAGACGTATCAAGCATCCCCAAGCTTAATTCATGCTCATCCTCAAGTAGGTAAATGATAAAAAAGAACTTTTGATGTGGAATGCTTTCTAGAATATTCTTCAATGTATTTTTCTCTTATTGTGGCATGAATGTTCAGATCCGAAAAAGATACTCCCTCCATTCCAAAATAGATGACTCAACTTTGTACTAACTTTAGTAGAAAGTTGAGTCATCTATTTTGGAACGGAGGGAGTCAAAGTTTATTGTTGACATAAAAATAGTAATACTCCAAGTATGCTAATCAAGCAATTATGTCTTATCAAAATACCATAGCCAAAGAAAACTTATCCCTACAAAGTCATATAGTTTGGCCATGCTTCATTTTCGTCACACAAAATGCTCTCATCATGCACAACCCCGATGACAAGCCAAGCACTTGTTTCACACTTAGCCTTTTCAAACTCTTTCAACTTTTATGCAATATATGAGCACGAGCCATGGACATAGCACTATGGGTGGAATAGAATATGATGATTGAGGTCGTGTGAGAAGACAAAAAGGGAGAAAGTCTCACATTGACGTGGCTAATCAATGGGTTATGGAGATGCCCACCGATTTATGTCAATGCAAGGAGTAGGGATGGCCATGCAACGGATGCACTAGAGAAATAAATATATGAAAGCTCATCAAAGAAACTAAGTGGGTGTGCATCCAACTCGCTTGCTCACGAAGAATGCTACCTCTTTTAGCACTGCGTTGGTTTTCCTCGAAGAGGAAGGGATGATGCAGCAAAGTAGCGTAAGTATTTCCCTCAGTTTTTGAGAACCAAGGTATCAATCCAGTAGGAGGCTACGCGCGAGTCCCTCGTACCTGCACAAAACAAATACATCCTCGCAACCAACGCAAATAGGGGTTGTCAATCCCTATAGGGCCACTTACGAGAGTGAGATCTGATAGATATGATAAGATAATATTTTTGGTATTTTTATGATAAAGATGCAAATTAAAATAGCAAAGTAAATGACTAAGTAGTAGGAGATTGATATGATAAAGATAGACCCGGGGGCCATAGGTTTCACTAGTGGCTTCTCTCGAGAGCATATGTATTCTACGGTGGGTGAACAAATTACTGTTGAGCAACTGACAGAATTGAGCATAGTTATGAGAATATCTAGGTATGATCATGTATATAGGCATCACGTCCGAGACAAGTAGACCGACTCCTGCCTGCATCTACTACTATTACTCCACTCATCGACCGCTATCCAACATGAATCTAGAGTATTAAGTTAAAAACAGAGTAACGCCTTAAGCAAGACGACATGATGTAGAGGGATAGACTCATGCAATATGAAGAAAACCCCATCTTGTTATCCTCAATGGCAACAATACAATACATGCCTTGCTGCCCTTACTGTCACCGGGAAAGGACACCGCAAGATTGAACCCAAAGCTAAGCACTTCTCCCATTGCAAGAAAGATCAATCTAGTAGGCCAAACCAAACTGATAATTCGAAGAGACTTGCAAAGATAACCAATCATACATAAAAGAATTAAGATAAGATTCAAATATTATTCATAGATAGACTTGATCATAAACCCACAATTCATCGGTCTCAACAAACACACCGCAAAAAGAAGATTACATCAAATAGATCTCCACAAGAGAGGGGGAGAACATTGTATTGAGATCCAAAAAGAGAGAAGAAGCCATCTAGTTACTAACTATGGACCCGCAGGTCTAAAGTAAACTACTCACACTTCATCGGAGAGGCTATGGTGTTGATGTAGAAGCCCTCCGTGATCGATGCCCCCTCCGGCGGAGCTCTGGAACAGGCCCCAAGATGGGATCTCGTGGATACAGAAAGTTACGGCGGTGGAATTAGGGTTTTGGCTCCTCTTCTGATTGTTTGGGGGTACGTGGATATATATAGGAGGAAGAAGTACGTCGGTGGAGCAACAGGGGCCCCACGAGGGTGGAGGGCACGCCTGGGGGGTTAGGCGCGCCCCCTACCTTGTGGGCTCCTGTTAGCTGGCTTGACGTAGGGTCCAAGTCTCCTGAGTTGTATTTGGTGAGAAAATCACGTTCCCGAAGGTTTCATTCCGTTTGGACTCCGTTTGATATTCCTTTTCTTCGAAACCCTAAAACAGGCAAAAACAACAATTCTGGGCTGGGCCTCCGGTTAATAGGTTAGTCCCAAAACTAATATAAAAGTGGATAATAAAGCCCAATAATGTCCAAAACAGTAGATAATATAGCATGGAGCAATCAGAAATTATAGATACGTTGGAGACGTATCAAGCATCCCCAAGCTTAATTCCTGCTCGTCCTCGAGTAGGTAAATGATAAAAACAGAATTTTTGATGCGGAGTGCTACTTGGCATAATTTTAATGTAATTCTTCTTAATTGTGGTATGAATATTCAGATCCGAAATATTCAAGACAAAAGTTCATATTGACATAAAAATGATAATACTTCAAGCATACTAACTAAGCAATTATGTCTTCTCAAAATAACATGGCCAAAGAAAGTTCATCCCTACAAAATCATATGGTTTAGTCATGTTTCATTTTCGTCACACAACTATGCTATCATCATGCACATCCCTGATGACAAGCCAAGCAATTGTTTCATACTTTAGTAATCTCAAACCTATAAACTTTCACGCAATATATGAGCGCGAGTCATGGACATAGCACTATAGGTGGAATAGAATATAATAAGGGGGTTATGTGGAGAAGACAAAAAAGAAGAAGGTCTCACATGAACGAGGCTAATCAATGGGCTATGGAGATGCCCACCGATTGATGTTAATGCAAGGTGTAGGGATTGCCATGCAACGGATGCACTAGAGCTATAAATGTATGAAAGCTCAACAAAAGAAACTAGTGGGTGTGCATCCAACGTGCTTGCTCACGAAGACCTAGGGAACTTGAGGAGGCCCATTGTTGGAATATACAAGCCAAGTTCTATAATGAAAAATTCCCACTAGTATATGAAAGTGATAACATGAGAGACTCTCTACTATGAAGATCATGGTGCTACTTTGAAGCACAAGTGTGGCAAAGGATAGTAACATTGTCCCTTCTCTCTTTTTCTCTCATTTTTTTCTTTTCTTTTTTGGGCCTTTTCTATTTTTTATGGCCTTTCTTTTTTTGGGCCTTCTCTTCTTTTTTATGGCCTTTCCCTTTTTTTATATTCGTCACTTGGGACAATGCTCTAGAAAATGATGATCATCACACTTCTATTTATTTACAACTCAAAGATTACAACTCGATACTAGAACAAAGATGACTCTATATGAATGCCTCCGGCGGTGTACCGGGATATGCAATGAACCAAGAGTGACATGTATGAAAGAATTATGAACAGTGGCTTTGCCACAAATACTATGTCAACTACATGATCATGCTAAGCAATATGACAATGATGAATGTGTCATGATGAACGAAATGATGAAAAGTTGCATGGCAATATATCTCGGAATGGCTGTGGAAATGCCATAATAGGTAGGTATGGTGGCTGTTTTGAGGAAGATATAAGGAGGTTTATGTGTGAAAGAGCATATCATATCATGGGGTTTGGATGCACCGGCGAAGTTTGCGCCAACTCTCAATGTGAGAAAGGGTAATGAACGGTACGGGAGAGGCTAGCAAGGATGGAAGGGTGAGAGTGTGTATAATCCATGGACTCAACATTAGTCATAAAGAAATCACATACTTATTGCAAAAATCTACAAGTCATCAAAAACCTCGGTACTACGCGCATGCTCCTAGGGGGATAGATTGGTAGGAAAAGACCATCGCTCGTCCCCGGCCGCCACTCATAAGGAAGACAATCAAATAACACCCCATGTTTCAAATTTGTTGCATAACGTTTAACATACGTGCATGCTACGGGACTTGCAAACTTCAACACAACTATTTCTCAATTTCACAACTACTCAACTAGCACGACTTTGATATTATTACCTCCATGTCTCAAAACAATCATCAAGCATCAAACTTCTCTTAGTATTCAATACACTCATAAGAAAGTTTTATTATTAATCTTGCATGCCAAGCATATTAGGATTTTAAGCAAATTACCATGCTATTAAGACTCTGAAAATAATCTAAGTGAAGCATGAGAGATCAATATTTTCTATAAAACAAATCCACCACCGTGCTCTAAAAGATATAAGTGAAGCACTAGAGCAAAATTATATAACTCAAAAGATATAAGCGAAGCACATAGAGAATTCTAACAAATTCAAAATCATGTATGGCTCTATCAAAAGGTGTGTACAGCAAGGATGATTGTGTTAAACTAACAACCAAATACTCAAATCATACAAGACGCTCCAAGTAAAACATATATCATGTGGTAAATAAAAATATAGCTCCAAGTAAAGTTACCGATAGAAATAGACGAAAGAGGGGATGCCTTCCGGGGCATCCCCAAGCTTTGGCTTTTAGGTGTCCTTAGATTATCTTGGGGTTGCCATGGGCATCCCCAAGCTTAGGCTCTTGCCACTCCTTGTTCCATAATCCATCAAATCTTTACCCAAAACTTGAAAACTTCACAACACAAAACTTAAAGTAGAAAACTCGTGAGCTCCGTTAGTGAAAGAAAACAAAAGACCACTTCAAGGTACTGTAATTAACTCATTATTTATTTATATGGGTGTTATACCTACTGTATTCCAACTTCTCTATGGTTCATAAACTATTTTACTAGCCATAGATTCATCAAAATAAGAAAACAACACACGCAAAACAGAATCTGTCAAAAACAGGACAGTCTCTAGTAATCTGTATCTAGCGCAAGATCTGGAACCCCAAAAATTATAAAATAAATTTCTGGACGTGAGTAATTTATCTATTAATCATCTTCAAAAAGAATTAACTAAATATCACTCTCCAAATAAAAATGGCAACAGTTCTCGTGAGCACTAAAGTTTCTGTTTTTTACAGCAAGTTCAACAAGACTTTCCCCAAGTCTTCCCAACGGTTCTACTTGGCACAAACACTAATTAAACACAAAAAAACACAACCCAAACAGAGGCTAGATCTATTATTTATTACTAAACAGGAGCAAAAAGCAAGGAATAACAATAAAATTGGGTTGCCTCCCAACAAGCGCTATCGTTTAACGCCCCTAGCTAGGCATATCAAACAAGAATAGATCTAGGTATTGCCATCTTTGGTAGGCAATCCATAAGTGGCTCTCATAATAGATTCATAAGGTAATTTAATTTTATTTTTAGGAAAGTGTTCCATGCCTTTCCTTAACGGAAATTGGAATCTAATATTTCCTTCCTTCATATCAATAATTGCACCAATCGTTCTAAGGAAAGGTCTACCAAGAATAATAGGACGTGAAGGATTGCAATCTATGTCAAGAACAATAAAATCTATGGGCACATAATTCCTATTTGCAACAATAAGAACATCATTAATTCTTCCCATAGGTTTCTTAATAGTGGAATCCGCAAGGTGCAAGTTTAGAGAGCAATCATCAAAATCACGGAAACCTAACAAATCACACAATGTCTTTGGAATCGTGGAAACACTAGCACCCAAATCACATAAAGCATAGCATTCATGATCTTTAATTTTAATTTTAATAGTTGGTTCCCACTCATCATAAATTTTTCTAGGGATAGAAACTTCTAATTCAAGTTTTTCTTCATAAGATTGCATCAAGGCATCAACGATATGTTTAGTAAAATGCTTTATTTTGACTATAAGCATGAGGAGAATTTAGCACGGATTGCAACAATGAAATACAATCAATCAAAGAGCAATTCTCATAGTTAAATTCCTTGAAATCCATAATAGTGGGTTTAGCAATATCTAGGGTTTTAATTTCTTCAATCCCACATTTATCCAATTTAGCATCGAGATCAACAAATTCCGAATTCTTGGAACGCCTTCTAGGTAAAGGTGGATCATATTCAGTCCCATCATTATCAAGATTAATATTGCAAAACAAAGATTTAATAGGGGACACATCAATAACTTTTAGATCTTCATCATTATTTTCATAGGAACTAGAAGAACACGCTTTTATAAAGGCATCTTCCTTAGCATGCATCCTAGCGGTTCTTTCTTTGCACTCATCAATGGAAATTCTCATGGCTTTGAGAGACTCATTGATATCATTCTTAGGAGGAATAGATCTAAGTTTCAAAGAATCAACATCAAGAGCAATTCTATCAACGTTCCTAGCCAAATCATCAATCTTAAGCAATTTTTCTTCAATCATAGCATTAAAACTCTTTTGCGAAGTAATAAATTCTTTAATATTAGAATCAAAATCAGAGGGCATCTTATTATAATTTCCATAAGAATTGTTGTAGGAATTACCATAATTATTACAGGAATTACTAGGATAAGGCCTAGGATTGAAATTTCCTCTATACGCGTTGTTACCAAAATTGTTCCTACCAACAAAATTCACATCCATAGATTCATTATTATTATAAATCAAAGTATATAAAGGCATATCATTAGGATAAGAAGAAACACTCTTATTAGCAAATAATTTCATAAGTTCATCCATCTTTCCATTCAAAACATTAATTTCTTCTATCGCATGCACCTTTTTATTAGTAGATCTTTCAGTATGCCATTGAGAATAATTAACCGTAATATTATCTAGGAGTTTAGTAGCTTCTCCTAAGGTGATTTCCATAAAAGTGCCTCCCACGGCCGAATCTAAAAGATTTCTAGAAGCAAAATTCAATCGGGCATAAAAATTGTGTATAATCATCCACAAGTTTAAACCATGAGTAGGGCAATTACGTATCATTAATTTCATTCTCTCCCAAGCTTGTGCAACATGTTCATGATCAAGTTGCTTAAAGTTCATAATATCGTTTCTAAGAGAGATGATCTTAGTGGGAGGAAAATACTTAGAGATAAAAGCATCTTTGCACTTGTTCCATGAATCAATACTATTTTTAGACAAAGATGAAAACCAAGCTTTTGCACGATCTCTAAGTGAAAAAGGAAATAGCTTCAATTTAACAATATCATTATCCACATATTTCTTCTTTTGCATGTCATACAAATCAACGAAGCTATTTAGATGGGTAGCGGCATCTTCACTAGGAAGGCCGGAGAACGGATCTTTCATGACAAGATTCAGCAAAGCAGTATTAATTTCACAAGATTCAACATCAGTAAGAGGAGCAATCGGAGTGCTAATAAAATCATTGTAGTTGCTATTGGTGAAGTCACACAATTTAGTATTATCTTGAGCCATCGCGACAAACACACAAACTAACACACAAACAAACAAAAAGCAAGCGGAAAAAAGAGGCAAATAGAGAGGGAGGATAGAGAGAGAGGGCGAATAAAACGGCAAGGGTGAATTGGGGGGAGAGGAAAATGAGAGGCAAATGGAAAATAATTTAATGCGGGAGATAAGGGTATGTGATGGGTACTTGGTATGTTGACTTTTGCGTAGACCTCCCCGGCAACGGCGCCAGAAATCCTTCTTGCTACCTCTTTTAGCACTGCGTTGGTTTTCCCCGAAGAGGAAGGGATGATGCAGCAAAGTAGCGTAAGTATTTCCCTCAGTTTTTGAGAACCAAGGTATCAATCCAGTAGGAAGCTACGCGCGAGTCCCTCGTACCCGCACAAAACAAATAAATCCTCGCAACCAACGCAAATAGGGGTTGTCAATCCCTATAGGGCCACTTACGAGAGTGAGATCTGATAGATATGATAAGATAATATTTTTGGTATTTTTGTGATAAAGATGTAAAGTAAAATAAAGGCAAAGTAAAATAGCAAAGTAAATAACTAAGTAGTAGGAGATTGATATGATAAAGATAGACCCGGGGGCCATAGGTTTCACTAATGGCTTCTCTCGAGAGCATATGTATTCTACAGTGGGTGAACAAATTACTGTTGAGCAACTGACAGAATTGAGCATAGTTATGAGAATATCTAGGTATGATCATGTATATAGGCATCACGTCCGAGACAAGTAGACCGACTCCTGCCTGCATCTACTACTATTACTCCACTCATCGACCGCTATCCAGCATGCATCTAGAGTATTAAGTTAAAAACAGAGTAACGCCTTAAGCAAGATGACATGATGTAGAGGGATAGACTCATGCAATATGAAGAAAACCCCATCTTGTTATCCTTGATGGCAAGAATACAATACGTGCCTTGCTGCCCTTACTGTCACCGGGAAAGGACACCGCAAGATTGAACCCAAAGCTAAGCACTTCTCCCATTGCAAGAAAGATCAATCTAGTAGGCCAAACCAAACTGATAATTCAAAGAGACTTGGAAAGATAACCAATCATACATAAAAGAATTCAGAGAAGATTCAAATATTATTCATAGATAGACTTGATCATAAGCCTACAATTCATCGATCTCAACAAACACACCGCAAAAAGAAGATTACATCAAATAGATCTCCACAAGAGAGGGGAGAACATTGTATTGAGATCCAAAAAGAGAGAATAAGCCATCTAGCTACTAACTATGGACTCGTAGGTCTGAAGTAAACTACTCACACTTCATCGGAGAGGCTATGGTGTTGATGTAGAAGCCCTCCGTGATCGATGCCCCCTCCGGCGGAGCTCCGGAACAGGCCCCAAGATGGGATCTCATGGATACAGAAAGTTACGGCGGTGGAATTAGGGTTTTGGCTCCTCTTCTGATCGTTTGGGGGTACGTGGATATATATATAGGAGGAAGAAGTACGTCGGTGGAGCAACAGGGGCCCCACGAGGGTGGAGGGCGCGCCTGGGGGGGGGGGGGGTTAGGCGCGCCCCCTACCTCATGGGCTCTTGTTAGCTGGCTTGACGTAGGGTCCAAGTCTCCTGAGTTGTATTTGGTGAGAAAATCACATTCCCGAAGGTTTCATTCCGTCTGGACTCCGTTTGATATCCCTTTTCTTCGAAACCCTAAAACAGGCAAAAAACATCAATTCTGGGCTGGGCCTCCGGTTAATAGGTTAGTCCCAAAACTAATATAAAAGTGGATAATAAAGCCCAATAATGTCGAAAACAGTAGATAATATAACATGGAGCAATCAAAAATTATAGATACGCTGGAGACGTATCAAGCATCCCCAAGATTAATTCCTCCTCGTCCTCGAGTAGGTAAATGATAAAAATAGAATTTTTGATGCGGAGTGCTACTTGGCATAATTTTAATGTAATTCTTATTAATTGTGGTATCAATATTCAGATCCGAAAGATTCAAGACAAAAGTTCATATTGACATAAAAATGATAATACTTCAAGCATACTAACTAAGAAATTATGTCTTCTCAAAATAACATGGCCAAAGAAATTTCATCCCTACAAAATCATATGGTTTAGTCGTGTTTCATTTTCGTCACACAAGAATGCTATCATCATGCACATCCCCGATGACAAGCCAAGCAATTGTTTCATACTTTAGTAATCTCAAACCTATAAACTTTCACGCAATATATGAGCGCGAGCCATGGACATAGCACTATAGGTGGAATATAATATAATAAGGGGGTTATGTGGAGAAGACAAAAAAGAAGAAGGTCTCACATCAACGAGGCTAATCAATGGGCTATGGAGATGCCCACCGATAGATGTTAATGCAAGGAGTAGGGATTGCCATGCAACGGATGCACTAGAGCTATAAATGTATGAAAGCTCAACAAAATAAACTAGTGGGTGTGCATCCAACTTGCTTGCTCACGAAGACCTAGGGCACTTGTGGAGGCCCATTATTGGAATATACAAGCCAAGTTCTATAATGAAAAATTCCCACTAGTATATGAAAGTGATAACATGAGAGACTCTCTACTATGAAGATCATGGTGCTACTTTGAAGCACAAGTGTGGCAAAGGATAGTAACATTGTCCATTCTCTCTTTTTCTCTCATTTTTTTCTTTTCTTTTTTTGGGCCTTTTCTCTTTTTTTATGGCCTTTCTCTTTTTTGGGCCTTCTCTTCTTTTTTTACGGCCTTTCCCTTTTTTTATATTCCTCACTTGGGACAATGCTCTAGAAAATGATGATCCTCACACTTCTATTTATTTACAACTCAATGATTACAACTCGATACTAGAACAAAGATGACTCTATATGAATGCCTCCGGCGGTGTACCGGGATATGCAATGAACCAAGAGTGACATGTATGAAAGAATTATGACCGATGGCTTTGCCACAAATACTATGTCAACTACATGATCATTCTAAGCAATATGACAATGATGAATGTGTCATGATGAACGGAATGATGGAAAGTTGCATGGCAATATATCTCGGAATGGCTATGGAAATGCCATAATAGGTAGGTATGGTGGCTGTTTTGAGGAAGATATAAGGAGGTTTATGTGTGAAAGAGCATATCATATCACGGGGTTTGGATGCACCGGCGAAGTTTGCGCCAACTCTCAATGTGAGAAAGGGCAATGAACGGTACCGAAGAGGCTAGAAAGGATGGAAGGGTGAGAGTGCGTATAATCCATGGACTCAACATTAGTCATAAAGAAATCACATACTTATTGCAAAAATCTACAAGTCATCAGAAACCTCGGTACTACGCGCATGCTCCTAGGGGGATAGATTGGTAGGAAAAGACCATCGCTCGTCCCCGACCGCCACTCATAAGGAAGATATTCAAATAACACCTCATGTTTCAAATTTGTTGCATAACATTTACCATACATGCATGCTATGGGACTTGCAAACTTCAACACAAGTATTTCTCAATTTCACAACTACTCAACTAGCATGACTTTGATATTATTACCTCCATGTCTCAAAACAATCATCAAGCATCAAACTTCTCTTAGTATTCAACACACTCATAAGAAAGTTTTGTTATTAATCTTGCATGCCAAGCATATTAGGATTTTAAGAAAATTACCATGCTATTAAGACTCTCAAAATAATCTAAGTGAAGCATGAGAGATCAATAGTTTCTATAAAACAAATCCACCACCGTGCTCTAAAAGATATAAGTGAAGCACTAGAGCAAAATTATATAACTCAAAAGATATAAGCGAAGCACATAGAGTATTCTAACAAATTGAAAATCATGTATGGCTCTATCAAACGGTGTGTACAGCAAGGATGATTGTGCTAAACTAAAAAGCAAAGACTCAAATAATACAAGACGCTCCAAGTAAAACATATATCATGTGGTAAATAAAAATATAGCTCCAAGTAAAGTTACCGGTAGAAATAGACGAAAGAGGGGATGCCTTCCAGGGCATCCCCAAGCTTTGGCTTTTAGGTGTCCTTAGATTATATTGGGGGTGCCATGTGCATCCCCAATCTCAGGCTCTTGCCACTCCTTGTTCCATAATCCATCAAATCTTTACCCAAAACTTGAAAACTTCACAACACAAAACTTAAAGTAGAAAACTCGTGAGCTCCGTTAGCGAAAGAAAACAAAAGACCACTTCAAGGTACTGTAATGAACTCATTATTTATTTATATGGGTGTTATACCTACTTTATTCCAACTTATCTATGGTTCATAAACTATTTTACTAGCCATAGATTCATCAAAATAAGCAAACAACACACGCAAAACAGAATCTGTCAAAAACAGGACAGTCTCTAGTAATCTGTATATAGCGAAAGATCTGGAACCCCAAAAATACCAAAATAAATTTCTGGACGTGAGGAATTTATATATTAATCATATGCAAAAAGAATTAACTAGATAGCACTCTCCAAATAAAAATGGCAGCAGTTCTCGTTAGCACTAAAGTTTCTGTTTTTCACAGCAAGTTCAACAAGACTTTCCCCAAGTCTTCCCAACGGTTCTACTTGGCACAAACACTAATTAAACACAAAAAACACAACCCAAAAAGAGGCTAGATATATTATTTATTACTAAACAGGAGCAAAAAGCAAGGATTAACAATAAAATTGGGTTGCCTCCCAACAAGCGCTATCGTTTAACGCCCCTAGCTAGGCATAACAAGCAAGAATAGATCTAGGTATTGCCATCTTTGGTAGGCAATCCATAAGTGGCTCTCATAATAGATTCATAAGGTAATTTTATTTTATTTCTAGGAAATTTTTCCATGCCTTTCCTTAACGGAAATTGGAATCTAATATTTCCTTCCTTCATATCAATAATTGCACCAATCGTTCTAAGGAAAGGTCTACCAAGAATAATAGGACATGAAGGATTGCAATCTATGTCAAGAACAATAAAATCTACGGGCACATAATTCCTATTTGCAACAATAAGAACATCATTAATTCTTCCCATAGGTTTCTTAATAGTGGAATCCGCAAGGTGCAAGTTTAGAGAGCAATCATCAAAATCACGGAAACCTAAGAAATCACACAATGTCTTTGGAATCGTGGAAACACTAGCACCCAAATCACATAAAGCATAGCATTCATGATCTTTAATTTTAATTTTAATAGTTGGTTCCCACTCATCATAAAGTTTTCTAGGGATAGAAACTTCTAATTCAAGTTTTTCTTCATAAGATTACATCAAGGCATCAACGATATGTTTAGTAAACGCTTTATTTTGACTATAAGCATGAGGAGAATTTAGCACAGATTGCAACAAGGAAATACAATCAATCAAAGAGTAATTCTCATAGTTAAATTCCGTGAAATCCATAATAGTGGGTTTAGCAACATCTAGGGTTTTAATTTCTTCTATCCCACATTTATCCAATTTACCATCAAGATCAACAAATTCCAAATTCTTGGAACGCCTTCTAGGTAAAGGTGGATCATATTCAGTCCCATCATTATCAAGATTAATATTGCAAAACAAAGATTTAATAGGGGACACATCAATAACTTTTAGATCTTCATCATTATTTTCATAGGAACTAGAAGAACACGCTTTTATAAAGGCATCTTTCTTAGCATACATCCTAGCGGTTCTCTCTTTGCACTCATCAATGGAAATTCTCATGGCTTTGAGAGACACATTGATATCATTCTTAGGATTAATAGATCTAAGTTTCAAAGAATCAACATCAAGAGCAATTCTATCAACGTTCCTAGCCAAATCTTCAATCTTAAGCAATTTTTCTTCAATCATAACATTAAAATTCTTTTGCAAAGTAATAAATTATTTAATATTAGAATCAAAATCAGAGGGAATCTTATTATAATTTCCATAAGAATTGTTGTAGGAATTACCATAATTATTAGAGGAATTACTAGGATAAGGCCTAGGATTGAAATTTCCTCTATACGCGTTGTTACCAAAATTGTTCCTACCAAAAAAAATCACATCCATAGATTCATTATTATTATCAATCAAAGTAGACAAGGGCATATCATTAGGATCAAAAGAAACACTCTTATTAGCAAATAATTTCATAAGTTCATCCATCTTTCCATTCAAAACATCAATTTCTTCTATCGCATGCACCTTTTTATTAGTAGGTCTTTCAGTATGCCATTGAGAATAATTAACCATAATATTATCTAGGAGTTTAGTAGCTTCTCCTAATGTGATTTCCATAAAAGTGCCTCCCACGACTGAATCTAAAAGATTTCTAGAAGCAAAATTCAATCGGGCATAAAAATTTTGTATAATCATCAACAAGTTTAAACCATGAGTAGGGCAATTGCGTATCATTAATTTCATTCTCTCCCAAGCTTGTGCAACATGTTCATGATCAAGTTGCTTAAAGTTCATAATATCGTTTCTAAGAGAGATGATCTTAGCGGGAGGAAAATACTTAGAGATAGAACCATCTTTGCACTTGTTCCATGAATCAATACTATTTTTAGACAAAGATGAAAACCAAGCTTTAGCACGATCTCTAAGCGAAAAAGGAAATAGCTTCAATTTAACAATATTATTATCCACATCTTTCTTCTTTTGCATGTCATACAAATCAACGAAGCTATTTAGATGGGTAGCGGCATCTTCACTAGGAAGGCCGGAGAACGGATCTTTCATGACAAGATTCAGCAAAGCAGTATTAATTTCACAAGATTCAGCATCAGTAAGAGGATCAATCGGAGTGCTAATAAAATCATTGTAGTTGGTATTGGTGAAGTCACACAATTTAGTATTATCTTGAGCCATCGCGACAAACACACAAACAAAAAAAAGCAAGCGAAAAAAAAGAGGCAAATAGAGTGGGAGGATAGAGAGAGAGGGCGAATAAAACGGCAAGGGTGAATTGGGGGGAGAGGGAAATGAGAGGCAAATGGAAAATAATCTAATGTGGGAGATAAGGGTATGTGATGGGTACTTGGTATGTTGACTTTTGCGTATACCTCCCCGGCAACGGCGCCAGAAATCATTCTTGCTACCTCTTTTAGCACTGCGTTGGTTTTCCCCGAAGAGGAAGGGATGATGCAGCAAAGTAGCATAAGTATTTCCCTCAGTTTTTGACAACCAAGGTATCAATCCAGTAGGAGGCTACGCGCGAGTCCCTCGTACCTGCACAAAACAAATGAATCCTCCCAACCAACGCAAATAGGGGTTGTCAATCCCTATAGGGCCACTTACGAGAGTGAGATCTGATAGATATGATAAGATAATATTTTTATTATTTTTATGATAAAGATGCAAAGTAAAATAAAGGAAAAGTTAAATAGCAAAGTAAATAACTAAGTAGTAGGAGATTGATATGATAAAGATAGACCCGGGGGCCATAGGTTTCACTAGTGGCTTCTCTCGAGAGCATATGTATTCTATGATGGGTGGACAAATTACTGTTGAGCAACTGACGGAATTGACCATAGTTATGAGAATATCTAGGTATGATCATGTATATAGGCATCACGTCCGAGACAAGTAGACCGACTCCTGCCTGCATCTACTACTATTACTCCACTCATCGACCGCTATCCAGCATGCATCTAGAGTATTAAGTTAAAAACAGAGTAACGACTTAAGCAAGATGACATGATGTAAAGGGATAGACTCATGCAATATGAAGAAAACCCCATATTGTTATCCTCGATGGCAACAATACAATACATGCCTTGCTGCCCTTACTGTCACCGGGAAAGGACACCGCAAGATTGAACCCAAAGCTAAGCACTTCTCCCATTGCAAGAAAGATCAATCTAGTAGGCCAAACCAAACTGATAATTCGAAGATACTTGCAAAGATAACCGATCATACATAAAAGAATTCAGAGAATATTCAAATATTATTCATAGATAGACTTGATCATAAACCCACAATTCATCAATCTCAACAAACACACCGCAAAAAGAAGATTGCATCCAATAGATCTCCACAAGAGAGGGGGTGAACATTGTATTGAGATCCAAAAAGAGAGAAGAAGCCATCTAGCTACTTACTATGGACCCGTAGGTCTGAAGTAAACTACTCACACTTCATCGGAGAGGCTATGGTGTTGATGTATAAGCCCTCCGTGATCGATGCCCCTCCGGCGGAGCTCTGGAACAGGCCCCAAGATGGGATCTCACGGATACAGAAAGTTACGGCGATGGAATTAGGGTTTTGGCTCTGTATTTGGTAGTTTGGGGGTACGTGGATATATATATAGGAGGAAGAAGTACGTCGGTGGAGCAACAGGGGCCCCACAAGGGTGGAGGGCGCGCTTGGGGGGGGGGGTGTTAGGCGCGCCCCCTACCTCGTGGGCTCTTGTTAGCTGGCTTGACGTAGGGTCCAAGTCTCCTGAGTTGTATTTGGTGAGAAAATCACGTTCCCGAAGGTTTCATTCCGTTTGGACTCCGTTTGATATTCCTTTTCTTCGAAACCCTAAAATAGGCAAAAAAAACATCAATTCTGGGCTGGGCCTCCGGTTAATAGGTTAGTCCCAAAAATAATATAAAATTGGATAATAAAGCCCAATAATGTCCAAAACAGTAGATAATATAGCATGGAGCAATCAAAAATTATAGATACGTTGGAGACCTATCAAAGACGTAGGGAATTTGAGGAAGCCCATCATTGGAATATACAAGCCAAGTTTTATAATGAAAAATTCCCACTAGTATATGAAAGTGACAAAATAAGAGACTCTCTATCATGAAGATCATGGTACTACTTTGAAGCACAAGTGTGGAAAAAGGATAGTAACATTGTCCCTTCTCTCTTTTTCTCTCATTATATATATATATATATATGCCTCTTTTCTCTTTTTTTATATTTTTCGTCCTCACTCTCATCCTGACTTGTGGGGGAATCATAGTCTCCATCATCCTTTCCTCACGTGGGACAATGCTCTAATGATGGTCATCACACTTTTATTTTCTTACAAATCAAGAAATTACAACTCGATACTTAGAACAAAATACGACTCTAGGTGAATGCCTCCGGCGGTGTACCGGGATTACGATGAATCAAGAGTGACATGTATGGAAAATTATGAACGCTGGCTTTGCTACAAATACGATGTCAACTACATGATCATGCAAAGCAATATGACAATGATGATGCGTGTCATAATAAATGGAACGGTGGAAAGTTGCATGGCAATATATCTCGGAATAGCTATGGAAATGCCATAATAGGTAGGTATGGTGGCTGTTTTGAGGAAGATATAAGGAGGCTTATGTGTGATAGAGCGTATCATATCACGGGGTTTGGATGCACCGGCGAAGTTTGCACCAACTCTCAAGGTGAGAAAGGGCAACGCACGGTACCGAAGAGGCTAGCAATGATGGAAGGGTGAGAGTGCGTATAATCCATGGACTCAACATTAGTCATAAAGAACTCACATACTTATTGCAAAAATCTACAAGTCATCAAAACCAAGCACGACGCGCATGCTCCTAGGGGGATAGATTGGTAGGAAAAGACCATCACTCGTCCCCTACCGCCAGTCATAAGGAAAGCAAACAAAGAACACCCTATGCTTCAAATTTGTCACATAACGTTTACCATACGTGCATGCTACGGGACTTGCCAACTTCAACACAAGTATTCATCAATTTCACAATTACTCAACTAGCACACCTCTAATATTACCACCTTTATATCTCAAAACCACCTATCAAGCATCCAACTTATCTTAGCATTTTAAAATTTATAACCAAAGTGAATTACCATGTTTTTCTAAAGGACTCTCAAAACGATATAAGTGAAGAATGAGAGATCAATTATTTCCATAAAATAGAACCACCGCCGTGCTCTAAAAGATATAAGCGAAGCACTAGAGCGAAAATTATCCAACTCAAAAGATATAAGTGAAGCACATAGAGTATTCCAATAAATTCCAATTCATGTGAGTCTCTCCCAAAAGGTGTGTAAATCAAGGATAATTGTGGTAAACTAAAAAGAAAAGACTCAAATCATACAAGATTCTCCAAGAAAAACACATATCCTGTGGCGAATAAAAATATAGCTCCAAGTAAAGTTACCGATGGACGAAGACGAAAGAGAGGATACCTTCCAGGGCATCCCCAAGCTTAGGCTTTTCGGTGTCCTTGGATTTTACCTTGGGGTGCCTTTGGCATCCCCAAGCTTAGGCTCTTGCCACTCCTTGTTCCATAATCCATCAAATCTTTACCCAAAACTTGAAAACTTCACAACACAAAACTTAAAAGAAATTCTTCGTGAGCTCCGTTAGTAAAAGAAAAAAAACCAGCACTTCAAGGTACTGTAATGAACTCATTGTTTATTTATATTGGTGTTAAACCTACTGTATTCAAACTTTTCTATGGTTTATAAACTCTATTAGTATCCATAGGTTCATCAAAATAAGCAAACAACACACGAAAAACAGAATCTGTCAAAAATAGAACAGTCTGTAGTAATCTGTAGGTTTCGAATACTTATGGAAGCCCAAAAATTATAAAATAAATTTCTAGATGTGAGGAATTTATCTATTAATCATCTTCAAAAATAATTAACTAAATATCACTCTCCAATAAAAAAACCGCAGCAATTCTCGTGAGCGCTAAAGTTTCTGTTTTTTACAGCAAGATCAAAAGGACTTTCCCCAAGTCTTCCCAACGGTTCTACTTGGCACAAACACTAATTAAACACAAAAAACACAACCAAAACAAAGGCTAGATAAATTATTTATTACAAAACAGGAGCAAAAAGCAAGGAATAAAAATAAAATTGGGTTGCCTCCCAACAAGTGCTATCGTTTAACGCCCCTAGCTAGGCATAAAAGTGAGGATAGATCTAGGTATTGCCATCTTTGGTAGGCAATTCTTCAATAAGACACCTGTCGGCGTTCTGGGAACGGGGGTCCCCAGACTTGCCTGCCTGCGGCCTGCGGCGTGACTCAAAAGGGGGCCCAGCATGGCCCATCTTCATCAACACAGACCCAAGACCCTCGCGAGGGGCCAAGCCTCGCGGGGAAGACGACACGGAGCTTCCTCAGGCACGGCCTCATCAGGCTGGCTCGCGAGGAGGCGGAGAGATCAAGGCGGGGTACCTCACGAGGTGCCCGTGACGCAAGCCATGACGACCAAGGGTGCCAGGCGGGCGCTAGCCCGCGCAGTGTCCTCCTTTCCTCTTTGGTGCAAAGGGAGCAAGCGCAGGCGAGAGCATCAAGCAAAGGCACCCGTTTCGGTGCAACGAGACCAAGACCAGTCCTACGGCAAGGAGGAAGTCATTGTGGAGCCCAAGCCAGCGTCACCACCAGAGCCTTTGGCAGGCGAAGACCAACTTTAGTCAGGATAAGTGTACCAGATGTTCCCCTTCAAAATGGCCAATTGTTGGCGCCCTTCCCACTCAAAATTTTGGAAGAGGCCCAGGGCCTTTGCCTATAAATAGGACTAGCCATTCCCAGGGTAGAGATAAGAAATCGAGAGGGGGTCAAAATCAGAGAGAGAACCGAGAAGAGAGAGAGAGAAGGGAGACTGAACTCCTCCTAGCAGTTCATCCCCTCAGCCAAGAACAGACCCTCGCGAGGCTGTTCTTCCTTGTATTGCTCATCATCATCATCCCAAGAGGCAATCCACCACACCACGCACTGGAGTAGGGTATTACACCACAACGGTGGCCCGAACCAGTATAAACCCTGTGTCTCTTGTACTGTTCTTTCCATAGCTTAGATCTTAGTGAGGCGGAGGGGTGCAGGTAGGTAGAAGGCGAAATCTCCGCGCGCACCCCAGTGTTCGAACCTCAAGGGTCTACCGGAACCCGAAATCCGACATTTGGCACGCCAGGTAGGGGTGCGCCGGAATTCGTCTTCCACCGCCCGGTTCTCCTCCGACCATCGCGTCCATGTCTGACGCTCGTCGGGCCCGCGCCGAGTGCCGGGCCGCTCTCACTTCCCGCGTCGCCCAGACGGCTCCGGTCGGCGGGCGCCCTTGCTGTTCCCCGTCACCTGCCGTCAACGCCGCCACCGACCCGGCAGGGGACGAGCAGCAAGCGTCGTCTTAGCATCCGTCCGTGCGGCAAGACGGCCGCACCGCTACTCCCTCGCTCACCCCAGCTGGTTCTTCGTCCCGCGCGCTTCGCGCACCCATGGAGGCTCGAGTTGCGCTCATCGCGGGAAACGAGCTCCTGCGCTACCGTCCCGTCGGCGACGTCTACGAAGAATGGCTCGACCGTGTCGCCGAGCTTGTCCGCGCCGCAGGGGGTTCTCCTGCACCGTCCGTTCCGCTGCGCCACACCCCGCCCCGCGCGGGTGACAAAGCTCCGGGGGCGCCCCGGCCGCCTCCTCCTCAAGAAGGCGCCATGGCTCCAAGGCGCGTGGCCCCTGGGCAGAACCCGCTCCGTCAGGTGCCAGCGCAGTAAGAGCAGAGCTGCCAAGAAGTCCCTCGCCCGCAAGGAGCTGCCCGGGCGCTCCCTGCTCCAGCACGTCGCGACCATGCTCCTGCTCCCGCACGTCAAGACCCCGCGCCGCTCCCAGCTGCCGCGCGTGAGGACATGCAATACGAAGCTCTCCGTCACCCAAGGCCTCCCGTGGCCACAGCAGGCTGCCGTGCCTTCACCGCCGAGCTACGCAGCGTCGCGTGGCCCGGCAAGTTCAAGCCAGACCTGCCTCCTCGTTACGACGGCACGGCCGACCCTGCGGAGTTCCTCTAGCTCTATGAGCTGGGCATCGAAGCTGCCAACGGAGACGAGAAGGTCATGGCGAACTGGTTTCCCATGGCGCTCAAGGACGGGGCCCGCACCTGGCTCCTGAACCTGGCTCCAGGCATGATCTCCTCCAGGGACGAGATGCGCACCCGCTTCATCGCCAACTTCCAAGGTACTCGCGACCGGCCACCCGCCGTGAGTGACATGCGCCACATCAAGCAACAACCTAGAGAGACCCTGCAGAAGTACATCCAGCGCTTCAACAACGCACGCCTCAAGATTCCCAAGGTGACCGAGGAGGCCATCATCTCAGCCTTCTCCGACGGCATGCGCGATGTCAAGATGAAGGAGGAGCTGGCGATGCATGAAGACCTATGCACTTCCTTGGAGTTGTTGAACTTGGCAACCAAGTGTGCCAGGGCTGAGGAAGGGCGTCTCTCCCTCCTCGAGCTGCCTGTCGCAGACCCAGAAGATAAGAAGCCCAAGGCCAAGGATGTGAAGCGCAAGGGGGCTGCCGTGCTCGTGGCAGAACCAGACACCAAGCGGGGCAGAGATCAGTCTGAGTCTTCCAAGGGCAGTCGGTACTGTGTGTACCACGACCTCCACACCCACAACACCAATGAATGTCAAGAGCTCCAAGCCGTGCGAGAAGGAAGGATCGGCCATTGCCCCAACCACGGTGACCGGGGCTACGATCGAGGAGGAGGAAGGAACGCAGGACGCTGGGAAGACCGCTGCCCACGCCAAGGGTGGCGCGATCGACCTCGCGAGGATCACTGGCAAGACCCGCCTCGCGACGGAGACTAGAGGGATCAGCCTCGCGAGGATCGCCCGCAAGGCAACACAGGCCTCCCTCCGCTGCCGCCGCAGCCAAGGAGAAACGAGGACTGCCATCAGGACGAGGGGGCTGGGGGCTTCCAGGAGCCGCGCGCGATCGTCTGCATCCTGGGCGGAGCTCAAGCCCCAGCCTCTCAACGCATCTTCAAGCAGTTCGCTCGCGAAGTGAATGCAGTCCTCCCCAAGCTCGAAGCCACGCGCCCTCTCAGGTGGTCGGTTTGCGCCATCATGTTCAGCTCAGCAGATCAGCTCAAGTGTGCGGCCACAGCCGGAGTCCTCCCGATGCTTTGTTCCCCAATCATCAGCAACGTGGTGGTCACCAGGACCCTCATCGATGGCGGGGCAGGGCTCAACGTCCTGTCTGTGGAAACATTCAACAATCTCCAAGTGCCCTACAACCAGCTTTAGCCAACCAAGCCTTTCTCCGGAGTCACCGACGGCTCCACGGTCCCGATTGGGCAGGTCCGCCTCCCTGTCACCTTTGGGGCACGCGACAACTACCGCACCGAGCTCATCGACTTCGACGTCGCTCACATTCGCCTGCCGTACAACGCCATCCTTGGGTACCCAACGCTGGCCAAGTTCATGGTCGTAACTCACCATGGCTACAACGTCCTCAAGATGCCAGGAAGTGGCGGAGTCATCACGGTGCCCTGTGAAGAGAAGGACGCTGTGTGTTCCTTGGAACGAGCCTTTCAGGGCGCATCACTGGAAGACCCAGATCGCGGAAGCAGGAGGCTTCCCAAGACCGCCCCCAAGAAGAAGAAGACATCGTCTGGCCCGGCCCCTCAGGAGGCAGGCCCCTCAGGGCCCGCGCCTGCCCAGGGGGACCTCCTTCCATCGCATAAGAAAGCGCGCCCGGCGCCCTCCTCAAGCAGGGCTCGAGGGCTCTCCCCTGGAGGGCCACCGACCTGGCTAAGGTCACGAGGGAGGCACTTGGGCACCACATGGAGGCATGTTACGAAGCACGTTTCCCTCAAGAAGGAGTAAGGCAAGGAGTGCTAGACCCTCAGGAGTTCGTCAGCAAGGGCATTTAGGAGCTATAGGAGTCAAGAGTCATGAAAGGCAGCCGCCGCCTACCAGCCGTGGCTCCACATCCAGGCGAGGATGGTGGGCTGCGCATCTGCATCGACATACCAGGGCTCAATCAAGTCGCCTCTCTGGAGCGCCTCTGGCCGGGGCGCTGTGAAGGTCCACCCCATAGCTACGTTCGCATGCCTTACGGCTTGCCGAAGGCGGCTGCCGCGTACCAGCGCCTCATGAGGGGCATCATGGAGGCTCAAGAGGCCAGGCGTTCCGCAGCCCTGGCGGAGATGGAGATGGTCCGCGAGGGGCCACCAGCGCCTCCGGAGCCTCCCGAGGCCCTGGGCCTGGGGGCTCATGAGGATCGGCTTTCGCGGCCCACCGAGTCTGCTACACCAACACTTCTTTGTCCCCAACATCATCAGGTGACATCTTTCAAGTTTCATTTCCAGCTGGGAGCGCCCCCCAGGGCTGCATTATTCCCAGGCCGCGTGGGTCCGTTCCTGCGGCATGTATCCCTTTTATTTCATGTTGTTAGCTTACTTTGTTGGGGGCACCCCACGGGCTGCATCATCCCCAAGTCGCTCGGGCCTGACCCAGTGATGCCCGCCTTCCCAGCATTTGTTTGAATGAATCCACTCCTTCGCGGCTAATGTGTTTGACCTAGTTGCCCGCTCAACTGACGCCAACTGACGGAGCTGCTCCCAAACGGCACGGCGCTTGCGCATGGGTCCGTCCCTGCAACGCTGACAAACCTGAATGGCTGAGCTCTGGCCGCGGCAGCCCCGCATGGCGCCACCTCGTCAAGCCTTCAGTGCCTCATCGCCCCTCGGAAGCAACCAACGGCTAACTATCAATTGTCATGGCAACCCCTCATTCTTTCTATGATGGGTCTACAGGATCTCCTAAAGGAGCTGCGTTAGGCGAGGCCCTTGTGGTGTCTCCTTCACTCTCATCCGCGTGAACCACTTGCATGTCAAAGGGGGTGTCGGTGTCAAAACCAGCGGATCTCGGGTAGGGGGTCCCGAACTGTGCGTCTAGGCCGGATGGTAACAGGAGGCAGGGAACACGATGTTTTACCCAGGTTCGGGCCCTCTCGATGGAGGTAAAACCCTATGTCCTGCTTGATTAATATTGATGATATGGGTATTACAAGAGTAGATCTACCACGAGATCAAGGAGGCTAAACCCTAGAAGCTAGCCTATGGTATGATTGTTATCTATGGAGTTGATGTCCTACGGACTACAACCCTCCGGTTTATATAGACACCGGATAGGGTTAGGGTTACATAGAGTCGGTTACAATGGTAGGAGATCTTGAACATCCGCACCGCCAAGCTTGCCTTCCACGCCAAGGAAAGTCCCATCCGGACACGGGACGAAGTCTTCAATCTTGTATCTTCATAGTCCAAGAGTCCGGCTGAAGGTATAGTCCGGCTACCCGAACACCCCCTAATCCAGGACTCCCTCAGTAGCCCCTGAACCAGGCTTCAATGACGACGAGTCCGGCGCGCAAATTGTCTTCGGCATTGCAAGGCGGGTTCCCCCTCCAAGTCCTTCATAGAAGATTGTAAACACCAAGAGTAGTGTCCGGCTCTGCAAAATAAGCTTCCACATATTGCCATAGAGAGAATAATATTAACACAAATCAAATCTGCTGACGTATTCCGCAGTGCGTCATCACACTACAGCCAAGTCCTTTACTTGAATCGTTTTCACTTTTCCACCTCAGCGTGTTTTGCGAGGCGGTTTCCTTGGCACGTCTTGTCAAAGCAGAGATCGTGCACCCCCTTTTACGGGATTCTCATCAATACGGACATGGGTAACCCAATCGTGCCCGTTAGCATGTTTTCTCGATTAAAGGCGAGTCCCAAACGGTTACGGGGAGGGCTCCTGGTATTCAACCCCTTATAAAGAGACTAGGGCCTTACTCCTTTTCTCCAATCCCAAAATAAGTTCGCCCGTCGCCTCGAATTCCAACACCCTAGGCTCCAGATTCCGGGTGCCTCGGACCTTCGACAATGTCCGGTTCCGACCTTCATGGCCGATGGATGCCGGAGGAGGACGTGCTAAAGTTGAGAGAGGCTAAGTTCTTGACCGCCGAAATTTCGCACAGGTTGCCTGCTCAAAGGCAGGCTATCCCCAGTCCCCAGCCTGGCGAGAGCATGGTGTTCATGTCTCACTTCCTTCGGGGGTTAGGCTTCCTGATGGATCCCTTTGTGAGGGGACTGCTGTTTTATTACGGGCTAGAATACCACGACTTAGCTCCGGAGTCCATCCTCCATATCTCCTTGTTTATCGTTGTATGCGAAGCGTTCCTCTGTGTTACCCCTCACTTCGGATTATGGCTCAAGACCTTCAAAGTGGAGCCGAAGATGATCAAGGGACGGCACGCAGAGTGCGGAGGCACTGTTATAAGCAAAAATGTTGATGCTCCATGGCCCGAGGGCTCTTTTCAAGAGGAGCTAGGTTTGTGGCAACGAGAGTGGTTTTATATCACCGCTCCCCGGAGCACCAAGTGGGTGGCGCCTCCTGCCTTTCTCTCGGGTCCCCCACCACGGCTAGCGTCATGGGTCAATAGAGAGTTAGATTGGGGTTTGCCCAAAGACGTGCCCTTGTTACAGGGCCGAATTAAGGATCTCTTGGAAGGAGACCTCAGCTTGGTCAAGGTGACGCAGGTCATGCTGATTCGCCGAATATTGCCCGGCGAACGTCGCCCCCTTCGCCTGTGGGAGTTTAATCCAAAGGGACCACGAGCTCTCCAGAACTTTATGGGCGCAACGCCCACGGAGATGTATAAACTGTTCTTCGGATCACAAGAGACGTGTCCGGATTTAACCGTGGACGCAGGCCTAAGCTGCAATCGCCCGGATACTCAAGTAAGCAACCTTGTGCCCGGACCTTCTGTCCGTATAATTGTCATAAACTTGCCCCTAAAAGAGCCGTCCTTTTAAACAGGAGTGGATAGCGAAGGCAAAGCTGATCAGGTGTCCGGCTCCCCTTCTTGAAACTAGGTCGGATCCCGTGCTGGTCAGGATGCTGGAGATAATGCCTTTGGAGGGGGAGGACAAGGAAGCTATGGCCTCCTCGAAGGAGGCTGCTCCGAAGGGAGGAACCGACAATTCTTCTCCTAAGGGGAAGAAGAGAGCCGCCTCTGACGACCCAGAAACCATGGCCTCGAAGCGGGGGAGAAAATCCTCATCAGAGGGTCCGACGCCGGGGAGTTCCTCGGCCGGACTACGCCCTCAAGGGGATCAGCCCTCCAGTGAGCCGTAAGTGGAGAAAGATTTTTCTTTTGAGGGACGAGGGAAATCCTTGATTTATATCTGAGAAGATTAACCAAACCTTTACCTTGTAGCTCGGACCTCAGCCCTTCTCAGCAGAGCTCGTCTTTGGGGGATCTCCTTCCGGAGATGATGGAGAGCGGGACGCCTCCCCCTGCTGTGCCGCCTAGCGAGGCGGGCGACCCTGAGGTGTCGTCGCGGAGGGTTTCTCCAAATCCGGCAGGGGCGGAAGGTAGCTATGCGGCCCCCCGAGGTTCTCCACGTCCGGCCTTCAAAAGAGGTCATGGGATGAGCCCGACACCGTCTGGTGCTCGGCCGGAGGAGCTAAAGATTCTGTTGGGGCGAGCTTCTATCTCAGAGGAGCACCGTGCATTGATGGGCACAGTGATTGAAAGGATTTCATCTGACGAGAGCGGATTGCATGAGGCCGTCAAAAGTTTACTAATGGGTTTCGAGGTACATCAGATAATGTACACTTTTGTAAGTTGCGCATGAATAAGATGCGCCCTGTGTAGATAGTAGCCCCTGAGACTCTGCGCGTCATCAAGAAGTGACGGCACGCGGAGGATCATAATCCTAGGTCTAAGATACCGCCTTTGAATGTAGGCGGCAGGGTGTCCGGAATCGAGCCGAACTGACGATTTTGCCGAATTAAAGCGGCAACTGGACATGGCAAATGCCGACATCACGCTTGTCAACAAGCGGCTTGATGAGGCTCAAGGTATGTAATTCCTCAGGCGGCATCAGGTAAGAACAGTTTTATGCCTGTGTCTTACGATGTGTGTGCTTGACGCAGATGGTGCAGCCGCCATGGGGAGTCTTAGGGCAGAACTTGCCCGAGCGAAAGAACAAGCCAGAGAAAGTGATGCGACCACCAAGAAAGCCCGTGAAGAGCTGAGAGCCGAACAGGCTGCTCATTGCCGGAGCAAGGAAGAGATGGCCGAAAAGTTAAAAAGCGCTACAGACCGTTGTAGACTTCTTGAAAAAGAAGACCAGGCGAAACAGACGGACCTAGAGAAGGCCATTGCCAATGCCAAGGACGCGCGCTCTGTGATGAGAGCTGCGAAGGAGGAGCTGCGTCAGGCCGAACAGATTGCGGCTGGAAAGCCCTATATGCTGTGAAGGAAATTTTGCGATCCGAAGTTTGCTCCATTGGACCGGATGTGGAGTGTGGAGGATACCTATCTGGACTTGGCAGCGAGTGCTGCTGATGCGACCGAACACTTTCGAGATCAGAAAGATCGCAAAGTGGAAAAGCTTTCTGGTCGCAGTTTCACAATCCAAAGCGTCCACTGGCAGTGGACGATCATTTGGCTCAATGGGCCGAACTGAATAGGTTGTCCAGACTCGCAATGAAGTACGTCATGGGTCACCTGTGGCCGGGGAGATCGGAGCCGAAGAGTTATTTCAGCTTGGTGCAGCAATACCTTGACGCGGTGTCGCGTATAAATGCAATGAAGAGGTCAGCATGCATAGAGGGCGCTCGGATGGCTCTTGCCCATGTTAAGACATACTGGGCAGAGATGGAGACCACCATTGTTGCGTCCCGAGATTCGGACAAAAGCCGAGTACCCTCCGAGCACTATTTTCAGGAAGTTCTTGAAGGCGCTCGTGTAATAGAGACGCAGTGCTCGAAAGATGCTATGTTATGATAGCATATGTAATTATAAAGTAATATTTTGATAAACTGTAGTGGCTTTTTTTATACTTGTGCCTTCAAGTATTGGGAACACCTCCTGTGTGGCTGTTTTAAGATATATATATATATATATATATATACAAAATCTGAAAGATAGCAGTCGTTGGCTTCAGCCCTCACGCACATAGTGCGGGGGTGCTCGCAGAAGACGCATTTTCACACTTAACCCAACGTCTTGGTCCTACAAAGGAGGTGATAGCACAGCGGGCCAGGCAACCAGACTATAATGCTTTAACACTTTCACTTAGCCATAGGAGTTTGACAGTGAGACTACTTAGGTAGCCCCTTGGTGGCGACTGCGCTCGTCCGAGTTTGGGGCGCGTACGTGCCTGACCGGGAAGCGGCCCTTCGTTAAAGCGGAGGAATCCGATAGATTCTGATAGGTCATCGAGTGGCTGATCAGTCTCACGCTACATCATGACAGTCAGTTTTCGGCTTTCTCTACTGAGGTGCTCGCCCGGCCGAACCGGGGCACAATGGCAGTAGTTCTCCTGGTGCTACCTTAGCCGATAGAGTGGAACGTAAGGTAGCCGAACTTAGGAGCCGGGCATCCCAAAATTTGACCAAAGACATGATTCGGAGCTGATGCATATAATGGCAAAACTCGCGACGCCGAACACTCCCTAAGGTGTTCGATCTTTATGAGTGCGGGCGAAACAACACTCTTTTTTAAAAAAGCCCCTAGTGTCCAGGTACGTGCAAAAATTCTGACGTGGCCACATGCCAAGACGCCAGCCTCCTCCTTGGTTATATTAGAAAAAACCAGGGGATGTGTAGCAACAAGAGACAGTAAAAAAGGTTTACGCAGGGTCTTAATCTAAAAAGAATCCTTTAGGACGGGTCCCTACTGCATGTTTGCGCCTGTGTCTCCGTTGTGTCGTATCCTGGACGGGCGCCGCACGACGTTCATCTGTAAAAGAGAGGAACTGAGTTGAAAACGGGTCGTGCCGAAATTTTTTAAAATAAACAAAGTATAAAGTAAAATATATAAGATTGAGCTTTATTGTCTCTTATTGTATATGCATGGAGCCCCTAGTGCGGGGGGTATATGGCCACTAAGCCTGCATCAATGATGATTTTGCACCGAACTCGTCTATCCGCGTTCGTGGTCTTGAATGACCTATTTCAAAGTTTTTTTGCCGGTGAGGCCATTTTGCTGTGGGGCTGTCAAAGCGGCCGCACAGTCCTCCGCTTGGGGAGGCGCACTTTAGTGCTTCCCCTTCAAAGAGATGATGCCTCGTGGACTGGGCATCTTAAGCATAAGAGATGCATAATGCGGTATTGCGATAAAGCGAGCGAAAGCTTCGCATCCCAGTAGTGCTTGATAGCGACTTGAGAACGGGACGATATGGAAGGTCAGCTTTTCGCGGAGGAAGTTATCGGCAGAGCCGAATATGACTTCGAGCCGGAGAAAACCCATACAATGGGTGTCCGGACCAGGTATTACCCCTTGAAAGGAGGTTTTGCTGCGGCGGATTCTTGCTGGGTTTATCCCCATGTGCTGGATTGTATCCTGATATATCAGGTTTAGTCCACTGCCGCCGTCCATAAGGACATTTGAAAACTGGAGTCCGCCAATTATTGGATCGAGTATCAAGGCAGTCCAGCTTGCATTCTTGATAATTCTAGAATAATCTAGCTGATCGAAGATGATCGGTTTTGACAACCAGTGGCAGGACCCTTTGGGGATGGGCCGTGTGGTGCGTACCTTTACGGGCGCCGCACGTTTTGTTATGTGAAGTAAGTTCACTGTTTTTACTTCTTGTGGGAAGTTCTTTTGTTTCCTGGTGCTCTGCTTTTGGGGTTCGTCCTCGTCTTCGCTTGGTGTGTCGAGCCCCTTCTGTTCGGCATTGAGTCTGCCGGATTGTTTGAAAACCCAACAGTCTCTATGGGTATGGTTAGCAAGCTTCCCGGGAGTACTGTGTATCTGACATATCCTGTCCAGGATTTTATTTAGGTTGGATGGATCGTCCCTATTATCCTGGGGGGGGGGGGGCGATTTTGCCTGATTTTGTCGTGAGCCTTTGAATCCGGCATTGACTGCCATGCTCTTCGGACTTTTGTCCTTAGTCCGGCGACGGTCCTTGTTGCATCGTAGTTTTCCATTTCCATCCCTAGTTTCGGATGTACTTCGGTCGCTGGGGCTGCACCTTGCCAACCAGCTGTCCTCCCCTGCACAAAAGCGGGTCATGAGGTTTGTTAGTGCGGCCATTGTTCTTGGCTTTTCTTGGCCGAGGTGTCTGGCGAGCCATTCGTCTCGGACGTTATGCCTGAAAGCTGCTAAGGCTTCGGCGTCCGAACAGTCGACTATCTGATTCTTTTTAGTGGGGAATCTATTCCAGAACTGCCGAGCTGATTCTCCGGGTTGTTGAGTTATGTGACTAAGATCGTCTGCATCCGGAGGGCGGACATAGGTCCCTTGAATGTTTGCTCGGAAAGCATCCTCGAGCTCTTCCCAGCTTCCAATTGTGTTTTCGGGAAGGCTTTTAAGCCAATGCCGGGCTGGCCCTTTAAGCTTAAGGGGTAAATATTTTATGGCATGGACATCATCTCCTCTAGCCATGTGTATGTGGAGGATATAATCCTCGATCCAAACTCCAGGGTCTGTTGTTCCATCATATGCCTCTATGTTTACGGGTTTGAATCCCTCTGGAAATTCATAGTCCAGGACCTCATCGGTGAAACATAGGGGGTGTGCGGCGCCCCTGTATTTGGGTGTACCGGATTCTGATGATGGCTTCATAGCATTGCTTACGAGAGCTTGCTTTCTTGGCCCATAAATGGACCTGACTGGGCCATGATGCGAATCCTTAAGTGGGCCGCATGCCGATTTAAGTGCGACGCCGTTTGCCGCTTTATGGGGTCGTCTATCTGACCGTGTGGCTTTCTCATTTTTTGAATGCGAGGGCTCTAGGGCCTCTTCGTCGAATTCAGGCAGTAGCTTTCTTTTCGGATAGCTTTTAGTGCGGCGACTGTCGCCGTATTTATCTGCGGTATTGATTACTTTGCTCCATCTAATCCGGAGTGCATCTTCCGCTGTTTTTAGCTTCCGCTTCTGCTTTTTTAGGCTGCGTGCAGTTGCAACGAGCCTCTCGTGGAGATTCTTCTGCTCCATAGGTTTATCTGGCGTGAGGTTGTCCGGAATGCCATTTTCGCTAGAGGAGGGATGTTCGGTTTCTCTATCCGTGTTGCCCTATTCGGATGGTTGCTCTAAGGCCTGCTCGTCGTCTACCGGCTCGTCCTGCTCTATGGCTGGGTTTTTATCGAGGCGGGGCTTGGGTCGGCGTTTACGCCGACGTTTTGATTGCTTTTCGGGGGGGGGGGTCGATCTCCCGTTCCATCCCCTTTTTCCTCATTGTCGCTTCCTTTAGGGGTATCCACCATGTACACATCGTGAGATGAGGTGGCTGTCCAATGCCCTATGGGCGTTGGTTCGTCGGTATCTCCTGCATCGTCATCCATGCTGTCGATGTCTCCGAAGTCGAAGTTGAGCACGTCGTTTAAATTGTCGACACTGGCTACCAAGTGGGTGGTGGGTGGGTTTTGAATTTCTTCATCGTCCGTATCCCATCCTCGCTAACCGTAGTTCGGCCAGGGCTTTCCTGATAAGGAGAGAGACTTGAGAGAATTCAGGATATAGCCAAAAGGCGAGTGCTGAAAGATGTCTGCGGTGGTGAACTCCATTATCGGCTCCCAATCGGATTCGATTGGCAGGGGCGCAGGGGGTTTGGAGTCCGGGGAGGAGTCCGGATCCTCGGAGTCACGGGTCATGCAGAGTGCGGGGCTAGCGTTCGGCTCGATCGCCTTTGAGATCGCGGCCCCCGAGGTGACGTCCAACCGCTCGTGCTCAATTGGCGCAATAGGCTCCGAGTTAGGGGTCGAAACCGATGCATGTGCGGCCTCCAGGACACAGTCCGGAGGCGGAGCTAGATCATGCCCCTCGAGATAGTGCGGCAGGCTTGGCCGTGGCTCGAACCCGTCGAAGATCAAGTCTCTGCGGATGTCAGCCGTGTAGTTTAAGCTTCCAAACCTGACTTGATGGCCAGGGGTGTAGCTTTCGATCTGCTCCAAGTGGCCAAGCGAATTGGCCCGCAGAGCGAAGCCGCCGAAGACGAAGATCTGTCCGGGGAGAAAGGTCTCACCCTGGACCGCATCATTGTTGATGATCAAAGGAGCCATCAGGCCTAAAGGCGACGACACAGAGGAACTCTCAATGAAAGCACCAATGTCGGTGTCAAAACCGGCGGATCTCTGGTAGGGGGTCCCGAACTATGCGTCTAGGCCGGATGGTAACAGGAGGCAGGGAACACGATGTTTTACCCAGGTTCGGGCCCTCTCGATGGAGGTAAAACCCTACGTCCTGCTTGATTAATATTGATGATATGGGTAGTACAAGAGTAGATCTACCACGAGATCAAGGAGGCTAAACCCTAGAAGCTAGCCTATGGTATGATTGTTATCTATGGAGTTGATGTCCTACGGACTACAACCCTCCGGTTTATATAGACACCGGATAGGGTTAGGGTTACATAGAGTCGGTTACAATGGTAGGAGATCTTGAATATCCGCACCGCCAAGCTTGCCTTCCACGCCAAGGAAAGTCCCATCCGGACACGGGACGAAGTCTTCAATCTTGTATCTTCATAGTCCAGGAGTCCGGCTGAAGGTATAATCCGGCTACCCGAACACCCCCTAATCCAGGACTCCCTCAGGGGGGGTGCCTGAGCATCGCGACTCAGGGCTCCTACTGGCTCTCCAGCCCTCACGCTCTGGCCTTGTCCACGGCATCGCGACCGGGCATACCAGCGACGGCTGAGACTCGCTCGAGGGCCGGGACCCGAGGACGTAGAGCAGAAAGGGGAGCAAAGGCGGGAGGGGTGGGACACGCGAGGACCTCGCCGGGCAACCTCACGCCAGCCGATGCATGGACCCAGCGACACACCAGAGAGCGGTCCCTGATTCTCGAGATAAGTCACCACCCGGAAGCACCAGCTACCGTGGCACCATCCCCGCACCTAATGCAATCCCGTGTTAGCGACGCTGCTCTCCTTTCTCACCAAACGACGGCTGCTTGAGCGCCAAAGGGGACCTCCTGAGCATCACGACTCAGGGGCTCTTACCAGACCCCGGGTCGCTCACCTCCTGGCCTTGACCACGGCATCGCGACCTGGCATACTAGCGACGGCTGAAGCCGCCTTGGGACCCCTGTCGGCGCAGAGCACCAAGCCCTCGTGAGGTTCGAAAGGGAGAACTAAGCTAAGACGGAATGAGCAACTCGCACAATTCTACGACAAGAGTTATATTAACAAAACAGGATCACATGCACCTTACAAGCCCCCACGGGACGCGTCTTTGATTCCTCGCAGGGAACAGACCCTAAAAGGACGCTAACTACACGCGCCCCTGCAAAAGACACCATCATCAATAGTGGGTCGTCAAGCACCGGCGCCAACCCCATCCAGATTAGAGTCGGCGACGGCCTGACGAGCCTGCCCTGCTCCAGGAGCGGCGTCGGCTCGGGGGCTCGTAGCTGTCGTCGCTCATCTCCGGAGTCACGAAGAGCTCGCTGGAGTCGCTGGAACCCCCGATGCCTCCGCCGCCTGAGGAGCCGCCAAGGGAGCGGTTGGCGGGCCCAATCCTCGCCGTAGCAGGGTCCCGACCACCTCTCCCGGGGCAGCACTCCAGCCGACGCCCGTTCGCATCGAAGACCTTTAAGAACATCACCGAAGCACCGTCGTACTCCAAGTGGATTATGAAGGCGCCTCTTGTCCTGCAAACCCGGGTGATTTCGCTCCAGCCTCGAGTCATGAGGACCTCGCCCGGGGCAACGACCGCGACCTCTGCCTCGGTCACGAGGGTGCTGCAGCCGGCGTGCTGCAGCCAAAGCTCCAGGAGTTCTCCCTGCGGGATGATGGAGGCGAAGAAGGGAGGAAGGCGAATCCAAGACTGAGGAGGCATGGCGGCGTGGAGCACGAACTCTCAGGAGGATCCCTCGGTGTGGACCCCAGGGGGGACGACCCACACCTTCGTGACCCGTCGGCGCCGACGGCGGCGCCGCCCGTGGCGATCGGCATCGACTCCTTCAGAGCCCTCGATGTGCGCGTACAAGGGAAGCGGGAACCCCGGCGGTGGCCGCTTGCACCAGGGCCTCTACACCACCTGATGGGCCCCCTCGTCCCGGCCGCGGAGGGCGAGCCGTTTCTTCGGCGAGAGTGGGTCTGGTTCCTCTCGGGGAGCCTTTCCCTTCTCTGCTGCCGAGAACCGGTGGATCGGAGCCATCGCAGCAAGACGGAGCAAGGACCGGGAAGAAGGAGAAGCAAGAAGGGATGGACTAGAAGGGCGCACGCCGTTCCGTACTTATTGCCGGCGAAGGCCAACCGCCGGCCTCCACGATCGCAGGTAATCATGACTCGCTTTGCATGCAGGGACTTGTCCAATCCTTGCAGTTGCCGAGGCGCCGTGGGGAAGTGGAGACACCCACGTCCAGTCAACCGCCATGCGGCGCCCAAGGCCGCAGGCTGTTAGGGCCTGCGGCGCTTCACTCTTGCCCTTTCGCCTCCCTGCACTGCCAAGTCCGGGTGCGCCTTGGGCCCGGGGGCTACTGTCGGCGTTCTGGGAACAGGGGTCCCCAGACTTGCCTGCCTGCGGCCTGTGGCGTGGCTCAAAAGGGGGCCCAGCAAGGCCCGTCTTCATCAACACAGACCCAAGACCCTCGCGAGGGGCCAAGCCTCATGGGGCGGACGACATGGAGCTTCCTCAGGCACGGCCTCATTAGGCTGGCTTGCGAGGAGGCGGAGAGATCAAGGCGGGGTACCTCACGAGGTGCCCGTGACGCAAGCCATGACGACCAAGGGTGCCAGGCGGGCGCCAGCCCGCGCAGTGTCCTCCTTTCCTCTTTGGTGCAAAGGGAGCAAGCGCAGGCGAGAGCATCAAGCAAAGGCACCTGTTTCGGTGCAACGAGACCAAGACCAGTCCTACGGCAGGGAGGAAGTCATTGTGGAGCCCAAGCCAGCATCACCACCAGAGCCTTTGGCAGGCGAGGACCAACTTTAGTCAGGATAAGTGTACCAGATGTTCCCCTTCAAAATGGCCAATTGTTGGCGCCCTTCCCGCTCAATATTTGGGAAGAGGCCCGGGGCCTTTGCCTATAAATAGGACTAGCCAGTCCCAGGGTAGAGATAACAAATCAAGAGGGGGTCGAAATCAGAGAGAGAACCGAGAAGAGAGAGAGAGAGAGAGCGAGAGAAGGGAGACTGAACTCCTCCTAGCAGTTCATCCCCTCAGCCAAGAACAGACCCTCGCGAGGCTGTTCTTCCTTGTATTGCTCATCATCATCAGCCCAAGAGGCAATCCACCACACCACGCACTGGAGTAGGGTATTACACCACAACGGTGGCCCGAACTAGTATAAACCCTGTGTCTCTTGTGTTGTTCTTTCCATAGCTTAGATCTTAGCGAGGCGGAGGGGTGCGGGTAGGTAGAAGGTGAAATCTCCGCGCGCACCCCAGTGTTCGAACCTCAAGGGTCTACCGGAACCCGAAATCCGACAACACCTATAACTCCTAGGAGTTTCTTTCTTTTTATTAATTATCAAACTCCTAGGCACAAAATCGAGAAAATCATTCGTAGCAAAAGGTTCCTTAAGGATAGTGATAAAGTTGGGGTGAACACTTATGGATTTGAGGTCTGCATTTCCTTTACTAGAAGTTTCACCCTTATTTTTAGGAACATACATCAATTTGGCAATCTTAGCATTATAAGGAGTGATTTTCACGGAAGAAAAGGCAGACCCTAGGTTGGTAATTATATCCTCAATTTTATCAATTCTAGTGGAATCTTGATCTATGTTTTCATTAACCATAGGTTCCTTTTCTCTAAAACTTTTAAGAGCAACTCCTACCTTAGATCCGTATTGGGTAATTTGGTTATGGATCTTTCTATCCAAATTTTCAATCAAATCTACATTGGCAACTTTATTTTCAATAATTTCAAGCCGTTGCATCACGTGTTCCAAAGTTAAAATAGTTCCATTAACCAAAAGAGGTGGTGGGCCAAACAAATCTATCATAGCATTATAAGATTCAAAAGTATGGCTACCCAAGAAATTTCCTCCAGTAATGGTATCAAGAATATATCTATTCCAAGGAGTGATGCCTACATAAAAATTGCAAAGAAGAACGGAAGTAGATTTCTTCTTAGTAGATCTATTTTGCGCAGTGCAAATTATGTACCAAGCATCTTTTAGATTTTCTCCCTCCCTTTGTTTAAAATTAAGAACTTCATTCTCGGGAGACAAAGGAATAGATAAAGGACTAGCCATAACGACGAAGCAAGCGGAAAAGAGGCGAACGGAAAGAGGGCCAATAAAACGGCAAGGGTGAAGTGGGGAGAGGAAAACGAGAGGCAAATGGAAAATAATGTAATGCGGAGGATAAGAGTTGTGATGGGTACTTGGTATGTCTTGACTTGGCGTAGATCTCCCTGGCAACGGCGCCAGAAATCCTTCTTGCTACCTCTTGAGCACTGCGTTGGTTTTCCCTTGAAGAGGAAAGGGTGATGCAGCAAAGCAGCGTAAGTATTTGCCTTGGTTTTTGAGAACCAAGGTATCAATCCAGTAGGAGACCACGCACGAGTCACCTCGTACCTACACAAACAAATAAGAACCTTGCAGCCAACGCGATAAAGGGGTTGTCAATCCCTTCACGGCCACTTGCAAGAGTGAGATCTGATAGAGATAATAATAATAAGATAAATATTTTTGGTATTTTTATGATATAGATTGAAAGTAAAGATTGCAAAAATAAAATAGATTGGAAACTTATATGATGGAGAATAGACCCGGGGGCCATAGGTTTCACTAGTGGCTTCTCTCAAGATAGCAGAAGTATTATGGTGGGTGAACAAATTACTGTCGAGCAATTGATAGAAAAGCGAATAATTATGAGAATATCTAGGCATGATCATGTATATAGGCATCATGTCCGTCACAAGTAGACCGACTCCTGCCTGCATCTACTACTATTACTCGACACATCGACCACTATCCAGCATGGATCTAAAGTATTAAGTTCATAAGAACAGAGTAACGCCTTAAGGAAGATGACATGATGTAGAGGGATAAACTCATGCAATATGATATAAACCCCATCTTTTTATCCTCGATGGCAACAATACAATACGTGTCGTTTCCCTTTCTATCACTGGGATCGAGCACCGCGAGATTGAACCGAAAACTAAGCACTTCTCCCATTGCAAGAAAGATCAATCTCGTAGGCCAAACCAAACTGATAATTCGAAGAAACTTGCAAAGATAACCAATCATACATAAAAGAATTCAGAGAAGATTCAAATATTGTTCATAGATAATCTTGGTCATAAACCCACAATTCATCGGATCTCGACAAACACACCGCAAAAAGAGTTACATCAAATAGATCTCCAAGGGAATTGAGGAGAACTTTGTATTGAGATCCAAAGAGAGAGAAGAAGCCATCTGGCTACTAGCTATGGACCCGAAGGTCTGAGGTAAACTACTCACACATAATCGGAGGGGCCATGGAGTTGATGTAGAGGCCCTCCGTGATCAATGCCCCCTCCGGCGGAGCTCCGGAAAAGACCCCAAGATGGGATCTCTTGGGTACAGAAGGTTGCGGCGGTGGAAATAGGGTTTCGTGGTGCTCTTGGATGTTTTTGGGGTATGTGAACATATATAGGAGGAAGAAGTAGGTTGATGGAGCAACAAGGGGCCCACGAGGGTGGAGGGCGTGCCGAGGGGGTAGGTGCACCCCCCTGCCTCGTGGCTTCCTCGATTGTTTCTTGACGTCCACTGGATCATGTTTGTTCCAAAAATCACGCTCTTGAAGGTTTCATTCCATTTGGAATCCGTTTGATATTCCTTTTCTGCGAAACACTGAAATAGGCAAAAAAAACAACAATTTGGGTTGGGCCTCCGGTTAATAGGTTAGTCCCAAAAATAATATAAAAGTGTAAAATAAAGCCCATTAATATCTAAAACAGATAATATAATAGCATGGAACAATCAAAAATTATAGATACATTAGAGACGTATCACGACTGGAGATGGAGCATGCAACAATGGAGATGGAGCATGCAACAATGCAGTATTAGTACTATGTTTGCTTAAATCAGTTCGAACTATCTATGTTTTATGCGTTTTGATGCTTGTTACTGAATGCTTGTTTTATGTCTGGATCTAGTTAAGACCTATGCTATCTAAGCGTTGCTGAATGTTTCTAAATGTTTGGAATATGGTTTAAGTTTATGAACCTGTGTAAATATTTTGAGAAATCTTTTAATGTTTGGTTCCATTCCAACCTAACTTTCCCGATGAGAAATGGCAGCAAATTATCACAAGTTTCAACACACTGAAAATGTGATCATTAACTACAGCACATCTACCACCTGTACAGAGTAGTCAAATCTCACCACTCCTCATGTCGGAGTAAATGACCACTGGTAGCCTCATCGGCCCCCTATGGTATTTCAAGACATCGGGGCTAGCTGCGCCCCTCACACCTTGTCGGGGGGATGGACCCCGGGCAGGCAAAGGAACCCGGATCCTCCTCAAAAAACAACGGGGTTGGCACTGCCCCTCAATACCAACACGCGCTTGGCCGGGTCGCTCGACCCGGCCAAGCCCCGCAAGCCGGCCAGACAAGTCGACCCGGCAAGACGCGTCGACTCGGCCCCGACAACTAGTGCAAGACATCCGAACCTGGCACAACCAAAGCCTCCTCAACAAGCCAGCACCACCCGTGGCATGCTACGCAATCCAGCCATGGGTCAACTCCCGTCCCATCCAGGCAGTATGATGGGACGAGACTTCAATCAATGATAACAGAGGTAACAGTGCCCCGCCCATGCCTCTGGTCAGCAGGAACGTGGCAACAGTGCCCCTCACCTACCCGCTGACCAGGGCTGGCGTCGCTATAGTGTCCCCGCCTTCACTGCTGACGACAACAAGCGGCAACCTGATGGAGAGCACTGTACACGACTCGACTCGGCCATGCCCTGACGACCGACAAGACGGCGCATAGTCCCCCTAGGCATGGGGGGCCGCACCTAGGGGAACCCGGCGAACCACAAGCCCACAGCGGGACCCAGCCCGGGTTCCCAGACACCGACAATACGGACCCACCAACTTGTAACATTACCATTGTACCCCTGGGGCGTTGGACTATAAAACCCCCGGGAGCCCGCAATCGTGAGAGAAGAGGGCAAGAGAGAAAGCAGAAGACACATACGAGAGAAAAGCAAGCAAGCATAGGACTAGCCACAAAACAGCAACACCGGAGAGAAGGAGCAGCCCAAGCCTTGGCCAGCTTCCTTCCTCCTCCATACAGCTCCAGGAGCAACATTGTACTATCGAACATCCAACTACACTCAGCAGGACTAGGGGTATTATCTCTCCTGAGAGCCCCGGACCTGGGTATGTCCGGCGTCCGGCGCCCGCTCATGCCAACCTCACCTCTGGAGCCCACCAGCGCCCTCGAGCCTCCTCGTCTCTTTAGTCATCCCTTGGCATCTGCCGTGTGCCCACCACAACAGTTGGCGCCCACCGTGGGGCAGCTCGAGGAGCTGGCCGGGAACATGCTTTAGACGGGGCCCTTCTCCAACACCGACGAGTCCGTCGCACTGGCGGACGACGTCGTTGGCGCGCTTGTCACCTCCTTCACCGCGATGCGCATCTCCGATGCGTTCGCGGCCGACGAGTAGCCCAGCGAGGTGCTCAGCTACTCCGACTCTCCCCCCTCCCTTGGCGGCGGCGTTTCCGCCGGGGCAATGGACGTCCACATGGAGGTCTTCGTCACCGGCGACGGCGCCTCCTTCTCATCGAGCAAGACGAGGAAGGCCGCCGAAGCCAGGGCCGCAGCGGATCGGATCGAGCCGTCTGATCCATTGCGCGCCACGAGCAGACCCTCCGCATCCCCATCGGCACCAACGTCAACGCCACCAACGTCGTTGAGGCCCGAACCAAGCTCGAGGAAAGGCGCCAGCAGATGCTGGACCTATCCGAGACGCTCACCGCCACTCAGCGTCGCCTGGACACCGCTCAGCTGGAACGCGATGCCGCCTACGGATTCACGCCCGCTACGGCCGACCCAAGCCGGGTCGCCGACGTGCGTGCCCGGGGAGGAGCGATCAGCCGGGCCTTCCGCGCCATCCCAACCATCTACGAAACCCTAGCGAAGAATATGCGCGCTGCCCAGGCGGCCGCAGACGGCCTGGACCAGTTCGCGGGTGAGGAGCTGAAAGAGCACATCGGGCGGATGCGCGAACTCCTCCATGCCGCCAACACCCAGCAGGACCGCCTCAACCAGCTCACCAAGCCGGCGCGATCCGGCTCCGCCCGCCTTGGCAGGCACGGCGACCTTCTGCACACCACTTCCTCGCCACCCGGCGAGGCGCACTCCGGCCGAGCCCGGACTCGGCGCGACCTGGCCGCTATAGCCGCCGGTGGATTGGGCGACGAGTCTGTCCTAGAGATCCAGCACGGACCCTCCAGCATGGCCGGCGTCCGGCTCCAACCGACCTGCCCCCCCGTGGCCTGGCCGCAAGTCAACTCGGTCCACGCGCCATCGACGACGCCGACGCTCGCCACCGCCTCGATCGGCTCGCTCGCTCCCTGGAGGTGGAGGAGAGCGGCGCTATCGGGCCGGCGTGCTTTGGCCCGCGCATTCGGGAGGAGCCCTTCCCCAAAGGATTCATGCTCCCCCACGACACCCCCAAGTACAATGGGACGATGAAGCCAGAAGACTGGCTTACCGACTACACCACGACCATTGGCATCACCGGTGCCATTCGTCGTCTCGCGTGTGCTGCGCACCGCTCATGCTCCAAGGGTCGGCCAGCACGTGGTTGAACAGCCTGCCGATGGGTAGCATCAACACGTGGGTGGACTTCGAGGAAGCCTTCGACCGCAACTTCATGGGGAGCTACAAGTGGCACGGCCACCCTAGCCAGCTCGCCATGTGTGTGCAAGGGCCTACGGAAACCGGTCGCGAGTACCTCGCACGCTGGACCGAGTTCTGGAACAGCTGCGAGGGCGTCCATGAAGTCCAGGAGATCCAGTACTTCGTCAGGGGGTGCCGAGACGGCACCCTCCTCAAGCACAAGCTCTTACGCTCCGGGCCGCCCACCATGGCCGCGCTCATGGTGTCGGCGGACAAGTACGCCATCGCTGACTCCGCCATGAAGATCCAGATGGCGCTGGATGAAGCCGGCAAGACAAAGTCGGTTCCCCCTCCGAAGACGGCCGGTGAAAGCAGCCGGCAGCAGCATCACCAGAACAACAAGCACAAGGCCGACCAGCCGGCGCCGCGTCACGACAACCGACTCGCCGCGGCCGCCGAGCCCGCGGCGGACCTGGCGACGAAGCACCGGCAAACCGGCAAGATGGCATGGCAACCCACCATGAGCTTCGAGCAGATGCTCGACGCTCCCTACAAGCACCACAACGGCGCAAAACCCTCCACGCACATGCTTCGGCAGTGCGCCATCACCAAGCGCATCATGAGGGGCGACGTCCCGCCCCGTCCGGCTCCAGCTCCCGGCGCGGGACAGCCGCTGTCAGGACCCTGATTCCAGGTCACATCGATCTAGCCGATAACACCTCATATCACTTTGCGGCCTCACGCACGGTATTCCCGCGGGTGTCACCTTACCATGGCCTGGGACCGTTTGTGCCTTTTGCCTCACGTATAAGATAGTGTCGCTGGCATCCATATGACAGAGAACCCGGGCCGACATGGCTAGTCGTGAACCCAAAGCGGCACCAACCTATGGGGACAGGCATACATGATTCACATCGAGCATGTCAGTCAGCAACGTGTGAATCCGGGCTATAGCACTGGGCTAATAGGACTCCGGGAACCCGGGCTGTACCAGCTAGGCAGGACTCCGGATGTCACCGCATGACATTTCCCTGAAGAGACAGACACATGAACAAAGTGAAACACATGCCGGCCAGTCAAGTGTCCTGAGCAGTAGTGCTGGGCTAGCAGGACTCCGGTGAACCGGGCTGTAGCGGACTACTATGGCTCATGGAAGCTCTAGACTACATTTCCCCATAAGAGAGGCTGCCAAGGATAAACAACTAGATTGTCGGATCCCACACATACCAAGCATTTCAATCATACACACAATATGCTCGATATGTGTAAATACAACATGGCATCACAACATAACTCTATGACTCAAGTATTTATTCATTAGGCTCCGAGGAGCGAGATATTACAAACATGGGTCTCATGACCCAACAATCATAGCATACAAATCAAAGCACATGCGGAAGCTTAACATGTCTGAGTACAGACATCTACAAATGAAAAAGGCTAAGAAGCCTGACTATTTACCAGATCCTGCCGAGGGCACAAGATCGTAGCTGAGGTATCAAGCTAAACGTCGGAGTCCACATGGAACTACTAGCGAGACTGACGTCTCTCTGAAAAACATAAATTAAGCAAACATGAGTACAATACTCAACAAGACTTACATCAGAACTAACTACATATGCATCGGTATCAACAAGGGGGATGGTGGAGTTTAACTGTAGCAAGCCAGCTTTGACTCACTGGCTAACCTGAACTACGACTGCAAGCAACACTTTGAGGTGGCGCACACGAGTCCACATATTCACCATATCAATACACCATAATGGATCCGCTCCCGTCTCCCTACGAGAAGGCCATCCATAGCGCTCACACTTATCTTGCGAGTTTTAGAGTATCCACTTTCACTTGTCTATGAACTGTATAGGCAACCAAGTAGTCCTTTACCACAGACGCGGCTATTCGAATAGATGATGTTAACCCTGCAGGGGTGTACTTCTTCACACACGCTCTCACCACTTACCGTCGTTTACACGACATGTACTCGGCAACCTTCAAGCGGAAGCGCAACGAGGGTGTCGGCCACGGCCTACCTAAACACTCAAGTCTCTAGTCCAGGTTTATCGCCTATCCAGGTTCCATCCGCAGGGAGTCCGGCCGAGGTTTCCACATACAGCCCCGAACGATGTGTACAGCGTCCCGAGACACCAAACGGGCGCCCGACATGCCCGGCCACGGTGTATCTACAGCATCATAGCCCACCCCTAGGGTCACCGCTACGCACGGCCGCCAACACATATCCTATAAACACCAGAAACTAGTGGCAACTCCTGGACAGAGGACTAGAGTGGTTAAGAAGCCGAGAGGGTCCATTGGTTTCGGGCCCAATGCATGGTAGTAGCTGGTTCTTAAATCACACATACAGATCTCGGTGCTTAAGGACGGTTCCAATGAAACAACCCACCATGTACTCCAACATGGCCTCTCATCGATAACTTTACCAAATCGTGTTCAACACACTTAGCTCACACATAGTAGGACATGTTCACAACTTTCTAATTCATCCCCGATGAATCAGACCTGACACGACTCTAAGCAATAGCAGGCATGACAAACAAACATGAATGAGTAGGCACATCAGGGCTCAAACAACTCCTACTCATGCTAGTGGGTTTCATCTATTTACTGTGGCAATGACAGGTCATGTAGAGGAAAGGGGTTCAACTACCGCAACATGTAACAGTTGAATCGTTGTTGTCCTAATGCAGTAAAAGAGAGCAGGAGCGAGAGAGTGGGATTGTATCGGAATGAACAAGGGTTTTTTGCTTGCCTGGCACTTCTGAAGATAATATAGTTCTTCATCGGTGTCATCAAACTTATCATCGGTAACAACGTCTACTCTGGAGGGAACAGGTACCGCAACAGAGAGGGAGCACAATCACTGCAATGCACAATATGATGCAAGATCATGACGTGGCAAGATGTTGTGATTTGAGCTAATGCAACTAAAACCAGATTAAATGAAGTTGGTTTAAACCAAAGATTCAAATTCAACTCCATATGTGATTATTTAAATGCCACTTATTTGATTTGACCTGATCAGCAGGCATAAGTTGTTAAAACATGCATGAAAATGCCACATTCAGATTCTTTGGATTTTTATGATCATTTTTCATATATAATTTATTTCATTGGAGCTATAGATTAATTTCTATGAATTTTTGAAGTTTTGGATATTTTCTAGAATTTCCTGATTATTAATAAATCCAGGAAATGTATTACTGCGTCAGCATTAGGTCATGCCAACATCAGCAGGTCAACAGGCGTCGTCCAGGTCAAACCTGACCAGTGGGACCCACTGGTCAGTGACTAACCTAACTAACCAAGTTAATTAACATTAATCTAATCCTAACCTAGGTTAGTTAAGGGCCTGGGGCCACATGTCAGTGACACACAGTTAGTTAGCGAGGTCATTAACCCCTAACAGTGTGATTAGCCCTAACTAAAGATTAAACTATTTTAGTTAGGGGCCGGCCCCACATGTCATTGACTCAGGCGGGGTCCAGCCGAGGTCAAAGTGGGTCAAACCCACCGGCGACTTGACGCCGGCGAGGCCCGAGACGGCGGCGCGGCTCGGAAAACGCCCACAGGGCATGGACGAGGCCGTTCTTGGGCTCGTTGGAGAGCTCTTGCAGGCGCGCATCGGGTGATGGTGGAGGCCGGGCCTATGGTGGCCGGAGCCGACGACGGCGAGCTCGGTTGCGGCCGCCGGAGTTCGAGCATGGGTGTGGGCAGCGTTGCGGTGTGCGAGCAAGTGAGCTGAGGCACTAGCGGTGGCCTACGCAATGCGGTGAGTACGTTGGTCGCATGCCCGAGACCAAATGGTCACCGGAGCATCACCGGCGATGAGCTCGGGCGGCTGCGGGTTTCTGTATCCGATGAATCGATGACTATGGCGAGCAATCAAGGCGGAGGAGAGGGGGGTTCGGTCCGTGAGCTCACAGTAGAGACGTAGGGAAGGTCAGCGTGCTCGGGGAAAGCCTGGGGGCGACGAGACGACGGCGACGATCTCGGCCGGCCGTGGTTGGAGATGATGTTGTGGGCATCGCTTCGGGGCTCTCCTCGTCGCATGGCTCAACAAGGAGGGGCGAGGACGAAGTAGCGGAGCTTCCTAGCGCGTTGGCGAGGCGTGGGGTGGCCGGTGGCCATGGCTACGGCGAGCGGCGACGACAGACGCGCTCGGGCGTGCTACAGAGAGAGAGAGCAGGGGAAGGGAGAGTGAGCTGCGAGAGAGGGGAAGGACCAGGGGGCTCGGGCGTCTCCAGGCGCCCGGTCAAGGACGGGGAAGGAAGCAGGAGGTGGCGGGGAGACGTGGCCGCGGTCGGCTAATGCGGGCACGCACCAGCTCCTACTAGCAGGAGCTTGAAGAAGCTCCTGGCGGTTGGGCTGGTGGGCTGGGCTGAGAGAAGCTGGGCCAGGCTACAGGGAGGCTAGGTGAGGTTTCTGCCCCCTTTTTTTACTTTCTGTTTTGTTTTCTTTTGATTAACATCTTGCCACTATTTAAAATTCAGAAGAATTTCAAAACAGTGACAAAAACCCTTTGAATATTTTTATGTTGCTGGATGGACTTTTCCAATAGCACATAAAACATTTCAAAGTTATTTGAAACATATTCCATATATTATGAACATAATTCCAAATTCAAATACAATAATGATTTAAATTCAGTGCCCAAAATATTCCACAAAAATGTTCACCATTTTTGGTTTGGACTCAAAGCCTTGCCAAAAATATCAAACATTGATGAAGGCATTTTGGGTTCATTGAATGCAATTTTTAGTTGAACCTAGTTGATTTAATTTTGGTGCTAGGGTTTGGAACAATCCCCATTTCAATTTCATATAACTTTAGACATGATGCATGGATGCAATGCCACTATCTACAAGCAAATTATAGGGCTGGGACAACTCACCCCCACTAAACAAGAATCTCGTCCCGAGATTCAAGTCGTGAGGTAAGAAGACAAAGGGACACAAGCTAACATGATCTTCTTGATCCAACTGCCCTTCTTCAAGATGTCAACTCCTTGCGTCATATTGATCTTGGCATCTTTGCTTGCGAGATCTTCACCCAACACGAGGACAAAAGAGCAAGATAACTCTATAGGAATCGATCTTCTTAAAGACCGAGCAACTCACGATCAACTCACGGAATGAGACATTGAACATCTCTTGAGCTGAGACACAAGTACACATCTAGAGGGATGGAGTGGAACAGATGACGAGGGTTCACTAGGTAGACAATAATTCCACGCTTAAGAAGGTGGTGAACGGTTGTGAACGTAGCGAGGAGTTGAGTTACCATGATACCATAACGAGACATCTTAGAAGAAGGTGACTCGCAGAAATATTCCCTTAAGTGGCAAAAAGAATTACTTTTGATTCAATACGAAGGGATGGCATACCGGGAATAGGATGGATGATGTGGACTACCTTGTTGAAGACAATGCAAGGGATGTTTTTTGCTTATCATCAGAAATGGATGGGACCCATGGTAGGACCACTTTTGAAGATGATTTGACCAAAAATTACCGAGAAGGGTAGTCCATGGTTGAATGGCACAATGGCGGTGCAAGCTAGGAACAAAATGCTAATGCTGGGAATGATTCTAGTAACTGGGAGAAGCTCAACAGAAGAGAGTGATTCCATTGTTAGAAAAGTTATGGTATAATCGAAGAAACTCAGAGCGGATCCCAATTAATGCCAACGATAAATCCTAGTGCTTGCACGTGCTCTCAAGAACTTGAGCATTTCCATATTCATCAAGGTTTTACCAATATCCGTGACCAGGATCCTGGCAACACAACATACCACCATGATGGATATTGGTGGAGGATGCAGATGCAAAGGAAGATAACACTTTCTCAGATTTCACCTTAGCGAGGCCAAGGGGACAAAATCTGGATAATCGACCGAGAGACATTTAGCACTCCGCTTCTAATGTTCTCCTTGATGTGCTAGCGCAACCCATTTATTAAAATGGTTTGGTACCTAGGACATCAAGTAAAAGGTCAGACTTCGGGAGCACAAAAATCCATAAGGAACAACTATTGGAGTAATCCCTACGAAATCCTTATGGGGAGGTGGCCAACTTCTTCAATCAAGATACTACAATAATAGGTCTTCCGGCTGGGTGTGTCAGTCATGACATCCACTTTACCGGGTTACAGAGGGACCAATATTATAGCTCTTGGAAGACGTTCCAACCATCATATCTGCCTGAGAATCAGATCTGGTTGATAACAGGATATTCCAGATTCATCGAGTCTAGAAGAAAATTTGCAACACAATTTGACGAGATGGCGTTGTGAGATTCTCGAGGATTGAACTAAGATAGCAAGCTCCAAAACATGAGCTGGTTCTGCTAAATACATGTGAACACGCTATCCCAGACAAGCATGACCACATAGTACTCCTATGATAAAACACTACCGAGTTCAGGTGGGGAACCATCATCTAGGGTAACGAAGTCTTGTGCATGACCTAGGATTTGCACAACAACTCCTTTTCCTTGAACAAATCAATCAGCGGCTTGGTGTGCTAGGGAAACTTATAGAATGAAGGTTGCAAGTCTCCGAACCATAGAATACTTCGCACGTATGCATGACCGATTTGGGATGATTCCAAAAGAAGTAGCATTGACTTTCTCGAATTCATGCGGCAACTTGCATCAGATGCACATGAATTAGAGGGAGTCACTACTTCCATCCAAACATATGCTTCATGAACGGAACATGAAGGCATTGTTATAAAGTTTCCAACACTAGCTTAATGTTTAACACGAATCATGGGGGAGACAAGATCCTGCTGATGGGCTCAACAGCAACTCATCAGAATTTCCATATCACTGGACTTCCACCATTATGTCAACAATGTGATAGTATTGGTTAGACCAGAAGATGTAGTGGTGTATGCTCGATGAATCAACCACGAGTAAGACAACATTACGAATATCATTGGTTCTAACTTGATTTGATGATAGCCCATACTCAAATCAAAGATTGGATAAGATGATAGGTCCATTAACTGATCACGAGGGTCAATCGATGAAAATACCATCTTTCTTCAACACACACAAAAGATAGCCCTTAGAGATGAACTAAGCTAGGCAAGCTTTTAACTTCCAACTCCCCAAGTTGTTGTTTAGCTTAACCAACTAGCTCAGGGATATCCAACACAGATCCTTGGAGGATGGCTGGTTTAGCGAAAAACCAACATGATCACGAACTCAACATAGCGGTCAGGGAACAACCTGGTAATACTTTCGAGAAGATAATCGGAAAATCATGAACCACCGATATGTCTCTAAGCTCGAGAACAATCTTGCTTTTGAGGGCAAGATGATATAGCTAAATAAGAAAGGGATTGATACAATCCTAACTCTTGATCGAAGAGTGTACCAGAAATGAGGACAAGGTAGCACGACCAATCCTAGTATAGTGATTTGATAACCAACACGCTAAGAATGATATTAATGTCCATTAACTACCAAGCAACATAGTTGCTAGGAGTATTGATTTCACACACCATGATTCCCTTGTCGGCATTCCGGTTGCGACAACAAGACACCGAGGAATGAAAAATGATGGCAAGAAGTATCACTGCATCAAGAATTCATGAGAGATGGTGCAATTATCATGACAATCCTGACATAAAGAGGGCAATACTTCAGGGTAGAACAGAATCAAAAGCTGGATTGGCATTTTGATCTGTGGAATACAACTGCTTTGACCCAATCCTAGATATGGACGAGGTACTGGAGTTTGTTTCTCCTAGTCATTCTAAAATAGAACGGCTCGACGGACCACAAGAATAATAGGCATCGATGAACACGAATGCACAACTATTCCTGACTATCAATTGATAGACTAGGGTCGGAATACAACTGAGGAGGGTCAACTCAAGGAACATATAACTTTCTGGGTTGTGGATGCATAGATTAGTATGTCAAACCAAGTTCAACATGTTTCTTCCGGATAACCCATGCAAAGAGGTAGGACTGGTAGAGTCACAATTATGAATAGAGAACTCCTCAAGAGTACTCTGATTGTGATCCTTTGGTTCAAATAACTTCTGCCTTAATGGTTCATGGTATTTGGAAGAAGGAAATTCCACGGACCTCGAGGACTATCGCAAGGTTTCTAATATCTTAAAGGAACGAGCAACACTATCTACACGAATTAAGTAGAGTGAATCTTGGGTTCAAGAACCCATGAATAGAATACCCACTACTACATGGCATCACGGGATGCTTTCAAGAATATTGGCCAGAATCACACACTGGGGATACAAAACATGGCTAGATCACTACGTGACTCCCTAAAACACCTAGGGTCATAATAATAGCTCCAACCTATAAACCGAGGCAATAGAGTACCTCAATGCACCGGTTAGTGTGCTTATTCTAACCAAAGGAACATCGAAAACGGGAAGAAGGAATTTACAAATGCATCAGATTGTTTAGAAACCTGGGATGACTCAGACAACATAACGGCTGTAAATGCTCAAAAGATTTGAGACATCCTGCAAAATGGTGGCATAACCACTCAACAACACAACATCAAGGTTCCGAGATCAACTGTCAACATACGGAAGTAGTAGGAACGGAACTGAGGCTTGAAACTATCAATTCTATAAGTCTATGGATTAGTAACACGTCATCCTGATAGATAGATGAGAAGGCCTAGTTCTTAATCACCGTAGAAGAGAAGAGGTTGACTCAGATTAGAAGGGCATAGGGTAAAGGAATAAAAAGAGCCTTACGTTCCCTTCCACAATCAATTCCCATACATAACTAAAGCATTTCTAGACTCGACTTCGACCAGTTTGGCTTGGTAATCCTACAGGCAGTCAGGCTCTGATTCCAAAGCTGTCAGGACCCCGACTCCAAGTCACATCGATCTAGCCGGTAACACCTCATATCACTTTGTGGCCTCACGCACGGTATTCCCACGGGTGTCGCCTTACCATGGCCTGGGACCGTTTGCGCCTTTTGGCTCACGTATAAGATAGTGTCGCTAGCATCCATATGACAGAGAACCCGGGCCGACATGGCTAGTTGTGAACCCAAAGCGGCACCAACCTATGGGGACAGGCATACATGATTCACATCGAGCATGTCGGTCAGCAGCGTGTGAATCCGGGTTGTAGCACTGGGCTAACAGGACTCCAGGAACCCGGGCTGTAGCAGGCTAGGCAGGACTCCGGATGTCACCGCGTGACATTTCCCCGAAGGGACAGACATAGGAACGAAGTGAAACACATGCCGGCCAGTCAAGTGCTGGGCTAGCAGGACTCTGGTGAACCGGGCTATAGCGGACTACTATGGCTCATGGAAGCGCTAGGCTACATTTCCCCATAAGAGAGGCTGCCAAGGATAAACAACTAGATTGTCAGATCCCACACATACCAAGCATTTCAATCATACACACAATATGCTCGATATGTGTAAATACAACATGGCATCACAACATAACTCTACGACTCAAATATTTATTCATTAGGCTCCGAGGAGCGAGATATTACAAACATGGGTCTCATGACCCAACAATCATAGCATACAAATCAAAGCACATGCGGAAGCTTAACATGTCTGAGTATAGACATCTACAAATGAAAAAGGCTAAGAAGCCTGACTATCTACCACATCCTGCCGAGGGCACAAGATCGTAGCTGAGGTATCAAGCTAAACGTCGGAGTTCACATGGAACTACTAGCGAGACTGACGTCTCTCTGCGAAACATAAATTAAGCAAACGTGAGTACAAATGTACTCAGCAAGACTTACATCAGAATTAACTACATATGCATCGGTATCAACAAGGGGGGGTGGTGGAGTTTAACTACAGCAAGCCAGCTTTGACTCAGTGGCTAACCTGAACTACGACTACAAGCAACTCTTTTGAGGTGGCGCACACGAGTCCACATATTCACCATATCAATACACCACTATGGATCCGCTCTCGTCTCCCTACGAGAAGGCCATCCATAGCAGTCACACTTATCTTGCGAGTTTTAGAGTATCCACTTTCACTTGTCTATGAACTGTATAGGCAACCAAGTAGTCCTTTACCGCGGACGTGGCTATTCGAATAGATGATGTTAACCCTGTAGGGGTGTACTTCTTCACACACGCTCTCACCACTTACCGTCGTTTACACGACATGTACCCGGCAACCTTCAAGCGGAAGCCCAATGAGGGTGTTGGCCACGGCCTACCTAAACACTCAAGTCCCTAGTCCAGGTTTATCGCCTATCCAGGTTCCATCCGCAGGGAGTCCGGCCGAGGTTTCCACATACAGCCCCGAACGATGTGTACAGGGTCCCGAGACACCAAACGGGCGCCCGGCATGCCCGGCCACGGTGTATCTACCGCATCATAGCCCACCCCTAGGGTCAGCGCTACGCACGGCTGCCAACACATATCCTATAAACACCAGAAACTAGTTGCAACTCCTGGACAGAGGACTAGAATGGTTAAGAAGCCGAGAGGGTCCATTGGTTTCGGGCCCAATGCATGGTAGTAGCTGGTTCTTAAATCACACATACAGATCTCGGTTCTTAAGGACGGTTCCAATGAAACAACCCACCATGCACTCCTACATGGCCTCTCATCGATACCTTTACCAAATTGTGTTCAACACACTTAGCTCACACACAGTAGGACATGTTCACAACTTTCTAATTCATCCCCAATGAATCAGACCTGACACGACTCTAAGCAATAGCAAGCATGAAAACAAACATGAATGAGTAGGCACATCAGGGCTCAAACAACTCCTACTCATGCTAGTGGGTTTCATCTATTTACTATGGCAATGATAGGTCATGCAGAGGAAAGGGGTTCAACTACCGCAACATGTAAAAGTTGAATCGTTGTTGTCCTAATGCAGTAAAAGAGAGCAGGAGCGAGAGAGTGGAATTGTATTGGAATGAACAAGGGTTTTTTGCTTGCCTGGCACTTCTGAAGATAATATAGTTCTTCATCGGTGTCATCAAACTTATCGTCGGTGACAACGTCTACTCTGGAGGGAACAGATACCGACAACAGAGAGGGAGCACAATCACTGCAATGCACAATATGATGCAAGATCATGACGTGGCAAGATGTTGTGATTTGAGCTAATGCAACTAAAACCAGATTAAATGAAGTTGGTTTGAACCAAAGATTCAAATTCAACTCCATATGTGATTATTTAAATGCCACTTATTTGATTTGACCTGATCAACAGGCATAAGTTGTTAAAACATGCATGAAAATGCAATATTCGGATTCTTTGGATTTTTCTGATCATTTTTCATATATAATTTATTTCATTTGGAGCTATAGATTAATTTCTATGAATTTTTGAAGTTTTGGATATTTTCTGGAATTTCCTGATTATTAATAAATCCAGGAAATGTATTAATGCGTTAGCATTAGGTCATGCCGACGTCAGCAGGTCAACAGGCGCCGTACAGGTCAAATCTGACCAGTGGGACCCACTGGTCAGTGACTAACCTAACTAACCAAGTTAATTAACATTAATCTAATCCTAACCTAGGTTAGTTAAGGGCCTGGGGCCACATGTCAGTGACACAGAGTTTGTTAGCGAGGTCATTAACCCCTAACATTGTGATTAGCACTAACTAAAGATTAAACTATTTTAGTTAGGGGCCGGCCCCACATGTCATTGACTCAGGCGGGGTCCAGCCGGGGTCAAAGTGGGTCAAACCCACCGGTGACTTCACGCCAACGAGGCCCGAGATGGCGGCGCGGCTCGGAAAACACCCACAGGGCACGGACGAGGCCGTTCTTGGGCTCGTTGGAGAGCTCTTGCAGGCATGCATCGGTTGATGGTGGAGGCCGGGCCTATGGTGGCCGGAGCCGATGACGGCGAGCTCGGTTGCGGCCGCTGGAGTTCGGGCGTGGGTGCGGGCAGCATTGCGGTGTGCGAGCAAGCGAGCTGAGGCGCTAGCGGTGGCCTACGCGATGCGGTGAGTACGTTGGTCGCATGCCCGAGACCAAATGGTCACCGGAGCATCACTGACGATGAGCTCGGGCGGGGGCGGGTTTCTATGTCCGATGAATCGATGACTATAGCGAGCAATCAAGGCAGAGGAGAGGCGGTTCGGTCCGTTGGCTCACAGCGGAGACGTAGGGAAGGTCAGCATGCTCGGGGAAGGCCTGGGGGTGACGAGACGGCGGCGGCGATCTCGGTCGGCCATGTTGCGGGCGTCGCTTCAGGGCTCCTCGTCGCGCGACTCAGCAAGGAGGGGCGAGGACGAAGTAGCGGAGCTTCCTAACGCGTTGGCGAGGCGTGGGGTGGCCGTGGCTACGGCGAGTGGCGACGACAGACGCGCTCGGGCGTGCTACAGAGAGAGAACAGGGGAAGGGAGAGTGAGCTGCGAGAGAGGGGAAGGACCAGGGGGGCTCGGGCGTCTCCAGGCGCCCGGTCGAGGACGGGGAAGGAAGCAGGAGGTGGCGGGGAGACGTGGCCGCGGTCGGCTGATGCGGGCACGCAGCAGCTCCTACTGGCAGGAGCTTGAAGAAGCTCCTGGTGGTTGGGCTGGTGGGCTGGGCCGAGAGAAGCTGGGCCAGGCTACAATGAGGCCAGGTGAGGTTTATGTCCCCCTTTTTTTAACTTTCTGTTTTGTTTTCTTTTGATTAACATTCTGCCACTGTTTAAAATTCAGAACAATTTCAAAATAGTAACAAAAACCCTTTGAATATTTTTATGTTGCTGGATGGACTTTTCCAATAGCACATAAATCATTTCAAAGTTATTTGAAACATATTCCATATATTATGAACATAATTCCAAATTCAAATACAATAATGATTTAAATTTAGTGCCCAAAATATTCCACAAAAATGTTCACCATTTTTGGTTTGGACTCAAAGCCTTGCCAAAAATATCTGGATGAAGGCATTTTGGGTTCATTGAATGCAATTTTCAGTTGAACCTAGTTGATTTAATTTTGGTGCTAGGGTTTGGAACAATCCCCATTTCAATTTCACATAACTTTAGACATGATACATGGATGCAATGCCACTATCAGCAACCAAATTATAGGGATGTGACAGCCGCCTCCGCCTCCATCGCCGCCTCCAGCTGGCCGCGCGATGCGCGACAACGCCTACCCAGACCAAAACACGTCCTACGTCGTCTTCACCAGCCTAGGCGACGACAAGCGTAGTGAGCGCTTCCTTCGGCAGGAGGTGAACATCGTCGTCCTGGCCAAGCCGGAGTTCATGCATTGGTGGGATCGCCCGATCACCTGGACCCGGGAGGATCACCCGGCAGTCATGCCGAGTCCGGGTGGTTACGCCCTCGTCCTCAACCCCACCATCGTCGTGCGGCGCACATGCAAGTTCTCCCAAGTCCTCATCGACGGAGGCAGCAGCATCAACATCCTCTACCGCGACACGATGACCAAGCTCGGCCTCAAGGCCAAGGACCTGGAGCCGAGCCGAACGATCTTCCACGGCATCGTGCCCGGCCTCTCCTGCTCCCCCATTGGCCGGGTCTGGTTAGATGTCCTGTTCGGGGACAACAACCACTTTTGGCGCGAACCGATCTGGTTCGAGCTGGTCGACCTGTCCAGCACGTATCACGCGTTGCTGGGTCTGCTCACGCTCGCCAAGTTCATGGCGCTTCCCCACTACGCGTACCTGAAGATGAATATGTCGGGTCCCAAGGGCCTCATCACCATCACCGGCGATTACCGCAAGTCCCTGGAGTGCGCCTGAGATGGCACCAAATTGGCCGAGTCGCTGGTCATTGCCGAGGAGCGGCGCCAGCTCGACCGGATCGTCGCCCTAGCAGGCGAGGCCTCCGCCGCGTCAATCCCGACCCCGGACCGGGCCGACGAGGCCACCTTCAAGCCCTCCAAGGAGACCAAGAAAGTGAAGCTCAACCCAGAAGACCCCAGCTGCAGCAAGTATGTTGTCATAGGCGCCCGCCTCGACATCAAATAGGAAGGCGAGCTCGTTGACTTCCTCCGTGAGAATCGGGATATCTTCACATGGACCCCCAAGGACATGCCGGGTATCCCGAGGAAGTACGCCGAGCACAAACTTCATGTCCGCAAGGACGCCAAGCCTGTCTGTCAACCCCTACGACGATTTTCCGAAGAAAAGAGAAGGACCATTGGTGAAGAGGTTGCCAAGCTTTTGGCGGCCGGCTTCATAATGGAAGTGTTTCACCCCGAGTGGCTGGCCAATCCAGTCCTCGTCCTAAAGAAGAACAAGACCTGGCGCATGTGTATCGACTACACCAGTCTCAACAAGGCCTGTCCCAAGGATTCGTTCGCCCTCCCGCGGGTCGACCAAGTCATCGACTCGACCGTCGGGTGTGAGTTCCTGTCCTTCCTAGATGCTTACTCCGGCTACCACCGGATCAAGCTGGACCCGACCGATGCCCTGAAGACGTCCTTCATCATGCCCTTTGGGGCATATTGCTACATCACCATGTCGTTCGGCTTGAAGAACGCCGGCGCCACCTTCCAGCGCTGCATGCAGAAATGCCTGCTGCCACAACTCGGCTGCAATATCCACGTGTACGTGGACTGCATCATGGTGAAGACCAAGCAGCACCTCACGCTCCTCAACAATTTGAAGGAAACGTTCGCCAACCTCCGCGAATACAAGGTCAAGCTTAACCCAGAAAAATGCGTCTTCGGAGTCCCCGCCGGAAAGCTACTCGGCTTCCTCGTCTCAGAACGCGGCATTGAGGTGAACCCGAAGAAGATCAAGGCCATCGAGCGCATGCGTAAGCCGTCTTCGCTGCACGATGTCCAGAAGTTCACCGGATGCTTGTCCCCGGTCAGCCGGTTTCTAAGCCGGCTGGGCGAGAGGGCGCTACCCCTGTACCAGCTGATGAAGAAGACGAGCCTGTTCGAATGGAACAGCAAGGAAGACGAGGCCTTCCAAGACCTCAAGTGCATGCTCTCCACCGCACCAGTCCTGGCCGCGCAGACCGACAAGGAGCCGCTGCTGCTCTACATAGCCGCGACCTCGTGGGCGGTCAGCACGGTGCTGGTGGTCGAGCGACTAGAGAAGGGCAAGATCCAAGTCGTCCAGCGCCCAGTCTACTACCTGGGAGAGGTGCTCTCCAACTCCAAGCAGAACTACCCGCACTACCAGAAGATGTGTTACGGCGTGTACCTCAACGCCAAGAAGCTGAAGCAGTATTTCCAAGAGCACGTTGTCACCGTGGTCAGCACAACGCCTATCGGAGAAATCATCGGGTGCCGGGATGCCTCTGGCCGGGTTACCAACTGGGCGATCCAACTAGCCGACCACACCATTCTCTATGAGCCCCACACCACGATCAAGTCTCAAGCCCTGGCCGACTTCCTCGTCGAATGGACCGAGACCCAGTACTTGCCGCCGCCTCCCGACTCGATGCATTGGCGCATGCACTTTGACGGGTCCAAGATGCGACTCAGCTTGGGGGCTGGCATCGTACTGTCGTCTCCAAAGGGCGACCGACTCCTCTACGTGCTCCAGATCCACTTGGACGCCTCCAACAACGTCACCGAGTACAAAGCCCTTGTGCACGGCCTCCGGCTTGACAAGGAACTCGGCATCCGGCACATCTTGTGCTACGGCGACTTGGACCTGGTGGTGCAGCAGTGCTCCGGCGAATGGGGCGCCCATGTCTCCAACATGGCAAGCTACCGCTTCCTCGTCCAGAAGCTGTCCGGATCCTTCGAGGGCTGCGAGTTCCTCCACGTCCCGCGCGTGGAGAATGAAGCAGCCGACACGCTCGCCAAGATTACCTCATCACGGCAAGCCATCCCGTCTGGCGTCTCCCTCAAGCACCTGCACAAGCCGGCCGTCAAGCCATCACCGGACTCCGAGTCCATCCATGTTCCAGACGACTTGGCCGCACCTCAACCCGGCCTAGGGACTGCTGAACCCGGCCCGGGGGCTGCTCAGCTCGACCCGGCCACCGTCGTCCCAGACCCGTCCGTCGCCATACCTGACCCGGGGACTGCTCAATCCGGCTCGGGGGCTGCCGACTCGGAACCCACCCCGGTGGACGTCTTCGCCGTGGTTACGGCTCCATCTTGGGCCCTCCCAATATCAGAATTTTTGGAGAACGGGGTTCTCCCCATGGACGAGACCGAAGCTCGGCAAGTGCAACGCCGGGTGTCCGCCTACAGCATCATCAACAACGAGTTCATCCAGCGCAGCTCCACCAGTGTGTTCCAGTGCTGCGTCAAGCAGGAACGGGGCATCGACATCCTCCGCAACATACACCAGGGCGAGTGCGGGCACCATGCCGCATCACGATCCCTAGTGGCCAAGGCATTCCACCACGGTTTCTACTGGCCCACGGCCCTCCAAGATGCTGAGTCGCTCGTCCTCAAGTGTGAGGGATGCCAGCGCTTCAGCAAATGCACCCACCAGTCGGCGTCAGCACTCCGCACCATACCGATCGCCTGGCCCTTCGTGGTCTGGGGACTCGACATGGTGGGACCCTTCAAAACCGCTCGAGGCGGCATGACGCACTTGCTGGTGGCAGTGGACAAATTCACCAAGTGGATCGAGGCAAGACCAATCAAGAAACTGGACAGGCCAATAGCCGTCCGGTTCATCAAGGACATAGCGGTGCGCTATGGCATGCCAAACAGCATCATCACCGACAACGGCACCAACTTCGCCTAGGGCGCGCTCGAACAATACTGCTCCGTCTCTGGCATCCGCCTCGACCTGGCCTCCATTGCGCATCTATAGTCCAATGGGCAGGTCGAGCGGGCCAATGGACTCATCATGTCCGGCGTCAAGCCGCGACTCATCGAGCCACTCAACCGCTCACCCGGCAGCTGGCTTGACAAGTTGCCAGCCGTCCTCTGGAGTCTACGCACCACGCCGAATCGGTCGACTGGGTTCACCCCATTCTTCCTCGTCTACGGAGTCGAAGCCTTCATCCCAACCGACATCGAGTTCGACTCGCCACGCGTCGCGATGTACACCGAAGCCTAAGCCAGAGAAGCCCACGAAGATGGTGTCGACCTGCTCGAAGAAGCACGCCTCCTTGCGCTCAGTCGCCCAGCCATCTACCAGCAAGGCCTGAGGCACTACCACAGCAAGAAGATCAAGCCCCTCGCGTTTCGCGAGGGCGACCTCGTCCTCCGACTCGTCGAAGAGCAGGTAGGCGAGCACAAGTTGTCCCCTCCATGGGAGGGCCCATTCATCGTGAGGAGGGCCTTGCACGACCGCAACGCCTACTACCTCATCGACGCACGCAAATCACGAAAGCGCAAGAAGGACACCGCCGGTGAAGAAACAACCCGGTCGTGGAACGCGGAACTCCTCCGCCCGTTTTACAGTTAGCCGCATGAGCGTATGTATCGTTGCCTTTTGTAAACGCATGAAACTATGGGGTCCTCAAACAAGACACGGGGGATGCCTTTTGTCAACCAATTTATTCTGTCATATTCCCTTGCATCACTATACCACTGAACCCGACCACCGGTCCGACTCGCTCGACCCCGGGGCTCGGGCGCTGGCCGGCTCGGTCGCCACCCCGCCGCCTTACTTGGTGATTCCTGATAAAGTTAGGATGCCGCGGTCCCCCACTTCGCCCTAAAGCCACAGGTCCAGCTTTGCCTGTCGGCTGGCAAGCACAATGGGCCAAAGCTCCTTTACACTTCATACACTAAGTCAAAGGCTGCCGGGTCGATCAACCCGGCTAACCATTCATCAAATGAACAGTCGCACGACCGGCTGCTCACCAACCGGCTTCGCCAGATTGCCGCCAGCCGGCCCAGTGAGTGTTTTGCTCGCGCTCAACGTTTCGAGGGACCCAAGTCATGTGCGCTCCTCTCAAAGAACCGAACTCCTTTTCACGGACCAGAGCCTCGGCCGTCTGACTCGCGGGGGGGGGGGAGGTTTGAGAAAGTAAAAACGCATGAAATCGGTCCAAGAAATGGAAGGCAAAAAGCAAAAGCACCCACGACATCTACACAAGTATTTAATAAAAGGCCCATGACCCGAGTTCATTACACCCTAAAACCCCCAGCGGGTGGGTGGACCTGCTATTTAACAAATTATTACACAAAGTGTCTTAGGCATCTCCAGTGCCGCGTCGCGACATCGACGGCTCTCCCCTGGCGGCCTCTGGATCCAGCGAGGTTCCAGTGTCCTCCTCAACATCCGCGTCGTGGTAGACGCCCGTCTCCTCCGAGCTCCCCTCCAGATCGTGGAGGAGCAAGCCGTCGTCCTCACCATCCACGGCCCTGCCGTCTTCTGTCCGCTCCGGATGGAACTCGTCGTGGAAGGCGAACTAGGCGATGTAGCTGGCCCGGGAGGCGATCCGGCCGGCTTGCTCCTGCAAGTGCTGCTCCGAACCGGCCCGTTGGCCCATCAACGCGTCCAGCTGCAGGTCCGGATGCCAGGACAGCATGAACCAAAGCGCCATCTCAGGACCAGCATGAGCGGCAGAGACGCGCCACTCGCCAAGCTGGTCTGGCCCCATCTCCAACCAACGCGCCAGGCGCAAGAAGCTACTCGGTTGGACGGAGTCCGGCCATAGGGCCGCCGTCATTGTGGTGTCGGCCTGGGACAGCCGCCCCAACTGCGTTCCCAGGACCTGCAGGCGGGCCTCAGCGGCGGCGATGATCTCCGGGAAGGTCCAGGCCACCCGCGGATCCGTCCCGGACCCAACGGCGCCGGTCGGGTCGCGCTGATGGCGGACGGCTTCCTCCGCCAGCCGCTGCGTCTCCGGGAAGGCCCCTGCCGCAAAGGAAGAAGCAAGTTAGAAGAAGAACAACAAGGAAGAAAGGCCGGACCCCGACCCGGCAAACGACAAGAAAAAGCACTTACTAGAGAAGGACTCTTCCAGGTGCTGCGCTTCAAGCAATGTACCACGCTGCTCCCGTTCGATGGCGCGATCGCGCTCCTTGAGCGCCTTCTCTAGATCGGCCGCCTTGGCAAGGGCCACCTTTAGCTCGGCGTCCTTGACTTCGGCCGCCTTCTTGGCCACCTCGCGGCGATGGGCCTCGTCCTAACGGGCCCCCTCAGCCGTGGCGACCTGCTCCCGCAGGCGATCCACCTCGGCCTGGAGCCGGCCCTTGTCGTCGGCCAGCTGGCCGCGCTGCTGGTCCGCCTCCACCAGGGACTGCTGCGCCTCTGCCACCTTGGCGGCTTCCGCCTTAAGGTGCTCCACCTCAGCCTCGAGGCGGATCTTGTGACCCGCCAGCTGCTCATGCAGCCGGTCGGCCTCGTCAAGAGACTGCCGAGCCGCGGCCGCCTCCGCCCTCGCTTGCGCCACCTTGACGCCAAGACGGCTGGTGTCGGCAACGAGCCGGTCATAGTGATGACCAGCCTGGAGCAGACGATTCTGCCAGGATAGCACCTCAGTTGCAAAGAAGAAGGACTCAGCAGAAGAAAAAAGCAAGACTTTAGATTTGGCCCAACTGTTACACAGTTGGCCCGAATCTCGGGGGCTACACCTAGTGGGTGTGCTAGTGCGCCCCCACTAGAAAAGAGCACAAGAATACCTGCGGCGATGCGGAGCTCCTCCTCCTTGGCGGCAAGCTGCCCCTTGAGCTCCTGGTGCTTGCCTAGGAGACGATTATAGGCAGCGACCCGAAAAGCGTCGAGATGCTAAAGAAAGCAGAAGTTAGAACAAGGCCAACACTATAAAGATTCGACCCAACTACTACGTAGTTGGTCCGAACCTTGGGGGATACACCCAGTGGGTGCGCTGGCGCGCCCCCACAAAGAAGAAATTACAAGAAAACTTACCAGAACGGCGCGCTCTAGGTCGCGCGTCCGCTCCACCTCGGCCTGGGCGAAGGCCTCAAGCCATTCTGTCTGGCCTCGCAAGCGGTGACTGACGGCGTCCAGCGCCGCCTCCTCCTGGGTCTGAGGCCCGAAGACAACGGCGCCCCCGCTCTGCGCCGGCTGCGGCACGACAGCTCGGCGCCCTCCTTGCTGGGGCACCAAGGCGTACTCCCCGCTAGCCGCTCGCAACGTGGCGAACACCTCCTCCGATGCCCCTCCCAGCGCCAACGACGACCCGGACGCTGGGACGCCCTACGTCACCGTCTCCGGCCCAGCTGCCGGGGCGGCCTCCGGCACCGCCGCCCGCGGTGCCTCCTCCAAAACCGACGGCGCCTCCGACACCGCCGCCCGCAGCGTCTCTTCCAAAACGGCGCCAACTCCACCACCATCAGCCCCCGCTCGCCCGACCACGACGGCCCGCAGCGGGGAGTCATCCGCCACCTCCACGATCGCCCGGTCGGGGATCACCACCGCAGCCGGCCTCCACGGCCGCGCTCCCTCGCCAGTGAGGGCTCAAAGACCGTCGCCGCCACCACCGTGCCCTCCGGCATCTCGCGCCAGGCCGGCTTCGTGTCGCCTTGCGCCCATGCCGCCGCCTCGTCGGTCCAAGCATGGACCCATGCCGCCTTCAGCTCCGGCTCGGCCCAGTTCCTGTCCCGCCAGGCCACGGCTTCGGCATCGTTCAGATCCAGGCCAAGGTCCGAGTCGGCCTATTCCTCCACCTCGGCCTGGTCGACGAGGTCGGACTGGCTCTTGCGGAACTCGTCCCATTCGGCGGCCGCGGCTTCCGCCACCGCCCTCGCCAACGCGATTGGCGACCTGAAGAAGAAGACGGAATAAGCAGAAAAGAAACAAGACTAGCTTAAGGAAAAAACGAAGCGCGAACGAGAGATGAAGCTTACCCCACTAAGACCGGGACCGGGGTTGGCCTCCCGTCTCCGCCGTCGCGCTTCCTCTTGGCCGGCCTCCCGGCCCCGGCCGGGTCCGCCATGCGCTTCGGGGCCTGGGGTCACGACGCGGCGCTGTCTTTCCCATGCGGGCGGCTCGGCACCGTCCCATGCGAGGAAACGGCTCCGCCCGCGTCGCCACCTCCCCCGCCCAATGCCACTACACCAGCACTAGCGTCAGCATCGACCAATCTGTGCCGCGGTCAGCGATTCAAGACACATGAAGAAAAACACATGACTTACCTGCACAACGCCCAGCGCCGACGTCGGACTCGGCTTCATCCTCCCCGCCATGAGCCACGGGCTCCTCTGGCAACACCGGCGTCACCTGCGACGGGGCATGGGCGTAAGGATGGCGAATCACGTTCAGAAGTACCACCTGCGTCACGTCGGGACGGATGAAAAGGTGCGCGGCAGCAAAGTAAGAAGGCCAGACACTCACCTGCAGCGCCGGGTTCGACTTGCTGTACGGCGCCTTGCCGAACTGCCAGTCCTCCCCAAGGTTGACCTTGGAGATGCCATTCACATCACGCGCGATCTGCTCCGCGGACAGCCGCGTCGACCCCATGCGGTTGGGGTCTTGAAGGTCGACCATTTCGCCGATGAGGCAGGAGCGCCCTGAAGCGGAAAGACCCGACACTTGACGAATGCGGCGAGAAGGTCGGTGTTGGTGAGCCCCTCCTGCATCCTCATCACCATCACCCGATCGCAGAGGTTGACGATCTCTGCGACGGGCGCCTGGGCGAGTAGCCCCAGTTCATCTTCGCCCGCAGCGGCGCGATGGCGAAGGCCGGAAGATTGATGCAATCCGCACCATGGTTGCGGACATAGAAGAAGGAGTTCTGACACTTCTTGGCAGAATCCTCCAGCAGGATCTTGGGGAAATCTGCCCCCGGCCGCTTTGAGATGACGGCGGCGCCGCAATTAGCGAACTCCCCGGCCGACGGGCCCTGCTGCTTCAAGGAGAAGAAGCGCGACCAGAGGTCGATCGAAGGCTCGACCCCCAGGTACCCCTCACAAAAGGTGACGAAGCCGGAGAGCTGGACAATGGCGCCGGCGCCAAGATGATGCGGCTGGAGCCCGAAGAACTCCAAGAACACGTGGAAGAAGGAGCTCGCCGGCAGCCCGAACCCGCGCTCGAAGTGCGTGAGGAAGACCACGCGCTCCTGCCCCTCGGGCTGAGGCCTCTGCTCGCCACGCGGCAGGCGGACGCTGACATTCGTCTCCTGTGGCAGGCGCCGCATCGCCCGGAGTTGGGTGATGTCCTCAGAGGTGACATTCGAACCCATCCAGGAGCCCGATGGCAGCGACATGATCAAAGGAAGATGGAGAGAAGGAGTTCTGCTTGGAGTAGCGGGCGCCGCAGTACGTCAGTTGCAAAGAGCGGAGAGAGAGCAAAGGGACAAGAGGGCGCAAGCGAGAATAATGTCCGTCGCCCCAAGCCCCCCAATTTATAACCCTCGGTTTGAACGTGGGGAAGTGGGGAAGTGGGATCATCTGCACACGCCCGTTCCACTACCCCGCAATAAGTGCGCACGTACACGCGCAGTAACTGCCTAGGGAAGAGCAACCGGCCCCGAGACGCCACAATAAATCCGCATGCTTGGGCTGAGGGCACGCGGCGGTGGGCCTAGCCCGTCGCCCGGTCCCTTCACGCGCGTGGCCTGTCAGGCCTCTCTGACATCCGGGCACCACGTGGCGCCCGCGCGAAGCCCGAGGGATTGCCCCAAGATTCGGCGGACTTCTCGGTTCCCGACACGGCTTGGATGCCACGATCCGGTTTCCGAGAAAGTCGGCACACAGTGGGTGTTGCCGGACCCGGCGCTCGTAGGATCCACCTTGCTTAAGGGGAAAACTGCGAAGGCCCACTCATCTGAAGACGGCGGACCTTCACAGCTTCGGGGACTACTGTCGGGGGGATGGACCCCGGGCAGGCAACGGAACCTAGATCCTCCTCAAAAAACAACGGGGTTGGCACTGCCCCTCAATACTGGCACACGCTTGGCCGGGTCGCTCGACCCGGCCAAGCCCCACAAGCCAGCCAGACAAGCCGACCCGGCAAGACGCGTCGACTCGGCCCTGACAACTAGCGCAAGACAGCAGAACCCGGCACAACCAAAGCCTCCTCAACAAGCCAGCACCACCCGTGTTGTGCTACGCAATCTAGCCACGGGTCAACTCCCGTCCCATCCAGGCCGTATGATGGGATGAGACTTCAATCAACGATGACCGAGGTAACAGTGCCCCACCCATGCCTCTGGTCAGCAGGAACGTGGCAACAGTGCCCCTCACCTACCCGCTGACCAGGGCTGGCGTGGCTACAGTGCCCCCGCCTTCACCGCTGATGACAGCAAGCGGCAACCTGATGGAGAGCACTATACACGAATCGACGCGGCCACGCCCTGACGATCGACAAGATGGTGCACAGTCCCCCTAGGCATGCGGGGCCCGCACCTAGGGGAACCCGGCGAACCACAAGCCCTCGGCGGGACCCAGCCCGGGTTCCCGGACACCGACAATACGGACCCACCAACTTGTAACATTACCATTGTACCCCCAGGGGGTTGGACTATAAAACCCCCCGGGAGCCCGCAATCGTGAGAGAAGAGGGCAAGAGAGAAAGCAGAAGACACATACGAGAGAAAAGCAAGCAAGCATAGGACTAGCCACAAAACAGCGACACCGGAGAGAAGGAGCAGCCCAAGCCTTGGCCAGCTTCCTTTCTCCTCCATAAAGCTCCAGGAGCAACATTCTACTATCGAACATCCAACTACACTTGGCGGGACTAGGGGTATTATCTCTCCAGAGAGCCCCGAACCTGGGTAAGTCCGGTGTCCCGCGCCCACTCATGCCACCTCGCCTCTGGAGCCCACCGGCGCCCTCGAGCCTCCTCCTCTCTCTAGCCATCCCTTGGCATCTGCCGTGTGCCCACCACGACACACCTCCTGGACGAACGACTGGCTTCTTAGGCCGGCTGGTCTAGTAGGCCGGCTGCTAGAAGGCGGTAAGACCTCAGAAGGTGGCCGCGAGGGGCCCGACTCCTGCCAGGCGGCCCCTCGAGCCCTCAAAGTTGGCACCCGTATAACTGCGACGGGACGGGCATGGCTACAATGCGACCTGCCACCCCCGAATCTAGTGTTGAGCACGGCTATAGTACCGGCATACCAACCGGACGCCCCTCACCCGGCAGGGTACTGTAGCCACGCCGCCCGTGACATCACCTACGACCAAGGGAGCTACACTCCCATGATGGGCGGTCCGTACGGCCTGCATGCGGCGGGCCCTACCTGTCTATGAGCCACCAGAACGCGGCAAACCTCCAGAAGGCGGCGGCGAGGGTTGGCCGACTCCTAGTAGGTGGCCTACCCTCCCCTCAAAGTCTATGATCCATTAATCAAAAGAGATGGGGTGAGGCTACAGTGATCGCCCGCCAGGTGGCGGAACTGTAGCCACGCTCCCCCCGACAAAGCTGAAGGAAATATGCCCTAAAGGCAATAATAAAGTTGTTATTTATATTTCCTTATATCATGATAAATTTTTATTATTCATGCTAGAATTGTATTATCCGGAAACTTAGTACATGTGTGAATACATAGACAAACAGAGTGTCCCTAGTATGCCTCTACTTAACTAGCTCGTTAATCAAAGATGGTTAAGTTTCCTAACCATAGACATGTGTTGTCATTTGATGAACATGATCACATCATTAGAGAATGATGTGATGGACAAGGCCCATCCGTTAGCTTAGCATAATGATCGTTTAATTTTATTGCTATTGGTTTCTTCATGACTTATACATGTTCCTCCGACTATGAGATTATGCAACTCCCGAATACCGGAGGAACACCTTGTGTGCTATCAAACGTCACAACGTAACTGGGTGATTATAAAGCTACTCTATAGGTGTCTCCGATGGTGTTTGTTGAGTTCGCATAGATTGAGATTAGGATTTGTCACTCCGTGTATCGGAGAGGTGTCTCTGGGCCCTCTCGGTAATGCACATCACTATAGGCCTTGCAAGCAATGTGACTAATGAGTTGGTTAGGGGATGATGCATTACGGAACGAGTAAAGAGACTTGTCGGTAACAAGATTGAACTAGGTATGATGATACTGACAATCGAATCTCGGGCAAGTAACATACCGATGACAAAGGGAACAACGTATGTTGCTATGCAGTTTGACCGATAAAGTTCTTCGTAGAATATGTAGGAGCCAATATGAGCATCCAGGTTCTGCTATTGGTTATTGACCGGAGATGTGTCTCGGTCATGTCTACATAGTTCTCAAACCAGTAGGGTCCGCACGCTTAACGTTCGATGGCGATTTGTATTATGAGTTATGTGATTTGACGACCGAAGTTTGTTCGGGGTTCCGGATGAGATCACGGACATGACGAGGAGTCTCGAAATGGTGGAGAGGTAAAGATTCATATATTGGAAGGTTAAATTCGGTCACCGAAATGGTTCGGGTCATTTCAGATGAGTTTCGGAGTACCGGGGTTACCGGAACCCCCCCCCCCCCCCCGACGGTTAATGGGCCACCATGGACCATAGTGGAGAAGAGAGAGGCCCGGCCAGGAGGTGGCGCCCCCCCCCCCTTGCCAATCCGAATTGGACAAGGGGTGGGCGCGGCGCCCCCCTCCTTCCTTCTCTCCTCTTCCTCCTTCCCTCCTTCTCCTAGTTGGGATAGGAAAGGGGGGTCGAATCCTACTTGGACCGGGAGTCCAAGTAGGACACCCCCCTATGGCACGCTGCCCCTTGGGCCAGCCTCCTCTTCCCCCCTCCTTTATAAACATGGGAGGGGGCACCCCAAAGGCACACAAAGTCTTCTCTTTAGCCGTGTGTGGTGTCCCCCTCCACAGTTACACACCTCGGTCATATCGTTGTAGTGCTTAGGCGAAGCTCTGCGCTGGTAACTTCATCATCACCATCAACACGCTGTCGTGCTGATGAAACTCTCCCTCGTCCTCAACTAGATCAAGAGGTCGAGGGACATCATCGAGCTGAACGTGTGCTGAACACGAAGGTGCCGTATGTTCGGTACTAGGATCGATTGGATTGTGAAGACGTTAGATTGCATCAACTGTATTACTAAATGCTTCCGCTTTCGGTCTACGAGGGTACGTGGACACACTCTCCCCTCTCGTTGCTATGCATCTTCTAGATAGATCTTGTGTGATCATAGGATTTTTTTTGAAATACTATGTTCCCCAACAAAAGCCTCCATCATTAGTAGCAAGGCTACAGTGAAAAGCAACCAACGAGACCCGTAAACGGCGGGCTCAGCCTGTCGGCCGAGTACACAATAGCCGGTGGGACCTACCAAGTGGCGGGCCCCAGGAGCCATAGGAGAAGCGGGCGCCCAGAGACACTAACGGCCGGGTCCCACACCTGGTCGTATTACCAATGTACCCCTGGGGGGTAGGACTATACAAACCCCCCAGGATTCCCCATTCAAGGGGTTCAGAACCTTAGAGATTACACGCACACACATAGAGAGGGGAGTAGAGCTAGCCTTGCCCTTCTTCCTCCTCTAGCCGAACAGCTCAAGGAGCAAACTTGTAACTACTCTATTGATTATACTCATCATGCGGAGACCCCACAGAGTAGGACTACGGGTGTTATCTCCATGAAGAGCCCCGAACTTGGGTAAGATTCGCAGGCGTATGCGGTCTCGCTCACTCCCGCTTCTAGAGCCCGATGACGTACTCTTGTCCATCTCCATGTAACACCCCAGATGTAACTTGCCATATTTGTAACTCCGACTCTTGCCATTTTCGGCTTGAAGTTATGAGTTTTCCCTTCATGGTTGGGTTTTGTCTTTGTTTTGCATTCTGTTCATGTCATGCATTTCATATCATGTCATCATGTGCATCGCATTTGCATACGTGTTCGTCTCATGCATCCGAGCATTTTCCCTATTTTCCCCGTTAACCGGGTAACCGCAAAAGCCTCCTGTGTGTTGCAGCCCAGCACCCCTCCAAAACAGCCCAATAACCCATCTAAACCATCTCCATGTCCTCCGTCATTGGATCACGATCGTGTGGGCGAAAACTACACTCCATTTGGATACTCCTACCTCCTCCTACCTATAAATATGTGCTCTCCCTGTCTAAATCCGGGTCCAAACCCTAGCAAAACTTCCCCCGCCACACCGGACAAAGTCACCGCTGCCGCCCGCACCAATCGATGCGCGCCACGTGTCCAGTCGCGCCCACTTTACCGCCGGGCCCGTGAAGCCCAGATCGGACCCGCCCCGGGCCGCACCGGGCCCGAGGGAGCCTGCAACCTCGCCGCCCGCACCTGCCTCGCCAGATCTTCGCCGTCGCCGGTGACCAACTCCGGCGACCGGAGCACGCCAACGCCCGTCCTCCACCTCGCTGTCCGCCGCATGCAGCAGGTCGTCGGCCACCACGCCTGTCCCCATCTCTTTCTTCCTCCTCTGGTTCGATCTCTCCCGTCCTCATCTCTCTCTCCCGTTAGAGAGGAAGTCGCGCCGCCACCTCGATCCGTTTCCACCGCCATTCGGAGTCTCGTCGAGCTCGGATCCGGCACCCCTGCCTCTGGATCCGTCCGTTCCCACAGATCCCCGTCGTGCATGTCTGCCGGAGTCGCCGCTGCGCCACCGTTGACCTCGGGCGCCGTCATCCCTGTGTCCTGCTCGTGCGCCAGGTACGAGGAGGACAACGCCCTCACCCGCATGGGCCACCTCCTCTCCACAGGCCCAGCAGCGTTTGGCCCGAACCACCTCCTTCCTTCTTGGGCCAAAGCCCGTGTGGTGAGCCATCCCCTAAATCTCTCCCAAGCATCATTTAGTTTACCCGCGCTTGTCTGTTTTTTTTTTCAAGTCCCGAATCTGCAATGATTTCATGCCCTGTTCATTGCCTCGTATCTCGGTGACCGTAGCTCCGTTTCATGCATATGAGATATCAAAATGTTCATTGTGAGATTCTCTTCATTTCATTCCATTGTTGCATGCTTGTGTGAGTACATCTTGATGCCCTAATCATTGGTGCAAGAGTGCTATAAAATGTTAGATGCTGTTACTTATCAGATCATGAGGATTTGTCATTTTTGTCACATTAGATGTGTGCTTCATATGAGCATGAGATCTACATGTGTTTTGAACCATGCCATGCCATATTTACAGAGGTGCTTGCCATGTATTTTTGTGATCTATGTGGTGACTATCATAAGCATGCAAAGTAGCCTTCGTGATATTGCTGTTTTCAGGGACTTAGGATTTTGCTAAGTCCTTGTTCTGCTGTTATTTTTATGCTATGTGAACATGATGCTATAGTGAGATCCATGCTTGTTTTGAGTATCTTCAGTAAGGGTGTTTGGAACATATAGTTATGCTCTATCCATCCATGCCCATGTTTGCAATTATGGAGTGCCCTAGCATGTCTTAATCTTGATGTACTTTTGCTATAAAATGTTCGTGGAAGATTGTTTACATTTTAATCAATTTTGCCATGGTTGTTGCTAGTGATCGATGCATGCTATGAACTTGCTCTTGCCATGGTTAGCTTCTTGAACATGTAATCTTGCTGTTGGTATGCTTATTTTGTCATGCAAGGCTTTGTGATGAGTGATTTGAGCTTGCAAAGTTGCTTTCATACCTCTGCTTATGCCATGCTCTGTTTTCTGTCTGAAACTGCTGATAACACTTGCTATGTTTACATTGGTGCCATCATATCTTATGTGCCTTTTTGGCTCACGTTAAGTAAGGGACTTTTGATCTATGCATTTAGTAGATTCATTCCATTCCTTGTTTTGCTATGATATGTTCCTGTAGCATGTTGTTTGCTTGCTCTAAACATGGCTTCCTGATGTTATTCCTGGCATGTTAGTATTTTCACTAAGTATGTGAAGCTGATATCTTTTGCACTTTTACCATGCTTGTTTAAACCTGCTCTTTTGTGATTTAGCCATAGCTCAGTGTTCATGTTTTGTCAAGCATCTTGTGTACATCACTGCCATATGATTTGTTGCTATGTTAGAGAGCAGTAGCTTAGTTTGTTGTTGTATTCTAGATGGCATCGTGTTGTTAATCGCAGAATTGTGTCATCCTTGTTTTGCTTCCCATTTGCAAAGCGTGCATCCGTTTCCGGTGATCTTTATATCGATTTCGACCGAAATCATCTCATCTTTCCAGCAGCACACTTGGTTTGCCAAGTTGATGCCTTGTTCATCATTTTCCTTCCAGAGCACGCATATGCATTGCATATCATGTCTTGCATATCATGCCATGTTTTGCATCATGTTGCTTGTGCATTGCACCGTGGTTGATTGTTGTTCCTTTGCTTGTGTTCTTGCTTTGGGTAGAGCCGGGAGACGAGTACGTGATCGAGGAACCTGTTGAGTACACTAACGAGGATCAAGCTTTCGACAACTCTGAGAACATTGCAGGCAAGATGACCATACCCTCGAAATCACTTCTATCTTTGCTTGCTAGTTATTAGCTTTATTGCTATGCCGCGCTACCTACCACTTGCTTTATCATGCCTCCCATTTTGCCATGTCAAGCCTCTAACCCACCTTTCCTAGCAAACCGTTGTTTGGCTATGTTACTGCTTTTGCTCAGCCCCTCTTATAGCGTTGCTAGTTGCAGGTGAAGTTGAAGCTTGTTCCTTGTTGGAACATGGATATTGTTGGGATATCATTATTATATCTTATTTACTTTAATGCATCTATATACTTGGTAAAGGGTGGAAGGCTCGGCCTTATGCCTGGTGTTTTGTTCCACTCTTGCCGCCCTAGTTTCCGTCATACTGGTGTTATGTTCCTTGATTTTTGTGTTCCTTACGCGGTTGGGTGTTATGGGAACCCCTTGACAGTTCGCTTTGAATAAAATTCTTCCAGCAAGGCCCAACCTTGGTTTTACCATTTGCCTACCTACCACCAGATACCTTTCCCTTGGGTTCTACAGACTCAAGGGTCATCTTTATTTAACACACCCCCCCCCCGGGGGGGCCAGTGCTCCTCTGAGTGTTGGTTCGAACCGAGTAAACTGAGGGGCCACCTCGGGGCAACTTGAGGGTTGGTTTTACTCATAGGATGTCTCATCTGATGTGCCCTGAGAACGAGATACGTGCGACTCCTATCGGGATTTGTCGGCACATCGGGTGGCTTTGCTGGTCTTGTTTTACCATCGTCAAAATGTCTTGTAACCGGGATTCCCAGACTGATCGGGTCTTCCCGGGAGAAGGGATATCCTTCGTTGACCGTGAGAGCTTGTGATGGGCTAAGTTGGGACACCCCTGTAGGGTTTGAATTTTCGAAAGTCGTGCTCGCGGTTATGTGGCAGATGGGAATTTGTTAATATCCGGTTGTAGAGAACTTGACACATAACTTAATTAAAATGAATCAACCGCGTGTGTAGCCATGATGGTCTCTTTTCGGCGGAGTCCGGGAAGAGAACATGGTCTCGTGTTATGCTTGAATGTAAGTAGCTTCAGGATCACTTCTTGATCACTTATAGCTTCTCCACGTGTGTTGCTTCTCTTCTCGCTCTCTTTTGCGTAAGTTAGCCACCATATATGCTTAGTGCTTTGCGGCAGCTCCACCTCACTCCCCTTTCCTACCCTTGAGCTTAAATAGTCTTGATCTCGCGGGTGTGAGATTACTGAGTCCTCGTGACTCACGGTTACTTCCAAACAGATGCAGGTGCCGATGTTGCCAGTACAGGGGACGCTACCAAACTCAAGTGGGAGTTCGACGAGGATTCAGGCCGTTACTATGTTTATTTTCCGGATGATCGGTAGAGGAGACCAGTTGGGACGATCGGGGATCTAGCATTTGGGGTTGTCTTTCTTTATTTTGGTTCCGTAGTCGGACCTTGATTGTATTCTGGATGCTATATGACTATTTATGTATTGTGTGAAGTGGCGATTGTAAGCCGACTCTTTATCCCTTTCTTATTCAGTACATGGGATGTGTAAAGATTACACCTCTTGCGACAGACCTACCATGCGGCTATGCCTCTAAGTCGTGCCTCGACACGTGGGAGATATAGCCGCGTTGTGGGTGTTACACTCCATGATTAGCCACCCCTGGCATATGTCGCTACACATCCCCGACATTTGGTGCCCACCTTGGGGCAAGGTGCACCATCGTCCGGAGACACGTTCTGGACGGGAACCATTTTCCTTCTCGGTGAGCGTAGCCAGCCCGGCACGCCTGATGGCATTTGCATCGATGCGCTGCGCGACGCAGAAGCCGCCTGCGCCGCGAGCTGTCTCGCTGATCTCATCGGCAGGATCCGCCTCTTCGACGAGCCTGCGCCCGACGTGGGAGCAGCCAGCTCTGAGAGCTGCCACGTCGACCTCCTTGGCAAGCTCCACATCGCCAACGATCCTACCTCCGACCTGGAGTCAGTTGGCTCCACTGACCCGATGCTCGTCGACTTCGACGCGGCATCCCCCGATGCCTTCCCCGCCAACATGGTGGTCATCGATGACCCGCTCCCTCCTGCAACTAGTGACGCCAGCACCAGCACCGTCACGGTGGTGTTGGTTATTAGCCATGATGGAGCCTCCGACAGGGTCGCCCACGACCCGTTGCAGGCGATAGTGCGGGGCTTGTCCATGCCTGTGGCGGAAAACGCGGACGAAGCAACGCTGGAAGCCTTCCGCGTCTCGCTCCTCGACAGCGCCCAGAAGCTGGTGGCCATGAGGCGCCTCAGTGAATCCTACCAATGCAAGATCGACCGCGCCGTCTGCGGCATGCCGGCTGCTGGTGAGCTGAGCCAGATGGGCACCATTTGGCAGAATGGTGCGGCCGTCGCCAGCATGCTGGGAGCCGACCGCCCCATCTACGCCACGCCCTTGGAGAACCTGCCCGGCGCCCAAGCAGCGGTAAATGAACTGGATCACCTGGAGGGTGACGAGCGACGCCGCATGATGGAGCGCGTCTAGCAGCTCCTCGACGTGGTCGCAGCACAGCAAGAAGCCGGCCGCCGCGTGGTGGAACCCGGCCTGCACGCCGAGAACCCCCCCCCCCCTCCCCGCCGCCACCGTGAACACGGGGCGACCTCTCGGTCCCCGACAAGCGGTGCCCGCATTCGGCGAGATCAAGAGCCGGCTGCTAGTCGTAGTCACACGCGGCGCACCCACATCACCATCGAGCGTGACCAAGACGGCCGCCCTCAAGCAGTCGAATAGAAGGGCGATCTTCCGCCTCCTCCATGCAGGGAGAGGCGTTCCTCAACGCCGGCTATTGAGCACCCGACTCTCAGAGACTGGCTGGGCCCCCGTGAAGGAGTTGGAGAAAACGACGCATGCCATCAGATCGACTGACTGGCTCGATCCCTGACGATGGAAGAATAAGATGCACTCAGTCCAGCCTGTTTCGGCCCCCGCATTCGTGACGAGCCCTTCCCCAAAGGGTTCTCGCTTCCTCGAGATACGCCCAAGTACAACAGCTCCGTGAAGTCGGAGGATTGGCTGGTGGACAACTCCACAGCCGTCAGCATAGCAAACGACAACAAGCGTGTTGCCGTGAAGTATGTTCCGCTCATGCTCCAGGGCACGGCCCAGACATGGCTGAACAGCCTCAAGCCCTACAACGTCAATAGTTGGTTGGATTTCACATATGTCTTCATACGCAACTTCACCAACACCTACAAGCGGCCGCCCAAGCCTCGCCAGCTCTCTGTGTGCGTCCAAGGCCTGACCGAGTCCACCCGTGACTACCTGACGTGGTGGGCGGACTGCGCAACTCCTATGAAGGGGTGCACGAGGTGCAAGCCATAGAGTATTTCACTGCCGGGTGCAGAGAAGGCACCTTGCTCAAGCACCGACTTCTATACGATGAGCCCACCATACTCGACGAGCTGCTGATCGTAGTAGAGAAGTACGCCACTGCCGACTCCTCCATGAAGTCGGAGCTTCGGGTGGACGCGTTCGGGAAGGTACTCCCTTCGGCTCCGCAAACGTCGGCTGGCGAGTCTAGTCGGCGCCAGTAGTCGAACGACAACAAGCGCAAGGCCCCGCAACCGGCTTCCACCAGCCAGCAAGTACCATCAGTTGAAGATCAGCAGCCGGAGGGTCAGCCATGCCCCAAGCATCAGAAAGGTGGAAAGCTTGCCTGGTTGCCTGCCTTCTCCTTCGAGCAGACCCTTGATACTCCTTGCAAGTTCCACAGCAGTGCGAAGCCGTCTAACCACACAACCCAGAAGTTCCAATGGCTCACCCGCATCACCAAGGGCGAAGGGTTGCCGCCTCCGCCTGCTGGCCCGCCAGCGCCGCCTCCCCAGTAGTGGCGGTCTGCCCAGTCGGCATAGTCCAAGATGAATTCCCCGAAGAACACGGAGCCTACGTCATCTTCACCAGCGTGGCTGACGACAGGCACAGTCGGCGCCAGCAGCACCATGAAGTGAATGATGTTGCCTCTGAAGTCCCAGAGTTCATGCACTGGTCCGAGAAGCCCATCAACTGGAGCCACGCCGACCACCCGGAAGTGATGCCTTCTCCAAGTTCCTATGCTATGGTACTGGATGCCACCTTTTCAACGGAGAGGCGAGCCTGTCGCTTCTCCCGAATTCTGATAGACGGCGGTAGCATCATCAACATCCTCTACAGCGATACCATGGAGAAGGTGTGTATTAAGGAGAAATAGCTACAGCCCAGTCGGACCGTCTTCCATGGCATGGTACCCGGCCTTTCCTGCTCACCAATCGACAAGATCAAGATAGACGTTCTCTTCGGAGATAAAGATCAGTTCCGCCGCGAGCCTATCTGGTTTGAGGTGGTTGACTTGGAGAGCCCCTACCATGCCCTCTTGGGCCGGCCAGCGCTTGTCAAGTTCATGGCGGAGCCTCACTGATAACCCACAAGTATAGGGGATCAATTGTAGCCTCTTTCGATAAGTAAGAGTGTCGAACCCAACGAGGAGCTAAAGGTAGAACAAATATTCCCTCAAGTTCTCTCGACCACCGATACAACTCTACGCACGCTTGACGTTCGCTTTACCTAGAACAAGTATGAAACTAGAAGTACTTTGAGGTGTTGTTGAATAGGTTTGCAAGATAATAAAGAGCACGTGAATAAGAAGTAGGGGCTGTCTAGATAAAGACACAACTAAGTTAGGTTTAGTAGAGAGCTTTTTGTCACACAAGAAATTCTTTGTCCCTAGGCAATCGATCACTAGACCGGTAATCATTATTGCAATTTTATTTGAAGGAGAGACATAAGCTAACATACTTTCTCTTCTTGGATCATATGCACTTATGATTGGAACTCTAGAAAGCATCCACAACTACTAAAGATCATTAAGGTAAAACCCAACCATAGCATTATAAGGCATCAAGTCCTCTTTATTCCCATACGCAAACAACCTACTTACTCGGGTCTGTGTTTCTATCACTCACGCCACCCACCATAAGAAAATCATGAACATATTGCAAACCCTACAGTGGGGATCCCTCACGCTTGCGCAACATGGAGAGCACCATAGGATAGCACCAATAATAAAACATGCAACTCAAACCAATCACGATCATCAATTAACCCATAGGACAAAACGGATCTACTCAAACATCATAGGATAGCCATACATCATGGGGAAATAATATATAGCGTTGAGCACCATGTTTAAGTAGAGATTACAACAGGTAAAAGAGGGGTTACACCGCTGCATAGAGGGGGGAAGAGTTGGTGATGATGGCGGTGAAGTTGTTGGTGTAGATTGCGATGATGATGATGGCCCCGATGGCGTTCCGGCGCCACCGGAAGAGAGGGGGAGAGAGCCCCCCTCCTTCTTATTCTTCCTTGGCCTTCCCCCTAGATGGGAGAAGGGTTTCCCCTCTGGTCCTTGATTTCCATGGCATGGGAGGGGCGACAGCCCCTCCGAGATTGGATCCGTCTCTCTGTCTCTCTTGTTTCTGCGTTCCAGATTCTGCCCCTTCGCCGTTTCTTAAATTCCCAGAGATCCGTAACTCCGATTGGGCTGAAATTTGGACACGATTTTTATCCGAATATTGGCTTTCTTGCGGCGAAAGAAGGGAACCAACCGCCTTGCGGGGAGGCCACGAGGGCCAAGGGCGCGCCTGACCCCCTGGGGCACGCCCTCTGCCTCGTGGCCCCCTCGGGCATCGTCTCGCGTTGATTCTTCTTCCCAAAAATCACATATATTCCAAAAAAATCTCCGTCAGTTTTTATCCCGTTTGGACTCCGTTTGGTATGGATTTTCTACGAAACAAAAAGCATGAAACAAACAGGAACTGGCACTGGGCACTGGATCAATATGTTAGTCCCAAAAAAGTATAAAAAGTTGCCAAAGGTATATAAAAGTTGTAGAATATTGGCATGGAACAATCAAAAATTATAGATACGGCGGAGATGTATCAGCATCCCCAAGCTTAATTCTTGCTCGTCCTCGAGTAGGTAAATGATAAAAAAGATAATTTTTGATGTGGAATGCTACCTAGCATAATCTTGATCATGTAATCTAATCATGGCATGAATATTAAGACACGAGTGATTCAAAGCAATAGTCTATCATTTGACATTAAGACAATAATACTTCAAGCATACTAATAAAGCAATCATGTCTTTTCAAAATAACATGGACAAACAAAGTTATCCCTACAATATCATATGGTCTGGCTATGCTCCATCTTCTCCACACAAAGCATTCAAATCATGCACAACCCCGATGACGATCCAAGAAATTGTTTCATACTTTTGATGTTCTCAAACCTTTTCAACTTTCACGCAATACATGAGCGTGAGCCATGGATATAGCACTATAGGTGGAATAGAATATTGTGGTGGATCTTGTGTGAAGAAGACAAAAAGGAGAAAGTCTCACATCAACACAGCTAATCGACGTGCTATGGAGATGCCCATCAATTGATGTCAATGCGAGGAGTAGGGATTTCCATGCAACAGATGCACTAAGAGCTATAAGTGTATGAAAGCTCAAACTAGAAACTAAGTGGGTGTGCATCCAACTTGCTTGCTCATTGAGGGAGTCCTGGATTAGGGGGTCTTCGGACATCCGGACTATATCCTTTGGCCGGACTGTTGGACTATGAAGATACGAGATTGAAGACTTCGTCCCATGTCCGAATGGGACTCTACTTGGCGTGGAAGGCAAGCTAGGAAATACGGGTATGTATATCTCCTCCTTTGTAACCGATCTTGTGTAACCCTAGCCCCCTCCGGTGTCTATATAAACCGGGGGTTTTAGTCCGTAGGACAACATACAATCATACCATAGGGTAGCTTTTAGGGTTTAGCCTCTCCGATCTCGTGGTAGATCAACTCTTGTACTACTCATATTATCAAGAATAATCAAGTAGGACATAGGGTTTTACCTCCATCAAGAGGGCCCGAACCTGGGTAAAACATCGTGTCCCCCGCCTCCTATTACCACCCACCTTAGACGCACAGTTCGGGACCCCCTACCCGAGATCCGCCGGTTTTGACACCGACATTGGTGCTTCCATTGAGAGTTCCTCTGTGTCGTCGCCGTTAGGCTTGATGGCTCCTTCAATCATCGATAGCAATGCGGTCCAGGGTGAGACTTTTCTCCCCGGACAGATCTTTGTATTCGGCGGCTTCGCACTATGGGCCAACTCGCTTGGCCATCTGGAGCAGATCAAGAGTTACGCCCCTGGCCACCAGGTCAGGTTTGGAAGCTTAAACTACATGGCCGATATCCGCGGAGACTTGATCTTTGACGGATTCGAGCTCCTGCCTAGTGCGCCACACGGTCACGATGAGCATGATTTAGCTCTACCATCGGACAGTGTTCAGGAGATCGCACCGGCAACCGCTCCGACCCTCAATTCGGAACCAGTCGCGCCATCCATGGACGGGTGGATAGACCCCGCCATGGAGGTCGCATCCTCAGCGGCGATCGAGCCGAATATCGACCTTACCCTTCATGAGAGCCGTGATGCCAAGCTGTCGGATCCTTCCCCGGCCACGGACTCCGAACCGCCTGCGCCCGTGCCTATCGAATCCGACTGGGCGCCAATCCTGGAGTTTACCTCCGTGGATATCTTTCAGCACTCGCCCTTCGGCGACATACTGAACTCATTAAGGTCTCTCTCTTTGTCAGGAGAGTCCTAGTCGAACTATGTCCGACAGGATTGGGATGCGGATGACGAAGAAATTCGCTGCCCACCCACCACCCACTTAGTAGCCACTGTTGACGATTTGACCGACATGCTCGACTTCGACTCCGAAGACATCGACGGTATGGACGATGATGCAGGAGACGAACAGGAACCACTGCCCATAGGGCACTGGACACCCACTTCATCATATGACGTATACATATGGTGGACACACCCAAAGAAAACGACGACGAGGAACGAAAGGACGCACCGAAGGGTTGTTCCCTCGAGAAGCAGTCAAAGCGGCGGCGTAAGCGCCACTCCAAATCCCGCCTCGGCAGAAACAACGATCATATCGACCCAGTGTTAGAGCAGGGTGAACCATCACCCGACCACGGCAACACGGAGAATCAAACCGAACAACCCGACTTCGTCGAAGATAACAGTCCGGACGACATCACACTGGACAGGCACCCGGAGCAACAGAATGTGTCGGATCATGGGTTCCGGTAGACCCTTAAGGTTCGAACACTAGGGTGCACGCGGAGATCACGCCTTCTACCTCCCCGTCTCGCAAAGATCTAAACTATTAAAAGAACTTCACAAGAGACTCAAGATTTATACTGGTTCGGGCCACCGTTGTGGTGTAATACCCTACTCTGGTGTGTGGTTTGTGGATTGCCTCCTGGGGCTGGTGATGATGAACAATACAAGGAAGAATAGCCTCGCGAGGGTCTGTTCTTGGCTGGGGCGATGAACTGCTAGGAGGAGTTCAGTCACCCTTCTCTCTCTCTCTCACTCACTCTCTCTGCTTGCCAACCGAACGAACCAACCCCCTTTCTTCTCCTCATCTTTCTACCCTGGGGGTGGCTAGTCCTATTTATAGGCAAAGGCCCTGGGCCTCTTCCCAAATATTGAGCGGGAACGGCGCCAACAATTGGCCAATTCGAAGGGGAACATCTAGTACACTTATCCTGACTAAAGTTGGTCTTCGCCTGCCAAAGGCTCTGTGGTGACGCCGTGCTGGGCTCCATGGTGACCTCCGTCTCGTAGTCCTCCTGGTCTTGGTCTCGTTGCACCGAAATGGCAACCTTTTCCTGATGCCTCGGTACTCCGCGCCTGCGCTCGCCCCCTTTGCACCAAAGAGGAAAGAAGGACGATGCGCGCGCTGGCGCCCGCCTGGCACCCTCGATCGTCATGGCTTGCGTCATGGGCACCTCGCGAGGTACCCTGCCTTGATCTCTCTGCCTCCTCGCGAGCCAGCCTGAGGAGGCTACGCCTGAGGATGCGCCGTGTCATCCGCCCCGCGAGGCTTGGCCCCTCGCGAGGGTCTTGTGAAGATGGGCCGCGCCGGGCCCCCATTTGAGCCACGCCGCAGGCCGCAGGCAGGCAAGTCTGGGGACCCCCGTTCCTAGAACGCCGACAGAATGCCCATCAAAGGCTTGTTGCCACTGCGAGGAGTCTGAAAAAGCAGAAGCAAAGGCTCAAGGCTGCACAAGACACACTCAGAATCAGATGCAGTGAAGTACTCAACACTGCAACGAAGTACGGCGGTAATCGCCACGCCAAGAGCTACCCGAAGCGAAAGTTGCTACCTGAATTCGATGAGGAGGCCTTAGATCCCCCACAATTAAAAAACAAAATGGCCATCCGGTCGGATAGACGACCTTGTGACCAACATAGAGCGCCAAACGACGCCACACATAAGCCAGTACGCGATCCATGCGAGGGCTCGCATCAAAAGGATGGCGCAACCAGATCCATATACGGGCCACGCAAGCGCGCTCCAGCATGCAATGCAACACAACAAACATCCGTACACCACGGTACACCCAAATACAGGGGTGCCGCACACCCCCTATGTTTCACCGATGAGGTGCGGGACCATGAATTTCCAGAGGGATTCAAACCCGTAAACATAGAGGCGTACGACGGCACGACAGACCCTGGGGTCTGGATTGAGGACTACATCCTCCATATCCACATGGCTCGAGGAGACGATCTCCACACCATCAAGTACTTACACCTCAACCTCAAAGGACCAGCTCGGCACTAGCTTAAAAGCCTCCCCGAAAACTCCATTGGAAGCTGGGAAGAGCTCGAAGACGCCTTTCGGGCAAATTTTCAAGGGACCTATGTCCGACCACCGGATGCAGACGATTTAAGTCATATAACTCAACAGCCCGCAGAGTCAGCCCGAAAGCTTTGGAACAGGTTCCTCACTAAAAAGAACCAAATAGTCGACTGTCCGGACGCCGAAGCCTTAGCAGCTTTCAAGCACAGCGTTCGAGACGAATGGCTTGCCAGACACCTCGGCCAAGAAAAGCCGAGAACAATGGCAGCATTAACAAGCCTCATGACCCGCTTTTGCGTGGGCGAGGACAGCTGGTTAGCCCGATGCAGCACCAGCGACCCAAGTACATCCAAAGTCAGGGACGGAAATGGGAAATCACGACGCAGCAAAAATAAGCGCCGGAATAAAAAGACAGCCCGAAGAGCACGGCGGTAAACGCCGGATTGAGTAGCTCTCGGCCAGGTCAGCAAAAGCTGCCCTCCAAAGGCAACAGATACGAACTGTCCAGCCTAAATAAGATTCTGGACCAAATATGTCAGATCCATAGCACCCCCGATAAACCTGTAAATCATACCCACAGAGAATGTTGGGTCTTCAAGCAGTCCGGCAAGCTCAACACCGAACATAAGGGTCAGGATACACCAAGCGAAGATGAGGACGAGCCTCACAAGCAAAGCACTGGGGAACAGAAGAAATTCCCACCAAAAGTCAAAACAGCAAACGTGTTACACGTGACAAAGGGGAGAAACAAAGCGGCACTCCTAGAGACACATGCCCAAGGGCCTATCACCACGGAGTTCTGCCACTGGTCGTCCCAACCGATCACCTTCGACCATTGGGATTACTCGGCAAGTATCCGGTGTGCAGGATGGGCTGCCTTGGTATTAGATCCAATAATTGACGGATACCACTTCACACGAGTCCTGATGGACGGCGGCAGCAGTTTAAACCTGATATACCAGGACACAGTCCGCAAAATGGGGATAGACCCAACAAAAATTAGCCGCAACAATACTGCCTTTAAAGGAGTAACGCCAGGCCCAGAGGCCCATTCCACGGGCTCCCTGCTACTGGAGGTTATATTCAGCTTTCGCGATAACTTCCGCAGTGAAAATCTAACATTCCACATCGCTCCGTTTCAAAGTGGTTATCAAGCACTACTCGGACGCGAAGCTTTCGCTCGCTTTAACACAATACCGCATTACGCTTCTCTCATGCTTAAGATGCCCGGTCCACGTGGCATCATTACAGTAAATGGAAATATCGAGCGCTCCTTGCGTGCGGAAGACCGTGTGGCTGCCTTGGCAGCCGCACACTAAACGGCCTCACCAACTAATGCATCTGCCAGGTCGTTAAGACCACGGACATGGTTAGACGAGTCCGGCGCAGCTATATGTACTTGATACAGGTTTCATGGCTATACCCCTAGTACAATACAAGGGGCTCAACGCGCGCAAACAAGTGGCAATTAGGCTCAACTTTACTCATCTTGAACTGTATATAGTTTATTTAGTATAACCTACCTTTTTGCACGACAACTTTTCAACTAAGTTCCTCTCTTTTACAGATGACCATCGTGCTACACCCATCTAGGACATGGCACAACGGAGACACGGGCGCAGATGTGCAGCAGGGACCCGTTCCAAGGATTCTTTTTAGATTAAGACCCTGCGTAAACCTTTTTTTACTCTCTTGTTGATACACATCCCTCGGATTCTCAGTACAATTGAGAAGGATGCTGACGTATTGGCATGTGGCCACGTCAGAATATTACACGTACCTGGACACCAGGGGCTTATTACCAAGGGCACTGTTTAGGCCTGGTTTACATCCTAAAGACCGAATACCTTATGGAGTGTTCGGCGTCGCGAGTTTGGCCTTATATGCATCAGCTTCGAATCATGTCTTTGGTCAAATGTTGGGTTTTCCCGGCTCCTGTGTTTTGTTGCCTTACGTTCCGCTCTATCAGCTAAGGCGGCACCAGGAGAACTACTGTGATTGTGCCCTGGTTCATCCGGACGAGCACCTTAGTAGAGAAAGCCGAAAACTGACTGTCATGATATAGTGTGAGACTGGTCAACCACTCGATGACCTAGCGGTATCTTCGGGATTCCTCCGCCTTAATGAAGGGTCGTTTCACGGCCAGGCATGTACGCACCCCGAATTCGGATGAGTGCGGAGCCACCAGGGGCTATATAGTAGCCCCACTGTCAAACTCCTCTGGCTAAGTGAAAGTGTTAAAGCATTATAGTCCGGTTGCCTAGTTCGCTGCGCTATCACCTCCTTAATGGATAAAGACGTTGGATCAAGTGTGAACATGCGTCTTCTGCGAACACCCCCGCATTATATGCGTGGGGGCTGAAGCCGACGACTACAATCTTTCAGGTTATATACATATATACATAAACGGCCGCACAAGAGGCATCATAGCACTTTGGGACAAAAGTATAAATACAGCCTTGATAAATTCAATAAAACATTGTTTTTTACAATGGGAATACATGTCACTTAAACATAATATTCTTCGATCACTGAGCCTCTATCGAACGAGCGCCTTCAAGAACTTCTTCAAAGTAGTGCTCGGCAGCCACTCGGCCTATGGCCGAACCCTGTGCCGCAACTGTGGTGGCATCCATCTCCGCCCAGTATGTTTTGACACGGACAAGGGCCATCCGCGAGCCTTCTATGCACGCCGACCTCTTTACAGCATAGATGCGTGGCACAACACCAAGGAATTGTTGCACTAAGCTAAAGTAGCTATTCGGCCTTGGCCCTCCTTACCACAAATGATCCACAACGGACCTCATGGCCAGTCCGGATAATCTATGGAGCTCGGCCCAACCGGTCAATCACTCATTCAACAACAGCGGATGGACTGGAGCATGAAATTGTGACCAGAACAGCTTCTCCACTTCAGGACCTTTCTGATCCTTGAAGTACTCAGTCGCATCCACAGCACTTGCAGCCAAATCCATGTACTCATCCGCAGAACTCCATAGCCGGTCTAGAGGAGCATATTTTGGATCTCCGAACTTAGTCCGCAACAAGAAGGGCTTCCCAGAGACGATATCTGCAGCTTGATTCAGCTCCTCCTTCGTCGCTCTAATTTTGGAGCGGGCTTCCTTGGCAGCCACCCGGGCCTTCTCCAGGTTCGTCGCCCTCACCCAGTTTTCTTCTTCAAGAAGCCGGTAACAGTCAGCAGCATCTTTTAACTCCACAGCCATCTTGGCAATTTTTTCTTTGCTCCCGCAATGTGTGGCTTGTTTGGCCCTTAACACTTCAGCTGCCTTTAAAGCGGCCGCATTACTACTCCTTGCTTGCTCCTTGGCTCGGGAAAGCTCCGCCCGAAGGGTCTCCACGGTGGCAGCTCCATCTGCAGTCACAACATATTAAAGATACTGGCATCATGCTACTCTTACTATGTGACATTCACTAGAAAAATCACCTACCCTGTGCCTCATCAAGCCGCTTGTAACAAGCACGATGTCGGCATCTGCCGCATCTAGTTGCCGCTTTAGTTCGGCAAACCCATCAGTCCGGCTAGCCACCAGAGCTTCAACCACCTGCGCATACAGGCGGTCTGGTTATTACCTGGGACTATGATCCTCTGTTTGCCACCGTTCTCGACAACAACCAGAGTCTCAGGGGCTACTATCTGCATTGGCATACCTAGCGTATGCGGTACTATTAAAGGTATACATTATTTTACGTACCTCAAAGCCTTTCAGCAGACTCATAAAAGCTTTGTGCAAACTGCTCTTGGTGGATGAAATCCTTTCAATTACCGTACCCATTAGTGTACGATGCGCTTCCGAGACGACAGCTTTCCCCAGAAGATCCTTCAGCGCGTCCGACTGCACACAGTACGGACCCTTGTTGTCGCTCTCCTCAGGAGCTGGATACTGGGGATGCCGGATAGCCAAAGGGTTATCCACTGGCGATATTGGATCCGGAGATACCCTTCGCAATGACACTTCAAGGTCGCCCGCTTCTTGAGCCGGGGAGTCCAGGGGAGGCGTTTCGCTCTCCATCATCTCCGGAAGAAGATCCCCCGAAGATGAACTCTGTCGAGAAGGGCTGCGATCCGGACTACAATTTACAAGCATCTGTTATTGTCTTCGGAAGTAAGGTAGGATATCTTCACTATGAAGTACTTCTTGACTACTTACAGCTCGGTAGAGGGCTGATCCCCGCGCGGACACTGTGCGGCAAGAATAGCCTCCGAGGCAGGACCCTCTGGCGGAGATTTCTTCTCCCGTTTGGAAACCTTAGTTTCCGGATCTTCAGAGGTAGTCCTCTTCCTTCCCCAGGGAGAGAGAATGCCAGATTCTTCCCCTTGGTTATCCTCCCTCGCGGAGGCGCTCATTCCCTCGATTGGAATAGGTAGTGATGGAGGCCCGCTTTCGCCATCTTTATTCCCCCCTTCATCTTCCTTTGAGGGCACTAGACAAGGTGCTGTCTCAAGCATCTTTTCCAGCACCGGATTGTCCAAGCCTTCAGGAAGGGGGGCCGAACACCGGATCATCTTCACCTTTGTTATCCAGTCCTAGTCAAAGAGCGATTCTTCAGAATGATGTCATGATAAATAAAAGGACTGTGTGTTCGGCCATGGGTTTACTTACTTGGGCAGCGGTGCGGTTGCTGCTCAGGCCCACGTCCTCGGTGGTGTACGGACACTCTATTTGGGGTCCGAAGAATGATTTGTACATCTCCTCGTGCGTCACGCCAAGGAAATTCTGAATAGTGTGCGGTCCTTCCGGGTTGAATTCCCACATGCGGAGGGGCCGGCGTTTGCAAGGCTGGACTCGACGAACCAGCATAACTTGCATTACCATAACCAGACTGAAATCTCCCTCGAAGAGATCTCGGATGCGGCTCTGCAGTATTGGCACGTCCTTGGCTGGACCCCAGCTCAGCCCCCTGCTGATCCATGACGTCAGTTGTGGTGGAGGGCCTGAGCGGAAGGTGGGGGCAGCTACCCACTTGGCACTTCGGGGAGCTGTGACGTAAAACCACTCCCGTTGCCACAATCCGGACACCTCTGGAAAGGAACCCTTTGGCCATGGAGCGTCAACAATTTTTCTTATTAGAGCACCTCCGCACGCTGCGTACTACCCCTCGACCATCTTCGGCTTCATATCGAAGGTCTTGAGCCACAGGCCGAAGTGAGGGGTAATGCGGAGGAAGGCCTCACAAACGACAATAAATGACGAGATGTGAAGAAGGGAATCCGGGGCCAGATCGTGAAAATCCAACCCGTAATAGAACATAAGACCCCTAACGAAGGGATCCAGAGCGAGGCCTAGTCCTCGGAGGAAGTGGGAGACGAACACAGCACTCTCGTTGGGTTCGGGAGTAGGGACGACCTGCCCTCGAGCGGGCAGCCTATGCGAAATTTCGGCGGTTAGATATCTGGCCTCCCTCAACTTCTTGATGTCCTCCTCCGTGACGGAGGAAGACATCCACCGGTGAAGGCTAGATCCGGACATGATTGAAGGTCCGAAGCACCTGACCTGGGCTTTGGGTGTTAGAACTCGAGGCGGGGGAAGGATTCGATTGAGCACGGGAGGGAAAAAAGTAAAAGCCTTGTCCCTTTATAAAGAGGGTGAATATCAAGCGTCCTCCTTGTGGCCGTTTGGGACTTGCCTAAGATCTAGGAGTCCTAGGCATGGTTGGGTTACCCACGTCCGTATTAATGAGAATCCCGTAATAAAGGGAACACGATCTATGCTTTGAAAAGACGTGTCAAGAAACTGCCTTGCGTTGTGTGCGGGGCTGGTTAAAGAAAAATGGTTCAAATAATTACCGGGCAGTGGCGTGATGTCATGCTGCCAAAACGTGTCAGCAGATTAGATTTGTGGAAATATTATTCTCTCTACGGTGGTATGTGGAACTTATTTTGCAGGATCGGACACTATCCTTGTATTCAAACTCTTTCGTGATGTATTCGGGGGAGGAACCCGCCTTGCAATGCCGAAGACAACACTGCAGGCCGGACTCATCGTCATTGAAGCCTGGTTCAGGGGCTACTGAGGGAGTCCTGGATTAGGGGGTCTCCGGACAACCGCACTATATCCTTTGGCCGGACTATTGGACTATGAAGATATGAGAATGAAGACTTCGTCCTGTGTCCAGATGGGACTCTACTTGGCGTGGAAGGCAAGCTAGGCAATACGGATATGTATATCTCCTCCTTTGTAACCGATCTTATGTAACCCTAGCCCCCTCTGGTGTCTATATAAACGAGAGGGTTTTAGTCCGTAGGACAACATACAATCATACCATAGGCTAGCTTTTAGTGTTTAGCCTCTCCGATCTCATGGTAGATCAACTCTTGTACTACTCATATTATCAAGAATAATCAAGCAGGACGTAGGGTTTTACCTCCATCAAGAGGGCCCGAACCTGGGTAAAACATCGTGTCCCCTGCCTCCTGTTACCATCCGCCTTAGACGCACAGTTCGAGACCCCTACCCGAGATCCGCCGGTTTTGACACTGACACTCATGAAGACCTAGGGCATTTGAGGAAGCCCATCATCAGAATATACAAGCCAAGTTCTATAATGAAAATTCCCACTAGTATATGAAAGTGATAACTCAAGAGACTCTCTATATGTAGAACATGGTGCTACTTTGAAGCACAAGTGTGGTAAAAGGATAGTAACATTGTCCCTTCACTCTTTTCTCTCATTTTTTATTTTTTTTCTCTTTTATTTTTTTATTTTTTTGTAGGTTTCTTTGGCCTCTCTCTTTTTTGGGGGGCTTCTTTGGCCACTTTTATTTTGATAACCTCAAATGGGACAATGTTCTAATAATGATGATCATCATAATTTTATTTACTTACAATCAATATTACAACTCAATATTACAACTCGATACTAGAACAGAGATATGACTCTATATGAATGCCTCCGGCGGTGTACCGGGATGTGAAATGATCTAGCATAGCAATGACATCAAAAAACGGACAAGCCATGAAAACATCATGCTAGCTATCTTATGATCATGCAAAACAATATGAAAATAAATGCTCAAGTCATGTATATGACGATGTTGGAAGTTGCATGGCAATATATCTCGGAATGGCTATGGAAATGCCATAATAGGTAGGTATGGTGGATGTTTTGAGGAAGATATAAGGAGGCTTATGTGTTATAGAGCGTATCGTATCACGGGGTTTGGACGCACCGGCGAAGTTTGCACCGACTCTCAAGGTGAGCAAGGGCAATGCACGGTACCGAAGAGGCTCACAATGATGGAAGGGTGAGAGTGCGTATAATCCATGGACTCAACATTAGTCATAAAGAACTCACATACTTATTGCAAAAAAATATTAGTCATCGAAACAAAGTACTACGCACATGCTCCTAGAGGGATAGGTTGGTAGGAAAAGACCGTCGCTCGTCCCCGACCGCCACTCATAAGGAAGACAATCAATAAATACCCCATGCTCCGACTTCATCACATAACGGTTCACCATATGTGCATGCTACGGGAATCACAAACTTCAACACAAGTATTTCTACAATCCACAACTACCCACTAGCATGACTCTAATACCACCATCTTTATATCGCAAAACTATTGCAATGAATCAAACATATCATATTCAGTGATCTACAAGTTTTATGTAGGATTTTATGACTAACAATGTGAATGACCAATTTTTGTCATCTCTATAAATAGATATAAGTGAAGCAAGAGAGTTTAATTCTTTCTACAAAGATATGCCCATTCTCTAGCAAATATAAGTGAAGAAAAGGAGCATCCTACAAATGGCGGTTTTCTATGTGTAGGGAAACAGGCAGCCAACCTTCAAATGATATAAGTGAAGCACATGAGGCATTCTATAAAGCCATACTCAAAAGATATAAGTGAAGTGCAATGAGAATTCTATAAATCAACCAAGGACTATCTCATACCAGTATGGTGCATCAAAGAAAAGTGAAACTAAATGCAAAAGACGCTCCAAGATTTACGCATATCATGTGACGAATGAAAATATAGCTCCAAGTAAAATTACCGATGATTGTTAGAAGAAAGAGAGGATGCCTTCTGGGGCATCCCCAAGCTTGGTTGCTTGGGAGTCCTTTAATATTTCCTTGGGGTGCCTCGGGCATCCCCAATCTTAGGCTCTTGCCACTCCTTATTCCTTCATCCATCGTGATCTCTCCCAAAACTTGAAAACTTCAATCACACAAAACTTAACAGAAAGTTCGGTAAGATCCGTTAGTATAATAAAGCAAATCACTACTCTAAGTACTGTTGAAAACCAATTCATATTTTGTTTTTTCATTGTAGCTACTATAATATAACTTTTCCATGGCTTAATCCACTGATAGAAATTGATAGTTTCATCAAAACAAGCAAACTATGCATCAAAACAGAATCTGTCTTAAACAGGATAGTCCGTAGTAATCTGAACATTCACCATACTTATGTTACTCCAAAAATTCTGAACAAAATAGGAAAAATAAACAATTTGTATACAAATACAGTGCAAGAAGTTTCAGAACCGTTTGATGTTCCAGTAAAAAATGTAAAATCGCGCACTACAGACAAAGTTTCCATTCTGCACCGCACAAACCAACAAGCAATGTAAACATCCCAAAGGCAAATCTTGGCACATTATTTTTTTAATACAATGGAATTTTACAAGGGGATAATTATTTTTGTTGAAAAGTTTCTGTAATCAAGATTCACAAAGTTTCAGTGAGCATGAACAAAGTTCAAGGAGCTCCCCCACTTCAACAATGCTTGTCTCTCTCACTTTCACTTTCCTTTTTGAAAAGTTTTGGGTTCCCCTCTTTATTTTTTGTTTTTAAACTATATATAAAGCACTCAAAAGAAATAAATGACTCTCTAAAACTTCCAGGTTGTCTCCTTGGCAGCGCTTTCTTTGAAGCCATTAAGCTAGGCATAAGGTGCTCAAGTAATGAATCCACCCGGATCCCAAGGTAATATCAAAGCCAATTTTAATTAACAATGATTTGTGATTTAGTAGTGAGCACAAAGAAACATGTATCATGTAATGATGAAGTCTAACTCTCTTCCTATGCATCGGCATGTCATAAAAGAACAATTCATGCACACATAGTAAAGGCCAATGCATAGTATAAACAGTTTCTTGCAATTTTATCATATTGGAAACATGGAGAGGCGGAGACGTAGTTCCTCTCTCATAATAATTGCAAGTAGGAGCAGAAAGAACATGCATATTATATCTATCAAAATCATCATGTGTATTAGTGAAATGCAGCCCATCAATATAATCCTTAATAAGGGAAAACTTCTCCGATATAGTGTAGTCGGGAGAATTCAAATAGATAATGGGACTATCATGCGTGGGTGCAATAGCAACAATTTCATGTTTAACATAAGGAACTATAGCAAGTTCATCTCCATAAGCATAATTCATATTGGCATCTTGGCCACAAGCATAACAAGCATCATCAAAAAGAGATATTTCAAAAGAATCAACGGGATCATAACAATCATCATAGCAATCATCCTTCGGTAAGCACGAAGGGAAATTAAACAATGTATGAGTTGAAGAGTTACTCTCATTAGAAGGTGGGCATGGGTTGCTAATCCGCTCTTCCTCCTTTTATTCTTCGCTCTCCTCATCATCTTTTTCATCCAATGAGCTCACAGTTACATCAATTTCTTCTTCCATAGACTCCTGCAAAATATTAGTCTCTTCTCGGACAACGGAGACTTTCTCAATAAATTCATCAATATCACAATTGTATTTATAATTCTCATAGAAATATTTAAGGATAGCTAGATTTTTAGGTCTATAAACTGAATCATCAAAATCTTCAAACTCTTTAAACAAAGATTCAATTTCATAAGCACCCATAAAAGTAACGAATTCTTCTATTTGTTCCACATCATAATAATCATATATACCATTAGAATAAGAAGCCAAGGTTTCATCATCATTAAATTCACATGAAAAGGGAAGGTGTGGGGCCTTCATCCTAGAGCAACAAGTATAATCATATCTCAAGCATAGTTGCCGAGCATACCAATGCAACATATAAATTTGATCCCATAATAGTTTCCTTTTTTGAGTCAAGCGATAATCCCTAAAGTATTCACGTTGATCCAATGTTACTCCCATTATAAAGTTGAATGGGGTTTTCTCAGGATTATCAAAGTAGTACATAATATCTTTCACATAATGAGCATTGAGGGTTTTAGGAGGTTCCCCATCTCCATGAGTAGCAAGTAAACCTAATTTTTTTTGGTATTTCGTGTTCCATATCCATAACTAAAGATAGAGAACAACTTAGAACAGAAAATAAAAATTACTTAGTGATAAAACAAACAAGCACACACGAGAATATTCACCCCACGCAATAACTCCCCGGCAACGGCGCCAGAAAAAGGTCTTGATAAACCACAAGTATAGGGGATCAATTGTAGCCTCTTTTGATAAGTAAGAGTGTCGAACCCAACGAGGAGCTAAAGGTAGAACAAATATTCCCTCAAGTCCTATCGACCACCGATACAACTCTACGCACGCTTGACGTTCGCTTTACCTAGAACAAGTATGAAACTAGAAGTACTTTGTAGGTGTTGTTGGATAGGTTTGCAAGATAATAAAGAGAACGTGAATAAAAACTAGGGGCTGTTTAGATAAAGACACAACTAAGTTAAGTTTAGTAGAGAGCTTTTTGTCACACAAGAAAGTTATTTGTCCCTAGGCAATTGATAACTAGACCGGTAATCATTATTGCAATTTTATTTGAGGGAGAGGCATAAGCTAACATACTTTATCTTCTTGGATCATATGCACTTGTGATTGGAACTCTAGCAAGCATCCGCAACTACTAAAGATCATTAAGGTAAAACCCAACCATAGCATTATAAGGCATCAAGTCCTCTTTGTTCCCATACGCAAACAACCTACTTACCCGGATCTGTGTTTCTATCACTCACGCCACCTACCATAAGCAAATCATGAACATATTGCAAACCCTACAACAGGGATCCCTCACGCTTGTGAGACATGGAGAGCACCATAGGACAGCACCAATAATAAAACATGCAACTCAAACCAATCACGATCATCAATTAACCCATAGGACAAAATAGATCTACTCAAACATCATAGGATATCCATACATCATTGGGAAATAATATATAGCGTTGAGCACCATGTTTAAGTAGAGATTAAATTGGGTAAAAGAGGGGTTACACCGCTGCATAGAGGGGGGAAGAGTTGGTGATGATGGCGGTGAAGTTGTTGGTGTAGATTGCGGTGATGATGATGGCCCCGGTGGCGTTCCGGCGCCACCGGAAGAGAGGGGAGAGAGCCCCCCTCCTTCTTCTTCTTCCTTGACCTTCCCCCTAGATGGGAGAAGGGTTTCCCCTCTGGTCCTTGATCTCCATGGAATATAAGGGGCGAGAGCCCCTCCGAGATTGGATCTGTCTCTCTGTCTCTCTCCCTGTTTCTGCGTTCCAGATTCTGCCCCTTCACCGTTTCTTAAATTCCTGGAGATCCGTAACTCGGATTGGGCTAAAATTTGGACACAATTTTTATTCGGATATTGGCTTTCTTGCGGCGAAATAAGGGCACCAACCGCCTTACGGGGTGGCCACGAGGGCCCAGGGCGCGCCTGACCCCCTGGGGCGCGCCCCCCTGCCTCGTGCCCCCTAGGTCATCGTCTCATGTTGATTCTTCTTCCCAAAAATCACATATATTCCAAAAATCTCCGTCAGTTTTTATCCCGTTTGGACTCTGTTTGATATGGATTTTCTGTGAAACAAAAAACATGCAACAAACAGGAACTGGCACTGGGCACTGGATCAATATGTTAGTCCCAAAAATAGTATAAAAAGTTGCCAAAAGTATATAAAAGCTGTAGAATATTGGCATGGAACAATCAAAAATTATAAATACGACGGAGACGTATCACTCACTACGCCTACCTCAAGATGAAGATGCCAGGTTCTAAGGGCATAATCGTCATCACTAGCGACTACCAGAAGTCGGCTGCTTGTGCTGCTGCCAGCAGCCGGCTGGCCGAGTCCCTTGTGATTAATGTCGAGATGCGACTCCTTGACCAGGTTGTGGCCATGGCCAGCAAGCAGCCGGACCTGTCACCAGACCCCACGGAGTCAGAAGCTCAGGGCTCCTTCCAGCCGGCCAAAGAAACAAAGAATATCCCCTTGGACCCGAAACACCCGAAGAGGCACGCTGTCGTAGGGACCAACCTTGACAGCAAATAGGAAAGTGAGCTTGTCGATTTCCTCTGTGAGAATCGGCACATCTTTGCATGGTCTCCCAAAGACATGACGGGTGTTCCGGCAGATTTCGCCGAGCACAAGCTACATGTCAGGTCAGATGCGAAGCCAGTCAAGCAACCTCTCCGCCGCCTGTCAGAAGAGAAGAGAAGAATTGTTGGTGAAGAGATAGCCCGGCTGCTGGCGGCCGGCTTCATCATGGAAGTGTTCTACCCGGAGTGGCTTGCCAACCCGGTCCTTGTATTGAAGAAGAACAACAAGTGGCGCATGTGCATTGATTACACCAGCCTCAACAAGGCCTGTCCCAAAGATCTGTTTGCCCTACCTCAGATAGACCAAGTGATTGACTCCACAGCCGGATGCGAGTTGTTGAGTTTTTTGGATGCCTACTCTGGCTACCACCAGATCAAGCTAAACCCGGCCGATCGGCTGAAGACCGCCTTCATCACACCATTCAGAGCCTTCTGCTACCTGACCATGACATTCGACTTGAGAAATGCCGGTGCCATGTTTCAGCGTTGCATGCAGAAGTGCCTCCTCAAGCAACTCGGCAAAAATGCCCATGTCTATGTAGACGATATTGTGGTGAAGACGGAGAAGCATAGCACCCTCCTGGAAGATCTCAAGGAGACCTTTGACAATCTGCGCCATTTTCAAATCAAGCTCAACCCAGAGAAGTGTGTCTTCGGAGTCCCAGCCGGCCAGCTCCTTGGTTTCATTGTCTCTGAACACGGCATCGAGTGCAACCCCGTGAAGATCAAAGCCATTGAGCAGATGTAGAGACCTACCCAGCTGCGAGACGTACAGAAGTTCACTGGGTGATTGGCATCTCTCAGCCACTTCATCAGTCGGCTGGGCGGGAAGGCCCTGCCCTTGTACCAGCTAATGAAGAAAACTACTTGCTTCGAGTGGAACGACAAGGAGGACGAAGCTTTCCTCCAGCTCAAAAAGATGTTGACCACGCCGCATGTCCTGGCGGCTCCGGCTGCTAAAGGAGCCCATGCTCCTCTACATCGCCGCCACTAGCCGGGTGGTCAGTACTGTCATTGTGGTCGAGCACCCAGAAGACGGCTGGGCACAACCAGTCCAGAGGCCCGTCTACTACTTGAGTGAGGTATTGTCCGCCTCCAAGTAGAATTACCCCCACTACTAGAAGATGTGCTACGGCGTGTACTTTGCCGCCAAGAAGCTCAAGCAGTATTTCTAAGAGCACTCCATCACGGTCATCTACACTGCCCCACTTGCCGAGATCATAGGCAACAGAGATGCATCAGGCCGGGTGGCGAATTGGGCCATCGAGCTGGCTCCCTACACCATCCTTTACCAGCCCACACCACCAACAAGTCCCAAGCGCTGGCCGACTTCCTTGTCGACTGGGCCGAGACCCAGTACCTGTCGCCAGTGCCGGACTCCACTCATTGGCGGATGCACTTCGATGCCTCAAAGATGCGCACCGGTTAGGGAGTCGGCATCGTCCTCACCTCTCCCAAAGGCGACAAGCTCAAGTACACGTTGCAAATTCACTTTGCCGCCTCCAACAATGTGGCCGTGTACGAGGCACTCGTCCACGGGCTCCGACTGGCCAAAGAAATTGGCATCCGCCAAGTGCTGTGCTACGGCAACTCGGACTTGGTGGTCCAACAGTCTTCTGGCGACTGGGACACCAAGGATGCGAACATGGCGAGCTACCGCTTCCTCATCCAGCATATCAATGGATACTTTGATGGGTGCGAGTTCCTTCATGTGCCACAGGCCGACAACGAGCAAGGTGACGCCCTCGCACGGATCGGCTCCACCCAGCAAGCGATACCAGCCGGAGTCTCCCTCCAGTGCCTCCTCAAGCCGTCTATCAAGCCTTCACAGGAATCAGAGTCCATCTTCATGCCGGCTGCCCCCAGAATAGTCGGATCCGGCTTGGGGACCATAGCAGGCGGCCCAGGGACTTCGGCAGGCGGCTCGGGGACTGCAACAGTCGCACTCGGCCCGGGGACTTCAGAACCCAGCCCGGGGGCTGCATCAGTCGGCCCGGGGACTTCAACAACGCAGCAAGTGGTGGGCGACTCCAACCCGCTGCCTCCCAACCCAACCGCCCTAGTACCAGTGGCCGTGATGACAGTAGTAGAAGCACCATCATCGGCGCAGCCCATTCTCAACTTCCTAGTGAGCAGAGAGCTACCAGCCGATGAGATTTTGGCCCGGCAGGTGCAACGCCGAGCAGCAGCATACACAATAGTGAATAGAGAGCTCGTCAGGCGCAGTGTACTAGCATGTTCCAACGCTGCGTAGAGCCAGAGAAGGGCAGAGCAATCCCCAAAGATATTCATCAAGGCGAGTGCGGCCACCACGCGGCCTCCAGATCCCTTGTTGCCAAGGCTTTCCGCCATGGTTTCTTCTGGCTGACTGCCTTGGACGACGCTAAGGACTTGGTCAAGAAGTTCAACGGATGCCAATGTTTCAGCTCCAAGCAACACCTGCCGGCTTCTGCACTCCGGACCATCCCCCTCACTTGGCCTTTCGCTGTATGGGGGCTGGACATGGTGGGCCCATTCAAGACAGCACGCAGCGGCATGACCCATCTGCTTGTTGCCATGGACAAATTCACCAAGTGGATTGAAGCAAAGCCAATCAAGAAGCTGAATGGTCCGACTGCTGTGACTTTCATCGTAGACATCACCGTCTGGTACAATGTACCACACAACATCATCACCGACAACGGCACAAATTTTGCCAAAGGTACCTTGGCCCATTTCTGTGCGACGCAAGGCATCCGACTGGACTTAGCATCCGTTGCCCACCCGTAGTCAAACGGCCAGGTGGAGCGAGCAAACGGCCTCATCTTGTCCGGCATCAACCCTGACTGGTCGAGCCACTGGAGTGCTCGGCCGGCTGCTGGATCGACGAGCTGTCGGCCGTCCTCTGGAGTCTCCGGACCGTGCCGAACAAAGCAACCAGCTTCACTCCCTTCTTCCTCATGTACGGGGCCGAGGCCGTCATCCCAACTGCCATCGAGTTTGGCTCACCTCGCGTCACCATGTACACAGAGGCAGAGGCGAAGGAAGCACGAGAAGATGGTGTCGACTTGCTGGAAGAGGGCCGGCTGCTAGCACTCAGCCAGTCTTCCATCTACCAGCAGGGCCTGCGCCGCTACCACAACCGGAAGGTCAGGCTGTGATCCTTCCGAGAGGGGGACCTTGTGCTCCGACTGATCCAGCGAACAGCCGGCTAGCACAAGCTCTCGGCCCCGTGGGAGGGCCCTTTTGTCATCATCAAAGCCTTGGGCAACGACTCCTACTACCTCATCGACGCGCAGAAGCCTAGGGCGCGCAAGAGGGATGATTTCGGCAAAGAGATGGAGCGTCCATGGAACGCAACTCTCCTCCGAAGATTTTACATTTAATGCAGTATGTATCATGCTACCATTTGTATTAAGAGCAAAGACATCGGGTCCATCGAGGAGCACTCGGGGGCTACCCTTTTTATCTATATGATAAGATTATGCCTATGAATGTATTTATTCTTTCCTCCACCTGGCACCGGGTCAGACCAGTCGGCCCGGGGGCTTGCCGCCTTGTCCTATGTTGATATTTCCTGTAGTCGGACAAGTAGTGTGCCGACATCTAAGCCCTCTCTTGCCATAAGCCGCAGCTCGTGGAGCGACTGCCCGGCTGGCAAGAGCTAAAGGTAGGAAATGGTGCCCACATGAAAAATGACTAAGGAAAAAGCATCAGCATACGCCAAGCCGGCTCCTTGCCTCACCATCCGGCTGCTGAGCAGCCGGCAAGCCGACTCCTCACTTGAATTGCTACGTTCTAAGCGGCCAAAGTACTTGTTTATCCTAAAAACGGCCAAGTCCCTGACTCAGCCATAGACCGTAGAGCGGCTGCCCGGCTGGTAGGGCGGCAGCCAAAGGAAGAAGGCAAAGGGAAAAGCCAAAACAGAACGGAAAAGCAAGGCAAAATGGAACCCGGCAGAACACAGACTTGTGCGAATAAAATAATTTACATAGCAAAGGCTCTTAGCCAGTTTTCAACAGAGTTTGAAAATACACCCATGATGACCCACAAGTATAGGGGATCTATCGTAGTCCTTTCAATAAGTAAGAGTGTCGAACCCAACGAGGAGCAGAAGGAAATGATAAGCAGTTTTCAGTAAGGTATTCTCTGCAAGCACTGAAATTATCGATAACAAATAGTTTTGTGATAAGGTAATTTGTAACGGGTAACAAGTAATAAAAGTAAATAAGGTGCAGCAAGATGGCCCAATCATTTTTGTAGCAAATGACAAGCCTGGACAAACTCTTATATAAAGGAAAACGCTCCCGAGGACACATGGGAATTATCGTCAAGCTAGTTTTCATCACGTTCATATGATTCGCGTTCGGTACTTTGATAATTTGATATGTGGGTGGACCGGTGCTTGGGTACTGCCCTTCCTTGGACAAGCATCCCACTTATGATTATCCTCTCTTGCAAGCATCCGCAACTACAAAAGAAGTATTAAGGTAAACCTAACCATAGCATGAAACATATGGATCCAAATCAGCCCCTTACGAAGCAACGGATAAACTAGGGTTTAAGCTTCTGTCACTCTAGCAACCCATCATCTACTTATTACTTCCCAATGCCTTCCTCTAGGCCCAATCCATGGTAAAGTGTCATGTAGTCGACGTTCACATGACACCACTAGAGGAGAGAAAGCATACATCTCATCAAAATATCGAACGAATACCAAATTCACATGACTACTTATAGCAAGACTTCTCCCATGTCCTCAGGAACAAACGTAACTACTCACAAATCATATTCATGTTCATAATCAAAGGGGTATTAATATGCATAAAGGATCTGAACATACGATCTTCCACCGAATAAACCAACTAGCATCAACTACAAGGAGTAATCAGCACTACTAGCAACCCACATGTACCAATCTGAGGTTTTAGGACAAAGATTGGATACATGAGATGAACTAGGGTTTGAGAGGAGATGGTGTTGCTGAAGATGTTGATGGAGATTGACCCCCTCTCGATGAGAGGATCGATGGTGATGATTTCCCCCTCCCAGAGGGATGTTTCCCCGACAAAATAGCTCCGCTGGAGCCCTAGATTGGTTCCGCCAAGGTTCCGCCTCGTAGCGGCGGAGTTTCATCCCGTGAGCTTGCTTATGCTTTTTTCCAGGGCAAAAGACTTCATATAGACAAAGATGGGCACCAGAAGCCTGCCAGGGGGCCCACGAGGCAGGGGCGCGCCCCCACCCTCGTGGATGGTGGGTGGCCCCCCTCTGGTGCTTCCTTCGCCCAATATTTTTTATATATTCTGAAACTGACTTCCGTGGAGTTTCAGGAGTTTTGGAGTTGTGTAGAATAGGTCTCTAATATTTGCTCCTTTTCCAGCCCAGAATTCCAGCTGCTACCATTCTCCCTCTTCATGTAAACCTTGTAAAATGAGAGAGAATAGGCATAAGTATTGTGACATAATGTGTAATAACAGCCCATAATGCAATAAATATCGATATAAAAGCATGATGCAAAATGGACGTATCAACTCCCCCAAGCTTAGACCTCGCTTGTCCTCAAGCGGAAGCCGATATCAAAAAATATGTCCACATGTTTAGAGATAGAGGTGTCGATAAAAGAAAATAAGGACATGATGGCATCATGATCATTCTTATAACATCAACATATATATGTATATTGTCATATGATTTCTTATGCTAAAGTAACAATTCATTCACAATTTCAAGTATGAATCAGAAACTTCATTGAAAACTAACAAACTATAATCTCAGTCATTGAAGCAATTGCAATTTATCATAACATCGGAAAGAGTCAATATAAGAGCTTTTCAGCAAGTCCACATACTCAACTATCATTTAGTCATTCACAATTGCTAACACTCACGCAATATTTATGGGTATGAAGTTTTAGTTGGACACAGAGAAAGATAGGGGCTTATAGTTTTGCCTCCCACCTTTTACCTCAAGGGTAATGTCAACAATAATAGTTCATGAAAACTCACGTCCAATTAGCTATATATATCAGGATCTTTCCAACACACAGTGCTTGCCAAATGATAAAATGAAAAAAAGGAAAGGTGAAAATCACCATGACTCTTGTATGAAGTATAAGACAAGAATAAAAGATAGGCCCTTCGCAGAGGGAAGCAGAGGTTGTCATGTTCTTTTATGGTTGGATGCACATAATCTTAATGCGAAAGAACATCACTTTATATTGCCACTTGTGGTATGGACCTTTATTATGTAGTATGTCGCTTTTATTTCTTCCACGTCACAAGATCGTATAAAGCTTATTTTCTCCACACTAATAAATCATAATATTTAGAGAGCAATTTTTATTGCTTGCAGCAATGACAACTTACTTGAAGGATCTAACTCAATCCATAGGTAGATATGGTGGACTCTCAAGGAAAAACTGGGTTTAAGGATATTTGGAAGCACAAGTAGTATCTCTACTTGGTGCAAAGAATTTGGCTAGCATGAGGGGGAAAGGCAAGCTCAACATGTTGGATGATCCAAGACAATATAATTTATTTTGGATGTAAGAAAACATAACCCATTACGTTGTCTTCCTTGTCCAACCTCAACTTTTTAGCATGTCATATTTTAATGAGTGCTCACAATCATAAAAGATGTCCAAGATAGTATATTTATATGTGAAAACCTCTCTTTCTTTATTACTTCCTATTAATTGCAACGATGACCAAAACTATGTTTGTCAACTCTCAACAACTTTTATTCATCATACTTCTTTATATGTGAAGTCATTACTCTCCATAAGATCCATATGATCTCTTTAATCTTTTTTATTCTTTCTCTTCTCTTTTATTTTTATTCCCTCAAGATCATAGCAAGATGGCAAAGCCCTTGACTCAACACTAATCTTTATTATATATAACTCACGGACTTGATTACATAGAAGGATCATAAAGCAAAACTCAAAACTAAATCATACTAAAACTTTATTCTACTAGATCAAGATATTACCAAAAGGATCGAACTAAGAAAAAATGGTAAAGATAGAAGTGTGATGGTGATACGATACCGGGGCACTCCCCCAAGCTTGGCAATTGCCAAGGGGAGTGCTCATACCCATGTGTTTATATATCTTTCTTCGGAGGTGGAGGAGATGGTGATGATGATGACGATTGTGCCTTCAGCTTTTTCATGTTGTAATTGAGAAGAGCGATCTCCTCCTTTAAATCATCGACCTCCGATTCCAACTTCAAGATTTTGTCACATAAATCTCCTTTGCTTCTCTGCCGAAAATGAGAAGGAATAGATCGGTTGTTAGACAGTTTAGCTCTCTTAGGGAGACTAGACTTCTTGAACTTCACGTGCATATCCCCAGGTTGAGGTAAAGGAACATCCTCCTCCTCCGAACTAGAATCATTGATCATCCTCAAATGAGCATCCTCCTCATCATCCGTAGTTCGACCACAAGGATATAGGTCCCCATAGGTCTTTGGGTTAGCAATGAGATGTGAGACATAGCTCTCTTCGTCGGAGTCTTGAGATGACATCTTGCTCTAAATCTGCATCAACAATAGCTTGAAACAAAGACAGAGGATATTTATGTGACACGGTGCTCAAAACCTTCGGCAGATTATATAATGAATTTTTACTGACCAAAAGAAGTATCATGCAAGAAAACGGAGTCCGGAGGGCACACGAGGTGCCCATGAGGCAGGGGCGCGCCCAGGGGGTAGGGCGCGCCCTCCACCCTCATGGACGCCTCGTGTCCTTCCCGGACTACTTATTTTCCTATTTTCTTAAATATTCCAAAATGGAGAAAAATTGCTATTAGAACTGTTTTGGAGTCAGTTTACTTACTGTACCACATACCTATTCCTTTTCGGAGTCTGAAACGTTCTGGAAAGTGTCCCTTATATATTCCTCCGGGGTTACGGTTTCAATAACATTAGTTTCAACATTTATAGGATTACCTGAGATATAATGTTCGATTCTTTGACCGTTCACCACCCTTGGATTTGTGCCTTCGAAGTTGTTGATTTTTATGGCACCGGAACGATACACCTCCTCGATAATGTAAGGACCTTCCCATTTAGAGAGGAGTTTGCCTGCAAAAGATCTTAAACGAGAATTGTATAGCAAAACATAATCACCCACATTAAACTCATGCTTTTGTATCCTTTTGTCATGACATCTCATAACTTTTCCTTTAAACAGTTTGGCATTTTCATAAGCATGGGTTCTCCATCCATCAAGTGAGATAATGTCAAATAACCTCTTCTCACTGGCAAGTTTGAAATCATAATTGAGCTCTTTAATGGCCCAATATGCCTTATGTTCTAGTTCGAGAGGTAAGTGACATGCTTTTCCATAAACAGAGACATACCCATAGGATTTTTATATGCAGTTCTATAAGCCCATAATGCATCATCAAGTTTCTTGGACCAATTCTTTCTAGATCTATTATTAGTCTATTGCAAAATTAATTTAAGCTCTCTATTACTCAGTTCTACTTGACCACTAGACTGTGGATGATATGGAGATGCAATTCTATGATTAACATCATACTTAGCAAGCATTTTACGAAAAGTACCATGAATAAAATGTGAACCACCATCAGTCATTAAGTATCTAGGGACTCCAAACCTCAGAAAAATAACTTCTTTAAGCATCTTGATAGAGGTGTTATGATAAGCACTACTAGTTGGAATAGCTTCTACCCACTTAGTAACATAATCAACGGCAACTAAAATATGTGTATATCCATTAGAGGAAGGAAACGGTCCCATATATTCAAAGCCCCAAACATCAAATGGTTCAATAACAAGTGAATAATTCATAGGAATTTCTTGATGTCTACTAATATTACCAATTCTTTGACATTCATCACAAGACAAGACAAACTTACGAGCATCCTTGAAGAGAGTAGGCCAATAAAAACCAGATTGCAATACCTTATGTGCAGTTCTATCTCCAGCATGGTGTCCTCCATAAGCTTCGGAGTGACACTTGCGTAGGATCTCTTCCTGTTCATCCTCGGGTACAAAACGTCTAATAACCCCATCTACTCCTTCTTTATAAAGGTGTGGGTCATCCCAGAAGTAATGTCTTAAATCATAGAATTTTTTTTCTTTTGTTGGTATGTGAAATTAGGTGGTATAAATTTAGCAACAATGTAATTAGCATAATCAGCATACCATGGAGCAGTATGAGAAGCATTTATGACAGCTAATTGTTCATCAGGAAAGCTATCATGAATAGGTAGTGGGTCATCGAGAACATCCTCTAACCTAGACAAGTTGTCCGCAGCGGGGTTCTCAGCTCCTTTTCTATCAATAATATGCAAATCAAATTCTTGTAGAAAGAGAACCCATCTAATAAGTCTATGTTTAGCATCTTTCCTTTCCGTAAGATATTTAATAGTTGCATGATCAGTGCGAACAGTTACTTTAGAATCAAAAATATAAGGTCTAAATTTGTCACAAGCAAATACAACTGCTAAAATTCTTTTCAGTAGTAGCATAATTTCTTTGGGCACTGTCTAGAGTTTTACTAGCATATTGGATAACATTTAATTTCTTATCAACTCTTTGTCCTAGAACAGCCCCTACCGCATAATCACTAGCATCACACATAATTTCAAAGGGTAAATTCCAGTCAGGTGGCTGAACAATAGGTGCAGAAATCAAGGCCTTCTTAAGTATTTCAAATGCTTCTACACAATCATCATCAAAGACAAATGGAACATCTTTTTGTAGGAGATTAGTCAGAGGCCTAGAAATCTTAGAGAAGTCTTTAACGAACCTCCTATAAAAACCAGCATGACTAAGGGAACTTCTTATACCTTTGATGTCCTTAGGACACGGCATCTTTTCAATAGCATCAACCATAGCTTTATCAACTTAAATACCTCTTTCAGAAATTTTATGCCCCAAGGCAATACCTTCATTAACCATAAAGTGGCACTTTTCCCAATTCAAGACAAGATTAGTTTCTTCACATCTCTGCAGAACTGGATCAAGGTTGCTTAAGCAATCATCAAAAGAAGTCCCATATACGAAGAAATCATCCATGAAAACCTCAACAATATTTTCACAAAAGTCAGAGAATATAGCAGTCATACATCTTTGAAAGGTAGTAGATGCATTACATAAACCAAAAGGCATACGCCTTAAGCAAAGGTACTGAAAGGGCAAGTAAAAGTGGTCTTTTCTTGATCCTCTTTTGACACAGGTATTTGAGAGAAACCAAAATAACCATCTAGAAAGCAAAAATGTGTATGTTTGTATAACCTTTCTAGCATTTGATCAATAAAAGGTAAAGGGTAATGATCCTTTTTAGTAGCTTTATTTAATTTGCGGAAATCAATTACCATTCTATAACCTGTAACAATTCTTTGTGGGATCAATTCATATTTACCATTAGGAACAACAGTAATACCTCCCTTCTTAGGGACACAATGGACAGAACTTACGTACTGACTATAAGCAATGGGATAAATTATACCTGCTTCCAGAAGCTTTAGTATTTCTTTTCTTACCACTTCTTTCATCTTAGGATTTAACCGTCGTGGTGGTCAACAACCAGTTTAGCGTCTTTCTCCAGTTTTATTTTGTGCTGGCATAGAGTGGGACTAATGCCTTAAGATCGTCGAGAGTATATCCAATAGCTGCATGGTGCTTCTTTAGAGTTTTCAATAATTTCTTTTCTTCATGCTCTGAAAGGTTAGCACTAATAATAACAGGATATATCTTTTTCTCATCAAGATAAGCATATTTAAGAGTACCAGGTAATGGTTTAAGCTCAAACACGGGATCACCCTTGGGTGGAGGAGGATCCTCTAGGATTTCAACAGGCAAGTTGTGTTTCAAAATAGGTCCCTGTTTAAAGAATACTTCATCTATTTCCCTTCTTTCATTCATAAACATATCATTTTCATGGTCGAGCAAATATTGTTCTAAAGGATCATTAGGAGGCACGGCAATAGAAGCAAGACCAATAATTTCATGTTTACTAGGCACTTCTTTATCATGGGGTTGTCTACGAAATTTAGCAAAATTAAACTCATGAGACATATCCCCCAAACAAATAGTAACAACATCCTTATTGCAATCTATCCTAGCATTAATAGTATTCAAGAAGGGTCTTCCAAATATAATGGGACAAAAGTTATCTTGTGGGGAACCAAGAACAAGAAAATCAGCCGAATATTTAACTTGCCCACCCAAGACTTCAACATTTTAACAATCCCAACTGGTGAAATGGTGTCTCTATTAGCAAGCTTAATTGTAACATCAATTTCCTCTGTCTCAGCAGGTGCAATATCATGCATAATTTCTTTGTATAAGGAATGAGGTATTGCACTTGCACTAGCACCCGTATCACATAAGCCATGATAGCAATGATCTCCTATTTTAACAGAAATAACAGGCATGCCTACAATAGGTCTATGTTTATTTTTAGTGTCAGGTCTAGCAATTCTAGCAGCTTCATCACAGAAGTAAATAACATGCCCATCGATATTATCGGCCAAGAGATCTTTAACCATAAGAATACTAGGTTCAACTTTAATTTTCTCAGGGGGTGTAGGTGTTATAGTATTAATCTTACGAACCACAGTTGAAGCTTTAGCATGATCCTTTATTCTAACAAGGAAAGGTAGTTTCTCAATATAAGCAGTAGGAACAACAGGATCAACATTATAAGTGATAGTCTTTTCTTCAACTTTAATAGGTGCAACTATTTTTACTTCAATGGGAGGATTATATTTAAACCACTTCTCCTTAGGGAGGTCAACATGAGTAGTAAAGGATTCACAGAAAGAAGCTACTATCTCAACTTCAAGTCCATATTTAGTGCTAAATTGACGGTAAACATCGGTGTCCATAAAAGATTTAACACAATCAAACTTAGGTGTTATACCTGACTCCTTACCTTCATCGAGATCCCAATCTTCAGAGTTGCGTTTAATTATTTCCAATAAATCCCATTTGAATTCAATAGTCTTCATCATAAAAGAACCAATAGAGGAAGTATCGAGCATGGAGCGATTATTGAGAGAAAACCGAGCATAAAATTTTTGAATAATAATTTCTCTTGAGAGCTCATGATTGGGGCATGAATATAACATTGACTTAAGCCTCCCCCAAGCTTGAGCGATTGCTTGTAGTTCCATGATCCCATATAATCACATAGCCTAAACCATGTCAATGCCTTTCCTTTCAAAGATAAAGGGAATACCTTCTTCTTGATAACATCCTCAGGCATACCTGCAAGCTTAAATAATCCACAAACTTCATCCACATAGATTAGGTGCAAATCGGAATGTAATGTTCCATCACCTGTGAAAAGGGGTTAGCTAGCAGTTTCTCTATCATACCCGAAGGAATTTCAAAGTAAACATTTTCAGTAGGTTCAGTAGGTTGACGAGCAAATCTTTGCTCTACTAGTCGGGGTGAAGATACCCTGAACAAGGCCCTCAAAGGATTATGTTCCATAGTAAAAAGTGACAGTAAATTTCAGCACACTATATAAATTTTTCCTTACCAAATTCCACCTACCAAAGGTGCTTCACTCCCCGGCAACGGCGCCTGAAAAGAGTCTTGATGATCCACAAGTATAGGGTATCTATCATAGTCCTTTCAATAAGTAAGAGTGTCAAACCCAACAAGGACTAGAAGGAAATGATAAGCAGTTTTCAGTAAGGTATTCTCTGCAAGCATTGAAATTATTGGTAACAGATAGTTTTTGTGATAAGGTAATTTGTAATGGGTAACAAGTAATAAAAGTAAATAAGCTTCAGCAAGATGACCCAATATTTTTGTAGCAAAGGACAAGCCTGGACAAACTCTTATATAAAGGAAAACGCTCCCGAGGACACATGGGAATTATCGTCAAGCTAGTTTTCATCCGTTCATATGATTCGTGTTCGGTACTTTGATAATTTGATATGTGGGTGGACCAGTGCTTGGGTACTTCCCTTCCTTGGACAAGCATCCCACTTATGATTAACCTCTCTTGCAAGCATCCGCAACTACAAGAAGTATTAAGGTAAACCTAACCATAGCATGAAACATATGGATCCAAATCAGCCCCTTACGAAGCAACGCACAAATTAGGGTTTAAGCTTCTGTCACTCTAGCAACCCATCATCTACTTATTACTTCATAATGCCTTCCTATAGGCCCAATCAATGGTAAAGTGTCATGTAGTTGACGTTCACATGACACCACTAGAGGAGAGACAACATACATCTCATCAAAATATCGAATGAATACCAAATTCACATGACTACTTATAGCAAGACTTCTCCCATGTCCTCAGGAACAAACGTAACTACTCACAAATCATATTCATGTTCATAATCATATGGGTATTAATATGCATAAAGGATCTGAACATATGATCTTCCACCGAATAAACCAACTAGCATCAACTACAAGGAGTAATCAACACTACTAGCAACCCACTGGTACCAATCTGAGGTTTTAGGACAAAGATTGGATACAAGAGATGAACTAGGGTTTGAGAGGAGATGGTGCTGGTGAAGATGTTGATGGAGATTGACCCCCTCCTGATGAGAGGATCGATGGTGATGATGGTGATGATTTCCCCCTCCCGGAGGGATGTTTCCCCGGCAGAACAGCTCCGCCGGAGCCCTAGATTGGTTCCGCCAAGGTCCCGCCTCGTGGCAGCAGAGTTTCGTCCCATGAGCTTGCTTATGATTTTTTTCCAGGGCAAAAGACTTCATATAGACAAAGATGGGCACCGGAGGCCTGCTAGGGGGCCCATGAGGTAGGGGGCACGCCCAGGGGGTAGGGCGTGCCCCCACCCTCGTGGATGGTGGGTGGTCCCCTCTAGTGCTTCCTTCGTCCAATATTTTTTATATATTCTAAAACTGACTTCCGTGGAGTTTCAGGAGTTTTGGAGTTGTGTAGAATAGGTCTCTAATATTTGCTCCTTTTCCAGCCCAGAATTCCAGCTGTCGGCATTCTCCCTCTTCATGTAAACCTTGTAAAATGAGAGAGAATAGGCATAAGTATTGTGACATAATGTGTAATAATAGCCCATAATGCAATAAATATCGATATAAAAGCATGATGCAAAATGGACGTATCAACCCCCAGCGGGTGGAATTGCGTCAATTTAAATTGTTCGATAGATTACAAGAACAGGAAAGAAAGATAAATTGGCCGCCTAGGCCAGAGGAGCAGCAGGCGGATCTGACAGGTCGGCGGAGGCAGAGGCGCCTGGTGGTGGAGCGGCCAACAGGTGGGTCTCGGCCTGGTCGGCACCAGCAGCAGTCGGCGCGCTGACACGCGACTTTTTGGTTGAGACTTGGTCGGGCTGAGGTCGGCCGTCCGCTCCGTCGTCCGGTGCGTCGTCTTCGCCGTCCTCGCCCTCTTCGTCTTCACCCTCGTCGCTGGAAGCGATTTCCTCCGCCGAGTCCTCCCCATCCTCCGGGTTCAGCGCAAACCAGTTGGGCGGCACCTCGGCACCTTCCTCGTCCACTTCGGGGATGAAGACGGTGGTGTTGGCGTACTCGGCGATTGCCGCCGTGCATTGAGTAAGCGCCCTACTCACCGCCTCCAGCTCCAATGCGACCTCCTGCCGGAAGGTGGCCACCTGGGCCAGGTCCAGGCCCGGGTACCACGCCTTGATGGACTCCAAGGCCGTCTGGGCGCCAGCCCGAGCTACGACGACCTTCCAGGCCTCGAAGCGTCCGACTGCTATCTCCAGCCAGTCGATAGTCCAAATGGGGGTGCGCGGAATCTGGGCATCCGGCCAGAGGGTGGCCAGCACCTAAGATCTGACGCGCAGTAGGTGGCGGAGGATCCGATGAGCTGACTGCAGGCACGTCTGGATGGCAAGAAGCTGCTTGCCGAGATACCGGGGCACGTTGGGCGTGGTATCCGTGCCCGCCCTCCTTTGCACCTCACGCCGTTTCTCGATGGCCTGGCTGATAGTGACAACATGACCGGGAAAGTATTCTGCACAAGAAAAGACCAAATAGTTAGAAGCCAGAAGCTGGCTAGAGCAACAATCGACGGCTGACCAAAAGAAGAAGTAACTTACCATCGATCATATCCTCGATCTCGTCGTAGCCGTCTGACAAGAATTTCTCCTTCTCAGACCAGTTCGAATGATGAGTCTCGAACTCGTCCTGAAGGTGAGCCTTGCTGTCCTCGCAAGTACATCCCACATAGTCAGTCCCCACTAAACGTTTCCGTTCGTATGTACATTCCACACAGTCGCTCCAAGGAAAACATTTCCGTTCACAGGTACATCACACACAATTTTTCCTGTTAAATCATTTGTGTTATTGAATGTATCACACACGGTGCGTAGAAGAAACTGTGTGGCAAAGGTTGTCCATCATACACACTTTTTATGTGGTAAACGTTTGCGCAAGGTGGCCTAACGCAAAAAGTTCTCAAGAGAAAGTTGTGTGTGCAGTGGAGATTGATCGCACACGTAGTGGATCCTAGAAACGTTTCTAATCTCCACGTATATCGCACATGTTTCACTTTCGCAAACCGTGTGGAGTGTAATCCCTAATTAATCCAATCAATCCCTAATTTAAAAACACATGTTTTGAATTTGAAAGTATGCAATCACTTATTTCATATCCAACCATGTTTATTACAAATATAGGTTCAACCAAGAATCCATAATTCGATGCACAGGTACATATACTGAAGAACTACAGAAACACCAAGTAAAGAATGATGAACCACAGTTGTACTAAAGACTATAAAGAGATAGGCGAAAGACATTCTGGTTGCTGGAGAACGTGAAGCGGAATGCCCATATTGTTCCCTCCTCCATGCGTAAGGCGCGCACGACTCTAGGCCAACCCCTTATGATGGCTGCCGTCCATCCTTCACTGTCTTCATTAGGACTTCTCGATGCTCAATGTAGTCTGGATGAAATACTTTAATGTTCATTGTGTGTCCACCAATCATGTACTTTGCGAGGTAATCTTGAGTGAACTGCTTCGGGAACCACTGGGAACGAAAAAGATTCAGACATTGTTGTCTAACAACTCATTATGTGCAGTAAAAAGAGAAGGCTATAGAGTTTGTAGTTACCATCCTACAGCTCATTGATGTGTTGGATAGAGCATAAAAAATAATTTGCTTGCCACCATTCGTATCTTTTTGCTAATAATCCTTATCAGTTTCCTCACTTGATGCTTGTTCATCAATATCTCATTGCCCCATACACAAAAAGGGTCGATGCATGGATCCTTGCCAAGGGCATACGTACCTACAAGCAACAAGTCAATATTAGAAGCTAACTGGTGTCCAGGCCTGGATCTATATGCACTACATTATGGAACGATGGGGGAGTATGCTACCTCTTGAGCATGCGTTGGTTTTCCCTTGAAGAGGAAAGGGTGATGCAGCAAATTAGCGTAAGTATTTCCCTTAGTTTTTGAGAACCAATCAATCTAGTAGGAGACTACACACAAATCCCCTAGTATCTGCACAAACAAACAAGAACCTCACAACCAACGCGATAAAGGGGTTGTCAATCCCTTCACGGTCACTTACGAGAGTGAGATCTGATAGAGATAATAAGATAAATATTTTTGGTATTTTTGTGATATAGATTGGAAAATAAAGATTGCAAATTAGATAGTAAACTAGAATTGTAGATTGGAAACTTATATGATGTAAAGTAGACCTCGGGGTCATAGGTTTCACTAGTGGCTTCTCTCAAGATAGCATGTATTACGGTGGGTGAACAAATTACTGCCAAGCAATTGATAGAAAAGCGCATAGTTATGATGATATCTAAGGCAATGATCATGAATATAGGCATCACGTCTGTGACAAGTAGACCGAAACGATTCTGCATCTACTACTATTACTCCACGCATCGACCGCTATCCATATGCAGCTAGAGTATTAAGTTCATAAGAACGGAGTAACGCATTAGGCAAGATGCCATGATGTAGAGGGATAAACTCAAGCAATATGATATAAACCCCATTTTTATCCTTGATGGCAACAATATAATATGTGTCGTTTCCCTTTCTGTCACTGGGATCGAGCACCGCAAGATTGAACCCAAAGCTAAGCACTTCTCCCATTGCAAGAAAGATCAATCTAGTAGGCCAAACTAAACCGATAATTCGAAAGAGACTTGCAAAGATATCAAATCATGCATATAAGAATTCAGAGAAGAATCAAATAATATTCATAGATAATGAAGTCCATAAACCCACAATTCATCGGATCTCGACAAACACACCGCAAAAAGAGTTACATCGAATAGATCTCCAAGAAGATCGAGGAGAACTTTGTATTGAGATCCAAAGAGAGAGAAGAAGTCATCTAGCTAATAACTATGGACCCAAAGGTCTATGGTAAACTACTCACACATCATCGGAGAGGCTATGGTGTTGATGTAGAATCTCTCCGTGATTGAATCCCCCTCCGGCAGATCGCCGGAAAAGGCCCCAAGATGGGATCTCACGGGTACAGAAGGTTGCAGCGGTGGAAAAGGTGTTTCGTTGCTCACCCTGAAGGTTTCAGGGTATAAGAGTATATATATATGCAAAAGAAGTAGGTCAGTGGAGCTGCGAGGGGCCCACAAGGGTGGGGGCGCATCCGGCCCCCTGGGCGCGCCCTCCTACCTCATGGCCGCCTCGCTGCTTCCTTGACGTCCACTCCAAGTCTCCTGGATCACGTTTGTTCCAAAAAAGATCCTCGCGAAGGTTTTATTCCGTTTGGATTCCGTTTGATATTCCTTTTCTACAAAACACTGAAATAGGGAAAAAAAACATCAATTTGCACTGGGCTTTCGGTTAATAGGTTAGTCCCAAATATAATATAAAAAGGTATATTAAAGCCCATTAAACATCCAAAAAAGATAATATAATAGCATGGAACAATCAAAAATTATAGATACGTTGGAGACGTATCAAGCATCCCCAAGCTTAATTCCTACTCGTCCTCGAGTAGGTAAATGATAAAAACATAATTTTTGATGTGGAATGCTCCCTAACATAATTTTCAATGTAATTCTCTTTATTTTGGCATGAATGTTCAGATCCAAAAGATTCAAGATAAAATTTTAATATTGACATAAAAATAGTAATACTTCAAGCATGCTAACCAAGCAATTATGTCTTATCAAAATAACATAGCCAAAGAAAGCTTATCCCTACAAAATCATATAGTTTGGCCATGCTTCATTTTCGTCACACAAAATGCTCCCCTCATGCATAACCCCGATGACAAGCCGAGCAATTGGTTCATATTTTTAACGTGCTTCAGCCTTTTCAACCCTTACGCGATACATGAGCGCAAGCCATGGATATAGCACTATAGGTGGAATAGTATATGATGATGGGGGTTATGTGAGAAGATAAAAAATGAGAAAGTCTCACATTGACGCGGCTAATCAACGGGCTATGGAGATGCCCATCAATTGATGCCAATGTGAGGAGTAGGGATTGCCATGCAACGGATGCACTAGAGTTATAAGTGTATGAAAGCTCATCTAAAGAAACTAAGTGGGTGTGCATCCAACTTGCTTGCTCACGAAGACCTAGGGCATTTTGACAAAGCCCAACATTGGAATATACAAGCCAAGTTCTATAATGGAAAATTCCCACTAATATATGAAAGTGACAAAATAAGAAACTCTCTATCATGAAGACCATGGTGCTATTTTGAAGCACAAGTGTGGAAAAAGGATAGTAACATTGTCCCTTCTCTCTTTTTCTCTCATTTTTTCTTTCTTTTTTGGGGGCTTCTTTGGCCTGTTTTTTATTTGGGCTTCTTTGGCCTCTTTTTTTAGTTAACTTTCCTCACATGGGACAATTCTCTAGTAATGATGATCATCACACTTTTATTTACTCATAACTCAATGTTACAACTCGATATTAGAACAAAAATATGACTCTATGTGAATGCCTCCGGTGATGTACCGGGATATGCGATGAATCAAGAGCGACATGTATGAAAGAATTATGAAAGTGTCTTTGCCACAAATACGATGTCAACTACATGATCATGCAAAGCAATATGACAATGATGGAGCGTGTCATAATAAACGGAACAGTGGAAAGTTGCATGGCAATATATCTCGGAATGGCTATGGAAATGCCATAATAGGTGGGTATGGTGGATGTTTTGAGGAAGATATAAGGAGGCTTATGTGTGATAGGGTGTATCGTATCACAGGGTTTGGATGCACCGGCGAAGTTTGCACCAACTCTCGAGGTGAGAAAGGGCAATGCACGGTACCAAAGAGGCTAGCAAATTGCGGAAGGGTAAGAGTGCGTATGATCCATGGACTCACATTAGTCATAAAGAACTCATATACTTATTGCAAAAGTTTATTAGCCCTCGAAGCAAAGTACTACTACGCATGCCCCTAGAGGGATAGATTGGTAGGAAAAGACCATCAGTCGTCCCCGACCGCCACTCATAAGGAAAGCACTCAAAGAACACCCCATGCTTCAAATTTGTCACACAACGTTTACCATACATGCATGCTACGGGACTTGCCAACTTTAACACAAGTATTTATCAAGTTCAAAATTTCCCAAGTAGCATGACTCTAACATTACCACCTTTATATCTCAAAACATCTATCAAGAAACATAGTATTCAATGCACTCTACATGAAAGTTTTTATCATACCCATCTTGAATGCCTATCATATTAGGACTAGTTTTATAGCCAAAGAAAATTACCATGCTGTTCTAAAAGACTCTCAAAATAATATAACTGAAGCATAAGAGATCAATAATTTCTACAAAATAAAACCACCACCATGCTCTAAAAAAATATAAGTGAAGCACTAGAGCAAAATTATCTAGCTCAAAAGATATAAGTGAAGCACATAGAGTATTCTAATAAATTCAGATTCATGTGTGTCTCTCCCAAAATGTGTGTACAGAAAGGATGATTGTGGTAAACTAAAACGCAAAGACTCAAATCATACAAGACGCTCCAAGCAAAACACATATCATGTGGTGAATAAAAATATAGCCTCAAGTAAAGTTACCGATAGACGAAGATGAAAGAGGGGATGCCTTCCGAGGCATCCACAAGCTTAGGATTTTGGTTGTCCTTGGATTTTACCTTGGGGTGCCTTGGGAATCCCCAATCTTAGGCTCTTGCCACTCCTTGTTCCAAAATCCATCAAATCTTTACCCAAAAACTTGAAAACTTCACAACACAAAACTCAACAGAAAATCTCATGAGCTCTGTTAGTATAAGAAAACAAATCACCACTTAAGGTAGTGTAATGAACTCATTATTTATTTATATTGGTGTTAAACCTACTGTATTCCAACTTTTCTATGGTTCATACCCCCCGATACTAGCCATAGATTCATCAAAATAAGCAAACAATACACGAAAAACAGAATCTGTCAAAAACAGAACAGTCTGTAGTAATCTGTAGGTTTCGAATACTTATGTAACTCCAAAAATTATACCAAATTAGGAAGACCTAAATAATTTGTATATTGGTCTACTGCAGTTGGAATCAATATTTTATCGCTCTCTGGTTAAAAATGAAAATTATTCTCGTGAGCGCATACTTTCTGTTTTTTTCAGCAAGATCAAATAACAATCATCCAAGAAGATCCTAAAGGCTTTACTTGTCAAAAACACTAATTAAAACATAAAAAACACAATCATAACAGAGGCTAGATGATTTATTTATTACTAAACAGGAACAAAAATAAAATTGGGTTGCCTCCCAACAAGCGCTATCGTTTAACGCCCCTAGCTAGGCATAAAAACAAGAATAGATCTAGGTATTGTCATCTTTGGTATGCAATCCATAAGAGGCTCTCATAATAGATTCATAAGGTAATTTAATTTTATTCCTATGGAAGTGCTCCATGACTTTCCTTAATGGAAATTGGAATCTAATATTTCCTTGTTTCATATAAATAATTGCACCAATCGTTCGAAGAAAAGGTCTACCAAGAATAATAGGACATGTGGGATTGCAATCTATATCAAGAAAAATAAAATCTACGGGCACATAATTCCTATTTGCAACAATAAGAACATCATTAATTCTTCCCATAGGTTTCTTAATGGTGGAATCCGCAAGATGCAAATTTAAAGAACAATCATCAAATTCACAGAAACCCAGCAAATCACACAAAGTTTTTGGAATCGTGGAAACACTAGCACCTAGCATAGCATTCATGATCTTTAATCTTAATTTTAATAGTAGGTTACCACTCATCATAAAGTTTTCTAGGGATATAAACTTCTAATTCAAGTTTTTCTTCATAAAATTGCATTAAAGCATCAACGATATGTTTAGTGAGAGCTTTGTTTTGATCATAAGCACGAGGAGAATTTAACACGGATTGCAACAGCGAAATAAAATCTATCAAAGAGAAATTATCATAATTAAATTCCTTGAAATCCAAAATAGTGGGTTCATTGCTATGTAAAGTTTTGACCTTTTCAATCCCACTTTTACCAATTTTTGCATCAAGGTCTAAAAACTCTGAATCATTGGGACGCCTTCTAACTAAAGTTAACTCATCTCCAGTCCCATCTTTATCAAGATTCATATTGGCAAACAAAGACTTAATAGGAGACACACCAATCACTTTTAGATCTTCATCATTATTATGATGAAAACTAGAAGAACACGCTTTTACAAAGCAATCTTTCTTAGCACGCATCCTAGCGGTTCTTTCTTTGCACTCATCAATGGAAATTCTCATGGCTTTGAGAGACTCATTGATATCATGCTTAGGTGGAATAGATCTAAGATTCAAAGAATCAACATCAAGAGAAATTCTATCCACATTCCTAGCCAACTCATCAATCTTAAGCAATTTTTCTTCAAGCAAAGCATTGAAATTATTTTGCGAATTCATAAATTCTTTAACATTAGTCTCAAAATCAGAGGGCGTCTTATTAAAATTTCCATACGAGTTGTCGTAGGAATTACCATAATTATTAGAGGAATTACTAGGGAACGGCCTAGAATTAAAGTTTCCTCTATACACGTTGTTACCAAAATTGTTCCGACCAACAAAATTCACATCCATAGATTCATTATTATTCTCAATCAAAGTAGACAAAGGCATATCATTAGGATCAGAAGAAACACTCTTATTAGCAAACAATTTCATAAGTTCATCCATCTTTCCACTCAAGACATTAATCTCTTCTATCGCATGAACCTTTTTACTAGTAGATCTTTCGGTGTGCCATTGAGAATAATTAACCATAATATTATCTAGGAGTTTAGTAGCTTCTCCTAAAGTTATTTCCATAAAAGTGCCTCCCGTGACCGAATCTAAAATATTTCTAGAAGCAAAATTCAATCCAGCATAAAAAATTTGTATAATCATCCATAAATTCAAACCATGTGTAGGGTAATTACGTATCATTAATTTCATCCTCTCCCCAGCTTGTGCAACATGCTCATGATCAAGTTGCTTAAAATTCATAATATCATTTCTAAGAGAGATGATCTTAGCGGGAGGAAAATACTTAGAGATAAAAGCATCTTTGCACTTATTCCATGAATCAATACTATTTTTAGGCAAAGAAGAGAACCAAGTTTTAGCACGATCCCTAAGTGAAAACGAAAATAGCTTCAATTTAACAATATCATTATCCACATCTTTCTTATTTTGCATATCACATAAATCAACAAAGCTGTTTAGATGGGTAGCGGCATCGTCACTAGGAAGGCCAGCAAATTGACCTTTCATGACAAGATTCAGCAAAGCAGTATTAATTTCATAAGATTCAGCATCGGTAAGAGGAGTAATCGGAGTGCTAATAAAATAATTGTTGTTTGTATTGGTAAAGTCACATAATTTAGTATTATCTTGAGCCATCGTGACAATCAATCGATCCAACAAGCAAGCAAACAAGAAGCAAGCAAAAGGAGACGAACGGAAAAAGGGCGAACAGAAAAGAGGCGAATAAAACAACAAGGGTGAAGTGGGGGAGAGGAAAACGAGAGGCAAACTGCAAATAATGTAATGCGAGGGATAAGAGTTTGTGATGGGTACTTGGTATGTCTTGACTTGGCGTAGATCTCCTCAGCAATGGCGCCAGAAATCCTTCTTGCTACCTCTTGAGCATGCATTGGTTTTCCCTTGAAGAGGAAAGGGTGATGCAGCAAAGTAGCGTAAGTATTTCCCTTAGTTTTTGAGAACCAAGGTATCAATCCAGTAGGAGACTACACGCAAATCCCCTAGTACCTGCACAAACAAACAAGAACCTCGCAACCAACGTGATAAAGGGGTTGTCAATCCCTTCACGGTCACTTACGAGAGTGAGATCTGATAGAGATAATAAGATAAATTTTTTTGGTATTTTTGTGATATAGATTGGAAAATAAAGATTGCAAATTAGATAGTAAACTAGAATTGTGGATTGGAAACTTATATGATGTAAAGTAGACCCGGGGGCCATAGGTTTCACTAGTGGCTTCTCTCAAGATAGCATGTATTATGGTGGCTGAACAAATTATTGTCGAGCAATTGATAGAAAAGCACATAGTTATGATGATATCTAAGGCAATGATCATGCATCTAGAGTATTAAGTTCATAAGAATGGAGTAACGCATTAGGCAAGATGACATGATGTAGAGGGATAAACTCAAGTAATATGATATAAACCCCATCGTTTTATCCTCGATGGCAACAATGCAATACATGTTGTTTCCCTTTCTGTCACTGGGATCGAGCACCACAAGATTGAACCCAACTCTAAGCACTTCTCCCATTACAAGAAAGATCAATCTAGTAGGCCAAACTAAACCGATAATTCGAAGAGACTTGCAAAGATATCAAATCATGCATATAATAATTCAGAGAAGAATCAAATAATATTCATAGATAATCAAGTTCATAAACCCACAATTCATCGGATCTCGACAAACACACAGCAAAAAGAGTTACATCGAATAGATCTCCAAGAAGATCGAGGAGAACTTTGTATTGAGATCCAAAGAGAGAGAAGAAGCCATCTAGCTAATAACTATGGACCCGAAGGTCTGTGGTAAACTATTCACACATCATTGGAGAAGCTATGGTGTTTATGTAGAAGCTCTCCGTGATCGAATCCCCCTCCGGCACATCGCCGGAAATGGCCCCAAGATGGGATCTCATGGGTACAGAAGGTTGCGGCAGTGGAAAAGGTGTTTTGTGGCTCTCCCTGAAGGTTTCAGGGCATAAGAGTATATATAGGCGAAAGAAGTAGGTCGGTGGAGCTGCGAGGGGCCCACGAGGGTGGGGGCACACCTGGCCCCCTGGGCGCGCCCTCCTAACTCGTGGCCGCCTCGCTACTTCCTTGACGTCCACTCCAAGTCTCCTGGATCACGTTTGTTCCAAAAAATATCCTCGCGAAGGTTTCATTCCGTTTGGATTCTGTTTGATATTCTGTTTCTGTGAAACACTGAAATAGGCAAAAAACAGCAATTTGCACTAATAGGTTAGTCCCAAAAAATATATAAAAAGGCATACTAAAGCCCATTAAACATCCAAAATAGATAATATAATAGCATGTAACAATCAAAAAATATAGATACGTTGGAGACGTATCAGAGTACAAGCCGAGGGATGAAGCTAACCTCGGCGAAAAATGGTGGCCACTCCCGTTGTTGTCCTGCATAAGTAGTGGAAAGGCATGATAAGTGCAACAATCTTAACATCAAACAAATATATCAAAGGTAAACAACATCATCTCCAAATGATAGCTTGAATGTGTTGGTTTCAGCATGTTGTTAAAGCAGATATAAAATGGAAGGCAATGTTACCGATAGCAGGCTTAACAGCCATCAAATATGGCAATTCGAACGGGTATTGTCGAAAATGAATAGAACGTAGGTAATGCTTAAACATCACACTGGATAAATGTGTAAAACTGAAATAAAGGGCATGTGTTAACTACACTAGGAATAATTGGAACCAAATATAGCCGTTCCAACTGGTATTGATGTAGTCGAGCGGCACAGTTCCGACTTGCACATAATGAACACCACATTGTGAATGACTGAAATAAACAAGGCATAAATGACCAGTATAACAATCAAATATAGTCATTAAAAACTGGACAGAGTCTCACTACAACCAACCTAACATGCAAATACAGATAAACATGGCATATGCTTGAAAACTGGACAAATGCTCACTACAACCAACCTAACAAGCAGATAAAGATAAACATGGCATCTGCTTGATAACTGGACAAATGCTAAAAAAGCAACCTAACAACCAAATACAGATAAACAAGGCATCTGCTTGATAACTAGACAAATGCTAAAAAAGCAAACTAACAACCAAATACAGATAAACAAGGCATCTGCTTGATAACTGGACAAATACTCACTGCAACCAAACTAAGAACCAAATACAGATAAACAAGGTATCTGCTTGATAACTGAAAAATGCTCACTCCAACCAACCTAACAACCAAATACAGATAAACAAGGCATCTACTCACTATAAACAACCAAATATAGCCATTCATGAAACTAAAGCGTACAATTCATACTTAAACATCACATAGACCTATTGAACAATACATTTTTGCATAATTGAAATAATTAAACACGACACAGTTAAAGCACCGCATGGCAAATGCTACTACAACAAAGGGTACGGGTTGGCAAGCTAGAAAAGGTAAGATTTGCCGATAGAATGTTGCCTCACATTTCATGGACGGGATCCTTCCAGTTGGAAGAGCATAGACCCATGGTGCGCTCTCTGATGTCACAGATGGGTTGTTTCACCTCGGAAGAACCTTCATGGGTGCCCTCCTCGAGGTCGTGGTCATGGTCGATGAGATCTGACTTGGCAATTGAGGATGCCAAGCCACCGTTATAGAAAGTGTCCTTCAGAAGTGACAAAACGGGCTCGATGGCGTATAAAGCTCGCAAATCCTTGACCGCTTGGCGGAGGAGATCAGCGACAGGGCCGTTGAAGAGATCGACGATGGTTGAACTAGAGGGGTTGGGGATGGACCACTTCACGTGTGACATGGCCCGCGTGAAACCGTCGGTGTGGACGAGCTTGATGTCGTAGCCAGCTTTCCCGAGATACAGTAATACACTAGCCCGCTGAGATGAAGCCTTCGGCATGGCAACATAGTCAATGTCTTCGCTAGCTTCCATGGCGACGTGTTGCTTCGGGATCGACAGGTCGGGGCGAACAGCGGCCACCTCGCCAACGTCCGGCGAAGAGGCCATGATAAACCTCTTCTTGGTCGAACGCTCGTCGGGCTCCCTGGGATACGTGGTCGAGCTTTGGCTGCGACATTCTGGAGCAGGGGATGTGGATCTGGTGGGGAGGGACACTGCAGGCCTCATCTAAAAACTCAGGGGAGTGGGGCGACGGTATGGGAATCGCTGGGTAACCTGAACTTTATTATCTAAGCTAGGAGGAACGGGCAGACCGGCAGGGGTTGGCGGCAGCGCCAGCAGCAACCGCAAGCTAGGATTTGAGGGGGGAGGGGGTGTTTGAGGATACGCTACGGCTACTGAAATTTTAAGTAATGGTGGGTGGAGATGGTGGTGGACGAGGGAGGGCAGCGGTTCAAATGCCTCGGCTACTGCAATTTTACTATAAGGTCGGTGCTGGAGGAGTGTGGGCGACGGTTGAAGTACGGCGACTACCAAAATTTGGGTAAAGGAATTGATGCGGGGCAGGAGTGCCCAAGATCGCGCACGGTCCAATAACAATATGCGTGTATGATAATAAGGAAAAGTGGCGTGGATTCGCCGATTTTTGCAACGCTCAAGGCAGGTAGTTTGTTTTTTATATTTCTAGCCAGCTGGTCTATCGCACACGGTTCGTCCTAATTTCCAAATAAACTTACGCGCCTTTAGCTTGCACAGGTGGTGGTTTTACAGCGCACTTGCATCACACACAGTTAAGCCAGTACCTCCACTCTTTGCTCGCGCTTGCACGGTCGTGGTGATTTCAGCGCACTTGCATCGCACACGGTTTAGCCAGTACCTCCACCCTTTGCTCGCACTTGCGCGATCGTGGTGATTTCAGCGCACTTGCATCGCACACGGTTGAGACAGTACCTCCACCTTAATTTGCTAGCGCTTGCGCGGTCGTGGTGATTTTAGCGCACTTGCATCGCACATGGTTGAGCCAGTACCTCCACCTTAATTTGCTCGCGCTTGCGCAGTCATGGTGATTCACATCGCACTTGTATCGCACACGGTTAAGATATTATACCCCATGTCCGTTGAGGGTCATCAAAGTTTTTGCAGCAAAAAATGACGTTAGAGAGGGTCAAAAGACAGCCACACCAGCATGTGGCCCAAATATATATGAGTGAAAAGGGTGGTCTGTGATGTTCAAAATTCCAATGCACAACTTTGACCCCGTAGGCCCACGGTTGGGCACGTCATCGAAGATCGATGAGAGGGGCCAGAAATCAAGAACCACCTGGAAGTGGCCAAATATATGTACGAATATTGGGGATGTTTAAAACTTTAAATACACAATGCATAACTTTGGTGGCACCTTCCTCGCAAACCCGAAAGCACCCTAACAACCACCTAGCTAGGATATATATAATGACATAATGTCGTACCTAGCTAGGATGCTTGGCCCACCACCTCCCACTTCGTGTCAGCCGGGCGGATGCACGTAATGATCGATACTTTGGTCATACATGCATCTCGCCATGACCTACCATAAGACGGACCAATGAATCTTTTGTTTGGTCAAATGACAGTTGTTGTTGTCGATAAACCGCTTGGGCCAATAGATTGAACCATCATAAAAATTGCACGAGAGGGACCACAAAACCAGCACCTCTTGCATGCGACCCAAAATGATGTACATTGGGAAGGGGTGATGTGTGTTTTCAATATAGAATAATGGACAATTTAGATGTGGTTCCTACCTATCGATACAGACAACAACCATGAAGGCAAGGTAGTTAATAACGAGATACGTACGCAGGGTTTGATGTAGGTTGAACCCAGCAATCCAAGCATCTGGGAGGGAATCCTAACAACGAATGAGCTCGAGCTTTGGTTGACTGACATTTGATGGTGACCGGCCCTAACACGAACTAGGAGGAATCCATTCATGGCCAACACATACCCCTCATTATCGGTCAAAGGGATGATATATTTACACTCGGGGAGCCCACAGATATCCGTGTCGTCACAAAGAACCACATAAGGGAGACATGGTCGATCAGAAGACCCCGTATACACTGCATGCGGCCCGAAAATATGTATGGGTACAATGGTGTATGATGTGTTTAAATCCCAAATGCACAACTTCGATGGGCCACGCCAACTACATTACAAACCGAACACCGTACCCAACTCCAAGCCTGGTTCAATACCTATGATGTCAGTTTCCCAACTTCGAGGTGGTGGGGGGGGTCGTCCCACGCATGCGCTCAAACTTTATTTTGTCTAGCATGGGACACATCTATATATATTTATACATCTATACCATCCATACATCTATACACCTATATAGTGTGCAAATAACTATGAAAGTTGCTCGTTGGATGAAGCCAATCTGACGGTAGATAGATGGCAAATCCGAGCACTACTGGCCATTGGATATCATCTACATTCCACCAGATTATGCCACATGTACAATCTAGAAGACTCCATGGTTGAACTTAAGCATAATGCACAAACCTCAAAACACAAGCACTTCTCCTTTGTTCTCTAGAATCTTCCATATCTTAATTGCCCAAACCTTTTTTCTAAATGAATTGTCACTTTTTGTTTTTACCTTTACAATGCACAATTCCATGAATCTTAAAATAGTTTTTTATAAAACTAATTGATTTTGGATGAGATGAACTATAAGAATTAAACAAACATCTACATCATGCATATCTGGGAGAAGAGGCGGGAAACCAATGAGAGGAGTGGCGAGAAACGGTAGCCTGTTTTGAATGAAAACCTAGTAGAGAAGGAAGCGTGAGCTACTCGACGCATGCGCACAGTGCTTACCCATGTACTTCATGTGCTGTCGAAAGGGGTCAGGGTTGTCGTTCGATCTGGGAGCATCCAACGATGCACACGTACGAACCGTGGGGTTTGGGTTCTGGCCAGTCAGAACGCAGGACTCGGATCGCTCGCGCAGCGGGGGGATATCATACGAAAACCAACATTCGGTGAAAACCACGAGAAAAAGATGTTTTGAAGTTTCAAAAAACTTCGGGATGTTAAGAAAATGATGTTTTATTGCCACACAAAATTTCAAGTTGAAACACATTACGAGATGTGAGCTATGAAAAAGACAAAATCAGTGTTGAATAGTGCCGAATAGTAATGCCACTATTTAGGGCGGAATTTGTCTTTTTCATAGCTCACATCTCGTAATGTTTTTCAACTTGAAATTTTGTGTCGCAATAAAACATCACCTTCTTAACATACCACAATTTTTTTCATATTTTTATGAAGCTTTAAAATATGGTTTCCACGAAGTTTTCATTGAATACCGCCTTTCGTGAGTGAACCGTGTGCTATTTGGAAACATTTCGTTAGAAGAATCTCGGTTTTTAAATCCCCGTAAATCCAAAACTAAGCTGAAAATGGTGAAACCTGCCATGGTGTCACGACATCGCACTTATATGTTGAGGAATTTTTTTCATCCATTGTGGCGCAAGTTTTATTACAAGCCTCTTACAAACTGAAGCTTCTCTCAAAGAAGCCTCGTCATTCCGATAGGGAAATGTGTCCCCCTTGTGGGCGAAACATATTCACTGCCTCTTTTCACCTTGTATTTTGTTCTACGGGCAACATGGAACGACATGATATCCGTATTGAAATTTAAACTTATTCAGGGTTCGTTTGGCCTTTTTATACACTACTTGAGTTTCCTAGGCATTTAATGTCCATAATTCAAATCTGGACTACAAATACATGCTCCAGTTCACCAAAATGGCTAGAAAAATTATACATGTGTCCTTGGGTGCATGTTTAGGTCCCATGCCAGGATTGGGAATGAATTACAACCATACTGGTGTCATGGCTCGTCCTCAAACATTTCGAATCTCAGTTTTTAAGTCCCCATAAATCCTAAACTCACCAGAAAGTCATCAAAGGTGGCATGGTGCCATGTCATGGCACATATATGTCATGGTAAAAACATTGTCCAATTTGGGCCAAGCTTTATTACAAACCTCTTACAAAAACTAGAGCCTCTCTCAAAGAAGCCTCATTGTTTTGATAGGGAAACATGTTCCCCTTTGGGCAAAACGTAATCACTGCCTCTTTTCGCCTTGTATTTTCTTCCACAGGCAACATGGAACGACAGGATATCCATGCTGAAATTTAAACTTATTCAGGGTTTGTTCGGCCTTTTTATACACTAATTGAGTTTCCTAGGCATTTCATGCCCATAATTCAAATCTGAACTACAAATACATGCTCCAGTTCACCAAAATGGCTAGAAAAAATATACATGTGTCCTTGGGTGCATGTTTAGGTCTCAGGCCAGGAATGGGAACGAATTACAACTGTACCGGTGTCCTGGCTCGTCCTCAAACATTTCGAATCTCGGTTTTTAAGTCCTCATAAATCCTAAACTCACCAGAAAGTCATCAAAGGTGGCATGGTGTCACGTCATGGCACATATATGTCATGGTAAAAACATCGCCAATTTGGGCCAAGCTTTATTACAAACCTCTTACAAACCGGAGCCTGTCGCAAAACCCTCGTGGTTTTGATTGGGAAACATGTCCCCTTGTGGGCCAAACGATAATCACTCCCTCTTCTAGCCTCGTATTTTCTTCTACACGCGACACAGAACAACTAGAGATTCGCACTAAACTTTGAAATTATTCAGGGTTTGTTTGACCTTTTTTATTCATTAATTGAGTTTTCTAGGCATTTAATGTCCATCATTCAAATCTGAACTACAAATACATGCTCCAATGCACCAAAATGGCTAGAAACAACATACATGTTTCCTTGGGGTGCATGTTTAGGTCCCATGGAATGAATGGGAACGAATTCAATTGTCTCGTCGTCCTGGCTAGGCCACAAACATTGTGAATCTTGGTTTTTAAATGTCTGTAAATCCATAACTCACCAGGAAATCATGAAACTTGGCATGGTGTCACTACATGGTACATATAATTGTCCAATTTGGGCGAAGCTATATTACAAGCCTTTTACAAACAGGAGCATGTCGCAACCCTCGTGGCTCTGGTAGGGAAACAAGCCCCTCTTGTGGGTGAAACGATAATCAATGCCTCTTCTCGCCTTGAACTTTGTTTTCTACAGGCAACATAGAATAACAGGAGTGTCGAGCTGAAATTTGAAACTGTTCGGGGTTCATTTGGCCATTATATATATATTACTAATTACTAAGTTTTCTATGCATTTAATGTAGTCCATAATTCAAATTTGAACTACAACCACATGCTCCAGTGAAGCAAAATGGGTGGGAAATCGTACATGTGTCATTGGGTGCATGTTTAGGTCTCATTTAAGGAATAAGAATAAATTACAAACTTGTCGTTGTCCTGAAACAATGAGAATCCTAGTTTTTAAATCCCAGTAAATCAAAAAAGTCACCCAAAAAACATGAAACTTGGCATGGTTTCATGACATGGCACATATATGTCGAGGTAAAAAAGCATCCAGTTTGAGAAGAGGCGCACACATTAGTAGCCAACGAAGTCCTTTTTGAAACAAAAAGCTGACACGTTAATATCGCAAACGGTTATATTATATTAGCTGTGTCAAAATTTAACCATACTCGGTGGCGTGCGTGCAGCTATTTGATTAGACGTGACGAACGCGAAAAGTCCGCCGTGTAGGCTCGACGGGACGCGTGCGAGCAGTCCGCCGCGCAGGCTCAACAGGACACGTGCATAATTTCCACCTCGCAGGCTCGATGGGACACATGCGAGTAGCAAGGCCACCCATGCTCACCGGTAAGGAGCTCTTTGACCTCCATGCACCAGCCGCCGCCCGCCTTGCTCACAACTTCTCCATTAATGGGTTAATTAAAGCACCTGGACGGAGGGTGTTTGCTTGTGGTCCCATGGAGCATTTGCTTTGTTCATGTTTTCAACTCGTATTCCGCCCTAATTAAAATTGCCACATAGGGCAACGGATAATACAACCGAAAATAAAATGGCAATGGATAATACGATGACAAATTTACAATAGCGCAGATAATAATTGTCTTACATATTCCGGATAATTTAAAATGCCACATTCGGCAAAGCCCGGAAGACACGGGGGCAAGAGAAGAAGGAAATTGCAGACAATGATCTGGGTCGCTACTGTCTCAACTCGTCGATGGATTGCCGGGCGGCGAAATCCTCCAGCTCCTTTTTCAATTCCTCACGACTTTGCTTGAAAGCAGCCATGGATTCCTCCACCTCCTACTCACGCTCGATCTGGAGCTTCCTCAAGCCACCCATCAGTTCCTCGACAACCGCTTTCAGCGTCATCTCCAAGGCACTACTCTGCTCATGCAGCATCTTCCAGCCGGCCTCCTCCTCCTCCTTCTCGGCGAGCGACTTGAGGAGCTTCACATTGTCAACCATGAGTTGCTCGACGAGGTTGGTCGCCTTGTCAACCGAGGCATCGCTGATATTGAGCAGCTTCATCAAGCCGTCGACCAGTTCCTGCTGCGTAGTGATGCCAGTGAGGATGTCGTCGTCGCTGGCGAAGGACTTCAGGAACGTCGGCTCATCGCGATGACCGACGTCGCGAATGCACTTGTGAGAGCCCTCGTGTGCCCGTGAGAGCTTGTTCGAGGGCTCCGTGGCGCGCCAGGACATCTCTGATGTGGCTTCATGGCGGGACCTCTCTAGTGCTTCCGTGGCCTTGGTCTTTGCTACCAGGTTATATGTCCACCCTAAACTCCTCCTACCGGTCATGGCAGAACGACTTGACAGAAAAGAAATAGTTTTTTGGGTGATGAGGAGAGGAACTGTGAAGTAATTTTCAAGTGGGTAGTTTTTATAGCCCGGTGCTAAGTTTGAACACATATTAGTTTGATAGGTGTGAACAGATTTGCAATTACTTATTACGTTGTAATCAGCAATGTGATGAGAAACAAGGTCAAAATTTATTGATGGCAGAAGCTTGACCACGTGGTTGCTCGCCGTTGAGGTGGCCGCGGCGCGCTCCGCTCTGGCATCCCTGCGCGCGCTCTGCTCGCCGTTGAGGCAAAGTTACAATGGCAATGGTTAATAATTCTTAATAATTGTCTTACATGTTTAGGATAATTTAAAATGCCAAATGCGGCAAGGCCCAGGACACTCACAACCTACATATGCATATAATTATAATAAAATATAAGCTCTGAGCTGGCAGCCTTCTGACGATGGCCTTCTCGGACTCCATGATCAACATAGCACGCTTGCGGCCGTTCACTCCAAGTGTGCTGACCCGCCTCTGCCTACGGAGCTACTGGCGCTGATCGGAGGCTCTTGGGGCTGCTGGGCCTCTTCCAAAAGAGCTTGACAGCATGCAATAGCGCGCATGACAACTCCGTGGAACCGCTCCATTTCCATGCCTCTAGCCTGGTAGAAAATTCTGTCGATCACCTGCATCCTCAAGATATCACGTTGGTGATGTTCTACTTCGTCGGGGACGTCACCTCCACCAAGGATGCGCTCGAGCCTGGCCACCACATCATTGGGATCGAGGTTGACACGGCCGCCGCGGGCAATGATGAAGCCGCAGGCTGCCTTTGTCTTGACTGAATCACAGAGGTCCTCTGCCCATTCCTTGCGGGGCATCAGGCTCTCACTGAGCACTGGTGACGGTGGTTCTTCGGGTGGGTCGTCGTGAAGGAAATATGCCCTAGAGGCAATAATAAAGTTGTTATTTATATTTCCTTATATCATGATAAATGTTTATTATTCATGCTAGAATTGTATTAACCATAAACTTAGTACATGTGTGAATACATAGACAAACAGAGTGTCACTAGTATGCCTCTACTTGACTAGCTCGTTGAATCAATGATGGTTATGTTTCCTAACCATAGACATGAGTTGTCATTTGATTAACGGGATCACATCATTAGAGAATGATGTGATTGACTTGACCCATCCGTTAGCTTAGCACGATGATCGTATAGTTTGTTGCTATTGCTTTTCTCCATAACTTATACATGTTCCTATGACTATGAGATCATGCAACTCCCGAATACCGGAGGAACACTTAGTGTGCTATCAAATGTCACAACGTAACTGGGTGACTATAAAGATGCTCTACATGTGTCTCCGATGGTGCTTGTTGAGTTGGCATAGATCGAAATTAGGATTTGTCACTCCGAGTATCGGAGAGGTATCTCTGGGCTCTCTCCGTAATGCACATCACTATAAGCCTTGCAAGCAATGTGACTAATGAGTTAGTTGTGGGATGATGCATTACAGAACGAGTAAAGAGACTTGTCGGTAACGATATTGAACTAGGTATTGAGATACCGACGATCGAATCCCTCTCTCCCTCTCCTTCCTTTCCCCTCCCTCCTCCTAGTTGGACTAGGAAAGGGGGAGTCCTACTCCTACTAGGAGGAGGACTACTCCCCCTCCTTGGCGTGCCCCAAGGCCGGTCGGCCTCCCCCTTGCTCCTTTATATACGGGGGAAGGGGCACCCTAGAACACACAAGTTGATTGTTTCCAGCCGTGTGTGGTGCCCCCCTCCACCATAATCCACCTCGGTCATATCGTAGCGGTGCTTAGGCAAAGCCCTGTTCCGGTAGCATCATCATCACCGTCATCACACCGTCGTGCTGACGAAGCTCTCCCTCGACACTCTGCTGGATCGTGAGTTCGTGGGACGTCACTGAGCCAAACGTGTGCAGATCGCGGAGGTGCTATACTTTCGGTACTAGGATCGGTCGATTGTGAAGATGTACGACTACATCAACCGCGTTGTCATAACACTTCCGCTTACGGTCTACGAGGGTACGTAGACAATACTCTCCCCTCTCGTTGCTATGCATCACCATGATCTTGCGTGTGTGTAGGAATTTTTTTGAAATTACTGTGTTCCCCAATAGTGGCATCTGAGCTAGGTCTATGCATAGATGTTATATGCACGAGTAGAACACAAAGGAGTTGTGGGCATGGGTATATACATATTGCTTGCCGTCACTAGTTGATTCTTGATTCGGCGGTATTGTTGGATGAAGCGGCCCAGACCAACATTACGCATACGCTTACGCGAGACTGGTTCTACCGACGTGCTTCGCACACAGCTGGCTGGTGGGTGTCAGTTTCTCCAACTTTAGTTGAATCAGATTCAATGAACAGGGTTCTTTCTGAAGATCAAAAGCAACCACTATACCGCGTTGTGGTTTTTTATGTGTAGGTAAGAACGGTTCTTGCTCAGCCCATAGCAGCCACGTAAAACTTGCAACAACAAAGTAGAGGATGTCTAACATTTTTGCAGGGCATGTTGTGATGTGATATGGTCAAGACATGATGCTAAATTTTATTGTATGAGATGATCATGTTTTGTAACACAGTTGTCGGCAACTGGCAGGAGCCATATGGTTGTCGCTTTATTGTATGAAATGCAATCATAATGTAATTGCTTTACTTTATCACTAAGCGATAGTGATAGTCATAGAAGCAATAGTTGGCGAGACGACAATGATGCTTCGATGGAGATCAAGGTGTCAAGCCGGTGACGATGGTGATCATGACGGTGCTTTGGAGATGGACATCAAAGGCACAAGATGATGATGGCCATATCATATCACTTATATTGATTGCATGTGATGTTTATCCTTTATGCATCTTATTTTGCTTAGTTCGGCGGTAGCATTATAAGATGATCTCTCACTAAATTTCAAGGTATAAGTGTTCTCCCTGAGTATGCACCGTTGCTACAGTTCGTCGTGCCGAGACACCACGTGATGATCGGGTGTGATAAGCTCTATGTACACATACAACGGGTGCAAGCCAGTTTTGCACACGCAGAATACTCAAGTTAAACTTGATGAGCCTAGCATATGCAGATATGGCCTCGGAACACTGAGACCGAAAGGTCGAGCGTGAATCATATAGTAGATATGATCAACATAGTGATGTTCACCATTGAAAAGCACTCCGTCTCACGCGATGATCGGACATGGTTTAGTTGATATGGATCACGTGATCACTTAGAAGATTATAGAGATGCCTATCTAAGTGGGAGTTCTTAAGTAATTTGATTAATTGAACTTTAATTTATCATGAACTTAGTACCTGACAGTATTTTAAATGTCTATGTTGTTGCAGATAGATGGCCCGTGTTGTTGTTCCGTTGAATTTTAATGTGTTCCTAGAGAAAGCTAAGTTGAAATATGATGGTAGCAACTACACGGACTGGGTCCGTAACTTGAGGATTATCCTCATTGCTACACAAAATAATTACGTCCTGGAAGCACTGCTAGGTGACAAACCCGCTGCAGGAGCAACGCCAGATGTTGTGAACACCTGGCAGAGCAAAGCTGGTGACTACTCGATAGTTCAGTGTGTCATGCTTTACGACTTAGAACCGGGACTGCAATGACATTTTGAACGTCATGGAGCATATGAGATGTTCCAGGAGTTGAAATTAATATTTCAAGCAAATGCCCGGATTGAGAGATATGAAGTCTCCAATAAGTTCTATAGCTGTAAGATGGAGGAGATTAGTTCTGTTAGTGAACATATACTCAGAATGTCTGGGTACCACAACCACTTGACTCAACTGGGAGTTAATCTTCCTGATGATAGTGTCATTGACAGAGTTCTTCAATCACTGCCACCAACCTACAAGAGCTTCGTGATGAACTATAATATGCAAGGGATGGATAAGATGATTCCTGAGCTCTTCGCAATGCTAAAAGCTACAGAGGTAGAAATCAAGAAGGAGCATCAAGTGTTGATGGTCAACAAGACCACCAGTTTCAAGAAAAAGGGTAAAGGGAAGAAGGGGAACTTCAAGAAGAACAGCAAGCCAGTTGCTGCTCAAGTGAAGAAACCCAAGTCTGGACATAAGCTTGAGACTGAGTGCTTCTGCTGCAAAGGGACTGGTCACTGGAAGCGGAACTGCCCCAAGTATTTGGCGGAGAAGAAGGATGGCAAAGTGAAAGGTATATTTGATATACATGGTATTGATGTGTACCTTACTAATGCTCGCAGTAGTGCCTGGATATTTGATACTGGTTCAGTTGCTAACATTTGCAACTCGAAACAGGGGCTACGGATTAAGCGAAGATTGGCTAAGGACGAGGTGACGATGTGTGTGGGAAATGGTTTCAAAGTTGGTGTGATCGCCGTCGGCATGCTACCTCTACATCTACCTTCGGGATTAGTTTTAGACCTAAATAATTGTTATTTGGTGCCAGCGTTGAGCATGAACATTATATCTGGATCTTGTTTGATGCGAGATGGTTATTCATTTAAATCAGAGAATAATGATTGTTCTATTTATATGAGTAATATCTTTTATGGTCATGCGCCCTTGATGAGTGGTCTATTTTTACTAAATCTAGATAGTAGTGATACACATGTTCATAGTATTGAAGCCAAAAGATGAAGAGTTGATAATGATAGTGCAACTTATTTGTGGCACTGCCATTAGGATCATATTGGTGTAAAGCGCATGAAGAAACTCCATTTTGATGGACTTCTGGAATCACTTGATTATGAATCACTTGGTACTTGCGAACCATGCCTCATGGGAAAGATGACTAAAACTCTGTCCTCCGGAACAATGGAGCGAGCAACAGAGTTATTGGAAATCATACATACTAATGTATGTGGTCCAATGAACATTGAGGCTCGCGGTGGATATCGTTATTTTCTCACCTTCACACATGATTTGAGTAGATATGGGTATATCTACATAATGAAACATAAGTCTGAAACATTTGAAAAGTTCAAAGAATTTCAGAGTGAAGTGGAAAATCATTGTAACAAGAAAATCAAGTTTCTGTGATCTGATCGTGGAGGTGAATATTTGAGTTATGAGTTTGGACTTCATTTGAAACAATGCGGAATAGTTTCGCAACTCACGCCACCTGGAACACCACAACGTAATGGTGTGTCCGAACGTCGTAACTGCACTTTATTAGATATGGTGCGATCTATGATGTCTCTCACTAATTTACCGCTATCGTTTTGGGGTTATGCTTTAGAGATGGTTGCATTCACGTTAAATAGGGCACCATCTAAATCCGTTGAGATGACACCTTATGAACTGTGGTTTGGAAAAAACCCAAGTTATCGTTTCTTAAAGTTTGGGGCTGGGATGCTTATGTGAAGAAACTTCAACCTGATAAGCTCGAATCCAAATCAGAGAAATGTGTCTTCATAGGATACCCAAAGGAGACTGTTGGGTACACCTTCTATCACAGATCTGAAGGCAAGATATTCATTGCGAAAAATGGATCCTTTCTAGAGAAGGAGTTTCTCTCGAAAGAAGTGAGTGGGAGGAAAGTGGAACTTGATGAGGTAATTGTACCTGCTCCCTTATTGGAAAGTAGTTCATCACTGAAATCAGTTCCAGTGATTCCTACACCAGTAAGTGAGGAAGCTAATGATGATGATCATGAAACTTCTGATCAAGTTACTACCGAACCTTGTAGGTCAACCAGAGTAAGATCGGCACGAGAGTGGTACGGTAATCCTTTTCTGTAAGTCATGTTACTTGACCATGACGAACCTATGAACTATGAGGAAGCGATGATGAGCCCAAATTCCGCAAAATGGCTTAAGGCCATGAAATCTTAGATGGGATCCATGTATGAAAACAAAGTCTGGACTTTGGTTGACTTGCCCGATGATCGGCAGGCCATAGAGAATAAATGGATCATCAAGAAGAAGACTGGCGTTGATGGTAATATTACTGTCTACAAAGCTCGACTTGTTGCAAAAGGTTTTCAACAAGTTCGAGGAGTTGACTATGATGAGACCTTCTCACCCGTAGTGATGCTTAAGTCTGTCTGAATCATGTTAGCAATTGCCGCATTTTATGATTATGAAATTTGGCAAATGGATGTCAAAACTGCATTCCTTAATGGATATCTTAAAGAAGAGTTGTATATGATGCAACCAGAAAGTTTTGTCGATCCAAAAGGTGCTAACAAAGTGTGCAAGCTCCAGCGATCCATTTATGGACTGGTGCAAGCCTCTCGGAGTTGGAATATACGCTTTGATAGTGTGATCAAAGCATATGGTTTTACACAGACTTTTGGAGAAGCCTATATTTACAAGAAAGTGAGTGGGAGCTCTGTAGCATTTCTGATATTATATGTAGATGACATATTGTTGATCGGAAATGATACTGAATTTCTGAATAGCATAAAAGGATACTTGAATAAGAATTTTTCAATGAAAGACCTCAGTGAAGCTGCTTATATATTAGGCATAAATATCTATAGAGATAGATCAAGACGCTTAATTGGACTTTCAAAAAGCACATACCTTGATAAAATTTTGAAGAAGTTCAAAATGGATCAGGCAAAGAAAGGGTTCTTGCCTGTGTTACAAGGTGTGAAGTTGAGTCCGACTCAATGCCCAACCACTGCAGAAGATAAAGAGAAAATGAAATTCATTCCCTATGCTTCAACCATAGGTTCTATCATGTCTGCAATGCTATGTACTAGACCTAATGTGTGCCTTGCTATTAGTTTAGCAGGGAGGTACCAAAGTAATCCAGGAGTGGATCACTGGACAGCGGTCAAGAACATCCTGAAATACATGAAAAGGACTAAGGATATGTTTCTCGTTTATGGAGGTGCAAAAGAGCTCGTCGTAAACGGTTACGTCGATGCAAGCTTTGACACTGATCCAGATGACTCTAAGTCACAAACCAGATACGTATTTTTATTAAATGGTGGAGCTGTTAGTTGGTGCAGTTCCAAGCAGAGCATCGTGGCGGCATCTACATGTTAAGCGGAGTACATAGCTGCTTCGGAAGCAGCAGATGAAGGAGTTTGGATGAAGGAGTTCATATCCGATCTAGGTGTCATACCTAGTGCATTGGGTCCAATGAAAATCTTTTGTGACAACACTGGTGCAATTGCCTTGGCAAAGGAATCCAGATTTCACAAGAGAACCAAGCACATCAAGAGACGCTTCAATTCCATCCACGATCAAGTCAAGGAGGGAGACATAGAGATTTGCAAGATGCATACGGATCTGAATGTTGCAGACCCGTTGACTAAGCCTATCTCACGAGTAAAACATGATCAGCACCAAGACTCCATGGGTGTTAGAATCATCACAATGTAATCTAGATTACTGACTCTAGTGCAAGTGGGAGACTCAAGGAAATATGCCCTAGAGGCAGTAATAAAGTTGTTATTTATATTTCCTTATATCATGATAAATATTTATTATTCATGCTAGAATTGTATTAACCAGAAACTTAGTACATGTGTGAATACATAGACAAACAGAGTGTCACTTGTATGCCTCTACTTGACTAGCTCGTTGAATCAATGATGGTTATGTTTCCTAACCATAGACATGAGTTGTCATTTGATTAACGGGATCACATCATTAGAGAATGATGTGATTGACTTGACCCATCCATTAGCTTAGCATGATGATCGTTTAGTTTGTTGCTATTGCTTTCTCCATAACTTATACATGTTCTATGACTATGAGATCATGCAACTCCCGAATACCGGAAGAACACTTAGTGTGCTATCAAACATCACAACGTAACTGGGTGACTATAAAGATGCTCTACAGGTGCCTCCGATGGTGTTTGTTGAGTTGGCATAGATCGAGATTAGGATTTGTCACTCCGAGTATCGGAGAGGTATCTATGGGCCCTCTCGGTAATGCACATCACTATAAGCCTTGCAAGCAATGACTAATGAGTTAGTTGCGGGATGATGCATTACAGAACAAGGAAAGAGACTTGCCGGTAACAAGATTGAACTAGGTATTAAGATACCTACGATCAAATCTCGGGCAAGTAACATACCGATGACAAAGGGAACAACGTATATCGTTATGCGGTTTGACCAATAAAGATCTTCGTAGAATATGTGGGAGACAATATGAACATCCAGGTTCCACTATTGGTTATTGACCAGAGACGTGTCTTGGTCATGTCTACATAGTTCTCGAACCCGTAGGGTCTGCACGCTTAACGTTCGGTGACAATCGGTATTATGAGTTTATGTGTTTTGATGTACCGAAGGTAGTTCAGAGTCCCGGATGTGATCACGTACATGACGAGGAGTCTCGAAATGGTCGATACATAAAGATTGATATATTGGATGACTATATTCGGATACCGTATGAGTTCCGGGGGTCACCGGATAATTATTGGGGTGCCGGGGGGTTATCGGAACCCCCGAGGAACTAATGGGCCAACATGGGCCTTGTGTGAGAGAGAGGAGGGGCCATAGGGCTGGCCGCGCCCCCCACCCCCTTGGGAGTCCGAATTGGACAAGGAGGGGGGCACCCCCTCTTTCCCTCCCTCTCTCCCTCTCCTTCCTTTCCCCTCCCTCCTCCTAGTTGGACTAGGAAAGGGGGAGTCCTACTCCTACTAGGAGGAGGACTCCTCCCCCTCCTTGGCACGCCCCAAGGCCGGCCAGCCTCCCCCTTGCTCCTTTATATACGGGGGGAGGGGCACCCTAGAACACACAAGTTGATTGTTTCCAGTAGTGTGCGGTGTCCCCCTCCACCATAACCCACCTCGGTCATATCGTAGCGATGCTTAGGCGAAGCCCTGTTCCGGTAGCATCATCATCACCGTCATCACGCCGTCGTGCTGAAGAAGCTCTCCCTCGACAGTCTGCTGGATCTTGAGTTCATGGGACGTCACCGAGCCGAACGTGTGCATATCGCGGAGGTGTCGTACTTTCGATACTAGGATCGGTCGATCGTGAAGACGTACGACTACATCAACCGCGTTGTCATAACGCTTCCGCTTACGGTCTACGAGGGTACGTAGACAATACTCTCCCCTCTCGTTGCTATGCATCACCATGATCTTGCGTGTGCATAGGATTTTTTTTGAAATTACTGCGTTCCCCAACACGTCGATCATGCCGCCGAGCAGCTCTGGATATTTTGCACGCTGTATGGCAAACCGCTCATCAGACCGCCTCTGTAATATGTCAATTGTGCTCCCAAATACTGTGACACCGATATCACTGCCGATGGGCCATGGTGCCTGCACCGGCCAATGAAGCTCTTGCTCCCCGACCTGCTCCGGCCCATTCTCCTCGTCGAAGATGTAACGCAGGTAGGCGTCGACGTCGAAGCTTTGGTCGTTGCCTAGCATGCTTGGAATAACTGATGGTAGATGGGTGAGGACTAGATCTTCGCAGAGTGTCACGGTGGTGCATTCCCGCCTGGGTTATATATGCAGCGAGCCCTTAACTGGTGGCAGGAAACCGTTGAGGGAATAGGCGTGGATTTTAGAATTCACCCATGTGGAGTGCGGGAAGCATTCGCTGGAGCACGGGAAGCATTTGCTGGAGCGCGTGAAGACTAAGTGGAGCACACACACAACCCGAATATCGTATCCGGTGCCACATGTTATTTATCACACAAGTGTTAACATAAGGAAATGCACGTGTAACTTACTAATCATCGCACACGAGTACTCGCAGACGCATCGTGTGCGATACTCCTAGCCACCGCAAGCAACTAGTTTGCATTTTTCAAAGTTTTTTGTTCACACAGAATCACACACGAACTAACTGTATTAACCGTCCGTGTTGTAAATTCTCATCGCAAACAGTTCATCCGAGTCGGCTGTTTGCCACGTATCACACACATCTTATTAAGTTGACCCGTTTCTGTTGCATTCGCTAATCGAAAACAGATCATCTGAGTGAATCGTATGCCCTATATCACACACACCTTGATCTGGCTAACCGTTTATGTTGCACTCCCTAATAGAAAATGGTTCATCGGAGCAAACTATATGTCGTATATCGCACACACATTGATATGGCTGCCCATTTCTGTTGTTCTGCCTCATCGCAAACAGTTTGAACGGGTTAGCCGTGTGCCCTACATCGCACACGCAACTAAAATCTGAACCGTGCTTGATGCATCCTCCATCGCAAACGCTTTGCAGCTTTTTGACGGTTATTTTACACCACTGTTTGCGATTATGGCATAGCACACAGTTTCGTCGAAGGGTCTCTGATCGCAGTGCCGCATTAGCAGCATCCTGCAGTAGTGTGGCAGTCGGCGCACGCGGAGGCACCTCCACCTTCGGGATGACAAGGCCTCCTCCTTCCCTCTCCAGGGCCGGCTGGTCGTCATTGACCCCTCCAGTCGGTGCCTGGCCCTCCAGCGTCGGCGGCTCCGCGTGCTGCAGGCCGGCGGGCACTGGAGCCCGGCTGCGGGACGCCTCCTCCTCCTACGCCTTGGCGGCCGCATCCGACTGCTCCTTCGCCGCCGCTTTGGCTTGAGCCTTGGCCGCTGCGTCGGCCTCCGCTCGTGCCGCCGCATCTGGCTGCTCCTTCTCCCGAGCCACGGCCTCTTGCTCCTCGCACACCTTCCACGCATTCCTCTCCGTCGCCTCCTTAAGGGCGGCGAGCGGGTCCACGCGGCGGGGGTCTGCGGAGCCGTCTGCGGCCCCAACCACCAAGCCCGGCGGGGCTCGCGAGAGAGAAAGCGGGGCCCTGTTCAACAAGACAAGAAAAGGAGAATAAGAGGTTTACAAGAAGAAGAAAAGCAAACGCAAAACAGAAACGCGAAGAGAACCAAGGCACTTACGCGGACACCAGCGGGAGCCGCTTCGGGGCCTTCTGGAGAAGGGCTGCTTGGTCGCAGCGGCTGAGGACTTGGGCTTCTTGGGCCGACTGCCGAACATCCTGGCATCGGCCCGATGCTTCGGTGCACCGCCTGTTGCAATCGGCGCGACCGAGGATCCGGTGCCCGTCCTGTCGGTGCCAAGGGCGCGGCGCGGCTCGTCGTCTTCCTTGTCGTCATCAGGCCGCCTTCCGAGGAGCTACCTGCTACCTGACCACCACCTCCGGCGGCGTCGTCCTCCTCCATGGCGGCCGCCCACAGCTCAGGGTCGTCCGCATCACTCTCCGCCCGGTCCGCCAGGTATTGATGACCAGGGCTAGTGCGTCGTCTGCTGTCTGGCCTGGAAAGCGCTGCTTTGCAGCCGAGTGGTCAGGCGGCAAGAAGAAGTTTGAATTAATGAAGGCAAAAGATCTAGAAGACCCACCGTAGGCGGCGGGTTTGCACGGCTATATGGCTCCTTGCCGATCCACCACTCCGTCTCCGACAGCTTGCAGTTGGAGAAGAAGTTCACCAGCCGGACCACCTCCATGTCCGGCAGCTCCTTGGTGCACATCCGGCATGGATCCCGGTGCCCGCTCATATTGCTAATGATATGGGGCTGGGCTTGAAGGGGCAGCACCCGGTGCGCCATGAAGGCGGCCAGCAGATCTGAGGCCCTGAGGCCCTCTGACTCCTTCATCTCCTAGAGCCGTGCGAGAGCGGCGGAGGAGGCGGCCGACAGGTTCCTTGGCCGAAACTGCCAATTGGTGCGGGGCTCGGCAGGCTGGCCGGCCACATAGGCCGGCAGGTTGACGTAGTCCATCATCGAGTGGATGTTCTCGACGTAGAAGTACAACTTCTGCCACAGCTTGGCCGACTGCAGCAAGGCGAGGGCCGGGAAGCGGAACTTGGAACCCAAATGCCGCTCCACAATGGAGGCCCCGCACTGGGCCGCCTCGTCCTTGGCAGTGGTGCTGAGTTTGAGGTAGAAGAGCTCCCACCATAGCTCGAGGGTGGGGAGCACGCAGAGATGGCCCTCGCAGAGGATGATGAAGGCGGAGAGCAGAACCATCGTATTCGGCGTGAGATGGTGGGGCTGCACCTTGTAGAAGGTGAGGAACGAGTGGAGGAAGCTGCTCGTCAGCAGGCCGAAGCTGCGGAGGAAGTACGACCGGAAGACGACGCATTCGCCGTCCGCCGGCACTGGCGAGATCTCTGCCTCAGGAGGAACGCGCACCTTTACGTGTGTCGCGCGGGGCAGCCGCCGTGTCCGGCGAAGGAACACAAGGTGGTCCTCATGGACGTTGGAGCCGTACCAGTCACCGGAACACCCACTGCGCGCCATGGATGTTGCTGGTCGATAGTAGCATGGCACGGTGGCGAGCGAGCGATGTCGCGGCGGGTTAAAAGGCCTTGCAACGGCAGCTGCGGAGAAGCTCCGACGGTGAGCAGGGGCATGGCAGCGACGAGAAGAAGCAGAGGAAGGAGAAGGCAAAGGATGAGGGGGGGGGTGTGCGTTCTGCCGCCCTCTCCTCCCCCTACTTATAGCCCCTCGGCGGTGGAGCCGAGGGGGCGAGATGTGGGGGGCGCAGAATTAACTGCGCCCACTCCCCCCACTACCCCGCGTTTCCTCGCGTCGTAATGGCGTATCTTTAACGCACGTGGAGGCATAACCGCCCGTGTAGGATTTCGGGTTCCAGCAGACCCTTAAGGTTCGAACACTAGTGTGCGCGCGGAAATCTCGCCTTCAACCTCTCCGTCTCGATGGGATCTAAACTACTAAAAGAGCTGCACGAAAGACACAAGATTTATACTGGTTCGGGCGACCGATGTGGTGTAATACCCTACTCCAGTGTGTGATGGATGGATTGCCTCCTGGGGCTGGTGTGAATGAACAATACAAGGAAGAACAGCCTCGCGAGGGTCTGTTCTTGGCTGGGGTGATGAACTGCTGGGAGGAGTTCGGTCACCTCTCTCTCTCTCTCTTTCTCTACTCTGTGCGCCTTCTCATCAAAACCGGACCCTTTGCTACGTGGGTGGCCGGTCCCTATTTATAGAGGCCCTGGTCCTCTTCCCAAATATTGAGCGGGAAGGGATCCAACAATGGCGGGCTAATTTGAAGGGGGACAACGAGTACATCTATCCTGACAAAAGCAGTCTTCGCCTGCCAAAGGCTCTGGTGATGACGTCGCGCTGGGCTCCATGGTGACCTCCATCTCGTAGTCCTCCTGGTCTTGGTCTCGTTGCACCGAAGTGGTAACCTTTGCCTGATGCCTCGGTACTCCGCGGATACGCTTGCCCCCTTTGCACCAAAGAGGAAAAAGGGACGCTGCGCACGCTGGCACCCGCCTGGTGCCCCCTGTCGTCATGGCTTGCGTCATGGGCACCTCGCGAGGTACCCCGCCTTGAACTCTCCGCCTCCTCGCGAGCCAGCCTGACGAGGCTGTGCCTGAGGATGCGCCGTGTCGTCCGCCTCGCGAGGCTTGGCCCCTCGCGAGGGTCTTGAGCCTTGTGTTGATGAAGATGGGCCGCGCTGGGCCCCCACTTGAGCCACGTCGCAGGCCACAGGCAAGCAAGTCTGGGGACACCCGTTCCCAGAACGCCGACAGTAGCCCCCGGGCCCAAGGCGCACATGGACTTGGCTGTGCCGAGAGGCGAAAGGGCAAGGGCGAAGCGCTGCGGGCCACAACAGCTTGCGGCCTCGGACGCCGCGTGGCGGTTGATTGAACGTGGTGCCTCCGCTTCCCCACGACGCCTTGATGATCGTGCGGGTTGGACAAGTCCCTGCATTCAGAACGTGTTATGATTACCTGTGATCGTGGAGACCGGCGGTTGGCCTTCGCCGGCTATAAGTACGGCACCACTCGTGCCCGTCCAGTCCATCTCCTCTTGCTCTCTCCTTCGCCTCAGTTCTTGCTCCGTCTTGGTGTGATGGCTCCGATTCGCCGATTCTCTGCAGCAGAGAAGGGAAAGGATCCTCGAGAAGGGCCAGACCCTCTCCCGCGGAAGAAGCGACTCGCCCATTGCAGCCGAGACGATGAGGACCATCCGGTGGTGGCGAGGCCCTGGGGCGAGCGGGCTCCGCCGGGGTTCCCGCTGCCCTTGTACGCCCACGTCGAGGGCCCCGGAGGTGTTGATGCTGATCCCCGCGGTCAGCACCGTCGTCGGCGCCGTCGGGTTATGAAGGTGTGGGTGGTTCCTCCTGGAGTCCATGCCGAGGGCTCCTCCCGTGAGTTCGTGCTCCACGTCGTCACTCCTCTTCAGTCCTGGATCCGCCTTCCTCCCTTCTTTGCCTCCATGGTTCTTCCAGGGGGGCCTCCAGAGCTCCAGCTGCAGCACGCCGACTGCGACGCCCCCGCAACCGAGGCCGAGGTCGTCGTCGCTGCCCAAGGCGCGGTCTACATGTCCCACGGCTGGAGGGAGATCGCCCGGGTCTGCAGGGAAAGAGGCGTCTTCACGGTCCACCTGGAGTATGACGGCGCGGTGGTGATGTTCTTCAAGGTCTTCGACGCGGTCGGGCGCCGGCTGGAGTGCTGCCGCGGGAGAGGCGGCCAGGACCTCGCCCTGGTGAGGGCTAGGCCCGTCGACCGCCCCCTTGGCAGTGGCGCCCGAGGGTCCAGCGGCTCCAGTGAAGGCTTCGCGACTCCGGAGACGAGCGACGACAGCTACGAGCCCCCGAGTCGTCGCCGCTCCAGGAGCAGGGCGGACGCGTCAGGCCGTCGCCAACCCTGATCTGGATGGGGTTGGCACCGGTGCCTGACGGCCCGCTGTTGATGATGGCGTCTCCCGCAGTAGCTCATGTAGTTAGTGAAAGTGCGTTATATCGACTAGAGGGGGGGTGAATAGGCGATTTTTAGGAAAGTCTTCAAAACGCGGAAGTTATGAAGACAAACAGAGTGAACAAGCCTATCACTATGCAGCGGAAGGTAGATTACACAACGCAAGCCATAGTCAAATATACAATACAGTGAAAGCACAGAGTCAAATAGCTTCAGTGTAATGAGGATCAGGTTGGAAGAAGTTATGAAGCCAAACAGATCATACAGTCAGGTTGTGAAGACAGAAGATTAAGCAGGCATGCAATAGCTTCACAATGTGTACTGGTAAGTAAAGGGAGGTGAAGATGAAACCAGTGACACGTTGAAGACAATGATGTGTTGGACCAGTTCCAGTTGCTGTGACAACTGTACGTCTGGTTGGAGCGGCTAGGTATTTAAACCAAAGGACACACAGTCCCGGACACCAAGTCCTGAACACGCAGCTCAGGACACCCAGTCCTCACCGTTTTCTCCTTGAGCTAAGGTCACACAGACCCCGCCCAATCACTCTGGTAAGTCTTCAAGGTAGACTCCCAAACCTTCACAGACTTCATTCACCGGCAATCCACAATTCCTCTTGGATGCTCAGAACGCGACGCCTAACCGTCTGGAGGATGCACAGTCCTCAAGTGTAATAAGTCTTCAGATCACTCAGACAAGAAGACTTAAGTGATGCCCAATTACTCTGGCTCTGGGTGGTTAGGGCTTTTCTCCTCACTAAGGATTTTCTCTCAAAGGCTTCGAGGTGGGTTGCTCTCAAACGACAAAAGCCGTGCACTGAAATCTGAGCAGCCAACCGTTTATGGTTGTGGGGGTGGACTATTTATAGCCACTTGACAACCCTGACCTGATTTGTCCGAAATGACCCTGGGTCACTAAGGAACTGACACGTGTACTAACGGTCGGATTTTGAACTCTCATGGCAACTTTACTTGGGCTGCAAGTAAAGCTGACTTGTCTGACTCTGGACAAGATTTTCTCTCATTGTCTTCACTCGAAGACATAGGATTTGAATTAGGCATCACTTCAGTCATCCTGACTGGTTCTCTTGGACCCCCACTTAACAGTACGGTGGTTCCTATGACACAACATGAATAAGTAAAACTACGAAGGATCTAAGTCTTCGAGTTCCAAAGGCTTCATGGGGAGTCTTCATACGTCATTGTCTTCGACATGAATGTCTTCATGAACCACCATTGTCTTCAATGTCTTCGTACATTTTTGGGGGTCATCTCTGGTAGCTAAACCGAATCAATGAGGGACTTCTACCTGTGTTATCCTGCAATTCTCACAAACACATTAGTCCCTCAACTAGGTTTGTCATCAATACTCCAAAACCAACTAGGGGTGGCACTAGATGCACTTACAATCTCCCCCTTTTTGGTGATTGATGACAAACTAGTTGAAGTTTTCAACGGGGAATATAATTTGTGAAATTGTAAAGGAATTGTCTTCATAAGCTGCAAGGGCTCCCCCTGAAGATGTGCATATTAAGTGATTTGCTTCTGGAATGCAAATGCACACAGCAGGTTGTATTTGTGGGAATCCGCTTCAACTTATGATGAAAATCCATCATGCACGTAAAGATATATGAAGATAATGATATGCATAATGAAAAATGGACGTCTGCGAAATGATAAGAGTGCGGAAATTATCGTCGTACATGCGGAATTTATCTTCGCAAGAACACAGTGGCAAACATAGTAGCAGACGACCATCAAGTTTAAGTGTTACAACTCAAAGAACCAAATGTAGCAAAACGAGAGTTGTAAGCACGAAGCAAAATGCAAAATATAAAGCACCCGCCCATATTATTGACCCGCTTGAAGACTATAAACATCATATGCTTCTCCCCCTTTTGTCAGTGATGACCAAAAAGGTTTGAAGACATAGAGTTTTCTATGCGTTCCCAGGCGCAGCAGGGTCGGTGGAGACGTTTGGTGGTGCAGGCGAGCTTGGTGCAGTGACGACGCGCGCTGAAGACATTGGTGGTGATGTGGCGTCGTCTTCTTCCTCAATGATTTTTCCCGTCACGGTGGCAGCAGAGGAAGAGAACTCGGATTCTTCAAGTGAAGGAGTCCCACGCAACACAGCTCTTCTGGGGGGTGTGGAGTCAAACTTGAAACGCTCCTTGAAGCCATCCTCTTGCAATTCAGCTTCAGTGCACATCAGAGTGAGGCCTTTCCAAGTGCGGCGACAGGTTTCGTGTGCGACGAAGGCGTTCTTGGTGGCCAGATTCCTGATGCGATTGATGTCTTGCATGATACTGTGCATCTGCCTCTTGAGCCAGTCGTGATGCCTATCGTGCTTTTGATGCAGAGCCACAAGAAGTTCACGATCAGTGAGTGTACGAGCGCGTTTCTTGGGTCTCTGTCCAGCTTCGCTGTCAGTGGCTTCAGTGGATGCAGGGGCACGTGTGGTGCCAGCCATTGGATAGACTCTGGAAATGGCTTCAACACCTTCATCATGTTGAGTGAAGCTTTGGTGTTCTGCATTCTGAAGACTTAGTGGCTGTTTGGCAGGCTCAGGATAAATAGCTTCAGCAGAGGTGTCCACATCGGGTAAGAGGATTCTGTGGTTGCGGGCTGAGGGCTGATATGATATTGTAGAGTGGAGCTTGATTAGCCTCATAACCCATGGAGCATAAATCTTCAGACCAAAGAGATCTGAGCCAGACGCAGCAAGTTGACGTATGAAGAGATCCTGGGCATTGAAGCATTTGCCGTGTAGGATGCAGAAGATGAGAGTCTTCATGGCACCTTCAACCTTGGCATATCGAGAGTGCCCCTTAATGGGCCATAGAGTCCGCCTGATGATGTGATAGATAGTTCTAGGCAGGTACTCTAAGTCTTCAACGAAGAACTCCATTGGGTAAGGTGCGTCAGAAGGCAATGGCTTCATCATTGAGAGCATCTGACTCATATTCGGCTCAGGTCGCTGAAATATGCTCTCAACTGCTTCAGTATGGAGTTGGCAGCCTTCTTCAAAGAGTTCGCCTGGAGTGGGTAGGCCGGTGAGCCCAATGATATCAAATGCATTGGCTTCATGATGGACGTTGCCGGTCATCCACTCCAGGACCCAAGTCTTCGGATCTCTGTTGTAGCCCTTGATGTGCAATGTGGCATAGAACAGAAGCAGAAGCTCTTCGTTCCAGTGCTCTTCATCCGTGACAAACGGCAGCAGGCCAACTTGCTTGAAGCAGTCCAGGGCTTCTTCCAGACCAGGCAGACCAGCAAAAGCTTCAACTTCAAGGCGCTGATGTGGAAAGATACGGCTCTGGTTGTAGAGGACGCAGGAGTAGTAGCTGCGCTGTGGGTAGCTCCAGAACCTATCTGACACAATCTTTTCCCTTGAGTAAGGGTTCTTGGAGCGGTTGAAGAAAGTGTTGTCTGCCCTGAAGCTATTGACATTGAAGGAGCCAGGAGCAGTGACTGGTCCTGGGAACCTTGCCAGGCGTGGGATTGGCTTCTGTACCTGGGGCCTGTGCGCAATATGATAATTGAACTGTGGTCCGGCAGCAGACACAGGCACAGAAGGGTCAGAGGCAGTTGCTTCAGTATCTCTTGAAGCTGTTGGTTGGTCTGGCTCCACAAATGCTTCAGTATTATGTGTGGCAACCGCAGTGGTGTCAGCCTCCTTGAGAATTTCTTCTTGCTGGTGTGGGGGAGATGGAGCTTGAGGTTCTTCATGCTCTTCTGCTTGTGCTTCGGCTGATGCAGCCGGAATGTCGTCAGCAGTCTGAGCCCTTGGTCCTTTGCGAAGCCTATGGAATGCAGGCGACGCCGGTGGAGTTGCAGTGGGCTGGGGCTCATCCTCTTCCTCCTGTGGGCGATCTGCCCACGATGCATCTTGTGTGATTGGCGTCAGGGGACGACCAATGCTGAGCAATTCACTCGATTCGAGCTGAGGAAGGACTGCATCATCTTGTACATTGTCTTGGAGACCAATGTCTTCAGCAGCGGTGGGGTCGGCTGCTGGAATGTCTTCATCATGCTGAGCCTCGGTGAGAGCAGGCTCATGGACGGTCATCTGACGATCTTCATGAGGACGGCGAACGGAAAGGGGTTCAACTATCAAGGGCTCTGCGGGAGCAGCCCGAGACTTCTTGGACTTGCGCTTTTTGATGGTGGGGTCTGAAGGAGAGGCTTCAGAGTGTTTCCTCTTCCTTGCTTTAGCTTCGGCTATCCTTGTCTTCTTAAGCTCTGAAGCGGGTGAGCGCTTTGGCTTCGAGCTAGGCTTGGCAGTGGGGAGGACAATTGGAACAGCTTCTTGGCATGGGGCCTCTTCTTCAGCCACGGTGGGCGTCTTCTTTTTCTTAGCGGCCATCCTGGGGTCGATGCCGGGACGCCCAAGTGCCTTTTGCTTCTCGGCCTCATTGTAGGCCTGTACGCAGAGATCAGCCAAATTCTTCATGCGCTCGCGTGAACCCTGAGCCTCTGCACGTTTCTGCATGAAGTTTTCCTTCAACTCATGCAGCATGACTTTGAAGTCTTTGATCTCTTGGACGCTGAGCGTGGCCATGTTCTGCTTAAACTGAGCCTTTTCAAAATCTATCTTTTGCTTCAGTTCCACGATGCGCTGGGCAATAGCGAGTTCTGAAGCGATAGCTCCTTGGAAGGCTACGCTGAGGCCAATGGGCAGCTGCAGATCATCAAAGCTGATGTTGGGTGTGTCAAACCACTCATCTATGAAGTTGTGGATGATTTTTGCATCGAACAAAGGCAGATTGTTGAAGATTTCAGCCTCCTCCTTGCTCTTGATGAGCTGATCAAGAGCGTCATCACCAAGATCTTCGTCACTGGACAGATCAATGGCTTCGCAGCGAAGAACGGCAGCGACAGTTAGCTCTTTGCTGGTGTGTGGCTGTGGTTTCTTTGCTTCTTGAGGCTTGGAGACTCTTGATAAGTCTTCAGACTGCACACTGGCTTCAGGAGGTGCAGTGGCCAATGGCTTCGCTTTGGAGATCTTGGGGGAGGCGACTGGCTTGGAAGCTTTTGGCTTCTTCTTCATCTGCTTCGGCTCTGGGGCAGTAGGAGCATCATCAGACTCAGTGTCTGCTGGAGGGTCGTTCACGGCAGTCCCTTGGACTAAAATGTGAGTGATGAGGCCGTTGAGATTGGCAAATGGCCCGATGACATTGGGATTAGCGTCGCGTGTGCCATCTGCCCTTGGTCTGGAGGGACCAGGGTTGAAGTCCAATCCAAACTCCTTCTTGTTTTGCTTCGCAGAGTTCTGGGCAAATTGGAAGTTGCGCTTGAACAGAGTGGCATCGCGACACCAGAGAAGGGATGATGGATGTGCATCAGCTGGCTGTTGTCCCCTGACCATGCATGGAAAGAAGCCTTGAGCAATGGCTTCGTCTCTGGTTCGGGGTACGAGATTCTTGTACAAGGCATCTCCCCATGGCCTCTTGATGGCGCACTTCTCTGCATATTCTTTGGTGACGAAGCGGTATAGGAACCACTGCTCTGCCCAATACCTGCGAATCCATTGGATTCGTGTCTTGCGCTGACCATAGCTTTCTTCAGGATCTGTTTGGTACGTTTCTGCCAAATCTTCAGGCAGATCCTTAGATGTGTCACCCCGTCTCTGTCTGCCTCCCTTCCTTGATGGTTTCTCGGATGCCATGAAGCTTAACTTGGAAGGCTTCAAAAGATCCAAAGGCTTCAAAGGTTTCAAAGGCTTCAAAGGCTTCCTTTTGCTTGACCAACAGGAACTTGCTTCGGGTGAATTGATGTGACGTTGTAGGAACTCTGCAAATGAATGCAGACTATGAGAACCAAAAGATTCTCCCACGGACATGTACCTGTGACAGCATTAAGGTGCGAGGGAAGGGGAAGAGGTCATATGCATTCTCAGAAGATTTTGAAGATAAATCAGTGTAGAAGACATTGACCTCATCATGCGAAGACATTCACTTTATAGAAAAGAAGTTGGTTCCAGATTTGTACGAACCCATAGATCAGTACAAGTGAGGAATCTAACTACTTCATGAAGAACAAGTGAATATGCTAGGCAAGTTATGAGATTCAGACAAGAGGAATGAAACTTGAAGGAATAGAAACCTCTTTAGGCAGAAAGTGATGGATCAATAGGATCAAAAGAGGCTGTAAAAAGCTTGTTATTTACCAGACTTGGAACTGCTAGACGAGAAGAGAGGTGAGGCCGAGCAGTTCGATCCTCCGTGCCCTAACTTGGCGACGGAAGACACTTAGGGCGACGGCGGAGAGACTGATGTCTGCTGTCGGCGTGACAACGGCATCGGAGAGGTCGCAGCAGTGAAGCACTTCGTCGCCGGCGTCGTTGCGAGTTAGCGGTGGTGCTAGGGTTTGTGCGAGGGAGGAAGAAGAGATAATGACCGCAGTGAAACGTGTATTTATAGGGATATGGGCGGCACTGCGCTATTACTCAGGTGCCCCTGGCGATTCGCATCTGATCAGTACGTGGCCAGCATGCGGAATTGTGGGGGCAGTTTCACCCCACGCACGCCTGGTTTGTCGGGAGTCGTTCCTACTTCTCCGGAATTCTAGTTGATGGAAAAACATTGAAAGCTGTTTTAAAGTTTGTCTCTGTGTCTTCTTCTGACAAGGATGCAGTGAAGACATTCGACAGTTTCAATAGAGTGCATATGACTTGGAGAGATAGAGTTTGAGGTAGGAAGCATGGAGAGGTTAGGGTCCGATCACATTCACTTAGTTCAAAAGATTCAGACAAGAAGACATAGCTATAAGTGAATGCTGTAGAGGACAGAACACCAGTGCATATATAATCAACATAGTCAAGATAATCATGAAGACATGTTGAGATTGAAGCCAAGCCAAATGTGAAGACATAGCAAATGTAACGCCATGAGTAAAACACTTCAAGCAGAAAATTTTTGGTGGTGGCGCTACCCACCGTATAGGAAGTATTGGACCCAGACACGGCGCACAATTATCGTGGCGCTCCGAGGTCAAATTCCACGTTAATGTATTCACACTTAGAATGTATGTCTTCATTGATTGAAGATATACGTTACTTTGTGTGTTGCACATCTAAGTCATCATCATGCATAAGTGTTAGGATGTGTGCCTGATCACAGGACATTTGAGGATTCCAAGATATTTAGCTCACACCGTAACTTGCAAAATCTCTTCTCATCCAAGGGCTTGGTGAAGATATCTGCCAATTGCTCTTCAGTGTTGACGTGTATGATATCAATGTCTTCCTTTGTAACATGATCTCTGAGGAAATGATGACGAATTTCAATGTGCTTTGTCTTCGAGTGCTGAACTGGGTTGTTGGCGATCTTGATGGCGCTTTCGTTGTCGCAGTAAAGTGGCACTTGCTTCAGATGAATGCCATAATCCTTGAGGGTTTGCTTCATCCATAGAAGCTGAGCGCAGCAGGATCCAGCAGCAATGTATTCAGATTCAGCAGTGGAGAGAGATACACAGTTCTGCTTCTTTGAAGACCAACAGACAAGAGATCGGCCCAGGAAATGACATGTGCCTGATGTGGACTTCCGATCAACCTTGTCACCAGCGTAATCAGCGTCCGAAAATCCAACCAGATCAAACTCTGAGCCCTTTTGATACCATAACCCTAGAGTTGGTGTGTGAGCCAAATATCGAAGAATTCGCTTCACTGCTAAGTGATGCGACTCCTTTGGTGCCGCTTGAAACCGAGCACACATGCAAACACTAAGCATAATATCTGGCCTAGATGCACATAAATAAAGCAAAGAACCAATCATGGAGCGGTATACCTTTTGATCGAACTCTTTACCATTGTCGTCAGGACCCAGATGATGTTTGGCTGGCATTGGTGTTGTGAAGCCTTTGCAGTCTTGCATACCGAACTTCTTCAGGCAGTCTTTGAGATATTTCTCTTGAGATATGAAGATGCCATTGCATTGTTGCCTTATCTGAAGACCGAGGAAGAATTTCAGCTCCCCCATCATAGACATCTGATATTGCTCTTGCATCATATATCCGAACTCCTCACTGTACTTCTGATTGGTGCAACCGAAGATAATGTCATCCACGTATATTTGGCACACAAACAGTTCACCATCATATGTCTTTGTGAAGAGAGTGGGATCCAGGGAACCAGGTATGAAGCCTTTGCTCTTCAGGAAGTATTTGAGTGTATCATACCAGGCCCGAGGGGCTTGTTTGAGGCCATATAGTGCCTTTTTGAGCTTGTACACCATGTCAGGATGTTTTGGATCTTCAAACCCAGGTGGTTGCGCAACATACACTTCTTCTTCAATTTTGCCATTGAGGAAGGCACTTTTTACATCCATTTGATACAGGATTATGTTGTGATGATTTGCATAGGCCAGCAGTATACGGATGGCTTCAAGTCTGGCCACAGGAGCAAATGTTTCGTCGAAGTCGATGCCTTCCACTTGAGTATATCCTTGAGCAACGAGACGAGCCTTGTTTCTGACGACTTGGCCATGCTCATCTTGCTTGTTGCGGTATATCCATTTGGTGCCTATTATGTTATGCTTCCGTGGATCAGGACGCTTAACTAACTCCCATACATTGTTCAGCTCAAATTGTTGAAGCTCTTCTTGCATAGCTTGAATCCATTCAGGTTCCATAAAGGCTTCATCAGTTTTCTTGGGTTCTGTGATTGAAACAAATGCGAAGTGTCCGCAAAAGTTTGCCAGTTGAGTTGCCTTTGAACGAGTCAGTGGACCAGGTGCATTGATGCTATCAATTATTCTGTCAATTTGCACTTCATTGGCAACACGAGGATGTAGGGGTCGAAGACTTTGCTCTTGCTGATCTACGTTGTCATGGGGAGGAATGTCTTCAGGCTGAGCATTGTCTTCATGTGGATCAGGTGCTGAGATGATAAGTTCTTCTTCAGGACGAGCTTCAGAAGGTATAATTTCTCCAGTTCCCATTAGCTTGATTGATTCACTGGCTGGAACTTCATCTAGTACATCTGGTAGTTGCTCTCTTTGTGACCCATTGGTCTCATCAAACCGCACATCCACTATTTCAACCACTTTGTAGTGAAAGAGATTGAAGACTCTGTAGGAGTGCGAATCCTTTCCATATCCAAGCATGAAGCCCTCATGTGCTTTTGGAGCAAATTTTGCGGTGTGGTGAGGGTCCTTGATCCAGCATCTTGATCCAAATACTCTGAAGTAACTTACATTTGGCTTCTTGCCAGTCAGAAGTTCATAAGATGTCTTGTTCAGCAGCTTGTGAAGATATACACGGTTGATAGTATGGCATGCAGTGTCAATGGCTTCAGTCCAGAATTTTCTTGGTGTCTTGTACTCATCTAACATTGTTCTGGCCATCTCAATGAGTGTTCTGTTCTTGCGTTCGACGATGCCATTCTGTTGTGGCGTGTATGGAGCTGAGAATTCATGAGTGATGCCCAATGTATCAAGATATGTGTCAAGGCCGGTTTTCTTGAATTCTGTGCCATTGTCACTTCTGATGTGCTTTATCTTGGCGCCATAATTGTTCATTGCCCGATTTGCGAAGCGTCTGAAGACATCCTGCACTTCAGTCTTGTAAAGGATTATGTGCACCCAAGTATATCTAGAGTAATCATCAACAATGACAAAGCCATAGAGGCAAGCGGTAGTGGAGAAAGTTGAGTAGTGGGTAGGACCGAAGAGATCCATGTGAAGCAGTTCGAAGGGTTGAGTAGTGGTCATGATTATCTTCGAAGGATGTTTTGCCCTTGTCATCTTCCCAGCTTCATAGGCACCGCATAAGTGATCTTTCTTGAACTTGACGCCCTCGATGCCTATGACATGCTTCTGCTTAGCAAGGGTGTGGAGGTTCCTCATGCCAGCATGCCCAAGTCTTCGATGCCAAAGCCAGCATTCTGAAGCCTTTGCGAGAAGACAAACTGCAAGCTGTGGCCCTGCTGAGAAATCTACCACGTACAAATCATCTTTTCGATACCCTTCAAACACTAGAGACTTGTCAGATTCCATTAGTACCAGACAACGATATTTTCCAAAGATTACAATCATGTTTAAATCGCAAAGCATTGAGACAGACATTAAGTTGAAGCCAAGGGATTCAACAAACATGACTTTATCCATGTGTTGATCCTTTGAGATTGCAACTCTACCTAAACCCAGTACTTTACTTTTACCAGTGTCAGCGAATGTGATGTGGCTCTTGTCAGATGGACGTAAGGTTGAGTCCATAAAGAGACTTCTCTTGCCAGTCATGTGATTTGTACACCCGCTGTCAATAATCCATACTGAAGACTCTGTAGTCACTGGTGTCGTACCCTACAGTGCAGTTAGGGGGATAGGCTTCACCAAGAGTGTTGTGAAGCAAAAACATTTGACGAACCAGTGGATTATGAAAACTGAGATCCAGGTTAGGACAGGCACGGAGAGTAGCATGCGATTCAGATATGAAATACATAGTGATGCCATTCGGGCATTTGATCGTGCGCCCCACGAGTTTTTTAAGGTCCCCAGCAATAGCATTAGAAGATTTTGGTTTTGTGCTGGAGACCTTTCCCTGCAAAAAGAGAGTTAAGCTTTCTTAACCACCCACATCTTCAAGGGTGGCTTAGAAGCAATAAGTCTAAGTGCAGCATCTAAGAATTTTGGCTTTGGAGCCCTAGCAAACAGTCTAGCAGGTGGGCAGTAGTACTCATAAGAATAGGCAGAATAGTTTTTGGTCATATGAGAATGACGGTTTGAAGAACCGTTCTCATAAGACTGAGCATGGTTTCCCTGCAAAACATTTGCGTTAGTGCATCTCAGATGAGTCCTCTGCCTGTATGAAGCCTTTGGACCATATGAAGTCTTTGGTCTGAGGTTTGTCTTCTTCATGTGAGGTGTCATGGGGACATTCACAGGAAGATTCTCAAGACACGTTTTTGGAACCCAGATCTTCTTCATGGGCGGTCCATTCCTGCAGTTAGTACCAATGTACCTGGCAAATACTTCACCATTCTAATTCCTAAACAGTTTATAGTTTGCATCAAAGGATTCATCAATGATAATTGAATTAGCACAAGTGAAGCCAGATAGATTGGATGGATCTGATGAGGAGTCCTTTGCAGCAACCCATGTGGTTTTGGGGTACTACTCAGGTTTCCAGTAAGAGCCATCTGCATTAATTTTCCTCACAAACCCAACACCCTCTTTGCTAGGGTTTCGGTTCAGAATCTGCTTCTTGAGGACATCACATAGTGTTTAATGTCCTTTGAGACTTTTATACATCCCTGTTTCAAGCAATGTCTTCAACCTAGCATTTTCATCAGCAATAGCAGTGGTATCCTCAGCAGAGGGGTTAGTTACCACTTCAACAGTTGAAGATATTGCAACAGCAGTAGCAGTGGAACATTCAGCAACAGAAATAGGATTATCACGCTCAATGCATTTAAGGCATGGTGGTTCAAATCCTTCCTTAGCAGAACTGATCTGTTCAGCTCGAAGTGACTCGTTTTCCTTTTGAAGATCTTCATGATCCGCTCTCAACTTCTCAAGATCTTGCTTCTTCTGAAGATAATCATAAGAGAGCTTTTCATGAGTAGTTGAGAGAGTCTCAAGACGATCTTCGAGTTCCTGATACTTAACATGAAGATTTTTTATGTCTTCAATTAAGGATTCAGAACGAGTCATTTCAGCACCCAACAGATCATCGCTTCTGTCTAACAGTTTTTGAGTATGTTCCATGGCCTTTTGTTGTTCAGTTGCAATTTTAGCAAGTGTTTTGTAACTGGGTTTTGAATCACAATCAGAGTCATCGTCACTAGATGTTCGATAGTGAGTAGTGCGTGTGTTTACCTTGGCACCACGTGCCATGAAGCAGTAGGTGGGAGTAGAGTCGTCCTTGTCATTTGCACCGGTGATGGTGATGGAGTCATTGTCTTCAGTGTTGAAGATGGACTTGGCGACATAGGTTGTAGCCAAACTTACAATGCCTGAATCAGACTCCTCCTCAGACTCCACCTCTGCCTCCTCAGAAGCGGACTCCTCCTCTGAATCCATTTCCTTGCCAACAAACGCACGAGCCTTGCCAGATGAACTCTTCTTGTGTAACGAAGACTTTGAGGAAGATTTGGACGAAGACTTTGAGTATTTCTTCGTCTTCTTATCGTCAGAGTCATATTCCTTGCTCTTCTTCTTCTTTCTGTTCTCATTGTCCCATTGTGGACACTCAGAGATGAAGTGTCCAGTTTTCTTGCACTTGTGACAAGTTTTCCTCTTGTAGTCATGCGCAGAGGCTTCATCATTCCTTGAGCTTGATCGTGAAGACTTTCTGAAGCCTTTCTTCTTGGTGAATCTCTGGAACTTCTTCACTAGCATTGCAAGTTCCCGTCCAATGTCTTCAGGATCATCAGAACTGCTGTCAGATTCTTCTTCAGATGATGACACAGCTTTTGCCTTCAGGGCACGGGTTCGCCCATAGTTTGGACCGTAGATATCTCTTTTCTCAGAAAGCTGAAACTCATGTGTGTTGAGCCTCTCAAGTATGTCAGACGGATCGAGTGTCTTGAAGTCTGGACATTCTTGAATCATCAGGGCTAGGATGTCGAATGAACTGTCAAGTGATCTTAGCAGCGTCTTGACGATTTCATGTTTGGTGATCTCAGTGGCGCCGAGGGCTTGAAGCTCATTTGTGATGTCAGTGAGCCGGTCAAATGTGTGCTGGACATTCTCATTGTCATTTCGCTTGAAGCGGTTGAAGAGATTGCGAAGAACACTGATTCTCTGATCTCTCTGGGTTGAGATGCCTTCATTGACCTTGGAGAGCCAGTCCCAGACCAGCTTGGATGTCTTCAAGTCACTCACACGGCCGTACTGTCCCTTGGTCAGATGACCACAGATAATATTCTTGGCAGTGGAGTCCAGTTGAGTGAACTTCTTGACATCAGCCGCAGTGACACCTTCTCCAGCCTTGGGAACGCCATTTTCGACGACATACCATAGGTCGACGTCAATGGCTTCAAGATGCATGCGCATCTTATTCTTCCAGTAGGGATATTCAGTTCCATCGAAGACGGGGCACGCAGCGGAGACTTTAATTATCCCTGCAGTCGACATAGCTAAAACTCCAGGTGGTTAAACCGAATCACACAGAACAAGGGAGCACCTTGCTCTGATACCAATTGAAAGTGCGTTATATCGACTAGAGGGGGGTGAATAGGCGATTTTTAGGAAAGTCTTCAAAACGCGGAAATTATGAAGACAAACAGAGTGAACAAGCCTATCACTATGCAGCGGAAGGTAGATTACACAACGCAAGCCATAGTCAAATATACAATACAGTGAAAGCACAGAGTCAAATAGCTTCAGTGTAATGAGGATCAGGTTGGAAGAAGTTATGAAGCCAAACAGATCATACAGTCAGGTTGTGAAGACAGAAGATTAAGCAGGCATGCAATAGCTTCACAATGTGTACTGGTAAGTAAAGGGAGGTGAAGATGAAACCAGTGACACGTTGAAGACAATGATGTGTTGGACCAGTTCCAGTTGCTGTGACAACTGTACGTCTGGTTGGAGCGGCTAGGTATTTAAACCAAAGGACACACAGTCCCGGACACCAAGTCCTGAACACGCAGCTCAGGACACCCAGTCCTCACCGTTTTCTCCTTGAGCTCAGGTCACACAGACCCCGCCCAATCACTCAGGTAAGTCTTCAAGGTAGACTCCCAAACCTTCACAGACTTCGTTCACCGGCAATCCACAATTCCTCTTGGATGCTCAGAACGCGACGCCTAACCGTCTGGAGGATGCACAGTCCTCAAGTGTAATAAGTCTTCAGATCACTCAGACAAGAAGACTTAAGTGATGCCCAATTACTCTGGCTCTGGGTGGTTAGGGCTTTTCTCCTCACTAAGGATTTTCTCTCAAAGGCTTCGAGGTGGGTTGCTCTCAAACGACAAAAGCCGTGCACTGAAATCTGAGCAGCCAACCGTTTATGGTTGTGGGGGTGGACTATTTATAGCCACTTGGCAACCCTGACCTGATTTGTCCGAAATGACCCTGGGTCACTAAGGAACTGACACGTGTACTAACGGTCGGATTTTGAACTCTCACGGCAACTTTACTTGGGCTGCAAGTAAAGCTGACTTGTCTGACTCTGGACAAGATTTTCTCTCATTGTCTTCACTCGAAGACATAGGATTTGAATTAGGCATCACTTCAGTCATCCTGACTGGTTCTCTTGGACCCCACTTAACAGTACGGTGGTTCCTATGACACAACATGAATAAGTAAAACTACGAAGGATCTAAGTCTTCGAGTTCCAAAGGCTTCATGGGGAGTCTTCATATGTCATTGTCTTCGACATGAATGTCTTCATGAACCACCATTGTCTTCAATGTCTTCGTACATTTTTGGGGGTCATCTCTGGTAGCTAAACCGAATCAATGAGGGACTTCTACCTGTGTTATCCTGCAATTCTCACAAACACATTAGTCCCTCAGCTAGGTTTGTCGTCAATACTCCAAAACCAACTAGGGGTGGCACTAGATGCACTTACAGTTAGCGTCCCTTAGGATCCGCTCCCTGCAAGGAATCAGAATGCGCCCCGTGGGGGCTTGTAAGGTGTCTGTAGTCCTGTTTGTTAATATGTATGACCTTTTGACGTGGATCCGAGTGAGCTGCTAACTCCGTTATAGTTCAGCCTTCCCTTTCGCACCGCATGAGGGCTTGGTGCTCTACGCCGACAGGTCCCAGTCCCAAGGTGGCGTCAGCCGTCGCTGGTATGCCAGGTCGCGATGCCGTGGTCAAGGCCAGGAGGTGAGCGACCCGAGGTCCGGTAAGAGCCCCTGAGTCGCGATGCTCAGGAGGTCCCCTTTGGCGCCCAAGCAACCATCACTTAGTGAGAAAGGGAAGCAACGTCGCTAGTACGGAGTTGCTTTAGGTGCGGGGGTAGTGCTGCAGCAACTAGTGCCGTGGGTGGTAACTTATCTTGAGGATCAGGGGCCGTTCCAGGTGTGCCGTTGGGTCCATGCGTGGATAGGAGCGGAAACACTCGGCAAGGTCCTTGCGAGGCCCCTTCTTCCCCGCCTCTGCTCCCCTTTCTGCTCTACGTCCTTGGGTCCCGGCCCTCGAGCTTGTCTCAACCGTCGCTGGTATGCCAGGTTGCAATGCTGTGGACAAGGCCAGAGGGTGAGGGCTGGAGAGCCAGTAAGAGCCCTGAGTCGCGATGCTCAGGCACCCCCCCCTTTAACGTGCAAGCAGTTCGCGCGGGCGAGGGTGAAGGAAACCTCGTGAGGGCCTCAGCTTGCGCGGTTCCCTCAGGGATCCTGCAGGGTCATCACAGAAAGAAGATGGTGTTGCCACGGCGGCCATTAGTCGATCGTTAGTCACTCAAGAGCTTGCTGGTTGAGGTAGGCGAGGCGTATCTAGGCACCCGTGAGCCAGCGCAGGACTCACGAGGCCCTACCTCTGGGCGGGTTGTGCCCGGCACTGGGCCGTATCTTGGAATGTGTCCCTGCAAAATTTGGTTAGATGTCGGTACTCTACGTCCTCGGGTCACGGCCCTCGAGCTTGTCTCAGCCGTCGCTGGTATGCCAGGTCGCGATGCCATGGACAAGGCCAGAGGGTGAGGGCTGGAGAGCTAGTAAGAGCCCTGAGTCGCGATGCTCAGGCACCCCCCCCCCTTTAACGTGCAAGTAGTCGACATGGAGAAAAAGGGATGCCGCGGACGGGCAACAAGCAATCAAGCATGACAAGCAAATGCATAGTTGGAAATAAACGTGACGGAGATACACGCCGCTGGGCCTGGCCCCAGCGGCTTGGGGATGATGCAGCCCGAGGGGCGCCCCCAATCAAGGCAAGCTTACTACCGAAAAGTAAATGCAGGTACATGCCGCAGGGACGGACCCACGCGGCCTGGGAGTGACGCACCCTGGGGGGCGCTCCCAGCTGGGGATAAGGCTTGGAAGATGTCACCTGAGGATGTCGTTGGCGAGGTGGTGTTGGTGCAGCAGGCTTGGCGAGCTGCGGAAGCCGATCCTCACGAGCCCCCAGGCCCCGGGGCCTCGGGAGGCTCCGGAGGCACTGGTGACTCCTCGCGAGCTGTCTCCACCTCCGCCAGAGCCGCGGACCGCCTGTCTTCCTGGGCCTCCATAATGCCCCTCGTGAGGCGCTGGTACGCCGCAGCCATGCTCGGCAGGCCGTAAGGCATGCGAACATAGCTGTGGGGTGGACCTCCGCAGCGCCCCACTTGCGAGGGCCAGAGGCGCTCCGTTGTGGCGATCTGATTGAGCCCTGGTACGTCGACGCAGACACGCAGCCCACCATCCTCGCCTGGATGTGGGGCCATGGCTGGCAAGCGGCGGCAACCTCTCATGATCCTTGTCTCCTGTAGCTCTTGAATGGCCTCGTCAATGAACTCTTGCTGGTCTGATCTTCCTCGCCTGGCTCCCTCTCGAGGGGAACGTGCTGCGAAGCACGCCTCCACATGGTGCCCAAGCGCCTCCCTCGTGACCCTAACTAGGTCGGTGGCCCTCCAGGTGAGAGCCCCCGAGCCCTGCCTGAGGAGGGCGCCGGGTGCGCTTTCCTATGCGATGGAAGGAGGGTCCCCCTGGGCAGACACGGGCCCTGAGGGGCCTGCCTCCTGAGGGGCCGAGCCTGACGACGTCTTCTTCTTCTTGGGGGTGGTCTCAGGAAGCCTCCTGCTTCCGTGATCTGGGTCTTCTAGCGACGCGGCCTGAAAGGCTCACTCCAGGGAACACACTGCATCTCTCTCTTCACAGGGCACCGTGATGACGCCGCCACTTCCTGGCATCTTGAGGACGTTGTAGCCGTGGTGGGTCACGGCCATGAACTTGGCCAGCGCTGGGTACCCGAGGATGGCGTTGTACGGCAGGTGGATGTGGGCGACGTCGAAGTCGATGAGCTCGGTGCGGTAGTTGCTGCGAGCCCCGAAGGTGACAGGGAGGCGGACCTGCCCCATCGAGACTGTGGAACCGTCCGTGATCCCGGAGAAAGGCCTGTTTGGCTGAAGCTGGTCGTAGCGCACTTGGAGGTTGTTGAATGTTTCCACGGACAGGACGTTGAGCCCTGCCCCGCCATCGATGAGGGTTTTGGTGACCTGCACGTTGCTGATGATTGGGGAGCAGAGCATCGGGAGGACTCCTGCAGTGGCCGCGCACTTGAGCTGGTCTGCCGAGCTAAACGTGATGGGGCACGCCGACCACCTGAGGGGGCGCGTTGCTTCGAGCTTGGGGAGAACTGCATTCACTTCGTGGGCAAACTGCTTGAAGATACGTTGGGAGCCTGGGGCTTGAGCTCCGCCCAGGATGCAGGCGATCGCGCGCGGCTCCTAGAAGCCCCCAGCCCCCTCATCTGGATGGCGGTCTTCGTTCCTCCTTGGTGGAGGCGGCAGTGGAGGCAGGCCTGCGTTGCCATGAGGGTGATCCTTGCGAGGTTGGTCTCTCCAGTCCCCCTCATGAGGCAGGTCCCGCCAGCGGTCCTCGCGAGGCTGGTCGCGCCACCCCTAGCGCGGGCCACGGTCTTCCCGGCGCCCTGGGTTTCTTCCTCCTCCTCGGCCGTAGCCTCGGTCAGCACGGTCAGGGCGACGGCCGATCCTTCCTTCTCGTACGGCGTGGAGCTCTTGACATTCGTTGGTGCTGTGGGTGTGGAGGTCATGGTACACACAGTACCGGCTGCCTCTGGAGGGTTCGGGCAGATCCTTGCCCCGCTTGGTGTCTGGTTCTGCCGCGAGTACGGCAGCCCCCTTGCGCTTCGCATCCTTGGCTTTGGGCTTCTTCTCTTCTGGGTCCGCGGCAGGCAGCTCGAGGAGGGAGAGACGTCCCTCCTCAGCCCTGGCGCACTTGTTCGCCAAGTTGAACAGCTCCAGGGAGGTGCAGAGGTCTTCGTGCATCGCGAGCTCCTCCTTCATCTTGACGTCACGCACACCGTCAGAGAAGGCGGAGATGATGGCCTCCTCGGACACCTTGGGGATCTTGAGGCGCACGCTGTTGAAGCGCTAGATGTACTTTTCCAGGGTCTCTCCGGGTTGTTGCTTGATGCGGCGCATGTCACTCACGGCGGGCGGCCGGTCGCGAGTACCTTGGAAGTTGGCGATGAAGCGGGCGCGCATCTGGTCCCAGGAGGAGATCGTGCCTGGAGCCAGATTCAGGAGCCAGGTTCGCGCCCCTTCCTTCAGCGCCATGGGGAACCAGTTTGCCATGACCTTCTCATCCCCGCCGGCAGCCTCGATGCCCAGCTCATAGAGCTGGAGGAACTCTGTGGGATCGGTTCTGCCGTCGTAGCGAGGAGGTAGGTCGGGCTTGAACTTGCCGGGCCACGCGACGCTGCGCAGCTCAGTGGTGTAGGCGTGGCAGCCCGCGGTGGCCACGAAAGGCCTCGGTTGGTGGAGAGCTTGGTCTTGAGGGTCCCCACGCGCTGCAGCTAGGAGCAGGGCGGGGTCTTGGCGTGCCGGAGCTGGAGCAGGGTCGCGGCGTGCCGGAGCAGGGAGCGCCCTGGCAGCCCCTTGCGGGCGAGGAACTTCTTGGCAGCTTCGCTCTTGCTGCGCTGGCGCCTGACGGAGCGGGTTCCGCCTAGGGACCAAGCGCCTTGGAGCCATGGCATCTTCTTGGAGGGGAGGCGGCTGGTGCGCCTCTGGAGCTTCGTTGCCCGCGCGGGGCGGAGTGCGGCGCAGAGGGACGGACGGCGCGGAAGAGCCCCCTGCGGCGCGGACAAGCTTGGCGACACGGTCGAGCCATTCTTCGTAGACGTCGTCGATGGGACGGTAGCGCAGGAGCTTGTTTGCCGCGAGGAGCGCAGCCCGAGCCTCCAAGGGTGCACGGAGCGCGCGGGACGAAGAACCGGCTGGAGCGAGTGATGGAGTGGCGGTGCGGCCGTCTTGCCGCACGGACGGGTGCTGAGACGATGCCTGCTGCTCGCCCCCCGCTGGGCCGGTGGAGGTGTTGACGGCGGGCGACGGGGAACGACAAGGACGCCCATCGACGGGGGCCGTCTGGGCGACGCGAGAGGCGATGGCGGCCTGGTGCTCGGCGCGGGCCCGACGAGCGTCAGACATGGATGCGACGGTCGGAGGAGAGCGGAGCGGTGGAAGACGAATTCCGGCGCACCCCTACCTGGCGCGCCAAATGTCGGATTTCGGGTTCCGGCAGACCCTTAAGGTTCGAACACTAGGGTGCGCGCGGAAATCTCGCCTTCAACCTCTCTGTCTTGATGGGATCTAAACTACTAAAAGAGCTACACGAAAGACACAAGATTTATACTGGTTCGGGCCACCGATGTGGTGTAATACCCTACTCCGGTGTGTGGTGGATGGATTGCCTCCTGGGGCTGGTGTGAATGAACAATACAAGGAAGAACAGCCTCGCGAGGGTCTGTTCTTGGCTGGGGTGATGAACTGCTGGGAGGAGTTCGGTCACCTCTCTCTCTCTCTTTCTCTACTCTGTGCGCCTTCTCATCAAAACCGGACCCTTTGCTACGTGGGTGGCCGGTCCCTATTTATAGAGGCCCTGGTCCTCTTCCCAAATATTGAGCGGGAAGGGATCCAACAATGGCGGGATAATTTGAAGGGGGACAGCGAGTACATCTATCCTGACAAAAGCAGTCTTCGCCTGCCAAAGGCTCTGGTGATGACGCCGTGCTGGGCTCCATGGTGACCTCCGTCTCGTAGTCCTCCTGGTCTTGGTCTCGTTGCACCGAAGTGGCAACCTTTGCCTGATGCCTCGGTACTCCGTGGATACGCTTGCCCCCTTTGCACCAAAGAGGAAAGAGGGACGCTGCGCGCGCTGGCACCCGCCTGGTGTCCCGTGTCGTCATGGCTTGCGTCATGGGCACCTCGCGAGGTACCCCGCCTTGAACTCTCCGCCTCCTCGCGAGCCAGCCTGACGAGGCTGTGCCTGAGGATGCGCCGTGTCGTCCGCCTCACGAGGCTTGGCCCCTCGTGAGGGTCTTGAGCCTTGTGTTGATGAAGATGGGCCGCGCTGGGCCCCCACTTGAGCCACGCCGCAGGCCACAAGCAGGCAAGTCTGGGGACCCCCGTTCCCAGAACGCCGACAGCCCACCCTGGCCGTAGCGGATCCACGCGTGTGCCGAGGCCCTATAGTGGCGCGGCTGGGCCTGCGGCGATGTTTCGTCGCGCGTGTGGGCTGGCAGGCCAGCCTGGTCTGCTAGTGCCGCGTGGCGAGCATGTAACGGGCGGCAATCCTACCAGCCGACCGACTCAGCACCCGGCCCCCACCATGACGATTCAAATTCACAAGGCGGTCGACTGCTCCCCGGCCGGCTCCTAGCAGTTGGCTTCTCCAGAAGACAGACGAAACAAAATCACCAATACACTCAGAGTAGGAAGCTGCTGGGGCTCCTCGATTTCGGCCGTGGCGCCCCACCAGCTTCGGGGACTACTGTCGGAGTAAATGACCACGGGTAGCCTCATCGGCCCGTTATGGTATTTCAAGACATCGGGGCTAGCTGCACCCCTCACACCTCCTGGACGAACGACCGGCTTTTTGGGCCAGCTGGCCTAGTAGGTCGGCTGCTAGAAGGCGGCAAGACCTCAGAAGGCGGTCGTGAGGGGCCGACTCCTGGCAGGCGGCCCCTTGAGGCCTCAAAGTTTGCACCCACATAACTGCGACGGGACGGGGCGTGGCTACAGTGCGACCTGCCACCCCCGAATCCAAGGCTGAGTGCGGCTACAGTACGGGCTTACCAAGCAGACGCCCCTCACCTAGCGAGGTACTGTAGCCACGCTGCCCGTGACATCACCTATGACCTAGGGAGCTACACTCCCACGATGGGCGGTCGATACAGCCTACAGGCGGTCGGCCCTACCTGTCCGTGAGCCACCTGAAGGCGGCGGCGAGGGTTGGCTGACTCCTAGCGGGCGACCTACCCTCCCCTCAAAGTCTGTGATCCATTAATCAGAAGAGACGGGGTGCGGCTACAGTGATCGCACGCCAGGCGGCGGGACTGTAGCCACGCTCCCCCCGACAAAGCCTCCATCATCAGTAGCAAGGCTATAGTGAAAAGCAGCCAATGAGACCCGCAAGCGGCAGGATCGGCCTGTCGGCCGAGTACACAACAGCCGGCGGGACCCACCAAGCGGCGGGCCCTAGCAGCCGGCGGAGAAGCCGACGCCTAGAGGCACTGACGGCTGGGTCCCACACCCGGTCGGATTACCATTGTACCCCTGGGGGTAGGCCTATATAAACCCCCAGGCTTCCCCATGCAAGGGGTTCAAAACCTTAGAGATTACACGTACACACATAGAGAGGGGAGTAGAGCTAGCCTTGCCCTTCTTCCTCCTCTAGCCGGACAGCTCAAGGAACAAACTTGTAGCTACTCTATTGACTATAGTCATCATGCCGAGAACCCGCAGAGCAGGACTAGGGGTGTTATCTCCACGGAGAGCCCAGAACCTGGGTAAGATTCGTAGGCATATGCGGTCTCGCTCACTCCCGCTTCTAGAGCCCGGCGACATACTCTTGTCCCTCTCCATGATTAGCCACCCCCTGGCATATGTCGCTACACATCCCCTGTTGGGAAACGTAGTAATTTCAAAAAAATTCCTATGCACATGCAAGATCATGGTGATGCATAGCAACGAGAGGGGAGAGTGTTGTCCACGTACCCTCGTCGACCGAAAGCGGAAGCGTTAGCACAACACGGTTCATGTAGTCGTACGTCTTCACGATCCGACCGATCAAGTACCGAACACACGGCACCTCCAAGTTCAGCACACGTTCAGCCTGATGATGTCCCTCTAACTCCGATCCAGCCGAGTGTTGAGGGACAGTTTTGTCAGCACGACGGCGTGGTGACGATGTTGATGTTCTACCGACGTAGGGCTTCGCCTAAGCGCCGCTACAGTATTATCGAGGTGGACTATGGTGGAGGGGGGCACCGCACACGGCTAAGAGAAGATCAACTTTATCAACTTGTGTGTCAAGAGGTGCCCCCCTGCCCCTGTATATAAAGGAGCAAGGGGGGTGCGGCCGGCCAAGGGGAGAGGCGCGCCGGAGGAGTCCTACTCCCACCGAGAGTAGGACTCCCCCCTTTTCCTAGTTGGATTAGGACTTGGGAGGGGGGAAGAAGGAAAGAGGGGGGTCGGCCCCCTTTGCCCTAAACCAATTCGGTTTAGGCCTTGGGGGTGCGCCCCACTCTTCCCTTGTTTCCCTCCTTTTCCACTAAGGCACATGTAGGCCCATTAAGCCCCCGGGGGGTTCCGGTAACCCCTCGGTTCTCCGGTAAAATCCCGATTTCACCCGGAACACTTCCGATATCCAAACATAGGCTTCCAATATATCAATCTTCATGTCTATGATCACATCTGGGACTCCGAACAACCTTCGGTACATCAAAACATAAAACTCATAATATAATTGTCATCGTAGCGCACTACAACAGGAACCCCCCTTTAGCAACGCATCGATGCGTTGTTGAATGCTCATATAGTCGTTGCTAAGGTCTACACCAATGGATTATTATGTGTTGCCGTTGGTGGCGTTGCAAGGGCCTACAGCAACGGATATAGTTGCGTTGGTAATGGACGTGAAGAAGCGTTGCAAGATAGCAACGTATATAGTTGCAGCCTAACAACACTTAGTATGCGTTGGTGCGTATATAGTTGCAGCCTAACAACACTTAGTATGCGTTGGTGCGTAACCTACACGTTGCTGGGAACCTACACACACTGATTTCGAAATGCACATAACAAATTCATACAAACCTTCTCTGTTACTATTTTATATATTACTAACAATAATTACTACACCAAAACTGATAGTACACATGAACCCAGATCCAGTAAAAAGAAATATCTCATATATTAAATAGAATAGGTTGCATTACATGGACACAATCCAAAGTATATACACAAGATTTCTATACATTGACCATGACAACGAAATTATATAACATTAGTGGATAACTATCTGCTACTAGCCCCATTTTCCACCTTGCAATCAACTTAGCCATGCACCATCCATTCATCTCGGCACTCTAGAACAACATCAAAATTCTGACATGAGTAATATATCATTAGAGAACAAAAAATGAAGTTAATAGAGCAATATAATCTAAAGAGAAGCAACATACAAAGGTTGAAGCCCATGAGATAGCTAATCCAACTGTATGATCAATAATTTTGACATTTTTATTGCCGTATCAACTGAACATATTTTTCCAATGTGGATCATTACACATTGCTGACAATTCATTTACAAAGCTAAAAGCCTAAATTTTATATGCTAGGTCGGTACTTACTTGTGTGGCAATCAGAGTTCATCTGGGCCAACAGGTACATGGATTTTTTTAATACATTTCTCAAATTACAATGATAAGCACATCTCTGAAAATCAATAATGCGAGAATACAATCAAATCATGGTCAATGGTTCCACCTTTAGTTATTGAAGGCACACAATTAGAATATAGAATATAAAATATCCCACTAATAAAAATATACAATAAATAGGTTGTTTTGGCGCTATTCTCAAATTGCTGGTCATGCATGCCAATAGAGTTATCTAGCAACACGTGTACACTTCTTTTTACCATTTATTGTATACACATGTGTAGGGCAGAACAAAATCTCATGATAATGTAATAAATATAGCATGCTTGCATATTTTTGCTCCATAAACCACTTCTAAAATATGCCCCATATTACTTAGTACATCAGGATGTTATGTTTTATACTGAAGCACAAAGCGATATCTAAAGATATACATAGGGCATATCATCGTTTGCACTACTGGACATCCATACACATAGTTTTAACATTTTTTGTTAACTGAACAAAAAAGTCCAACAATACTAACCCCTGCAATATACATATAGAGAGAGGGAGTCAAGAGTAGCTCTCCTTGTATTCTTTCTTGAGTGTGGGTCAAAATTGGAGATATCAGAAAGAGGGTCTTGTCAGTGCTTTCCAGTTACGAGCCACCTAAGAATTAGATACGAACAAATATGTAGGAATAGAAGATAAGTGGACAGTGGATGTACCAAAGTGGTGTATATAGTTGGTTCAATAGTAGGACACCAAAGTGATTATGAGGAGAAGAAATTGTCTTGGATTCTGCACAACTTCCACGAGAAGGATTCAGGCAAACTCTACACTTCTATGGATAGAACCTCTGAATGAGCCAGAACCCATTGTTAACTTTCATGGCAGCAGAATAAAAACACAATCAAACTACAACAACACAGGAAAACTACTATCAGATTTCTTGCATGTGATAATTGAGAATGTTTATTAGTCCATTTATTCACAACTCACAAGCGGATGTGCATGACATGATCCTACTCCTATTGACGCATTAAGTATGCAGAGCCCATAGGCGATGTCATTTTTCCATTTGTGTGAGCCTTTCAGTTTGTGATTGGCATAACACAGCTGACTTGCACAAGCACTACTAAAGTTAAATGCATACTTTTTATTTAATTCAAAATGCATTTCATGTCAGTAGTTAAAAACAGCTCCTAATTTCGGATAAATTTCATGTAATTTGCTTTGTACCTATTTCAGAGAAATTGATCATAAATGTAGTGCCAAACTGCCATATGGTGTTCTTTGCCGTGTTCCTACTTCAGAGGGTTTGATAATATAAACATTTGTTGGAAGCATTTTTCTTCTAAAGGATTTGTTGCAGGCAAACAACAGAATGCTTTTAGCTTGTGATTCACCAGATGAAAATCACAGGGCAAGTTAAATCAGGTCCTTGAAAAGCTGAAATGAACAGAGGTTCAGGATTGTGGCACTCACCTTTTCCCTATAAGAAGTGAACTTTTAAAATTGTTCGCGAATAAACCTCTGAAGATGGACGACAGGCCTCAAATTTGATTGTATGAACTACTATTTCTCAAACCCGACTGCATTTCATTGTGGTGCTTCCCTCTCCTCATACCTGAAGCATACAATCAAATTCTAATCACACAATTACTTGCATATTAACCAGAAAGCAACACACACTACTTGCATATCAATCAGCACAGAAGATGTACCAGGATTTTAAGTTTTTAACCAGGAAAGGAACCCACAATTGCGACCATGCTTCCCAGAGATAATGGATGCACAATAAAAAATCCCGCCATGTTCACTTGGTTAGGAAAAGGGCGCCGAGGCCGCGCTTGGGGATAGGTGTCAGCTGCTTGTTGCAGCGGAGAATGGGCGATCTCATCAAACAGCTGGAGGTAGCGCTAAGACGCCGGGGCAAGGGGCACAGAAACAGTGTGCGCCATCCCCATGGTCTCGCACGTCAGGTGCGGCGGGCATGTACGTAGGCAACAAACCAACGGGAAGGGTAAGAGCGAAGGGGAGGAGGGGGCAGCCTTACTAAACAGTGGGCGTCAAAGCTGAGGTCCCTAGGCCGAGGATCACCGTCGAGCCCAAGCCGGCAGTCGCGGGTGCAGAGACACCGGGCCATCACACCAGGTGAGGTGCGGAGGCGCGCTAGCGTCCCATGGATGTGGGGGCGCTAGGGCATGGAGGATGCCTCGTCGGCGGAGGATCGGAGGGAAGAGATTAGGGAAAACCAAGCGGGTGAGGGAGAGGAATCGGCGAAGGGAGATGGCGGAGAGAAAAGATCTAACTTTTTTTTCTTTTCAACTCTACTTGGCTGCGTGATATTCGCACGGTGGACAGGGAGATAATGTGGAGGTGGGCAGAGGGAGGTTGGCTCTCCGTGGGGCGTGGGAGGTGGGAGGTGAATCCAACAACACATCTTCTCGATCGTTGGTAGATATGCGTTGTTGTATTACGGTTTTTGTTGTAGTGGCGTTAAGCATGCAGACCCTATGGGTTCGAGAACTATGTAGACATAACCGAGACACGTCTCCGGTCAATAACCAATAGCAGAACCTGGATGCTCATATTGGCTCCTACATATTCTACGAAGATCTTTATCGGTCAAACCGCATAACAACATACGTTGTTCCCTTTGTCATCGGTATGTTACTTGCCCGAGATTCGATCATCGGTATCTCAATACCTAGTTCAATCTCGTTACCGGCAAGTCTCTTTACTCGTTCTGTAACACATCATCCCGCAACTAACTCATTAGTTGCAATGCTTGCAAGGCTTATAGTGATGTGCATTACCGAGTGGGCCCAGAGATACCTCTCCGACAATCGGAGTGACAAATCATAATCTCAAAATACGCCAACCCAACAAATACCTTCAGAGACACCTGTAGAGCACCTTTATAATCACCCAGTTATGTTGTGACGTTTGGTAGCACACAAAGTGTTCCTTCGGTAAACGGGAGTTGCATAATCTCATAGTCATAGGAACATGTATAAGTCATGAAGAAAGCAATAGCAACAAACTAAACGATCAAGTGTTATGCTAACGGAATGGGTCAAGTCAATCACATCATTCTCTAATGATGTGACCCCGTTAATCAAATGAGAAGTCATGTCTATGGCTAGGAAACTTAACCATCTTTGATTCAACGAGCTAGTCAAGTAGAGACATACTAGTGACATACTGTTTGTTTATGTATTCACACATGTATTATGTTTCTGGTTAATACAATTCTAGCATGAATAATAAACATTTATCATGATATAAGGAAATAAATAATAACTTTATTATTGCCTCTAGGGCATATTTCCTTCAGTCTCCCACTTGCACTAGAGTCAATAATCTAGTTCACATCGCCATGTGATTTAACATCAATAGTTCACATTACCATGTGATTAACACCCATAGTTCACATCGTCATGTGACCAATACCCAAAGGGTTTACTAGAGTCAATAATCTAGTTCACATTGCTATGTGATTAATACCCAAAGAGTACTAAGGTGTGATCATGTTTTGCTTGTGAGGGAAGTTTAGTCAACAGGTCTGCCACATTCAGATCCGTATGTATTTTGCAAATTTCTATGTCAACAATGCTCTGCATGGAGCTACTCTAGCTAATTGCTCCCGCTTTCAATATGTATCCAGATTGAGACTTTTGAGTCATCTGGATCAGTGTCAAAACTTGCATCGACATAACCCTTTACGACGAACCTTTTGTCACCTCCATAATCGAGAAACATATCCTTATTCCACTAAGGATAATTTTGACCAATGTCCAACGATCTACTCCTAGATCACTATTGTACTCCCTTGCCAAACTCAGGGCAGGGTATACAATAGGTCTGGTACACAGCATGGCATACTTTATAGAACCTATGGATGAGGCATAGTGAATGACTTTCATTCTCTCTCTATCTTCTGCCGTGGTCGGGTTTTTGAGTCTTACTCAACTTCACACCTTGTAACACAGGCAAGAACTCCTTCTTTGACTGTTCCATTTTGAACTACTTCAAAATCTTGTCAAGGTATGTACTCATTGAAAAACTTATCAAGTGTCTTGATCTATCTCTATAGATCTTGATGCTCAATATGTAAGCAGCTTCACCGAGGTCTTTCTTTGAAAAACTCCTTTCAAACATTCCTTTATGCTTTGCAGAATAATTCTACATTATCTCCGATCAACAATATGTCATTCACATATACTTATCAGAAATGTTGTAGTGCTCCCACTCACTTTCTTGTAAATAAAGGCTTCACCACAAGTCTGTATAAAACTATATGCTTTGATCAACTTATCAAAGCATATATTCCAACTCCGAGATGCTTGCACCAGTCCATAGATGGATCGCTGGAGCTTGCATATTTTGTTAGTACCTTTAGGATTGACAAAACCTTCTGGTTGCATCATATACAACTCTTCTTTAATAAATCCATTAAGGAATGCAGTTCTGTTTATCCATTTGCCAGATTTCATAAAATGCGGCAATTGCTAACATGATTCGGACAGACTTAAGTATAGATACGAGTGAGAAACTCTCATCGTAGTCAACACCTTGAACTTGTCGAAAACCTTTTTGCGACAATTCTAGCTTTGTAGATAGTAACACTACTATCAGCGTCTGTCTTCCTCTTGAAGATCCATTTAATCCCAATGGCTCGCGATCAATGGGCAAGTCAATCAAAGTCCATACTTTGTTCTCATACATGGATCTCATCTCAGATTTCATGGCCTCAAGCCATTTCACGGAATCTGGGCTCATCATCGCTTCCTCATAGTTCGTAGGCTCGTCATGGTCAAGTAACATAACCTCCAGAATAGGATTGCCGTACCACTCTGGTGCGAATCTCACTCCGGTTTACCTACGAGGTTCGGTAGTAACTTGATCTGAAGTTACATGATCATCATCATTAGCTTCCTCACTAATTGGTGTAGTAGTCACAGGAACAGATATCTGTGATGAACTACTTTCCAATAAGGGAGTAGGTACAGCTACCTCATCAAGTTCTCCCACTCACTTCTTTCGAGAGAAACTCCTTCTCTAGAAAGGATCCATTCTCAGCAACGAATATCTTGCCTTCGGATCTGTGATAGAAGGTGTACCCAACATTTTCTTTTGGGTATCCTATGAAGACGCACTTCTCCGATTTGGGTTTGAGCTTATCAGGTTGAAACTTTTTCACATAAGCATTGCAACCTCAAACTTTAAGAAACGACAGCTTAGGTTTCTTGCCAAACCATAGTTCATACGGTGTCGTCTCAACGGATTTAGATGGTGCCCTATTTAACGTGAATACAACTGTCTCTAATGCATAACCCCAAAACGATAGTGGTAGATCGGTAAGAGACATCATAGATCACACCATATCTAATAAAGTATGGTTATGACGTTTGGACACACCATTACATTGTGGTGTTTCAGGTGGTGTGAGTAGTGAAACTATTTCAACTTGTTTTAACTGATTGCCAAACTCTTAACTCAAATATTTTACCTCTGCGATCATATCGTAGAAACTTTTATTTTCTTGTTATGATGATTCTCCACTTCACTCTGAAATTCTTTGAACTTTTCAAATGTTTCAGACTTGTGTTTCATCAAGTAGATATACCCATATCTGCTCAAATCATCTGTGAAGGTCAGAAAATAACGATACTTGTTGTGAGCCTTAACACTCATCAGACCGCATACATCAGTATGTATTATTTCCAATAAGTCAGTTTCTCGCTCCATTGTTCCGGAGAACGGAGTCTTAGTCATCTTGCCCATGAGGCATGGTTCGCAAGCATCAAGTGATTCCAAAAGTCCATCAGCATGGAGTTTCTTCATGCGCTTTACACCAATATGACCTAAACGGCAGTGCCACAAATAAGTTGCACTATCATTATTAACTTTGCATCTTTTGGTTTCAATATTATGAATATGTGTATCACTACGATCGAGATCCAACGAACCATTTTCATTGGGTGTGTAACCATAAAAGGTTTTATTCATGTAAACAGAGCAATAATTTATCCTCTTACTTAAATGAATAACTGTATTGCAATAAACATGATCAAATCATATTCATGCTCAACGCAAACACCAAATAACACTTATTTAGGTTCAACACTAATCCCGAAAGTATAGGGAGTGTGCGATGATGATCATATCAATCTTGGAACCACTTCCAACACACATCGTCACTTCACCCTTAACTAGTCTCTGTTCATTCTGCAACTCCCGTTTCGAGTTACTACTCTTAGCTACTGAACCAGTATCAAATACCGAGGGGTTGCTATGAACACTAGTAAAATACACATCAATAATTTGTATATCAAATATAACTTTGTTCACTTTGCTTTGCAGAATAATTCTACATTATCTCCGATCAACAATATGTCATTCACATATACTTATCAGAAATGTTGTAGTGCTCCCACTCACTTTCTTGTAAATACAGGCTTCACCACAAGTCTGTATAAAACTATATGCTTTGATCAACTTATCAAAGCATATATTCCAACTCCGAGATGCTTGCACCAGTCCATAGATGGATCGCTGGAGCTTGCATATTTTGTTAGTACCTTTAGGATTGACAAAACCTTCTGGTTGCATCATATACAACTCTTCTTTAATAAATCCATTAAGGAATGCAGTTCTGTTTATCCATTTGCCAGATTTCATAAAATGCGGCAATTGCTAACATGATTCGGACAGACTTAAGTATAGATACGAGTGAGAAACTCTCATCGTAGTCAACACCTTGAACTTGTCAAAAACCTTTTTGCGACAATTCTAGCTTTGTAGATAGTAACACTACTATCAGCGTCTGTCTTCCTCTTGAAGATCCATTTAATCCCAATGGCTCGCCGATCAATGGGCAAGTCAATCAAAGTCCATACTTTGTTCTCATACATGGATCTCATCTCAGATTTCATGGCCTCAAGCCATTTCACGGAATCTGGGCTCATCATCGCTTCCTCATAGTTCGTAGGCTCGTCATGGTCAAGTAACATAACCTCCAGAATAGGATTGCCGTACCACTCTGGTGCGAATCTCACTCCGGTTTACCTACGAGGTTCGGTAGTAACTTGATCTGAAGTTACATGATCATCATCATTAGCTTCCTCACTAATTGGTGTAGTAGTCACAGGAACAGATATCTGTGATGAACTACTTTCCAATAAGGGAGTAGGTACAGCTACCTCATCAAGTTCTCCCACTCACTTCTTTCGAGAGAAACTCCTTCTCTAGAAAGGATCCATTCTCAGCAACGAATATCTTGCCTTCGGATCTGTGATAGAAGGTGTACCCAACATTTTATTTTGGGTATCCTATGAAGACGCACTTCTCCGATTTGGGTTTGAGCTTATCAGGTTGAAACTTTTTCACATAAGCATTGCAACCTCAAACTTTAAGAAACGACAGCTTAGGTTTCTTGCCAAACCATAGTTCATACGGTGTCGTCTCAACGGATTTAGATGGTGCCCTATTTAACGTGAATACAACTGTCTCTAATGCATAACCCCAAAACGATAGTGGTAGATCGGTAAGAGACATCATAGATCACACCATATCTAATAAAGTATGGTTATGACGTTTGGACACACCATTACATTGTGGTGTTTCAGGTGGTGTGAGTAGTGAAACTATTTCAACTTGTTTTAACTGATTGCCAAACTCTTAACTCAAATATTTTACCTCTGCGATCATATCGTAGAAACTTTTATTTTCTTGTTATGATGATTCTCCACTTCACTCTGAAATTCTTTGAACTTTTCAAATGTTTCAGACTTGTGTTTCATCAAGTAGATATACCCATATCTGCTCAAATCATCTGTGAAGGTCAGAAAATAACGATACTTGTTGTGAGCCTTAACACTCATCAGACCGCATACATCAGTATGTATTATTTCCAATAAGTCAGTTTCTCGCTCCATTGTTCCGGAGAACGGAGTCTTAGTCATCTTGCCCATGAGGCATGGTTCGCAAGCATCAAGTGATTCCAAAAGTCCATCAGCATGGAGTTTCTTCATGCGCTTTACACCAATATGACCTAAACGGCAGTGCCACAAATAAGTTGCACTATCATTATTAACTTTGCATCTTTTGGTTTCAATATTATGAATATGTGTATCACTACGATCGAGATCCAACGAACCATTTTCATTGGGTGTGTAACCATAAAAGGTTTTATTCATGTAAACAGAGCAATAATTTATCCTCTTACTTAAATGAATAACTGTATTGCAATAAACATGATCAAATCATATTCATGCTCAACGCAAACACCAAATAACACTTATTTAGGTTCAACACTAATCCCGAAAGTATAGGGAGTGTGCGATGATGATCATATCAATCTTGGAACCACTTCCAACACACATCGTCACTTCACCCTTAACTAGTCTCTGTTCATTCTGCAACTCCCGTTTCGAGTTACTACTCTTAGCTACTGAACCAGTATCAAATACCGAGGGGTTGCTATGAACACTAGTAAAATACACATCAATAATTTGTATATCAAATATACCTTTGTTCACTTTGCTTTGCAGAATAATTCTACATTATCTCCGATCAACAATATGTCATTCACATATACTTATCAGAAATGTTGTAGTGCTCCCACTCACTTTCTTGTAAATACAGGCTTCACCACAAGTCTGTATAAAACTATATGCTTTGATCAACTTATCAAAGCATATATTCCAACTCCGAGATGCTTGCACCAGTCCATAGATGGATCGCTGGAGCTTGCATATTTTGTTAGTACCTTTAGGATTGACAAAACCTTCTGGTTGCATCATATACAACTCTTCTTTAATAAATCCATTAAGGAATGCAGTTCTGTTTATCCATTTGCCAGATTTCATAAAATGCGGCAATTGCTAACATGATTCGGACAGACTTAAGTATAGATACGAGTGAGAAACTCTCATCGTAGTCAACACCTTGAACTTGTCGAAAACCTTTTTGCGACAATTCTAGCTTTGTAGATAGTAACACTACTATCAGCGTCTGTCTTCCTCTTGAAGATCCATTTAATCCCAATGGCTCGCCGATCAATGGGCAAGTCAATCAAAGTCCATACTTTGTTCTCATACATGGATCTCATCTCAGATTTCATGGCCTCAAGCCATTTCACGGAATCTGGGCTCATCATCGCTTCCTCATAGTTCGTAGGCTCGTCATGGTCAAGTAACATAACCTCCAGAATAGGATTGCCGTACCACTCTGGTGCGAATCTCACTCCGGTTTACCTACGAGGTTCGGTAGTAACTTGATCTGAAGTTACATGATCATCATCATTAGCTTCCTCACTAATTGGTGTAGTAGTCACAGGAACAGATATCTGTGATGAACTACTTTCCAATAAGGGAGTAGGTACAGCTACCTCATCAAGTTCTCCCACTCACTTCTTTCGAGAGAAACTCCTTCTCTAGAAAGGATCCATTCTCAGCAACGAATATCTTGCCTTCGGATCTGTGATAGAAGGTGTACCCAACATTTTCTTTTGGGTATCCTATGAAGACGCACTTCTCCGATTTGGGTTTGAGCTTATCAGGTTGAAACTTTTTCACATAAGCATTGCAACCTCAAACTTTAAGAAACGACAGCTTAGGTTTCTTGCCAAACCATAGTTCATACGGTGTCGTCTCAACGGATTTAGATGGTGCCCTATTTAACGTGAATACAACTGTCTCTAATGCATAACCCCAAAACGATAGTGGTAGATCGGTAAGAGACATCATAGATCACACCATATCTAATAAAGTATGGTTATGACGTTTGGACACACCATTACATTGTGGTGTTTCAGGTGGTGTGAGTAGTGAAACTATTTCAACTTGTTTTAACTGATTGCCAAACTCTTAACTCAAATATTTTACCTCTGCGATCATATCGTAGAAACTTTTATTTTCTTGTTATGATGATTCTCCACTTCACTCTGAAATTCTTTGAACTTTTCAAATGTTTCAGACTTGTGTTTCATCAAGTAGATATACCCATATCTGCTCAAATCATCTGTGAAGGTCGGAAAATAACGATGCTTGTTGTGAGCCTTAACACTCATCAGACCGCATACATCAGTATGTATTATTTCCAATAAGTCAGTTTCTCGCTCCATTGTTCCGGAGAACGGAGTCTTAGTCATCTTGCCCATGAGGCATGGTTCGCAAGCATCAAGTGATTCCAAAAGTCCATCAGCATGGAGTTTCTTCATGCGCTTTACACCAATATGACCTAAACGGCAGTGCCACAAATAAGTTGCACTATCATTATTAACTTTGCATCTTTTGGTTTCAATATTATGAATATGTGTATCACTACGATCGAGATCCAACGAACCATTTTCATTGGGTGTGTAACCATAAAAGGTTTTATTCATGTAAACAGAGCAATAATTTATCCTCTTACTTAAATGAATAACTATATTGCAATAAACATGATCAAATCATATTCATGCTCAACGCAAACACCAAATAACACTTATTTAGGTTCAACACTAATCCCGAAAGTATAGGGAGTGTGCGATGATGATCATATCAATCTTGGAACCACTTCCAACACACATCGTCACTTCACCCTTAACTAGTCTCTGTTCATTTTGCAACTCCCGTTTCGAGTTACTACTCTTAGCTACTGAACCAGTATCAAATACCGAGGGGTTGCTATGAACACTAGTAAAATACACATCAATAATTTGTATATCAAATATACCTTTGTTCACTTTGCCATCCTTCTTATCCGCCAAATACTTGGGGCAGTTTCGCTTCCAGCGACCAGTCCCTTTGCAGTAGAAGCACTTAGTCTCAGGCTTAGGACAAGACTTTGGGCTTCTTCACTTGAGCAGCAACTTGCTTGCCGTTCTTCTTGAAGTTCCCCTTCTTCCCTTTGCCTTTTTCTTGAAACTAGTGGTCTTGTCTACCATCAACACTTGATATTTTTCTTGATTTCTACCTTCGTCGATTTCAGCATTACGAAGAGCTTGGGAATCTTTTCCGTTATCCCTTGCATATCATAGTTCATCACGAAGTTCTACTAACTTGGTGACGGTGACTAGAGAATTTTGTCAATCACTATCTTATCTGGAAGATTAACTCCCACTTGATTCAAGCGATTGTAGTACCCAGACAATCTGAGCACGTGCTCACTGTTTGAGCTATTCTCCTCCATCTTTTAGCGATAGAACTTGTTGGAGACTTCATATCTCTCAACTCGGGTATTTGCTTGAAATATTAACTTCAAATCCTGGAACATCTCATATGGTCCATGACATTCAAAACGTCTTCGAAGTCCCGATTCTAAGCCGTTAAGCATGGTGCACTAAACTATCAAGTAGTCATCATATCGAGCTAGCCAAACGTTCATAACATCTGCATCTACTCCTGCAATAGGTCTGTCACCTAGCGGTGCATTAAAGACATAATTCTTCTGTGCAGCAATGAGGATAATCCTCAGATCACAGATCCAATCCGCATCATTGCTACTAACATTTTTCAACATAATTTTTCTCTAGGAACACAATAAACTGGGAGCAACATCGTGAGCTATTGATCTACAACATAGATATGCTAATACTACCAGGACTAAGTTCATGATAAATTAAAGTTCAATTAATCATATTACTTAAGAACTCCCACTTAGACAGACATCCCTCTAATCTTCTAAGTGATCACGTGATCCATATCAACTAAACCATGTTCGATCATCACGTGAGATGGAGTAGTTTCAATGGTGAACATCACTATGTTGATCATATCTACTATATGATTCACGCTCGACCTTTTGGTCTCCGTGTTCCGAGGCCATATCTGTTATATGCTAGGCTCGTCAAGTTTAACCTGAGTATACCGTGTGTGCAACTGTTTTGCACCTGTTGTATTTGAACGTAGAGCCTATCACACCCGATCATCACGTGGTGTCTCAGCACGAAGAACTTTCGCAACGGTGCATACTCAGGGAGAACACTTATACCTTGATAATTTAGTGAGAGATTATCTTATAAAGCTACTGCCGAACTAAGCAAAATAAGATGTATAAAAGATAAACATCACATGCAATCATAATATGTGACATGATATGGCCATCATCATCTTGTGCCTTTGATCTCCATCTCCAAAGCATCATCATGATCTCCATCGTCACCGGCATGACACCATGATCTCCATCATCTTGATCTATATCAATGTGTCTTCACATGGTCGTCTCGCCAACAATTTCTCTTGCAACTATTGCTATCGCATAGCGATAAAGTAAAGCAATTATTCGGCGCTTGCATCTTATGCAATAGAGAGATAACCATAAGGCTTTTGCCAGTTGCTGATAACTTCAACAAAACATGATCATCTCATACAACAACTTATATCTCATCACGTCTTGACCATATCACATCACAACATGCCCTGCAAAAACAAGTTAGACGTCCTCTACTTTGTTGTTGCAAGTTTTACGTGGCTGCTATGGGCTGAGAAAGAACCGTTCTTACCTACACATCAAAACCACAATGATAGTTTGTCAAGTTGGTGTTGTTTTAACCTTCGCAAGGACCGGGCGTAGCCACACTCGGTTCAACTAAAGTTGAAGAAACTGACACCCGCCAGCCACCTGTGTGCCAAGCACGTTGGTAGAATCAGTCTCGCGTAAGCGTACGCGTAATGTCGGTCCGGGCCGCTTCATCCAACAATACCGCCAAACCAAAGTGTTACATACTGGTAAGCAGTATGACTTATATCGCCCACAACTCACTTGTGTTCTACTCGTGCATATTACATCAACACATAAAACCTGGCTCGGATGCCACTGTTGGGAAACGTAGTAATTTCAAAAAAATTCCTACGCACATGCAAGATCATGGTGATGCATGGCAACGAGAGGGGAGAGTGTTGTCCACGTACCCTCATAGACCGAAAGCGGAAGCGTTAGCACAACGCGGTTGATGTAGTCGTACGCCTTCACGATCCGACCGATCAAGTACCGAACGCACGGCACCTCCGATGTAGCGACCAGACCTCAAACAGTCTGATCTCTGTGCTCCGGTGTCATCCCTGGATCAGTAATGCTGACACCACATGGTACTCGGAGGATTTATAGCAAAGTAGCAATCACACACTTTTACATCGAGTGTCTCAAAAGAGAACTTATTACAATAAGTATGGCTTAAGGCCATCTAATAACAATAACAGCGGAAGGCTTGGAAGATAAGTGAGTCCATCAACTCCAACGGCATCACTGAGTATAGAACCATGACCTAAAAACTCCTTAATCATCGTCTGAAAAGTCTGCAACATTAACGTTGCAGCCCGAAAACGGGTCAGTACATGGAATATGCTGGCAAGGTAACACATAGAGAGTAATGGAATGAAACAGCTATACTATATGCATATTTGGCTGGTGGAAAGCTCTATGGTTACAGTTTTGCGTAAAGCCAAATTTTCCCTACTTCAAAGGAATAAATTCAATTACTATCATGGTGGTTGTTAAACATTGAGAATGGTTGACAGCATTCTCAATCCCAATTAAACATCATCATTAAACATAACCCAACAAAATTAATTTAGAGTAACATGTTGAGATTCACATGATAATCCAAGTACTAGATACTCAAGATGTCCATAACCGGGGACACGGCTAATCATAATTAGTTTATTACACTCTGCAGAGGTTTGCGCACTTTTCCCCACAAGACTCGATCGCCTCCGTTTTGTTTCTCGCACTACATGGTGTTTGAGAAGATGGATGACCGAGACATAGTCTTTCAGAAGCGCTAGCACCTTACGATGGGTAGACCGTACCACCTACATCCCCTACATCTACTAGTCTATCACTGTAAGAGTTCGCACGACTTAGTCAACTATGCTAGAGCCCATAATAGCTTGTGGCTGCACACGTAAGTTTCTAGTATGAATAGTCTTATGATCCCTTTGAGCCTGGGTGGCGGTCCAAAAGAAAACAGGCAAGTCTTGGAATACCCAGGTGCCTCAATCCACCCAGATGTGTGTTTAAGTTGCCACCTTAGATAAACCATTAATTAACAATCTCACATCTGTCATGGATTTCACTCACCCAATCCACGTCTACTAGCATAGCATGGCATAATAAGCAAACGTAGAAGTAACTCCCAAAGGTTTGATAATGAACATGTAATAGGTACTACCTCATCTACTTCCCATCCCACAATTTAATTAGATCCTAGTCATGCAATGTGTGAGGATTGATCTAATGCAATAAAACTGGGTAGTAGAAAAGGTATGATCAAAGTGTTACTTGCCTTGCTGATGATCCGCGAAACCTAACGATTCAAAGTAACAGGCGGCGCACTCCGGATATTCTATCGCAGACAAACAAACAAGCATACAATAAGTACTCATCTAATGCACGGGTAAAACTCAAATAAGAGATCTAACCAGAAGGTTCAACTTAAGAACTCCGGGTGGCAAAAAGAATCAAATCGAACGAAGCACCGAAAGACAAACGATGAAAGAAAACAACTTCGTTCTACTAATCTGGATCTAGGGCAAATTTTACAGTAGCAAAATCTTGTTTAAGTTGGTTAAATGGATAGAGGGTTTCGAGACGAAACTCTAGACACTTGAATCGCCTGATTCCGATAAACGAGCGAAAAGTTAAACTAAAACGAAAATCGGATGAGGAATCACGATCAGAAAAATCGCGGATTTAATCCGAGAAAAAGAAAAACGACGAACGCCGAATTTTTTTTCTCTTTTTTTCGGCACGGAAAATGAGGCACGACGAACCTCGGGCGGCGGGATCGTCGGCGGCGGCAGCTCCGGCGGTGCGCGCGGATCGAGGCGGGGCTGATGGGCTGGGGCGGCTCGTGGAGGCGCTATTTAAAGGCTGCCCCCGGGCGGTGTCCCGCTCGGGTACGGCCCGAAGTCGGTTCATTTTTTTTAATTATTCCGCTCGGAAGAAAATAAAAAGAAATACTAAACGAACTCCAAAAATTCCGAAATAAATTTTCACGGGCTTCTAAAATCAAGCCGCACAAGGTGAACATTTTATTTGGGACCTAAATGCAATTTTGAAAAACACACTTTTTTCTAAATTCAAATAAAACACCGAAAAACTCCGAAATAAAATCTTATTTGATTTTATTATTAAATCCTCAATATTTCTCTATTTTGGGAAAGTCATTTTATTCCCTCTCTCATATTTTTGTAATATAAATAATTGATGATAAAATAAATAAAATCAAATGATCCTATTCTCAAAATTAGAGAAAACTCAAATATGAAAATAACGAAATCCCCAACTCTTTCCGTGGGTCACTGAGTTGCGTAGATTTTTCTAGGATCAACCAAAATGCACGATAAAATATGATATGCAGTGATGATCTAATGTATAACATTCCAAATTGAAAATTTGGGATGTTACAAACCTACCCCCCTTAAAATGAATCTCGCCCTCGAGATTCGGATTGGCTAGAAAATAGGTGAGGGTGGTCCTTGAGCAAATCTTCCTCTCGCTCCCAGGTGGCTTCATCCTCTGTGTGGTGGCTCCACTGAACTTTGCAAAACTTGATAACCTTACTACGAGTAACTCGGCTGGCAAATTCGAGGATCTTAACCGGTTTCTCCTCGTACGTCAAATCGTTATCCAACTGAATAGTTTTCAAAGGCACCGTGTCTCTCAACGGTATGTCAGCCATCTCTGCGTGACATCTCTTTAACTGAGAAACGTGGAACACATCATGTACTCCTGACAATCCTTCGGGCAATTCCAACTTGTAGGCCACTTCTCCCATATGCTCCAAAACTCGATATGGTCCTACAAATCGTGGTGCTAACTTCCCCTTAACTCCAAAACGCTTTGTTCCCCGAAGTGGAGATACTCGAAGATAAGCTCTGTCTCCGACTTCGTAAACTGTCTCCTTGCGTTTAGAATCTGCATAACTTTTCTGTCTGGACTGGGCTACCTTGAGCCTATCGCGAATCAATTTCACCTTCTGTTCAGACTCTTTACTCAAGTCAGGACCAAACAACTGGCGGTCTCCAACTTCGTCCCATGACAACAGTGTCCTGCACCTCCTTCCGTATAAGGCTTCGAAAGGGGCCATCTTTAAACTGGTTTGGTAACTATTGTTGTAAGAGAACTCTGCATATGGCAAATTATCGTCCCAACTAGATCCATAATCTAGCGCACAAGCTCTCAACATATCCTCCAAAATCTGATTGACTCTCTCGGTTTGTCCATCTGTCTGTGGATGAAAAGCTGTACTGAATTCTAGCCTGGTTCCCAAAGTTTCGTGCAACTGCTTCCAAAACTTTGAGGTAAACTGGGTTCCTTTATCTGATACGATACTCCTTGGAACTCCATGCAAACATACGGTCCTGGTCATGTATATCTTTGCCAACTTAGCACTGGTGTAAGTGGTCTTTACTGGGATGAAATGAGCTACTTTCGTCAATCGATCGACTACAACCCAAATCGAGTCATAGCCTGAACGAGTCCTGGGCAATCCCGTGATAAAATCCATGCCTAGCTTATCCCACTTCCATTTGGGTATCGGCAATGGTTGTAACAATCCTGCTGGCTTCTGATGCTCTGCCTTTACTCTCTGACATACATCACAAACTGCTACATACTCCGCAATATCCTTCTTCATTCCGGTCCACCAGAAAATATCCTTTAAATCCAGATACATCTTGGTATTTCCTGGGTGAATTGAGTATGGTGAGTCGTGTGCCTCTTGCAAAATCAACTTTCCTGATCTCCGGGTCATTGGGCACGTAAACGCGGTCTTCAAACTATAGGGTGCCGTGCTCATCCTCACGAAATCCTTTAGCTTTTCCTTTGCTCAGTTTCTCCTTTATAGCGGCAATCTCTTTGTCAGCTTTCTGAGCTTCCCTGATTTTACCATCAAGGTTGACTGAATCTCCAATGCTGCTACGTAGCCTCTCGGAACTATTTCCAAACATAGTTCACGAAGATTTTCTGCTAACTCCTTGGGTATTTCTCCCGTCATTAATGTATTGACATGGCTCTTACGGCTTAATGCATCAGCTACTACATTAGCCTTTCCGAGGTGATAATGCAATTTCATATCATAATCCTTGATGAGCTCCAACCATCTCCTTTGTCTGAGATTCAACTCCTTCTGTGTGAAAATGTACTTCAAACTCTTATGATCCGTGTACACCTCACAATGATTTCCAATGAGGAAATGTCTCCAAGTTTTCAGTGCATGCACTACGGCTGCTAACTCCAAATCATGCGTGGCATAATTCAACTCATGAGGCTTCAGTTGTCTTGAGGCATATGAAATAACTCTCCCATCCTGCATAAGCACTGCTCCAAGTCCTCGACGTGAAGCGTCGCAATACACCTCATAATCCTTGGTCTGGTCTGGCAAAATCAACACTGGTGAGGTAACCAAACGTTTCTTCAACTCCTGGAAACTAGCCTCACACTTCTCTGTCCATATGAAATTGGTATCCTTCTTCAACAACTCAGTCATAGGCTTCGCAATCTTTGAGAAATTCTCAATAAATCTCCGGTAGTATCCTGTGAGTCCAAGAAAACTCCGGATCTCTCCAACTGTTGTTGGGGCTTCCCACTTGGTCACGGCTTCAACTTTAGCGGGATCTACTGCTATACCTTCTCCAGATATAACATGTCTGAGGAATCCTACTTCCTTCAACCAAAACTCACATTTGCTGAACTTGGCATATAATTGATGTTCTCTGAGCTTTCCAAGTACCAAACGCAAATGCTCCTTATGTTCCTCTTCATTCTTCGAATAAACCAGGATATCATCAATGAATACTACGACAAACTTATCCAAAAACTCCATAAACACTTTGTTCATCATGTTCATAAAATAGGCAGGTGCGTTAGTTAGACCAAATGACATAACGGTATACTCGTACAGCCCATACCTGGTGGTAAAAGCTGTCTTCGGAATATCCTGTTCTCGAATCTTCAACTGGTGGTATCCTGATCGCAGATCGATCTTGGAAAATACCTTAGCTCCTTGCAATCGATCAAATAGATCATTAATCATTGGTAGTGGGTACTTGTTCTTGATCGTTACTTCATTCAATCCTCGATAATCTACAACCATCCTTAACGATCCATCCTTTTTCTTCACTAGAAGTACTGGCGATCCCCAAGGCGAAGAACTTGGGCGAATATATCCTTTATCCAGTAACTCCTTAATCTGCTTCTTAATTTCCACCAAATCCTTTGCTGGCATCCTATATGGTCTCTTTGATATTGGACCTGTGCCTGGCAATAGCTCAATCAAAAACTCAATATCTCTATCCGGTGGCACGCCTGGCAACTCCTCTGGAAATACATCAGGGAAATCTCTTACCACTGGTACTTCCTCCTGCACAACTCCTGTTAGGCAATTTACTTGAGTCCTCTTTGGCACATACCGGGATACATACTTGATCCTTCTCCCTTCTGGTGTGGTAAGCAAAATTGACTTACTAGCACACACAATATTCCCTTCATACTTTGATAACCAATCCATGCCTAATATCACATCCAATCCTTGAGATTCCAATACTATTAGGTCTGAGGGAAAAACATAGTTACCAATCCTTAATGGTAACCGATCACACCATAGACTAGCCACATACTCTGCTCCGGGCGAGGTTACTAACATGGGTGACCTAAGGGCTTGGGTTGGTAGGTTATACTTATCCACAAATCCCCTTGAGTTGTATGAATGCGATGCACCGGTATCAAAAAGAACGAGTGCAGTAAATGACTTAACCAAAAACTTACCTATTACTGCATCGGGCTGAGCTTCAACCTCCTCCACGCTAACGTGGTTCACCTGTCCCCTGTTGAAAGGGTTCGGCTTCTTCCCAGAACTTCCATTGCTATTTCCATTTTGTAATTTAGGACATTCATTGGCATAATGTCCTGTCTTCGAACACTTAAAGCAAGTGACTTGGCTTAGGTCCTTCTTGGCTGGGGTGGATGGGTTGGTGCGATTCTGGCCGTTGCTTCCTCCATTGCCATTTCCATTCTTGGTGCCATTGTGATTGTGCGAGCTACCTCCTCCATGGGTATGCTGAAAATGTCCTCCCGGTCTAGGGGTAAAACGGGGTTTCTGCTGAGCTCCTGAATTGTACTTTCCTTGTCCATACTTCCTCTTGCGATTCTCAATTTGCTGCTGCTTCCCTTCAATCATAAGAGCACGATCTACCAACTCCTGGTAGTTGCTGAAGGTGGCTACCATCAACTGCATGCTCAACTCATCATTCAGTCCTTCCAGAAACTTCTCCTGTTTAGCTGCATCCGTAGCAACGTCATCTGGGGCATAACGTTCTAACTTACTAAATTCCTCCACATACTGGCCAATTGTCCGTCCTCCTTGGCGCAAGTTGCGAAACTCATGCTTCTTCATGGCCATAGCTCCTGCTGAAACGTGTGCAGTACAAAAAGCCTGCTGAAACTGGTCCCATGTGACAGTGTCGACTGGGAAAGTGGCTGTGAAATTCTCCCACCATGATGCTGCAGGTCCTTCTAACTGATGTGCGGCAAACTTCACCTTCTCCGCATCTATGCATCCTGCTGTGGTCAACTCCCTAGCTGTCTTGCGGAGCCAATCATCTGCTACTATTGGCTCGGTGCTACTGGAAAACACCGGCGGATTCAGCCTAAGAAAACGGGCTAAGTGGTCAACAGGTGGTGGTGGTGGTGGGTTGTTGTTGTTGTTATTGTTCCCCTGATTCTGATTCTGGACTAGCAACTGCATCAATGTGTTCTGCTGCTGGATCAACTGAGTGAGCTACAGTGGAAAGGTAAATCCGGGGTCACGTCTCGGAGGCATCTGAGGGTTTAGAAAAGATGAGATATAAGAATAGATGGGGTCTAAAGAGAAAACACTACCCATATGCACATGAGGCAAAAGCAAACAATTCACTTCAATCAATCAAACAAGGCATACAATCGATCTAACTATTGCGAAAGTGCTCGGACTACTATATTTACATGGTGGACTACTACTACTGATGAGGTGGTCTATTAGAAATATTCTATGGTCGTTGACTCCATGATATCTGCTCCAGCTTCATCAACATAGTCATCATCGCTACTATCTGTTTCCGAGTCGGTGCCGTCGATGATGATGTAGTCTTCCGGGCTAATTTCCTGGGGTTCTTCATCTTCATCTACTGGCGTAGGGTCTCCCATAAATATTCCAATCTTCTTGATCAGGTCGTCATTCTTCTCCACCAATACTTCAATTTCCTCTTCATAATCTTCACGTGTAGCCTTGAGTTCTTCCTCCAGATCCTTGATTCTAGTCTTAGCCTTCTTCAGATCTATCATGTTGGCGCACATCTAGTTCTCCTGTCGTCGAATGTGCTGGTTTAACTCCTGGATAAAAGCTGTGATTGACCTATTCTTCCTGGTGCTGTTCATCTCCCAGTGCTCATCTCGGCGCCCACAAATCTGGTAGATAGTATCCTTGAGATCCTTGCAGTAGACTTTTCCAATGCGTCCCATGGCGATGTGAGCTGCCATGATCTTTCCTAGACTCCAAGTTGGTGCATCAAAAGAAAACTCTATGGGCTCAATGACTGGCATGAATGTCCTTCCTGGAAATTGAACTTGAATCATCCAGCGCTCTTCTTCAGGTAAAGTGGCGTTGTAGGTTCCCGTGAAGCTTGGTACTCCTATGTTCAGATATCTAGTGACTTCCTTCAAGTGTTGTCCAAAGGGTGTATCTTCATCCGGTTGTGTGAACTTGTTCCCTGTATCCGCCATCCTAAAGAGTAGAAAAGATGAGAGGTCAGAAGAGAAGAGAGTGAATAGTGATCTACGTCTTTAGCTTAGTGGTCGTGTCCTACAGTCAGCGTGTGCTCTGATACCATCTTTGTAGCGACCAGACCTCAAACAGTCTGATCTCTGTGCTCCGGTGTCATCCCTGGATCAGTAATGCTGACATCACACAGTACTCGGAGGATTTATAGCAGAGTAGCAATCACACACTTATTACATCGAGTGTCTCAAAAGAGAACTTATTACAATAAGTATGGCTTAAGGCCATCTAATAACGATAACAACAGAAGGCTTGGAAGATAAGTGAGTCCATCAACTCCAACGGCATCACTGAGTATAGAACCACGACCTAAAAACTCCTTAATCATCATCTGAAAAGTCTGCAACATTAACGTTGTAGCCCGAAAACGGGTCAGCACATGGAATATTCTAGCAAGGTAACACATAGAGAGTAATGGAATGAAATAGCTATACTATATGCATATTTGGCTGGTGGAAAGCTCTATGGTTACAGTTTTGCGTAAACCCAATTTTTCCCTACTTCAAAGGAATAAATTTAATTACTATCATGGTGGTTGTTAAACATTGAGAATGGTTGACAGCATTCTCAATCCCAATTAAACATCATCATTAAACATAACCCAACAAAATTAATTTAGAGTAACATGTTGAGATTCACATGATAATCCAAGTACTAGATACTCAAGATGTCCATAACCGGGGACACGGCTAATCATGATTAGTTTATTACACTCTGCAGAGGTTTGCGCACTTTTCCCCACAAGACTCGATCGCCTCCGTTTGGTTTCTCGCACTACATGGTGTTTGAGAAGACGGATGACCGAGACATAGTCTTTCAGAAGCGCTAGCACCTTACGATGGGTAGACCGTACCACCTACATCCCCTACATCTGCTAGTCTACCACTGTAAGAGTTCGCACGACTTAGTCAACTATGCTAGAGCCCATAATAGCTTGTGGCTGCACACGGAAGTTTCTAGTATGAATAGTCTTATGATCCCTTTGAGCCTGGGTGGCGGTCCAAAAGAAAACATGCAAGTCTTGGAATACCCAGGTGCCTCAATCCACCCAGATGTGTGTTTAAGTTGCCACCTTAGATAAACCATTAATTAACAATCTCACATCTGTCATGGATTTCACTCACCCAATCCACGTCTACTAGCATGGCATAATAAGCAAACGTAGAAGTAACTCCCAAAGGTTTGATAATAAACAGGTAATAGGTACTACCTCATCTACTTCCCATCCCACAATTTAATTAGATACTAGTCATGCAATGTGTGAGGATTGATCTAATGCAATAAAACTGGGTAGTAGAAAAGGTATGATCAAAGTGTTACTTGCCTTGCTGATGATCCGCGAAACCTAACGATTCGAAGTAACAGGCGGCGCACTCCGGATATTCTATCGCAGACAAACAAACAAGCATACAATAAGTACTCATCTAATGCACGGGTAAAACTCAAATAAGAGATCTAACCAGAAGGTTCAACTTAAGAACTCGGGTTGCCGAAAAGAATCAAATCGAACGAAGCAACGAAAGACAAACGGCGAAAGAAAACAACTTCGTTCTACTAATCTGGATCTAGAGAAAATTTTACAGTAGCAAAATCTTGTTTAAGTTGGTTAAACGGATAGAGGGTTTCGAGACGAAACTCTAGGCGCTTGAATCGGTTGATTCCGATAAACGAGCGAAAAGTTAAACTAAAACGAAAATCAAATCAGGAATCGCGATCAGAAAAATCGCGGATTTAATCCGAGAAAAAGAAAAACGACGAACGCCGATTTTTTTTCTTTTTTTCGGCACGGAAAACAAGGCGCGACGAACCTCGGGCGGTGGGATCGTCGTCGGCGGCGACGGCGGCGACGGCGGCGCGCGCGGATCGAGGCGGGGCTGATGGGCTGGGGCGGCTCGGGGCGGCGCTATTTAAAGGCTTCCCCCGGGCGGTGTCCCGCTCGGGTACGACCCGAAGTCGGTTCGTTTTTTTAATTATTCTGCTCGGAAGAAAAATAAAAAGAAATACTAAACGGACTCCAAAAATTTCGAAATAAATTTTCACGGGCTTCTAAAATCAAGCCGCATAAGGTGGACATTTATTTGGGACCTAAATGCAATTTTGAAAAACACACTTTTTCCTAAATTCAAATAAAACACCGAAAAACTCCGAAATAAAATCTTATTTGATTTTATTATTAAATCCTCAATATTTCTCTATTTTGGGAAAGTCATTTTATTCCCTCTCTCATATTTTTGTAATAGAAATAATTGATGATAAAATAAATAAAATCAAATGATCCTATTCTCAAAATTTGAGAAAACTCAAATATGAAAATAACGAAATCCACAACTCTCTCCGTGGGTCATTGAGTTGCGTAGAATTTTGTAGGGTCAACCAAAATGCACGATAAAATATGATATGCAATGATGATCTAATGTATAACATTCCAAATTGAAAATTTGGGATGTTACATCCGAGTTCAGCACACGTTCAGCCTGATACCGTCCCTCTAACTCCGATCCAGCCGAGTGTTGAGGGACAGTTTTGTCAGCACAACGGCGTGGTGACGATGTTGATGTTCTACCGACGCAGGGCTTCGCCTAAGCACTGCTACAGTATTATCGAGGTGGACTATGGTGGAGGGGGGCACCGCACACGGCTAAGAGACGATCAACTTGATCAACTTGTGTGTCAAGAGGTGCTCCCCTGCCCCTGTATATAAAGGAGCAAGGGGGTGCGGCCGGCCAAGGGGAGAGGCGCGCCGGAGACTCTCCCCTTTTCCTAGTTGGATTAGGACTTGGGAGGGGAAGAAGGAAAGAGGGGGGCCGGCCCCCTTTGCCCTAAACCAATTCGGATTGGGCCTTGGGGGGGCGCCCCAAACTTCCCTTGTTTCCCTCCTTTTCCACTAAGGCCCATGTAGGCCCATTAAGCCCCCGGGGGGTTCCGGTAACCCCCCGGTTCTCCGGTAAAATCCCGATTTCATCCGGAACACTTTCGATATCCAAACATAGGCTTCCAATATATCAATCTTTATGTCTCGACCATTTCGAGACTCCTCGTCATGTCCGTGATCACATCCGGGACTCCGAACAACCTTCGGTACATCAAAACATAAAACTCATAATATAAATGTCATCGTAGTGTTAAGCATGCGGACCCTACGGGTTCGAGAACTATGTAGACATGACCGAGACACGTCTCCGGTCAATAACCAATAGCGGAACCTGGATGCTCATATTGGCTCCTACATATTCTATGAAGATCTTTATCGGTCAAACCGCATAACAACATACGTTGTTCCCTTTGTCATCGGTATGTTACTTGCCCGAGATTCGATTGTCGGTATCTCAATACCTAGTTCAATCTCGTTACCGGCAAATCTCTTTACTCGTTCCGTAACACATCATCCTGCAACTAACTCATTAGTTGCAATGCTTATAGTGATGTGCATTACCGAGTGGGCCCAGAGATACCTCTCCGACAATCGGAGTGACAAATCCTAATCTCGAAATACGCCAACCCAACAAATACCTTCGGAGACACCTGTAGAGCACCTTTATAATCACCCAATTACGTCGTGATGTTTGGTAGCACACAAAGTGTTCCTCCGGTAAACGGGAGTTGCATAATCTCATAGTCATAGGAACATGTATAAGTCATGAAGAAAGCAATAGCAACAAACTAAACGATCAAGTGCTATGCTAACGGAATGGGTCAAGTCAATCACATCATTCTCTAATGATGTGACCCCGTTAATCAAATTACAACTCATGTCTATGGCTAGGAAACTTAACCATCTTTGATTCAACGAGCTAGTCAAGTAGAGGCATACTAGTGACATACTGTTTGTCTATGTATTCACACATGTATTATGTTTCTGGTTAATACAATTCTAGCATGAATAATAAACATTTATCATGATATAAGGAAATAAATAATAACTTTATTATTGCCTCTAGGGCATATTTCCTTCATCCCCGACACCTCACTATTACTTCTCCACTGCCACACAACAGCTCCCCCCACTTAACTACTACAACACATATCCACCTCGCTCCATATCTCCAAGACCCCAGTCACAACTACTCTCCCTAGCTCCAACCATGGCTGGTTCTTCCTCTTCCCCAGACCCATGGCTAAACCCATTCCCAACTGGCAAGGGATGGGTTGCCATGCTTCTTGGTTCAGCACGCGGTGACAAAGAACTCTTCCTCGACTACATGAAGGTTGCCATGAGGTACACCAGCGTTCTTGGGTTGGTAGATGCAGCAGAGGAAGTGAGGAAGAAGGCGACCGATGAGGAGAAGCAGCGCATGGAGCAGCGCTATGGAAACCCATGTAAGGTGATCGTGCCCATCGACATGCTCCTATGGGAAATGAAGGAGGCCGACTCCGGCGATGCTGGGCAGAGGCAGCGGTGGGTAGACCACCGCTATGTCGCTCCAGCAGAAGCTACATCACATGCAAATGCAACAGAGGTGCATGAAGATGGCGATGACCTACAGATCATCGCACTGCCAGCTATGCAGGCTCACCGCCGTCCTCCTCCCGGCATCGTTATCGATGAAGATGAAGACGAAGAGGAGGTGGAGGTGCAGCCAAATCCCACCCAACTGAAGCTAGAGGTACGATAATCCGGACGCTTAGCAGGACAGACACCTAAGTGAATCTGAAACTATAAGTTTCATATTCAGTTTTGTCAGTTGAACTACCTATGTCAGTTTCGTTAGTTGAACTACCTAAGTGTCACTAATCTTTAGTGTTAGCAAGTTTTAGTTATTCTGAGACAGTAATGTGCTATCTATGTAATGCTACCTATGGTGCCTCCTATGTGAACTACCTACCTTTGTTCAGTGTTACCAAGTTTGTGCAATCTGTGAATGTTACAACTAACTTCTCATGACCATATTGCAGGTAGGGGTTGCAAGCACTTAGGATAAAAAAGACAGATAGAAACTTCAGCATGCTTAGATAATAAGGTTCTTAACTTAGCATCAGGGGCATTAAACATAACATCATCTTAGAGCATTACAGATCAGGGCCATTACAGCACCCCACACCACAACCAAAATGATTTGAAACTATAGAAAATTCTTAGGCAGTTCATAGCTAATATTAGTACTGAGATGCATATTTGCATCAGACTCCTTCATTGCTAGGCCAGTTATATATAGGCCTCATATTTACTTACCAACCATGGCTAAGAACTTCACTTCTTCATGACAACTTCTTTGATCTTGTCCAGCTTTTCCTTGCACCCATGACCAGCCTTCAGTAGCTCAGAAATGACTTGCTCTAGCTTCTTCTTATCTTCTTTAAGGAGGTCTCTCTCCACTTGTATCTCCTTCATGGCATTCCTATTGTTTTGAATGATATCAGCTTGACTCTGCAGGATGCACCTCTGTTCTTTCTTGAGCTTAATCTTCTCCATTTGAACCTCAATCTTTGCCTGCTCCTCAAGCTGATGCTTCTTCTCCTTAAGTTCATTGATTGCCTGGCTTGTGTAATCCATGTCATGGGATTTCTGCCCATCCTGGTAATCAAACAGCTTGGATACATCATCCACAAGCTGACTGTACTGATTGCCAAGAGAATCCAGCTCATTCTTCAGTTTCTCAACCTCTATCTCATGAGCCTCTTTGTCTTGGACTCTACCAAGGTTCTCCTCATAATACATATCCCACAGCTTGGTTAAACACCTTTGCAGAATTACTGGCCAAGGGGCATCTACCCACTCCAGAACACCACGGTTCACACCATCCTGAAAATTCAGTGAAATATTAATGCTAACTAAATTCAGCTACAAAATTCATACATACATATGAATGTTTGTATGAATGTAGTAACAAACAAATTCAGTTAGACCAATTTTAGGTGCTGCCTAGATTCAGTTCCTATCAGAGATTTAGCTAACACATGAACACCACACCAGCTCTGTACTTCAGTTTTTAGTTAACAGCTACTGAAACAACAAGAATATCAATGTTGTTTGCACTATGTACCGCCAAATAAATCTACACATGAACACTACTATTGTTTGCTCTTACCATAGTAGCACATCCAATGAATCTCCTTCCAATGTCAGTCCCTTAAAATGCCACAAACCTGCTTGGTCTCTGCCTATGCATGATGCACTTACGATCAGATTCAACCACAAGCCCACAGAAACTTGGATCTATCACCGTATCAGGAGTTTGCTGTAGTACCAACCCCATATATATCAGCCACAACACCTCACACATAAGAACTAACATGGAAGAAATCAAGAGCATCTTCAAACCCTAACCCTAACCCTAGCATAGGAGAGAACAGAGTGAGCTGACTTACAAAATACTCCATCTGCATGCTGTTGTACTCGTCATCGTCGGCGTCGGATGACTCGTTGCTGTTGGGCCAGGAAGGCATCCTCGCATCGCCGCGTCGCAGTCGCCAGAGGTGAGAAAGAGAGGAAGAAGAGAGCTCAGTGAGAGGAGTGAGTGAGACAGAGAGGAGTGAGTGAGCCAGTCGGTCGGCCATTTTGACCTGGCTGGCTGGTTCCGACTGGGCCGGGCCACTAACGGCTGTGAGTGGGCACCGTTAGTCGTTAGGGCACCCATCGGCCTGCCATGTGGGCCAGCCCTGTTAGGTAAGCTGGTAAACTGGCTAAAACGACGATCAACACAACTTGGTAGTTTTTTGTCACAAAATTTGAAATTTTCGGTGGTTATCAGTCACTTTTTTGAAAGTGGTAGTCCTGTGGGACGGTAACCCGTAATGTGGTATTTTTTTGTCAAATACTCAAATAAATCAGTGCATAATGTCTTGCTAATAGCATGCGATAACGTGGTATAGCACACTAATAGCATATTTTAAGGACTACACTATTTTGTCATATCATGCTATTTCTTTCAATGGCTAAAACTCAGCTAGCTGGGTGAGCTTTAGTATCGTCTCGTACTCTCATTCATGCCCATTACCGCCCAATAAGTGTTGCTCTACCGGCCTGCATCGTTGATCCTATCCGCAGGCCGATAGAGCAACGATGCACGGCCAATTTATTTGTTTGTGTTGTTGTTTGTTGCGTTATGGGCCTTCGTGGCTAGCACAGGTGCAGATCGATCTTCTGCTCGTGTGCTCGGCTAGAGTGCATGTATGTTATCCATGTGCGAGCCGCTGGTTTTAGAATTTTTTTTCTTTTCTATTTTTTGTTTATTAATGTTTTATTCCGGTTTCCTTCCCTTTATATTTCTTTTTTATTTTTGTTTCGGATTTGCTGAAACTCAGATAGGTGAATTTTTATTTTGTCTCATTCACTGCTTCCCATCCGATCTACTTGCGTCGCGATTCGTGCTTTTTGCAACCCAGGAGCCTGCCGCGGCACCTTTTTTTCTCTCTGTGACCCATTTTTCTGTTTCGTTTTTCCTAGACTTTTCTACAACCCATCTTAGCCTGTTGTCATTTTGTTGGAGGGTATCCACATCGATGGGGTATTCCGTCTCCTTGGTGTTTGTCTCTCGGTGGCTGAGAGTGTGAAGAGAAAGGAGCCACCGAAAGAAGTCATGTTGTCGTTTATCATTTCGCGCCCCATGGGAAACGCTTCCTAACAGAAATCTGATAGGAGCTAATCTTCAGACTGGTCGAGAGACATCAATGCAGCTGTAATCTCACGGCCGAAATTGTTTCCAAATCCTGTCGATGTGTTTCCAAATCTGGGTGATTCTCTCGCCATGTATTCACCCATAATCACTCCCGTAATAATCGCACCTGCCCAAAACCCATCCCACGCTTCCCTCGTCCCCTTCTCGATCGCCTGCTCACGACTCACCTCCATCCCTGAGCTGACCCTGAATCCATCCGCCATGATTCAGCCATACCCACTTGGACCATGAGATTAATCGGGATGCGCCTCTTCTACGCGACGCGCACAAGGAACGAGCTCACAACCCCCTTGCCGCGCCGAGCATCTACAATACCTTCGTGGCACCATGGCAGAGGGTACTTCCGGTTCACCATGGCAGAGGGTGCTTCCGGTTGAGGAACGAAGCCATCACGCGAGTAAGACAACTGGATTCGCCCCCTCCACCCCCATCATCCGCCGTCACTATCCTCATCTAACCTAGGTAGTGAGTCTAAGAAATCTTGATATACCCCTCTCATATTTATTTGTATGTTCTAAGTGTTCTCTGTGTGCATATGGTGCTATAGTCCCTTTTGTTGGGCCCCAATTTGGGCACTCCATTGTGCACTGTGTGACTCAGGCATCCACTATTATCTCCGAATTTGTTATGTACATGAAGCACATATGCTTCCCAATTTATTGTCAGTGTTATCTCCCTTGAAACATGCCATGCTCCCATATTATTCCCAATATGTTTTTGAATTCTAGTAATTTTGCTTCAATATTTCCATCTTATTCTCTGTTTTTTCATTATCCAATTTAGTAGATCGGTGCTTAGATGTTATTCTTCCTTACATTGCCCTGCTTCAATAATAGTTTTTTTACCAGTTTTTTTTCATTTCTATGTTTCACTTCTATTTCTCGCATTTGGTTCTATGGTAGTGAAGTTTTGCTTTGAACCACATTACATATGCTTCTATGTGAAAATTTTGCTTCAACTGCTTCACTTTTATTTCTCACAAACGCTTCTATGGTACTAGAATTTTGCTTCTACCGCTTCCTACTTATGTTTCTCACATATACTTCTGTGCTAGTAAAATTTTACTTCAACCACTTCAAGTGTATGCTTCTTTCAGTGAATTAATTTGTTTCAACTACTCCTGACTCTACGTAACTATGCCTGATTGATGTTTCTGTTATATATACATTTTTGCAGCATAAAATTGTAGTCTTGCTTCTTTGTTTTGGGCACATGTCAAGCATATTATAATGATGTCTAGAGCATTACCACCGGGGTGAAGCGCCACTCTATGTTGGACGGATTCCTTGTTGGCGGCAAACTAGTATTACATGTGAGCTCTTCCATGATACGATGCTGCCAGGCAAGGGTGAAAATAATGGTGTATGCGTTCTTGTTTTTTGTTGGAAAAATAATTGTCATTAGCAATTTGTTCTTTGAGTACAACTCTGTAATTCCTTTGAAGCATATGTAATTTTCATAGGGTAACTATTCTTCTCTTTCGATGCAAACAAACAATTTGCTATTTCGTTGGAAGCAATTCTTTAGTCGGTTGGAAGCAATTCTTTAGTCGGTGGAAACAAGAGTGTGATGCTTCTAAATTATTGTGTCGAGATGACGAAAAACCTAACTCTACGAAGCAACTTCTATGGAAGCAGTTTTGGAATTGCTTTGAAGCAAATTTTGTTTTCTTCAGAAGCAAGTTCTAATTTTTTTATGCAATGTTTGATACAATTTTTTTTTGGAAGCACATCACCAATATACCCGAACTATTCTTTGGTCACATGAAACATATTTTGTCTGCTCAAACAAAATACATGAACACAACTTCTAACATGAAATAGACTGGAACAATTGTAATAAGACCGAAGCGATCTAAAGTTTTCGTGCAACCATATGGAAGAAATTTCATCGAAACAATCCTCATACGGCTGAAAACTTCTTACGAAGCAAAGAAAATATTAAGAAGCAACGATCCTATTTTGTAGGAAGCAAAGAAATTTTTGTGAAGCAACGATCCTGTTTAGGAAGCAATGGTTCTCACGAAGTCACGATTGGAAACAAATAAGGAAGCAACGATCCTGATTAGGAAGCAATGGTCCTCACGATTGGATAAAATATCTTTAATTACCATGCCTGGATTTGGGGAAGAAGTTGTTAGGAAATAATATAATGGCAATTAATGCAAAAGCATGCATGCAAACTGACTCACGACGGGGGAGTTTTGCTAGCAGATCCAACGACGTGTGTACTTCCAATCGAATGGCCATAGACTAGTCTGATAAGTAGCAAAAATCAGTAGTCTGATGCCTAGTGGCTCCCTTGTTTAATTTGGTGGGCCATTTCTCTTTCTTCTTTGGTTTCTATCGGGCATGAGTGTCGTTTTTCTGCTATATCGCCTAAACCTTTTAGAGAGAGAGAGGGAGGGAGAGAGAGAGCAAGGGTAGTTGGAGTTAGTCATGAGAGAAGAGAGTGGTGGCTACTCAGTCTTTTATTTTCCTTTTCTTTTTTTCTTTTTTTGTTCTTCTCATTTCTCATATTTCCTACATTATATTTCTTATTTTATCTTCTTCACAAATTAACAAATCATGATGTTTCTGCCCTTATATATATATATATATATATATATATATATATATATTGCCGGTTATAAAGTGTTCCACCATAGAGTGTGGGAATTCAGCTAGCTAAGAGGGTGCTTGGATCTAAGGGACTTATTTTAGTCTGACTAAAAATAGTCTCTTTAAGAGGCTAAAGTTCCAAACACCCCTGACTAAAGAGAGGCTAAAACTAGTCTTGAGACTAATTTTTTTTACTCAGGGTACCCCTACTAAAATGTGGATTAATCCTCTCTCTCCTCATTTAACGCCTCTCCTTTAACACATGCGAGTTCTGGATTGGAGGGTTTAGAGGATAATAAATGCTCATTAACTTGATTTTAGTTTCTTTAGTATTTGGATCCAAGCATGGATGAGGCTAGCAAATTTTAGTCCCACTACTTTTAGTCATGAGACTAAAACGTATCCAAGCACCCTCTAAATTCTAACAATGTCTCATTCAGGAGCACTACTGTTGGATCAAAAGCGCGTCGCTATTCATGTAGTTATCCCATGGAACGTCATCTACGGCAGGTGTGGACTGTTTTTTTCTCTGGTTGTCTATTATCGTTGCTCACGGCCGGTCGTGACCTATTTTCCGTTTTTGGGTTGTTTGTTATCGGCCCATCGCGGCATGTCAAAAGCTTCCTCTGTTGTTGTAGATAGAAATGGATACAAAGGCAACGGTGTTCGTATTTCTTTCCCTCTTTTTCTATGGTAGTAGCAAGCGAGATGAGAGAACATGAGAGTGTGTGGATGGGAGATTGGGATCTACGCTTGAACAAATTTTATTTCTTAGATATTTTTTGGGTTTCTTTAGCCGGGATTTATATTCTTGTTTGTTTCCTCTTTTGTTTTTCGTGCAAAACAGTTTATTAAAGAAAAAACCTGCCACTTTTTAAGCCGCCCAAAAGAACTGGCCAACTACTTTTGCTTTTGGAAATGCTTTTTTTCAATTGCAACTTCTCGAGTTGCAATGTGAATACAACTGGATTGAGAGGGTGGTTGTTGGGCTAGTTGCATGTCCACCAAACATACAACGGCAAGTGTTATACTCGACTAGGGGCCTGGGAATCACAGACCTCGAGAGATTTGGTCGGGCGCTCCGACTGCGCTGGCCTTGGCTTACGTGGACTGATCCTGGCCGCCAATGGGTGGGCTCTGCGGTGCCCTACGATGAGACGGATATGGCGCTCTCCAGGGCTTCTACCACCATCTCCTTGGGCAATGGGAGAAAATCCTTATTCTGGCACAACGACTGGACATGGCGGGGCCCCCTGTCCCAGGCCTTCCCGGAGCTGTACAAAATTACCACCAGAAAGAGGAGAACTGTGATGAAGGAGCTCCAGGAGGAGAATTGGATCAGATCAGTGGCCTGTCTTTCATCGCCTACCCACCTGTAGGAGTTCATTGCCCTCGCATCAACTATCTCTCAGGTTGAGTTGAACCCGGACCAGGAGGACTCCATCACTTGGCGGTGGACCCCCAGTGGCATATACTCTGCCGCTTCGGCCTACGCGGCCCAATTCTCTGCATCCTATCCCAGGTTCTCCCCAGCCAAGATTTGGGAGGCACACGCTGAGCCAAAATGCAAGTTCTTCGCCTGGCTTGTGCTCCACGGAAAAACCCTCACGGCCGACATGCTAGCCGTTCGTGGCTGGCCGCACGACCCTCGCTGCCCCCTTTGCCTTGGGGCACCGGAGACGGCCACTCATCTCTGCAAGGATTGCCTGTTTGCCGCCGCAGTTTGGTCTTACGTCCAGCTGTGGACGGGAGAGGATTCTGGGACCACGCGCACGTTACCCCCTTCGATGGGGATTTCGGACTGGTGGGATTCGTTCACCACCAATTTGCCCAAGGACGACAGAAGAAGGCAGAGCGGCCGCTTCCTTTACACCATCTGGAACATCTGGAAGGAGCGAAACCGACGCATCTTCAATGGAACTCGCCTCACGCACCTAGAGGTAGCAACTATTGCCTTCGACGACATCAAGCAAAGGACTTTGGCCTTTGGCCGAGCACAGGTGGCAGCCGGTATTGGTTGATTAGTTCCTAGGGGTTTTTGTCCAGTTTCTCTCCAAAAAAACCGGAACACTCTTGTACATAAACTGTATTCTCCTTCTTATATGAAAAGGCAGTGCTCCTGCCGGTTCCTCAAAAAAAAGTGTTATACTCGACTGTAACTGCACGGACACAAAGCGACTCCAAGTAAGGTCCGGAGAGAGTTTTCAATTTAGTTGCATGTAGACCACTAAACATGGACCTGCAAGCGTTGTAACCTAACTCCAACTGCCCGACCAAAAAGCAGCTGAAACTGGATTGGGGGTATGGGTTGTCAGGCCAGTTGCATGTCCACCACCAGACTGTTGGGGAACGTAGTAATCTCAAAAATATTCCTACGCACACTCAAGATCATGGTGATGCATAGCAACGAGAGGGGAGAGTGTGTCCACGTACCCTCATAGACCGAAAGCGGAAGCGTTAGCACAACGTGGTTGATGTAGTCGTACGTCTTCACGATCCGACCGATCAAGTACCGAACGCACGGCACCTCCGAATTCTGCACACGTTCAACTCAATGACGTCCCTCGAACTCCGATCCGGCCAAGTGTTGAGGGAGAGTTTCGTCAGCACGACGGCGTGGTGACGATGATGATGTTCTACCGACGCAGGGCTTCGCATAAGCACTGCTATGATATGATCGAGGTGGATTATGGTGGAGGGGGACACCGCACACGGCTAAGAGATCAAGAGATCAATTGTTGTGTCTTTGTGGTGCCCCCTGCCCTCGTATATAAAGGAGTGGAGGAGGGGGAGGCCCAACCCTCTCTATGGCGCGCCCTAGGGGAGTCCTACTTCCACCGGGAGTAGGATTCCCCCTTTCCTAGTAGGAGTAGGAGGGAAGGAAAGGAAAGGGAAAAGGAGAAAGAAGGAAGGGGGCGCCCCCCTCCCTAGTCCAATTCGGACCAGCCCATGGGGAGGGGTGTGGTCACCCTTTTGAGGCCTTTCTCTCCTTTCCCGTATGGCCCATTAAGGCCCAATACGAATTCCCGTAACTTCCCGGTACTCCCGAAAATACTCGAATCACTCGGAACCTTTCCGATGTCCGAATATAGTCATCCAATATATCGATCTTTACATCTCGACCATTTCGAGACTCCTCGTCATGTCCCCGATCTCATCCGGGACTCCTAACTCCTTCGGTACATCAAAACACATAAACTCATAATATAACCGTCATCGAACTTTAAGAGTGCGGACCCTACGGGTTCGATAACTATGTAGACATGATCGGGACACGTCTCCGGTCAATAACCAATAGCAGATCCTGGATGCTCATATTGGCTCCCACATATTCTACGAAGATTTTTATCGGTCAGACCGCATAACTACATACGTTGTTCCCTTTGTCATTGGTATGTTACTTGCCCGAGATTCGATCGTCGGTATCTCAATACCTAGTTCAATCTCGTTACCGGAAAGTCTCTTTACTCGTTCCGTAACACATCATCCTGCAACTAACTCATTAGTTGCAATGCTTGCAAGGCTTATAGTGATGTGCATTACCGAGTGGGCCCAGAGATACCTCTCCGACAATCGGAGTGACAAATCCTAATCTCGAAATACACTAACCCAACAAGTACCTTCGGAGAGACCTATAGAGCACCTTTATAATCATCCAGTTACGTTGTGATGTTTGGTAGCACACAAAGTGTTTCTCCGGTAAACGGGAGTTGCATAATCTCATAGTCATGGGAACATGTATAAGTCATGAAGAAAGCAATAGCAACAAACTAAATGATCGAGTGCTATGCTAACGGAATGGGTCAAGTCAATCACATCATTCACTAATGATGTGACTCTGTTAATCAAATGACAACTCATGTCTATGGCTAGGAAACTTAACCATCTTTGATTCAACGAGCTAGTCAAGTAGAGGCATACTAGTGACACTCTGTTTGTCTATGTATTCACACATGTATTATGTTTCCGGTTAATACAATTATAGCATAAATAATAAACATTTATCATGAAATAAGGAAATAAATAATAACTTTATTATTGCCTCTAGGGCATATTTCCTTCACAGACATCCAACTACAAGTGTTGTAACCTGAATACAACTGCACGAGCCACAATACGACTAAGACTAGGTCAGAAGGGGGTTGTAGGGCGAGTTGCATATTCACAAGTAGACACACAATTACAAGCATTGTATTATGACTGCATTTGCACGATCACGAAGCAACTACAACTAGGGTTGCGAAGGAAATGTCAGGGCTATTTGCATGTCCACAACTAGACATGCAACTGCAAGCATCGTGACATGATTGCAATTTCATGGGGTACAAAGCGACTGCAACTCGGTCGGAAGGCATTGTCATGGTCCGTTGCATACCGACCACTAGACATGAAACCACAATTGTTTGTAACTGGGCATTTGCGGCAAGCTTTGGATGTTCGGCTCCTGCATGAGTGTCCATAGACTGGTCCCCATCGATCTACGGAGGGATACAGTGTCCGGTTTGTGAGTCAACGTTGAAGATTTCCTAAGTGAGCAAGTTCACCGGACAATGTTAGGGCATCTTCAACGCTAACCCCCAAACCGGACACCGTATCCGTCCACGGACAGGGAGTGAACCCCAGTCAGCAGACACTGATGCGGGAGCTGGACATCCAACCATAGCCGCAAATGTTCGGTTATATTTCGAAAGAACTTTAATTAAAAAGAACAATTTGATGCATATGAAAAGAATCCGGACGATATTCATTCGAACTTACATAATTTTTACATAAAATCAGATGTTTTTCATCTAAACTGGAGCAAATTCATTACATTTGGATATATTTCAACTAAACCTAGTCTAAATGACTGTTGAGGGCCGTTCCCCATGTTCGGCTGGCCATGGGCCTCGGAAAATGAAGCTCCACCTCCACAACCTGCCTGCGGCTAATCGGCAGGCGATGATGAGCCCGCCAAGCTTGTATTCAACGAGAGGGGAGGAGTGAGAGCCTTCCTAGGACATGAGCACCGGCGGCCTCCCATGCTCTACTCTTCCTCGTTGCTGGCAGCTCCCGCGGACATGCTGGCATCGTCGTCATGATGGCGGGGAGCCGGCGACGTCGTGCTCGTCCTTGTCCTTACCGTACACTTCATCCGTTGTCTCATCGATCTCCTTGAAGGCCGCTTCTAACTCCGCCTGATGGACGCGGTACCGCCAGCGGCCACGGCAAATTTCACGGGTGGTGCGAAAATATTGGAGTAGTGCCTCCTACTTGCCCACGTCCACGTCCAGCGTGATGCCTGTGCCGGCGGCGAGTTGTTCCTACACGCGCCGGTGCTCGTCGAGAAGGCGGAGGTTGTGGTCCTAGTCGGCCTACTGCATCTCGCTAGAGTGAGCACGAGCCTCGCCCATGGTGATGCCGGCATCAACCGGCAAGGACCTTGGCACCGGCTCATCGACCGCCACTTCCATTGGGGCGTCTGCAACACTAGCCTCCAATGAGCTCGTCCGTCTGTCGTCCTGCCAGCAGGCTGCAATGGCGGCGATCTTCTTTTTCTGCTCGGACGAGAGGCTGTCCGAGAAGGCTTTGGAGCTCGAGGAGGCCATGGCAATCGTGGTGCTGAGAGGAGATTGGGAGCGGATGGCTGGGTATGTAGCGAGGTGGTTAATGTGGGCGGCAGACGGACGCATTGTCGCTTGAATGGAGCAGTTGGCCGACGCACCGCTTTAATGCCGGAGCAACGTGAGAGGTCATATCCGCTCTGAGCCAGCATGAATGCGGCACTAATCGCTTTGGGCGGGAAAGAACAGGCAAATGGAGAGGTTTTGGGTGGGCCAGGGTTGTCGGACCCTTGCGTGGCAGCGCTCTGAGCGCCCATAAAGTCCCCCCTTGCTTAAAAGTGATGTCCGTCGAGCGGCGATACATGACCGCGCTAGATGGCAAAATCGTTCGGACCACGCAATTCGGTCGATTGCGAGAGAGTTCGTAGTCCTTAATTCACATTTTTACCCGGACTGCTCGACAACAGACGACACGTAGGATCATCGGTACATGATCTAACCAACCACGCTGATCACAGATCGCATGACACGGATTACAAATAGAACAACCAATCAAGAAGGTTATTATGCACCGCATGGGACATGTGGTTAGCAAAATCAAAATTCATATAAAAAGGTTATTATGCGATACACGAAAATATTCAAAAAGAAAAGAAAAAGAAAAACGAAACATCAGTAGCAGCTATGCCCGTTTCCGGCCTCTCGAGCAAAACGGAGCAACGCGACGGCGAGCTTTGCGAGCTTGAACGCGTCGTCGTCCTCCGCCGTCAGCGGCGAAGTTGCTTTGCTCTTACCGAACCCGCCCTCGCACTCCTTCGCCGCGGCCTTCTCCAGGATCGCTGTCGCCTCGCCGAACCTCCCGCCCTTGACCGCGGCGGTGCACGCAGGCCCGTCGTCCACTATGTCGCCGTACAGCGACTGGCACGACCGGAGGCACTGCGCCAGGGCGGCGTCATCCGCCTTGAACTTCACGCCGCTGCCCCCGAGCAGGCGGTCGATCTTGGCCTCCGTGCTGGTGGCGTTGGTCGCGAGGAGGTCCACGGCGACGGCGGCGAGGTCTCGGTAGCCGGCAGCGCCGCCCGCGGAGCCGAGGGCACCCAGGCAGAACGTGACGTCGAAGTAGGTGCTCCCGCCGCCGACGGTCTTGCATGCGACAAGTATGATCTGGTCGCTGGCCGACCGCGCAGGCGCACGCGCCTCAGCCGCCGCAAGGAGGACGGAGAAGAGCAGCAAGATTACGCCCATCACGCTCATAGAGGAACAGGAGAAGGAAGCCATTGCTTGAGAAGGATTCCGTCTTATGTGTCGAAGATGGCAGATGAACATGTGAGGTGTTGGAAGATTGATTGCATATATTTTTATTTTTCGACTTGATTCTGTATTTGGCCACCAGGCTCATCACGCGAGTATCATGGAGTGTTCTTCATGCTCATACTGAAACCATGTGTACTTTTGGATTTACATTACGATCGGCCTTAAAACTGCCCCGGTATTTCAGAGAAATGGCACTTCAGACCGTCGGGAAAAGCCATAGAAACTTGCCCAACACGTGGCTAACAGCCTAGCACCACAGAAGAGGAACTGCCAAACCACTACGCGTCGGTGCAAATGAGTCACGCTATCTTGCCAATAGTGGCCCTTTCCTTTTAAGCTTCTTTTAGACCAACATAACTAACCAGTGAGCCATCACAGCAAGCAATGTACCCGTCAGCTATAGCTAGCCTTTCCAAGTTTCATCATCGGTGTGTGTATCCATCTCATCACGTTGCATGTGACGACGCACATTGTTGCTCCTCACTCTACCACCCACAAATGGCTATATTCGTTTTCCTTTCTTGTGATTTGAGGAGATATTCCGGCCTGCAAATCGAGTATGAGACAGAATACTATGCATGTAAGTGTATACACAAAGAAGTGCTCCGAGAGGTGGTAATAATGAGACTCGAAAAATAGGTGATTTTCTTTTTAGCATCAGTACAGACACAAGCGCTCATATACACGCGCATACACTCACCCCTATGAACGCACACACGCACACCCTACCCCTATGAGCACCTCCGAAAGACTGAGCCGGCATATCATCTTGAGATTTACGAAGTCACCGTAGGCGCCTCGTCGTCGACGGAAACGTCTCCTCCCACTGAAAGCGCATCGCCGGAAATCCTGAAATAAATCCAGAAATAATGCGAACACCAGGATTTGAACCCTGATGGGTTGGGGATACCACTGTCCACCTAACCAACTCAACCACAGGTTGATTCGCTCGAAAAATAGATGATGATAATCGAGGCAAGATGCCAACCAAAGAGGTGCAATTGTGAGCGGGCCACAACATTTCTTGTCGGTCTATTTCTTACCAAAAGGGAATGGAGGTAAGACACAAGCAACATGGCGTGGGGCTTTTCCTACAAATCAGGCCATAGAGAGAGACTGTGGTCCAGAAACAACCATGTGGATGGATGTAATCCTTGATGGTGTCTCCTACTATATGAAATTTATAGGCATGGGACACATGGCAGCCCATTAACTTTTGAAAAAAGAAAAGAAAAAATTGCTCTCACCAATGTGTTTGCTTAATAAAGGTGAGTAGACCTCTACGAGCTCCTTTGATTATTTCTTCTTTTGAGAACGCGAGAATAAGTATGTTGTGCCTACACACATCTCCCTGATATCTTATTTTTAAGGGCATTTCTGTATGCTGGAATTGAATTGGGTCAACTGAATTAGGTAACCGATTCGTGGTAGGGTCTCCATCTATTTTGTTTTGATGGCTTTGAAATCTGAAAACAAGTTCAGTTTCAATATTTCTAGGATGCTATTAGTAAATGTTGTCTTCTCCCTTGAGGCCGCCAGTCTTCACTCGACCCAATCACCCTTACCTTCACCAACGACGTGGCCAGCTCACTCAAGAAGGTTATTTACTGTCATTGATTTGTTGCCCACAGCAATCGTCGATGTTGTGTCCGTCCAAGATTTTAAAAAATGTTAACAAAGACTAGTTGGGTGGGGATGAATTCCATCCAACACATGCCTTTTTAGTTCTTTCTTTTGCCAATTACAAAATTCACGCTAAACTAGGGGAAAACTGGAAATTCAACTACAAAATTCGCTAACCGGAGTCAAATTCATATCAAAACTAAAAAGCACAATTGACCATCCCCAAGCGTACCAGCCATGGGGAATTGCATGAACAGGTGATCGACCATGTTCGATTTTATTATTGACTGAAAAAATAAATATTTTTGACATAAAAAATATTTTGTAAAACCAAGACTGAATTCCACCTCCGAACACCGACAAGTCAACCACAACGGGACATGTCCAATCTAGCCCGGGAAGAAACGACCGAGAGTGGGCTCGTTGTCCATCGGCCATCGCCACTCGCTCCGCGGCCGGATCAACATCCAACGGCTGATACGGGTAAAGTTACTGACTGCAAGCTCCACGCGGCACGCGGTCCCACTCTCTTGGACCCACCAAACCCACCCACCTCTCTTCTCTTCCTCGTTCGTAGTCATGGGCTCGCAGCAGCTACTTAAAGCAGCGGCACCTCCTCTTCCTCCCCGAGCACCCCACCAACACCATCGCGGCATCACAGTTCACGCGCGCTTGGCATCCTGCCTCTCCGCCCTCGAGTGCTGGCCGGAGGTGAGCAGTTCCATGATCCGATCTTGTTCGTTACGGCGACCCCCCTCTCTGTCTGCGTCATTTTCTCCCTGCTCCGGTCAGTACTACTGTTCATACGCATCATGTCTGAGAGGTTGAGGTGTTCGATGGAATGCCTAAGGGAGGAGGCTCACTTGGTTTCCCTCGTGTGTTATGTTTTCTTCCCGCTATATTCTTCCCAAACGAGTTCACCTTTGTTTTGCCACTTGGTTTTTCTTTTCTTTCCTTCACCAGCGCCCCAAATTATTCGGTTTTCTTGTGGAAACAGTTCTACTGTTTGTCGCCATTTTACATGCTCAATCGATCCGCGAACTGAGTTGATGCTGTTTATCTGCAGGCTGGAGCAAGTGGAGGATGGGCACCAAGGATGCGGCAACTTTGCTTGCCATCCTCTGCTCCTTGCTTCTTCTCTCGTTCAGCTGCGGGTGCCTGGCGCCAGAGTCGGAGGGGGATCAGACGGCACTGCTGGAGGTCCATACATCATGGAAGGCCGCCAGAAAGATCCCTCAAACCCTCTTTGGCTTGTTCTTTGAGGTGCATGCCATCTTTTGGTTAACAGTTATTGCCTTTAAATTCCAACACCAAACTCTCCTGGTTATTCTTGTTTTTTCACAATATTCCTTCACTGAATATTCATTCTAGGAAATCAACCACGCTGGAGCTGGTGGATTGTGGGCGGAGCTTGTCAGTAACAGAGGTACTGCTGTTACGTACTAACTATCAGCTCTTATATGTACACTACCTCTTGGGAACATGTTATCAGAAAGTTCTGGACTACGTTACAGACAAATGCGCTTGATACACAGCTCCAAAAGCCGTGCAGTGACTTACATGGCAGTGATACACAATTACACATACACCTAGTTGCATTTTTTGGAACTCTGAAATTTTGCACTGACCTATATCCAAATTCCCCTGTTAACAAGGATTCATATAGGCTGAATGGTCAGTTATGTATAAAAGAGTACAGTACCCTTTTTTGCGCAACTGGATCGTACGAAATTTTGTACAAAGAACAATAACAGAACAGATTTCTGTTACTTCTATATTTATTCCCGTTCCATATTGACAGTTGGCACTTGGCAGTCCTTCCTGCTTCTTGTTTCTGTTCCCTAGGAAGTTCTGCAATCACTGCAGAACAAAACAAATCATGTCGATAAGATTGTTGGTATTTACCAATAACAATACAAAAAAAATTGTTGGCCTTTCACTTTTATAACATGTCGATAAAATTTCACGTTTAGCCATGTACTGACTGTTACAGAATTGTGCTTTAGGTTTTGAAGCTGGAGGGCCTTACACTCCTTCAAATATAGATCCATGGTCCATCATTGGTGACGAATCCTCCATATACGTGAAGACTGAAAGAGCATCTTGTTTCAGTAGAAATATCGTTGCTCTAAGGATGGAAATTCTTTGTGCCAAGTGTCCAGCTGGCGGTGTTGGTATTTACAACCCGGGATTCTGGGGCATGGTACGTTTTATTCATCAATATACTAAGTGGACAGGAACATCAGCATTAAAATATAAATATAAAAAAAATGATGGTCAACAGTTTACAGGCTACAGTATTGCTAGCTGAAAAATGATAGCAAATGTTTTTCTTCCCAAAAGTGAAACTGAAACATAATTTGATCTGTTCTAATCCACATCCATATTTTCCTTGGATAATTTTAGCTCTTCATTGTATACTGTGCTTTCGCTTCCTTGGAATGCATCCTTTTTCTCAGAAGCATTTCCACTTTTTCCCTCTGGTTTTGTGCTGCACCTGACTATTTCAACTTCCAGAACATAGAAGAGGGGAAGAGCTATAATCTGGTAATGTATATCAGATCACTAGAATCCGTGGAGTTGACTGCTTCACTCACATGTTCAGATGGACTGCAAAATATAGCAGCAGCTGTCATAGTGTATATATCTTCCCTAGCACTGAGATAAGATGATTTTCAATTTGTTAATTTTTTTCACTAAGACTGAAAGGATTACATACGGTGTGTTTACAGAGATACAAATGTGTCAGATTGGAGAAAGATAGAGATGCAATTATTAGCTAAAGGAACGTGCAGAACTTCAAGACTTGAGTTAACAACTTCCAAAAGGGGAGTCATATGGATCGATCAAGTGTCGCTCATACCTTCAGATACATACAAGGTGAATTGCATTTTTATCCTGTCTTCCTATTGGGTACTGACGCTCCCAAACGCATGATGTGATCTGGAATAATAATAATAATAATAATAATAATAATAATAATAATAATAGTTTGCATTTATATTTTAGAAACTTAAATAATAATAATAATAATAATAATAAATCATAATGATAATTTAATCCATCTTATCTAATGCTTCTAAGTACGAGTTTACAAGAGACCTTAGTCGTTATTTTGTTGTACATATACAGGGCCATGGCTTTCGCAAGGAACTCATACACATGCTTGTGGATTTAAAACCACGGTTCCTACGATTTCCTGGTATTTCATATGCTTTTGAAATTAAGATCAACTAATAAATGCTGCACGTTTATGTTCTAAACTTCTAACATGTTTATGAACTGTTTATATCCAATGGTTCTCGCAAACTTTTGGTGGGTATTCCTTTGTATTTTTTAGATCATATTCAGCCATTAGGATCTGGTAGGAACTAATTAAGCAGCCAATCTCAAACAGGAATATGCCTAGACTGACAATCATAAACTTTATTACGTCTGCCAAGGGGACTACTAATGACTGAAGCAAAAAAATGTAGAAGTACATGGTAGTCTCCTTTGTACTGCATATCCTCCTTTTGTCCTGTAGAATGCATTTTTATGGTTGAGAAATCGAGTGATAACTGGCAAGGTTTGATGTGCAAGATAGGGTAGGACTCTCTACTGTACCATGTAGGCATGTACTGTGCTTATATATGCCCCATTAGGCCATATCAATAGCTGACCTTATTACATAAGAGTGTTGAACATATTTGATCAAATTGATCCTTAATGTTCTCTTATGTATCAAGTTGGCTAACCCAAAAAATAGATCTTGCAGCTGGTGTACCCAGCAGAGAATTTTTATCTTGTGGTATTTTTTAATGTATAATGGAAGCCTTTATTACCCCTGGCCTCTGCACCATAAGATGCATAGACACAAATTTATCTTGTGGTATAGTCCAAGATATGGATAACACAAAATTCTAAAATTAATTTACAAGAACAAACTAGAATTGAGCACAAAGTTCTTATTATTTTAGTGTCCTATGCAACCCTTTTTACATAATTGTTTTGTTTAGCTTGATTTGAGATGATACGCTTAACATATAAGTACATCATTGCCTTTTTTAAACTGTACAACTTATTAATCATCCTAGTCCAGATTAGAGTGATGATGCTAATTTACTTGATACTGTATGCTTAACACCTAAATTTGAAGAATGGGTAGAAGTTTCAAATTTGACGACAAGTTAATCCAGATTGCAAGTTAAACTGAAAATGACTATCTTACCCCTGATGTCATATGTTGCCTTATTTCTCTGTATTTTTCATATGGATGCCATATTTCTCTGTATTTTTTTCCATATGGATGCCATAGTGGGTACTTTATTCTAGAAACAAATGAAATTTTGTAACTAGAATTTTAACAATTCTTCAATCATAGGTATATTGATATTTCACACCATTTTTGATAGGTGGTACCTTTGTTGAAGGCATTTTGTTAAGAAATGCTTTCAGATGGAGGGAAACTATCGGTCCATGGGAAGAGAGGCCTGGGCACTATGGAGACGTTTGGAATTACTGGACAGATGATGGTCTTGGGTATTATGAGCTTCTCCAGGTATGCTGATTAATCTCATATGAATTTTCTAGGTGTAGCCATATCTAAACTCATACATTGAGTGTGAGATGTCTATTAAAGCTTGCGGAAGACCTGGGCGCCGAGCCAATCTGGGTTTTTAATGCTGGTAAATAGTACTCTCGCTATTTTTTCATTAATCCTACTTTAACATATCTTGAATAATCACTTGCATACCAATTAATTTCTTGAACTTTTTTTCTCTTGAATTTTAGGGATCAGCCGGAATGATCAAGTTGATACCACTGCCATTGCACCTTTTGTAAAGGTATTTTTTATGGAGTAGATCTTTCACTTATGGATCACTCTTAGTGCAGTACAGTTTAATGTTCCCTTTTTTTCTGGGTGCGTATACAAAAAGAACACATGGCGCCTCTTTTCAGAGCATGTTTATGAGCATATATATTAGATCCAGGCAAGTTAGGTGGTCTTGTCAAAATAACAGCTGCACGCTAGTTTACTGGTATGGTATCTGAATGACAACAACATATAGACATATAGTGTGTATACTCGAGTGAACATTGGTCAAAAGGAAGATAGTTAGCATAATGAGAAGCCAAACTAGCACAATGGAACATAGTGTGTCACCTATGTCACTGTCAATGTTCTTCAAAAAAAGTTAGCCCATCTGTTTTTTCCTTCATAGCAGATGGTATCGATCTAACAAGATCTCTTTTGAAATTGTACTGGTATATTTATGTATTTGTGAAAAGGCATCTATATCTTTAGAAAGGTCACAGTGGCCTCTTATCCTCTACAAGGTAATGGTTCATCCTAGCCATTATATCAACATAAATGGACGATCCAGAACAATTTGGGAGCATCTTAAATTTTTTCATCTAACATATATTTAGGCCTATGCATTTATCATGATTTTAAGTTCTTTATTTTCTTGACTTGCTATAGGATGTATTGGACAGCCTTGAGTTCGCTAGGGGAAGTGCAAAATCGACATGGGGATCTGTTAGAGCTGCAATGGGGCATCCTGAACGATTTCCGCTGAAGTATGTCGCGGTTGGGAATGAAGATTGTGACAACACCAAACCATTTTACCAGGGTAATTTTTTATTAGTAATTAACATGCATAAACTGTAAAGGTAACGTTTCCTATTGAATATCTTAGTAGTCTGAAGTGATGTGATGGCCATTGGCCAAGTCTAATCGACAGTTCCTCGACATGACTTTTTTTGTCGAGCATTCTAAAACCACATTTTACTTCTTCATTCCCCCTTTTTAGCCATCACTGAATTGTGGAGTTGATTATGATCATAGCAATGCCATGAAAAAAAGGAAGAAAAATTGAGCCGCCCACTTTACCAGTTTTTATGGTCCACTAGACTACTAACATTGGATTTGCACATAAATTAAGCTATTCCATCATAGCTTACAGAATTACAGCGGCCTTCACTTGTTTTGCTGGAATACTAAAGAGTGAAGAGCTAGCTCAGAATTTCCCATGTTGCATGTGATACCCTTAAATTCTATTTAACAGGACATTACCTCAAGTTCTACAATGCCATACGAGGGGCCTATCCAGATATTCAAATTATTTCAAACTGCGATGGCTCATCTGAGCCACTTGACCATCCTGCGGATTTATATGATTTCCATGTGAGTTTATTGCTTGCAAATTAGTTTGTCATTTCTCCCTGCTTAACTTTCATCAGATATTTTAGTAGTTATTTTACCAATGGTTTCTTAAAATACTCTGCCTTCGTTTCTGTAGATATATAACAGTGCTAATGATCTTTTTCTCAAGAAAGATACATTTAGCAGGACATCACGTACCGGGCCTAAGGTATGGCTTAGTTTCTAAAGGCCTATGGAGTGGTTTATGTGGGCAATAGATGTTTCATGGACCTAGTTTCTGACTTTCTAGGGTGTTCTGAGGTCACTATTTCTTCCGCTTATTGTGCAACTGAAGTTGACATCTACCTTTACTGATTTATATACCAAAAAATCTATTGAAATCGTCGTATTATATCTTTGCAATTCCCATGCAGATTTCTTGGAAGGAGGATTTTAACTGATTCATAGTGACAAGCATCACACTGTTATCGTGTTCTAGAATTGTGTATTCTGTAGACTGAAGGTATCTTATAACTATCCTAAGATCTTATTTCAGGTATTCGTTAGTGAGTATGCTGTTCATGTTGATGGGGATACCAGCAAGGGAAACCTTCAAGCTTCATTGGCAGAGGCAGCATTCCTCATTGGATTAGAAGTGAATAGGTAATGTCTTGCCTTCCTTCTTTTCTTGAGGTTTAGGGAAACACCACTAATGCAAAGGGTTGCCTTTCTATCATAAGTTATCTTTCTATATATAAGTTTTCCTGGGTGTAAATCGGCCTTTGGTACTTGTGCATATGGTAAGAAGCTATGAGATAGGAACATATGTTGAACAGTGAATAATCTTCTAAACATTTATTTAACAGTAATGCCTTACTGTGAGTTAATGAGATGGTTTTGCGTCATTCTCCTATGCAGTGATATCGTCCACATGGCAAGCTATGCTCCACTCTTCGTAAATGACAATGACCGCAAGTTAGCACTGACAGCATTCTGTGTGTTTTTTCATACTAGCATTCTTATTTATGACGGTTTCAGTGATTATGTCTGAATATAATGATCAGATGGACCCCAGATGCGATAGTCTTCAACTCCTGGCAACAGTATGGAACTCCTAGTTACTGGATGCAGACATTTTTCGGTGAATCAAGTGGTGCTGTGATCCATCCAGTGAGACTCAATTCCAGCTACTCTGGTTCATTGGCAGCATCTGCAATTACCTGGCGAGACAATGAGGATATCTTCCTGAGGATAAAGGTAAAATCAGCTGTCCCAGTTCCCTCCCAGCCTGCATGCCATTGATTCGCTTCATTAGACAAAGGGTAGTAAACTTGCCTTAATGTTTGAAATGGCCCAATCCACATACGACAATACAGGATTGCTTCAACATATATGTACTTGCATAAAGAAGTCACAGACATGGTTTCTACTGCTGGAGTAACATGTCTAGCTTTTAGAAATTAGAACTCCGTACCGATCTTCATGTGATTTTCTGGCAGATTGTGAACTTTGGGCCAAGCGCCGTGAACCTCACATTATCTGCAACCGGACTGCAAGCTGGTGTCAATACGTCACGCTCAGCTGTCACCGTTCTCACATCCGACGATGTGTTGGATGAGAACTCGTTCGATGACCCACTTAAGGTAAGATGGCGCCTTTGCTTTGCTTACGGTCTTTTTGTTTCATACGGTATATGCACTAGAATTTTTTGTAAAACATGTATCTTGCAACTGATGCAGGTTAAGCCGGTAAAAAGTGGTCTACCCAGTGCTGCAGAAGAGATGCAGGCCATGCTGGGTCCTCACTCTTTCACTTCATTTGATCTGGCTCTGGATGAGTACGGCGAGCTCGCAGCTGACATGTGAAGAAGCAATGGCGAGAGGTTTAGGCAAGGTGGAAAACAAGATGATTTACACGAGGCGTTGATCGATCAGGTCTGGTGCATGGATTCCAGAAAGCAAGCGAAGTGTGAAGTTCTCTTGTCTGGTTCATTGGAAGTATATATAGATAAATAAATATAGGTTTGTTTTTCTGGTATTTGCCTATCAGGCCTCATGTGATCGGTACTGGTATCCACGACACGACTTGTTGACGTTCCGCAAGCATATATCAAAATGAATGAAAAAGTTCCCACGATGACATCTTTGTTAACTTGCTTGCGCTTGTTGACCTGCCGCAAACACACATATAAAAAATAATTGTAATTGGCTTAGCAAAGTTGGAAAAGAATCAGGAATGGTGTCTGTCTTGCTGACGAAACAAGGTACTGTAGTAAAGAGTGTAGGCAGAGATCTAGAGGAAGCTGTAAAATGATGCACATAAGCCTGACCATCCAAACTTGGTCAGGAGCAAGTGTGATTCTACCAGTTACTCGTAGATGTTATGAGCAAAAGCCTTTGGAGTAGAAATTCAGGTTCAGATGGCTCACATCGCTGGACCTGGAAGGAGGAACGATGGACGCCGATCGAGATTGATGCTCTCAGCCAGCACGGCGCCTGGAGCAGGAGGCTCAGGGTTGGTCACGTTGGGCTTGGATTTGCGACAGCCGACAGGGATGAGCAGACAGAGCACGGATGGCCACGTCTGACGTCTGGTGGAGGCCGCCGCTCCACGGGCACGGGGGAGAGAATGAAGGGTGTGTTTGGTAGCCTGCACGGAGGGTGCATGAGCCTGAAAGTTTCCTATTCGACTCACTTTTCGCTGTTTGGTAGAGTGCATGAGCTCACTTGGGCTGTGCTCATCTGATGCAAAAAAAGGCCCTCAGCCATGCCCATCTCATGCACCCCAGACAGGGTGCATGGAGGCAGCCATGCTCGCCCTGACCTTCGTTTGATGCAAAATTTCAAAAAATGTTCAGAATTTCAAAATATGTTTAAATTTTCAAAAAAAAGTAGGAATTTCAAATTTTGTTTTAATTTTTTAAAAAGTTCAGAATTTCAAAATTTGTTTAAATTTTCAAAAAATATTTAAAATTTCAAAAACTATTAATAATATCAAAATATATTTAAATTATCAAACAATATTTATAATATCAAATTTTGTTTAAATTTTCAAAAAAAATCAAAATTTCAAAAAAAATTCAAAAAAATTTAGAATTTCAAAAAATGTTCAGAATTTCATTTTTTAATGTTCAAAATATGTTTAAATTTTAAAAAAAATCAGAATTTCAAAATTTGTTTAAATTTTCAAAAAATGTTCAAATTTTGTTTAGATTTTGTTCACCATTCAAAAAATTTATTCGGAATTCAAAATTGTTCAGCATGTCTAAACACATGTAGGCTGCCAAACAAAGTCTCAGCTCAGCATGTCTCAGTGCATACACCGCTGCCAAACAACAGCAAATGCATGGACTCAGCATGTCTACACTCAGCATGTACTCCCTCCATCCCAAAATTCTTGTCTTAGATTTGTCTAAATACGGATGTATCAAGTCACGTTTTAGTATTAGATACATCCGTATCTAGACAAAACTAAGACAAGAATTTTGGGACGGAGGGAGTATTAGAGAAGAACAGCTAGGCTAGGTCCATACATGCTACCAAACACACCCGAAAGGAACGAGGCGACCGGTCGTGGTTAGGTAGGGGGGCGGGAGGGGCGGACGGACGGTGCGGATCTCCCCATCCTGCTAATCTAGCGGTGACCGAACGAAGCAGCCATTTTGGGTCTCACTCTCACCTCCCGCCTTGTTCTGCTCACTCTGCTTTCCCTCGCGCCGATACCACCACCACCCGCCACCGCCACCGCGGCCGCCGCCACCACTGGTTGCGCCGTCGCCCTCGTCCTCTGCAGCCACCAGGCTCTGCCCCTATCCTCTTTTCCTGCTTCCTTGCGCGCGCCCCGCGACCACACTCCCACAGGCAGAGCTCGCTCCTATCCTGTTCGACGAAATGCCCAGCTCGCAGTGCCTTGTTTCTCCAGTCGCATCCGCAGCTGCACACATGATGCTACCATGCGTGTTGTTTCAGTAGGAGTTGGCGTTGCTACTTTCACTACAGATTCAGTTTTCCCTCTCAGTTGGGTATAAGGATTCTGTCTGTTAGCACACAAGCCAGATGGCATCCAAGCTATTCAGTCCAAAAAATCTGCGCGTCTTCTCCCCGAGGCCGCACATGCTGGATGAGCCGTTTTGTCACGGCCCGTTTAATCGTAGCACGCAGAGGAGGTGGAAGAAGCCGGTCGACTCAGCAAGGACCCGCCTGGAGGGCAGAACAAGGGACCATAGGCTGGACAAGCTGATGATCCAGCTCAAGAACCTGAGGCTGGCCTTGGACTTGCACGCCGTGATATCCCAGCAGAGGAACGGCTACGCGTCTCTCCAGCTCCTTCTGAGGTGGAGGCGTGAGATCGGCCTCAACACCGAGATCGGTGCTTTCCTCAAGAAATACCCCCACATTTTCGAGATTTACGTGCACCCTGTCAAAAGGAACCATTGCTGCAGGATCACCCGAAAGATGGCTGATTTGGTCGCAGAAGAAGACGCTGTCCTCATGGAAAATGAGCCGGCCGTGGTTCAGCGGCTCAAGAAACTTCTCATGATGTCTATGGATGGAACTCTCAATATGCATGCGTTATGGCTCATAAGGAAGGAGCTTGGCCTGCCCGATGACTACAGGTCTTCTATGCTGCCAAACCATCAGTCTGATTTTTCTCTTGAAACCCCTGATACCCTGACTTTGATCAGTCGTAGGGATGAGAATCTGGCTGTTGCTAGTGTTGAAGAATGGAGGGACAAGGAGTATACAGAAAAATGGTTAGCGGAATATGAGACCAAATATGCTTTTCCAGTAAACTACCCTACAGGCTTTAAGATCGAGAAAGGTTTTAGGGAAAAGCTTAAGAATTGGCAGAGGCTTCCCTACACCAAACCTTACGAGAAGAATGATTTGCATCCAATCACCAACGCTGAGAGGCTTGAGAAACGTATTGTTGGTATTCTTCATGAACTCTTAAGCTCCACAGTCGAGAAGATGGTGCCACTTGAGAGGTTGTCACACTTCAGGAGATCATTTTCGATGGAGGTAAACTTGAGGGAACTTCTTCTTAAGCACCCTGGCATTTTCTACATCTCGACTAAAGGAAGCACACAAACTGTGCTCCTTAGGGAGAGTTATAATAAAGGATGTTTGCTTGAGCCAAACCCTGTTTATAGCGTGCGAAGGAAAATGCTAGATCTGATTTTGGCTGGATGTCGTGGCATTGTTCAAACTGAAAATGCCATCTCGCTTGTTGAGGGGGATAGCCAGGGAAGCAGTCAGAATCACACATGCCAGGTGGATAACATGAATTCCATGTCAGAGTCTGAAAGTGACTCCTCTGTAGAGCCATTTTCTTGAGGAGTCTTGCTGTGGCATGGGCGAGATTAGGATTTGATGAAATAATGCAGTAATGGGAGAACCTGAAGCGTTCAGCAGACAACAAACAAGCTTGTATATTTATCGCAGATACTGTGGACGAAATTAGCACCTGTGCGCAATCCATTGACACATTTTTCTGTAACAGCAACCCACTTCTTCAAACTGATCATGGATTTCTTCTTGGTTGTAAATTTATCGCAGATACTGCGGACGTTTGCTTCTTTCACCATCTCGCAGCAGGTTCTTCCTAGGCTTGGGTTAACTGGATCCCGGCCTTTGTGGACAGCGTCTATTGCGCTGTAGTAGTGTTTCTCTGCTCTTGAAGAAGGGGCATGGCTGTAGAGAGTAGAGACTAGAGGGCAGAATATGCATACCACTTGAGCACTTTTCATCTTGTTGTGAATCATGCTCCTGTTCTTTTCTATTGCAAACTTGCATGTTCGTGCTACTCATTATTCAGTATTCACTGATTTGGACATTTGTAATCTCAAGTGTTCTGGCTGAGATCAACAATATCTCACATTTGTGAACACTGAACAATAAAACTTTGAACAGGCTGGACTAGGACACACCTTGATTCAATTTTGGATGTGCCATTTGACCGGTTTTTGTTGTTTCGTGTGATATTTCATTGACTGTGAAAGTTGCAGCACACGCAGGGTTGGTGAGCAGGGTACAGGGGGTTGAAAAGAAATTAGATGCTGCCACCTTGCTGGACAGCGACCGCCCCTGTTTAAAGCTGACCTGATCCTCAATATTCTTGAAATGTCACAATCAAGCGTCGCCATGCGGCTCTATGTTCATTGATGAGTCTCAAGCTCAGAACTATTGCGTTGGACAAGATGCATCTCTCAGCTTGTGGACTTTTAATCTATTTCAGGTAACAAAGTCCAATTAGTAGTCCCTTTCTTCTGCAATATATCGTTTTTACAAGTCTCAAACCTGCATGCAGATAAGAAGTATTACAACTGTGGTTACTAGTGGATTTAACGAAGACAACGGGAGTCTTGCTGTGACTTGCACAAAATAGTAATCGATGAAATAGTGCTGTAATGGGAGAACCTGAAGTTTCAGCAGACAACAAACAAGCTTCTGGTGCTCTCTGAAGTACAAGTACTCGGGCAAGGGTTCCTAAATTTGGTACTGAAGAAACTCCCATCAGATTTTCCTTCTTGTATTCATATGCATGGCTTTTCTAGGATAATGCATCCTTTCCACTGAAGTTTCTTTCTTTGAGGCTATTCAACGAAGCTCGTTGCTGACAGAAAAGTGCACTAGATAGACTACTTAATTTCTTGTAGTGTTTTTGTGTAAAATTTAAATGCTGCATATGTTGTAGCTGCCATTCATGCTGAATAAAAAAAATATCGGTGACTATTTCTAGCTGATTTCATTTCCTGCTTTCTTCTTCTGCTGCAGCTTATTATAAACGACTTCTAATTTACTTTATTCAAGTATATTTATCTGGTAGAGTTCTAGTTTAAAGACACTGGTAAAAGTACAGTGTGAACATGGTAACAGAGACAAAAAGAAGGAAGCGGATAACACCCACTTTTATGTTACTATTTACATTGATAAAACTAAGGTTCAGTCTGCAGATGTTGTGATAGACAATACAAAAGTAAATTACAGCCTTCTGTCTTTCTTTCAGAGTTGTCTTACAGCAAGTGCTCAGGTGTTCGTCCACTGCTCTGAAGCAATGTAACCTGTAAAAATATCGCACCTTCAGAAGATAAACATGGGAAACTTTGAATTTTAAGGTCAAACCAAAGCATGTAAATTGACCCTTCTAACTAGCGAAATTAGCACCTATGCACAATCCATCGACATTCTGTAACAGCAACCCACTTCTCCAAACTGATCATGGGTTTCTGCTTGGCTGTAAATTTATCGCAGATACTGTCGACGTTTGCTTCTTTCACCATCCTGCAACAGGTTCCTCCTAGGCTTGGGTTAACTGGACCCCGGCCTTTGTGGACAGCGTCTGTTGCACTGTAGTAGTGTTTCTCTGCTCTTGAAGAAGAGGAGGCATTGCTGTAGAGACTAGCGGGCAGAATATGTATACCACTTGAGCACTTGTCATCTTGATGTGAATGATGCTCCTGTTAATTTCTTTTGCAAACTTGCATGATCCTGCTATTCATTATTCACTGATTTGGATATTTGTAATCGGTTGACGATATCTCAAATGTTGTGGCTGACTTTAGTGACTGAGATCAACAATATCTCACATTTGTGAAACACTGAACAATATTTACTTTGAACAGGCTAGACCAGGATATGCCTTGATTCAATTTTGGATGTGCTATTTGACGGGCTTTGTTGTTCGTGTGATATTTCATTGACTGTTAAAGTTGCAGGACACGCAGGGTTGGTGAGCAGGGTACAAGGGGTTGAAAAGAAATTAGATGCTGCCACCTTGCTGGACAGCGACCACCCCTGTTTAAAGCTGACTTGATCCTTTATATTCTTGAAATGTCACAATCAAGCATCGCCATGCGCCTCTATATTCATTGAAGAGTCTCAAGCTCAGACAGATGAACTATCGCGTTGGACAAGATGCATCTCTCAGCTTGTGGACTTTTAATCTATTTCAGGTAACAAAGTCCAATTAGTAGTCCCTTTCTTCTGCACTATATCATTTTTACAAGTCTCAAAGACTCAAACCTGCATGTAGATAAGAAGTATTACAACCGTGGTTACTAGTGGATTTAACGAAGACAACGGGAGTCTTGCTGTGACTCGTACAAAATAGTAATCGATGAAATAATGCAGTAATGGGAGAACCTGAAGCTTTCAGCAGACAACAAACAAGCTTCTGGTGCTCTCTGAAGTACACGTACTCGGGCAAGGGTTCCTAAATTTGGTACTGAAGAAACTCCCATCAGATTTTTCTTCTTGTATTCATATGCATGGCTTTTCTTGGACAATGCATTCTTTCCGCTGAAGTTTCTTTCTTTCAGACTATTCAACGGAGCTTGTTGCTGACAGGAAAGTGCATTAGCTAGACTACTTAATTGCTTGTTGTGTTTTTGTGTAAAATTTAAACGTTGCATATGTTGTAGCTGATATTCATGCTGAATTAAAAATTTAAACGCCGCATATGTTAGTATACAAAATTTCAAAATGTAAATTACAGCCTTCTATCCTTCATTCATTTCTCCATTAATCAGAGTTGTCTTACAGCAAATGCTCAGGCATTGGCCGCTGCTCCGAAGCAAATGTAACCTGTAAAAATATTGCACCTTTCAGAAGATAAACAGGGGAAACTTTCATTGAAATCTGAAACCAAAGCATGTAAATTTATATTCTAACTAGCGAAACAGTTGGCCCCTGTGGGCAATCCATTGACACATTTTGCTGTAAGAGCAAACCACTTGTTCAGGCTGATCATGGGTTTCTGCTTGGCTGTGAATTTGTCGCAGATACAGTGGACGTTTGCTTCTTTGACCATCTTCCACAGGGTTCCGCCTAGGCTTGGGTTAACTAGACCCCGGCCTGCCTTTGTCGACAGCTTCTATTGCGTTGTAGCAGCATTCCTCTGTTCTTGAAGAAGAGGAGGTCGGTGTTGTAACAGTATAAAATTACAAGTTATGAATACACTTTAGCAACAAGCCAAGCTTCACTTTCTCAAAAGTTTGCTGAGGAGAGCGACTCCCCACCTGAATATTTCATTGCTGTCCAAGTTGCAGCACACAGAAGGGGTTGGTGAGCAGGGGTACAAGGGGTCGAAAAGAAGTTGGTTGCTGGACAGCGACCGACCCTGTTTAAAGCTGACCTGTCCTTAATATTCTGGAGTTGTCACAATCAAGCGCGGCCATGTGGCTCCATGTTCATTGATGAGTCTCAAGCTTAGACAGATAAGCTAGTGCGTTGGACAAGATGCATCCCTCAGCTTGTGGACTTTTTAATCCATTCCAGGTAACAAAGTCCAATTAGTAGTCCTTCTCTTCTACAGCATATCGTTTGTACAAGTCTCAACATGCATGCAGACAAGAAGTATTCCAACCATGGCTACCAGTGGATTGGACCAAGACAACGGGGAGCATCTGGAACTTCATCGCCTACTCAACTCATCCTCATCCCGGCCCTGCAGGCAGCAGCTCAGATAATCTCTGCAACCAACCATGGCTACCCCCTTCCTACCCACCCTGCTCCTATCCTTGCTTGTTCTACTTCTACCAGCTGTGGGTGTTGGTGGTGCGGCACCTCCCGGCGGCGACGTCCTAGCTCTGAAATCCTCCCTCGCCATCGAGGATCATGAGACCAGCTTCCTGCGGTCACCCGACGGTACGTTCTCCTGTGGCTTCCACAGCATCTACAGCGGCGCCTTCACCTTCTCCATCTGGTACTCCGACACACCTGGCGAAACCGTCGTCTGGAGTGCCAACTGCGGCCGCCCCGTGCGCTCCAGGAGGTCAGCAGTCACCCTGCACAAGGACGGCAACATGGTCCTCACCGACCACGATGGCACCACCGTGTGGCAAACTGAGGGCGACCTCCCAAATGTCGAGTATGCTCAGCTTCTTGACACCGGGAACCTCGTCCTGAAGGACACAAGCGGCAACATTGTTTGGCAGAGCTTCGATTCACCAACAGACACCTTCCTACCCACCCAGCGAATCCCTGCCACGGCGAAGTTAGTCTCTACCAGCCGGCTGCATGTTCCTGGTCACTACACCTTCCGTTTTAGTGACCAATCCATGCTGTCTCTCTTCTACGATGACACCAATGTTTCTGACATATACTGGCCTGATCCAGATTACCAGTACTATGAGAATAACAGGAACCTCTATAACAGTACTCGGATGGGGAGCCTTGATGATTTCGGGGAATTTTTCGCCAGTGATTTCGCTTGGCACCGGCCTCTTGTTGCCTCTGATAGAGGCTATGGGATTAAGAGAAGACTTACTCTTGATTCTGATGGTAATCTTAGGATATACAGCTTGAGCAATGGATCAGATTCAAACCGGAGATGGACAGTTTCATGGGTGGCTGTGTCTCAGCCATGCATGATACATGGCCTGTGTGGTCCATATGGGATCTGCCACTACTCCCCTGCACCAACATGTTCTTGCCCACCTGGTTATGCAATGAGGAATCCTGGCAACTGGACACAGGGATGCGAGCTTACCGTAGATACCATTGGATGCGGGGATAGTGAACGGAATGCGACATTTTTGCAGCTTCCAAACACTGATTTTTGGGGATCTGATCAGCAGCGCATCAACAAAGTGTCCTTGGAGGATTGTATGAACGTATGCTTGAGTGATTGCACGTGCAAGGGTTTTCAGTACCAACAAGGAAATGGCACATGCTATCCAAAGAATCTTCTTTTCAATGGAAGGAGTTTCCCAACACCTACTGTGCGAACGATGTACATCAAGCTCCCCACAAGTTTCAATGTTTCAAATACCCCAATTCCACAGTCCAATGTGCTCAACACTGAAATACATCGTCTTGAATGTGATCATGTGAACAAAACAATCATAGAACCAGTGCCAGACATGGTTCGTGAAGATGGCGGTGATGATCCAAAATGGCTCTATCTGTATGGGTTCATTGCTGCATTTTTTGTCATTGAGGTTTTCTTCTTCGCGTTTGCATGGTTCTTCGTTCTACGGAGAGAGTTTAGGTCATCGCAATTATGGGCGGCCGAGGAAGGCTACAAGGTGATGACTAGTCATTTCCGGATGTATAGTTACAGAGAGCTGGCCAAGGCGACTGAGAAGTTCAAACATGAGCTTGGATGGGGAGGTTCAGGTATTGCCTACAAGGGAACCTTGGATGATGAGCGAGAGGTAGTCATAAAAAGGCTGGAAAATGTAACAAGGAACAGGGCAGAGTTCCAGGATGAGTTGCATGTCATTGCAAGGATTAACCATATGAATCTGGCAAGAATATGGGGGGTTTGCTCAGAGAGATCCCATAGAATGTTGGTCTTGGAGTATTTTGAGAACGGCTCATTAGCTAACATACTATTCAGCAACAAAATCTTGCTGCAGTGGGGTCAGAGGTTCAACATTGCTTTAGGTGTTGCAAAGGGGCTGGCCTATCTTCACCATGAGTGCCTAGAGTGGGTCATCCACTGCAACCTGAAGCCAGAGAACATTCTGCTGGATCAGGATCTAGAGCCTAAGATCACCGACTTTGGGTTCGCAAAGCTGCTCAGCAGAACGGGGCCTAATCAGAATCTGTCTCGGGCGCGAGGAACCTTGGGCTACATGGCTCCGGAGTGGGTCACTGGTTTACCGATAACAGCGAAGGTTGACGTGTACAGCTACGGAATCGTGCTTCTTGAACTAGTATCAGGAACAAGAATTCTCGACTTCGTTGTTGATTTGGAGGAGGATGTCCATGTGGTGCTCAAGAAGTTCATTAAGATGCTTTCTTACAGGTTGGAAGGGGATGAACTGTTTTGGTTAACGGAGTTTGTAGATGTCAGACTGGACGGCAATTTCAACTACCTGCAAGCGAAAGAGTTGATCAGGATAGCCGTTTCATGCCTGGAGGAGGACAGGAAGAACAGGCCAACAATGGAATCAATAGTTGAGAGCCTCCTTTCAGTTGAAGAAGCTTCAGTTTGAACTTGAACATAGTTGTATCCTTGTGCATAGGCATTCCATGTTATGTAGTAATTGAGTAATAAAATAGTAATACATGTACTAGTTGTTCATGTATATATTCAGTCTTTTTGTTTCTGAAATCGTTTTAGGCCTTCTTAGTAGTTATGAGAACATATTGTAAATCTGACAATGATAATACCAATGAGGTTGTCACATATCAGGTCTGTGCTAGCCTGTGGTATCATCTGGTAACTGCTTGCCAACTGATATATGTGTTCTATGTATTGACATTCTGTATCAAAGGTTTTTCATCTGGCAACTCGAGGAAATGCAGCAGGACTGCACAGGTATCCTGATCCAGTTCACAATCTAAGTGCTGTCCCAAATCAGCTATGATACCACTGTCAAACCAATAGATTTTGGCAAGAAGAACAAATCCAAGTGCAGCTTGTCCAACATCTTCAACGGGTAAACTTCTACAGTAGATTTCTGCCATCGTACATTAACAAAGACATAATTTGTGGATTCTAATTTCTACTCCCTCCGGTCCATAATAATTGTCGCAGTTTTGAACTAAGGTTAAGCTGTGACACATATTTTGGATCGGCGGGAGTACAATAATATATATGATTTGATGTGACAAAGATTGCTGTATACACACACACACTAACACATGTCCAAAATAAACTGAATCAAATTTCTGGATATTCATTATCTCTGGACTCATCATCTGCAGAGATGAGCGTCTGCACTACATTCTTCATACCGGGCCTTTTGTTTCTATCTTCCTCTAAACATGAGACAGCCAATTGGGCAAATATTTTAGCTTGTGCATGATTAAATTCGCCACCCAACCGTTCATCCACCAGGTCCGCAACCCATCCTCCATTGCTGTGCTTCGATCTGTCAACAATCATCTTAACCACAGTTCTCACATCAGTTTCAAACCCTTCTTTCCCATCCACCACCCAATCTGAAACCCTCTTCCCTTTCATCAGTTCCAGGAGCACCACGCCGTAGCTGTACACGTCGACCTTCTCGGTGATGGGAAGGCTGGAGACCCACTCGGGCGCCATGTACCCCCTTGTTCCTCGGATCCGCGACAGGCCCGAGTCGGACCCGTCTCTGTTGAGCAGCTTCGCCAGCCCGAAGTCGGTGATCTTGGGCTCCATTTCATCATCCAGCAGTATGTTCTCCGGCTTCATGTCGCAGTGAATGATCCACTCCAGGCACTCATTGTGAAGATATGCCAGGCCTTTCGCCACGCCGACCGCGATGTTGAACCTCTGCTTCCATCCGAGCAACTTGCCGGAATTTCCGGTGCTTTGGAACAGCACATTTGCCAATGATCCGTTGTGGACGTACTCGTAGACCAGAATCCGGTGCGCGCCTTCCGAGCAGAACCCCCACATCCTCACCAAGTTCATATGGTAGATCCTGCCGATCGCGCTCAGCTCGGCCTGGAACACCTCCTCGCTCTGGCTCACGTCCTGCAGCACCTTGACGGCCACCGTCCTGTCGTCGTCCAGGACCCCCTTGTACACGGTGCCCGAACCACCACGGCCGATCTCGGCACGGAACTTCCTGGTGGCACTCTGCAGCTCTGAGTAGCTGTACGCCCGGAAATGGCTGGTGATCATCCTGTACCCTTCCTCCACGGCCAGCAGCTCCGACGGCCTGGAGAGTATCCCTTTCTTGGAGAAGAGCCAGCACCCGAACGCTATCACAAACACCTCGATGACAAAGAACGCGGACAAGAATCCGTAGAAGTAGAACCATAGCGACTTGCCCTGGTTGCTGCTCATCTTCGCCGTGCTGGAGACGTTGAGCATGACTACCTCCGGTGCCGCGGCATCGCATCCGGCAATGTCCTCCTGGATGGCGAGGCCATCATCGGTCTGCCATTGATGGACGCGCAGCTCCGGCACGTTGAAGTCGGCGGGGACCTTGAGGTAGGCCGTGCCGGGCAGGCCCGGGAACGTCCTGCCGTTGAACATGAGGCTCTTGGGGTAGCACTCCCCTTTGCCCTGCTTGTACTGGAACACCACGCACGACGGCTCGCCGGTGCACTGCGCCTCGCACGCGTCCAGCGACAGGAACTCGCTGTTGTTGAGGTCGAAGCCCCAGAAGTCGGTGTGCGGCAGCGCCACGAACTTCACCTGCTCATCGTGGCCGCCGGTGGAGTTGCTGAACGTCGGCCGGCAGCCCCTGCTCCAGTCGCTCCGGTCGGCGCGCTCGTGGCCGGGGGCGCAGACGCATGCCGGTGAAGGCGTGTAGAGGCACACCGCGTTGATGCCGCACACGCCGTGGATGATGCAGGGGTTGGAGAAGGCCATCCACGACACGGTCCACGTCTGGCCGCCGGCGTCCAGGCTGTACAGCCGGAGGTTGCCGTCCGTGTCCAGCGTCAGCCTCCTCCTGACCCCGGCGACGCCCAGATCGGCGGCATCGAACGTCGCGTTGTCGCTGGCCAAGAAATGCCCTGTGGAATCGAGCTCGGCCTCGCGGCTGAAATTGTAGATCTTGCGGCTGTTCTGCCAGTAGCTGAAGTAGGGGTTGGGCCAGTAGATGCTGGACACCTCGCCGCCGTCGCCGTACACCATCGAGAGCATGGCGTAGTCGCTGAAGCGGAAGCCGTAGTGCCCAGCGGCGAGGAGCCTGCTGGTGGAGACGAGGCCGCTCCCGGCGTCTCCGCCGAGGCGCTGGGCGGGGAGCAGGGTGTCGGTGGGGTGGTCGAAGCTCTGCCACAGGACGCCCCCCCGGGCGTCCTCGACGGCGAGGTTGCCGGTGTCGCGGAGCCGCGCCCGCGCGGCGCCGTCGTGGGCGGTGGAGTTCCAGACGACCTCCCCGTCGTAGTCGGTGAGGAGGAGCGCGCCGCGGCAGGCGTCGAGCGCGAGGCGGGAGCCCTGGCTGTGCACGGCGCGGCGCGCCGTGGCGCTGGCGGCGGCCGTCCAGACGACGGCGCGGTCGGCGGAGCGCGCGAACCAGACGGAGAAGGTGAAGACGGTGGGGGAGATGGCGTAGAAGCCGCAGGCGAAGGCGCCGTCCGGGGAGACGAGGACGTCGGACGCGTGGTCTTCGACGGCGAGCGAGGCGCCGCGCGGCAGGCTGTCGCGGCCGCGCTCGCGCTGCGCCAGCGCACGGCCGGTGCCCGGGAGCGCGAGGGCGAAGAGCAGAAGCAGGGCACAGCCGCGAGCTGCGGTCATGGCCGTGCTGAGCTGAGCTGAGCTTGGTCGGTGATCAGGCCGAGACAAAAAGAAATCGTTAGTGCTCTAGCTGCCTGGCTGTCACTGCGGAAAGAATTGTTTGGCCCGGTACGGATCGGGAAAAGGATAGAGCGGCACGTAATGAAGCTCGACGCCGGTCGCCGGAGTTTGTAGTAATATTTTATGCAGGGGCAGTAGGACGAGGAGGACAAAGGCCCACTTCTTCCGGTAATGGGACGCGACGTCACCGTTTTTCAACACGCACATGTGCAGGCAAGTACAGTAGTTAAGAAAAATACTTCACGCTGTTGGTGTTGGATCACACATTCAGGCGCGAAGTCTAGCTCCTACTGTAGTTGGTTGATTATTAAGGTGGAAAGAGAGGATCACGTTGGAAAATTCTAACTATCTTGGCTCGATCGTACTAAGTTCTCTGCCCGGTCGTAAAGAGGCGCAGTAGCAACCAGACCGAGCAAACTGTTGACGGTGAAGCTCGCCGGAGCACAACTCGACCACTCTCTGAAGAAAAAACCGAGACAGGCGAGGTGTTGTGCAGGCCAAGTTCTGCTGCTTTTCTCTTCTTCTTTTCCATTTTTTTAGTGATCCTAAAACGTGTCATGATGCTCGCAATAAACTCCATCGTGCCCGTGCCATCACACGGACAAAGTCGTGCAGCAGGTCTACTACGCTGTACCACCTACGAGCACACATCAATACATGTCCTTGTATAGCTAACAGAAATCTTAATCTGAAACATGAAACTACTGAAGAAAAAAGACACCTAAAGATTTCGGCGGCTGCCATGGCAGCGTTATTTGTGTAACTGAGTTATCCCAATTTGTTTGATACCAAAATTTGGCATTGTCGATACTTGGCAAGCCAACAATTGGTAATATCAAAAGTTGCCAAAATTGACAACTTCTTGTGAGGTTGCCAAATAAACATGGTAACCAATCAAGCATTAGCCTATATTTGGCATTAAACCAATCATGCTCCTCCCCCATAATTTAGGTGCGCCGCCTGACGTGGAGGGTGCCGATCTTCGAGCACAACTCCTGGAAGCGATTGCATCCAGTCCGCTTGGTCTGGATGTCTGCCTTTTGCTCATCGGAGCGGATGAACTCGACCACCATCGTGCCACTCTCAATGTTGTCACTGATGAAATGATAACGGAGGTCAATGTGTTTGCTCCTGTCGTGCAGCACCGAATTCTTCCCGAGCGAGATGACAGATTTGTTGTCGATGAAGATCTTGGTCGCCTCTGTGTCCTCATCGAGCATGCGAGCTAACCAGATGCCCTGAGAGGCGGCGGTGGAGTAGGCGATGTAGTGTGCCCCGCACGAGGAGAGAACAACCACCCGCTGCTTCTGGGATTGCCTCATTATAAAAAGGGCAAAATGTCATATGGTGGTATGGATAAATATTGAGCTTTACTAGTAGTTGTCTCACTAAAACCTTTTAGGTAAATTTCCCTTGGAGATAAATCCTGGTAAAGAAAAAGTGTACCAAGCTACTTGCTCAGAAAAGAAAATTACAACCAGAAGAAAACTACAAAAGGAAAAGAAATTGCAAATATTACAACTATTCTTCTGGTTGTTCATTGTTTAGATAAGGGTTTTCGAACGTGGATAACAGTTTTTTTTTAGAACTACATGGATAATATATAGTTCGGTGTTATCCATAGTGTGTTGGGCTCTCCGTGTCGCTTCACATCCTTCACGGTCATTATTGTCCTCACCATATCACTTGTGAGACTGGTTTAAAAAGTGTGTGCGTGTACGTTAGGGACGAGGGAGTGGGTCCTGCTTTTTTTAGGAATCTCGCCACTTTATTAATTAAACAATGTTCATTGTTTATAATTAATAAAGTGGCGAGATTCTTAAAAAAAAGATATGATGACCACGGCTTAACTGTTGGATTCTTTTTTTTTAGAATCAACTGTTGGATTCAGGAAAGGGGAATGAGTCACGGGCCGAATTTGAGAGAAAGGGGAGTTGGGTTGCGCTGTTGTTGTAGCTGTTTTGGCCCAGGTGAATAGTAGGTTTAATCTAATTTGATTTAATTTGAACAGGAAATGCATACGGCTCAAAATAATGTCATTTAATTTCCAAAATTTCCACAAAGATTCACAAAAATATTAGGCCCAACATATATCATAGGAAAAAATATTTCCAGACCCAATGTAGTTTTGTAAAATCATTTTTATGCAACAGGCCTTAATACGCTCATTTAAGTAATTCCCTAAATTCAGTTTAGAATTTATAAAATATCCAAATTCATTCTTATGAACTCCAGACGATGCAAAAATCATGCGATGCATATCAATGATTGTTAACACCCAATTCTTAAAAAAAATCAGGATGTTACAACGAAACATGGTCTATAAGTGTTGGAACATTATCTTTTTTAAATGAGACTGAGAACTGATGCTCAAGCAAATGCGTTATAGTAGTTTAAGATGTTTTAGGTTTTATATGCATGCTTGAGACATAGATATATTGTCTGATGGTCAGTGCTTAATTTGTTCATGATTGCAAAATAGAGAAATTGGTATCATTACAATCTTGGTGGCGAATTCTTGATATCGCCTATTTTTTACTTGGCACAGATTTTGGAAGCTAGAGAGAAGTTGTCACAAAATTTGCAATATCACCCGTACAAAGCTAGAGAGCAAGAAGGGTTTCAGTTGGTTAAAGTTGGTAGATGGCTCTCCTCTCTCCCTCCCCCGCTCCCTTCCCCCGTTTCCCCTCCCCCGCCACCTCCTCGCCCCCGGCGAGCCGTACCCCGCCGTCGCCCTCCCTTCCAGTCCCGCCCTCCGCGCCCGGCCTCTCTCCCCCTTCTCCTTCATCACCGTCGCGGTCCTCGATTTCCCCTCCGCAGCCGCTTGGATCTCGCTTCTGGGCTCTGGATGTCGTTGGGGATATTTCCTCGGATGAGGAGGATGCGTCCTCGCCGGAGTCCCCCCTGTCGGCGTCGGCACCCATTGCCGTGCCCCGCCCCCACAAGTTTGCGCCTAGGGGCCGGGGTCGGCCGGTGGTGTCTCCAGATGCGGGCGTTGGCTGGATCCGTGTCTCTCGCCGCCGTTGGAAGTCTGGTAAGATCCCCTCCCCTCGCCTAGCTCTAGGATTCTGGGTGTGGCTCCGGGCATGGGCAGCTCCCCCCTCTCTGGTTCCCTGTCGGCGGCGGCGGCGGCCATGCGGGCGCCGCGGCGGTGACCGCGCTTGCCCTAGATCTGGTCTCCCCTTTGGTGGCTAGTGGGCCACGGGGGAGGGGGGGCTGGATCTTGGGCTTCCTAGCCCGGTCGAGTGCGGTCGGCCCACTCCCCCCCCTTTGTCATCTGTGGACGAGTTCCCCCTGTTGGGGAACGCAGTATTTCAAAAAAATTCCTATGATCATGCAAGATCTATCTAGGGATGCATAGCAATGAGAGGGGAGAGTGTGTCTACGTACCCTCGTAGACCGAAAGAGGAAACGTTAAGTAACTCGGTTGATGTAGTCGAACGTCTTCGCGATCCAACCGATCAAGTACCAAACGCACGGTACCTCCGTGATCTGCACATGTTCAGCTCGGTGATGTCCCTCGAACTCTAGATCCAGCTAAGGCCGAGGGAGAGTTTCGTCAACACAACGGCGTGTTGACGGTGATGATGAAGCAATGTTGAGGATATCGCTTATCGGGAAATTATCGGTCGACCCATGATAAGGGGTAAATCGGCCAGTTTATCGGCATATCGGCCGATTTATCGCCATATTGGCTGATTTATCGGTCGATTTATCTTATCGGACAAACAATGGTAAGCGATAAATAGGACGATTTATCGGAATATCGGAATATATCTTGAACAGTGTGATGAAGTTACCGACGTAGGGCTTCGCCTAAGCACTACGACAATATGATCGAGGTGGAAATCTATGGAGGGGCGCACCGCACACGGCTAAGAGATCAACTTGTGTGTCTATGGGGTGCCCCCTCCCTGTATATAAAGGAGTGGAGGAGGGGAGGGACGGCCTCCTATGGCGCGCCCCAAGGGGGGCATTCCTACTCCTAGTGGGAGTAGGTTTCCCCCCTTCCCTAGTTGGAGTAGGAGAAGAAGGAAGAGGGAGAGGGAGAGAAGGAATGGGGGGTCGCTGAAGGAAATATGCCCTAGAGGCAATAATAAAGTTATTATTTATTTCCTTATATCATGATAAATGTTTATTATTCATGCTAGAATTGTATTAACCGGAAACATAATACATGTGTGAATACATAGACAAACTTAGTGTCACTAGTATGCCTCTACTAGACTAGCTCGTTAATCAAAGATGGTTATGTTTCCTAACCATGAACAATGTGTTGTTATTTGATTAATGAGGTCACATCATTAGTTGAATGATCTGATTCACATGACCCATTTCATTAGCTTAGCACCCGATCGTTTAGTATGTTGCTGTTGCTATTCTTCATGACTTATACATGTTCCTATGACTATGAGATTATGCAACTCCCGTTTACCGGAGGAACACTTTGGGTACTACCAAACGTCACAATGTAACTGGGTGATTATAAAGGAGTACTACAGGTGTCTCCAAAGGTAGATGTTGGGTTGGCGTGTTTCGAGATTAGGATTTGTCACTCCGATTGTCGGAGAGGTATCTCTGGGCCCTCTCGGTAATACACATCACATAAGCCTTGCAAGCATTGTGACTAATGAGTTAGTTGCAAGATGATGTATTACGGAATGAGTAAAGAGACTTGCCAGTAACGAGATTGAACTAGGTATTGGATACCGACGATCGAATCTCGGGCAAGTAACATACCGATGACAAAGGGAACAACGTATGTTGTTATGCGGTCTGACCGATAAAGATCTTCGTAGAATATGTAGGAGCCAATATGGGCATCCAGGTCCCGCTATTGGTTATTGACCGGAGATGTGTCTCAGTCATGTCTACATTGTTCTCAAACCGTAGGGTCCGCACGCTTAACGTTACGATGACAGTTATTATGAGTTTATGCATTTTGATGTACCGAAGTTAGTTCGGAGTCCCGGATGTGATCACGGACATGACGAGGAGTCTCGAAATGGTCGAGACATAAAGATTGATATATTGGATGACTATATTCGGACACCGGAAGTGTTCCGGGTGATTTCGGAGAAAACCGGAGAGCCGGAGGGTTACCGGAACCCTACCGGGAGAAGTAATGGGCCTTATGGGCTTTAGTGGAGAGAGAGAAGGGCTACCAGAGGTGGGCCGCGCGCCACCTCCTCCCTGGTCCGAATTGGACTAGGGGAGGGGGGCGGTGCCCCCCCTTTCCTTCTCCCACTCCACCTCTTTCCCCCTCCTAGTAGGAGTCCTACTCCTACTAGGAGGAGGACTCCTCCTTGGCGCGCCACACCTGGCCGGCCAGCCTCCTCCCCTTGCTCCTTTATATACGGGGGCAGGGGGCACCCCAAGACACACAAGTTGATCCACGTGATCGTTCCTTAGCCGTGTGCGGTGCCTCCTGCCACCATATTCCACCTCGATCATATCGTTGTAGTGCTTAGGCGAAGCCCTGCGTCGGTAGAACATCAAGATCGTCATCACGCCGTCGTGCTGACGGAACTCCTCCCTGAAGCTTTGCTGGATCGGAGCCCGGGGATCGTCATCGAGCTGTACGTGTGCTAAGAACTCGGAGGTACCGGAGTAACGGTGCTTGGATCGGTCGGATCGGGAAGAAGACGTACGACTACTTCCTCTACGTTGTGTCAACGCTTCCGTTGCGATCTACAAGGGTACGTAGATCAGACTCTCCCCCTCGTTGCTATGCATCACGATGATCTTGCGTGTGCGTAGGAAAATTTTGAAATTACTACGTTACCCAACAGTGGCATCCGAGCCTAGGTTTTATGGTTTGATGTTATATGCACGAGTAGAACACAAGTGAGTTGTGGGCGATACAAGTCATACTGCCTACCAGCATGTCATACTTTGGTTCAGCGGTATTGTTGGACGAGACGACCCGGACCAACCTTACGCGTATGCTTACGCGAGACCGGTTCCCTCGACGTGCTTTGCACATAGATGGCTTGCGGGCGACTGTCTCTCCAACTTTAGTTGAACCGAGTATGGCTACGCCCGGTCCTTGAGAAGGTTAAAACGGAGTCTATTTGACAAACTATCGTTATGGTTTTGATGCGTAGGTGATATTGGTTCTTGCTTAAGCCCGTAGCAGCCACGTAAAACTTGCAACAACAAAGTAGAGGACGTCTAACTTGTTTTTGCAGGGCATGTTGTGATGTGATATGGTCAAGACATGATGCTAAATTTTATTGTATAAGATGATCATGTTTTGTAACCGAGTTATCGGCAACTGGCAGGAGCCATATGGTTGTCGCTTTATTGTATGCAATGCAATCGCGATGTAATGCTTTACTTTATCACTAAACGGTAGCGATAGTCGTGGAAGCATAAGATTGGCGAGACGACAACGATGCTACGATGGAGATCAAGGTGTCGCGCCGGTGACGATGGTGATCATGACGGTGCTTTAGAGATGGAGATCACAAGCACAAGATGATGATGGCCATATCATATCACTCATATTGATTGCATGTGATGTTTATCTTTTTATGCATCTTATCTTGCTTTGATTGACGGTAGCATTATAAGATGATCTCTCACTAAATTATCAAGAAGTGTTCTCCCTGAGTATGCACCGTTGCGAAAGTTCTTCGTGCTGAGACACCACGTGATGATCGGGTGTGACAGGCTCTACGTTCAAATACAACGGGTGCAAAACAGTTGCACACGCGGAATACTCAGGTTATACTTGACGAGCCAATCATATACAGATATGGCCTCGGAACACGGAGACCGAAAGGTCGAGCGTGAATCATATAGTAGATATGATCAACATAATGATGTTCACCGATGAAACTACTCCATCTCACGTGATGATCGGACATGGTTTAGTTGATTTGGATCACGTGATCACTTAGAAGATTAGAGGGATGTCTATCTAAGTGGGAGTTCTTAAGTAATATGATTAATTGAACTTCAATTTATCATGAACTTAGTACCTGATAGTATCTTGCTTGTTTATGTTGATTGTAGATAGATGGCTCGTGCTGTTGTTCCGTTGAACTTTAATGCGTTCCTTGAGAAAGCAAAGTTGAAAGATGATGGTAGCAATTACACGGACTGGGTCCGTAACTTGAGGATTATCCTCATTGCTGCACAGAAGAATTACGTCCTGGAAGCACCGCTGGGTGCCAGGCCTGCTGCTGGAGCAACACCAGATGTTATGAACGTCTGGCAGAGCAAAGCTGATGACTACTCGATAGTTCAATGTGCCATGCTTTACGGCTTAGAATTGGGACTTCAACGACGTTTTGAACGTCATGGAGCATATGAGATGTTTCAGGAGTTGAAGTTAATATTTCAAGCAAATGCCCGGATTGAGAGATATGAAGTCTCCAATAAGTTCTATAGCTGCAAGATGGAAGAGAACAGTTCTTTCAGTGAGCATATACTCAAAATGTCTGGGTATAATAATCACTTGATTCAATTAGGAGTTAATCTTCCAGATGATTGCGTCATTGACAGAATTCTCCAATCACTGCCACCAAGCTACAAGAGCTTCGTGATGAACTATAATATGCAAGGGATGAACAAGACTATTCCCGAGCTCTTCGCAATGCTGAAAGCTGCGGAGGTAGAAATCAAAAAGGAGCATCAAGTGTTGATGGTTAACAAAACCACTAGTTTCAAGAAAAAGGGCAAAGGGAAGAAGAAGGGGAACTTCAAGAAGAACGGCAAGCAAGTTGCTGCTCAGGAGAAGAAACCCAAGTCTGGACCTAAGCCTGAAACTGAGTGCTTCTACTGCAAGCAGACTGGTCACTGGAAGCGGAACTGCCCCAAGTATTTGGCGGATAAGAAGGATGGCAAGGTGAACAAAGGTATATGTGATATACATGTTATTGATGTGTACCTTACTAATGCTCGCAGTAGCACCTGGGTATTTGATACTGGTTCTGTTGCTAATATTTGCAACTCGAAACAGGGACTACGGTTTAAGCGAAGATTGGCTAAGGACGAGGTGACGATGCGTGTGGGAAACGGTTCCAAAGTCGATGTGATCGCGGTCGGCACGCTACCTCTACATCTACCTTCGGGATTAATATTAGACCTAAATAATTGTTATTTGGTGCCAGCGTTGAGCATGAACTTTATATCTGGATCTTGTTTAATGCGAGACGGTTATTCATTTAAATCAGAGAATAATGGTTGTTCTATTTATATGAGTAATATCTTTTATGGTCATGCACCCTTGAAGAGTGGTCTATTCTTGTTGAATCTCGATAGTAGTGATACACATATTCATAATGTAGAAGCCAAAAGATGCAGAGTTGATAATGATAGTGCAACTTATTTGTGGCACTGCCGTTTAGGTCATATCGGTGTAAAGCGCATGAAGAAACTCCATACTGATGGACTTTTGGAACCACTTGATTATGAATCACTTGGTACTTGCGAACCATGCCTCATGGGCAAGATGACTAAAACACCGTTCTCCGGTACTATGGAGAGAGCAACAGATTTGTTGGAAATCATACATACAGATGTATGCGGTCCGATGAATATTGAGGCTCGTGGCGGATATCGTTATTTTCTCACCTTCACAGATGATTTAAGCAGATATGGGTATATCTACTTAATGAAACATAAGTCTGAAACATTTGAAAAGTTCAAAGAATTTCAGAGTGAAGTGGAAAATCATCGTAACAAGAAAATAAAGTTTCTACGATCTGATCGTGGAGGAGAATATTTGAGTTACGAGTTTGGTGTACATTTGAAAAATTGTGGAATAGTTTCGCAACTCACGCCACCCGGAACACCACAGCGTAATGGTGTGTCCGAACGTCGTAATCGTACTTTACTAGATATGGTGCGATCTATGATGTCTCTTACTGATTTACCGCTATCGTTTTGGGGATACGCTCTAGAGACGGCCGCATTCACGTTAAATAGGGCACCATCAAAATCCGTTGAGACGACGCCTTATGAACTATGGTTTGGCAGGAAACCAAAGTTGTCGTTTCTGAAAGTTTGGGGCTGCGATGCTTATGTGAAAAAGCTTCAACCTGATAAGCTCGAACCCAAATCGTAGAAATGTGTCTTCATAAGATATCCAAAGGAAACTATTGGATACACCTTCTATCACAGATCCGAAGGCAAGACTTTTGTTGCTAAATTCGGAAACTTTCTTGAGAAGGAGTTTCTCTCGAAAGAGGTGAGTGGGAGGAAAGTAGAAGTTGACGAGGTAACTGTACCCGCTCCCTTATTGGAAAGTAGTACATCACAGAAAACTATTTCTGCAACACCTACACCAACAAGTGAGGAAGCTAATGATAATGATCATGAAACTTCAGAACAAGATACTACTGAACCTCGTAGATCAACCAGAGCAAGATACGCGCCAGAGTGGTACGGTAATCCAGTTCTGGAAGTCATGCTGCTAGATCATGATGAACCTACGAACTATGAAGAAGCGATGGTGAGCCCAGATTCCGCAAAGTGGCTTGAAGCCATGAAATCTGAGATGGGATCCATGTATGAGAACAAAGTATGGACTTTGGTTGACTTGCCCGATGATCGGCAAGCAATTGAGAATAAATGGATCTTCAAGAAAAAGACTGACGCTGATGGTCATGTTACTGTCTATAAAGCTCGACTTGTCGCAAAAGGTTTTCGACAAGTTCAAGGGGTTGACTACGATGAGACCTTCTCACCCGTAGCGATGCTTAAGTCTGTCCGAATCATGTTAGCAATTGCCGCGTTTTATGATTATGAAATTTGGCAGATGGATGTCAAAACTGCATTCCTGAATGGATTTCTGGAAGAAGAGTTGTATATGATGCAACCGGAAGGTTTTGTCGATCCAAAGGGAGCTAACAAAGTGTGCAAACTCCAGCGATCCATTTATGGACTGGTGCAAGCATCTCGGAGTTGGAATAAACGCTTTGATAGTGTGATCAAAGCATTTGGTTTTATACAGACTTTTGGAGAAGCCTGTATTTACAAGAAAGTGAGTGGGAGCTCTGTGGCATTTCTGATATTATATGTGGATGACATATTGCTGATTGGAAATGATATAGAATTTCTGGATAGCATAAAGGGATACTTGAATAAGATTTTTTCAATGAAAGACCTCGGTGAAGCTGCTTACATAGTGGGCATTAAGATCTATAGAGATAGATCGAGACGCTTAATTGGACTTTCACAATGCACATACCTTGACAAAATTTTGAAAAAGTTCAAAATGGATCAAGCAAAGAAAGGGTTCTTGCCTGTGTTACAAGGTGTGAAGTTGAGTCAGACTCAATGCCCGACCACTGCAGAAGATAGAGAGAAAATGAAAGATGTTCCCTATGCTTCAGCCATAGGCTCTATCATGTATGCAATGCTGTGTACCAGACCTGATGTGTGCCTTGCCATAAGTTTAGCAGGGAGGTACCAAAGTAATCCAGGAATGGATCACTGGACAGCGGTCAAGAACATCCTGAAATACCTGAAAAGGACTAAGGATATGTTTCTCGTATATGGAGGTGACAAAGAGCTCACTGTAAGAGGTTACGTTGATGCAAGCTTTGACACTGATCCGGACGATTCTAAATCGCAAACCGGATACATGTTTACATTAAACGGTGGAGCTGTCAGTTGGTGCAGTTCTAAACAAAGCGTCGTAGCAGGATCTACATGTGAAGCGGAGTACATAGCTGCTTCGGAAGCAGCGAACGAAGGAGTCTGGATGAAGGAGTTCATATCCGATCTAGGTGTCATACCTAGTGCATCAGGTCCAATGAAAATCTTTTGTGACAATACTGGTGCAATTGCCTTGGCAAAGGAATCCAGATTTCACAAGAGGACCAAGCACATCAAGAGACGCTTCAATTCCATCCGGGATCTAGTCCAGGTGGGAGACATAGAGATTTGCAAGATACATACGGATCTGAATGTTGCAGACCCGTTGACTAAGCCTCTTCCACGAGCAAAACATGATCAGCACCAAGGCTCCATGGGTGTTAGAATCATTACTGTGTAATCTAGATTATTGACTCTAGTGCAAGTGGGAGACTGAAGGAAATATGCCCTAGAGGCAATAATAAAGTTATTATTTATTTCCTTATATCATGATAAATGTTTATTATTCATGCTAGAATTGTATTAACCGGAAACATAATACATGTGTGAATACATAGACAAACTTAGTGTCACTAGTATGCCTCTACTAGACTAGCTCGTTAATCAAAGATGGTTATGTTTCCTAACCATGAACAATGTGTTGTTATTTGATTAATGAGGTCACATCATTAGTTGAATGATCTGATTGACATGACCCATTTCATTAGCTTAGCACCCGATCGTTTAGTATGTTGCTGTTGCTATTCTTCATGACTTATACATGTTCCTATGACTATGAGATTATGCAACTCCCGTTTACCGGAGGAACACTTTGGGTACTACCAAATGTCACAACGTAACTGGGTGATTATAAAGGAGTACTACAGGTGTCTCTAAAGGTAGATGTTGGGTTGGCGTATTTCGAGATTAGGATTTGTCACTCCGATTGTCGGAGAGGTATCTCTGGGCCCTCTTGATAATACACATCACATAAGCCTTGCAAGCATTGTGACTAATGAGTTAGTTGTGAGATGATGTATTACGGAACGAGTAAAGAGACTTGCCAGTAACGAGATTGAACTAGGCATTGGATACCGACGATCGAATGTCGGGCAAGTAACATACCGATGACAAAGGGAACAACGTATGTTGTTATGTGGTCTGACCGATAAAGATCTTCATAGAATATGTAGGAGCCAATATGGGCATCCAGGTCCTGCTATTGGTTATTGACCAGAGATGTGTCTCAGTCATGTCTACATTGTTCTCGAACCGTAGGGTCCGCACGCTTAACGTTACGATGACAGTTATTATGAGTTTATGCATTTTGATGTACCGAAGTTAGTTCGGAGTCCCGGATGTGATCACGGACATGACGAGGAGTCTCGAAATGGTCGAGACATAAAGATTGATATATTGGATGACTATATTCGGACACCGGAAGTGTTCCGGGTGATTTCGGAGAAAACCGGAGAGCCGGAGGGTTACCGGAACCCTACCGGGAGAAGTAATGGGCCTTATGGGCTTTAGTGGAGAGAGAGAAGGGCTACCAGAGGTGGGCCGTGCGCCACCTCCTCCCTGGTCCGAATTGGACTAGGGGAGGGGGGCGGCGCCCCCCCTTTCCTTCTCCCACTCCACCTCTTTCCCCCTCCTAGTAGGAGTCCTACTCCTACTAGGAGGAGGACTCCTCCTTGGCGTGCCACACCTGGCCGGCCGGCCTCCTCCCCTTGCTCCTTTATATACGGGGGCAGGGGGCACCCCAAGACACACAAGTTGATCCATGTGATCGTTCCTTAGCCGTGTGCGGTGCCCCCTGCCACCATATTCCACCTCGATCATATCGTTGTAGTGCTTAGGCGAAGCCCTGCGTCGGTAGAACATCAAGATCGTCATCACGCGGTCGTGCTGACGGAACTCCTCCCCGAAGCTTTGCTGGATCGGAGCCCGGGGATCGTCATCGAGCTATACGTGTGCTAAGAACTCGGAGGTACCGGAGTAACGGTGCTTGGATCGGTTGGATCGGGAAGAAGACGTACGACTACTTCCTCTACATTGTGTCAATGCTTCCGTTGCGATCTACAAGGGTACGTAGATCAGACTCTCCCCCTCGTTGCTATGCATCACCATGATCTTGCGTGTGCGTAGGAAAATTTTGAAATTACTATGTTACCCAACAGTCGCCCCCTCCCATTTCGGATTGGGCTTGGGGGGCGCACGCCTCCCACTTGGCCGCCTCCTCCTCTCTTCCACCATGGCCCATTAAGGCCCATTAACTCCCCGGGGGTTCTGGTAAGCCCCCGGTACTCCGGAAAATGCCCGAACATATCCGATACCTTTCCGGTCCAAACATAGCCTTCCAATATATCAATGTTTATGTCTCGACCATTTCGAGACTCCTCGTCATGCCCGTGATCACATCTGGGACTCCGAACTATCTTCGGTACATCAAATCACATAACTCATAATACATATCATCGTCGAACGTTAAGCGTGCGGACCCTACGGGTTCGAGAACTATGTAGACATGACCGAGACTCATCTCCGGTCAATAACCAATAGCGGAACCTGGATGCTCATATTGGTTCCTAGATATTCTACGAAGATCTTTATCGATCAAACCGCATAACAACATACGTTTGTTCCCTTTGTCATCGGTATGTTACTTGCCCGAGATTCAATCGTCGATATCATCATACCTGGTTCAATCTCGTTACCGGCAAGTCTCTTTACTCGTTCCGTAATGCAACATCCCGCAACTAACTCATTAGCCACATTGCTTGCAAGGCTTATAGTGATGTGCATTACCGAGAGGGCCCAGAGATACCTCTCCGACCACTACAAAAAAATACACTTCCGTGATGATACGTGTTTGTCACGGTAGGTCACGTTTTCTGTCATGCATGTACATCCATGACAATTTTATGACAGAATCAAGATAATCATACCTGTGCTGTCATAGAAGTGTTCCATGACATTACCAAAATTGTCATCACGGAAGTGTCCACTTCCATGATGATAAATCGCGCGTCACAGAAGTGCTTTCGTTAAGGGTGACCGACACGTGGCATCCACCGTAACGGAACGTCGTTAAGCTATTGAGTCCGGTTTTGGATCCGATAACCCGTTAACAGCCCGGACCAATGGGAAATTTCCACGTGTAAAATTCTGATTGGCCAGAGGAAACACGTGTTAACTCGTCAGTGGGTCAGATAGGCGCCTATGATATGTCGACACGTGCGACGGCCCGCCACTAACCCATTTAGCTTACAAAGGGCGGCCCGTTTGACTTGGTCAAAAGATAGTTGGCTGGCCCATGGAAAGCATGTTAACGGTCTCTTCGCAAATAGCCCATTTTACGGCCTGGTAACTCACGGCCCGTCAGGGCCTGCATGAAATCGGCCCAACAACGTTATGTGGGCCGTCGAATATAACACTAGCCCGTTTCACTTTCGGCCCATGTATGGCCCACGACGTCTTTCGGCCCATATGAGGCCTTCGTATCTTTAGGCCCTTTAGAGGCCCACGGTGACTCTAGCCCATAATGAATAGTAAATTTCTTTGTATCCGTCAACGGCCCATGATTCACATGGGCTGTTTCCAGCCCATGTTAGCTTTCGGCCTACTGACAGCCCATACGTTCTTGGGCTCCTTTCCGGCCCTCGATTACTTTCGGCCCATTACTGGCCGGTTCCCCTAATGGGCCAAATTCGGCCCATGGCAAGAGTCGGCCCATTTCTGGCCTGTTAACCCGTTGCGCCGTTTCCAGCCCGTCCTATATTCTGGCCCATTAATGACCTGTTATGCCTGTGACAGAATTAAGCCTTTCCTGTCCTCCGGCCTGTTAATGGCACGTTACCGTACTGGGCCGATACCAATTATGCCCGTTTATGGCCCATGTAGACCCATTTATCCGATGGCCTAAGGCCCACCGATTCTACGACCTTAAAGATGGCCCGTAGGAGGCTCATGGATCCTACGGCACGTAGCAAGGTCAAGGTTACCATGGTCCGTATATGGCCCATGGTTGTTGCGGCCACTAGCAAACCAGGGAAAAAGAAGACTAGGAAATAAATAAGCTTGAAACTAACGCTAGGCTATTAAGGCGTCAAAGATCGCACTAGTGCAAATATAGGGAACACCCTACACTATACAAAAATGGCTTGCTGTTTTCTTCAGCCGGTGGCTGGACGTTAAGAAAAAATTTTATATCGCAACAAAACAAATTACAACTATAAAACAAAAGGACAGTTGGCATAAAAGTTAACAGTCTGGCAGATAAATGCAGCACCAGAAGTTCAGAAGCTCAATTCATTCGACCTAACTGTTACGTTTTCATGTTTTATTGTCCGATGGAGCACCATAACCTTTGCCTTCATTTCTCCTAGGCCCTGAACAACATAGCAAATGTCTGATAGTCTGGTTTCAAAACCATGCATTTCTTGATGACATCAAACAATGTCTGTCCTTGTTTCACAAAGGGTCTCTGTTATGGAATGGACTTGTGTCTGGAGCGCAGATATAACATTGTTTTGAGCTTGCATATCTTGATCATGAGGTAGTTTGGACGATATTGCCTTAACAAGCAACCCAGTATTACGCATGAACGTGCTTTTGGCACTGTTAGTGGACAGGTACTGACCCACTGCAGCAAGAGCTGACATTGCGGTTATAGTTGCCTCGCCACCTTCAGAAGGTGGCGGTTCCACCATTTTTTACATAGCTTGCTGAAAAGTTGAGTTTTTACATTAGTAGTACCAGAACAGAAGATATTAAGGAGGCAGCAAAACCAAAAAAAATAGCTTTGGTCTATATACAGAACTTATTCTGGTGAACCCATGTAAAATATTAGTTGTATTTACTGCAAATTACATAATAAAACCAGGTTCCAAACATATGACCATGTAACATGGCTAATGTATTGTCTATTTCTTCACATTGTATTGACAGCTAAGGATAAAGAGACAAAGTTTATAATACGGTAAGCATAGTATGACATCATTCATATCACAAAACAACTGAGAACAGACAAACATGCAATTGTAACATTGTGTGGGCAACTCCAGCACGGAACTAGATTACAGGTCAAGATCAAAGGAACATCACTCCTCTCTTTTAAACCTTGTAAGGTGCAATGATACGCTAAGACAATTGTGTGTAAAATTGAAAAGAGTAATAGACATTGGCTGCAAACCATGCAGTTCAACACACAAGTCAGAGTAAGTAGTAGTTAAAAGGCATGAGGATTAAGGACTCACAACAACGGCTTTGACTGGTGTAGTCATGCCCTTCGTCTTGCTGGTGTGACCGTCCTTGAAGATTTCCACAACATTTGGTTCACATACTTTTTGGTCCTTGTGGGCTTTCCTCTGCATTTGGGACAAGTCAATATAGATCTGATAATATGGTACAACAAAAAGAGTGAAACAACAGCTAATTACAAGAGCCTCGCAGTGTGCAATATAGCTATGAGATCCTGTCATCTGTTGGAATTTCACTTTCGTATGGTTGGCCTTGTTCTTTGAACAGTTCACCTATAAGAAGATAGATTTGTGTGGCACATGCACAAATAGGGCTTCAACATGTGATCTGATCACATACATATAATGTACCTGATACTTCGGATCAGACCAGTGTTTAATGAGGCCTCTCTAGTCTTCATCCGATATATTTTCCACTGGAGATGTTTGGGCAAGTTCACTGTTAGCCTTGCCTCCAAACCGATTTTTCCTCAAGTTATACTGATACTGTCGCAGAGCAGACTTGAAAACATGGGTGCAAGCTTGTCTCATTGCATCATCTTGGCTATCCAACTTGAACCTCATCTGTTGAAAATTATGGGAGTCTCATTATCAGCAACCTAGAAAGTATTGGACAGAGCAAGACGACATTACTAGTTTCCATACATAACCATACTTACAGATAAATGGCCGAGGAAGGTGTTGAACTGGGTTTCGTCTTTGTCATTCTTGTACTGAATCCATGTTGGGAGGATACGTACATGACACCTAACGGCAATCGCTGCCTCTGATACTAACTTGGCTGACTCTGTAGCATCACGTGGCCTTTTTAAACCTGCCTCAAAACGGATCTCCATTCTTCCTCCTCTAGATTTAGTTAACATAACAAGCATTATCTCTGATGTTTGTTTCCTCTTGCGCCTAGGTGCTAGTCCAACAACGAACATATGCAGTGTTAGTGTACATCAAACGGTGAGACTACATATAAAGAAGCATGCAACTGTAACTTGACTCCAGCAACTACCTTCTTGCTATTGAAGCTCACAAAGCTCATCTGATCTTGCCAACTCATCTTGTGTCAAGAGTGCTTCGGAAATAGTGTTAGGTGGCAAGGGAGCTTGGGAACGTGCTGCTAGCTGAGTTGACCAACGAGTAAATCGTGCAGCTAGTGGTACTGTAGAAGGTGTTGCAACAACTAGGGCTGTCTCTACTTGTTTGGTGGCAGCTATTTGTTTCTGTTTGGCTTGTTCTGCAGCTCGTGTAGCACGGGATACCCTGTCGGTACAATTTTCCCCTGGACTTTGACCTTCTATTGCACCATCAGTACCGACAGAATCTGCAGGATTCTTCCGCTTCCCTTTCCCTGTCATTCTATGTTGCTTCCTCTTTCTCTGTGCCATGTTAAGTCAAGCCGACAAGAAAAATGAATAAAAATTTAGTTCTTCAAAACAAATTGATGCGTGATACAGACGAACTGAACTTTGATGTTAGACAACCACATGATAGGATGATGTAATATGTACGAAAAACAGGACGACATGAGATAACCAGAACTATGATGTGTAAACTGTTGGGGAACGTAGTAATTTCAAAAAAATTCCTACGCACACGCAAGATCATGGTGATGCATATCAACGAGAGGGGAGAGTGTTGTCTATGCACCCTCGTAGACCATTCGCGGAAGCGTTATATCAACGCGGTTGGTGTAGTCGTACGTCTCCACGTCCAACCGATCCAAGTACCGAAAGCACGGCACCTCCGAGTTCTGCACACGTTCGGCTCGGTGACGTCCTCGCCTTCTCGATCCAGCAAGAGGGGTGAAGTAGTAGACGAGTTCCGGCAGCACGACGGCGGGGTGACGGTGTTGGTGAAGAACAATCTCCGCAGGGCTTCGCCTAAGCACTACGAAAACTATGACGGAGGATAAACTAGAGGGGACGGGGTTGCCGGCACATGGCTTGGTGTTTCTTGATGTGTCTTTGGTGCTAGCCCTGCCCCTCTATTTATATGTTGAGCCCTGGGGTCGAAACTTGGAGTAAAAGCCTCCACAAAGTCGGTTTCACCCGAAAGGCAAGAGTCCTTCTCGGACTCCAGGGCCAGACGCCAGGGTTCCCGGCGTCTGGACCCAGACGCCAGGGACCCTGGCGTCTGGCCCCCGGACTCCGCAAAAATTCCTTTTGCGCTTTCCAAAAACCTTGTGGGCTTTCCCCTTTGGCCCAAATAAAGTGTTCTCGTACCCAAACATTTCGGGAAACATCCAGAACCCCTTCCGGTGATTTCCGGAACCCTTCCGGTGACCAAACACTATTATCCCATATATCAAACTTTGTCTCTGGACCATTCCAGAGTTCCTCGTCATGTCCGTGATCTCATCCCGGACACCGAACAACATTCGGTCACCAACATACATAACTCACATAGTACTATGTCGTCAATGAACGTTAAGCGTGTGGACCCTACGGGTTCGAGAACTATGTAGACATGACCGAGACACCTCTCTGGTCAATAACCAATAGCGGGACCTAGATGCCCATATTGGCTCCTACATATTCTACGAAGATCTTTATCGGTCAGACCGCATAACAACATACGTTGTTCCCTTTGTCATCGGTATGTTACTTGCCCGAGATTCGATCGTCGGTATCTCAATACCTAGTTCAATCTCGTTACCGGCAAGTCTCTTTACTCGTTCCGTAATACATCATCTCACAACTAACTCATTAGTTGCAATGCTTGCAAGGCTTATGTGATGTGCATTACCGAGAGGGCCCAGAGATACCTCTCCGACAATCGGAGTGACAAATCCTAATCTCGAAATACGCCAACCCAACTTGTACCTTTGGAGACACCTGTAGAGCACCTTTATAATCACCCAGTTACGTTGTGACGTTTGGTAGCACACAAAGTGTTCCTCCGGCAAACGGGAGTTGCATAATCTCATAGTCATAGGAACATGTATAAGTCATGAATAAAGCAATAGCAACATACTAAACGATCGGGTGCTAAGCTAATGGAATGGGTCATGTCAATCAGATCATTCAACTAATGATGTGATCCCGTTAATCAAATAACAACTCTTTGTTCATGGTTAGGAAACATAACCATCTTTGATTAACGAGCTAGTCAAGCAGACGCATACTAGTGACACTCTGTTTGTCTATGTATTCACACATGTATTATACAATAGCAAGAAGGTATCATGATAAACATGATATAAGAAAATAAATAATAACTTTTATCATGAATAATAAACATTTATCATGATATAAGAAAATAAATAATAACTTTATTATTGCCTCTAGGGCATATTTCCTTCATAAACTAAGCAGAAGACATTTCACTAAATTAGAAGCAATGCAATGGAAGGTAGACACCATATGAAAGATGCTACAAATATCGCTCTGCCAAGGTAACAATATCACACTGCCAAGCTAGAGAAAGCACCTTAGATGCCGGTTTCGCCGGAAGACCGCCATCAGTCCCTGCCTTATTTTTTCCTTCCTCTTTCTTAATTGTATTGCCTCGTCAAGTCAAACCCACAAGAACAATGAATAGACATTCGTTTTTCAGAACTCATTGATGCAGGATGCTGACGAGCACTACTTTAATGTAAGGCGACCGCATGATAGGACGATTGAATGTGTAAGAAAAAAGGACAACATTGCATATTCACAACTATGATGTGTAAACTAAGCAGAAGGCATTTCAACAAATTAGAAGCAATGAAAGCTAGACACCATACGAAAGATGCAATTAATATCACTCTACCAAGTTAAAATTGTCTCGTCATAAGTGCCATTTCAACAAATTAGAAGTAGTACAAGCTAGAAAAGAATGCGAGATGTAACCTATATCACACTCCCATGTCAAACGTGTCTTATGATAAGTGATTGTTGCAGGTTACACAACAGTAGTACTTTGATGTAAGAAAATGGTGTGATAGACAGATATTGTATGTTCTAGAAACAGGAACACGTGTCTTAGTCACAAGTATAATGTGTAAAGTAAGCAGATGAAATTCAACAAAATTAGAAGCAATACAAGCTAGACATCATACATAACATGTAACCACATATAATAGTGCCAAGTTAGAGGGAGCACCTATGATGGTGCACTAGGGGAGACGTGCTCATCACCAACACAGCTACGTTGAGTGTTTATGCATGTGTTGTCTTGGAAATCATCTTGGGGGATGGAGGAGTAGAATCTATAGAGGCCCTCCGTTTGGAAGGAGCACCTTCATCCGCTGCCTTGCTAACTTCCTTTAGCTTTATTGATTTTGAATTGTCAAGTAAAACTGACAAGAAAAAGCAATAAAATTCACTCTTCAGAACTCATTCGTGCATGATACTGACAATCACTACTTTGATGTAAGGCAAACACATGATTCCAGAATGGAATAATACGAAAAACAGGACGGCATTGCATATTCACAACTGTTTGTGTAAACTAAGCAGAAACTATTTCAACAAATAAGAAGCAATGCAAGCTAGACACCACATGAAAGATGCAACCAATATGACTCTGCCAAGTTAAAAGCGTCCCATCATAAATGGCATTTCAACAAATTAGAAGCAGTGCATGCTATAAATCATATGAAAGATGCAACTAATATCACACTGCATATACTGAAGGTGTCTCGTCATATTGATTTATGTGGGATACAAAAAAACAATAGTTTTATGTAAGGACATGCTTAATAGACAGATGTACTATGTACTAAAAACAGGAAGGCATGTCACATTAATAGGTATAATGTATAAACTAAGCAGAATAGCACATGCAATTTAACCAGATTAGAAGAATTACAATCTAGACACCATATTCAACATGCAACCACATATCACGCTGCCAAGTTAGAGCAAGCACCTGCGATGCTAGTGTAGGGGAAATGCGGTAATCAACTATAGAGTTATGTTCACTATCTTCATCTAGCCTTGTTATTTCTTGACAATCATGTGGGGAGGCTGACGCTGCATTCTTTAAATGAGGATCTTTTATCATAGTAGTCCACTGGCCTGACTGCCTCGTCATAAGTGATTGATGAGGGATACACAAGAACATTAGTTTGATGTAAGAACATGGTTAATAGACAGATGTACTAGTATGTACCAAAAACAGGAAGGCGTGTCATATTCAAAGGTATAGTGTGTAAGCTAAGCAGATGCAATTTAACCAAATTGGAAGCAATGCAAGCTAGACATCTGGCTGGAGTGGTGAGCATGATCATATAGGACCTGAGAGCCTGGTGGGAGGCGGGCTGCTTCGCCACCATCGTGGCTTTTTAGTTGGCTTCCAGGTGATGCATGTCTGTGCTGGGCTTGTCACTGGCTCGGCTAGTGCCCTGACTAGCTATTTGTCTTCTGGTGCTCTCGGGATGGTGGTTCATGTAAAAAATATATTTCCTTATCTTGATAAAGACCGACTTCGGCCTTTCGAATACAAGCTAGACACCATATGCAACATGCAACCACATATGACACCGTGAAATTAAAGCAAGCACCTGGGATGGTGGTACACGGCGAGCGAGATCATCAACTCCAGAGCTACGTTCCCCGTCTCCATCTGCTGACACTACACCCTTTAAAGTCTTGAAACGTGTCTGGCCTAGCCGCGTACCATGCTGGAGCGACTTCTCTCTTCTCTTTTCTGCTTCTGTCAAAGCAGGGTCTGAAATACCCTTGCATAAAAACACAATAGTGAGAGTATGGGTGAAGTGTGTGCAGAACTAGTGCACTGTAAAAGTAGCAGATAGCATGTGGCTGAAAAATAAATGACAGGAGACATATGATAGCTCTACAACATTGCATGGCAAACAAAATTAGATTCTACTCCGTATGATTTTGTAATATATGAGCAGAGGAAATGCAGGTACTCCTCCAGCACACCACCACATGTGGTCCTATCAAGATAACAGTCGACTGAAAATAAATAGGTCAGTCGATTTTTTATGAACCGTCCGATCTATAAGGAATGGGCAGATGGCCTTCGTCTACCTCCCGCCAGTCACTATTGACGATCTTTCTCGAACCTCCAGCGACCACCGGCCTAGACCCCTGCCTCCGCCGCCCCGCCCTCCCCTCGACCTCACACCACCGTCGTGCTTGGCAGCGCCCCCAGGCCATCCCTTTAATCCTGGTCGACCTCTAGATCAGGTGCCAGCAGCTCTAGGCCCCACACACCCCTAAGATAAACACCGAGGCACTGCTTCCCCAACATAATAGGCGGACTAGCGCCTGTTATGTCGGGGAATGCTGATACGTCTCCAACGTATCTATAATTTTTGATTGCTCCATGCTATATTATCTACTGTTTTGGATGTTTATGGGCTTTATTATACACTTTTATATCATTTTTGGGACTAACCTATTAACCCAGAGCCCAGTGCCAGTTTTTGTTTTTACCTTGTTTTAGGGTTTTGAAGAAAAGGAAAATCAAATGGAGTCCAATTGACCTGAAACTTCATGGAACTCATTTTTGGAAGGAAAGAAGCCCAAAAGACTTGAACTGTACGTAAGGGAAGCTTCGAGGAGGCCACGAGGTAGGGGGGCGTGCTCACCCCCCTGGGCGCGCCCTCCGCCCTTGTGGGTCCCTCGTGCCCCCCTGACGTACTTCTTCCGCCTATATATCTCCATATACCCTAAAAACATCGGGGAGCAATATAGATCGGGAGTTCCGCCGCCAGAAGCCTCCGTAGCCACCGAAAGCCAATCTAGACCCGTTCCGGCACCCTGCCGGAGGGGGCAATCCCTCTCCGGTGGCCATCTTCATCATCCCGGTGCTCTCCATGACGAGGAGGGAGTAGTTCTCCCTCGGGGCTGAGGGTATGTACCAGTAGCTATGTGTTTGATCTCTTTCTCTCGTGTTCTTGAGGTGATACGATCTTGATGTATCGCGAGCTTTACTATTATAGTTGGATCCCATGATGTTTTCTTCCCTCTCTACTCTCTTGTAATGGATTGAGTTTCCCCTTTGAAGTTATCTTATCGGATTGAGTCTTTAATGATTTGAGAACACTTGATGTATGTCTTGCCGTGGATATCTGTGGTGACAATGGGATATCACGTGATTCACTTGATGTATGTTTTGGTGAACAACTTGCGGGTTCCGCCCATGAACCTATGCATAGGGGTTGGCACACGTTTTCGTCGTGATTCTCTGGTAGAAACTTTGGGGCACTCTTTGAGGTTCTATGTGTTGGTTGAATAGATGAATCTGAGATTGTGTGACGCATATCGTATAATCATACCCACGGATACTTGAGGTGACATTGGAGTATCTAGGTGACATTAGGGTTTTGGTTGATTTGTGTCTTAAGGTGTTATTCTAGTACGAACTCTAGGGCTGTTTGTGACACTTATAGGAATAGCCCAACGGATTGATTGGAAAGAATAACTTTGAGGTGGTTTCGTACCCTACCATAATCTCTTCATTCGTTCTCCGCTATTAGTGACTTTGGAGTGACTCTTTGTTGCATGTTGAGGGATAGTTATATGATCCAATTATGTTATTATTGTTGAGGGAACTTGCACTAGCAAAAGTATGAACCCTAGGCCTTGTTTCAACGCATTGCAATACCGTTTACGCTCACTTTTATCATTAGTTACCTTGCTGTTTTTATTATTTCAGATTACAAATACCTTTATCTACTATCCATATACCACTTATTTCACCATCTCTTCGCCGAACTAGTGCACCTATACAATTTACCATTGTATTGAGTGTGTTGGGGACACAAGAGACTCTTTGTTATTTGGTTGTAGGGTTGCTTGAGAGAGACCATATTCATCCTACGCCTCCTACGGATTGATAAACCTTAGGTCATCCACTTGAGGGAAATTTGCTACTGTCCTACAAACCTCTGCACTTGGAGGCCCAACAACGTCTACAAGAAGAAGGTTGTGTAGTAGACATCAAGCTCTTTTCTGACGCCGTTGCCGGGGAGGTGAGTGCTTGAAGGTATATCTTTAGATCTTGCAATTGAATCTTTTTGTTTCTTGTTTTAGCACTAGTTTAGTTTATAAAAAGAAAACTATAAAAATGGAATTGAGTTTGTCTCATACGCTTCACCTTCTTAATATCTTTCGTAAGTATGATGGAAAGGAAAATTGTGCTCAAATGCTAGAAGAAGAATTACATAGAATGCTTGGCATAAAATATGTGAATGATGAGAATGATTGCATTGTTGTTAGTATGAATTCCTTGAATATCCATGATGCTAATTATATGCAAAGCCACAAGCTTGGGGAAGCTATGTTTGATGAAGATGATATTTTTTGTCCCCCAAGCTCTGATGAGCAAATTTATTATGATGAAAGCATGCCTCCTATCTATGATTATTATTGTGATGACACATATGCTTTAAAGAATAATGATAACCATGAAACTTTTCATCTTGATCTTAATTTTCAATCACATGATAGTTATTTTGTTGAGTTTGCTCCCACTATTATTCATGAGAAGAATTTTGCTTGTGTGGAGAGTAGTAAATTTTCTATGCTTGTAGATCATGAAAAGAATGATTTAGGTGCTGGTTATATTGTTGAATTCATTCATGATGCTACTGAAATTTATCATGAGGGAGGAATATATGCTTGTAGGAATTGCAATAATATCAAGTTTCCTCTCTATGTGCTTAAAGTTTTGAAGTTATGCTTGTTTTACCTTCCTATGGAAGTTGATTCTTGTTCCCATAAGTTGTTTGCTCACAAAATCCCTATGCATAGGAAGTGGGTTAGGCTTAAATGTGCTAGTCATATTCTTCATGAATGCTCTCTTTATGTTTCAATTCTTATCTCTTATATGAGCATCATTGAAATCATCATGCCTAGCTAGGGGCGTTAAACGATAGCGCTTGTTGGGAGGCAACCCAATTTTATTTTTAGTTCCTTGCTTTTTGCTCCTGTTTAGTAATAAATAATTTATCTAGCCTCTGTTTTTATTGAGTTTTATGTTTTAATTAGTGTTTGTGCCAAGTAGAACCGTTGGGAAGACTTTGGGAAAGTCGTGTTGATCTTGCTGTAAAAAACAGAAACTTTAGCGCTCACGAGAATTGCTGCCATTTTTATTTGGAGAGTTCTATTTAGTTAATTATTTTTGAAGATGATTAATATATACATTCCTCAGGTCCAGCAATTTATTTTATAATTTTATGAGTTCCATAAGCATACGTTTGATTCAGATTACTACAGACTGTTCTGTTTTTGACAGATTCTGTTTTTCATGTGTTGTTTACTTATTTTGATGAATCTATGGCTAGTAAAATAGTTTATAAACCATAGAGAAGTTGGAATACTGTAGGTTTTACACCAATATGAATTTATAATGAGTTCATTACAGTACCTTATGATGGTGATTTGCTTTCTTATACTAACGGAGCTTACGAGTTTTCTGTTAAGTTTTGTGTTGTGAAGTTTTCAAGTTTTGGGCAAAGATTCGATGGATTATGGAATAAGGAGTGGCAAGAGCCTAATCTTGGGGATTTCCAAGGCACCCCAAGGAAATATTCAAGGACAACCAAAAGCCTAAGCTTGGGGATGCCCCGGAAGGCATCCCCTCTTTCGTCTACTTCCATCGGTAACTTCACTTGGAGCTATATTTTTATTTACCACATGATATGTGTTTTGATTGGAGCATCAATTTATTTTGTTAGGATGTGCTTTATGTTATATAGAACATTGTTTTGCATCTTTTATTTCAATAAAAGTGGCATTGATAGCCTTTACTATGCCTATTTTAGAAGTCCACATGTTGCTGTTTGAAAACAGAAAGTTTACCGCTGTTGCAATAATTCCCTAGAAAATTCAGAATGTGATAAAATGTTGAAACCTTTTGCATATTAAGCTCTGATAAATTTAATACAGTGGAAATTGTATTTCATAATTTTTGGAGTTAGGTAATTATGGATGTTGCTGCATTCTTTACAGACTGTCCTGTTTAGGCAGATTGCTGTTATGTTTGCATTGTTTGCATATGTTTGCTTCTTTAATGATTCTATTTGAGGATAGGACTATTAAATATGCAGAGGCATTTAGTATGCAATGTTGAATAATAATATTAGTGATTTTCTAGAGTAGAGTATGATAAGGTTCTGGCAATGGTTTATACTAACTTATCTCACGAGTTCTTGTTGAGTTTTGTGTGGATGAAGCTTTTGAGATTTAGGGAGACCGTGATATGAGAGGAATTAAGGAGACACAAAAGCTCAAGCTTGGGGATGCCCAAGGCATCCCAAGATAATATTTCAAGAAGTCTCAAGCATCTAAGCTTGGGGATGCCCCGGTTGGCATCCCACCTTTCTTCTTCAACAACTATCGGTTAGTATTGATTGATCCTAAGTTTTGCTTCTTCACATGATGTTTGCTATTCTTAGATGTTATTTTATTTTGTTTTGATTGCTGTTTGAATAAAGTATCAAGATCTGAAATTCTTAAATGTTAGAGAGTCTTCACATAGTTTCATAATTATTCGACTACTCATTGATCTTCACTTATATCTTTCGGAGTAGTTTGTCATTTGCTCTAGTGCTTCACTTATATCTTTTAGAGCATGGTGGTAGTTTTATTTTGAAGAAATAGATGAACTCTCATGATTCACTTAGATTATTTTGAGAGTCTTAAATAGCATGGTAATTTTCTTAAAATCCAAATATGCTTGGTATGCAAGATTAATAATAAAACTTTCTTATGAGTGTGTTGAATACTAAGAAAAGTTTGATGCTTGATGATTGTTTTGAGATATGGAGGTAATAATATCAAAGTCATGCTAGTTGAGTAGTTGTGAAATTGAGAAATACTTGTGTTGAAGTTTGCAAGTCCCGTAGCATGCACGTATGGTAAACGTTATGCACCAAATTTGAAACATGAGGTGTTGTTTGATTGTCTTCCTTATGAGTGGCGGTCGGGGACGAGCGATGGTCTTTTCCTACCAATCTATCCCCCTAGGAGCATGCATGTAGTGCCGAGGTTTTTGATGACTTGTAGATTTTTGCAATAAGTATGTGAGTTCTTCATGACTAATGTTGAGTCCATGGATTATACGCACTCTCACCCTTCCATCCTTGCTAGCCTCTTCGGTACCGTGCATTGCCCTTTCTCACATTGAGAGCTGGCGCAAACTTCGCCGGTGCATCCAAACCCCGTGATATGATACGCTCTTTCACACATAAACCTCCTTATATCTTCCTCAAAACAGCCACCATACCTACCTATTATGGCATTTCCATAGCCATTCCGAGATATATTGCCATGCAACTTTCCATCATTCCGTTCATCATGACACATTCATCATTGCCATATTGCTTAGCATGATCATGTAGTTGACATAGTATTTGTGGCAAAGCCACCGTTCCTAATTCTTTCATACATGTCACTCTTGGTTCATTGCGTATCCCGGTACACCGCCGGAGGCATTCATATAGAGTCATCTTTGTTCTAGTATCGAGTTGTAATCATTGAGTTGTAAATAAATAGAAGTGTGATGATCATCATTATTAGAGCATTGTCCCAACTGAGGAATAAAAAAATATAAAAAAGAGAAATGCCATAAAAAAGAGAAGGCCCAAAAAAAGAGAAAGACCATAAAAAAGAAAAGGCCCAAAAAATGAGAGAAAAAGAGAGAAGGGACAATGTTACTATCCTTTTACCACACTTGTGCTTCAAAGTAGCACCATGATCTTCATAGTAGAGAGTCTCTCATGTTATCACTTTCATATACTAGTGGGAATTTTTCATTATAGAACTTGGCTTGTATATTCCAACAATGGGCCTCCTCAAGTGCCCTAGGTCTTCGTGAGCAAGCAAGTTGGATGCACACCCACTTAGTTTCTTTTGTTGAGCTTTCATACATTTATAGCTCTAGTGCATCCGTTGCATGGCAATCCCTACTCCTTGCATTAACATCAATCGATGGGCATCTCCATAGCCCATTGATTAGCCTCGTTGATGTGAGACTTTCTCCTTTTTTGTCTTCTCCACATAACCCCCATCATCATATTCTATTCCACCCATAGTGCTATATCCATGGCTCGCGCTCATGTATTGAGTGAAAGTTTACAGGTTTGAGATTACTAAAGTATGAAACAATTGCTTGGATTGTCATCGGGGTTGTGCATGATCAGAGAATTCTTGTGTGACGAAAATGGAGCATGACCAAACTATATGATTTTGTAGGGATGAACTTTCTTTGGTCATGTTATTTTGAGAGGACATAATTGCTTAGTTAGTATGCTTGAAGTATTATTATTTTTATGTCAATATGAACTTTTATCTTGAATCTTATGGATCTGAATATTCATACCACAATTAAGAATAATTACATTGAAATTATGCTAAGTAGCACCCCGCATCAAAAAAATCTGTTTTTATCATTTACCTACTCGAGGAGGAGCAGGAATTAAGCTTGGGGATGCTGATACATCTCCAACGTATCTATAATTTTGATTGCCCCCTGCTATATTATCTATTGTTTTGGATGTTTATGGGCTTTATTATACACTTTTATATCATTTTTGGGACTAACCTATTAACCCAGAGCCCAGTGCCAGTTTCTGTTTTTACCTTGTTTCAGGGTTTTGAAGAAAAGGAAAATCAAACGGAGTCCAATTGACCTAAAACTTCACGAAACTCATTTTTGGAAGGAAAGAAGCCTAGAAGACTTGAAGTGCACGTAAGGGAAGCTTTGAGGAGGCCACAAGGTAGGGGGGCGCACCCACCCCCCTAGGCGCGCCCTCCACCCTCATGGGCCCCTCATGCCCCCCCCCTGACGTACTTCTTCCGCCTATATATCTCCATATACCCTAAAAACATCGGGGAGCAATATAGATCGGGAGTTCCGCCGCCAGAAGCCTCCGTAGCCACCGAAAGCCAATCTAGATCCGTTCTGGCACCTTGCCGGAGGGGGCAATCCCTCTCCGGTGGCCATCTTCATCATCCCGGTGCTCTCCATGACAAGGAGGGAGTAGTTCTCCCTTGGGGCTAAGGGTATGTACCAGTAGCTATGTGTTTGATCTCTTTCTCTCGTGTTCTTGAGGTGATACGATCTTGATGTATCACGAGCTTTGCTATTATAGTTGGATCCTATGATGTTTTCTTCCCCCTCTACTCTCTTGTAATGGATTGAGTTTCCCCTTTGAAGTTATCTTATCAGATTGAGTCTTTAAAGATTTGAGAACACTTGATGTATGTCTTGCCGTGGATATCTGTGGTGACAATGGGATATCACGTGATTCACTTGATGTATGTTTTGGTGACCAACTTGCGGGTTCCGCCCATGAACCTATGCATAGGGGTTGGCACACGTTTTCGTCGTGATTCTCTGGTAGAAACTTTGGGGCACTCTTTGAGGTTCTATGTGTTGGTTGAATAGATGAATCTGAGATTGTGTGACGCATATTGTATAATCATACCCACGGATACTTGAGGTGACATTGGAGTATCTAGGTGACATTAGGGTTTTGGTTGATTTGTGTCTTAAGGTATTATTCTAGTACGAACTCTAGGGCTATTTGTGACACTTATAGGAATAGCCCAACGGATTGATTGGAAATAATAACTTTGAGGTGGTTTCGTACCCTACCATAATCTCTTCGTTCGTTCTCCGCTATTAGTGACTTTGGAGTGATTCTTTGTTGCATGTTGAGGGATAGTTATATGATCCAATTATGTTATTATTGTTGAGGGAACTTGCACTAGTGAAAGTATGAACCCTAGGCCTTGTTTCAACGCATTGCAATACTGTTTACGCTCACTTTTATCATTAGTTACCTTGCTGTTTTTATTATTTCAGATTACAAATACCTTTATCTACTATCCATATACCACTTGTTTCACCATCTCTTCGCCGAACTAGTGCACCTATACAATTTACCATTGTATTGGGTGTGTTGGGGACACAAGAGACTCTTTGTTATTTGGTTGCAGGGTTGCTTGAGAGAGACCATCTTCATCCTACGCTTCCTACGGATTGATAAACCTTAGGTCATCCACTTGAGGGAAATTTTCTACTGTCCTACAAACCTCTGCACTTGGAGGCCCAACAACGTCTACAAGAAGAAGGTTGTGTTGTAGACATCAAATGCTTCCGTTAATTGGGAATCAACTGACCAGTAATTGAAATCCAGGGGGACGACAATGTTGGAAATATGCCCTAGAGGCAATAATAAAATGGTTATTATTATATTTCTTTGTTCATGATAATTGTCTATTGTTCATGCTATAATTGTGTTATCTGGAAATCGTAATACATGTGTGAATACATAGACCACAACACGTCCCTAGTGAGCCTCTAGTTGACTAGCTCGTTGATCAAAAGATAGTCATGGTTTCCTGACTATGGACATTGGATGTCATTGATAACGGGATCACATCATTAGGAGAATGATGTGATGGACAAGACCCAATCCTAAGCATTGCTCAAAGATCGTGTAGTTCGTTTGCTGTAGCTTTGCTAAATGTCAAGTATCATTTCCTTAGACCATGAGATTGTGCAACTCCCGGATACCGTAGGAGTGCCTTGGGTGTGCCAAACGTCACAACGTAACTGGGTGACTATAAAGGTACATTACAGGTATCTCCGAAAGTGTCTGTTGGGTTGGCATGAAACGAGACTGGGATTTGTCACTCCGTATGACGGAGAGGTATCTCTGGGCCCACTCGATAATGCATCATCATAATGAGCTCAATGTGATCAAGTGTTTGATCACAGGATCATGCATTACGGTACGAGTAAAGTGACTTGCCGGTAACGAGACTGAACAAGCTATTGGGATACCGACGATCGAGTCTCGGGCAAGTAACGTACCGATTGACAAAGGGAATTGTATACGGATTGATGGAATCCTCGACATCGTGGTTCATCCGATGAGATCATCGTGGAGCATGTGGGAGCCAACATGGGTATCCAGATCCCGCTGTTGGTTATTGACCGGAGAGTCGTCTCGGTCATGTCTACATGTCTCCCGAACCCGTAGGGTCTACACACTTAAGTATCGGTGACGCTAGGGTTGTTAGGAAGACTTGTATGTGATTACCGAATGTTGTTCGGAGTCCTAGATGAGATCCCGGACGTCACGAGGAGTTCCGGAATGGTCCGGAGGTGAAGATTTATATGTAGGAAGTTGTCATACGGTCACCGAAAAGGTTCGGGGGCATATCGGTATTTTACCGGGGCCACCGGAGGGGTTCTGGGGGTCCACCGGGAGGGGCCACCTCTCTCGGAGGACCTAATAGGCTGTAGAGGAAAGGGAACCAGCCCTACATGGGCTGGCCGCATCCCCCCTTGGGCCCATGCGCCTAGGGTTGGGGGGGAAACCCTAAAGGGGGCGCCCCCTTGCTTGGGGGGCAAGCCCCCTCCCCTTGGCCGCCGCCCCCCTCTAAATCTCATCTAGAGGGGGCGGCCACCTTCCTACTTCCCCTATAAATAGAGGGGCAAGGGGAGGGCTGCACAGAACATCCAAGGCGCAGCCCCTCCCCTCCCCAACACCTCTCCTCCTCCGTAAGAGCTTGGCGAAGCCCTGCAAGAGTACTGCAGCTTCACCACCACCACGCCGTCGTGCTGCTGTTGGATCCCTCTTCCTCAACCTCTCCCTCCTCCTTGCGGGATCAAGGCGCGGGAGACTTCCTCGCTCCGTACGTGTGTTGAACGCGGAGGTGCCGTCCTTTCGGCGCTAGGATCTTCGGTGATTTGGATCACGACGAGTACGACTCCATCAACCCCGTTCTCTTGAATGCTTCCGCTCGTGATCTACAAGGGTATGTAGATGCACTCCTCTCTCCCTCGTTGCTAGATGACTCCATAGATTGATCTTGGTGATGCGTAGAAAATTTTAAAATTCTACTACGTTACCCAACAGTGGCATCATGAGCTAGGTCTATGCGTAGTTACTATGCACGAGTAGAACACAAAGCAGTTGTGGGCGTCAAAATTGTCAATTTGCTTGCCGTTACTAGTCTTGTCTTGATTCGGTGGCATCGCGGGATGAAGCGGCCCGGACCGACCTTACACGTACGCTTACGTGAGACTGGTTCCACCGATTGACATGCACTAGTTGCATAAGGTGGCTGGCGGGTGTCTGTCTCTCCCACTTTAGTCGGATCGGACTCGATGAACATGGTCCTTATGAAGGTAAATAGAAAATGGCAATTCACGTTGTGGTTTTGGCGTAGGTAAGAAACATTCTTGCTAGAAACCTATAGCAGCCACGTAAAAACTTGCAACAACAATTAGAGGACGTCTAACTTGTTTTTGCAGCAAGTGTTTTGTGATGTGATATGGCCAAAGGATGTGATGAATGATATATGTGATGTATGAGATGATCATGTTCTTGTAATAGGAATCACGACTTGCATGTCGATGAGTATGACAACCGACAGGAGCCATAGGAGTTGTCTTTATTTATTTATGACCTGCTTGTCAACATAAACGTCATGTAATTACTTTACTTTATTGCTAAAGCGTTAGCCATAGTAGTAGAAGTAATAGATGATGAGACAACTTCAAGAAGACACGATGATGGAGATCATGGTGTCATGCCGGTGACAACGATGATCATGGAGCCCCGAAGATGGAGATCAAAAGGAGCAAATGATATTGGCCATATCATGTCACTATTTGATTGCATGTGATGTTTATCATGTTTTACATCTTATTTTCTTAGAACGACGGTAGCTTAAATAAGATGATCCCTCGAAATAATTTCAAGAACGTGTTCCCCCTAACTGTGCACCGTTGCGAAGGTTCGTTGTTTCGAAGCACCATGTGATGATCGGGTGTGATAGATTCTAACGTTCGAATACAACGGGTGTAAGCCAGATTTACACACGCAATACACTTAGGTTGACTTGACGAGCCTAGCATGTACAGACATGGCCTTAGAACACAGAAGACCGAAAGGTCGAGCATGAGTCGTATAGGAGATACGATCAACATGAAGATGTTCACCGATGTTGGCTAGTCCGTCTCACGTGATGATTGAACACAGCCTAGTTAACTCGGATCATGTTATACTTAGGTGACTAGAGGGATGTCTATCTGAGTGGGAGTTCATTGAATAATTTGATTAGATGAACTTAATTATCACGAACTTAGTATAAAATCTTTACAATATGTCTTGTAGTTCAAATGGCCCACATTGTCCTCAACTTCAACGCGTTCCTAGAGAAAACCAAGCTGAAAGACGATGGCAGCAACTATACGGACTGGGTCCGGAACCTGAGGATCATCCTCAGAGCTGCCAAGACAGATTATGTCCTAGAAGCACCGCTAGGTGACGCACCCGTCCCATAGAACCAAGACGTTATGAACGCTTGGCAGTCACGTGCTGATGATTACTCCCTCGTTCAGTGCGGCATGCTTTACAGCTTAGAACCGGGGCTCCAAAAGCGTTTTGAGAGACACGGAGCATATGAGATGTTCGAAGAGCTGAAAATGGTTTTTCAAGCTCATGCCCGGGTCGAGAGATATGAAGTCTCCGACAAGTTCTTCAGCTGTAAGATGGAGGAAAATAGTTCTGTCAGTGAGCACATACTCAAAATGTCTGGGTTGCATAACCGCTTGACTCAGCTGGGAGTTAATCTCCCGGATGACGCGGTCATTGACAGAATCCTTCAGTCGCTTCCACTGAGCTACAAGAGCTTTGTGATGAACTTCAATATGCAGGGGATGGAAAAGACCATTCCTGAGGTATATTCAATGCTGAAATCAGTAGAGGTAGAAGTCAAAAAGGAACATCAAGTGTTGATGGTGAATAAAACCACTAAGTTCAAGAAAGGCAAGGGTAAGAAGAACTTCAAGAAGGACGGCAAGGGAGTTTCCGTGCCCGGTAAGCAAGCTGCCGGGAAGAAGCCAAAGAATGGACCCAAGCCCGAGATTGAGTGTTTTTATTGCAAGGGAAGTGGTCACTGGAAGCGGAACTGCCCAAATACTTAGCGAACAAGAAGGCCGGCAACACTAAAGGTATATGTGATATACATGTAATTGATGTGTACCTTACTAGTACTCGTAGTAGCTCCTGGGTATTTGATACCGGTGCAGTTGCTCACATTTGTAACTCAAAGCAGGAGCTGCGGAATAAACGGAGACTGGCGAAGGACGAGGTGACGATGTGCGTCGGGAATGGTTCCAAGGTCGATGTGATCGCCGTCGGCACGCTACCTCTACATTTACCTACGGGATTAGTTTTAAACCTCAATAATTGTTATTTAGTGCCAGCTTTGAGCATGAACATTGTATCAGGATCTCATTTAATTCGAGATGGCAACTCATTTAAATCCGAGAATAATGGTTGTTCTATTTATATGAGAGATATGTTTTATGGTCATGCTCCGATGGTGAATGGTTTATTCTTAATGAATCTCGAGCGTAATGCTACACATATTCATAGTGTGAATACCAAAAAATGTAAGGTTGATAATGATAGTCCCACATACTTGTGGCACTGCCGCCTTGGTCACATAGGTGTCAAACGCATGAAGAAGCTCCATGCAGATGGACTTTTAGAGTCTCTTGATTACGAATCATTTGACACGTGCGAACCATGCCTCATGGGTAAAATGACCAAGACTCCGTTCTCGGGAACAATGGAGCGAGCAACCAACTTATTGGAAATCATACATACTGATGTGTGCGGTCCAATGAGTGTTGAGGCTCGCGGTGGCTATCGTTATGTTCTCACCCTCACTGATGACTTGAGTAGATATGGGTATGTCTACTTAATGAAACACAAGTCTGAGACCTTTGAAAAGTTCAAGGAATTTCAGAGTGAGGTTGAGAATCAACGTGATAGGAAAATCAAGTTCTTGCGATCAGATCGTGGGGGAGAATACTTGAGTCACGAATTTGGCACACACTTAAGAAAATGTGGAATAGTTTCACAAGTCACGCTGCCTGGAACACCTCAGCGTAATGGTGTGTCCGAATGTCGTAATCGCACTCTATTAGATATGGTGCGATCTATGATGTCTCTTACCGATTTACCACTGTCATTTTGGGGCTATGCTTTAGAGATTGCTGCATTCACTTTAAATAGGGCTCCGTCGAAATCCATTGAGACGACACCATATGAATTATGGTTTGGGAAGAAACCTAAGTTGTCGTTTCTAAAAGTTTGGGGATGCGATGCTTATGTCAAGAAACTTCAACCTGAAAAGCTCGAACCCAAATCGGAAAAATGCGTCTTCATAGGATAACCTAAAGAAACTGCTGGGTATACCTTCTACCTCAGATCCGAAGGCAAGATCTTTGTTGCCAAGAATGGTTCCTTTCTAGAGAAAGAGTTTCTCTCGAAAGAAATAAGTGGGAGGAAAGTAGAACTTGATGAAGTATTGCCTCTTGAACCGGTAAGTGGCACAGCTCAAGAAAATGTTCCTGAAGTGCCAACACCGACTAGAGAGGAAGTTAATGATGATGATCATGAAACTTCAGATCAAGTTGCTATTGAACTTCGTAGGTCCACGAGGACATGTTCGGCACCAGAGCGGTACGGCAACCCTGTCTTGGAAATCATGTTGTTGGACAACGATGAACCTTCGAACTATGAAGAAGCCATGGCGGGCCCGGATTCCAACAAATGGCTGCAAGCCATGAAATCCGAGATAGGATCCATGTATGAAAATGAAGTATGGACTTTGACTGACTTGCCCGATGATCGGCGAGCCATAGAAAATAAATGGATCTTTAAGAAGAAGATAGACGAGGATGGTAATGTGACCATCTATAAAGCTCGGCTTGTCGCTAAGGGTTATCGACAAGTTCAAGGGGTTGACTACGATGAGACTTTCTCACCCGTAGCGAAGCTGAAGTCCGTCCGAATCATGTTAGCAATTGCCGCATTCTATGATTATGAGATATGGCAAATGGACGTCAAAACGACATTCCTTAATGGTTTCCTTAAGGAAGAATTGTATATGATGCAGCCGGAAGGTTTTGACGATCCTAAGTGTAGCGAACCGACCCAAAATGGATCGAAGTCTCTGTGCTTAAGTGTCATCCCTGGATCGGTATGCTGACACACATAGTACTCGAGGAATTATAACAGAGTTCAATCACACTTTATTACATCAAGGTTCTTAAAAGAGTATTTATTACAATAATATGGCCGAAGGCCATCTAAATAAAAATAATTGCGGAAGCTTCAAAGGTAAATGAGTCCATCCAACTCCACGGCAAACTGAGTGCAGAACAACAACCTATCGCACCTTTAATCTTCGTCGGAAAAGTCTGCAACATGAGACGTTGCAGCCGTGTAGGTCAGCACATGGAATATGCTGGCAATTTCACACCATAGAATAATAATAAATGAAAAGACTATCTTTATATGCAAATTTAGCTGATGGAGGCTCTAAGTTTAATTTTTGCATAAAGCCAATTTTACCCTACAACAAAGTAATAATTTTTTTATTACTATTAAGTTAAAATGTCATTACTGAGAAGGTTCCTCCAACTCAATCCCAAAAATTCCCAAGTTATTAGTAACCCAATAATTTCATTTAAAAGAATGATGAGATCAACCAATAATTCACTTCTAGATACTCAAGATGTCCGTAACCGGGGACACGGCTAATCATGATTAGTTTGTACACTCTACAGAGGTTTGCACACTTTTCCCCACAAGACTCGACCACCTCCATGATCGGAAGATCGAGACATAGCCTTTCTGAAGTATTTCCCCTTAACCCTGGGTAGACCGGTACACCTACTATCCCCTACATCAGCTAGTCTACCACGGAAAGAGGTCACACAACTTACTCAACTATGCCAGAGCCCATAATGGCTTGTGGCTGCACACGGAAGTTTCTAGGCATGAAATATCTTATGATCCCTTTGAGCCTAGGTGGCGGACCTAGGGTAATCACATGGGTACTCCGGGATTCCCCTTGGGCAAGCACTGGTTTCTCCAGGTGCCCCAAACAATCCATCCAGATGTGTATTAAAGTTGCCACCTTATGTTGTCCCAAAATTATTATCTCTCACAACTTGCATGAATCACACATACCAATCCCCGTCTATGAGCATGGCTAAGCAATATATGATATAACGAATATTCCCGGGGTGATCAAAGGTCATAGGTTCCTAAAACATGAACTACATAGCATAACCACATGTTCCCAATCCTATTCATGCAATCTTTGAGGGTGAAACTAATGCATAGTAAAAAAAACTGGGTATTGAAAAATATGATCAAAGTGGTGAACTTGCCTTGCTGACGTTCGTTGAACTGGTAAAGATTCGTAGTAGCAAGCTTCGCACTCCGGATGATCTAGCGTAAGTAAGCAATAACATACATAAGCATACAAGCAAATATCCAAAAAGTAAACAAATGAAAGACTTCGAAAAACTCCAAAACAACTAAATAAAGTTTCTGTACATAATGTAATTTTTATAGTAGCAAAAATATGTGTGTTTGGGTTTAACAGAAAGTACACGTCACGAGCTTCGTTTTGCAAAAAGATTCACCTAAAACGGAGTTACGGAACTCGAGATACGGCCTAACGAAGTTTGAATTCAGATCCGTTTGAATTCAAAATTTAAAATTTTCAAAAATATTTTTCGTTTGGTTCTCTGGATAGAGGGGATTTTTATGAACTAGTAGGAAAAAGAATCAACTAAATCGGATCTATATACTAAAAGATATACAAGAAACAAGAATTGGTATAGAATCTGAGATTGAAAAAAATACTGGAAAACGAGAGAAATTTGGCTGGGTGTTCACCGGACTTGTTGCCGGCGACGAGGAAGAAGGCGGATCCGGTGTGCTTCAGCGAAGGGCACGTGCGGGACAGTGAAGAGCAACGTAAGGCGAAACCTAGGAGCAGCGCCGCGGGGTCAGTATCGCCTCCTGGCGTTGTGGAGAAGCCGCCGGAATCCACGAACTCCGGCGAGCAATTGGCGAGGTTAGGGAGGGAGATAGCTTTTGCAAACAGGGGGCTTTGGACGAGGGGAACTGGGGCAACGCTCTGGGCTTTTATAGAGGGTCAGGGGAAGCCAGAGGAGAGCGGGGCGTTGCCGGAATTAATGTGTTTAATGGCTGCAGTATGAAGCGTTCGTGGTGGCCATTATGGCTGTCTAGGAGGCGCACTAGGGGGTGGAAACGGTAGAGGGAGTCGAGGGGATTCCATTCAGGAAGTCAGTTGAGCGAGGGAGATGAAGGGAGAGGGTGGGACGCTCGGTGGAAGTGCTGCATGGGTGCTCTTTGTACATGTTGTTTCTGTAACGAACGACCAGAGGAGGGAGATGGCCAACGGTTGGGCTGGAAGATATGGGCCTTAGTTGGTCTATGGCTGCGTGGGTTCTTTTTTTTAATAACAGAAACACCGTGGCACCGAAAATACAAATAAATTTAAGTCTAAAAATGCCAGAAAAATTCACATAATATTATGGTCATATATATATGACCTAGTGAACATTTATCTGGCCTAAAAATGCAAGTTTTTTTAAAATAAATATTTTTGCTAAACTAATAAAATAAATTGCAAATAAAACTCAACAATTATATTTTTGATTCCAGATTCAATTTCCAATATTTTCCTTCTGTTTTTTAAGAAGTCATTTTATCTTCTCTCTTTATTTTATTTTTGATATAATGGAAATGAATTTTTGGTGAAATCAAATTTGATCCATATCCCAACTTTGAAATTTCAAAAGTGGGTTTTGGGGAAACTTCCAACACTCTCTTTTGGTCCTTGAGCTGCTCAAAGTTCCTTGGATCAAAAATCAAATCAAACAAATGGGACAAAAATGCATAAATCATGGATGCATATGAATGATCTATTTATAAACATCCAAATTGAAAATTGGGATGTTACAAACCTACCCCCCTTAAGATGAATCTCGCCCTCGAGATTCGGGTTGGCTAGCAAAAAGGTGTGGGTGGTCCTGTCGGAGATCTTCTTCTCGTTCCCAGGTGGCTTATTCTTCGGTATGATTACTCCATTGAACCTTGCAGAACTTGATGACCTTGCTGCGGGTAACCCTGCTTGCAGTTTCGAGAATCTTGACGGGCTTCTCCTCATAGGTCAGATCATTATCCAACTGTATGGCCTCCAGTGGCACTATATCTCTCAAAGGAATATCGGCCATCTCCGCATGGCACTTCTTCAACTGGGAAACGTGAAACACATCATGAATTCCTGACAAGGCTTCTGGTAATTCCAACTTGTAGGCAACTTCACCCATGCGTTCTAAAACTCTGTACGGCCCCACAAATCGTGGTGCTAACTTTCCTTTGACTCCAAATCGTTTTACTCCTCGAAGTGGCGACACACGCAGATATGTTCTATCTCCGACTTCATAGGTTACCTCCTTGCGTTTAGTATCGACATAACTCTTCTGTCTGGATTGGGCTACCTTGAGTCTGTCGCGGATCAGCTTGACTTTCTCCTCTGAATCTCTAATTAAATCTGGTCCGAATAATTTACGGTCTCCAACTTCATCCCACATCAATGGTGTCCTGCACCTCCTTCCGTACAAAGCTTCGAAAGGGGCCATTTTCAAACTAGCTTGATAGCTGTTGTTATATGAGAACTCCGCATAAGGCAAATTATCATCCCAACTAGATCCATAATCTAGCGCACAAGCTCTCAACATGTCCTCCAGAATCTGATTGACTCTCTCAGTCTGCCCATCCGTCTGTGGATGAAAAGCTGTACTGAACTCCAGCCTGGTACCCAAAGTTTCATGTAACTGATGCCAAAATTTTGAGGTAAATTGTGTTCCTCTATCTGATACAATGGTCCTCGGAACTCCATGCAGACATACGATCCTGGTCATGTATATCTTGGCTAACTGAGCACCTGTATATGTGGTTTTCACGGGGATGAAGTGAGCTACCTTAGTCAAGCGATCAACCACTACCCAAATAGAATCATAGCCTGATTGGGTCCTGGGTAATCCTGTAATGAAGTCCATGCCAAGCTTGTCCCACTTCCAATCTGGTATCGGCAAAGGCTGAAGTAATCCTGCTGGTTTCTGGTGCTCTGCCTTAACCCTCTGACATACGTCACATACTGCGACATACTCGGCAATATCCTTCTTCATACCTGTCCACCAGAAACTTTCCTTCAAGTCCAAATACATCTTGGTGTTGCCCGGGTGTATTGAATAAGGCGAATCATGAGCCTCCTGAAGAATCAATTTCCTGATCTCTGGGTTATTTGGCACGTAAATGCACTGCTCAAACCATAAGGTTCCATGTTCATCCTCATGAAATCCTTCTGCCTTTCCTTGGTTCATCCTTCCCTTTATCTCCGCAATACCTTTGTCTAACTTCTGGGCTTCTCGGATCTTTCCCAACAAAGTGGATTGAATATCCATTGCGGCAACAAAACCTCGTGGTACTATCTCCAATCGAAAATCTCTGAGATCGTCAATTAACTCCTGAGGTAATCCTCCTACTGTGAGGGTATTAACATAGCTCTTGCGGCTCAATGCATCTGCCACAACATTGGCCTTTCCTCGGTGATAGTGCAATTTCATGTCATAATCCTTTATGAGCTTCAACCATCTTCTTTGCCTGAGGTTCAACTCCTTCTGCGTGAAGATGTATTTCAAACTCTTATGATCCATGTAAACATCACAACGATTTCCGATAAGAAAATGTCTCCAGGTCTTGAGTGCGTGCACTACAGCTGCTAACTCCAAATCATGTGTGGCATAATTCCGCTCATGAGGTCGGAGCTGACGTGAGGCATATGAAACAACTCTTCCTTCTTGCATAAGAACACCTCCAAGTCCCTGACGGGAAGCGTCGCAATATACTTGGAAATCCTTGCGTATATTCGGAAGAATTAGCACTGGGGCTGTGACCAAACGTTTCTTCAGCTCCTGGAAACTAGCCTCACATTCCTCGGTCCAATTAAACTTGGTGTCTTTCTTCAATAACTCTGTCATGGGCTTTGGGATCTTGGAGAAATTCTCAATAAATCTCCGGTAATATCCTGCGAGTCCAAGAAAACTGCGAATCTCTCCGACTGAGGTGGGTGCCTTCCATTCGGTGACGGCTTCAACCTTTGAGGGGTCTACTGCTATCCCTTCTCCTGATATAACATGTCCAAGAAATCCAACTTCCTTCAACCAGAATTCGCACTTGCTGAACTTTGCGTATAACTGATGTTCCCTGAGCTTCTCAAGAACCAAGCGCAAATGTTCCTTGTGTTCTTCTTCATTCTTCGAGTAAATCAATATGTCATCAATGAATACCACAACAAACTTATCCAAGAACTCCATGAATACCTTATTCATCATGCTCATGAAATAGGCAGGGGCATTAGTCAAACCAAAAGACATGACCATATACTCATAAAGCCCATATCTCGTGGTAAAGGCTGTCTTGGGTATATCCTGTTCTCGAATCTTCAGCTGGTGATATCCTGATCGAAGATCGATCTTGGAGAAAACTTTTGCTCCTTGTAGCTGGTCAAACAAATCATTGATCATTGGCAGAGGGTACTTGTTCTTGATCGTCACTTCGTTTAGTGCACGATAATCTACAACCATTCTCAAGGTTCCATCCTTCTTCTCAACTAGAAGCACTGGGGCTCCCCAAGGTGATGAACTCGGTCGAATATAACCTTTCTCCAATAATTCCTTAATCCGCTTCTTAATTTCCTCCAGATCATTTGCGGGCATCCGGTACGGTCTCTTGGATATTGGTCCGGTGCCTGGTAACAATTCAATCAAAAACTCTATGTCCCGATCCGGTGGCATGCCGGGCAATTCCTCGGGGAATACATCGGGATAATCCTTCACAACCGGTACTTCCTCCTGAACAACTCCCGAAAGAGAATTCACTTGAGTCCTCCTTGGCGTATGCCTCGACACATACTTGATCTGTTTCCCCTCTGGGGTCGTGAGAAGAATCGACTTACGGGCACAATCAATATTCCCTTCATACTTGGATAACCAGTCCATGCCTAGAATTACGTCCAATCCTTGTGATTCTAGGATGATGAGGTCTGTAGGGAAAACATGTCTCCCTATGGTCAATGGCAACTGAAAACATCCCCGACTAGCCATATGCTCTGCTCCTGGGGAACTCACTAACATTGGTGTTTTAAGGGCTATGGTCGGCAACTTAAACTTATCCACAAACCCCCTTGATATGAATGAATGTGATGCACCAGTGTCAAAAAGAACAAGGGCTGTAAATGAATTAATCAAGAACTTACCAACAACGGCGTTAGGCTGGTCATAAACTTCCTCCACATTGACATGGTTCACCTGACCTCTGGTGAAAGGATTGGGCTTCTTTCCAGAGCTTCCATTTCCATTCATGTTCTTCGCCTCGGGACACTCGGTGGCGTAGTGTCCGGTCTTCCCGCACTTGAAGCAGGTAATGTGGCTCAGATCCTTCTTTGCTGGTGTAGCGGGGTTGGACTGATGCTGATTGTTGTTTCCTCCGTTCCCATTGCCATTCCTATGGCCATTATGGTTGTGTCCATTCCCTCTATGATGTGAATGTCCTCCATGGTTATGGTGAGTGTGTCCATTATACTTGCCAGATCCTGGTCCATTATTTCCCGAGTACGGGGTATAGCAGGGCTTCTGCTGAACTCCAGAGTTGTACTTTCCCTGTCCATACTTCCTCTTGCGATTCTCCACCTCCTGCTGCTTGCCTTCCAGAATGAGAGCCTTGTCGACCAACTCTTGATAATTGTTAAAGGTAGCCACGGTCAACTAAAGTCCCAAATCATCGTTTAGTCCCTCCAGAAATTTCTCCTGCTTAGCGGCATCATCAGCCACGTCTCCAGGAGCATACCTGGATAACTTGCTGAATTCCTCCACATAATCACCAACAGAATGATTTCCTTGGCGTAAGTTGCGGAACTCACGCTTCTTCAGACTCATAGCTCCGGCTGAAACATGTGCGGTACGGAACGCCTACTGGAACTGATCCCAAGTCACATTGGCTATGGGGAATGTGGTGGTGTAATTCTCCCACCACGAGGTTGCTGGTCCATCTAGTTGATGTGCGGCAAAGCGCACCTTCTCAGCGTCAGTGCATCCTGCTGTGGTCAGCTCTCTTCCGATCTTGCGAAGCCAGTCATATGCAACGATCGGCTCCGTGCTGCTAGAGAACACTGGTGGGTTCAACCTCAGGAAACGGGTAAGGTTGTCGACCGGGGGTGGTGGCGGTGGGTAGTTGTTGTTTTGGTTCTGATTCTGGATGAGTAGCTGCATGAGGGCATTCTGGTTCTGGATCAACTGGGTAAGTTCTGGTGGGAATTCCGGGTCATGTCTTGGAGGCATCTGTTAGGTTTAGAGTGGATGAGAAATTAGAATAGAATAAGGGCCTAATGAGAGAAATCACTACCCATATGCTTATGATAGCAAGAAAACTTCAAATCAAGCAATTCACACATATCACACCACACAAGCAAAACCTACAGGTAAGGTCATATCCACAAGAGATATGATCTCTTCATACTACCGCGATCATTCGTTGGACTCAACTTGGTAGTGGTGGTCTGAACTAAATCTTCTCAAATCAAAGTCAACTCTAGCTTCTTCTTCTTCTTCGTCAATGATGTCTTCATAGGTCATGGTCTCATCGGGCTGAGCAACTTGGTGATGGGGTTCAACAACTATTTTATTGAAGTAGAGAAGAGATAGAAATGAATAGAGAAAAGTATAGACCAACAAATATTTAAGGAAGTCGTAAAATAGAGTTTTCTTCCTATGGCTTTCCAGTTCCTAGTGGTCGTGTCCTACAGTCAGCGTGTGCTCTGATACCATCTTGTAGCGACCTGACCCAAAATGGATCGAAGTCTCTGTGCTTAAGTGTCATCCCTGGATCGGTATGCTGACACACACAGTACTCGAGGAACTATAACAGAGTTCAATCACACTTTATTACATCAAGGTTCTTAAAAGAGTATTTATTACAATAATATGGCCAAAGGCCATCTAAATAAAAATAACCGCGGAAGCTTCAAAGGTAAATGAGTCCATCCAACTCCACGGCAAACTGAGTGCAGAACAACGACCTATCGCACCTTTAATCTTCGTCGGAAAAGTCTGCAACATGAGACATTGCAACCGTGTAAGTCAGCACATGGAATATGCTGGCAATTTCACACCATAGAATAATAATAAATGAAAAGACTATCTTTATATGCAAATTTAGCTGATGGAGGCTCTAAGTTTAATTTTTGCATAAAGCCAATTTTACCCTACAACAAAGGAATAATTTTTTTATTACTATTAAGTTAAAATGCCATTACTGAGAAGGTTCCTCCAACTCAATCCCAAAAATTCCTAAGTTATTAGTAACCCAATAATTTCATTAAAAAGAATGATGAGATCAACCAATAATTCACTTCTAGATACTCAAGATGTCCGTAACCGGGGACACGGCTAATCATGATTAGTTTGTACACTCTGCAGAGGTTTGCACACTTTTCCCCACAAGACTCGACCACCTCCATGATCGGAAGATCGAGACATAGCCTTTCTGAAGTATTTCCCCTTAACCCTGGGTAGACCGGTACACCTACTATCCCCTACATCAGCTAGTCTACCACGGAAATAGGTCACACAACTTACTCAACTATGCCAGAGCCCATAATGGCTTGTGGCTGCACACGGAAGTTTCTAGGCATGAAATATCTTATGATCCCTTTGAGCCTGGGTGGCGGACCTAGGGTAATCACACGAGTACTCCGGGATTCCCCTTGGGCAAGCACTGGTTTCTCCAGGTGCCCCAAACAATCCACCCAGATGTGTATTAAAGTTGCCACCTTATGTTGTCCCAAAATTATTATCTCTCGCAACTTGCATGAATCACACATACCAATCCCCGTCTATGAGCATGGCTAAGCAATATATGATATAACGAATATTCCCGGGGTGATCAAAGGTCATAGATTCCTACCACATGAACTACATAGCATAACCACATGTTCCCAATCCTATTCATGCAATCTTTGAGGGTGAAACTAATGCATAGTAAAAAAAACTGGGTATTGAAAAATATGATCAAAGTGGTGAACTTGCCTTGCTGACGTTCGTTGAACTGTAAAGATTCGTAGTAGCAAGCTTCGCACTCCGGATGATCTAGCGTAAGTAAGCAATAACATACATAAGCATACAAGCAAATATCCAAAAAGTAAACAAATGAAAGACTTCGAAAAAAATCCAAAACAACTAAATAAATTTTCTGTACATAACGTAATTTTTATAGTAGCAAAAATATGTGTGTTTGGGTTTAACAGAAAGTACACGTCACGAGCTTCGTTTTGCAAAAAGATTCACCTAAAACGGAGTTACGGAACTCGAGATACGGCTTAACGAAGTTTGAATTCAGATCTGTTTGAATTCAAAATTTAAAATTTTCAAAAATATTTTTCGTTTGGTTCTCTGGATAGAGGGGATTTTTATGAACTAGTAGGAAAAAGAATCAACTAAATCGGATCTATATACTAAAAGATATACAAGAAACAAGATTTGGTATAGAATCTGAGATTGAAAAAAATACTGGAAAAGAGAGAAATTTGGCTGGGTGTTCACCGGACTTGTTGCCGGCGACGAGGAAGAAGGCGGATCCGGTGTGCTTCGGCGAAGGGCGCGTGCGGGACGGTGAAGAGCAACGGAAGGCGGAACCTAGGAGCAGCGCCGCGGGGTCAGTATCGCCTCCTGGCATTGTGGAGAAGCCGCCGGAATCCACGAACTCCGGCGAGCAATTGGCGAGGTTAGGGAGGGAGATAGCTTTTGCAAACAGGGGGCTTCGGACGAGGGGAACTGGGGCAACGCTCTGGGCTTTTATAGAGGGTCAGGGGAAGCCAGAGGAGAGCGGGGCGTTGCCGGAATTAATGTGTTTAATGGCTGCAGTATGAAGCGTTCGTGGTGGCCATTATGGCTGTCTAGGAGGCGCACTAGGGGGTGGAAACGGTAGAGGGAGTCGAGGGGATTCCATTCAGGAAGTCAGTTGAGCGAGGGAGATGAAGGGAGAGGGTGGGACGCTCGGTGGAAGTGCTGCATGGGTGCTCTTTGTACATGTTGTTTCTGTAACGAACGACCAGAGGAGGGAGATGGCCATCGGTTGGGCTGGAAGATATGGGCCTTAGTTGGTCTATGGCTGCGTGGGTTCTCTTTTTAATAACAGAAACACTGTGGCACCGAAAATACAAATAAATATAAGTCTAAAAATGCCAGAAAAATTCACATAATATTATGGTCTTATATATGACCTAGTGAACATTTATCTGGCCTAAAAATGCAAGTTTTTTTAAATAAATATTTTTGCTAAACTAATAAAATAAATTGCAAATAAAACTCAACAATTATATTTTTGATTCCAAATTCAATTTCCAATATTTTCCTTCTATTTTTGAAGAAGTCATTTTATCTTCTCTCTTTATTTTATTTTTGATATAATGGAAATGAATTTTTGGTGAAATCAAATTTGATCCATATCCCAACTTTGAAATTTCAAAAGTGGGTTTTGGGGAAACTTCCAACACTCTCTTTTGGTCCTTGAGTTGCCCAAAGTTCCTTGGATCAAAAATCAAATCAAACAAAATGGGGCAAAAATGCATAAATCATGGATGCATATGAATGATCTATTTATAAACATCCAAATTGAAAATTGGGATGTTACACTAAGAATGCTGACAAGGTGTGCAAGCTCCAATGCTCGATTTATGGGCTGGTGCAAGCATCTCAGAGTTGGAACATTCGTTTTGATGAGATGATCAAAGCGTTTGGGTTTATGCAGAATTATGGAGAAGCCTGCATTTACAAGAAAGTGAGTGGGAGCTCTGTAGCATTTCTCATATTGTATGTGGATGACATACTGTTGATGGGAAATGATATAGTATTCTTGGAGAGCATAAAGGCCTACTTGAACAAGTGTTTTTCCATGAAGGACCTTGGAGAAGCTGCTTATATATTAGGCATCAAGATCTATAGAGATAGATCGAGACGCCTCATTGGTCTTTCACAGAGTACGTACCTTGACAAGATATTGAAGAAGTTCAAAATGGATCAGTCAAAGAAGGGGTTCTTGCCTGTATTGCAAGGTACGAGATTGAGCATGGCTCAATGCCCGACCACGGCAGAAGATAGAGAAAAGATGAGTGTCGTCCCCTATGCCTCAGCCATAGGTTCTATCATGTATGCTATGCTGTGTACCAGACCTGATGTAAACCTTGCCGTAAGTTTGGTAGGAAGGTACCAAAGTAATCCCGGCATGGAACACTGGACAGCGGTTAAGAATATCCTGAAGTACCTGAAAAGGACTAAGGAAATGTTTCTCGTTTATGGAGGTGACAAAGAGCTCGCCGTAAAGGGTAACGTCGATGCTAGCTTCGACACAGATCTGGATGACTCTAAGTCACAAACCGGATACGTGTATATTTTGAATGGTGGGGCAGTTAAGCTGGTGTAGTTGCAAGCAAAGCATTGTGGCGGGATCTACATGTGAAGCGGAGTACATGGTAGCCTCGGAGGCAGCACAAGAAGCAGTCTGGGTGAAGGAGTTCATTACCGACCTAGGAGTCATACCTAATGCGTTGGGCCCGATGACTCTCTTCTGTGAAAACACTGGAGCTATTGCCCTTGCCAAGGATCCCAGGTTTCATAGGAAGACCAGGCATATCAAGCGTCGCTTCAACTCCATTCGTGAAAGTGTTCAAAATGGAGACATAGAGATTTGTAAAGTACATACGGACCTGAATGTAGCAGATCCGTTGACTAAACCTCTCCCTAGAGCAAAACATGATCAACACCAGAACTGCATGGGTGTTTGATTCATCACAATGTAACTAGAATATTGACTCTACTGCAAGTGGGAGACTGTTGGAAATATGCCCTCGAGGCAATAATAAAATGGTTATTATTATATTTCTTTGTTCATGATAATTGTCTATTGTTCATGCTATAATTGTGTTATCCGGAAATCGTAATAGATGTGTGAATACATAGACCACAACACGTCCCTAGTGAGCCTCTAGTTGACTAGCTCGTTGATCAAAAGATAGTCATGGTTTCCTGACTATGGACATTGGATGTCATTGATAACGGGATCACATCATTAGGAGAATGATGTGATGGACAAGACCCAATCCTAAGCATAGCTCAAAGATCGTGTAGTTTGTTTGCTGTAGCTTTTCTGAATGTCAAGTATCATTTCCTTAGACCATGAGATTGTGCAACTCCCGGATACCGTAGGAGTGCCTTGGGTGTGCCAAACGTCACAACGTAACTGGGTGACTATAAAGGTACATTACAGGTATATTCGAAAGTGTCTATTGGGTTGGCATGAATCGAGACTGGGATTTGTCACTCCGTATGACGGAGAGGTATCTCTGGGCCCACTCGGTAATGCATCATCATAATGAGCTCAATGTGATCAAGTGGTTGATCACAGGATCATGCATTACGGTACGAGTAAAGTGACTTGACGGTAACGAGACTGAATAAGGTATTGGGATACCGACGATCGAGTCTCGGGCAAGTAACGTACCGATTAACAAAGGGAATTGTATACGGATTGATTGAATCCTCGACATCGTGGTTCATCCGATGAGATCATCGTGGAGTATGTGGGAGCCAACATGGGTATCTAGATCCCGTTGTTGGTTATTGACCGGAGAGTCGTCTCGGTCATGTCTGCATGTCTCCCGAACCCGTAGGGTCTACACACTTAAGGTTCGGTGATGCTAGGGTTGTTAGGAAGACTTGTATGTGATTACCGAATGTTGTTTGGAGTCCCGGATGAGATCCCGGACGTCACAAGGAGTTCCGGAATGGTCCGGAGGTGAAGATTTATATGTAGGAAGTTGTCATACGGTCACCGGAAAGGTTCGGGGGCATATCGGTATTGTACCGGGGCCACTGGAGTGGTTCCGGGGGTCCACCGGGAGGGGCGACCTCTCTCGGAGGACCTAATAGGCTGTAGAGGAAAGGGAACCAGCCCTACATGGGCTGGCCGGATCCCCCCTTGGGCCCATGCGCCTAGGGTTGGGGGGGGGGAAACCCTAAAGGGGGCGCCCCCCTTGCTTGGGGGGCAAGCCCCCTCCCCTTGGCCGCCGCCCCCCCTCTAGATCTCATCTAGAGGGGGCCGGCCCCCTTCCTCCTTCCCCTATAAATAGAGGGGCAAGGGGAGGGCTTCACAGAACATCCAAGGCGCAGCCCCTCCCCTCCCCAACACCTCTCCTCCTCCGTAAGAGCTTGGCGAAGCCCTGCCGGACTACTGCAGCTTCACCACCACCACGCCGTCGTGCTGCTGTTGGATCCCTCTTCCTCAACCTCTCCCTCCTCCTTGCTGGATCAAGGCGCGGGAGACGTCCTCGCTCCGTACGTGTGTTGAACGCGGAGGTGCCGTCTGTTCGGCGCTAGGATCTTCGGTGATTTGGATCACGACGAGTACGACTCCATCAACCCCGTTCTCTTGAACGCTTCCGCTCGTGATCTACAAGGGTATGTAGATGCACTCCTCTCTCCCTCATTGCTAGATGACTCCATAGATTGATCTTGGTGATGCGTAGAAAATTTTAAAATTCTACTACGTTACCCAACAGACAGACCTCTAGCTAAGGTGAAATAGTATATGAGGAGAAACCAGGTGCATCGCGGGTTACTAGGAACATCTGGTATCAAGAAGAAGCGGTCAACTAGTGTCTTCTGTGGGATGAATACCATGCAAGCAGACACATAAGATTTGCACGAATAAGGGAAGAGGAGTACCATTTTTGGTTGCCGGTGTGGTCTCCTCCATATGTCGCGGTGATCTTCTTCTTTTTGCCAGGGGAACCGATGTTTCGGGGGAGGGTGCAGGCTTGGACGAACCCATGGCCAAATTGTTGACTATGTTGCCGTGGCCGTATGTCGACAGAGGGGAAGCAGATCCGAGGCGGCGAAGGACGGCGTAGCAAGAACAACTCCGGTGCGGTGGACGGTGGCGAAGTTGGAGCGGCAGCAGCGAGGCGCAGGATAGCGTGGTTGAACTGGCTCCAATACAGACGGCTCGGCCTCGGCTTCAACTACTAGCCGTGGAGGGCTGCGGTGGACGACGACGTCGGGGTATCGGCTCCGGCGTGATGGAGGAGGACGGCGGTTGATGGGTGGGATGGGGTGGCGGACGGAGGACGCCAGGGTTTTGTGGCTGGTCGAGAGGTAGTTTTGCCGCCCACGGAGTACGAATGGGGAATCGGATGGGGGCGGGGGGGGGGGGAGCTAAGGGAGAACCATGTTTCGGTCTGGGATGCGCTTGTTTTTGGCTTTTTTGAACAAATGGGACGCACTTGTTTGAAATTTGGGGAAAGTACAAACTTTACCCCCCTCTTAAATTTTGGACCTACTGCAGGTCGGGGTAGGATGGTAATCCCAGGTGTCCCAAATAGTGGGCGGGAGCGATTTCGACGGCGTGCATGTGTGCTTAGGCGGCCATTGTGTATGAACGTTTTTCGGAGGTGGTTGCATGGCGTCTAGATGAAGCTACAAACCTACCCCAGTTTAGACATTTGGACGTCGGGCCGGTAGGTTTCACGGGTCGGAGTTAGAAAAGTAATTTCCTTCTACTACCAAACATTGGTCTCACGTGGTTTCAGGCGAGTAGAGGCTCTTTTGGCGCTTTGTTCAAAATTTTGAAACAGAAGCATTCACGTTTAGAGTACTCTTGAACTTTGAGGATTGACCTAAATAGACAACGTTAAATTTGACCTTGTATGTTTGAAAACCTCATTAAATTATCCGCTTCTTTTTGAAATTTTTACACTTGAAAATCCTATAACTACGATTATTTTGGAATGGAGGAGCTAAATTTGAATCTATTTTGTACACGACTATATATGCTATTATGTACAAAATCAGAGCAAACATTGGTGCCCCCATAACTTAGGTATGATTTACAAATGCCATGACATCGAATTCAAATAATTGAATGGACTTCATGTTGAATTCGATTTTTTTAAACCACCTTAAGTTGAATTCAAATGTATGCTAGTTCATAGCTAGCTATTTATAATGTTCATTGTGTAACTTTCGTATGTATAATGTGGTTTACACACACAACATGAACTATACTCATGTTTATATTCGATTGCTAAAGCGGTGCATTGTCTGGAGTTCAAAATAGTAGCTATGTGGATCAATTGTGTCAAATAATAACATAAACATGCTCAAATTCGATAGAATCTAGATGTCTAATGGATCAATGACCGTTCCTTACGCGAATTGTAAATATCATGATCCCATCATAATATTTGGATACAATTTATATCTTTAACCAATTTGTACATCCGTCTTTTACGTGTAGTTTCACTCTCTGTCGGTGGTCTCTCACACATGCTCACACACTCTCTCCCGAGGTGTCTTTCTCGCAAACATGCTCTCGATATAACCCTCCCTCCCTCTCGTAACCATTTACGACTGTTTTCACTAACCTTTATCACAAGCACTCTTCCTCTCACAAGCATACACATGCACAATCCCCATCGGCCCTTTCTATATACATAGACCTGCCTACGTGTCTCCTGTAAGCACATTATATTTAGGCCTGTCTCTCATGCATTATCTCGCACCTCTCTTCCTAATCGACGAGTATGATTCTGATGACCCACAAGTATAGGGGATCTATTGTAGTCCTTTCGATAAGTAAGAGTGTCGAACCCAACAAGGAGCAGAAGGAAATGATAAGCAGTTTTCAGTAAGGTATTTTCTGCAAACACTGAAATTATCGGTAACAGATAGTTTTGTGATAAGGTAATTTGTAACGGGTAACAAGTAATAAAAGTAAATAAGGTGCAGCAAGATGGCCCAATCCTTTTTGTAGCAAAGGACAAGCCTAGACAAACTCTTATATAAAGGAAAACGCTCCTGAGGACACATGGGAATTATCGTCAAGCTAGTTTTCATCACGCTCATATGATTCTCGTTCGGTACTTTGATAATTTGGTAAGTGGGTGGACCGATGCTTGGGTACTACCCTTCCTTGGAGAAGCATCCCACTTATGATTAACCCCTCTTGCAAGGATCCGCAACTACAAAAGAAGTATTAAGGTAAACCTAACCATAGCATGAAACATATGGATCCAAATCAGCCCCTTACGAAGCAACGCATAAACTAGGGTTTAAGCTTCTGTCACTCTAGCAACCCATCATCTACTTATTACTTCCCAATGTCTTCCCGTAGTCCCAAACAATGGTGAAGTGTCATGTAGTCAACGTTCACATGACACCACTAGAAGAAAGTCAACATACATCTCATCAAAATATCAAATGAATACCAAATTCACATGACTACTTATAGCAAGACTTCTCCCATGTCCTCAGGGACAAATGTAACTACTCACAAATCATATTCAAGTTCATAATCAGAGGGGTATTAATATGCATAAAGGATCTGAACATATGATCTTCCACCAAATAAACGAACTAGCATCAACTACAAGGAGTAATCAACACTACTAGCAACCCACAGGTACCAATCTGAGGTTTTGGGACAAAGATTGGATACAAGAGATGAACTAGGGTTTGAGATTAGATGGTGTTGGTGAAGATGTTGATGAAGATTGACCCCCTCCTGATGAGAGGATCGATGGTGATGACGATGGTGATGATTTCCCCCTCCCAGAGGGATGTTTCCCTGGCAGAACAACTCCGTTGGAGCCCTAGATTGGTTCCGCCAAGGTTCCTCCTCGTGGCGGCGGTGTTTCGTCCCGAAAGCTTGCTTATGATTTTTTTCCAGGGTGAAAGACTTCATATAGCCAAAGATGGGCACCGAAGGCCTGTCAGGGGGCCCATGAGATAGGGGACGCGCCCCCCACCCTCGTGGATGGTGGGTGGCCCCCCTCTGGTGCTTTCTTCGCCCAATATTTTTATATATATTCCAAAACTGACTTCAGGACTTTTGGAGTTGTGTAGAATAGGTCTTTAATATTTGCTCCTTTTCCAGCCCAGAATCCTAGCTGTCGGCATTCTCCCTCTTCGTGCAAACCTTGTAAAATAAGAGAGAATAGGCATAAGTCACTAGTAGAAAAAGGGTCAAATGTGAAGCACATTAGTGCCGGTTTGAATTTGAGCCGGCACTAATGTGACCATTAGTGCCGGTTCCAACGACTAGGCGGGCGGGCATCATTAGTACCGGTTCGTGGGCAACCTTTAGTACCGGTTCATGCCACGAACCGGTACTAATGTGGCCAGTGCGGTTGTGGTCAGGCTGGGGCCCCCACAAAGACCTTTAGTACCGATTCATGGCATGAACCGGTACTAGAGTTTCTTAGTAAGCTGATTTTTAGTCCCACCTCGCCAAGAGAGAGGCAATATGAGCGGTTTATAAGCCGTGAGTGCACAGACAATGACGAAGAGGCGTAATGCTCACCTGCACGTTGATTACCTTCAAGCCTTTCAGAATAGCATAGATTGCACTGAGCTATGTGCAGTGCAGTATACACTATTCCGAAAGGCTTGAAACAAATTAACCAGCATTGCACCTCTTTTTTATTTTTAATAACTTATTTGAACTCCAGACTTCTTTTGTGTTTAGTATGCAACATTCAAAGCGACGTCATCAATTTCCAACATGTTCTGACATCATTTATTGTTTTTCGGTCATTTACCTAATTGTTTAGAGAGCTAAATGACCGTGAAATTGAAAATCACTACAAAATGAACTCTGAAAATGTTGAAACTTGGCATGGTATCATCATTTCACCCGCATAGCATGTGTGAAAGAGTAGAGAGGGTCATGGCAAAAACTGGACGCACTTCGTGTACAAACTGGACAAACTCTTTCAGAGTATCAGGGTTTCGGACGAGAACTCATCTGTTACACGGGCACTTCAATGTTTTTTAAACTTATTTGAACTCCGGACTTCTTTTGTGTTCAGTATGCAATATTCAAAGCGACGTCATCAATTTCCAACATGTTCTGACATGATTTGTTGTTTTTCGGTCATTTACCTAATTGTTTAGAGAGCTAAATGACCGTGAAATTGAAAATCACTACAAAATGAACTCTGAAAATGTTGAAACTTGGCATGGTATCATCATTTCACCCGCATAGCATGTGCGAAAGAGTAGAGAGGTTCACGGCAAAAACTGGACACACTTCGTGTACAAACTGGACGAACTCTTTCGGAGTATCAGGGTTTCGGACGAGAACTCATCTGTTACACGGGCACTTCAATGTTTTTTAAACTTATTTGAACTCCGGACTTCTTTTGTGTTCAGTATGCAGCATTCAAAGCGACGTCATCAATTTCCAACATGTTCTGACATCATTTATTGTTTTTCGGTCATTTACCTAATTGTTTAGAGAGCTAAATGACCGTGAAATTGAAAATCACTACAAAATGAACTCTGAAAATGTTGAAACTTGGCATGGTATCATCATTTCACCCGCATAGCATGTGGGAAAGAGTAGAGAGGGTCACGGCAAAAACTAGATGCACTTCGTGTACAAACTGGACAAACTCTTTCAGAGTATCAGGGTTTCGGACGAGAACTCATCTGTTACACGGGCACTTCAATGTTTTTTTAAACTTTTTTGAACTCCGGACTTCTTTTGTGTTCAGTATGCAATATTCAAAGCGACGTCATCAATTTCCAACATGTTCTGACATGATTTGTTGTTTTTCGGTCATTTACCTAATTGTTTAGAGAGCTAAATGACCGTGAAATTGAAAATCACTACATAATGAACTCTGAAAATGTTGAAACTTGGCATGGTATCATCATTTCACCCGCATAGCATGTGCGAAAGAGTAGAGAGGTTCACGGCAAAAACTAGACGCACTTCATGTACAAACTGGACGAACTCTTTCGGAGTATCAGGGTTTCGGACGAGAACTCATCTGTTACATGGGCACTTCAATGTTTTTTGAACTTATTTGAACTCCGGACTTCTTTTGTGTTCAGTATGCAGCATTCAAAGCGACGTCATCAATTTCCAACATGTTTTGACATCATTTGTTGTTTTTCGGTCATTTACCTAATTGTTTAGAGAGCTAAATGACCGTGAAATTGAAAATCACTACAAAATGAACTCTGAAAATGTTGAAACTTGGCATGGTATCATCATTTCACCCGCATAGCATGTGCGAAAGAGTAAAGAGGGTCACTGCAAAAACTGGACGCACTTCGTGTACAAACTGGACAAATTCTTTCGGAGTATCAGGGTTTCGGACGAGAACTCATCTGTTACACGGGCACTTCAATGTTTTTTAAACTTATTTGAACTCCGGACTTCTTTTGTGTTCAGTATGCAATATTCAAAGCGACGTCATCAATTTCCAACATGTTTTGACATCATTTGTTGTTTTTCGGTCATTTGCCTAATTGTTTAGAGAGCTAAATGACCGTGAAATTGAAAATCACTACAAAATGAACTCTGAAAATGTTTAAACTTGGCATGGTATCATTATTTCACCCGCATAGCATGTGCGAAAAAGTAGAGAGGGTCACGGCAAAAACTGGACGCACTTCGTGTACAAACTGGACGAACTCTTTCGGAGTATCAGGGTTTCGGACGAGAACTCATCTGTTACACGGGCACTTCAATGTTTTTTAAACTTATTTGAACTCCAAACTTCTTTTGTGTTCAGTATGCAGCATTCAAAGCGACGTCATCAATTTCCAACATGTTCTGACATCATTTCTTGTTTTTCGGTCATTTACCTAATTGTTTAGAGAGCTAAATGACCGTGAAATTGAAAATCACTACAAAATGAACTCTGAAAATGTTGAAACTTGGCATGGTATCATCATTTCACCCGCATAGCATGTGCGAAAGAGTAGAGAGGTTCACGGCAAAAACTGGACGCACTTCGTGTACAAACTGGACAAACTCTTTCAGAGTATCAGGGTTTCGGACGAGAACTTATCTGTTACATGGGCACTTCAATGTTTTTTAAACTTATTTGAACTCCGGACTTCTTTTGTGTCAGTATGCAGCATTCAAAGCGACGTCATCAATTTCCAACATGTTCTGGCATCATTTGTTGTTTTTCGGTCATTTACCTAATTGTTTAGAGAGCTAAATGACCGTGAAATTGAAAATCACTACAAAATGAACTCTCAAAATGTTGAAACTTGCAATGGTATTATCATTTCGGAGTATCAGAGTAGAGAGGGCCACAAAAAAACTACTCAGAAATAAATAGAAGAAAATAAATAAAGCAGAAAAGAATAAAACTATAAAAAAATTACTCAAAAATAAATACAAGAAAATAAATAATGCAGAAAAGAAAAAACTATATAAAAAATTACTCAAAATTATATAGGAGAAAATAAATAATGATGAAAAGAAAAAACTATATAAAAAATTATTGGGGCGCTGCCCAGTGGGCCTGCCAGACCTAGGGTGTGCAAATGCAGGCCCAGAAAGGCCAGCACACTCACAGGGCAGCGCGCCCTAGTTAGGCCTAGAAGCCTGCTATATAGAGAAGCTCGAAAGAGCAGCCGCGGCTGGGTTTATAAACCAGTGCGGCTGCCCTTCGCTCGGTGAGGTGGGACTAAACATTGTGCACCGCCAGTGGCAGTGCACAACCATTAGTACCGGTTGGTGGCTCCAATCAGTACTAATGATTGGGCATTTAGTACCAGTTGGTGGCACGAACCGGTACTAAAGGGGCAGTTTCCCGCCCCTTGGCCTGGCGAAAATTGGCCTTTAGTACCGGTTGGTGGCTCCAACTGGTACTAAAGACCCCTCTTATATATATGGCACTTACGAAAAAATCAGTTTCATCGACCACCACTTCTTCTCGATCCAACTTCTTCGCCACGCCCCGTCGCCCATCGCGTGCCGCCCTCGCCGCCCCCGCCGCCCGTCGTCGCCGTCACCGCCGTCGCCCCCGTCACCCGTCGTCGCCGTCACCGCCGTCGCCCCCGCCTCTCGCCCGCCGCCCGTCCCCGTCGTGGCCCGCCACCGCCCGTACGCCGCCGCCCCCCGCTCGTGCACATACACACACATTGTTTTTACTTATTTTCTATTTTCTGTTGTTTAGATTAATGTTAGATAAAGTACGTAGATAATAATGTTAGAATGTTAATGTTAGATGAATTATATGGAAAAGATGTTAAATATTAATGTCAAATATATTTTACATGAATTAGAACAAGTTGAACTAGTTGAATTAGTATAGCTAGATATTAATTAGGTATATATATGAGATTTGAACTAGTTGAATTAATATAACTAGTTTATTTTTAGTATGAAAATTAATAGAAAAGTTTATTTTTAGTAAGAAAATTTTGGTATATGAGATTTGATGATCTAATCAAAATATTACTATATAGAACTACCTACTTTATTTTAGTAAGAAATTAATAGAACTAGTTTATTTTTAGTAAATGCTTAGTTGAATTAATAGAACTAGTTTATTTAGTTGAATTATTAGAACTAGTAAGTGTTTAATGTTTCACCTATATATGAACATATGTTAGATATTAATGTCAAATGTTAGATGAGTTAGATATAAATTATATGTTAGATATATATTTAATTTAGTTATATGAGATTTCATTATCTAATTAACATTTTATTATATAGAACTAGCTACCTTATTTTTAGTAAGAAAATTAATAGAACTAGTTTAGTTGAATTAATTAGTTGAACTAGTTAGTTGAATTAGTTCAATTAATTAGGTATATTTTTCGTAAGTGCTTAGTTGAATTAGTTCAATTAATTAGTTGAACTAGTTGAATTAACAGAATTAGTTGAATTAATAAAACTAATAAGTGTTTAATGTTTCACCTATGAACATAGGAATGTCGTCTCACGACGAACACGATTTCATTATGTGCGAATACGGCGAAGACCAGTGCGGCCTGTGCGGCAGAAATTTTCTAGTTGATGATAGACGCTTCAGCATCAAGCTGGATGAGAACTTCGAAGTGGATACAGTAAGTCACAATGACAAGTCATTTTTCGTAATTAAGCATGACTTATGCTTCATTTGCTTCAACTTTTAATTTTAATTTTTCACTATTCTACTAGCGTATCCCCTGCCATGCAAGAATTTTTGTCTTGGATAAGATAGGTTTCAGTCCTAACGAAACTATGGAGGTAAAAGGAGTTTACTTGAAGACCGAGCATGGTTATACCTTCAACGTCAAATTATACAATGTAGACACATACACCTATTTTGAATGCAAAACTTGGCAAGCACTATGCAAGGCTTATGCATTTGAGCCTGATATGGTTATCACCTTTGATATTCGTCCGGAAGATGATATTGAAGGTAATAGAGACATCTAGGTCGATGTGCAGACACCTCCAGTTCTACCATTATGTGAGTTTCTCAACCATATTTATGTCTTCGATATGAGATTATTTGAATCAGTTGAATAATTAATAGATCTCAATTTATATTGACAGCTTACTTCCAATCAAGCAAACATGTCCGGCGCTTGGTAGACAGGACCGTCCACTGTCCCGGGGCTGAACTAAACTGCGAGGAGACAAGTCATTATGTTTCATGGCTTGAGGATCTTGATGCTGTCAAGACAAATTTCTTTCCTGCACTTAGAAATGTTAGTACTCAAAACGTGCGACCAATAGTGTTCGTACTGAACTACGGTCACATATATTTAGGAAAGATGGTAAGATTTCTACTATTTCTCCTCAGTGCATCTTTTGCATACATTATTTTTTAAGCTAAACTTCATTGCTAAGTATGTTACTATACGATGTTCTTCAACAGGGTCTCCCGATGAATGTTGTGCCTGATTGGATCGAGACTAAAGGTACCATGAATATTGTTAGCTTACGGCCAAGATACCCTACAATGCACTTTAGTGCATTCAAGATTTCTAATAGCAAGGAATGCTTAATAGTAAAAGACTGGAGCAAAATTCCGAACGATCACAGAGAAGTACTAGGGGGCAGCAATCAGAAGCTCAACCCACGATTAGGAGACAGGTTCATCTGCATGCTCCAATATGATGAATCAGCAAAGCTATACATGTTCTATGCTATTTTACCTAAGAAAGAGCAGCAGGAGTGATTAATTAGCTAGTTCATGCTCTTAGTACTTGTCCTCTCATGTCCGTGTTCTTCGTCCTGAACTTAATCTCAAAGAGTGATTTGCTTTTGTGGTGTTATGAACGCTTATAATATCATTACCATGTTGAACTCGATGATATCTTTGCTATGAAAACCGTTGGTGATGATATATATGATGCAAGAGTTTTTATATTAATATGATGATGAGTTATTATATCATTTATGAAAGAAATTGCATATTAGTTTCAACTGGATGGATTCTAGCTAAGTGATCAAGTATATGCCATATCCATATTACCTCGATCACTTAAGTAGGTGATCAAGTATATATAATATGGATATGACATATACTTGATGACTTAGCTAGGATCCACGCATCCCGTCAAACTAATCTGCGGTACATTCACCTAATGATTTAACAACTCATTATAATGTAAAACAACCACTAAATTAAATTGAAAACACAAAATTAAAGTAAAAATACAAAATAAAAACAAAACACACCCAAACATTTAGTACCGGTTGGTGTTACCAACCGGTACTAATGTCCTACGCCCCCACGGAGCTGGCTCGTGCCACGTGGTTGCCCTTTAGCACCGGTTCGTGTTGAACCGATACTAAAGGGGGGCCTTTAGTGCCTACAATTTAGTGGCGGTTACCGAACCGGCACTAAAAGGCCTTACGAACCGGTGCTATTGCCCGGTTCTGCACTAGTGAGTATTGTGACATAATGTGTAATAACAACCCATAATGCAATAAATATTGATATAAAAGTGTTGGTGTCAAAACCGGCGGATCTCGGGTAGGGGGTCCCGAACTGTGCGTCTAGGCCGGATGGTAACAGGAGGCAAGGGACATGAAGTTTTACCCAGGTCCGGGCCCTCTTGATGGAGGTAAAACCCTACGTCCTGCTTGATTAGTATTGATGATATGGGTAGTACAAGAGTAGATCTACCACGAGATCGGAGAGGCTAAACCCTAGTAGCTAGCCTATGGTATGATTGTTGTTCTGTATGTTGTCCTACGGACTAAAACCCTCCGGTTTATATAGAAACCGGAGAGGGTTAGGGTTACACAAAGTCGGTTACAATGGTAGGAGATCTATATATCCGTATCGCCAAGCTTGCCTTCCACGCCAAGGAAAGTCCCTTCCGGACACGGGACGAAGTCTTCAATCTTGTATCTTCATAGTCTAGGAGTCCGGCTGAAGGTATAGTCCGGCCATCCGGACACCCCCTAATCCAGGACTCCCTCAATAGCCCCTGAACCAGGCTTCAATGACGACGAGTCCGGCACGCAGATTGTCTTCGGCATTGCAAGGCAGGTTCCTCCTCCAAGTACTTCATAGAAGATTTTGAACACAAAGATAGTGTCTGGCTCTGCAAAATAAGTCTCCACATATGGCCATAGAGAGAATAATATTTACACAAATCTAATTTGCTGACGTATTCCGTAGTGCGACATCGCACCATGGCCAAGCCTTTATTCGAATCGTTTTATTATCCCACCTCAGTGCGTCATGCGAGGCGGTTTCCTTGGCACGTCTTGTTAAAGCAGAGATCGTGTCCCCTTATTCTGGGATTCTCATCAATACGGGCATGGGTAACCCAACCGCGCCATTGATTACGGCGCTTGGAGATAAGCGAGTTTTACCAGGCTGGTGGGGACACGTAGTTGCGTCCACCCATATAAGGGGATAAGGATCCACCTTTTCACCTACGCCTTCTTCCTCCTTTGCCTATCCATTTTCGTGCACTCGAGCTCCAGCGCCCAAGTCCGCACTCCCCACCTCAACCTTCTCCAGCCATGTCCGGAGCGGGAGGCAAGTGGATGGTCTCCTCCGTCACGGAGCAACACATCAAAAAACCGAGGAAGGCCGGATACTTGTCTAACGACATCACGTACCGGCTTCCCGAAGAGGGGCAGCTCCTCCCCACCCCAAGGCCCCATGAGAGGGTAGTGTTCCTTCCCCACTTCCTCCGCGGACTGGGCTTTCCTATCCACCCATTTGTCCGGGGACTCATGTTCTACTGCGGCCTGGATTTCCATGATCTGGCCCCGAATTTCATCCTCAACATCTCGGTGTTTATCGTCGTGTGCGAGGCTTTCCTCTGCATCCGCCCCCATTTCGGCCTATGGCTCAAGACTTTCAATGTCAAGCCGAAGGTGGTGCGCGGCAACCAGGCGGAGTGCGGAGGCGCCATGGTGGGCAAGATGCCCAATGTCTTATGGCTCGAGGGCTCGTTTGTGGAGACCCTAAAGGGGTGGCAATCGGGGTGGTTTTACATCACCGAGCCACGCGGCCCTGAGTGGGTCGCAGCCCCCGAGTTCCGGTCCCGGACCCCCAACGCGGCTCACGTCCTGGAAAGAGACGTGCCTGTCGTGGGCAGCAAAGGAGAGGTGACTAGACTGCAAACATGCATCCAAACCCTGGTGGAAAAGCAGCTCAAGCTTGTCAACGTAGTCCAGGTCATGCTCATCCGCCGGATCCTCCCGTGTCAACAACGGGCCTTCAATCTATTGGAGTTCAACCCGGCGCAGCACCGAACTCTGAGCAGGCTCTTTGACACGACGTACAAAGATGTCTGGAAGGTGCTTTTCAAGGGCGCCGAGGCTTCTGCATCCGCTACCGAGGATCGCGGATTCAGCGCGCAGCGTCACGCCAGTGCGGTAAGTTGTTTGTGCCTTTTACAGGGTATTAGTTTTTCATAGTTTAACTCTATGCGGGATCTAAGCTCCCTTACCTTTGACAGGTTTGACAGGCGAAGTCCGGACAGATTGACTGTCCGGCTCCTTTGCCCGAAGACCCAGCCGATGCCCGCTTGGCGAAGTTGCTGGTTCCGGCACCCTATGTGGTGCCGGAGAAGAAGGCCACGGGGACTCAAAAAAGTGCCCGGCGCCGGGAGGTGTTGGGTTCATCATCCGACGGCTCCAAGGCGCATTCCTCCCATGAAGACGAGGAGGAGGAAGAAGAGACCTCTCCCCCTCCAGTGGGGGGAGAGAAGAAAAGGAAGGCCGCCCTCACTGGGGAGGCCGAAGGGTCCAAGAAGGGGAAAACCCTTCCTCCGGACTACTCCACCGACGCCGACGACGGCGGAGAGGAGTGGCCGCTCAGGGCTAAGCCCCTGGTGAAATCGTAAGTATCCGGATACCAGAGTAATTCATAGTATTCCTTTATTGCACAGCTTTTCCTTATGTCGAATATGTTTATGCAGCCCACCCAAAGACCGGCTCGACGCGTTGTCGAGCGGTTCACTGGACTCATCGGACGTGAATTCGCTTCTGACGGCTTCCTCCCCCGCCCTACGGACGACACCGAAGTGTTGTCCCAACAGGTTCCAAGCCAGGAGGAGGTGGTCCTGGAGGCGCCGCAAGGAGACCTCCCGGACTCTAGGAGTAAAGGGGAAAGAACCCCCCAGGGCTCCAAGTCCGGTTCTAGGCCGGACACCGCTCCGGAACCTTCAAAGGTTCCAGAGTCCGGCGGGCGACCTCCTTCCAAGAGGAGCAAGCCCATCGTGCCGGTGACCCCCGTCCAACCGGAGGCGCCGGACAATCTGTTGGAGGTGCTCAAAGGCGCCTCCATCGACGAGGAGCACCGCACCATTATGAGTGCGGACTGACTGAAGCTTGTACTAGCCTTTTAACAGGCTTTGAGGTAAGTAAAGAATGTGTAAATAATATTACCGCATAGACAGTAGCCCCTGATGCTCTATTTGGTGTTCGGGAAGAAAAGCCGAATAGAGGATCAAATAAAATTCGCAGGAGTCTAACAAAAAGGAGTCAATATGCGTATGCAGGCTTCTCTACTGGCGTCCGCCGCACTGACTGCGGAAGTGGACATGCTAAAGCAGAACCTCGAGCAGTCCGAGCAAGAGCTCGGGCGTGTCAAGAAGCAGCTTGAGGATAAGGAAGGTAAGAAATACCTTGTTTAAATATATATAAAAAAAGTGCAATTGCAAAAAATGACAGGATTATCGTGGCTATTGTAGGGGCCACGTTGGAGGTGGCGACCCTTAAGAAAGCGCTGGTCGAGGCCTAGAAGAGGGCGGCCACGGAGCGCACCGAGTGGGAGAAGTATGAGGCCTAGGTTGGCAAGGTGCGGCAAGAGCTCCAGGCTCTCATGAAAAAACATGAGAGTTTGGAGCTTGACTCAAAGACGCGAGCGTCCGAGCTCGCGATGGCTATTGAAAATGCCAAGTCTGCCAAGGCCGAATCCCAGAAGACCCTCCAGGAGTTGGATGCAGTGAAAAAGATAGCGGCGGGTAAGGCATTCTTTATGCAAAGCAAACACATAAACGTGAGTTACTTGTTACTTACCCGAATCCGGAGCTCTCCAGGAGCATTCACAGATCTTCCCCATAGCGTGTCCGATGCCGCCGCATTCTATCGAGCCGAGGAGGGCAGCTCGACAGAGAAGGTGTTCTGGTCTCAGTATGCTGAGGCCGGACACCCCGTGCCCCTGAGCGACCAGCTGAAGCAACTGGTCGAGCTCCACAAGGCGACCGAACAGGCCATGAAGGGCCTCATAGTTCGGCTATGGCCTGGAGAGGCTCTGCCTGGGAGCTATTTCGGGCTGGTGCGGCGGCTGGTGGGGGCCTGTCCAAGGCTCGAAGTCATCAAGCGCTCCGTCTACATTGAAGGTGCCCGTAGGGCCCTTGCCCGTGCTAAGGTGCACTGGGGCAAGCTGGATGCTGAGAAGCTTGTGAAGGACGGGCCACCGCCGGGGAAAGAGCATTGCAAGCCCGAGAATTATTATACGGATGTTCTGAAGGGTGCCCGCCTTGTGGCGGATGAATGTTCCAGGGATGTAATTTTTGAGTAAAACTCGCTCGTTTTGTCCTGTGCGCTGAAAAATTGTTCATATGCGCTAAGCAATGCTGTTGGAATTTAAAATATTACCTTATGTGCGGCTATTTATCAATTCTGAGAGATGGCGAGTCGTCGGCTTCTGCCCCCGTGCCGCTAGTGCTGGGGTGTTCGGGGATAAACCTGAGCGCTCTTTTTCCCATGTTTGGGTCCTTCGAGGGAGCGCTCAGCACAACGAACAAGGCAATCGGACTATAATGCGTGAACACTCTCACTTAGCCATAGAATTCTATAGTTTTAAATTTCAGCGAAGCCCCTGGTATTCGGAAGACCGAGTTCGGGGCGCTATCCACGCCTTGGCCGGATAGAGCCGACTCCTCGCTCTAAGCGGCATAAGTCTTTAGGGACTCGAAAAACCTCTCGAACAGCGACCGGCTCTCGCTTCATCATGACAGTCAGTTTTAGCTTTCTCTACTGAGCTGGTCGACCCAGCTCAACTGGGGCACAATAGCAGTAGTTCTCCTAGTGCTACCTTAGCCGATATAGTGGAACGTAAGGCACCAAAACATAGGAGCCGGGCAAACCCAACTATTGACCCAAGACATGATTCGGAGCCGATGCATATAATGCTATAAGTTCGGGGTGCCGCACTTGTTAAAGTGTTCGGACTTCTCACACCATATTGAGGGGTATTAAAGCCCCTAGCGCATTTTGGCCGTACCAAAGTGTACGGGTGCAACATGTCGTTAAGGAACATATATTTGTAAAAAAAGAGTAATACAAAAATAGACAAAAGCTATGCATTATTTATTTAAAAGGGCTGTGATCAAAGCAGAACGATACAAAATAATGTGATAAGCAAAAGGTTGGACTATTTAACATGTCCGTTCCAGGGGCAGGCTGCGGAATGGTATGCGGAACAGGTATACTGCTCGTGATAGAGACCACCTGGGAGTTCCATAATGCGGCATGGCTTGTCTGCTTCCCTGGTTCTTGCATCGTTTGTGCGGCAATTGAACTGCTGAACATGCCTTCCGAAGAATGGAGTCCTAAAAGTAAGAGAAAATTAAAAAATCGGCAGCCCCTGGTGCGGTTTAAGCCGTGTTTCGGGCGTGCCGTGATGGTGCCCCTCCCCTGTACCCATGGTATTTCTAGAGCGTAGTTATGTACGCGAAGCACTGGCGTCGCATTTTTGCGAGGGCTGGGGTTGGGGCCGCATTGCTACGCCTGCTCGGAACGTGCCAGGCGGTCTTGGTGTAGGTTACTCCGGGCGCGCTTGACAGTGTCCGGACGTTTAATGGCCGGACTGGAGAACTGCCTGGAGAGGCTGCTTTGTACTTCCGCTGTAAGGGCCGCCGTGTGCTCCTCCGTTCGGAGAGAGCGTTCGGTGTTTCCATTGACCATAATTACTCCTCGAGGGCCTGACATCTTGAGCTTAAGGTATGCATAGTGCGGTACCGCATTGAACTTGGCGAATGCAGTTCGCCCGAGCAGTGCGTGATAGCCACTGCGGAATGGGACTATGTCGAAGATTAACTCCTCGCTTTGGAAATTATCCGGAGATCCGAAGACCACTTCAAGTGTGACTGAGCCTGTACAATTGGCCTCTACACCTGGTATTACGCCTTTAAAGGTCGTTTTGGTGGGCTTAATCCTCGAGGGATCTATGCCCATTTTCCGCACTATATCCTGGTAAAGCAGGTTCAGCTTGCTGCCGCCGTCCATAAGGACTCTAGTGAGATGAAATCCGTCAATAATTGGGTCTAGAACCAATGCGGCGAATCCACCATGACGGGTGCTAGTGGGATGGTCCCTTCAATCAAAAGTGATCGGGCAGGAGGACCATGGGTTGAACTTTGGGGCGACTGGCTGTACCGCGTATGCGTCCCTTAATGCGCGCTTCCGCTCCCTCTTGGGGATGTGGGTTGCGTATATCATGTTCACCGTCCGCACTTGTGGGGGAAAACCCTTCTGTCCACTGTTGTTCGGCGGCCGGGGTTCTTCGTCGTCATCGCTATGCAGCCCCTTGTCAGTATTTTCGGCATTTAACTTGCCTGCCTGCTTGAACACCCAACAATCCCTGTTGGTGTGATTGGCCGGCTTTTCGGGGGTGCCATGTATCTGGCACAAGCGGTCGAGTATTCGGTCCAAACTGGACGGGCCCCTAGGATTTCTTTTGAATGGCTTTTTCCGCTGACCGGATTTATAGCCTCTGAATCTGGCATTAACTGTCGTATCCTCAGCATTGTCGCCGTTAATGCGGCGCTTCTGCTTGTTGCGACGGGACCTGCCACTACTGTCCCTGGTATCCGAGTTACCAGGGTTCTTGGTCATATTGTTGCTACGAGCAAGCCAGCTGTCTTCTCCCGCGCAAAAGCGGGTCATGAGTGTCGTGAGTGCTGTCATAGATTTTGGCTTTTCCTATCCAAGGTGCCGGGCAAGCCACTCGTCACGGATATTGTGCTTGAAGGCTGCTAGGGCCTCTGCGTCCAGACAGTCGACTATTTGATTTTTCTTTGTTAGGAACCGTGTCCAGAATTGCCTGGCCGATTCATCTGGCTGCTGGATTATGTGGCTTAGGTCATCTGTGTCTGGGGGTCGCACATAAGTACCCTGGAAATTGTCGAGGAATGCGGCTTCCAGGTCCTCCCAACAACTGATTGATCCTGCTGGAAAGCTGTTAAGCCAATGTCGAGCTGGTCCTTTAAGCTTGAGTGGGAGGTATTTGATGGCGTGGAGATCATTGCCGTGGGCCATATGGATATGAAGGAGATAATCCTCGATCCATACCGCAGGATCTGTTGTGCCATCATATGATTCGATGTTTACGGGTTTGAAACCCTCGGGGATTTGATGATCCATTACTTCGTCTGTGAAGCATAGTGGGTGTGCGGCGCCTCTGTACTGGGCTATATCACGACGTAGCTCCCATGAGCTTTGTCTACTGTGTTCAGCCCTACCGGATTTGTGTCCGGCATGACGGTTACCGTCTCGAGTCGTGGGGCGCCCACGCGATCCATAGATCGATCTTGTTTGCCTGGCCTTGTCCTCCAACATATCTCGCAGGTCAGGCGCATTTTCCCATGCCTTGGTACGGGGTGCGGCTTGAGTGGAGGGCCAAGAGGCCTCTCTGTCGCGGCCACGAGGTGGCCGGTCGGCCGTATCAAGTGCTGGTGATGTAGGTTTAAGTGCTTCCTCCTCTAATCGGGGTAGCAACCTGCACTTTGGGTAGCTCTTGGAGGGGCGTTCAAGTTTATGCTCCTCGGCCGCAAGGACTTCAGTCCATCTGTCGGCTAGCAAATCTTGATCAGCTCTAAGCCGTTGCTGTTTTTTCTCGAGGCTTCTTGCCATGGCCATAAGCCTGCGTTGAAAATGCTCTTGCTCGACGGGATCCTCTGGCACGACAAATTTGTCATCGTCGAGGCTTGCCTCGTCTTCGGAGGGAGGCATATAATTCTCGTCCTCGACCTCTCTGTCTGCCGCTCTCTCATGAGGGCTGGCTTCTCCATCCTCCTGTGCTGAATCTTGTTGGAGGGGGTTTTCTTCGGCACTCTCTGGAGTATTATTATCTCCTGTGCTGGAATCACCGTATTTGCTTTGGCGGGATTTTGAGCGGCGCCGCTGACGCCGGCGCTTAGGCTGTTTCTTGGAGGGGTCATCATCCGCTGTTCCATCGCCATCTCCTTCTTTTGGGGTGTCCACCATGTATATTTCATATGACGAGGTGGCTTTCCAGGGCCCGATAGGCGCTGGTTCTTCATCGTCTCCTGCATCGGCGTCCATACCGTCGATGTCTTTGGAGTCGAAGTCGAGCATGTCGGTTAAATCATCGACAGTGGCTACAAAGTGGGTGGTGGGTGGGCTTTGAATTTCTTCATCGTCCGTATCCCAACCTTGCTGACCGTAGTCCGGCCAGGGCTCTCCTGATAAAGAGAGAGACTTTAGTGTCTTCAAAATATCGCCGAAAGGCGAGTGCTGAAAGATGTCCGCGGCAGTAAACTCCATGATCGGCGCCCAATCGAATTCAATTGGCAGGGGCGCAGAGGGTTCGGAGTCCGGAGAGGAGTCTGGCTCCTTGGAGTCACGAGTCTCGCGGAGTGCGGGGCTGGTGTTCGGCTCGATCGTCGTTGGGATCGCAGCCCCCGAGGTGGCGTCCAACCACCTATCCTCGATCGGCGCAGTTGGCTCCGAATTAAGGGTCAAAGCCGATGCGGGTGCGGCCTCCAAGCACTGTTCGGCGGCAGAGCTAGATCATGCTCGTCGTGACAGTGCGGCGTGCTCGGCAGTGGCTCGAATCTGTCGAAGATCAAGTCCCCGCGGATGTCAGCCGTGTAGTTTAAACTTCCAAATTTGACCTGACGGCCAGAGGCATAGCTTTCGATCTACTCCATATGGCCAAGTGAATTGGCCCGCAGTGTGAAGCCGCCGAAGATGAAGATCTGTCCGGGGAGGAAGGTCTCACCCTGGACTGCATCGGTATTGATGATCGTAGGAGCCATCAAGCCTGACGGCGACGACACAGAGGAACTCTCAATGAAAGCACCAATGTCGGTGTCAAAACCGGCGGATCTCGGGTAGGGGGTCCTGAACTGTGCGTCTAGGCTGGATGGTAACAGGAGGCAAGGGACACGAAGTTTTACCCAGGTTCGGGCCCTCTTGATGGAGGTAAAACCCTACGTCCTGCTTGATTAGTATTGATGATATGGGTAGTACAAGAGTAGATCTACCACGAGATCGGAGAGGCTAAACCCTAGAAGCTAGCCTATGGTATGATTGTTGTTCTGTATGTTGTCCTGCGGACTAAAACCCTCCGGTTTATATAGACACCGGAGAGGGTTAGGGTTACACAAAGTTGGTTACAATGGTAGGAGATCTATATATCCGTATCGCCAAGCTTGCCTTCCATGCCAAGGAAAGTCCCTTCCGGACACAGGACGAAGTCTTCAATCTTGTATCTTCATAGTCCAGGAGTCCGGCTGAAGGTATAGTCCGGCCATCCGGACACCCCCTAATCCAGGACTCCCTCAAAAAGCATGATGCAAAATGGACGTATCAACTCCCCCAAGCTTAGACCTCGTTTGTCCTAAAGCGGAAGCCGATATCGAAAAATATGCCCACATGTTTAGAGATAGAGGTGTCGATACAATAAAATACAGACATGAGGGCATCATGATCATTCTTAGAACAACAGCATATATATATTGTCATATGATTTCTTATACTAAAGTAACAATTCATTCACAATTTCAAGTATGAATCAGAAACTCCATTGAAAACTAACAAACTATAATCTCAGTCATTGAAGCAATTGCAATTTATCATAACATCGGAAAGAGTCAATATAAGAGCTTTTCAGCAAGTCCACATACTCAACTATCATTTAGTCTTTCACAATTGCTAACACTCATGCAATACTTATGGGTATGAAGTTTTAATCGGACACAGAGAAAGATAGGGGCTTATAGTTTTGCCTCCCAACCTTTTACCTCAAGGGTAATGTCAACAATAATAGTTTATCAAAACCCACATCCAATTAGCTATATATATATCAGGATCTTTCCAACGCACAGTGCTTGCCAAATGATAAAATGTAAAAAGGACAGGTGAAGATCACCATGACTCTTGTATAAGGTAAAAGACAAAAATAAAAGATAGGCCCTTCATAGAGGGAAGCAGAGGTTGTCATGTGTTTTTATGGTTGGATGCACGAAATCTTAATGCAAAATAACGTCACTTTATATTGCCACTTGTGATATGGACCTTTATTATGCAGTCCATCGCTTTATTTCTTCCACATCACAAGATCGTATAAGGCTTATTTTCTCCACACTAATAAATCATACATATTTAGAGAGCAATTTTTATTGCTTGCAACAATGACAAATAACTTGAAGGATCTTACTCAATCCATAGGTAGATATGGTGGACTCTCATGGCAAAACTGGGTGTAAGGATATTTGGAAGCACAAGTTCAACATGTTGGATGATCCATGACAATATAATTTATTTCGGATGTAAGAAAACATAACCCATTACATTGTCTTCCTTGTCCAACGTCAACTTTTTAGCATGTCATATTTTAATGAGTCTCACAATCATAAAATATGTCCAAGATAGTATATTTATATGTGAAAACCTCTCTTTCTTTATTACTTCCTATTAATTGCAATGATGGCCAAAACTATGTTTGTCAACTCTCAACAACTTTTATTCATCATACTCTCTATATGTGAAGTCAACAACTTTTATTCATCATACTCTCTATATAATATACTATCTCAACAACTTTTATTCATCATACTCTCCATAAGATCAATATGATCTCTTTATTTCTTTCTATTCTTTCTCTTTTTTTCTCAAGGTCATAGCAAGATAACCAAGCCCTTGACTCAAAACTAATCTTTATTATATATAGCTCACGGACTCGATTACATAGAAGGATCATAAAGCAAAACTCAAAACTAAATCATACTAAAACTTTATTCTACTAGATCAAGATATTACCAAAAGGATCGAACTAAGAAAAATGGTAAAGATAAAAGTGTGATGGTGATACGATACCGGGGCACTCCCCCAAGCTTGGCAGTTGCCAAGGGGAGTGCCCATACCCGATACTCAGTTCTCCTTTGGTGGTAGTGATGATGGAGTTGTTGATTATGTAGGCTTGGTGTCCATCTTCCAAGGCATAGGCTCACCATCATAGAAGGATGATCGAGTCTCCGGGATCCTTGAATCTACAGCCAAACTCATCCTCTTGAATTAATATTCATACTCACAGTTTTGGTTTTGCAGGTCATAGATCTAGGCTTGGAGGTGCTCGATTTTCTCGTGAAGCTTGTAGATGGTCCCCCCAATGTCCTTGGCATCCAGCTTGTGATTGTTGGTGAACTCCACGATCATCATGTGGTTGGTGTCGAGTCCTCGTTCCACCATCCCCTGGCACTTGAAAACTTGTTGCTCCATTGCTTCGAGTCTTGTCTCCATGCTTCCGGTCCTCCTTGGCCCCTCAACATCGCGGATGTGCAGCACCCCCTCACGCAACTCAATGGTTTGAGGGTGTTGTAGCACCTCTGCGAGGTAGGGGTTGATGACCCTCTCGAAAAACTTCTCCTTGGGGGTGCTTGAAGACGTCATGGTGATCTAGATCTGTCAGAAAAACAGCTCGAAACAAAAACATGAGATATTTGCGTGGTGCGGTGGTCAAAACCTTTGGGAGATTATATAGTGAATTTTTACCGACCAAAAGAAGTATCGTGCAAGAAATCGGAGTCCGGAGGGCACACGAGGTGCCCACGAGGCAGGGGGCGCGCCCTCCACCCTCGTGGACGCCTCGTGTCCTTCCTGGATTGCTTCTTATTTTCCTATTTTCTTAAATATTTCAAAACAGAGAAAAATTGCTATTAGAACTGTTTTGGAGTCGGTTTACTTACCGTACCATATACCTCTTCCTTTTTGGAGGCTGAAACATTCTGGAAGGTGTCCCTTATATACTCCTCCGGGGTTACGGTTTCAATAACATTAGTTTCAACATTTATAGGATTACCTGAGATATAATGTTTGATTCTTTGACCGTCCACCACCCTCGGATTTGTGCCTTCGAAGTTGTTGATTTTTATGGCACCTGAACGATAGACCTCCTTGATAACGTAAGGACCTTCCCATTTAGAGAGGAGTTTTCCTGCAAAAAATCTTAAAGGAGAGTTGTATAACAATACATATTCACCTACATTAAACTCATGTTTTTGTATTCTGTTGTCATGCCATCTTTTAACTTTTTCTTTAAACAGTTTGGCATTGTCATAGGCCTAGGTTCTACACTCATCAAGTGAGCTAATGTCAAATAGTCTCTTCTCACTGGCAAGTTTGAAGTCATAGTTGAGCTCTTTAATGGCCCAATATGCCTTATGTTCTAGTTCGAGAGGTAAGTGACATGCTTTACCATAAACCATCTTATACGGAGACATACCCATAGGATTTTTATATGCAGTTCTATAGGCCCATAATGCATCATCAAGTTTCTTGGACCATTTTTTCTTGATCTGTTAATAGTCTTTTGCAAAACTAATTTAAGCTCTCTATTACTTAGTTCTACTTGACCATTAGACTGTGGGTGATATGGAGATGCAATTCTATGATTAACATCATACTTGGCAAGCATTTTACGAAAAGCACCATGAATAAAATGTGAACCACCATCAGTCATTAAGTATCTAGGGACTCCAAACCTCGGAAAAATAACTTCTTTAAGCATCTTAATAGAGGTGTTATGATCAGCACTACTAGATGGAATAGCTTCTACCCACTTAGTAACATAATCAACAACAACAAAAATATGTGTATACCCATTAGAGGAAGGAAATGGTTCAATAACAAGTGAATAATTCATATGCATTTCTTGACGCCTACTAATATTACCAATTCTTTGACATTCATCACAAGACAAGACAAACTTACGGGCATCCTTGAAGAGAGTAGGCCAATCAAAACCGGATTGCAATACCTTATGTGCAGTTCTATCTCCAGCATGGTGTCCTCCATAAGCCTCGGAGTGACACTTGCGTAGGATATGTTCATGTTCATGCTCATGCTCAGGTACACAACGTCTAATAACACCATCTACTCCTTTGTAAAGGTGTGGGTCATCCTAGAAGTAATGTCTTAAATCATAGAAAAACTTTTTTCTTTTGCTGGTATGTGAAACAAGGTGGTACAAATTTAGCAACAATGTAATTAGCATAATCAACATACCATGGAGCAGTACGAGAAGCATTTATGACAGCTAATTGTTTATCAGGAAAGCTGTAATCTATAGGTAGTGGGTGATACGTCTCCGTCGTATCTATAATTTTTGATTGTTCCATGCCAATATTATACAACTTTCATATACTTTTGGCAACTTTTTATACTATTTTTGGGACTAACATATTGATCAAGTGCCTAGTGCCAGTTCCTATTTGTTGCATGTTTTTTGTTTTGCTGAAAATCCATATCAAACAGAGTCCAAACGGGATAAAAACTGACGGAGATTTTTTTTTGGAATATATGTGAATTTTGGGAAGTGAAATCAACGCGAGACGATGCTCGAGGGGCCCATGAGGCAGGGGGCACGCCCTGACCCTCGTGGTCACCCCGTAAGGCGGTTGGTACCCTTCTTTCGCTGCAAGAAAGCTAATATCCGGATAAAAATCATGTCCAAAGTTCAGCCCAATCGGAGTTACGGATCTCCGGGAATATAAGAAACGGTGAAAGGGCAGAATCTGGAACGCAGAAACAGAGAGATACAGAGAGACAGATCCAATCTCAGAGGGGCTCTCGCCCCTCCGCCGCCATGGAGGCCATGGACCAGAGGGGAAACCCTTCTCCCATCTAGGGGGAAGGTCAAGGAAGAAGAAGAAGAAGAAGAAGAAGGGGGGCTCTCTCCCCCTCTCTCCCGGTGGCGCCGGAACGCCGCCGAGGCCATCATCATCACCGCAATCTACACCAACAACTTCACCGCCATCATCACCAACTCTTCCCGCCTCTATGCAGCAGTGTAACCCCTCTTTTACCAACTATACACTACTAGGGAAAACCCTAGTAGTAGCGCGGGTTTTGAGGCTATCAGCAGCGCGGGCAGCCGCGCTACTAATAAGGCGCTACAGCTAACTGTTAGTAGTAGCACGGTTTGCACCCGTGCTACTACTATTGACTATACCAGCAGCGCTTTTCCAGAACACACTACTATTACTTAGTTGTAGCGCTTTCCTAGCCCCGCGCTACTGCTATGTGTTGCATCATTTCCCCCGCTTCCTACCCAGTTTCCTACCCAGTTTCAGTTTCAATAAACTGCAATTTCCAGATACTAGGTACTACTAGATATCAATTTCATAAAGCATTATAGGTACTAGGTAGTACTACCTCCATTCCAAATTACTTGATAACGATCATCATATGCATCCTCAAGTAGTACAAAGGTGATATCGATGACGATCATCATATATAGTTCTAGATGATATCGACAACGATCATCATATGTAGTTCTACATGATATCGACGATGATCATCAAATGTAGTTCTAGATGATATAGCCACACACACATATGTAGTTCTAGCTAGATGATATCGACGACGATCATCATCCTCAAGCCTGGGCGGTGGGTGTTCCTGATAGTAATTAGGATGGCTTGTCCAACACAAAGATTCTTGCCAACGAGGAATCTCTTCCACCCAACCGAGTTTAAGTGTGTGTGACCGTCTGTGTCCATGGGGTAAGTACAGGTGGTGACGGAGCCCCTTGTAGTAAGGCGTAGTCCAGCCGAGCCTTCTTCATTAGGCTCGATACCACGACTCGCAGATAGGTTCTTTGGCAATTTCTGAATAAGAAAAACATATCAATTAATAAATAGCCTCGCAAATACTCTTGCAAATATATTTCTATTAAGTATAGATTTCTACACTATCAAAAGACACATTACTACGCATTTGAACTAATTAAGCATGAATTCTACTAAAAGTATATATGGATTATCTACACTACTAATAGTTCCTTGGATTCTACACTAATAAGCATGTGATCAGACTCTACACTAAAGCATATCATCGACTAGATTCCACAAAGCATATCACTGGACTCTACACTAAGCATATCATCAGATAATTTGCATTTGTAAGTATAACAATAAAGCATATATATATATATATATATATATATATATCATCAAATTACTATAGTCAGTATAACATACCATTTCATGCCGATCGACCATGGTACTTGTCAGGCGGGTCACAAATGGTACCCCGACAAAGTCATCACATGGCGGAATTATGTCCCATAGGTTGCACACCTCCTCCTCGCTCAGCCTCATTCTTTGAGCTACGATGGCTTCATGAAGTGGGTTCTCATCATCTTCATCGAGTGGGTCTTCATTATCTTCATCATCTTCGTCATCTTCATTATCTTCGTCATCATCATCATCTTCCACCAGGTTGAGATAAATGATAGCCAGCTTGGGTCTTTCTACTCTGAAGGAGAAGCTGATCAACTCACCACCAGTAAGACGCATGCGGGCGAGGAAACGGGCCCATCCATCTCCTCCAATCTGCGACATATTGCGTCCTTTCTCGACCTCCATAGTGTACGGCCCCCAGGAGTCTCAAATGTCACAGTGTCTCCTGTCAGCTTGTTGAATTTCAACCTCACATTGCATGGGACGATCTGTGTAAAAAAGCAAAATGACACAATGCAGTAATGCCAACACTAGAAATAAAATAGTTGTTACATTTCACCTAATTTCTTACCGCCGCATGACGGAAACTCGCTGGAAGTAGATGTCGAACAGCTTGCCAGTTGCAAGGCTGTTGGTGCACCTTGACTTGCACAGTCGACATGGTGGTGGTGGTGGCGCCATTTTCCTAAAGCAATATGAGCAAAGGATTAACGATCCACTTCATGGGAAAGAAAAACAGTAGCATGTGATATTTTTGGTTCTTCTTTAGTTATATTTTCATAGTGGAACCCTATCCCAAAAACTAAACAACAAGCTCTCAATTAACTTACTAACACCTTCTATAATAGAACCAACAGCTAGCAGGCCAATGCCAAATCAGCCAACAAGACTCATAGACAACAAGTTCTCAATTAGCTTACTAACACCTTCTAGAATATCTCTAGATGAAGAGATTCTTCCGCGAGAAGCAATTTCAGGGGCACCTATCGCCAAAAAAACTATTTGGCCCCTACCAAAGGTATAATCCTAAGATCTGTAGTAAGTTATCTACCAAATCAAGGTACCACCTACCAAGACAGATTTCATCTAATTTGGCCCCTATTGCCTCAGATAACTGATTAAAAAACAAGTGGCAAATTTAATTGGGATTAACTTAGCACTTGCAAACTAAATACTTGTACCACCTACCAAAGCATTTCAACTAAATTGGCACCTACATTTTGCAAAATATAACTTATTACAGAAAACAAAAGCATCTAGTTATGACGAGGAGGGGGGATGGCATGGTGACCTCAGTCGGGGGTGCTGACGAGGGGAAGGTCGGTGACTTTCCTATGAGAGGGGGCAACGACAGCGGCCGGCGAGGGGATCAAGGGCAGTTGGCCAAAGGCGCCCGGCCAGAGCTCGCGGGCAGCAAGGTAGTGGGTGGTGAGAGGGTGGAGGAGCAACTAGCAGAGGGGCGGTGAGAGGGGGGAGGAGCATTAGCTTCGGCGGCGGTGGTGGTGGCGTGCGGTGGCGGAGGAGAAACCCTAACCGCAGCTGTCGGCGTCGGGCGGAGGGGGGCGACTGAGAGAGATGAGCGTGCAGGGGGCTGGGCCGCGTGTTTTGTTTTGCTGTAGCAGTAGCGTGGGTACAGGGAGCGCGCTACTGCTAAGCCCAATATCAGTAGCCCTTTGTCCTGAAAAAATGCCACTGCTAAGGCTAAGCATCTAAAAACATCAAAAATATACATTGGTCATCACTGATCTTTTTGTTTAGAATCTAAATAGTCAACATGAATCCTCACCGTACCTGTATAGGCACATGTGAAGATTCATATTGCAGCCACAAATCCTACACATATAGTTCAATGAAGACCAAGTGCTCGAGATAGTTTGAGAAGTAACATATTTAAGGTGGTAAACACCTTGTTCGCTTAGCAGTATGGGACTAAACTTAATTAGTTGCAAGCGGGGATGATACTTAGCAACATCGAGTTTTAAAGAAAAACGCCTCTACTAAGTACTTTAGCAGTAGCGCGTCCAGGAGAAGGGCGCTACTACTATATCTAGCCCGAGGGCAACACCGTGGCAATTGTAGTAGTAGCGCTCATTTCACCTAGAGCGCTACTGCTACTGGGCTATTAGTAGCGCGGTTTTCTGGAGCCCGCTACTACTAATTACCAGTAGCGTTTGTTTTTAAACCTCGCTGCTGCTAAGATTCTGTGTGTAAGGTTTTCCCTAGTAGTGGCAATCTCTACTTAAACATGGTGCTCAACACTATATATTATTTCCCAATTATGTATGGCTATCCTATGATGTTTGAGTAGATCCATTTTGTCCTATGGGTTAATTGATGGTCGTGATTGGTTTGAGTTGCATGTTTTATTATTGGTGTTGTCCTATGGTGCTCTCCGTGTCGCGCAAGCGTGAGGGATCCCCACTGTAGGGTTTTCAATATGTTCATGATTTGCTTATGGTGGGTGGCGTGAGTGATAGAAACACAGAACCGAGTAAGTAGGTTGTTTACGTATGGGAATAAAGAGGACTTAATGCCCTATAATGCTATGGTTGGGTTTTACCTTAATGATCTTTAGTAGTTGCGGATGCTTGCTAGAGTTCCAATCGTAAGTGCATATGATCCAAGAAGAGAAAGTATGTTAGCTTATGCATCCCCCTCAAATAAAATTGCAATAATGATTACCGGTCTAGTTATTGATTGCCTAGGGACAAATAACTTTCTCGTGACAACAAGCTTTCTACTAAAACTAACTTAGTTGTGTCTTCATCTAAACAGCCCCTACTTTTATTTACGCGCTCTTTATTATCTTGCAAACCTATCCAACAACACCTACAAAATACTTCTAGTTTCATACTTGTTCTAGGTAAAGCAAACGTTAAGCGTGCGTAGAGTTGTATCGGTGGTCGATAGAACTTGAGGGAATATTTGTTCTACCTTTAGCTCCTCGTTGGGTTCGACACTCTTACTTATCGAAAGAGGCTACACTTGATCCCCTATACTTGTGGGTTATCAAGACCTTTTTCTGGCGCCGTTGTCGGGGAGTTATAGCGTGGGGTGAATATTCTCGTGTGTGCTTGTTTTCTTTATTACTAAGTAATTTTTATTTGCTATTCTAAGTTGTTCTCTGTATTTATTTATGGATATGGAACACGAAATACCAAAAATTTAGGTTTACTTGCTACTCATGGAGATGGGGAACCTCCTAAAACCCTCGATGCTCATTATGTGAAAGATATTATGTACTACTTTGATAATCCTGAGAAAACCCCATTCAACTTTATTGTGGGAGTAATGTTGGATCAACGTGAATACTTTAGGGATTATCTCTTGACTCAAAAAGGGAAACTATTATGGGATCAAATTTATATGTTGCATTGGTATGCTCAGCAACTATGCTTCAGATATGATTATACTTGTTGCTCTAGGATGAAGGCTCCACACCTTCCCTTTTCATGCGAATTTAATGATAATGAAACCTTAGCTTATTATGCTAATGGTATATGTGATTACTATGATGTGGAACGAATAGAAGAATTCGTTGCTTTTATGGGTGCTTATGAAATTGAATCTTTGTTTAAAGAGTGAAAATCTTGATGATGCTGTTTACAGACCTGAAAAATTTGCTATACTTAAATATTGCTATGAAAATTATGAATTCAATTCCGATATTGATGATTTTACTGAGAAAGTCTCCAATGTCCAAGAAAAGACTAATATTTTGCAGGAGTCTATGGAAGAAGAAATTGATGAAACTGTGATCTCATTGGATGAAAAAGATGATGAGGAGAGCGAAGAACAAAAGGTGGAAGAGCGGCTTAGCTACCTGTGCCCACCTTCTAATGATAGTAACTCTTCAACTCATACATTGTTTAATTTCCCTTCGTGCTTACCGAAGGATGATTGCTATGATGATTGTTATGATCCCGTTGATTCTTTTGGAATATCCCTTTTTGATGATGCTTGCTATGCTTGGGGCCAAGATGCCAATATGAATTATGCTTATGGAGATGAACTTTCTATAGTTCCTTATGTTAAACATCAAATTGTTGCTATTGCATGCATGCATGATACTCCTATTATCTATTTGAATTCTCCCGACTACACTATATCGGAGAAGTTTGCCCTTATTAAGGATTATATTGATGGGTTGCATTTTACCGTTGCACATGATAATTTTGATGAATACAATATGCATGTGCTTGCTGCTCCTACTTGCAATTGTTATGAGAGAGGAACTACATCTCCGCCTCTCCATGTTTCCAATATGATAAAATTGCAAGAAACTGTTTATACTATGCATTGGCCTTTACTATGTGTGCATGAATTGTTCTTTTATGACATGCCGATGCATAGGAAGAGAGTTAGACTTCGTTGTTGCATGATATATGTTACTTTGTGCTCACTACTAAATCACAAATCATTGTTAGTTAAAATTTCCTTTGATATACGTTGGGATCTGGGTGGATCCATTGCTTGAGCACTATATGCCTAGCTTAATGGCTTTAAATAAAGCGCTGCTAGGGAGACAACCCAGAAGTTTTAGAGAGTCATTTATTCTGTTGAGTGCTTTTATATAGTTTAAAAAAAGAGGGGAACCCAAAACTTTTCAAAAAGGAAAGTGAAAGTGAGAGAGACAAGCATTGTTGAAGTGGGGGAGCTCCTTGAACTTTGTTCATGCTCACGGAAACTTTGTGAATCTTGATTACAGAAACTTTTCAACAAAAATAATTATCCCCTTGTACAATTCCATTGTATTATAGAAATAAAGTGCCAAGATTTGCCTTTAGGATGTTTACATTGCTTGTTGGTTTGTGCGGTGCAGAACAGAAACTTTTGCTGTAGTGCGTGATTTTACATTTTTACTGGAACGTCAAATGGTTCTGAAACTTTTTGAACTCTCTTTATATACAAATGTTTTATTTTTCCTATTTTTTCAGAATTTTTGGAGTACCGTAAGTATGGTGAATATTCAGATTACTACAGACTGTCCTATTTAAGACAGATTTGATGCATAGTTTGCTTGTTTTGATGAAGCTATCAATTTCTATCAGTGGATTAAGCCATAGAAAAGTTATATTACAGTAGCTACAATGCAAAAACAAAATATGAATTTGTTTGAAATAGTACTTAGAGTAGTGATTTTCTTTATTATACTAACGGATCTTACCAAACTTTTCGTTAAGTTTTGTGTGATTGAAGTTTTCAAGTTTTGTGAGAGATCACGATGGATGAAGTAATAAGGAGTGGCAAGAGCCTAAGCTTGGGGATGCCCGAGGCACCCCAAGGAAATATTCAAGGACTCCCAAGCAACCAAGCTTGGGGATGCCCCGGAAGGCATCCCCTCTTTCTTCTAACGATCATCGGTAATTTCACTTGGAGCTATATTTTTATTCGTCACAAGATATGCTTAAATCTTGAAGCGTATTCTGCATTTAGTTTTCACTTTTCTTTAATGCACCACGCTGATATGAGATAGTCCTTGGTTGATTTATATAATGCTCATTGCACTTCACTTATATCTTTTGAGTATGGCTTTATAGAATGCTTCGTGTGCTTCACTTATATCTTTTGAAGTTTGGATTGCCTATTTCCCTCCCCCTCTCTCCGGTGGCGCCGGAATGCCGCTGGGGCCATCATCATCACCACAATCTACACCAACAACTTCACCACCATCATCACCAACTCTTTCCCCCTCTATGCAGCGGTGTGACCCCTCTTTTACCTGCTCTAATCTCTACTTAAACATGGTGCTAAACGCTATATATTATTTCCCAATGATGTATGGTATCCTATGATGTTTGAGTAGATCCGTTTTGTCCTATGGGTTAATTGATGATCGTGATTGGTTTGAGTTGCATGTTTTATTATTGGTGCTGTCCTATGATGCTTTCTATGTCGCGCAAGCATGATGGATCCCCGCGGTAGGGTTTGCAATATGTTCATGATTTGCTTATGGTGGGTGGCATGGGTGATAGAAACACAGACCCGGGTAAGTAGGTTGTTTACGTATGCGAATAAAGAGGACTTGATGCCCTATAATGCTATGGTTGGGTTTTACCTTAATGATCTTTAGTAGTTGTGGATGCTTGCTAGAGTTCCAATCATAAGTGCATATGATCCAAGAAGAGAAAGTATGTTACCTTATGCCTCTCCCTCAAATAAAATTGCAATAATGATTACCGGTCTAGTTATCGATTGCCTAGGGACAAATAACTTTCTCGTGACAACAAGCTCTCTACAAAAACTAACTTAGTTGTGTCTTCATCTAAGCAGCCCCTACTTTTTATTTACGTGCTCTTTATTATCTTGCAAACCTATCCAACAACACCTACAAAATACTTCTAGTTTCATACTTGTTCTAGGTAAAGCGAACGATAAGCATGCGTAGAGTTGTATCGGTGGTCGATAGAACTTGAGGGAATGTTTGTTCTACCTTTAGCTCCACGTTGGGTTCGACACTCTTACTTATCGAAAGAGGCTACAATTAATCCCCTATACTTGTGGGTTATTAGTGGGTCATCAAGAACATTCTCTAACCTAGACAAGTTGTCTGCAACGGGGTTCTCAGCTCCCTTTCTATCAATAATATGCAAATCAAATTCTTGCAGTAGGATAACCCATCTAATAAGTCTAGGTTTAGCATATTTCTTTTCCATAAGGTATTTAATAGCAGCATGATCAGTGTGAACAGTAACTTTAGAATCAACAATATAAGGTCCGAACTTATCACAAGCAAATACAACTACTAAAATTCTTTTTCAGTAGTAGCATAATTTCTCTGGGCACTGTCTAGAGTTTTACTAGCATATTAGATAACATTTAATTTCAAATCAACTCTTTGTCCTAAAACAGCGCCTACAGCATAATCACTAGCATCACACATAATTTCAAAGGGTAAATTCCAATTAGGTGGCTGAACAATGGGTGCAGAAATCAAAGCTTTCTTAAGTATTTCAAATGCTTCTACACAATCATCATCAAAGACAAAAGGAACATATTTTTGTAAGAGATTAGTCAGAGGCCTGTAAATTTTTGAGAAGTCTTTAATGAACCTCCTATAAAAACCGGCATGACCAAGGAAACTTCTTATACCTTTAATGTCCTTTGGACATGACATATTTTCAATAGCATCAACTTTAGCTTTATCAACTTCAATACCTCTTTCAAAAATTTTATGCCCCAAGACAATGCCTTCATTAACCATAAAGTGGCACTTCTCCCAATTCAAGACAAGATTAGTTTCCTCACATCTCTGCAAAACTCGATCAAGGTTGCTTAAGCAATCATCAAAATAAGTTCCATATACAGAAAAATCATCCATCAAAACCTCAACAATCTTTTCACAAAAGTCAGAGAATATAGCAGTCATTCATCTTTGAAAGGTAGTAGGTGCATTACATAAAGCAGAAGGCATACATCTATAAGCAAAGGTACCGAAAGGGCAAGTAAAAGTGGTCTTTTCTTGATCTTCTTTTGACACAGGTATTTGAGAGAAACCAGAATAACCGTCTAGAAAGCAAAAATTTGTATGTTTGGATAATCTTTCTAGTATTTGATCAATAAAATGTAAAGGGTAATGATCCTTTTTAGTAGCTTTATTTAATTTGCGGAAGTCAATTACCATTCTATAACACGTAACAATTCTTTGTGGGATCAATTCATCTTTATCATTAGGAACAACAATAATACCTCCCTTCTTAGGGACACAATGGACATGACTTACCCACTGACTATCAGCAACGGGATAAATTATACCTGCCTCCAGAAGCTTTAGTATTTCTTTTCTTACCACTTCTTTCATCTTAGGATTTAACCGCCATTGGTGATCAACAACCGGTTTAGCATCTTTTTCCAATTTTATTTTGTGCTGGCATAGAGTGGGACTAATGCCCTTAAGATCATCAAGAGTATATCCAATAGCAGCACGGTTCTTCTTCAGAGTTTTCAATAATTTCTCTTCTTCCTGCTCTGAAAGGTTAGCACTAATAATAACAGGATATATCTTCTTTTCATCAAGATAAGCATATTTAAGAGTATCAGTCAATGGTTTAAGCTCAAACACGAGATCACCCTTGGGTGGAGAAGGATCCCCTAGAATTTCGACATGCAAGTTGTGTTTCAAAATAGGTCCCTGTTTAAAGAATACTTCATCTTTTTCCCTTCTTTCATTCATAAACATATCATTTTCATGGTCTAGCGAATATTGTTCTAAAGGATCATTAGGAGGCACAACAATAGAAGCAAGACCAATAATTTCATCTTTACTAGGCAATTCTTTATGATGGGGTTGTCTACGAAATTTAGCAAAATTAAAATCATGAGACATATCACCTAAACCAACAGAAACAATATCCTTTTTGCAGTCTGTCTTAGCATTAACAGTATTCAAGAAGGGTCTACCAAATATAGTGGGACAAAAGTCATCTAGTGGGGAACCAAGAATAAGAAAATCAGCAGGATATTTAACTTTCCCACACAAGACTTCAACATCTCTAACAATCCCAACTGGTGAAATAGTATCTCTATTGGCAAGCTTAATTGTAACATCAATACCTTCTAACTCAGCAGGTGCAATATCATGCATAATTTCTTCATATAAATAATGAGGTATTGCACTCGCACTAGCACCCATATCACATAAGCCATGATAGCAATGATCTCCTATCTAAACAGAAATAACAGGCATGCCTACAACATGTCTATGTTTATTTTTAGTATCGGGTCTAGCAATTCTAGCAGCTTCATCACAAAACTAAATAACATGCCCATTAATATTATCGGACAAGAGACCTTTAACCATAGCTATACTAGGTTCAACTTTAATTTGCTCAGGGGGTGTAGGTGTTCTAGTGTTACTCTTACGAACCACAGTTGAAGCTTTAGCATGATCCTTTATTCTAGTAGGGAAAGGTGGTTTCTCAATATAAGCGGTAGGAACAATAGGATCAACATTATAAGTGATAGTCTTTTCTTCAACTTTAATAGGTTCAACTACTTTTACTTCAATGGGAGGATGATATTTAATCCACTTCTCCTTAGGGAGATCAACATGAGTAGCAAATGATTCACAAAAAGAAGCTACTATCTTAGAGTCAAGTCCATATTTAGTGCTAAATTCACGGAAAACATCGGTATCCATAAAAGATTTAACAGAATCAAACTTAGGTGTTATACCTAACTCCTTACCTTCGTCGAGTTCCCAATCTTCAGAGTTGCGTTTAATTCTTTCCAATAAATCCCATTTGAATTCAATAGTCTTCATCATAAAAGAACCAGTACAAGAAGTATCGAGCATGGAGAGATTATTGAGAGAAAGCCGAGAATAAATTTTTTGAATAATAATTTCTCTTGAGAGCTCATGATTCGGGCATGAATATAACATCGACTAAAGCCTCCCCCAAGCTTGAGCGATGCTTTCTCCTTCACGAGGACAAAAATTATATATAATTACGATCATGATGAACCAGATGCATAGGATAAAACTTCTGATGAAATTCCAATTTCAATCGTTTGTAGTTCCATGATCCAATATCATCACATAGCCTAAACCATGTCAATGCCTTTCCCTTCAAAGATAAAGGGAAGACCTTCTTCTTGATAACATCCTCGGGCATACCTTCAAGCTTAAATAATCCACAAACTTCATCCACATAGATTAGGTGCAAATCGGGATGCAATGTTCCATCTCCTGTAAAAGGATTAGCTAGCAGTTTCGCTATCATACCCGAAGGAATTTCAAAGTAAACATTTTCAGTAGGTTCAGTTGGTTGAGGAGAAACTCTTTGCTCTACTGGTCGGGGTGAAGATACCCCGAACAAGCCCCTCAAAGGATTACTTTCCATAGTAACAAGTGACAGTAAATTTCAGCACACTATATAAATTTTTCCTTACCAAAGGCGCTTCACTCCCCGGCAATGGTGCCAGAAAAGAGTCTTGATGACCCACAAGTATATGGGATTTATCATAGTCCTTTCGATAAGTAAGAGTGTCGAACCCAACGAGGAGAAGAAGGAAATGATAAGCAGTTTTCAGTAAGCTTTTCTCTACAATGACTGAAATTGTCGGTAACAGATAGTTTTGTGATAAGGTAATTTGTAACGGGTAACAAGTAATAAAAGTAAATAAGGTGTAGCAAGATGGCCAAATCCTTTTTGTAGCAAAGGACAAGCCTGGACAAACTCTTATATAAAGGAAAATGCTCCCGAGGACACATGGGAATTATTGTCAAGCTAGTTTTCATCACGCTCATATGATTCGTGTTCGGTACTTTGATAATTTGATATGTGGGTGGACCGGTGCTTGGGTACTGCCCTTCCTTGGACAAGCATACCACTTATGATTAACCCATCTTGCAAGCATCTGCAACTATAAAGTAAGTATTAAGGTAACCCTAACCATAGCATGAAACATATGGATCCAAATCAGCCCCTTACGAAGCAACGCATAAACTAGGGTTTAAGCTTCTGTCACTCTAGCAACCCATCATCTACTTATTACTTCCCAATGCCTTCCCCTAGGCCCAAACAATGGTGAAGTTTCATGCAGTCGACGTTCACATGACACCACTAGAGGAAAGACAACATACATCTCATCAAAATATTGAACGAATACCAAATTCACATGACTACTTATAGCAAGACTTCTCCCATGTCCTCAAGAACAAACGTAACTACTCACAAATCATATTCATGTTCATAATCAGAGGGGTATTAATATGCATAAAGGATCTAAACATATGATCTTCCACCAAATAAACCAACTAGCATCAACTACAAGGAGTAATCAACACTACTAGCAACCCACAGGTACCAATCTGAGGTTTTGGGACAAAGACTGGATACAAGAGATGAACTAGGGTTTGAGATGAGTTGGTGTTGGCGAAGATGTTGATGGATATTGACCCCCTCCCGGTGAGAGGATCGATGGTGATGACGATGGTGATGATTTCCCCCTCCCGTAGGGATGTTTCCTTGGCAGAACAGCTCCGCCAGAGCCCTAGATTTGTTCTGCCAAGGTTCCACCTCGCGGCGCCGGTGTTTCACCCCAAAAGCTTACTTATGATTTTTTTTCTAGGGCGAAAGACTTCGTATAGCCAAAGATGGGCACCGGAGGCCTGCCGGGGGGCCCACAAGACAGGGGGCGCGCCCCTACCCTCGTGGATGGTGGGTGGCCCCCCTCTGGTGCTTTCTTCGCCCAATATTTTTTATATATTCCAAAACTGACTTCCGTGGAGTTTCAGGACTTTTGGAGTTGTGCAGAATAGGTCTCTAATATTTGCTCCTTTTCCAGCCCAGAATCCCAGCTGTCGGCATTCTCCCTCTTCGTGCAAACCTTGTAATATAAGAGAGAATAGGCATAAGTATTGTGACATAATGTGTAATAAAAGCCCATAATGCAATAAATATTGATATAAAAACATGATGCAAAATGGACGTATCAGATTCTAGCAGAGCATTCTGTAGGATGCCCCTTAAAGTTAGGTTGGATGAATAGTAATATCAGAGATAAGGGGTTACCTTAGTCTGGTAACCCAGGGTTACAAATCCTAGCCGGCTTTGTCAGTGGACACATAGTCCTTCACAATTCTGCAATCGTTGTCTTGTACGACAAGTCATCCATGGGTCTCCTTAAATGCGTCACGGGCCGACCAATGTGGCGCAGGACGGAACGAACCATGGGCCTCACCTCTGTCCCCAGGTCTCGTTATCTTCTCACACCCACACAAACCAACACAGACACCACACGAAAAAATATCCTCGTGCCTCTATCCCCTCCCCCCTTGCATATACACACTCAAGGGAATCTCTCGTCGTGACATCATATTAGTCTTTCTCTCTCTAGACCTCTCTCATTTCTCGTGCTATCTCTCCCATGCCCCCTCCCCCCCCCCCCGGCCGGCCCCTCAATCCATGTCTCTCTCGAATACGTAATACACACACATACCTCTCTAGGCCCTGCCAAATACATCAACTACACATTCACACATGTTACATCATGTACCCCATTGATCTAAAAAGCCCTCTCTTCACGTTTATTTCACATACAACATTCCTTTTGAATAAAGTGTGGCCAAAAAATTATTTTAGAATTTCTACATATATACAACATTACAAAGTTATATGGAGGAGTATGAACGTTAATTTGCATTGCATGGTGCCCACAATGATATTTATTCCGCGCTATGAACTTTTATATTTTTATACTATATATAAGTTAGTCATAATAAAGAGAAACGAAGAGCATCTCTCTCCCCATCGCATACACCCCCTCTACGCCCCTTTCACGTCCGCACACAAACTATCTCCAGGTCCTCTAAAAGTAAGCCCCCGGCACATTCACGCATGTTTCATCTTTCTCTCACGATATATACAGTCACAATCATTGTATTTGGAGCAAAAGCACGATACGTACATTAGACTTCAGAATCCACTCATTACGGTCACCATTTACGTTTTGTGGTTATTATACAGTCACGGGCTCACCGTACAGCTCTATATTTTCTCAAGACATGGCTAGTTGACCAGTTAAACGCTCCACGTGGCACCTCTAGTGTTGCATCACATTATCTTACTACCATTGGGCCCACCTGTTGGCATGTATCTACTTTTCTACACTCTTATAAAAACAGAGTTGGTGATGATGGTGTGCCTGCCATCCTGCAACATAGGCCGTCCGATTTATATGTGACGGATAGGAAGGAAACTATGGCAATTTTGCAAAAAGGTACCCACACACCTCTCCACATTTGCAAATAAGGCCTCCCCTCATTCATCCTTTTCTCTCATAAGATAAACTAGTCATACAAATGCATCTTGATGTTATGTGCAACGCACGGGCATCTTGCTAGTAAGAATGAAAACAAAGGACAAAAAAATATTGGACGGTGGTTCGAAGTCATGACCGCGGGCACAACGGACAAGGTGGCCTTGTATTGGTATGCTGAGCCGTTTGTTTTAACACACATGAGCTGGTGTGCTGATTATACACACATGCATGCATGCACACGAACTGCATGCACGCAACACTCACACAAACACATGCAGCCACGCACACATGCAACACTCACACATACTGTGACGCCCGGATAATTAAACTACAGTAATCTTATGTTAATGGCGCCAGGTCATCACGATTACTGTTGTTAAACTCGCGTTGATTCGAACCCGGTCCAAATTTCAAATTCAAATTAAAGTCCAAAATTCAAATTGCCAAACATGAAAAATAAAATGTTCAAAGTGTGGCAATTATACCATAACTAATTATGGTGGTGACCCAACACTTTTGTAAAATAATTAAATGCCATTTTGTGAATATAACATCGGCTAAAAAGAATTATTAAATGCTATTTAAATTATAAAAATACTAAACTATTTTATTTGTACCTCAAACTAAATGTGGCAGTGGTATAACTAGTAAAACCAATTTAGATGTTGCTACTATATTTTATAAAGCTAATTTCTATTCAAAATAAAAGAAAACTAAAACTGTAAAGGAGAAATAAGAAAAAGGGAAGAAGCAAAGAAAAGAAAACAACACCCCCTCCCCTAGTGGGCCTCGTGGACCAGTTGGGCCAAAAAGCCACCAGGCCGGCCCAGCTCCTCCCCACCGTCCCCTTGCTCTGCTACAGGGGGCAGGGGGGATCGTGGCGCCCATCCGCCGGCGATGGCCGGGCGTGGCGGCCATCCACCCCCCTGGCGCCCTACTAATACACCCAGGGCGGCCCCAAACCCTAAGCTTCCCTGTTCCCCTTCCTCCCTCGCGCCCCCGTATGCTTTTCCTCATCGACGTCGCCGTGCCCGTGGACGCCCGAAGCCACCGCCCCGAACCCCCGCCGTCGTGCCCAGGAGCTATGCCGAGCTCCTCTACATCGTCTGCGCCCTATACTTGGAGCTCGGATCCACCGCCTCGGCCGCATCGAGCTCGTTTTCTTCCCTCGACCGCTGCCGCCTCTACGTCAACGTCGGCTGCTCTGCTGCTACTAAGCCACCGCCGGGCCCCCGTGTGCCTCCCTAGTGAGCTTCCGCTCCTTCTCCTCCTCCCCACGCTTCGGTTCCACCCCTCTGGCTAGCTAGCCGCCATGATCGTAGATCATCTCCGCCACGGCGCTCGTTGTCGTTGTTTCGGTCGACGTCGAGTTCGCCTGAGCCCTCGGCCGTGCTCATCGACGTCGTAGTAGGCCGTAGCACCAGCGCGTGTAGTCCCTGCCGTGCCTCGCCTCGTCGTAGCCGCCCGCGCTGGCCACGCCCCACGCGCCCCGCGGCCCTTATAGCCGTCACCACGCGCCGCCTACGGCCGTCCCACACCCCAACGCACGCACTGCGCCTGCCTCCGCTCCCCACTGCCGTCGCCTTGCTGTTTCGCCACCGCCCCTGCACTTGCTGTCGCTGCTGCTGCTGCATTGCTACTGCGCGCGGCCACTGCTGCTACTGCCTGCACGACGCCCGTGCGAACCCAGCCGCACCGGCTCCGTGCACACGCGCGCCTGCCCGCTTGCCCGCAGCCGCAGGGTGCTGCTCCCGGCCTCGCGCCCACAGCTGTTGCCGCTGCTCACTAGTGTTGCTTTGTACTGCTAGGTACTGTAGGTACTAGCTAGCTTTTCTAATTTCACACCAGGTAACCCCCTAGACAGCCCCTAAACATCGGTTAAATAACTGTTAACCGGAGTAAGAATAATATTTGTAGACAGTATACTTGTCAAAGCTCAAATGTTTCCATTGGACCAAATTAATTTAATGCATGGATTAATTCCCATAAAAATCACAAAATGCTATCTTTTCTAAACAGAGAACAGAATTAACCCCTACCACTGTGTGTGCGTGTGTTGTGTATGTATGCGTGTAGTGTGTACATCGCGCGTGTGTGTGGTGTGCGTGTGTGGCCGGCTGGACTCTGTCCACTAATGGCCGGCCCTTGTTAATTAGGCCATGTTTAGCTTAGGATTAGTTTAGTGCTAACTAGCCCTTTTAGCAAATGACAAGTGGGTCCCATCTAAATAGATTAGACAAATATTTTGGAAATTATTAAATCAGTGTCATATGGGCCACCACCTCTCCTTTTGACTAGTCACATTGACTTGGTCAATTTGGATTTAAATTAAACACAAAATTCTAGAATATTAATAAAACTTTGGAAAATTATAGAAAATTAACCGTAACTTCGATGGAAAAACTTTATACATGAAAGTTGCTCAGAACGATGAGACGAATCCGGATATGCGGCCCGTTCATTCGTCACGCATCCCTAGCATAGTGAACACGCAACTTCCCCCTCCGGCTCCTTTGCCCGAAAACGCGAAACACCGGGGATAATTTCCCGGATGTTCCCCCCTTCACCGGTACCACCTCGTACCGCGTTAGGGCACACCTAGCATCATGCTTTGTCATGTCATGCATCGTCATGCATTTGTTTGCATTATATTTATTGTTTCTTCCCCCTCTTCTCTCGCTAGACACCGAGACCGACGCCGCTGCTACCCAGTATGACTACGGTGTTGATGACCACTCTCTCTTGCCAGAGCAACCAGGCAAGCCCCCCTTTGATCACCAGATATCGCCTACCCTTCTCTCTACTGCTTGCATTAGAGTAGTGTAGCATGTTACTGCTTTCCGTTAATCCTATTCTGATGCATAGCCTGTCTTTGCTACTACTGTTGTTATCTTTACCTGCAATCCTAATGCTTAGTATAGGATGCTAGTTTATCATCAGTGGCCATACATTCTTGTCCGTCTGCCATGCTATATTATCGGGCCGTGATCACTCGGGAGGTGATCACGGGTATATACTATATACTTTATACATGATACATGTGGTGACTAAAGACGGGTCGGCTTGTGGAGCACCCGCGAGTGATTCACGGATTGGGGGCTGAAAGGACCTTTGTCCCAACGGCCCTCTGTGTGGATCTTTGTGGCGAAGCGACATGGCAAGTTGAGACCACCTAGGAGAGAGGTGGGCCTGGCCCTGGTCAGCGTTCGCGGTTATTTCAAAATATCACGCTTAACGAGATCTTGGTATTTGATCTGAGTCTGGCCACTAGCCTATACGCACTAACCATCTACGGGGGGGGGGGGCAGTTATGGGTACTCGACATTGTGGTATCAGCCGAAGCCTTCATGACGTCAGCGACTGAGTGGCGCGCGCCGGATTGGACCGTAAGCCTGCTCTTGTATTAAGGGGGCTAGTTCTGCTTCCGGCCGCGTTCGCAACGTGCAGGTGTGCAAAGGGCGATGGGCCCAGACCCCTGCGCCATAGGATTTAGACCAGCGTGCTGACCTCTCTGTTGTGCCTAGGTAGGGCTGCGACGTGTTGATCTTCCGAGGCCGGGCATGACCCAGGAAAGTGTGTCCGGCCAAATGGGATCGAGCGTGTTGGGTTATGTGGTGCACCCCTGCAGGGAAGTTAATCTATTCGAATAGCCGTGATCTTCGGTAACAGGACGACTTGGAGTTTTACCTTGACCTTATGACAACTAGAACCGGATACTTAATAAAATACACCCTTCAAAGTGCCAGATACAACCAGTGGTCGCTCTCTCACAGGGTGACGAGGGGAGGATCATCGGTTAGGATTATGCTATGCGATGCTACTTGGAGGACTTCAGTCTACTCTCTTCTACATGCTGCAAGACGGAGGCTGCCAGAAGCGTAGTCTTTGAAAGGACTAGCTATCCCCCCTTATCCCGGCTTTCTGCAGTTCAGTCCATGTATAATAGCCTTATTCCAGTTGATACCAATGCATACATATGTAGTATAGCTCCTTGCTTGCGAGTACTTTGGATGAGTACTCACGGTTGCTTTCTCCCTCTTTTCCCCTATCCCTTCTACCTGGTTGTCGCAACCAGATGTTGGAGCCCAGGAGCCAGACGCCACCTTCGACGACGACTCCTACTACACCGGAGGTGCCTACTACTACGTGCTGCCCGCTGACGACGACCAGGAGTAGTTTAGGAGGATCCCAGGCAGGAGGCCTGCGCCTCTTTCGATCTGTATCCCAGTTTGTGCTAGCCTTCTTAAGGCAAACTTGTTTAACTGATGTCTGTACTCAGATATTGTTGCTTCCGCTCACTCGTCTATGATCGAGCTCTTGTATCCGAGCCCTCGAGGCCCCTGGCTTGTAATATGATGCTTGTATGACTTATTTTATTTGTAGAGTTGTGTTGTGATATCTTCCCGTGAGTCCCTGATCTTGACCGTACACGTTTGCGTGTATGATTAGTGTACGATTAAATCAGGGGCGTCACAAGTTGGAATCAGAGCCGACTGCCTGTAGGAATCCCCCCTCCACACTCCTTGGCCGAAGTTGATCCTAGTCAATGAAAACTGTTTTTCTAACATGGTTGTGCGGCCCATAGGCCCACGTCGCCATTGGGTGGTATTAGGATCTTTTACTCCTCATTCCATACTCTAGGACTCTGAGCTCTCTTCTATTCGGGTTAAATGATTTCACTAAATTTGACTTTAGGTTCTCGTAACTACTTTCTCCCGGAGAGCCCCTTATTACAGATGAACGTCTGCTACACCAGAAGATTCAGAAGATACTCTCCAATGTTATCCCGAGAACTTGTGCTCATTGCGTTTGCAATTCCCTTCCACCGTCAACCCCTATAGATAACTACATGCACTTGCCATTATTACCTTAGTCCCCAGTTGCTCTTGTTATTATCCCAAAATACTCGTTGTTCCGAGAATCCTTGTGCCTACTGCCTTGCAGTTCCTTGTTACATGAATACCCCTACGGATATTTTCTCGCACTTGCCGAGTATCCGCTCATCCCCAGTTGTTCACGTGTTTCACAAAGGTCTTCGAAATACCATTCGATCTCCTGAAAATCATCAAGACCCTATTGCTCTCGAAATTCTTACTCGCTTGCATTATGATTGATCCCATAAGTATGGTAATCTTATTGGCATCCTTAGTCGTTATCAGTTTGAGTCTGTTGAATCAATATGTTGTGAATGCTCGCAATCCTTAATCGGATCCTTCATTTCGTCCTTCTGGCTCAGACGTCATTTTAAACATGAGTTGGTTATCAACAAATCCAATTGCCGTCGATTGTACCCCTAAGACTATTCAACTTATCCATCCCTAATCAGAACATTGCTTCTGATCCCTTGATTTGAAAATCATAATTCCTTTGCATTTGAGCTCTGGATTAGTCAGTTGTTTCCATAATCCAATGCCTTTGCATTGTTACTTCCTCTGGTTGTGTGCCGATGCTCACGTCAGCTCTGTTATGGACCGGCAGATCCTTTAATGGGTTTTATCCGACAGCGTCCTTCATATTCAATAACCTTGTGAGCCTTCCCTCGGATACATAATGCCTTTGGTAAATGGTATCATCTACTATCTCAACCTTGCTCTACTTTCGAGCTTGTGATATTTACTCCTGAAATTTGTGGTATATGTTTCCACGATACCCTGACGGGTTGAACCTATGCCTTCCTTAATATGTGTGAACTTGAAAGTTTTCATGAGTCACACACTTCTGGTATTTTGCCAAATAAAATTTCAACACTACAAATTCCTCGAATGTGAGAAGTGAATGAAATGTTATGCATTGGAGAAGTGGGAGTCGACCTTAAACTTTGTGTTCATGCCCATGGACACGATGTAGATCTTATCATTAAAGCTTCTCTTAAATTAATTATTCCCTTACTATAAGTTAATATTATATCTCGGATCTGGCCTTTGCAAGCGTGGTTCCAACCATGTTCTCCTTTAAATACCATTTCTTAGACAAGTTAAAGCACTTGTCTTTTGTTGATGGATACATCTCCGCAACCTCTACTTTGATCTGTCGTCGAGTATTACCCCCCTGGCATCTCGAGATTATCACGGAACTGCATAACTTCTTATGAGTTCTTCATCAAGTACTACATTCTCACCGATTCCATTTTTCCACGGGCTATGAGTTATTAGACACTCAAAGACACCGATAACTGAATCGAGATCGCACCGCGATTAAACAACTCTTGGTAACCTTCATTACTTACGAATTTGAACTCGATGACGTAAGTCCTGGCCTGCTCGGCTATATCACTATCATGCTAAACTTTAACTGTGCTACCTGGTCCTTAATCCCGGAGCACAACTTTCGATGATGAGCTAAGCTTACGTTGATCTTCCTCGTCATATCAGTTCGCCTTGAACAACAAGCTTGATTTCAAGTTTGTGTCCTACCCATGGTTCCAATAACCTTCCGCTTCATCATTCCTTTGACCTAATGTCGTCGCTGATTGATTACATCTTCATGAAATCTCTCGACAAATGTGTCGTGGTCATCATCGACCTTATGAGCTCTTCCAGGATATCAATTGAGTTCATGATGAGAAATATTATCCTTGCCCCCGATGAGTTGTGTTATCTTTGACCACTTTATTGCCTTCCGTTCAACACAAACTTGTTCGTGTTTTGTGTTATACCTTGAGTTCCCTGCTATCCAGCATTTGTTCTTCTTTACCTTGGAGTATGTCCATCTTTTAATATCAAGGATGTTGTGAGGATTGCTCCACCTCTTAAGAATTCTTGGTATAGTGATACTTCTCATCATCACCATTCCTTCTTGGTCCTCGCGTTGATTCCAACCGGGGTACCAACAAGTGAACGGTGCTGTTTGGATTCTGCCTTTCTAGCAACCCTATTGCTTTGAAGTTAATGGTCGGCCATTCATTGTTAGACTATTGATTATTGAATCACCATTCTGACATTGGTCGTGCAGCCCAACCCATATTTCGGGCGCACCTTTCTACCAATGTTTAATTGTGTGTGTTATTCTCAAACATGCTTCATTATATCATTTGATCTGACAAATGCTATCTCCTTATCCACATAATTGAGGAGATGCATCTTTTTGGATACCTCGTTGAATTATCGCTGAGTCCGTCAGCCACTTCCTCATCCTCTCCTTGGTTTAATGATTAACTCTGGTTTCGGAACTTCCTTCCATGGTTCATTTCTCGGGAATCTTAGGGTGTCCTTGCGTTAATTTGTGTTGCATCTTTTCTTCTCGGGCATCCTGAGTCTAAGTTATCCTGACACCAATCAGATCTGAATCTCGGTCAGATATGATGGTTAGAACATATTTCCAGGAGTTATAACATTGATCCTTATATGACCCGGTAAGGCAATGTCATGCCTAACACACCTGGCCGGAGGATCTATTGTTACAGTTTCCTTTTTGGCAAGGTTAGTCATCCTTCCGTGTGGAAATTGTAAGACTTATCCTATAAGTTGTTCCTGATGGATCCGTTTGTTCCCAAAGTCTGATCTTCACCGGATGACCATGTCAATGCTATCTCAAAGCAAGTCCATGGTACTCCGAATCTGAACAGGAACAATTGAAGCCCAATGTTAAATGTTTCCTGCTCAATTATCCAAACACCGTTGTATGGATAATGTCATGAAAATTCTCTCCCGTACCTAAAGAGTTTTCTACGTTGTATCCTGTCATAGATATCATGCTCTTCTTGCCCTTGGGAAGGATATACCACTGAATGTGTTTAAACACATTTTTCCTTTCAATTGTTCTGTTTAACCTGATGATCATGTTTTCCTTTCCATTGGTTTGTTCGACCTTTCTGGTGATCATTACGATCTAAGCAGTATTAATTCCCTGCTTATGTTAACACCTCCGTGTACAATTCTGTCAGTAAGGCCCTGTTGCTTTTGTTGATGACATTCTGGTAACCACCGATGGACGAGAACCTTGCCTATTGGTCCGCCTCATTCAACGAGCAGGAAAATGGTTCTCTTCATCCCCTGGCCTTGGTACCGGCGCTGTTGCCGACATAACTGACAGGTTATGGTCTGACCTGCATGGTTATCATAACCATGCAAGATGACACCACTCTTTCTATCTTTAACCCACATGGTGGGCCCATAACCCACATGTCCCTGGATCGAAACCTGACTCTCCTGTACACCCTGTTGCCAAGGATATTCCTCGCGCTTGACTTGATATGTAATTCGCGAGCCACCTTCCTAGTGATCTACTCTAGTATCAGGCGCAATACTTATTCTCGTTCCCTGAAACCCTTTCAACTTCTAATTAGGCATCGAACGATTGCGTATCCGCTTGATACTTCTTACTATACCTTCTTGCTTGGCTATCGATGTGTTTCATTTGACCAACTCGAGAGATACCCCTGTGTTCATTCATGGGATAACCCCCGATGGTTAATGAAGGAAATATGCCCTAGAGGCAATAATAAAGTTATTGTTTATTTCCTTATATCATGATAAAAGGTTTATTATTCATGCTAGAATTGTATTAACCGGAAACATAATACATGTGTGAATACATAGACAAACAGAGTGTCACTAGTATGCCTCTACTTGACTAGCTCGTTAATCAAAGATGGTTATGTTTCCTAACCATGGACAAAGAGTTGTCATTTGATTAACGGGATCACATCATTAGTTGAATGATCTGATTGACATGACCCATTCCATTAGCTTAGCACCCGATCATTTAGTATGTTGCTATTGCTTTCTTCATGACTTATACATGTTCCTATGACTATGAGATTATGTAACTCCCGTGTGCCGGAGGAACACTTTGTGTGCTACCAAACGTCACAACATAACTAGGTGATTATAAAGGTGCTCTACAGGTGTCTCCAAAGGCACATGTTGGGTTGACGTATTTCGAGATTAGGATTTGTCACTCCGATCGTCGGAGAGGAATCTCTGGGCCCTCTCGGTAATGCACATCACTTAAGCCTTGCAAGCAATGCAACTAATGAGTTAGTTGCGAGATGATGTATTACGGAACGAGTAAAGAGACTTGCCGGTAACAAGATTGAACTAGGTATTGGATACCGACGATCGAATCTCAGGCAAGTAACATACCGATGACAAAGGGAACAACGTATGTTGTTATGCGGTCTGACTGATAAAGATCTTCGTAGAATATGTAGGAGCCAATATGGGCATCCAGGTCCCGCTATTGGTTATTGACCGGAGACGTGTCTCGGTCATGTCTACATTGTTCTCGAACCCATAGGGTCCGCACGCTTAAGGTTTCGATGACAGTTATATTATGAGTTTATACGTTTTGATGTACCGAAGGTTGTTCGGAGTCCCAGATGTGATCACGGACATGACGAGGAGTCTCGAAATGGTCGAGACATAAAGATTGATATATTGGAAGCCTATGTTTGTATATCGGAAGTGTTCCGGGTGAAATCGGGATTTTACCGGAGTACCGGGAGGTTACCGGAACCCCCCGGGAGCTATATGGGCCTTAGTGGGCTTTAGTGGAAAAGAGAAGGGGCAGCCCAAGATGGGCCGCGCGCCCCTCCCCTCCCTTGGTCCGAATAGGACAAGGAGAGGGGGCCGGCCCCCTCTCTCTTTTCCCCCCTCCGTGAATCCTATTCCAACTAGGATTGGGGGGGGGGGGGGAATCCTACTCCCAGAGGGAGTAGGACTCCTGCTGGCGCACCTCTCCTAGGCCGGCCGCACCCCCCCTTGATCCTTTATATACGGAGGCAGGGGAACCCCAGAGACACACAAGTTAATCCACGTGATCTTATTCTTAGCCGTGTGCGGCGCCCCCTGCCACCATAGTCCTCGATAATATTGTAGCGGTGCTTAGGCGAAGCCCTGCGACAGTAGTACATCAAGATCGTCACCACGCTGTCGTGCTAATGGAACTCTTCCCCGACACTTTGCTGGATCGGAGTCCGGGGATCATCATTGAGCTGAACGTGTGCTAAAACTCGGAGGTGCCGTAGTTTCGGTGCTTGATCGGTCGGGCCGTGAAGACGTACGACTACATCAACCAAATGCTTCCGTTGTCGATCTACAAGGGTACGTAGATCACACTCTCCCCTCGTTGCTATGCATCACCATGATCTTGTGTGTGCGTAGGAATTTTTTTGAAATTACTACATTCCCCAACAGTGGCATTCGAGCCTAGGTTTTATGGTTTGATGTTATGTGCACGAGTAGAACACAAGTGAGTTCTGGGAGATATAAGTCATACTGCCTACCAGCATGTCATACTTTGGGTTGGCGGTATTGTTGGATGAAGCGGCCCGGACCGACATTACGTGTACGCTTACGCGAGACCGGTTCTCCCGACGTGCTTTGCACATAGGTGGCTTGCGGGTGACTGTTTCTCCAACTTTAGTTGAACCGAGTGTGGCTACGCCCGGTCCTTGCGAAGGTTAAAACGGCATCAACTTGACAAACTATCGTTATGGTTTTGATGCATAGGTAAGATTGGTTCTTGCTTAAGCCCGTAGCAGCCATGTAAAACTTGCAACAAACAAAGTAGAGGACGTCTAACTTGTTTTTGTAGGGCATGTTGTGATGTGATATGGTCAAGACATGATGCTAAATTTTATTGTATGAGATGATCATGTTTTGTAACCGAGTTATCGGCAACTGGCAGGAGCCATATAGTTGTCGCTTTATTGTATGCAATGCAATCGCGTGTAATGCTTTACTTTATCACTAAGCGGTAGCGATAGTCGTGGAAGCATAAAATTGGCGAGACGACAACGATGCTGCGATGGAGATCAAGGTGTCGCGCCGGTGACGATGGTGATCATGACGGTGCTTCGGAGATGGAGATCATAGGCACAAGATGATGATGGCCATATCATATCACTTATATTGATTGCATGTGATGTTTATCTTTTATGCATCTTATCTTGCTTTGATTGACGCTAGCATTATAAGATGATCTCTCACTAAATTATCAAGAAGTGTTCTCCCTGAGTATGCACCGTTGCGAAAGTTCTTCGTGCTGAGACACCACGTGATGATCGGGTGTGATAGGCTCTACGTTCAAATACAACGGGAGCAAAACAGTTGCACACGCGGAATACTCAAGTTATACTTGACGAGCCAAGCATATACAGATATGGCCTCGGAACACGGAGACCGAAAGGTCGAGCGTGAATCATATAGTAGATATGATCAACATAGTGATGTTCACCAATGAAACTACTCCATCTCACGTGATGATCGGACATGGTTTAGTTGATTTGGATCACGTGATCACTTAGAGGATTAGAGAGATGTCTATCTAAGTGGGAGTTCTTTAAGTAATTTGACTAATTGAACTTAACTTTATCATGAACTTAGTACCTAATAGTATCTTGCTCATGTATGTTTGATTGTAGATAGTTGGCCCATGCTGTTGTTCCGTTCAATTTTAATGCGTTCCTTGAGAAAGCAAAGTTGAAAGATGATGGTAGCAATTACACGGACTGGGTCCGTAACTTGAGGATTATCCTCATTGCTGCACAGAAGAATTACGTCCTGGAAGCACCGCTGGGTGCAAGGCCTGCTGCAGGAGCAACACCAGATGTTATGAACGTCTAGCAGAGCAAAGCTGATGACTACTCGATAGTTCAGTGTGCCATGCTTTACGGCTTAGAATCGGGACTTCAACGACGTTTTGAACGTCATGGAGCATATGAGATGTTCCAGGAGTTGAAGTTAATATTTCAAGCAAATGCCCGGATTGAGAGATATGAAGTCTCCAATAAGTTCTATAGCTGCAAGATGGAGGAGAACAGTTCTGTCAGTGAGCATATACTCAAAATGTCTAGGTATAATAATCACTTGATTCAGATGGGAGTCAATCTTCCAGATGATTGCGCCATTGACAGAATTCTCCAATCACTGCCACCAAGCTACAAGAGCTTCATGATGAACTATAATATGCAAGGGATGAATAAGACTATTCCCGAGCTCTTCGCAATGCTGAAAGCTGCGGAGGTAGAAATCAAAAAGGAGCATCAAGTGTTGATGGTCAACAAGACCACTAGTTTCAAGAAAAAGGGTAAAGGGAAGAAGAAGGGGAACTTCAAGAAGAACAGCAAGCAAGTTGTTGCTCAAGAGAAGAAACCAAAGTCTGGACCTAAGCCTGAAACTGAGTGCTTCCACTGCAAGCAGACTGGTCACTGGAAGCGGAACTGCCCCAAGTATTTGGCGGATAAGAAGGATGGCAAGGTGAACAAAGGTATATGTGATATACATGTTATTGATGTGTACCTTACTAATGCTCGCAGTAGCACCTGGGTATTTGATACTGGTTCTGTTGCTAATATTTGCAACTCGGATCAGGGGCTACGGATTAAGCGAAGATTGGCTAAGGACGAGGAGACGATGCGCGTGGGAAACAGTTCCAAAGTCGATGTGATCGCAGTCGGCACCCTACCTCTACATCTACCTTCAGGAATAGTATTAGACCTAAATAATTGTTATTTGGTGCCAGCGTTGAGCATGAACATTGTATCTAGATCTTGTTTTATGCGAGACGGTTATTCATTTAAATTAGAGAATAATGGTTGTTCTATTTATATGAGTAATATCTTTTATGGTCATGCACCCTTGAAGAGTGGTCTATTTTTATTGAATCTCGATAGTAGTGACACACATATTCATAATGTTGAAGCCAAAAGATGCAGAGTTGATAATGATGGTGCAACTTATTTGTGGCACTGCCGTTTAGGTCATATCGGTGTAAAGCGCATGAAGAAACTCCATACTGATGGACTTTTGGAACAACTTGATTATGAATCACTTGGTACTTGCGAACCGTGGCTCATGGGCAAGATGACTAAAACACCGTTCTCCGGTACTATGGAGAGAGCAACAGATTTGTTGGAAATCATACATATAGATGTATGTGGTCCAATGAATATTGAGGCTCGTGGCGGATATCGTTATTTTCTCACCTTCACAGATGACTTAAGCAGATATGGGTATATCTACTTAATGAAACATAAGTCTGAAACATTTGAAAAGTTCAAAGAATTTCAGAGTGAAGTTGAAAATCATCGTAACAAGAAAATAAAGTTTCTACGATCTGATCGTGGAGGAGAATATTTGAGTTACGAGTTTGGTGTACATTTGAAACAATGCGGAATAGTTTCGCAACTCACGCCACCCGAAACACCACAGCGTAATGGTGTGTCCGAACGTCGTAATCGTACTTTACTAGATATGGTGCAATCTATGATGTCTCTTACTGATTTACCACTATCATTTTGGGGTTATGCTTTAGAGACGGCCGCATTCACGTTAAATAGGGCACCATCAAAATCCGTTGAGACGACGCCTTATGAACTATGGTTTGGCAAGAAACCAAAGTTGTCGTTTCTGAAAGTTTGGGGCTACGATGCTTATGTGAAAAAGCTTCAACCTGATAAGCTCGAACCCAAATCGGAGAAATGTGTCTTCATAGGATATCCAAAGGAAACTATTGGATACACCTTCTATCACAGATCCGAAGGCAAGACTTTTGTTGCTAAATTCGGAAACTTTCTGGAGAAGGAGTTTCTCTCAAAAGATGTGAGTGGGAGGAAAGTAGAACTTGATGAGGTAACTATACCTACTCCCTTATTAGAAAGTAGTACATCACAGAAAACTGTTTCTGCGACACCCACCCCAATTAGTGAGGAACTAATGATACTGATCATGAAACTTCAGGACAAGATACTACTGAACCTCGTAGGTCAACCAGAGTGAGATCTGCGCCAGAGTGGTATGGTAATCCTGTTCTGGAAATCATGCTGCTAGATCATGATGAACCTACGAACTATGAAGAAGCGATGGTGAGCCTAGATTCCGCAAAATGGCTTGAAGCCATGAAATCTGAGATGGGATCCATGTATGAGAACAAAGTATGGACTTTGGTTGACTTGCCCGATGACCGGCAAGCAATTGAGAATAAATGGATCTTCAATAAGAAGACTGACGCTGACGGTAATATTACTATCTACAAAGCTCGACTTGTCGCAAAAGGTTTTCGACAAGTTCAAGGAGTTGACTACGATGAGACCTTCTCACCCGTAGCGATGCTTAAGTCTGTCCGAATCATGTTAGCAATTGCCGCATTTTATGATTATGAAATTTGGCAGATGGATGTCAAAAGTGCATTCCTGAATGGATTTCTGGAAGAAGAGTTGTATATGATGCAACCGGAAGGTTTTGTTGATCCAAAGGGAGCTAATAAAGTGTGCAAGCTCCAGCGATCCATTTATGGACTGGTGCAAGCCTCTCGGAGTTGGAATAAACGCTTTGATAGTGTGATCAAAGCATTTGGTTTTATACAGACTTTCGGAGAAGCCTGTATTTACAAGAAAGTGAGTGGGAGCTCTGTAGCATTTCTGATATTATATGTGGATGACATATTACTGATTGGAAATAATATAGAATTTCTGGACAACATAAAGGGATACTTGAATAAGAGTTTTTCAATGAAAGACCTCGGTGAAGCTGCTTACATATTAGGCATAAAGATCTATAGAGATAGATCAAGACGCTTAATTGGACTTTCACAAAGCACATACCTTGACAAGATTTTCAAGAAGTTCAAAATGGATCAAGCAAAGAAAGGGTTCTTGCCTGTGTTATAAGGTGTAAAGTTGAGTCAGACTCAATGCCCGACCACTGCAGAAGATAGAGAAAAAATTAAATATGTTCCCTATGCTTTAGCCATAGGCTCTATCATGTATGCAATGCTGTGTACCAGACCTGATGTGTGCCTTGCTATAAGTCTAGCAGGGAGGTACCAAAGTAATCCAGGAGTGGATCACTGGACAACGGTCAAGAACATCCTGAAATACCTGAAAAGGACTAAGGATATGTTTCTCGTATATGGAGGTGACAAAGAGCTCATCGTAAATGGTTACGTTGATGCAAGCTTCGACACTGATCCGGACGATTCTAAATCGCAAACCGGATACGTGTTTACATTAAATGGTGGAGCTGTCAGTTGGTGCAGTTCTAAACAAAGCGTCGTGGCGGGATCTACATGTGAAGCGGAGTACATAGCTGGTTCAGAAGCAGCAAACGAAGGAGTCTGGATGAAGGAGTTCATATCCAATCTAGGTGTCATACCTAGTGCATCGGGTCCAATGAAAATCTTTTGTGACAATACTGGTGCAATTGCCTTGGCAAAGGAATCCAGATTTCACAAAAGGACCAAACACATCAAGAGACGCTTCAATTCCATCCAGGATCTAGTCCAGGTGGGCGACATAGAGATTTGCAAGATACATAAGGAGCTGAATGTAGCAGACCTGTTGACTAAGCCTCTTCCACGAGCAAAACATGATCAGGACCAAAGCTCCATGGGTGTTAGAATCATTACTGTGTAATCTAGATTATTGACTCTAGTGCAAGTGGGAGACTGAAGGAAATATGCCCTAGAGGCAATAATAAAGTTATTATTTATTTTCTTATATCATGATAAAAGGTTTATTATTCATGCTAGAATTGTATTAACCAGAAACATAATACATGTGTGAATACATAGACAAACAGAGTGTCACTAGTATGCCTCTACTTGACTAGCTCGTTAATCAAAGATGGTTATGTTTCCTAACCATGGACAAAGAGTTGTCATTTGATTAACGGGATCACATCATTGTTGGGGAACGTTGCAGAAAACAAAAAATTTCCTACGGTTTCACCAAGATCCATCTATGAGTTCATCTAGCACCGAGTGATCGGATGCATCTACATACCTTTGTAGATCGTGAGCGGAAGTGTTCACTAGAACGTGGATGATGGAGTCGTACTCGTCGTGATCCAAATCACCGATGACCAAGCGCCGAACGGACGGCACCTCCGCGTTCAACACACATACGGAGCGGATGACGTCTCCTCCTTCTTGATCCAGCAAGGGGGAAGGAGAGGTTGATGAAGATCCAGCAGCACGACGGCGTGGTGGTGGATGCAGCTGTCACGTGCAGCAGGGCTTCACCGAGCGTCTGCGCGAGAGGGAGAGGTGTAGCAGGGGAGAGGGGGCGCCAAGATGCAAGGGTGCGGCTGCCCCCTCCCTCCCCCCCTTTATATAGGCCCACTGGGGGGGCGCCGGCCCTTGGGAGATCCAATCTCCAAGGGGGGCGGCGGCCAAGGGGGGTGGAGTGCCCCCCAAGGCAAGTGGGGCGCCCTCCACACCCTAGGGTTCCAACCCTAGGCGCAGGGGGTGGGCCTAGGGGGCGCACCAGCCCACTAAGGGCTGGTTCCCCTTCCCACTTCAGCCCATGGGGCCCTCCGGGATGGGTGGCCCCACCCGGTGGACCCCCGGGACCCATCCGGTGGTCCCGGTACAATACCGGTGACCCCCCGAAACTTTCCCGATGGCCGAAACTGCACTTCCTATATATAATTCTTTACCTCCGGACCATTCCGGAACTCCTCGTGACGTCTGGGATCTCATCCGGGACTCCGAACAACTTTCGGATTACTACATATACATATCTTTACAACCCTGGCGTCACCGGACCTTAAGTGTGTAGACCCTACGGGTTCGGGAGACATGTAGACATGACCGAGATTGCTCTCCGGTCAATAACCAACAGCGGGATCTGGATACCCGTGTTGGCTCCCACATGCTCCTCGATGATCTCATTGGATGAACCACGATGTCGAGGATTCAAGCAACCCCGTATACAATTCCCTTTGTCAATCGGTATGTTACTTGCCCGAGATTCGATCGTAGGTATCCCAATACCTTGTTCAATCTCGTTACCGGCAAGTCACTTTACTCGTACCGTAATGCATGATCCCGTGACCAGACACTTGGTCACTTTGAGCTCATAATGATGATGCATTACCGAGTGGGCCCAGTGATACCTCTCCGTCATACGGAGTGACAAATCCCAGTCTTGATCCGTGTCAACCCAACAGACACTTTCGGAGATACCCATAGTATACCTTTATAGTCACCCAGTTATGTTGTGACATTTGGTACACCCAAAGCACTCCTACGGTATCTGGGAGTTACACGATCTCATGGTCTAAGGAAAGGATACTTGACATTGGAAAAACTCTAGCAAACGAACTATACAATCTTATGCTATGTTTAGGATTGGGTCTTGTCCATCACATCATTCTCCTAATGATGTGACCTCGTTATCAATGACATCCAATGTCCATAGTCAGGAAACCATGACTATCTGTTGATCAACGAGCTAGTCAACTAGAGGCTTACTAGGGACATGTTGGTGTCTATTATTCACACATGTATTACGATTTCCGGATAACACAATTATAGCATGAATAAAGACAATTATCATGAACAAGGAAATATAATAATAATGCTTTTATTATTGCCTCTAGGGCATATTTCCAACAGTCTCCCACTTGCACTAGAGTCAATAATCTAGTTACATTGTGATGAATCGAACACCCATGGAATTCTGGTGTTGATCATGCTTTGCTCTAGGGAGAGGTTTAGTCAACGGATCTGCTACATTCAGGTCCGTATGTACTTTGCAAATATCTATGTCTCCATCTTGAACATTTTCATGAATGGAGTTGAAGCGACGCTTGATGTGCCTGGTCTTCTTGTGAAACCTGGGCTCCTTGACAAGTGCAATAGCTCCAGTGTTGTCACAGAAGAGTTTGATTGGCCCCGACGCATTGGGTATGACTCCTAGGTCGGTGATGAACTCCTTCACCCGTATTGCTTCATGCGCTACATCCAAGGCTGCCATGTACTCCGCTTCACATGTAGATCCCGCCACGACGCTCTGCTTGCAACTGCACCAGCTTACCGCCCCACCATTCAAAATATACACGTATCCGGTTTGTGACTTAGAGTCATCTAGATCTGTGTCGAAGCTAGCGTCGACGTAACCCTTTACGACGAGCTCTTTGTCACCTCCATAAATGAGAAACAATTCCTTAGTCCTTTTCAGGTACTTCAGGATATTCTTGACCGCTGTCCAATGTTCCTTGCCGGGATTACTTTGGTACCTTCCTACCAAACTTACGGCAAGGTTCACATCAGGTCTTGTACACAGCATGGCATACATAATAGAACCTATGGCTGAGGCATAGGGGATGACACTCATCTCTTCTATATCTTCTGCCGTGGTCGGACATTGAGCTGAGCTCAATTTCACACCTTGTAACACAGGCAAGAACCCCTTCTTAGACTGATCCATATTGAATTTCTTCAATATCTTATCAAGGTATGTGCTTTGTGAAAGACCTATGAGGCGTCTTGATCTATCTCTATAGATCTTGATGCCTAATATATATGCAGCTTCTCCAAGGTCCTTCATTGAAAAACTCTTATTCAAGTAGGCCTTAATGCTGTCCAAGAGTTCTATATCATTTCCCATCAAAAGTATGTCATCTACATATAATATGAGAAATGCTACAGAGCTCCCTCTCACTTTCTTGTAAACGCAGGCTTCTCCATAAGTCTGCGTAAACCCAAACGCTTTGATCATCTCATCAAAGCGAATGTTCCAACTCCAAGATGCTTGCACCAGCCCATAAATCGAGCGTTGGAGCTTGCACACCTTGTCAGCATTCTTAGGGTCAACAAAACCTTCCGGCTGCATCATATACAGTTCTTCCTTAAGATAGCCGTTAAGGAATGCCATTTTGACGTCCATTTGCCATATCTCATAATCATAGTATGCGGCAATTGCTAACATGATTCGGACGGACTTCAGCTTCGCTACGGGAGAGAAAGTCTCATTGTAGTCAACCCCTTGAACTTGTCGATAACCCTTAGCGACAAGCCGAGCTTTATAGATGGTCACATTACCATCCGCGTCTGTCTTCTTCTTAAAGATCCATTTATTTTCTATCGCTCGCCGATCATCGGGCAAGTCTGTCAAAGTCCATACTTTGTTTTCGTACATGGATCCTATCTCGGATTGCATGGCCTCTAGCCATTTGTTGGAATCTGGGCCCGCCATTGCTTCTTCATAGTTTGAAGGTTCACCGTTGTCTAACAACATGATTTCCAGGACAGGGTTGCCGTACCACTCTGGTGCGGAACGTGTCCTTGTGGACCTACGAAGTTCAGTATTAACTTGATCTGAAGTTTCATGATCATCATCATTAACTTCCTCTCTAGTCGGTGCAGGCACCTCAGGAACATTTTCTTGAGTTGCGCCATTTTCCGGTTCAAGAGGTAATACTTCATCAAGTTCTAGTTTCCTCCCACTTACTTCTTTCGAGAGAAACTCTTTCTCTAGAAAGGATCCATTCTTGGCTACAAAGATCTTGCCTTCGGATCTGAGGTAGAAGGTATACCCAATAGTTTGTTTAGGGTATCCTATGAAGACGCATTTTTCCGACTTGGGTTCGAGCTTTACAGGTTGAAGTTTCTTGACATAAGCATCGCATCCCCAAACTTTTAGAAACGACAGCTTAGGTTTTTCCCAAACCATAATTCATACGGTGTCGTCTCAACGGATTTCGACGGAGCCCTATTTAAAGTGAATGCGGCAGTCTCTAAAGCATAGCCCCAAAAAGATAGCGGTAAATCGGTAAGAGACATCATAGATCGCACCATATCTAATAGAGTGCGATTACGACGTTCGGACACACCATTATGCTGAGGTGTTCCAGGCGGCGTGAGTTGTGAAACTATTCCACATTTTCTTAAGTGTGTGCCAAATTCATGACTCAAGTATTCTCCTCCACGATCTGATCGCAAAAACTTGATTTTTCTGTCACGTTGATTCTCAACCTCACTCTGAAATTCCTTGAACTTTTCAAAGGTTTCAGACTTGTGTTTCATTAAGTAGACATACCCATATCTACTCAAGTCATCAGTGAGGGTGAGAACATAACGATAGCCACCGCGAGCCTCAACGCTCATTGGACCGCACACATCAGTATGTATGATTTCCAATAAGTTGGTTGCTCGCTCCATTGTTCCTGAGAACGGAGTCTTGGTCATTTTACCCATGAGGCATGGTTCACACGTGTCAAATGATTCATAATCAAGAGACTCTAAAAGTCCATCTGCATGGAGCTTCTTCATGCGTTTGACACCTATGTGACCAAGGCGGCAGTGCCACAAGTATGTGGGACTATCATTATCAACCTTACATCTTTTGGTATTCACACTATGAACATGTGTAGCATTACGCTCGAGATTCATTAAGAATAAACCATTCACCATCGGAGCATGACCATAAAACATATCTCTCATATAAATAGAACAACCATTATTCTCGGATTTAAATGAGTAGCCATCTCGAATTAAACGAGATCCCGATACAATGTTCATGCTCAAAGCTGGCACTAAATAACAATTATTGAGGTTTAAAACTAATCCCGTAGGTAAATGTAGAGGTAGCGTGCCGACGGCGATCACATTGACCTTGGAACCATTCCCGACGCGCATCGTCACCTCGTCCTTTGCCAGTCTCCATTTATTCCGCAGCTCCTGCTTTGAGTTACAAATGTGAGCAACTGCACCAGTATCAAATACCCAGGAGCTACTACGAGTACTGGTAAGGTGCACATCAATTACATGTATATCACATATACCTTTTGTTTTGCCGGCCTTCTTGTCCGCTAAGTATTTGGGGCAGTTCCGCTTCCAGTGACCACTTCCCTTGCAATAAAAGCACTCAGTCTCGGGCTTGGGTCCATTCTTTGGCTTCTTCCCTGTAGCTTGCTTACTGGGCGCAGCAACTCCCTTGCCGTCCTTGTTTAAGTTCTTCTTACCCTTGCCTTTCTTGAACTTAGTGGTTTTATTGACCATCAACACTTGATGTTCTTTCTTGACTTCTACCTCTACTGATTTCAGCATTGAAAACAACTCAGGAATGGTCTTTTCCATCCCCTGCATATTGAAGTTCATCACAAAGCTCTTGTAGCTTGGTGGAAGCGACTGGAGGATTCTGTCAATGACCGCATCATCCGGGAGATTAACTCCCAGCTGAGTCAAGCGGTTATGTAACCCAGACATAGTGAGTATGTGCTCACTGGCAGAACTATTTTCCTCCATCTTACAGCTGAAGAATTTGTCGGAGACTTCATATCTCTCGACCCGGGCATGAGCTTGAAAACCCATTTTCAGCTCTTCGAACATCTCATATGCTCCATGTCTCTTAAAACGATTTTGGAGCCCTGGCTCTAAGCGGTAAAGCATGCCGCACTGAATGAGGGAGTAGTCATCAGCACGTGTCTGCCAAGCATTCATAACGTCTTGGTTCTGTGGGACGGGTGCGTCACCTAGCGGTGCTTGTAGGACATAATCTTTCTTGGCAGCTATGAGGATGATCCTCAGGTTCCGGACCCAGTCCGTATAGTTGCTGCCATCGTCTTTCATCTTGGTTTTCTCTAGGAACGCGTTGAAGTTGAGGACAACGTTGGCCATTTGATCTACAAGACATATTGTAAAGATTTTAGACTAAGTTCATGATAATTAAGTTCATCTAATCAAATTATTCAATGAACTCCCACTTAGATGGACATCCCTCCAGTCATCTAAGTATAACATGATCCGAGTTATATAGGCCGTGTCCGATCATCACGTGAGACGGACTAGTCAACATCGGTGAACATCTTCATGTTGATCATATCTTCTATACGACTCATGCTCGACCTTTCGGTCTTCTGTGTTTCGAGGCCATGTCTGTACATGCTAGGCTCGTCAAGTCAACCTAAGTGTTTGCATGTGTAAATCTGTCTTACACCCGTTGTATGTGAACGTTGGAATCTAACACCCGATCATCACGTGGTGCTTCAAAACAACGAACTGTCGCAATGGTGCACAGTTAGGGGGAACACTTTCTTGAAATTATTATGAGGGATCATCTTATTTACTACCGTCGTTCTAAGTAAACAAGATGTACAAAACATGATAAACATCACATGCAATCAAATAATAATAGTGACATGATATGGCCAATATCACATAGCTCCTTTGATCTCCATCTTGGGGCTCCATGATCATCTTGTCACCGGCATGACACCATGATCTCCATCATCATGATCTCCATCATTGTGTCTCCATGAAGTTGCTCGCCAACTATTACTTCTACTACTATGGCTAACGTGTTTAGCAATAAAGTAAAGTAATTTACATGGCGTTTCTCAATGACACGCGGGTCATACAAAAAATAAAGACAACTCCTATGGCTCCTGCCGGTTGTCATACTCATCGACATGCAAGTCGTGATTCCTATTACAAGAACATGATCTCATACATCACATATATATCATTCATCATTCATCACAACTTTGGCCATATCACATCACAGAACACTTGCTGCAAAAACAAGTTAGACGTCCTCTAATTGTTGTTGCAAGTTTTACGTGGCTGCAATAGGGTTCTAGCAAGAACATTTTCTTACCTACGTGAAAGCCACAACGTGATTTGTCAACTTCTATTTACCCTTCATAAGGACCCTTTTCATCGAATCCGCTCCAACTAAAGTGGGAGAGACAGACACCCGCCAGCCACCTTATGCAACTAGTGCATGTTAGTCGGTGGAACCGGTCTCACGTAAGCGTACGTGTAAGGTTGGTCCGGGCCGCTTCATCCCACAATACCGCTGAAGCAAGATAAGACTAGCAGCAGCAAGAAAATTGACAACATCTACGCCCACAACAAATTGTGTTCTACTCGTGCAAAGAGAACTACGCATAGACCTAGCTCATGATGCCACTGTTGGGGAACATTGCAGAAAACAAAAAATTTCCTACGGTTTCACCAAGATCCATCTATGAGTTCATCTAGAAACGAGTGATCGGATGCATCTACATACCTTTGTAGATCGCGAGCGGAAGCGTTCACTAGAACGTGGATGATGGAGTCGTACTCGCCGTGATCCAAATCACCGATGACCAAGCGCCGAACGGATGGCACCTCCGCGTTCAACACACGTACGGAGTGGATGACGTCTCCTCCTTCTTGATCCAGCAAGGGAGAAGGAGAGGTTGATGAAGATCCAGTAGCACGACGGCGTGGTGGTGGATGCAGCTGTCACGTGCAGCAGGGCTTCGCCGAGCGTCTGCGCGAGAGGGAGAGGTGTAGCAGGGGAGAGGGGGCGCCAAGATTCAAGGGCGCAGCTGCCCCTCCCTCCCCCCCTTTATATAGGCCCACTAGGGGGGCGCCGGCCCTTGGGAGATCCAATCTCCAAGGGGGGCGGCGGCCAAGGGGGGTGGAGTGCCCCCCAAGGCAAGTGGGGCGCCCTCCCCACCCTAGGGTTCCAACCCTAGGCGCAGGGGGTGGGCCTAGGGGGCGCACCAGCCCACTAAGGGCTGGTTCCCCTTCCCACTTCAGCCCATGGGGCCCTCCGGGATGGGTGGCCCCACCCGGTGGACCCCCGGGACCCATCCGGTGGTCCCGGTACAATACCGGTGACCCCCTGAAACTTTCCCGATGGCCGAAACTGCACTTCCTATATATAATTCTTTACCTCCGGACCATTCCGGAACTCCTCGTGACGTCCGGGATCTCATCCGGGACTCCGAACAACTTTCGGATTACTGCGTATACATATCTTTACAACCCTAGCGTCACCGGACCTTAAGTGTGTAGACCCTACGGGTTCGGGAGACCTGTAGACATGACCGAGATTGCTCTCCGGTCAATAACCAACAGCGGGATCTGGATACCCATTTTGGCTCCCACATGCTCCTCGATGATCTCATCGGATGAACCACGATGTCGAGGATTCAAGCAACCCCGTATACAATTCCCTTTGTCAATCGGTATGTTACTTGCCCGAGATTCGGTCGTCGGTATCCCAATACCTTGTTCAATCTCGTTACCGGCAAGTCACTTTACTCGTACCGTAATGCATGATCCCGTGACCAGACACTTGGTCACTTTGAGCTCATAATGATGATGCATTACCGAGTGGGCCCAGTGATACCTCTCCGTCATATGGAGTGACAAATCCCAGTCTTGATCCGTGTCAACCCAACAGACACTTTCGGAGATACCCGTAGTATACCTTTATAGTCACCCAGTTACGGTGTGACGTTTGGTACACCCAAAGCACTCCTACGGTATCTGGGAGTTACACGATCTCATGGTCTAAGGAAAGGATACTTGACATTGGAAAAACTCTAGCAAACGAACTATACGATCTTATGCTATGTTTAGGATTGGGTCTTGTCCATCACATCATTCTCCTAATGATGTGACCTCGTTATCAATGACATCCAATGTCCATAGTCAGGAAACCATGACTATCTGTTGATCAACGAGCTAGTCAACTAGAGGCTTACTAGGGACATGTTGGTGTCTATTATTCACACATGTATTACGATTTCCGGATAACACAATTATAAAATGAATAAAGAGAATTATCATGAACAAGGAAATATAATAATAATGCTTTTATTATTGCCTCTAGGGCATATTTCCAACAATCATTAGTTGAATGATCTGATTGACATGACCCATTCCATTAGCTTAGCACCCGATCGTTTAGTATGTTGCTATTGCTTTCTTCATGACTTATACATGTTCCTATGGCTATGAGATTATGTAACTCCCGTGTGCTGGAGGAACACTTTGTGTGCTACCAACTATCACAACATAACTGGGTGATTATAAAGGTGCTCTACAGGTGTCTCCAAAGGTACATGTTGGGTTGACGTATTTCGAGATTAGGATTTGTCACTCCGATCATCGGAGAGGTATCTCTGGGCCCTCTCGGTAATGCACATCACTTAAGCCTTGCAAGCAATGCAACTAATGAGTTAGTTGTGAGATGATGTATTACTGAACGAGTAAAGAGACTTGCTGGTAACGAGATTGAACTAGGTATTGGATACCGACGATCGAATCTCGGGCAAGTAACATACCGATGACAAAGGGAACAACGTATGTTGTTATGCGGTCTGACCGATAAAGATCTTCGTAAAATATGTAGGAGCCAATATGGGCATCCAGGTCCCGCTATTGGTTATTGACCGGAGACATGTCTCGGTCATGTCTACATTGTTCTCGAACCCGTAGGGTCCGCACGCTTAAGGTTTCGATGACAGTTATATTATGAGTTTATACGTTTTGATGTACCGAAGGTTGTTCGGAGTACCAGATGTGATCACGGACATGACGAGGAGTCTCGAAATGGTCGAGACATAAAGATTGATATATTGGAAGCCTATGTTTGGATATCGGAAGTGTTCCAGGTGAAATCGGGATTTTACCGGAGTACCGGGAGGTTACCGGAACCCCCCGGGAGCTATATGGGCCTTAGTGGAAAAGAGAAGGGGCAGCCCAAGATGGGCCGCGCGCCCCTCCCCTCCCTTGGTCCTAATAGGACAAGGAGAGGGGGCCGGCCCCCCTCTCTCTTTCCCCCCCTCCGCGAATCCTATTCCATCTAGGATTGGGGGGGGAATCCTACTCCCAGAGGGAGTAGGACTCCTCCTGGCGCGCCTCTCCTAGGCCGGCCGCACCCCCCCCCCTTGATCCTTTATATATGGAGGCAGGGGAACCGCAGAGACACACAAGCTGATCCACGTGATCTTATTCTTAGCCGTGTGCGGCGCCCCTTGCCACCATAGTCCTCGATAATATTGTAGCGGTGCTTAGGCGAAGCCCTGCGACAGTAGTACATCAAGATCGTCACCACGCCGTCGTGCTGACGGAACTCTTCCCCGACACTTTGCTGGATCGGAGTCCAGGGATTGTCATCGAGCTGAACATGTGCTAAAACTCGGAGGTGTCGTAGTTTCGGTGCTTGATCGGTCGGGCCGTGATGACGTACGACTACATCAAACAAACGCTTCCGTTGTCGATCTACAAGGGTACGTAGATCACACTCTCCCCTCGCTGCTATGCATCACCATGATCTTGTGTGTGCGTAGGAAATTTTTTGAAATTACTACTTTCCCCAACAGTTAACCCTTATAGCATCCTATCGTTGTAGAGCTGCCCCTTACCTATTCGTTAGTACGATGGAGTTCCCCGAAGAAAGGACGACAACTTCATCATGATGACATGAAGCAGAGGAATGAATACATCAATGTCATGGATCGACATCTTCGAGAAGAGCAACTATGACCGAGAAGAATCGTTAGAATTTCGTAACTAGATCCCTTCCCCCCTTGTAACCGCTCCTAAATCTCGGGACGAGATTTCTTGTAGTGGAGGAGAATTGTGACGCCCGGATAATTAAACTACAGTAATCTTATGTTAATGGCGCCAGGTCATCGCGATTACTATTGTTAAACTCGCGTTGATTCGAATCCGGTCCAAATTTCAAATTCAAATTAAAGTCCAAAATTCAAATTGCCAAACATGAAAAATAAAATGTTCAAAGTGTGGCAATTATACCATAACTAATTATGGTGGTGACCCAACACTTTTGTAAAATAATTAAATGCCATTTTTTGAATATAACTCGGCTAAAAAGAATTATTAAATGCTATTTAAATTATAAAAATACTAAACTATTTTATTTGTACCTCAAACTAAATGTTGCAGTGGTATAACTAGTAAAACCAATTTAGATGTTGCTACTATATTTTATAAAGCTAATTTCTATTCAAAATAAAAGAAAACTAAAACTGTAAAAAGAGAAATAAGAAAAAGGGAAGAAGCAAAGAAAAGAAAACAACACCCCCTCCCCTAGTGGGCCTCGTGGACCAGTTGGGCCACAAAGCCACCAGGCCGGCCCAGCTCCTCCCCACCGTCCCCTTCCTCTGCTACAGGGGGCAGGGGGGATCGTGGTGCCCATCCGCCGGCGATGGCCGGGCGTGGCGGCCATCCACCCCCTGGCCCTACTAATACACCCAGGGCGGCCCCAAACCCTAAGCTTCCCTGTTCCCCTTCCTCCCTCGCGCCCCCATATGCTTTTCCTCGTTGACGTCGCCGTGCCCGTGGACGCCCGAAGCCACCGCCCCGAACCCCCGCCGTCGTGCCCAGGAGCTACGCCGAGCTCCTCTATGTCGTCTGCGCCCTCTACTTGGAGCTCGGATCCACCGCCTCGGCCGCATCGAGCTCATTTTCTTCCCTCGACCGCTGCCGCATCTACGTCAACGTCGGCTGCTCTGCTGCTACTAAGCCACCGCCGGGTCCCCGTGTGCCTCCCTAGTGAGCTTCCGCTCCTTCTCCTCCTCCCCACGCTTCGGTTCCACCCCTCTGGCTAGCTAGCCGCCATGATTGCAGATCGTCTCCGCCACGGCGCTCGTCGTCGTCGTTTCGGTCGACGTCGAGTTCGCCTGAGCCCTCGGTCGTGCTCATCGGCACCGTAGTAGGCCATAACACCAGCGCGTGCAGTCCCTGCCGTGCCTCGCCTCGTCGTAGCCGCCCGCGCCTACTCGTGCTGGCCACGCCCCACGCGCCCCGCGGCCCTTGTAGCCGTCACCACGCGCCGCCTGCGGCCGTCCCACACCCCAGCGCACGCATTGCGCCTGCCTCCGCTCCCCACTGCCGTTGCCCTGCTGTTTCACCGCCGCCCCTGCACTTGCTGTCGCTGCTGCTGCTGCATTGCTACTGCGCGCGGCCACTGCTGCTACTGGTTGCACGACGCCCGCGCGAACCCAGCCGCACCGGCTCCGTGCACACGCGCGCTTGCCCGCAGCCGCAGGCAGCTGCTCCCGGCCTCGCGCCCACACCTGTTGCCGCTGCTCACTAGTCTTGCTTTGTACTGCTAGGTACTGTAGGTACTAGCTAGCTTTTCTAATTTCACACCAAGTAACCCCCTAGACAGCCCCTAAACATCGGTTAAATAACTGTTAACCGGAGTAAGAATAATAATTGTAGATAGTATACTTGTCAAAGCTCAAATGTTTCCATTAGACCAAATCAATTTAATGCATGGATTAATTCCCATAAAAATCACAAAATGCTATCTTTTCTAAACAGAGAACAGAATTAACCCCTACCACTGTGTGTGCGTGTGTTGTGTATGTATGTGTGTAGTGTGTACAGCGTGCGTGTGTGTGGTGTGCGTGTGTGGCCGGCTGGACTCTGTCCACTAATGGCCGGCCCTTGTTAATTAGGCTATGTTTAGCTTAGGATTAGTTTAGTGCTAACTAGCCCTTTTAGCAAATGACAAGTGGGTCCCATCTAAATAGATTAGACAAATATTTTGAAAATTATTAAATCAGTGTCATATGGGCCACCACCTCTCCTTTTGACTAGTCACAATGACTTGGTCAATTCGGATTTAAATTAAACACAAAATTCTAGAATATCAATAAAACTTTGGAAAAATATAGAAAATTAACCGTAACTTCGATGGAAAAACTTTATGCATGAAAGTTGCTCAGAACGACGAGACGAATCCGGATACGCGGCCCGTTTGTTCGTGACGCATCCCTAGCATAGTGAACATGCAACTTCCCCCTCCGGCTCCTCTGCCCGAAAACGCGAAACACCGGGGATAATTTCCCGGATGTTCCCCCCTTCACCAGTACCACCTCGTACCGCGTTAGGGCACACCTAGCATCATGCTTTGTCATGGCATGCATCGTCATGCATTTGTTTGCATTATATTTATTGTTTCTTCCCTCTCTTCTCTCGCTAGACACCGAGACCGACACCGCTGCTACCCAGTACGACTACGGTGTTGACGACCACTCTCTCTTGCTAGAGCAACCAGGCAAGCCCTCCCTTTGATCACCAGATATCGCCTACTCTTCTCTCTACTGCTTGCATTAGAGTAGTGTAGCACGTTACTGCTTTCCGTTAATCCTATTCTGATGCATAGCCTGTCCTTGCTACTACTGTTGTTATCTTTACCTGCAATCCTAATGCTTAGTATAGGATGCTAGTTTATCATCAGTGGCCATACATTCTTGTCCGTCTGCCATGCTATATTATCGGGCCGTGATCACTCGGGAGGTGATCACGGGTATATACTTTATACATGATACATGTGGTGACTAAAGACGGGTTGGCTTGTGCAGCACCCGCGAGTGATTCACTGATTGGGGGCTGAAAGGACCTTTGTCCCAACGGCCCTCTGTGTGGATCTTTGTGGCGAAGCGACAGGGCAGGTTAAGACCACCTAGGAGAGAGGTGGGCCTGGCCCTAGTCGGCGTTTGCGGTTATTTCAAAATATCACGCTTAACGAGATCTTGGTATTTGATCTGAGTCTGTCCACTGGCCTATACGCACTAACCATCTACGCGGGGACAGTTATGGGCACTCGACGTCGTGGTATCAGCCGAAGCCTTCATGACATCAGCGACTGAGTGGCGCGCACCGGATTGGACCGTAAGCCTGCTCTTGTATTAAGGGGGCTAGTTCTGCTTCCGGCCGCGTTCGCAACATGCAGGTGTGCAAAGGGCGATGGGCCCAGACCCCTGCGCCATAGGATTTAGACCGGCGTGCTGACCTCTCTGTTGTGCCTAGGTAGGGCTGCGACGTGTTGATCTTTCGAGGCCGGGCATGACCCAGGAAAGTGTGTCCGGCCAAATGGGATCGAGCATGCTGGGTTATGTGGTGCACCCCTGCAGGGAAGTTAATCTATTCGAATAGCCGTGATCTTCGGTAACAAGACGACTTGGAGTTGTACCTTGACCTTATGACAACTAGAACCGGATACTTAATAAAATACACCCTTCAAAGTGCCAGATACAACCGGTGGTCGCTCTCTCACAGGGCGACGAGGGGAGGATCATCGGTTGGGATTATGCTATGCGATGCTACTTGGAGGACTTCAGTCTACTCTCTTCTACATGCTGCAAGACGGAGGCTGCCAGAAGCGTAGTCTTCGAAAGGACTAGCTATCCCCCCTTATCCCGGCTTTCTGCAGTTCAGTCCACGTATAATAGCCTTATTCCAGTTGATACCAATGCATACATATGTAGTATAGCTCCTTGCTTGCGAGTACTTTGGATGAGTACTCACGGTTGCTTTCTCCCTCTTTTCCCCTATCCCTTCTACCTGGTTGTCGCAACCAGATGTTGGAGCCCAGGAGCCAGACGCCACCTTCGACGACGACTCCTACTACACCGGAGGTGCCTACTACTACGTGTTGCCCGCTGACGACGACCAGGAGTAGTTTAGGAGGATCCCGGGCAGGAGGCCTGCGCCTCTTTCGATCTGTATCCCAGTTTATGCTAGCCTTCTTAAGGCAAACTTGTTTAACTGATGTCTGTACTCAGATATTGTTGCTTCCGCTGACTCATCTATGATCGAGCTCTTGTATTCGAGCCTTCGAGGCCCCTGGCTTGTAATATGATGCTTGTATGACTTATTTTATTTGTAGAGTTGTGTTGTGATATCTTCCCGTGAGTCCCTGATCTTGATCGTACACATTTGCGTGTATGATTAGTGTACGATTAAATCAGGGGCGTCACACATACACACGCAACCACGCATGCACGCAACACTCACACGCACACACACACATGCATGCACACACCACACGACCAACACACACTCTCACGCTCAAGTGCTCAACCTACACATGCATGCGCACACATCAGGCCCTGACAGACACATACACAACCAGGTGATTCCCGCGCATGGGTTGGACTCTTGTCGCGCCTGGGTAAATTTGTGTTTATCTGACCTTTTTCCTATGTGAACTGACATGTGGGAGCCACACGGAACGTGGTCAATTTAACTAGTCAACATGGTGCCCCGCAGACTATTTGGCCGGTCAACAGAGGGCAATCCGATGCTGAACGGTGAGCAAGTGACCATATAATCACCGCAAAACGTAGATAGTGACTGTAATGAGCGTATTCTGAAGTTCGGTGACCGTATTACGCTTTTCTCTCTATAGGCCCTCCAGAACTACATCTCTACACGTTCTCGCATGTTACATCTAACAACTATGCAATACATCACTACTACTACACTCTAACATAATAAATCATATGTGTTTTTAGTTTTACTAGATATCATATTGTTACTTAATTATTCAGTTTGCATACATTAAAATTGCCTTTGAAATGTATGGCCAGTATCATCTACCGCGCGGGAAAAATCCCGCCCTTTCCTGTTTAATCGGGTTTGTATCGATGGATCGTGCGAAACAGCAAAACTATAGTACTATACAGTACAAGTGACAATTCACGGGGCCGCTGTGTCGTGTACTCCTTCCTCGTAAGAGTGGAGCGCTCGCTTTCATAAATGTTCTAGTCCCGTTCGTCGATATGTGGGACATCATGCTACCAGGTCCATGTGCCATACCGAAATACAGTGCAGAGTAACAGGGGTGAAGCACCCCAGTCATGGCGCTGGCATAGTAATGAGCAATAAGGTGTCAAATCACAAAGCTACACCTTTCCCGCAGTTAAGTTGGAGGGACGAAGTAATAATGCTAAAAAAAGAAGTTGGAGGGACGAAGCAACCATCATTTCACTCGTTGCTAAATCCGCTTCTCCCTCATCTTCTTCAAGCTTTTTTATAAGATCTTCTTCAAGTTAACCACATGTTGCTTCTGCCATTGTTCTGCCTCATGTGGGACGCGGATCGACTTGGTAAAGCACTGACACATGGGACCGCATGTTAGCAAACCGCCAGGCCAACATCCTCTAAAAATAAGAATCCCCCCCCCCCCCCGCCATCCGCGTGGAAAAATCACCTCCTTTTTCCTAATCTTGATTCTATAATTTTTTAGATCAATATAATTCAGATTTGTATAGATAGCACACAGGAGCAAAACCAAGTGGTATGGTTAAGGGCATCCACAATGTGTAGCCAAATGTGGAAATAGCTTTTGGCATCGATGGGAACCATTTTGGACGGTGCTGCCAAAGCCAAAAATATGGAACCAAAGCTCCCTCATTGATTGATTGATTGATTGATTGAAGGAATAGAAAAATGCAACGTCTCTCCTCTTGCTCCCGTGCTTGGACGCATGTACAGTATAGAGCACAGAGTCTACTCCCATGCCCCTTCTATCACAAATCACAAAGCATTAAGGCGTCAAATCACAAAGCACGGACGAAGCAACCATCATGTCACTCTTCGCTGACTCTGCTTCTCCATCATCTTCTTCGAGAAACCACCTCACCGCACTAAGCCGGACGAACGATGCTATTGTGTACTAGTACATTATTTATGTGTCCTTTGGTTCAACAGACTTCCTGGATGCAAATAAGGCGGTTATCTCGGCTTGCAGGCGGCACTTGCGTCCGGTGGTCTCCCTCAATGGTGTTCTCCGTCGAATGCACTTCGCCAAACCGCAACGTTCGAGATATCGTCGACGTCACCGCAATGGGGAAGGAAGTCAAATAGTTACTACCTCCATTTTTATGTACACAAGACCAGTATATCAAAATTACAATTTGCAAAAGGCCACTAACACTAATCGAGGCAAAATTGATGGGGTTTGCCTCGTACTAGCAACCAAGGACATTAATATACCCTTGCATGCATGCGGAAGTGAGAAGGTTGGTTTGCACGGCGCTGCATTAATCAAGCGATAAGGAGTGAGATGGTTATCTCTTTGAGCTTTGGAGAAAAAATACGCATTAATTGACACGTCAAACGAGGATTTGTATTGATTAATCCCGTGAAGGAAAACCCCGCCTTTATTTATTAACACCATTAGTCCTAGTACGTACGTACTTATCCTGTTTGGGTCTAGGCCTTGCATTGCCATACTTCGCCACACTTTTTGCCAAGCTTGCATAAAGTTTTCAAAATGAAAAGGAGGTACACTCGCGCACGGCTGTCGTGGTACTCGCACCGCACCCTCACACAGTCGCTCCTACATGCCGCAAACCCAACCAAGGGAACACACCCTCACTGACACGTGCTACCACATGTGAACAAACTAAACTCAGCCATCCTACCGCTAAAACATAACTTTCGTTCATACAGTATGTTTATCCAACCGCATGTTGGGGAGGATCCGTACGACCCATGCGGTGGTCTGTTGGGGAAGAAGAAGAGGTGAGGAAGAAGGGTTAGGAGACGTAGGATACTCATCCAACAACCTAAAATGGTAGACTGGCCCAAATGATGAAAATCAGGCGACTTGCATAACAATATATGTTTTTTACATAGCAAAATATCCCTAAAACAACAACATAAGGAAAAACTATCACTGGTCGTGGAACAAGACATCCTCGTCGTCTTTGGTTGCCGACGTGAACCAGCCGTAGCTGTCGACGTGTGTCTCCGCACCATGGTTGTCCTCGGCCTCCAGCTACTCGTTCACGCGGAGCGTGCGGGTGCTCTGCATGAACGAGAGCACCGCCCGATTCAAGTCGAGGACATCCGGTTCCGTCTGTTGGAGGGCCTCGATGGTAGCGGCATCCGCGTGCTCTCGCGTCGAGTGGAGCCTCCGCCGCCCGGTTCTAGTCGAGGATGTCCGATTCCGCCTGCAGGAGAGCCTCGATGGCAGCGGCATCCGCGAGCTCTGCGTCGAGTTGAGCCTCCGCCGCCCAGTTCAAGTCGAGGACGTCCGGTTCCGCCTATAGGAGGGCCTCGATGGCAACGGCATCCGCGAGCTCCACATCGAGTTGAGCCTCCGCCGCCTGGTTCACATCCACGACTTCCGGTTCCGCATGCAGGAGAGCCTCGATGGCAGCAGCATGTGCGCGCTCCGCCTTGAGTTGAGCCTCTACCTCCCGGTCCTCCTTTAGTATCGCCAGGTTGAACCATTGGTCCGCCTGCACCATGGGGGACCCGGAGACCGGCACGAAGTCTACGTCCATCGTCTCATACCCATTGGGGGCCTTCTGCGTTGCGACCTCCACCATAAACATTGGAACGGCTTCCTCCTCCTCGTAGCTTGGTGTGACGCCCCCGATTTGACCGTACACTAATCATACACGCAAATGTGTACAATCAAGATCAGGGACTCATGGGAAGATATCACAACACAACTCTACAAATAAAATAAGTCATACAAGCATCATATTACAAGCCAGGGGCCTCGAGGGCTCGAATACAAGAGCTCGATCATAGACGAGTCAGCAGAAGCAACAATATCTGAGTACAGACATGAGTTAAACAAGTTGCCATAAGATGGCTAGCACAAACTGGGATACAGATCGAAAGAGGCGCAGGCCTCCTACCTGGGATCCTCCTAACTACTCCTGGTCGTCATCAGCGGGCATCACGTAGTAGTAGGCACCTCCGGTGTAGTAGGAGTCGTCGTTGACGGTGGCGTCTAGCGCCTGGGCTCCAACATCTGGTTGCGACAACCAGGTAGAAGGGATAGAGGGAAAAGAAGGAGAAAGCAACCGTGAGTACTCATCCAAAGTACTCGCAAGCAAGGAGCTACACTACATATGTATGCATTGGTATCAACTGGGATAAGGCTATTATATGTGGACTGAACTGCAGAAAGCTGGAATAAGAGGGGGATAGCTAGTCCTTTTGAAGACTACGCTTCTGGTAACCTCCATCTTGCAGCATGTAGAAAAGAGTAGACTGAAGTCCTCCAAGTATCATCACATAGCATAATCCTAACCGATGATCCTCCCCTCGTCGCCCTGTGAGAGAGCAATCGCCGGTTGTATCTGGCACTTGGAAGGGTGTGTTTTATTAAGTATCCGGTTCTAGTTGTCATAAGGTCAAGGTACAACTCCAAGTCGTCCTGTTACCGAAGATCATGGCTATTCGAATAGATTAACTTCCCGGCAGGGGTGCACCACATAACCCAACACGCTCGATCCCATTTGGCCGGACACACTTTCCTGGGTCATGCCCGGCCTCGGAAGATCAACACGTCACAGCCCTACCTAGGCACAACAGAGAGGTCAGCACGCCGGTCTAAATCCTATGGCGCAGGGATCTGGGCTCATCGCCCATTGCACACCTGCACGTTGCGTACGCGGTCGGAAGCAGAACTAGCCCCCTTAATACAAGAGCAGGCTTACGGTCCAATCCGGCGCGCGCCACTTAGTCGCTGACGTCACGAAGGCTTCGGCTGATACCACGACGTCGAGTGCCCATAACTGTCCCCGCGTAGATGGTTAGTGCATATAGGCCAGTGGCCAGACTCAGATCAAATACCAAGATCTCGTTAAGCGTGTTATTTTGAAATAACCGCGAACGCCGACCAGGGCCAGGCCCACCTCTCTCCTAGGTGGTCTCAACCTGCCCTGTCGCTTCGCCACAAAGATCCACACAGAGGGCCGTTGGGACAAAGGTCCTTTCTGCCCCCAATCCGTGAATCACTCGCGGGTACTCCACAAGCCGACCCGTCTTTAGTCACCACATGTATCCTATATAAAGTATATAATATATACCCATGATCACCTCCCGAGTGATCACGGCCCAATAATATAGCATGGCAGACGGACAAGAATGTTTGGCCACTGATGATAAACTAGCATCCTATACTAAGCATTAGGATTTTAGGTAAAGGTATCAACAGTAGTGGCAAGGACAGGCTATGCATCAGAATAGGATTAACGGAAAACAGTAACATGTTACACTACTCTAATGCAAGCAGCAGGGAGAAGAGTAGGCGATATCTAGTGATCAAAGGGGGGGCTTGCCTGGTTGCTCTGGCAAGAGAGAGGGTCGTCAACACCGTAGTCGTACTGGGTAGCAGCGGCGTCGGTCTCGGTGTCTAGCGAGAGAAGAGGGGGAAGAAACAATAAATATAATGCAAACAAATGCATGACGATGCATGACATCACAAAGCGTGGTGCTAGGTGTGCCCTAACATGGTACGAGGTGGTACCGGTGAAGGGGGAAAACATCCGGGAAAGTATCCCCGGTGTTTCGCGTTTTCGGGCAGAGTAGCCGGAGGGGGAAAGTTACGAGTTGGATAGGTTAGGGAGGTGTGGCGGACGAACGGGTTGCATATCCGGAATCGTCTCGTCGTTCTGAGCAACTTTCATGTTGAAAATAATTTAATCCGAGTTACGGATTAAAAGATACGATTTTCTAAAGATTTTATTAATTTTTGGAATTTAATTAATTATTTAATTTAATTCGAAAATGGATTTATGACACCCGCATGATGTCATGCTGACGTCAGCAGTCAACGGGGGTTGACTGGTCAACCTGACCAGTGGGTCCCACTGGTCAGAGACACATGTTAATTATCCAAATTTAATTAATCCAATCAGAATTAATTAGGGGTGGGCCCCACTGTCATTGACTGATTAATTTATTAACTAACAATTTAATTAGTTTAGTTAATTGATTGGTTTAACTAATCAAAATTAATTAAGTTAATTATTTCTTTAATTAATTAATTAGTTAATTAATTTTATTTTTATTTTTATTTTTATTTACGTTCTGGGTGTGGGCCCCACGTGTCATAGGCACACGGGGCCTTATCGGGTTATTGGGCAAACGGGCAGCAAGCGAAGCCGCAGCCCGCCCTGGTAGCGAGGCAAGGCCGCGCCGGCGCTAGTTTCGGGCATGGGCGCCGGGGCCATGGCCAGAAGATGGCGGGGCCGGGCGCGCCCGGCGGAGGGCGGCGCCGGCGGTCAGCGGTGGCGGGACGGAGGCGGTCGGCGCGTGCAGCATGTGGGCGAGGCAGGCCACGGTGGGGAAGCGGGCGGCAGAGCGAAGCAGGGCAGGCAGAGCAGCTGCAAGGGCGACGAGAGCAGGGCAGCCAGGGGAGGGCACGGCCGGGATGAGCTGCCGGCATCCAGCCGTAGCTCGCAGCAGGGAGTGGGGGAAGAGGGGAAAACGCAGCGGCGGGGGTCGCGTGCGAGCAGTGAGGTCACGAGGCGCGGGAGGTGGTTGCGGGGCGTGCCCCGGGCGCCTCGAGGAGCGGGCGTGCGCGAGCGGTCGCAAGGCCAGGAGCGGCCAGCACGGGGTGATGCGGGCAGGCGTACGGGAATGGACGAGGGGTGCGGCGCGACGAGCGGGGCGGCGTGAGGAGCAGAGAGCCGCGGGAGAGGAGGGGGGTGCGCCGGAGTTGCAGCGCCGCTGGGGCGCAGCGCCGGGTGCAGGCGTGCGCAGGCGAGGGAAGCGCGCGCTGCGGGTGAAGGCAGAGAAGGAGGAGGGCCTCACAGGGGGTGTAGGGCACGCGGCAATGGGGGACGAGGAGGGTGACGGGGACGATTCGGTGAGGCGGCGATGATGTAGAGGACGACGGTGAAGCGCTCTGGCGACGGCGTCCAATAGCGATGGGGTGGCGACGGCGAGCGATGGGGCGCGGCGTCGGGGTCGAGGAGATGGGGGGAGTTGGGCGCTAGCATCGCGAGAGGGGGGCAGTTCGTCGCGAGCCCCGATCCGATCTGGATCGGGGAAGGAGGGGGGCGCGTCGTGGGGAGGGGAGTGGGGACTGGGTAGGTTAGGGTTTCCCCCTGGTGGGGTTAGTAGAGGGGTTAGGTGGGCTGGCCTGGTGGCCCGTTTGGGCCGAACGGCCCAGGGGAGGGGGGATCATCTATGTTTTTTTGTATTTGTTTGTTTTCTGTTTTTATTACTTTTCTGTTTTATTTTAGCTACACTCTAATTTTAGTTTAATAAAATATGACAATAGCTTCAAAAATAGTGTTTCAAAATAACCCACTACCCTAAAAAGTTCTACCTCAAAAATAAATAGTTTATCATTTTATAAAATATCAAAGGCACTTAAATAATGTTTTTGCTACCGTTTAAATCTTTTTAGTGCATTTATTCATTATATAAAAAAATGTGGATTCTTCATCATAATCTTCTATGCATTAACGGGCTCAACAAGAACATTTTGTTTTTAATATTTGAAAACTTTTGATGTTTGCCTTTATTTCGAATTTGAATTTGAACTCGGTTTGGATCAAAGTGAGGTTTAGAAATTTATTTGGGATGACATGGCACCATTTGTGTGTGGTTACTGTAGCTTAACTACCGGGGCGTTACAAATCTCCTCCACTACAAGAAATCTCGTCCCGAGATTTAAGAGCGGGAGTAAGGGGGGAGGGATCTGGTTACGAAATGCTATCGGATCTTCTCCGTCTTGGTTGCTATTCTCAAAGAGGTCGATCCATTATGTTGATGTCTTCATTAATCTGCTTCAGGTCATCATGCTGAAGTCGGCATCCTTTCTTCGGGAACTCAATCGTACTTACGAATGTATAAAGGGGGTATTCCGGGAGAACGGACCTCTGTAAGGTTGACTATCTAGTAGCTAACATCGGGGAAGGTGGCGGAAAGTAACTCTTGAACTGGAACTTATGAAAATATCGAGAGCAAAGTAAGAAGGTACCATGAGAAGTTTCAAGCGGGTAGGCAATCGTTCGATGCCTAAAACAAAGTGTAAAAGGGGTCCAGAGCAATGGGAATAAGTTTTGTGTCTGATACCAGAATAGATTACTAGGCAGGTGGCTCGTGAATTACATACGGGGTCAAACGTGAGGAATACTTTGGCAACAGGGGTGTACAAGAGAGTCAGGTTTCGATCCTGTGGAACTGTGGGTTATGGGCCCACCATGTGGGCTAAAGGTAGAAGGAACGGTGACATCTTGCATAGTGATGGTGGCAAGGCACATAAGAGGGTAGCCTGTCAGTTATGTTGGCAACAACGTTGGTACCAAGGGCGAGGGGCGAAGAGAACCATTTTCCTGCTCGTCGAAACGAGGCAGACCAATAGGCAAAGTTCTCGTCCATCGGTGGTTACCGGAATAACATCAACAATAGTAACAAGGTCTAACTGACACGGTTGTTCACCAAGGTTTTACATAAGCAGGAGAATAATACTGCTTAGATCATATAGATCACAAGGAAGGTTAAACCAAACAATGGAAAGGAAAATATGATTATCATATCAAACCGAACAATGGAAAGGAAAATGTGTTTAAACACATATTTCAAGGGTATATCCTTCCCAAGGACAAGTAGAGCATGATATCCATGACATGATATAAAGTTGAAAACCCTTTAGGTAAAGGGAGAGAAATTTCATGCCCTTACCCATACAACGGTGTTTGGATAATTGATAAAGAAAATTTAGCATTATGCTTCAAATGTTTTTATTGAAATTGGAAGTACCACAGACATGCTTCGAGATAGCATTGACATGGCCTTCAAGCAAAGGTCGAACTTTGGATACACAAGCATCCATCAGGAACAACTTATAGAATAAGCCTTACAATCTCCTAATGGAAGAATGGCTAACCTTGCTAAAAAGGGAACTATAACAATAGGTCCTCCGGCCAGGTGTGCTAGGCATGACATCATCTTACCGGGTCATATAAAGACCAATGTTATAACTCTTGGAAATATGTCTCAATCATCATATCTGACCGAGATCCAGATCTAATTGGTGCCAGGATACCTCAACTCAGGGAATGAACTATGGGAGTGAGTTCCGAAACGAGAGTTCATCATTAACTAAGGAGAGGATGAGGAGGTGGCTGATGGACTCAGCGTCAATCCCTCGAGATTTCCAAAAGGATGGATTTCCACAACTATGTGAATAAGGAGATAACATTTGTCAGATCAGATGTCATGATGAGGTATGCTTGAGGTAAACATACACAATTAAACATTGGTTGAAAGGTGCACCCGAAATATGGGGTTAGGTAGCATGATCAATGTTAGAATGGTGGTTCGGCAATCGATAGGCTAAGAATGAATTATCGATCATTAACTTCAAAGCAATAGGGTTGCTAGAAGTGCAGAATCCAAACAACACCGTTCACTTGTGGGTACCCCGGTTGGAATCAACACGAGGACCAAGAAAGAATGGTGATGTTGAGAAGTATCATTATAGCAAGAATTCTTAAGAGGTGGAGCAATCCTCACAACATTCTTGACACCAAAGATGGTAATACCTCGCAGTAGAACATAACATAAGTTGGATAGCAAGGAACTCAAGGTACAACACAAAACAGGAACAAGTTTTGTGTTGGAGGGAATGCAATAATGTTGTCGATGATAGCCCAAATCATCGAGAGCAAAGGATGCTATTTCTCATCAAGAATTCGAAAGATATCTTGGAAGACCTCAGAATGTTGATGATGATCACGACACATTTGTCGAGAGGTTTCGAGAAGATGTAACTGATCGGCGATGACATCAAGTCAACGGAATGATGAAGCAAAAATTTATTGGAACCATGGGTACGACACAAACTCAAAATCAAGCTTGCTACGATATGACGAGGAAGATCGATTGTAAGATTAGCTCACCGTCGAAATTTGTGCTCCGGGAAAAAGGACCCGGTAGCACAGTTAAAATTTAGCACGATAATGATATAGCCAATCAGGCAAGGAATGACGTGATGGAGTACAAACTCGCGAGTGAAGAAGATTGCTAAGAGTTGTTTAATCGCGACACAGACTCGATTCAGTTATTGATGTCCTTGAGTGGTTAATAACTCAAAGCCCGTGAAAAACTGTAATCAGTGAGAATGTAGTAATTGATGAAGAACTCATAAGAAGTTATGCAGTCCCAATATAATCTCGAGATACCAGGAGGGTAATACTCGACGACAAATCAAAGTAGAGGTTGGACTGGGGTATTGCTCTGCAAAAGACAAGTACTTAAACTTGCACGAGAAATGGTATTTAAGGGAGAACATGGTCGGAACCACGATTGCAAAAGGTCAGATCCCAGATATAAGATGAACTTATACCAAAGGAATAATTAATTTAAGAGAAGCTTTAATGATAAGATCTACATCGTGTCCATGGACATGAACACAAAGTTCAAGGTCGACTCCCACTTCTCCAATGCATGACCATTCATTCACTGCTCTACTAAAAATGATTTGAGTGTGAAAACGTAACTGCTAAATTATCAAAGGAATATGACCCGCGAAAACTTTCGGGTTCACACATTAAGGAAGGCATAGGTTCAACCCGTCAGGGTATCGTGGAAACATATACCACAAGCTTCAATAGTAAATACCACCAGCTTGAAATTAGAGCATGGTTGGCCAATCACAGAATATGATTTTCCAATGGCATTATGTATCAGGGAAAGAACTTCTCAAGGTTTTTGTATACAAGGGACACTATCGGATGAAAATTCAATAAAGGGTCTGACGGTCCATAATGGAGCGGACGTGAGCACACAACCAGAGGAAGTAACAATGCAAAGGCATTGGATTATGGAAACAACTAACTAATCCAGAGCTCAAATGCAAAGGAATTATGATTTTCAAATCAAGGGATCAGAAGCAATGTTCTGATTAGGGATGGATAAAGGGAATAGCCTTAGTGTTACAATCGATGGCAACTTGATTGGTTGAGATCCAGCTCATGTTTAAAACAACATCTGAGCCAGAAGGATGACTTCTAGGATCTGATTGAGGATTGCAAGCATTCGCAACATATTGAATCAACAGACTCAAAATGATAATGACAAAGGCTGCCAATAAGATTACTATACTTATGGAATTAACCATAATGCAAGCAAGCAAGAATTTCAAGAGCAATAAGCAGCTAAGGATTTTCAGAAGATCGAATGGTATTTCGAAGACTTTTGTGAAGTACATGAATCAACTGGGGATGAGCGGATACTCGGTGAGTGCGAGGAACTATCCATAGGGGCATTCAGGTGGCAAAGAACTGCAAGGCAGTAGGCACAAAATATTCTCGGAACAATACAGAGAATTTTCGGTGTATCTTGTAATAACAAGATCAATGGGATTTGAAAGGGCAAGTGAATGTAGTTATCCATAATGATATAACAGTGGTAGGGAATTTGCAAAGGCAATGGGCACAAAGTCTCGAAAGAGTAGCAGAGAGTAACTACGAAATCTTCTGGTGCAGCAGGCGATCATCTGGCCTGAATGGGGCTCTCCAGGAGGAAGTATTTTCGAGAACCTAAAGTTAGATTTTAGCAAAATCATTTAACCCGAATAGAAGAGAGATCTGAGTCCTAGAGTAAGGATCGAGGAGTAAAAGATCCTAATACCACCCAGATGGCGACATGGGCCCATGGGCCGCACAGCCATGTTAGAAAAACAGTTTTCATCGACTAGACTCAACTTCGGCCAAGGAGTTGGAAAGGGGATTCCTACAGGCAGTCGGCTCTGATACCAACTTGTGACGCCCCCGATTTGACCGTACACTAATCATACACGCAAACGTGTACGATCAAGATCAGGGACTCACGGAAAGATATCACAACACAACTCTACAAATAAAATAAGTCATACAAGCATCATATTACAAGCCAGGGGCCTCGAGGGCTCGAATACAAGAGCTCGATCATAGACGAGTCAGCAGAAGCAACAATATCTGAGTACAGACATGAGTTAAACAAGTTGCCATAAGATGGCTAGCACAAACTGGGATACAAATCGAAAGAGGCGCAGGCCTCCTGCCCGGGATCCTCCTAACTACTCCTGGTCGTCATCAGCGAGCAGCACGTAGTAGTAGGCACCTCCGGTGTAGTAGGAGTCGTCGACGACGGTGGCGTCTGGCGCCTGGGCTCCAACATCTGGTTGCGACAACCAGGTAGAAGGGATAGAGGGAAAAGAAGGAGAAAGCAACCGTGAGTACTCATCCAAAGTACTCGCAAGCAAGGAGCTACACTACATATGTATGCATTGGTATCAACTGGGATAAGGCTATTATATGTGGACTGAACTGCAGAAAGCTGGAATAAGAGGGGGATAGCTAGTCCTTTCGAAGACTACGCTTCTGGTAACCTCCATCTTGCAGCATGTAGAAAAGAGTAGACTGAAGTCCTCCAAGTATCATCACATAGCATAATCCTAACCGATGATCCTCCCCTCGTCGCCCTGTGAGAGAGCGATCGCCGGTTGTATCAGGCACTTGGAAGGGTGTATTTTATTAAGTATCCGGTTCTAGTTGTCATAAGGTCAAGGTACAACTCCAAGTCGTCTTCTTACCGAAGATCACGGCTATTCGAATAGATTAACTTCCCTGCAGGGGTGCACCACATAACCCAACACGCTCGATCCCATTTGGCCGGACACACTTTCCTGGGTCATGCCCGGCCTCAGAAGATCAACACATCGCAGCCCTACCTAGGCACAACAGAGAGGTCAGCACGCCAGTCTAAATCCTATGGCGCAGGGGTCTGGGCCCATCGCCCATTGCACACCTGCATGTTGCGTACGCAGCCGGAAGCAGAACTAGCCCCCTTAATACAAGAGCAGACTTATGGTCCAATCCGGCGCGCCACTCAGTCGCTGACGTCACGAAGGCTTCCGCTGATACCACGACGTCAAGTGCCCATAACTGTCCCCGCATAGATGGTTAGTGCGTATAGGCCAGTGGCCAGACTCAGATCAAATACCAAGATCTCGTTAAGCGTGTTATTTTGAAATAACCGCGAACGCCGACCAGGGCCAGGCCCACCTCTCTCCTAGGTGGTCTCAACCTGCCCTGTCGCTTCGCCACAAAGATCCACACAGAGGGTCGTTGGGACAAAGGTCCTTTCAGCCCCCAATCCGTGAATCACTCGCGGGTACTCCACAAGCCGACCCGTCTTTAGTCACCACATGTATCCTGTATAAAGTATATAATATATACCCGTGATCACCTCCCGAGTGATCACGGCCCGATAATATAGCATGGCAGACGGACAAGAATGTATGGCCACTGATGATAAACTAGCATCCTATACTAAGCATTAGGATTTTAGGTAAAGGTATCAACAGTAGTGGCAAGGACAGGCTATGCATCAGAAAAGGATTAACAGAAAATAGTAACATGTTACACTACTCTAATGCAAGCAGTAGGGAGAAGAGTAGGCGATATCTGGTGATCAAAGGGGGGGCTTGCCTGGTTGCTCTGGCAAGAGAGAGGGGTCGTCAACACCGTAGTCGTACTGGGTAGCAGCGGCGTCGGTCTCGGTGTCTAGCGAGAGAAGAGGGGGAAGAAACAATAAATATAATGCAAACAAATGCATGACGATGCATGACATGACAAAGCGTGGTGCTAGGTGTGCCCTAACGCGGTACGAGGTGGTACCGGTGAAGGGGGAAAACATCCGGGAAAGTATCCCCGGTGTTTCGCGTTTTCGGGCAGAGTAGCCAGAGGGGGAAAGTTACGAGTTGGATAGGTTAGGGAGGTGTGGCGGACGAACGGGTTGCATATCCGGAATCGTCTCGTCGTTCTAAACAACTTTCATGTTGAAAATAATTTAATCCGAGTTACGGATTAAAAGATACGATTTTCTAAAGATTTTATTAATTTTTGGAATTTAAATAATTATTTAATTTAATTCGAAAATGGATTTATGACACCCGCATGATGTCATGCTGACGTCAGCAGTCAACGGGGGTTGACTGGTCAACCTGACCAGTGGGTCCCACTGGTCAGAGACACATGTTAATTATCCAAATTTAATTAATCCAATCAGAATTAATTAGGGGTGGGCCCCACTGTCATTGACTGATTAATTTATTAACTAACAATTTAATTAGTTTAGTTAATTGATTGGTTTAACTAATCAAAATTAATTAAGTTAATTATTTCTTTAATTAATTAATTAGTTAATTAATTTTATTTTTATTTTTATTTATGTTCTGGGCGTGGGCCCCACGTGTCATAGGCACACGGGGCCTTATCGGGTTATTGGGCAAACGGGCAGCAGGCGAAGCCGCAGCCCGCCCTGGTAGCGAGGCAAGGCCGCGCCGGCGCTAGTTTCGGGCGTGGGCGCCGGCGGCCATGGCCAGAAGATGGCGGGGCCGGGCGCGCCCGGCGGAGGGCGGCGCCGGCGGTCAGTGGTGGCGGGACGGAGGCGGTCGGCGCGTGCAGCATGCGGGCGAGGCAGGCCACAGTGGGGAAGCGGGCGGCAGAGCGGGCGGCAGAGCGAAGCAGGGCAGGCGGAGCAGTGGCAAGGGCGATGAGAGCGGGGCAGCCAGGGGAGGGCACGGCCGGGACGAGCTGCCGGCATCCAGCCGCAGCTCGCAGCAGGGAGTGGGGGAAGAGGGGAAAACGCAGCGGCGAGGGTCGCGTGCGAGCGGTGAGGTCACGAGGCGCGGGTGGTGGTTGCGGGGCGTGCCCCGGGCGCCTCGAGGAGTGGGCGTGCGCGAGCGGTCGCAAGGCCGGGAGCGGCCAGCACGGGGTGATGCGGGCAGGCATACGGGAGTGGACGAGGGGTGCGGCGCGACGAGCGGGGCGGCATGAGGAGTAGAGAGCCGCGGGAGAGGAGGGGGGTGCGCCGGAGTTGCAGTGCCGCTGGGGCGCAGCGCTGGGCGCAGGCGTGCGTAGGCGAGGGAAGCGTGCGCTGCGGGTGAAGGCAGAGAAGGAGGAGGGCCTCACAGGGGGTGTAGGGCACGCGGCAATGGGGGATGAGGAGGGTGACGGGGACGATTCGGCGAGGCGGCGATGATGTAGAGGACGACGGGGAAGCGCTCCGGCGACGGCGTCCTACAGCGACGGGGGTGGCGACGGCGAGCGATGGGGCACGGCGTCGGGGTCGAGGAGATGGGGGGAGTTGGGCGCTGGCATCGCGAGAGGGGGGGCGGTTCGTCGCGAGCCCCGATCCGATCTGGATCGGGGGAGGAGGGGGGCGCGTCGTGCGGAGGGGAGTGGGGACTGGGTAGGTTAGGGTTTCCCCCTGGTGGGGTTAGTAGAGGGGTTAGGTGGGCTGGCCTGGTGGCCCGTTTGGGCCGAACGGCCCAGGGGAGGGGGGATCATCTATGTTTTTTTGTATTTGTTTGTTTTCTATTTTTATTACTTTTCTGTTTTATTTTAGCTACACTCTAATTTTAGTTTAATAAAATATGACAATGGCTTCAAAAATAGTGTTTCAAAATAACCCACTACCCTAAAAAGTTCTACCTCAAAAATAAATAGTTTATCATTTTATAAAATATCAAAGGCACTTAAATAATGTTTTTGCTACCGTTTAAATCTTTTTAGTGCATTTATTCATTATAAAAAAAGTGGATTCTTCATCATAATCTTCTATGCATTAACGGGCTCAACAAGAACATTTTGTTTTTAATATTTGAAAACTTTTGATGTTTGCCTTTATTTCGAATTTGAATTTGAACTCGGTTTGGATCAAAGTGAGGTTTAGAAATTTAATTGGGATGACATGGCATCATTTGTGTGTGGTTACTGTATCTTAACTGTCGGGGCGTTACACTTGGCTCCACAGAACTCGGGGATTGGCCCGCCGCAAAGCGAGCTTGGCAACGGAGGTTTGTGGCGCCGACCGCCGCCGCGATTTCTGTGCGGCGCTACGGCGTCAGTGATACGTCTCCAACGTATCTATAATTTTTTATTTCTCCATGCTATTATATTATCTATTTTGGATGTTAATGGGCTTATTTTTACACTTTTATACTATTTTTGGGACTAACCTATTAACCGGAGGCCCAACCCAAATTGCTGTTTTTTTGCCTATTTTAGAGTTTCACCGAAAAGGAATATCAAATGGAGTCCAAACGGAATGAAACCTTTGGGAGCATTATTTTTGGAACAACCATGATCTAGGAGACTTGGAGTGGACGTCAAGCAATCAACAAGGCGGCCACGAGGCAGGGGGCGCGCCCACCCCCTGGGCGCGCCCTCCATCCTTGTGGGCCCCTCATTGCTCCACCGACGTACTTCTTCCTCTTATATATATATATATATATATATATATATATATATATACATATACCCCCAAACATCTAGGAGCACCACGAAACCCTATTTCCACCGCCGCAACCTTCTATACCCAACATATCCCATCTTGGGGCCTTTTCCAGAGCTCCGCCGGAGGGGGCATTGATCACGGAGGGCCTCTACATCAACTCCATGGCCCCTCCAATGATGTGTGCGTAGTTTACTCAGACCTTCGGGTCCATAGCTAGTAGCTAGATGGCTTCTTCTCTCTCTTTGGATCTCAATACAAAGTTCTCCTCGATTCTCTTGGAGATCTATTCGATGTAATCTTATTTTGCGGTGTGTTTGTCGAGATCCAATGAATTGTGGGTTTATGATCAAGTTTATCTATGAACAATATTTGAATCTTCTCTGAATTATTTTATGTATGATTGGTTTATCTTTGCAAGTCTCTTTGAATTATCAGTTTGGTTTGGCCTACTAGATTGATCTTTCTTGCAATGGGAGAAGTGCTTAGCTTTGGGTTCAATCTTGCGGTGCTCGATCCTAGTGACAGAAAGGGACCGACACGTATTGTATTGTTGCCATCGAGGATAAAAAGATGGGGTTTATATCATATTGCATGAATTTATCCCTCTACATCATGTCATCTTGCTTAAGGCGTTACTATGTTCTTATGAACTTAATACTCTAGATGCATGCTGGATAGCCGTCGTTGTGTGGAGTAATAGTAGTAGATGCAGGCAGGAATCGGTCTACTTGTCACGGACGTGATGCCTATATACATGATCATGCCTAGATATTCTCATAATTATTCGCTTTTCTATCAATTGCTAGACAGTAATTTGTTCACCCACCATAATACTTATGCTATCTTGAGAGAAGCCACTAGTGAAACCTATGGCCCCCGGGTCTATTCTCCATCATACAAGTTTCCATTCTACTTTATTTTGTAATCTTTAGTTTCAATCTATATCATAAAAATACCAAAAATATTTATCTTATTATTATCGTCTCTATCAGATCTCACTCTTGCAAGTGGCCGTGAAGGGATTGACAACCCCTTTATCGCGTTGGTTGTGACGTTCTTATTTGTTTGGGTAGGTACGAGGTGACTCGCGCGTGGTCTCCTACTGGATTGATACCTTGGTTCTCAAAAACTAAGGGAAATACTTATGCTGCTCTACTGCATCACCCTTTCCTCTTCAAGGGAAAACCAACACAGTGCTCAAGAGGTAGCAAGAAGGATTTATGGCACCGTTACCGGGGAGATCTACGCCAAGTCAAGACATACCATGTACCCATCACAACTCTTATCCTTCGCATTACATTATTTGCCATTTGCCTCTCATTTTCCTCTCCCCCAACTTCACCCTTGCCGTTTTATTAGCCCTATCTTTTTGTTCGCCTCTTTTCTGCTTGCTTCATCATTATGGCTAGTCCTTTATCTACTCCTTTATCTCCCAAGAATGAGGTCCTTAATTTTAAACAAAGGGAGGGAGAAAATCTAAAAGATGCTTGGTACAGAATTTGCAATGCTCAAAATAAATCTACTAGGAAGCAATCTACTTCCGTTCTTCTTCACAATTTTTATGTAGGCATCACTCCTTGGAATAGATATATTCTTGATACCATTACCGGAGGAAATTTCTTGGATAGCCATACTTTTGACTCTTATAATGCTATGATAGATTTGTTTGGCCCACCACCTCTTTTGGTTAATGGAACTATTTTAACTTTGGAACATGTTATGCAACGGCTTGAAATTATTGAAGATAAAATTGCCATCATAGAGTTAATTGAAAATTTGGATAGAAAGATCCATAACCAGATTACCCAATACGGATCTAAGGTAGGAGTTGCTCTTAATTTTTTTAAAGAAAAGGGACCTATGGTTAATGAAAAGATAGATCAAGATTCCACTAGAATTGATAAAATTGAGGATATTATTACAACCTTGGGCCTGCCTTTTCTTCCGTAAAAACACTCCTCCTAATGCTAATATTGCCAAATTGATGTATGTTCCTAAAAATAAGGGTGAAACTTCTAGTAAGGAAAATGCGGACCTCAAATCCATAAGTGTTCACCCCAACTTTCTCACTATCCTTAAGGAACCTTTTGCTACAAATGATTTTCTTGATTTTTGTGCCTAGGACCTTGATAATTAATAAAAAGAAAGAAACTCCTAAGAGTTATAGGTGTCTCATTGAAGAATTACCTACCAAAGATGGCAATACCTAGATCTATCTTCGCTTTTATGCCTAGCTAGGGGCGTTAAACGATAGCGCTTGTTGGGAGGCAACCCAATTTTATTTTCATTCCTTGCTTTTTGCTCCTGTTTAGTAATAAATAATTTATCTAGCCTCTGTTTTGGTTGTGTTCTTTGTGTTTAATTAGTGTTTGTGCCAAGTAGAACCGTTGGGAAGACTTGGGAAAAGTCTTGTTGATCTTGCTGTAAAAAACAGAAACTTTAGCGCTCACGAAAATTGCTGCCATTTTTTTATTAAAGAGTGATATTTAGTTAATTATTTTTGCAGATTATTAATAGATAAATTCCTCACGTCCAGAAATTTATTTTAGAATTTTTGGGGTTCCAGAAGTGTGCGTTAGTTACATATTACTACAGACTGTTCTGTTTTTCACAGATTCTGTTTTTCGTGTGTTGTTTGCTTATTTTGATGAACCTATGGCTAGTAAAAGAGTTCATAAACCATAGAGAAGCTGGAATACAGTAGGTTTAACACCAATATAAATAAAGAATGAGTTCATTACAGTAACTTGAAGTGGTGTTTTGTTTTCTTTCGCTAACGGAGCTCACGAGATTTTTCTGCTAAGTTTTGTGTTGTGAAGTTTTCAAGTTTTGGGTAAAGATTTGATGGATTATGGAACAAGGAGTGGAAAGAGCCTAAGCTTGGGGATGCCCATGGCACCCCAAGGTAAAATACAAGGACACCAAAAAGCCTAAGCTTGGGGATGCCCCGGAAGGCATCCCCTCTTTTGTCTTCGTTCATCGGTAACTTTACTTGAAGCTATATTTTTATTCGCCACATGATATGTGTTTTGCTTGGAGCGTCTTGTATGATTTGAGTCTTTGCTTTTTAGTTTATCATCCTTGCTGTACACACCTTTTGAGAGAGACACACGTGAATTGGAATTTATTAGAATACTCTATGTGCTTCACTTATATCTTTTGAGCTATATAGTTTTTGCTCTAGTGCTTCACTTATATCATTTAGAGCACGGTGGTGGTTTTATTTTATAGAAATAATTGATCTCTCATGCTTCACTTATATTATTCTGATAGTACTTTAGAACAACTTGGCAATTTTCTTTTAGGCATAATAAAGGTTTCATATAAGTGCATTGAATACTAAGAAAAGTTTGATACTTGATGATTGTTTTGAGATATGGAAATGGTGATATTAGAGTCATGCTAGTTGAGTAGTTGTGAATTTGAGAAATACTTGTGTTGAAGTTTGTGATTCCCGTAGCATGCACGTTGTCAGATTTCGGGTTCCGGCAGACCCTTGAGGTTCGAACACTGGGGTGCGCGCGGAGATCTCTCCCCTACCGATCTACGTCCAATCTCCTCGCGTGATCTAAGCTGGAAACAATGAACAACACAAGGGACACGAGGTTTATACTGGTTTGGGCCACCGTTGTGGTGTAATACCCTACTCCAGTGTGTGGTGTGGTGGATTGCCTCAGGGGCTGATGACGAACAGTACAAGGGAAGAACAGCCTCGCGAGAGGTGTTCTTGAGTTGGTGCGATGAACTGCTAGGGTGAGTTCAGTCGCCTCTCTCTCTCTCTCACTCTCTGCTAGGGTTCTACCAGATCTCTAGCCGTCTCCCTCCTAGATCGCTCTCTGGATCCTTCTATCTTGTTCTCTCTATCTTGATGCCCCCCCTACTCTGTGGTGGCTAGCTCTATTTATAGAGGCCCTGGGCCTCTTCCCAAAATAATGAGCGGGAAGGGCGCCAACAATTGGCCATTTTGAAGGGGAACATCTAGTACAAGTTATCCTGACCAAAGGTGGTCTTCGGCTGCCAAAAGTACTGGTAATGATGCCGTCTTGGGCTCCACGGTGACCCCCATCCTGTCGCTCTACTGGTCTTGGTCTTGTTGCACCGAAATGGTAACCTTTGCCCGGTGCCTTGGCCTGTGCTTGCCCCCTTTGCACCAAAGGGGAAACAAGGACACTGCGCAGGCCGGCGCCCGCCTGGCGCCCGCCTGGTCTCAAACGTCATGGCTTGTGTCACGGGTTCCTCGCGAGGTACCCCTGCCTTGATCTCTCTGCCTCCTCGTGAGCCTGCCTGACGAGGCTGCCTCTGAGGAAGCTTCCTGTCGTCCTCCCCGCGAGGGTCTTGAGCTTGAGCTAATGAAGATGGGCCGCGCTGGGCCCCCACTTGAGCCATGCCGCAGGCCGCAGGCAGGCAAGTCTGGGGACCCATGTTCCCAGAACACTGACAGTAGCCCCCAGGCCCAAGGCGCGCCCGGGCTTGGCCTAGCAGGGAAGCGAAGGGGCAAGCGTGAAGCGTCGTGGGCCCTAACAGCCTGCGGCCTTGGGCGCCGCGTGGCGATTGATTGGACACGAGTGTCTGCGCTTCCCCATGATGCCTAGGCAACCGCACGACTTGACAAGTCCCTGCATGCAGAGAAACCGGTCATGATTACCTGCGATCGTGGCGCTCGGCGGTTGGCCTCCTCCGGCTATAAGTACGGGGTTGTGCGAGCCCCTTTAGTCCATCCCTTCTCGCTGCTCCTTTCCTTCTCCTTCCTTGTTCTTGCTCCTTCTTACGCCAATGGCACCAATCCGCCGGTTCTCTGCAGAAGAGAAGGGAAAGGCCCCTCGAGAGGGTCCTGACCCACTTCCGCCGAAGAAGCGGCTGGTCCTTTGCCATCGAGATGAGGGTGCTCAGCAGGAGGCACCGAGGCCCTGGTACGAGCGGCCGCCGCCTGGGTTTCCGCTACCCTTGCACGCCCGCGTCATGGGTCCTGGGGAAGAAGGCGTCGAGCAACATCGACGATGCCGCCGTCGACGCCGGCCAGTCACGGTGGTGCGCGTCATTCCTCCTGGAGTCCACGCCGAGTGCTCCTCTCGTGAGCTCGTGCTCCACGCTACCATGCCTCCGAGCTCTTGGATTCACCTTCCTCCTTCCTTCGCCTTCGAGATGCCGCCGAGTGGGGCTCTGGAGCTCTGGCTGCAGCACCCTGACTGCAGTACCCTTGCGACCGGAGCGGAGGTCGCGGTCGTCGCTCCGGGCAAGGTCTTCATGACCCGGGGCAGGGGCGAAATCGCCCGGGTCTGCCGGACGGTAGGTGCCCTCGTGATTCATCTTGAATACGATAGTGCCTCCTTGATGTTCTTCAAGCTCTTCGATGCTGAAGGACGCCGGCTGGAGTGCTGCCCCAGGGAGAGTGGCAGGGGCGACGAACTGGCGAGGACCTGGCCTGCCCATCGGCCCTCCAGCAGCTCCTCAGGCAGTAGCGGAGGATCTGGGGAATTCAGTGGCTCCCCCGAGCTCCTCGTGACTCCAGAGACGAGCGACGACAGCTACGAGCCCCCGAGCTCGCGTCGTGCTCGGAGCGGGGCAGCTGCGTCCAGCCGCCGACGCCACTGATCTGGATGGGGTTGGCGCCGACGTTGGGCAGCCCACTGTTGATGATGGCATCCCTTCGGAGGTGCGGGCGATTAGCATTCCTTGGGATTAGTACTCTTGTTCCCTGCGAGGAATCGAAGCAACACCCCGCGGGGGTATGTAAGGTGTCTTCCATGTCTTTTATGAATATTATATCCTTAATATGAATCAATGTGAGGTGCTTGTCCTGTCTCGGCTTGGCTCCCCCTTTCTATCCTCGTGAGGACTTGGCGCTCTACGCTGACAGGTCCCAGTCCCCAGGCAGGCTTCAGCCGTCGCTGGTATGCCAGGTCACGATGCCGTGGTCAAGGCCAGGAGGTGAGCGGCCCGAGGTCCGGTAAGAGCCCCCGAGTCGCGATGCTCGGGAGGTCCCCTTTAGCGCTCAAGCAGCCCTCACTGGGCGAGAAAGGAAGGCAACGTCGCCGTGACAGAGCCGCACTGGGCGAGGGTTTGGAGCTGCATTGGTCCAACTCTTGTAAGGGCGTGACTTATCTCTTGAGTTTGGTGTAGTTCCTCGACGAAGCGCCTGGCCCGAGCGGTGGCAGCTGAGGCGCTGCTGGATTAGGTCTTCGCGAGCTTCTTCCCACTCCCCCGCACTTTACTTAATGCTCTACGTCCTCAGGTCCCGGCCCTCGAGCGAGCTCAGCCGCCGCTGGTACGACAGGTCGCGATGCCGTGGGTCAAGGCCAGGGGGTGAGGACTAGAGAGCCAGTAGGAGTCCATGAGTCACGATGCTCAGGTGCCCCCCTTTTAACGTGCAAGCGGTCCGTGCCGGCGAGAGGGAGAGGCAGCTCGCGATGTCCCTAGCATTGCTCCTGGAGTAGGTCCTACACACCAATCATAAAGAGAAACAAGACCTATTGTTACGGTTGCCAGCCAACCTTTGGTCGCTCCGAGGGAGTGATTGGGGCACTGAGGGCCTTGTGAGGTGGCACCTTGCGGGGCTGCCGTGGCCAGAGCTCGACCACTCAGATTTATCAGCGTTGCAGGGATGGACCCGTGCGCAGATGCCGTGCCAGAGCGAGCGGCTCCATAGGTAGGCGTCAATCGAGCAGGCGATTAGGTCAGGTACATTAAGCACGCAGGAGGAAATTCATTTTAAGTAGACGCGGGAAATAAACGCCACTGGGCCAGGCCCGAGCAGCTCGGGGATGATGCAGCCCGAGGGGCGCCTCCAACAAGGTAAGTAAAGAGCATAAGCAAAACGGATACATGCCGCAGGGATGGATCCATGCGACCTGGGAATGATGCGGCCCTATGGGCGCTCCCAGCTAAAAACGGAACTTAGAAAGATGTCACCTGGTGCCGTTGAAGATGGAGTGGTGTTGAAGAAGCGGGTGATGCGTGATGAAGGCGTCGACCCTCACGAGCCCCCAGGCCCAGGAGCCTCGGGAGGCTCCAGGGGCACATGCGGGTCTCCGAGGGCCATATCCATCTCCGCTAGGACCGCACAATGCCTGACCTCCTGAGCCTCCAGAATGTTCCTCAGCAGGCACTGATGAGCGACGACCGCGTTCGGCAGGCCGAAAAGCATGCGAACGTAGCTGTGAGGTGGACCCTCGCAATGCCCCGCGCGCGAAGGCCAGAGGAGCTCCAGAGACGCGGCTCGGTTGAGCCCTGGCATGTCAATGCAGACGCGCAGCCCACCATCCTCGCCTGGATGTGGGGCTACGATGGGCAGACGGCGGCTGCTGCGCATGACTCTCGACTCCTGTAGCTCCTGGGTATTTCTCGCGATGAACTCCTGAGGGTTTGATCTTCCTTGCCTTGTACCTTCCTGAGGGAAACATGCCTGGAAGCACCCCTCCAAGTGGTGCCCGAGCGCCTCCCTCGCGACCTCGGCAAGGTCGGTGGCTCTCCAAGAAAGAGCCCCCGAGCCCTGCCTGAGGAGGGCGCTGGGCGCGCCTTCCTATGCAAGTGAGGGTGGCGCTCCCTGATTGGGCGTAGATCCTGACCCAACACCTCCGGAGGCGCCAGCCTCCTGATGGCTTGGGCCAGGCGAAACCTTCTTCTTCTTAAGGGTCGCCTCGGGAAGTCTTCCATTTCTGTGGTCCGGGTCTTCGATTGCTGCGGCTTGGAACGCGCGCTCAAGTGAACACACTGCGTCCCTTTCTTCACAGGGTACGGTGATGACTCCGCCGCTTCTTGGCATCTTGAGGACATTGTACCCATGGTGAGTCACTGCCATGAACTTGGCCAGGGCTAGGTACACGAGAATGGCGTTGTATGGCAGACGGATGTGGGTGACGTCGAAGTCGATGAGCTCGGTGCGGTAATTGTTGCACTACCCGAAGGTGACTGGAAGGCAAACCTGCCCTATTGGAACAGTGGAACCATCAGTGACTCCTGAGAATGGCTTGGTTGGCTGAAGCTGATCGTATGACACTTGGAGATTGTCGAACGTCTCGACGGACAGGATGTTGAGTCCTGCTCCGCCGTCAATGAGGGTCCTGGTGACCTGCACGTTGCTGATGACTGGGGAGCAAAGCATCGGGAGGACCCCGGCCGTTGCCGTGCACTTGAGCTGATCCGCTGAGCTGAACATGATAGCGCACGCGGACCACCAGAGAGGGCGCGTGGCCTCAAGCTTGGGGAGGACTGCATTCACCTCGCGAGCAAACTGCTTGAAGATGCGTTGTGAGGCCGGGGCCTACGCGCCACCCAAGATGCAAGCGATTGTGCGCAGCTCCTGGAAGCCCCCAGCCCCCTCGTCTTGATGTTGGTCTTCGTTCCTCCTTGGCGGTGGCGATAGATGAGGAAGGCCTGCGTTGCCGTGCGGACGATCCTCACGAGGCTGATCTCTCTAGCCTCGCTCGCGAGGCTGGTCCTGCCAGCGATCCTCGCGAGGTCGGTCTCGCCACCCTTGGCGAGGGCCATGGTCTTCCCATCATACGCCACCTCTTCCTCCTCCTCGGCCATAGCCCCTGTCGTTGCGCTCGGGGCGTCGGCCGACACGCCCATCTCTCATGGCCCTGAGCTCTTGACATTCGTTGGTGTTGTGGGTGTGGAGGTCGTAGTACACGCAGTACCGGCTGCCCTTGGATGACTCAGGCTGATCCCTGCCTCGCTTGGTGTCTGGTTCCGCTGCAAGCATGGCAGCCCCCTTGCACTTCACGTCCTTGGCCTTGGGCTTCTTCTCTTCTGGGTCGGCAGCCGGGAGTTCGAGGAGGGAAAGGCGCCCTTCCTCAGCCCTGGCGCACTTGGTCGCCAAGTTGAATAGCTCTAGGGATGTGCACTAGTCTTCATGGATTGCTAGCTCCTCCTTCATTTTGATGTCGAGTACGCCATCGGAGAAGGCCGAGATGATGGCTTCTTCAATCACCTTGGGGATCTTGAGGCGAGCGTTGTTGAAGCGCTGGATGTATTTTTGCAGGGTTTCCCCTTGTTGCTGCTTGATGCGGCGCAGATCGCTCACGGCCGGGGGCCGGTCGCGAGTGCCCTGGAAGTTGGCGATGAAGCGAGTGCGCATCTCGTCCCAGGAGGAGATCGTGCCAGGAGCCAGATTCAGGAGCCAGGTGCGGGCCCCGTCCTTGAGCGCCATGGGGAACTAGTTCGCCATGACCCTTTTGTCTCCGTTGGCGGCTTCGATGCATAGCTCGTAGAGCTGTAGGAACTCCGCGGGGTCCGCCATGCCATCGTAGCGAGGGGGCAGGTCAGGCTTGAACTTGCCTGTCCATGTGACGCCGCGTACCTCGAGGGTGAGAGCACGACAGCATGCTGTGGCCACCGGTGCCTTTGCTGGTACTGGGCTTGTTCCTGGGGATTACCACGCGTCGCCGCTTGGAGCAGCGTGGGGTCTTGGCGTGGAGGTGCAGGGACGCGATCTTGGCGCGCCGGTGCTGGGAGCGCGCGAGCACCTTCTTGTGGACGAGGGATCTCTTGGCAGCTCCTTTCTTGCTGTGCAGGCGCCGGACGTGGAGGGTCTCGCCCTGGGGCTGCGCGCCTTGGAGCCAGGGCGCCTTCTTGGGGAGGAGGTGGTGGAGGCACCTCCTGATCCTCGCCTCCTGTGCGGAATGGAGGGCGAGGCAGCGAGAAGGACGGCAAGGGGGAGCCCCCTGCGGCGCTTACGAGCTTAGTGATGCAGGCGAGCCAATCCTCGTAGAGGTCGTCGACGGGGCGGTAGTGCAGGAGCAGCACGGCATGCGCGTCCGTGGGGGCGCGGCGGGCGTGGGACGACGAAGCGGCTGGAGTTAGCGATGGTGTGACGGTACGGCCTTCCCGCCGTACCGAAGGATGCTGGGACGAGGCCTGCTGCTCGTTCCCCGCTAGGCCGGTGGCGGCGTTGGCGACAGGCGATGGGGAATGACAAGGGCGTCCACCGACGGGCGCCGTCTGGGCGACGCGGGTGGCGAGAGCAGCCCGGCGCTCGGCGCGAGCCCGACGAGCGCCAGCCATGGAGACGACGGAAGATCACACGCGAACAGCGGAAGAAAGATTCCGGCACACCCCTACCTGGCGCGCCAAATGTCGGATTTCGGGTTCCGGCAGACCCTTGAGGTTCGAACACTGGGATGCGTGAGGGAGTCCTGGATTAGGGGGTCTCCAGACAGCCGGACTATATCCTTTGGCCGGACTGTTGGACTATGAAGATACAAGATTGAAGACTTCGTCTCGTGTCCGGATGGGACTCTACTTAGCGTGGAAGGCAAGCTAGGCAATACGTATATGGATATCTCCTCCTTTGTAACCGACCTTGTGTAACCCTAACCCTCTCCGGTGTCTATATAAACTGAAGGGTTTTAGTCCGTAGGACAACAGACAATCATACCATAGGCTAGCTTCTAGGGTTTAGCCTCTCTGATCTCGTGGTAGATCTACTCTTGTAATACCCATATCATCAATATTAATCAAGCAGGACGTAGGGTTTTACCTCCATCAAGAGGGCCCGAACCTGGGTAAAACATCGTGTCCCCTGCCTCCTGTTACCATCCGGCCTAGACGCATAGTTCGGGACCCCCTACCCGAGATCCGCCGGTTTTGACACCGACATTGGTGCTTTCATTGAGAGTTCCTCTGTGCTGTCGCCACCAGGAAGGATGTCTCATCCCGTCTTTGAAGACGGCACTTTCGCTGAGGGAGCTTTGGCTATCGGCCAAACTCTCCGGCTAGGTGGTTTTCTTATGACCGCCTGTTCGGCCGCTGCGCCGACGATGACTTCTTGGGTCATCGAAAGCAATCTTCGCGTCAACTCGGAACTCGCTGAGCAGTTAGATCCAATGGAGCTCTCTTCCCTGAATGAGCTCTTGGATCGCATCGCTGCCCTGGGAGTCACTACAGACTACGATCAGATTGGGCCTAAACCCGATCTGAGAGAGATCAACTCTCCCCAGGTCACCCATCATGTTGCAGTGGTGGAGGAACAATGCGGCAACCCTTCATCTATTTTAAGAACCAGCTATGTCCGGATTCCCGATCCCTCCAAGCCGGATACCCGTGGAGGGGAGGACGTCACTCAAGGCCTGAACCTAGAATCAGGCAGCGGGCTAGATTTATCGGAAAACATCCAAGAATCCAAACTTTCAAGTTCGGAAACTCCTTGGCCCCTGGGTCTCAGATTGGGTAAGGATTCGGATTCAATTCCACCCACCCACCCAAACATACGCGATCTATCCCAAATTAGGCAAGAGCCCGACGAAACAGTACACCATTACTGGGCCAGATTCCTCCTGGTCATGAACAGGATAAAGGACTGCCGCGATGAAGGCGCAATTTCATTCTTCTGCAATAATTGCACAGACAAGGGAATCCTCAGCGCCATAAGTCGTCGCGAAATTACACGCTTTGCCGACCTGGTGTCCATAGTACGAAAGTACTGTGCGATGGAAAGCGCCTGGAAAACCAAAATAGAATTTTGGGATAATTCGGCCCTGAATACAAACCCAGTCCGAAATAAAAGGGTGCATTATCACAATACACCTGGGTTAACTACCAGAAAGGAAAATCCCTCTACGGGGCAAGGAACCGTACTGGAGGGATGGCTCAATGGACCCTGCAAAATTCATAGTACAGCGGATGCAATACCAACGCACAGTCTTAGAGCATGTTGGATACTCTGGCAGGTGGCCAAAAGTGGTGAGGACCTACTCCTCCCAAAAACCATAGAACACCATCCCGTGGACATCAATACGGTGTTAACGGTCTTTGAGACCTTCGCGTCAAATAATAGATGCAAGCGAACACTCCGCAGCATGGCCGAAATCTGCCACGTAGCAGAAATAAATCCTTGGAGTGACACGGCTATTACCTTCAATGCCAGTGACGAACCCAAATTCCGAACAGCCCGAGCACCAGCCGCACTGGTCCTCGGTCCAATCGTGGACGGCTTTCGACTCACCAAGGTACTCATGGACGGCGGCAGCGGATTAAACCTCATCTATGAGGAAACTCTTCAAAAGATGGAAATAGACTGGAGCCGCATTGAGCAAAGTAGCACAACCTTTAGAGGAATCATCCCCAGTCGGGAAGCATGCTGTGCTGGGAAAATCACACTAGATGTGGTATTCGGCACGCCGGATAATTACAGGTCCGACGAAATTACATTCCAAGTGGCCCCGTTCAGCAGCGGATACCACGCTCTACTAGGGCGGGGGGCGTTTACAATCTTCCAAGCCATACCCCATTACGGGTACATGAAGCTCAAAATGCCCGGGCCCAACGGAATCATCACTCTTGCTAGTGATCCGGACATAGCACTCCGCGCCAAAAATAAGACAGCCGCACTGGCCCTCGAGGCACTATCTGAAGCCCTAGCATCTGAGGAACTAGCTGCGCTGCGCTCCACGGTGAACAGGGACGATGTGATACTCGATAAAAGATCCAAGTCCACCTCCTTTAAACCAGCGGACGAAATAGTCAAATTCCAAGTCCATCCAACGGACCCTACAAAAACAGCTTCCATCGGGGCACAATTAAACCCTGATGTCGACTCCGCACTACGAGAGTTCCTACGCGAGAACTGGGACATTTTTGCCTGGCACCCTTCAGACATGCCAGGAATCCCACGCAGACTGGCTGAGCATAGCCTAAATATCCTAAAAGGATTCAAGCCAGTCAAGCAGATTCTTCGACGTTTCTCCGAGCCTAAGAGACAAGCCATGGGAGAGGAACTAGCCAAGCTATTGGAGGCCGGATTTATCAGAGACATAAAACATCCGGACTGGCTAGCAAACCTGGTGATGGTACCAAAGAAGGAAAAATCCTGGCGCTTGTGCGTTGATTTTAAGGACCTTAACAAGGCCTGTCCAAAGGATCCTTTCCCCCTCCCCCGCATCGATCAAATCATCGATGCTACCGCAGGACATGATTCATTGTGTTTCCTCGACGCATACTCCGGCTACCATCAAATTAAAATGGCGGAGCCAGACCAAGCCGCAATGGCATTCATCACACCATACGGCACATTCTGCTTCAACACAATGCCCTTCGGGCTCAAAAACGCCGGCGCAACATATCAGCGCATGATTCAGACATGTTTGGCAAACCAGATTGGCAAAATAGTGGAGGCATACGTGGATGACGTGGTCATTAAAACCAAGCATGTCGAAACTCTAGTAGAAGACTTGAGGCTCACATTCGACAATCTCCGAACATATGACATCAAGCTCAATCTGGAAAACTGCGTTTTCGGCGTACCAGCCGGAAAGCTCCTGGGATTCATTGTCTCCAGTAGAGGTATTGAAGCTAATCTGGCCAAAATCCGAGCGTTGTCATAGTTGGCTACCCCAATAGACCTCAAGCAAATACAAAAATTGACTGGATGCGTGGTGGCTCTAAGCCGCTTTATCTCCCGCTTGGGAGAAATGGCTTTACCCCTTTATCGCCTCCTCCGGCGCACCAAACACTTCGAGTGGACGGATGCCGCCTCGGCCGGACTCAAAGAAATAAAAGCCATAGGCAACAAACCCAGTCCTAGCCACGCCAAACATTGGCGAACCAATGCTATTATACATTGCGGCAACTCAGCAAGTAGTAAGCGCAGTGCTCGTTGTCGAGCGAGAAGTGGACGGACACAAATTCCCCCTTCAAAAGCCGGTTTACTATGTGTCCACTGTCCTTACTCCATGCAAATCACGGTACCCGCATTATCAAAAGATAGCGTACGCGGTATTTATGGCATCCCGGAAGCTGCGACACTACTTTCAAGAGTGTTCGATAATGGTAGCCTCGGAAGTACCACTTAACGATATTATAAACAACCGCGACGCGATGGGCCGGATTGCCAAATGGGCCATTGAGCTCCTCCCGTTTGACATAACTTACAAGCCACGGCGAGCTATTAAGTCGCAAGTTTTGGCTGACTTCGTCGCTGAGTGGACGGAAGCCGAACTCCCTAAAGAATACAGCACATATTCAAACTGGATCATGCACTTCGACGGCTCCAAAATGTTGGCTGGTCTGGGGGCTGGCGTCATTTTAACGTCACCAACAGGAGATACCATTTAATACGTACTACAAATAATGTGCACGGACTCCAACAACGCAGCCGAATGTGAGGCCCTTCTACATGGTCTCCGGATGGCAGTATCCATGGGCATTCAACGCCTAGAGGTGCGCGGGGATTCGAACCTCGCGATATCCCAGATAAATGGAGACTTCGATGCCAAGGATCCAAAAATGGCAGCTTATCGCAATGTCGTCCTAAAAATGTCAGCTCGGTTCAAGGGGCTCGAATTTCACCATGTGGCTCGGGAAAACAGTCAGGCGGCGGATATCCTCGCCCGCATCGGCGCAAAACGCGACGCGGTCCCTCCCAACATATTTCTGGAACGGCTCTTCAAGCCATCCGTAGCATAGGAAGGGGACACCGGTAACAATAGTCCAGACCCGGCCAAAATACCCGATACCGAACTCTCTGACACAATCGGAGGCTCCGCCACCGAAATAACACATTCAGCCCACGAAATAATGGCCATTATTGCCCCGTGGACAGAACCATTCCTGGCCTACCTAACTAGGCAGGAACTTCTGGAGGACCAAATTGAGGCACGCTGCATAGTGCGGCGATCCAAGGCCTACAGGGTCCATGAGGGAGAACTGTACAAAAAAAGCACTACCGGAGTCCTTCAAAGGTGCATCTCTGAAGAGGAAGGGCGGAACCTTTTGGCAGAAATTCACGCCGGACTTGGCGGTCATCACGCCGCAACCCGAGCTCTTGTAAGCAAGGCCTCCCGTACAGGATTCTATTGGCCAACGGCCCGGGCAGATGCACAGGACTTGGTCCAACGTTGCGCCGGTTGCCAGCTCTTTGCAAATCAAAGCCACCTGCCACCCACCGCCCTCTGAACAATACATGGCCCTTCGCGGTCTGGGGGCTTGACATGGTTGGACCCCTTAAAGGGGGAACCCACAAGAAAAAAATACTTATTGGTCATGGTGGATAAATTCACCAAATGGATAGAGGCTAAACTGGTTAAAACAGCCAAATCCGGACCGGTGATAGATTTCATATTCGGGGTTGTACACCGTTACAGCGTCCCCCACATCATCATCATTGATAATGGTACGAACTTCATGGCCGACGAGGTAAAACTCTGGTGCAGCAAAATGGGCATCAGGCTCGATTATGCTTCAGTCTATCACCCACAAACCAACGGTCAAGTCGAACGAGCAAATGGTCTTATAATGAGCGGCATTAAACTCAAACTAGTGCGCTCCTTAACGGAGTCTGACACGCACTGGGTAGAGGAGCTCGACTCCGTACTCTGGGGGCTGCGGACCATGCCGAATCATAGTACCGTATATACATCGTTTTTTATGGTGTACGGCACATAGGCAGTCCTGCCTTGTGACATAATTCATGACTCACCTTGAGTGCGCATGTACGAAGAAAGAGAAGCCGGGCTCGATCGGCAGGATAGTCTGGACACCTTGGAGGAAGAGCGTGATGTAGCCAAAGCCCGTTCCGCATTTTACCAGCAACAGGCTCGCAGATACCAAAGCAGAGAAGTACGGGCCAAAACTTATAACGTTGGCGAACTAGTTCTATGACTGTCGGATAAGAAAAAGAACAAGCTCGAGCCCAAATGGGAAGGTCCCTTCATCATCGACCAAGTTCTGACCAATGGAGCATACCGACTACCGGATGCATCGACTAGTCGACTCGAGCCGAACCCATGGAACGCAGCCAGGCTCCGAAGATTCTACGCCTAGCACCGGACTTTATGTTAGTCCCCTAACTCTTGTCCATTTTCTGCATATGCATCATATGTCCTGTTTCCCTTTCTTTCTTTTATTTCTCTAGGCCTTCAAGGGTCACCTTGCGCCTCACTCATACATCACAGATGCGCTAGCCGCACTCTTCATACCTGGGGGCTTCTTTCACAGAAGCTTAAGTTATTTACCTGGGCCTCACGCCCAACACATGTGTTATACTTCCGCATGTAGCTTTTTTCACCATTATATGCATCGATATGACTTAAGTTTTGGCCAAGCTGGGTTGCCTGGCTCTTGTATTTATGCCCTACGTTCCCGTTAATTCGGCTAGGGCATAAGGGGAGCACCTCTGCGATTGTTACCACCGGGTCAGCCGGACGCGTACCTCAGACTGGGTGAAGCCGAAAGCTAGCGTTCTTAAGGGAATATTCGGTCGGTGAACAAAAGATGACTTTTATTATCCATATCTGCCCCCAGATGATTTTTCTGCGCTTCTTATCGCAGTCCGGACATGCTCTTCAGGGCATGCTTACCCAGGGAAAGGAACCCTTAACGGAACTATTCTCCGTGGAAGATGTTTCTTACTACCCATGTAATATAACATAACTAGTTGGGCACTTGTCTGGTAAAGCACTAATGACCCCTATGCCCGGTCTCCACGCATGCTCCGGTTCTTACATAACCGAGAGGGTATTCAGATACACTCCGGACTGTCGGGTCCCGAGGTTGAAGCGAAATGGTCCGCCACGACAAACGATCTACAATCCGGCTAGAAGGCATTATACATGTCACTTTAAAATTACATAGTCAATTTGACTGGTTGAATTCCTATTCAATACCATCCAACAGGCTGTCTAGTCTACAGTCCTGTTGGGAATACTTTGCGGCCAATTCTACTTGGCCGTACACTAAGCTCACAGGGATCTCCTTCCCATCGGGTCCCACAGGTCCGACTTCGGCCATGTGGTTCGGGTCAGCCTTCGTGTAACATGTCTTCACCATTGCCCAGGCTTCCCTGGCGCCCTGACGGCAGGCCGATATCTTCCATAATCGAAAGTGCCGCCGTGCTCCCTTTAGCTTTTTGTAAGCTCTCCAAGGCCTTCGGGTATGGAGACGGATGGCCACAAGGCCTGGGCGACGCCTTGCATCACCTGCCGAACTCGTTTGTGCAGCTGTGAGAGCTCGGGAAGAAGGTCACCTGTTGAACCGGGCATTTCCTCGGCAGGACGACCTGTTAACATACCTACAAACATAACTCTGTCAGCCAGCTTCCTCGCCGAACTCTTTTTCAAAGTTCGTTCAAGCACTTACTAAATATGCCGCGTCGAAGCCGCCGATTTTCCTTAACAGAGTCCGACGGTTGGGCGCGAACATCTTGTAGTTCCACGCCCAGCTTGGTGTTGGCATCTTGGAGATCATTTTTCTCCTGCCTCACCCTCGTAAGCACGTTCTCACCGGCCTTTAGCTGGCGTATGAGCTGTTGCTTATCCGGATTTACTCCAATGTCATCTGCAATTTTATCGTCAGATCCGCATATACGCCGCATTGTATATGATACTTATCATTCAAAAGATATGTTACCAGAGGGGGTCCATTTGGGCTCCCTTGCTGCGGCCAGTGCGGCCTGAAGTTGGGCTTTGCACTCTTCCAGCTCCTGGGACAGTTGAGTATTCTTTTCTGTAAGAACCTACATAACAAATGATCCTTAAATCAGTTATCCTAACTGTTTCAAGTCTCAGGGGCTACTGATATATATAATCATCAAATTTTCTCACCCGTATGTCTTTTACATACTGCTCCGTGGCTCTGGCTAGACCATTTTGAGCGACACGGAGGTGCGCGTCTCCCGAGTTGAAGGCATCCAATGCCTCTTGGGAGAAACAAGCGTCACGAAGAACAGTCCAACGACGCTTGTGGTTCATGGCACTTTCCACCTCAGAATGGGTGGCGGACAGTTTATCCGCATCCTCTGTTAGAGGAGCACTCGGCGCACGCCTTGTATTCGTTCCCGCCTCCGAATCCAGCCTTGGAGCCTGGCTTGTGGAGGCGCGATTGGTAGCCTCTCCGGGTATAGTCCGGCGAGCGCTCTTTTTCCTAAAGAAAAGGCATGGGCGTTAGTATGCCTCTGAGAATAATGTCTTGCAATAAAGACGACGCGCCATACCACTGCGCCGGTGTCTCAATCCGGACCGCGGGTCTTTTCAGCCTGCCTGGCCTCGCGGCCCCTTGTTGGTCGGTCACCACAGGCTCGGCCTTCGAGGACCTCCCCTACAAAACGCAGCTATTATACGGCGATCAAAAACACGCAAGGACGGATCCCTTTTTGAACTGCTGGGACTTCGGTCTCAATTACCTGTGAGGCTAGAACCAGCCCAGGGTAATCGGTCGTAATGGCCACCAAAGCATTGTCATTACTCGATTGGTAAAAAAAACCATCGATCAGCTCCACAGATATGTCCGGATCCTCCTGGGAGGCCCGATCAAGGGACCGTCCAGGGTCCTCGGGTTGTGGAGGAGGGCTGTTTATCCCCTTTACAGCCTGGCGCAGCTCCTGCGATGAAATCACTAGAATGAATACTTAACTACGGGAATACGAAATGGATGGGCGATAAAAAGTCTCCGCTTACCCAGCTCGGAGGATTGTACATAGAAAATCCGCCCTGTGGGTTGACACGAAGGAATTCCTCCTCTTCTCCCTTGTACAAAGTGGATAAGATCTTTATTAGATCAGCAGCCGATCCCGGCCCTTTGCGGCCGTGGCGGGTGGCGTCATCCTCCCCGTTGAAATCCCACATGGGGTGGCCTCTATACTGAAGCGGCTGAACCCCCCGCATGATGCATGTGGCCATGACCTCGATCATGGTTAATCCGGATCGAGCTAAAAAACTTATCCGGCTCATCAGGTAAAGAATGTCCCTGTCATCTTCCTCCAGGGAGCTCCGTGGACGCCATCTCCAGCGCTTCTTCAAACGGGCATTATCGAACTCAAGAAGGCCGATCCGAATAGGATCCGGAAGGGGGACGTCTTCTATATAAAACCATTCTGAAGGCTAGTCTTCGGACGTCTTCTTTGGGGTCCCGGATAGGTATTCGGTCCCGGCAGCACGCCACACTTCGGCTCCGCCCACTTGATATATTGACCCCTTCTGAGAATGGGGCACAAGGCAGAACAACTTCTTCCACAGAGCGAAATGAGCTTCACAGCCCAAAAACAACTCGCAAAGGGCTACGAATCCCGCGATATGCAGTAGAGAGGCAGGCGTAAGATTATGCAACTGGAGGCCGTAGAACTCCAGGAGCCCCCGGAGAAACGGATGAATTGGGAATCCTAGCCCTCTTACCAAATAAGGGACAAGGCAAACCCACTCTCCCTTGGAGGGATTGGGAAGGCTCTTCGCTTGCTCTCCGCCATTATAGGTGGCAAGCCCGGCTCGAACCGGGACCAGGTACGCTGGAGGAAGAAATCCCTTGGACTGAAGCATCACTAATTTGCTGTGCGGGACAGAACATCTCTCCCAATCTCCAAGCTTGGAGCTAGGGGTGCGAGAGGAGGAGCTGCGTCGACCGGCCATGATGGAATGGATCTCTGTCGGGTGCGCTCCGATGAAGGCTCGCCAAGGGAGGATGGTGTGATTTGGATCTGAATCCTCGTCTTTTTAAATAGGCGGCTCATTCACACAGCTAGGGGGGTAAATGTGAAAACACCCTGGCTCTTCACATTCGCTCTACACGTGGAAAGTGGCCATTATTGGGCGTGGAAGCCAAGGAGTGCAACGTTCACAAGAAACTGGACATTATTTCGACAGGTACACAGAATTCGGAGAGGAACCCGCCTTGCAATGCCGAAGACAATACTGCGCGACGGACTCATCGTCATTGAAGCCTGGTTCGGGGGTACTGAGGGAGTCCTGGATTAGGGGGTCTCCGGACAGCCGGACTATATCCTTTGGCCGGACTATTGGACTATGAAGATACAAGATTGAAGACTTCGTCTCGTGTCCGGATGGGACTCTACTTGGCGTGGAAGGCAAGCTAGGCAATACATATATGGATATCTCCTCCTTTGTAACCGACCTTGTGTAACCCTAACCCTCTTCGGTGTCTATATAAACCGAAAGGTTTTAGTTCGTAGGACAATAGACAATCATACCATAGGCTAGCTTCTAGGGTTTAGCCTCTCTGATCTCGTGGTAGATCTACTCTTGTAATACCCATATCATCAATATTAATCGAGCAGGACGTAGTGTTTTACCTCCATCAAGAGGGCCTGAACCTGGGTAAAACATCGTGTCCCCTGCCTCCTGTTACCATCCGGCCTAGACGCACAGTTCGGGACCCCCTACCCGAGATCCGCCGGTTTTGACACCGATAGTGCGTGAGGAGATCTCTCCCCTACCGATCTACGTCCAATCTCCTCGCGTGATCTAAGCTGGAAACAACGGACAACACAAGGGACACGAGGTTTATACTGGTTCGGGCCACCGTTGTGGTGTAATACCCTACTCCAGTGTGTGGTGTGGTGGATTGCCTCAGGGACTGATGACGAACAGTACAAGGGAAGAACAACCTCACGAGAGGTGTTCTTGAGCTGGTGCGATGAACTGCTAGGGTGAGTTCAGTCGCCTCTCTCTCTCTGCTGGGGTTCTACCAGATCTCTAGCCGTCTCCCTCCTAGATCGCTCTCTGGATCCTTCTATCTTGTTCTCTCTATCTCGATGTCCTCCTACTCTGTGGTGGCTAGCTCTATTTATAGAGGCCCTGGGCCTCTTCCCAAAATAATGAGCGGGAAGGGCGCCAACAATTGGCCATTTTGAAGGGGAACATCTAGTACAAGTTATCCTGACCAAAGGTGGTCTTCGGCTGCCAAAAGTACTGGTGATGAGGCCGTCTTGGGCTCCACGGTGACCTCCGTCATGCCGCTCTGCTGGTCTTGGTCTCGTTGCACCGGAATGGTAACCTTTGCCTGGTGCCTTGGCTTGTGCTTGCCCCCTTTGCACCAAAGGGCAAACAAGGACACTGTGCAGGCCGGCGCCAGCCTGGCGCCCGCCTGGTCTCGAATGTCATGCCTTGCGTCACGGGTTCCTCGCGAGGTACCCTTGCCTTGATCTCTCTGCCTCCTCGCGAGCCTGCCTGACGAGGCTGCCTCTGAGGAAGCTTCCTATCGTCCGCCCCGCGAGGCTTGGCCCCTCGCGAGGGTCTTGAGCTTGAGCTAATGAAGATGGGCCGCGCTGGGCCCCCACTTGAGCCACGCCGCAGGCAGGCAAGTCTGGGGACCCTCATTCCTAGAATGCCGACACACGTATGGTGAACCGTTATGTGATGAAGTCGGAGCATGATTTATTTATTGATTGCCTTCCTTATGAGTGGCGGCCGGGGATGAGCGATGGTCTTTTCCTACCAATCTATCCCCCTAGGAGCATGCGCGTAGTACTTTGTTTCGATAACTAATAAATTTTTGCAATAACTATGTGAGTTCTTTATGACTAATGTTGAGTCCATGGATCATACACACCCTCACCCTTCCACATTTGCTAGCCTCTCTAGTACCACACAACTTTTTCCGGTACCATAAACCCACCATATACCTTCCTCAAAACAGCCACCATACCTACCTATTATGGCATTTCCATAGCCATTCTGAGATATATTACCATGCAACTTTCCATCGTTCCATCATTATGACACACTTTATCATTGTCATATTGCTTTGCATGATCATGTAGTTGACATCGTATTTGTGGCAAGGCCACTGTTCACAATTTTTTCATACATGTCGCTCTTGATTCATTGCATATCCCGGCACACCGCCAGAGGCATTCACATAGAGTCATACTTTGTTCTAAGTATTGAGTTGTAAGTAAAAATAAGTGTGATGATCATCATTATTAGAGCATTGTCCCAGTGAGGGAAGGATGATGGAGACTATGATTCCCTCACAAGTCGGGATGAGACTCCGGGCGGAAAAAAGGAGGCAAAAAAAGAAGGCCCAAATAAAAAAATGAGAGAAAAAGAGAGAAGGGACAATGTTACTATCCTTTTTCCACACTTGTGCTTCAAAGTAGCACCATGTCTTCATGATAGAGAGTCTCCTATGTTGTGACTTTCATAAACTAGTGGGAATTTTACATTATAGAACTTGGCTTGTATATTCCAATGATGGGCTTCCTCAAATTGCCCTAGGTCTTCATGAGCAAGCAAGTTGGATGCACACCCACTTAGTTTCTTTTGTTAAGCTTTCATACACTTATAGCTCTAGTGCATCCGTTGCATGGCAATCCCTACTCACTCACATTGATATCTATTGATGGGCATCTCCATAGCCCATTGATACGCCTAGTTGATGTGAGACTAACTTCTCCTTTTTGTCTTCTCCACAACCACCATTCTATTCCACCGGTGCTATATCCATGGCTCATGCTCATATATTGCGTGAAGATTGAAAAAAGTTTGAGAACATCAAAAGTATGAAACAACTGCTTGGCTTGTCATCGGGGTTGTGCATGATTTAATATTTTGTGTGATGAAGATAGAGCATAGCCAGACTATATGATTTTGTAGGGATAACTTTCTTTGGCCATGTTATTTTGAGAAGACATGATTGCTTAGTTAGTATGCTTGAAGTATTATTATTTCTATGTCAATATTAAACTTTATCTTGAATCTTTTGGATCTGAACATTCATGCCACAATAAAGAAATATTACATTGAGAAATATGTTAGGAAGCATTCCACATCAAAAATTCTGTTTTATCATTTACCTACTCGAGGACGAGCAGGAATTAAGCTTGGGGATGCTTGATACGTCTCCAATGTATCTATAATTTTTGATTGCTCCATGCTATTATATTATCTATTTTGGATGTTAATGGGCTTATTTTTACACTTTTATACTATTTTTGGGACTAACCTATTAATCGGAGGCCCAACCCAAATTGATGTTTTTTGCCTATTTTAGAGTTTCGCTGAAAAGGAATATCAAACAGAATGAAACCTTTGGGAGCGTTATTTTTGGAACAAACGTGATCCAGGAGACTTGGAGTGGACTTCAAGCAATCAACGAGGCGGCCACGGGGCAGGGGGCGCGTCCACCCCCCTAGGCGCGCCCTCCACCCTCGTGGGCCCCTCGTTGCTCCACCGACGTACTTCTTCATCCTATATATATCCATATACCCCCCAAACATCCAGGTGCACCACGAAACCCTATTTTCACTGCCGCAACCTTCTGTACCCAACAGATTCCATCTTGGGGCCTTTTCTGGAGCTCCGTCGGAGGGGGCATTGATCACGGAGGGCCTCTACATCAACTCCATGGCCCCTCCGATGATGTGTGAGTAGTTTACTTTAGACCTTCGGGTCCATAGCTAGTAGCTAGATGGCTTCTTCTCTCTCTTTGGATCTCAATACAAAGTTCTCCTCGATTCTCTTGGAGATCTATTCGATGTAATCTTCTTTTGCGGTGTGTTTGTCGAGATCCGATGAATTGTGGGTTTATGATCAAGTTTATCTATGAACAATATTTGAATCTTCTCTGGGTTCTTTTATGTATGATTGGTTTATCTTTGCAAGTCTCTTTGAATTATCAGTTTGGTTTGGCCTACTAGATTGATCATTCTTGCAATGGGAGAAGTGCTTAGCTCTGGATTCAATCTTGCGGTGCTCGATCCCACTGACAGAAAGGGAACCGACACGTATTGTATTGTTGCCATCGAGGATAAAAAGATGGGGTTTATATCATATTGCATGAATTTATCCCTCTACATCATGTCATCTTGCTTAAGGCGTTACTCTGTTCTTATGAACTTAATACTCTAGATGCCTGCTGGATAACGGTCGATGTGGGGAGTAATAGTAGTAGATGCAGGCAGGAGTCGGTCTACTTGTCACGGACGTGATGCCTATATACATGATCATGCCTAGATATTCTCATAATTATTCTATTTTCCATCAATTGCTCGACAGTAATTTGTTCACCCACCGTAATACTTATGCTATCTTGAGAGAAGCCACTAGTGAAAACTATGGCCCCCAGGTCTATTCTCCATCATACAAGTTTCCAATCTAATTTATTTTGCAATCTTTACTTTCAATCTATATCATAAAAATACCAAAAATATTTATCTTATTATTATCATCTCTATCAGATCTCACTCTTGCAAGTGGTCGTGAAGGGATTGACAACCCCTTTATCGCGTTGGTTGCGAGGTTCTTATTTGTTTGTGTAGGTACAAGGTGACTCGTGCGTGGTCTCCTACTGGATTGATACCTTGGTTCTCAAAAACTGAGGGAAATACTTACGCTGCTCTACTGCATCACCCTTTCCTCTTCAAGGGAAAACCAACGCAGTTCTCAAGAGGTAGCAGTCGGCATCTTGTAGTACGTGATCTTGCGGCGCACCATGGCTTTCCGGTGAACTAGGGGATGCTTGATGCGGGCTAAGGGATCGAAAGGTGGGGGATGGGCTGGAGAGGAGGTGTGGTTTTGGGGCAGTGGCTGGCGTAGGCCGAGCAGCAAAGGTTCTGGTGTGAATAGTGATTCCAGTGACGACCGGTCAATCGGTTTTGACTGTATATCGCACGCTGGACCCTCCATGTCGCTCACCGAATGGAACGCGCTTCGTATTGCATTTTTGCTCGCTTGTGGGACCACAGTTGAGAGCAAACCGACGTCCCTCCCCCTCCCCTGCCCGCGTCATTTATACTACCACTCCCTCCGTTTTATGCGGAGTAAATAAAAACAGAGGGAGTATACTGCGGATGAGGATCCCCTGACGTAGCCGAACCCATTGAGTAACTGACATGCGGGGCCTAGCAAGCATGGGGTCCGCCAATAAGTGAACGAAAGGGAGGGTAAGGCAGGGATACCTACGTCAAAGGATCCACTTCCACTACTACTCCCTCCTTCCATCTACAGGGCCTAATGCATTTTCGAGGCTAACCTTGACCAAATGTTAGAGTAATAATATATGACATGCAACTTACACAAAGCATACGGTCAAATTCGTATGTGAAAGGAGCTTCCAATGATATAATTTTCACATTATACATCTCATGTACTATTAATCTTGTCAATACTCAAAGGCGGTTTTGAAAAACACATTAGAGCATGGTTAATAATATAGCCAGCCGATGGCTATAAGGAACTGCCATGTCATCTGTAGCCATCATCTATATGCACTCATACAGTAGTGTGGGCTATTTCCTGCAAAAAAATATATAAGGTTGGCTATTATACTAGTACTTCTTTCCATCTCCTCTCTATCGCTTTCTTCATATTTATTGTATTTAACTAGGAATGCATATATAGCTAGCCTCTTGCATGAGAGCTCACTCCCTTTACTTTTTCACATCTCTCTCCTCCACATAGGCCTTATATAAATGGAAGGAGGGAGTACTATGAGCACTGCATACTCTACTACAGATGTTGTCAGTACTCCACTAGTACTATTGGACAGGAAGCTTAAAAAAAGTTACTATTGGACTGGCTATACATGGCGAAATCCTAGTAGGAAGAGCATGCGCGAGAACAAGCACATTCACGTGGTTGAAAACAAATTGGAAACCATGTCTGTTTGAATACAAATCTAGGAGTACATACGAATCTAACAATATTGATTGGCGTTGTTGAATGTTGATACTTTTTCTGTAAGTTTGATAAAAGTAGAGATACTTTGACTACACATAAAACTTATATGTAAACTACTAGAAAGGATTGGAGGGAGTATATTGTACGTTCAAGAGAGAAACAAACATTGAATACCCTTTATATATGATTTGTGGATGCTATGATGTTCAAAATTTTGAATTCGCCTTAGGTATCACACATGCACCCACTCGTTCTCTCTCGATTTCATCTCGGGGTAGGAAGATCGATTGAAAGAAGACTAGGGTGGGTACAATACGTTCGTTTCGCTTATAAATGTACAATATACTCCCTCTGATCCCCACGGACCCCCCCCCCCCCCCCCCCCCGCCGCCGGTCATTTCTGTCATAGAAACAGACCAAACCTTTATCTCCTTGCATGATACACAATTGATCTCTCAACATCAATCGATCTCGTCAAGATGTGTCGGGGTATGAACCGAATGGGATGTCAGAACTAAGACGGGAAGCGACACGTAGTGGAGGCAAAGTGAAACTTTAAACGAATCGTTTGTTTGTATGCATGTTAGACAAATTACAACATTGGAAATACAAGCATGGTCTAGGCCCACATGCGAATGATACTCGGCGGAATGCTCAAATGAGGCATGCGGGAGCGACACGCTCATCGTCGCTTTACACGGTCGGTTTCAGTGTGCTGAGGGTGGTGTTAGCATTGTGGCACGACCAGCAGATCAACACCTGGCTCGTCGAGGATGCACGGGACGCCAAATTGCGCGCGCGCTGCGACGCGTCCACTGAGTGGTGTAGCGCGGCCAGCTGCATCCCCAGGACCTGAGACCATGCGGGGTCGTCTTGCTTTTTCAATGACATGTGGGGTCGCATGTGAGCAAAGGGCATCTCCAACGTTGCTACGACCGCAACTGACTACCCTGGCACACCAAAAACTCTCGTCCCTCACGCCATCGCGTGGTGCGTTCCCAGCCGGCGCCAGCTGCCCGCATTCATGCCATCCGTCCGTATGCCGTCGTTAACAGGCTTGGTGCCCGAGGAACCAACTCCAGCGACTTAATGACGCACCCGGACACCTGCCCTCACCGGAATGCGCTACTTAAAGTGGCAACGCCAGCTAACCTCCACACCATAGCGCATCGTCCTGCTACTTGGCACCACATCTGCCATGACCACGAGCGCGAACACTCTGCGGGAGAGCTTGTCTTCGGGGATGAAGCTCGAGGTCGCCGCCCTCGCTCAATTCGTCACTCACGACGCAATAGCGGCGTAGCCGGACGCAGACGCGACTGCACAAGCGGTGGCCACGCTGGCGGCCGATGACGGGAGCACCGTCAGCCACGTGTCCTACTTGCCGCCGTCCAACGTTCGGCACCGCCGAGGTCAGGGACTCCTCCGAGGATGAGTAGGGCATGTGAGACGGCAGGGCATGGTGTGCCAACTGGCCGGTCCGTCTCTCGTGTTCTACTCTTCCTCGCTGGAGGCCGCACCTTCACTTCACGGGCCTTGAACCCCGCCCCCGTACATGGAGACCACAGATGGAGGATGTTGGTCGCCGCCGTAGAATAGGTTTAGGGTCGGGTTTCTTTTATTTTTCTGTCCTATAAAAGTTCGAAATGTAATGAAAATCTACCGTGTTTTCATTAATCTCGGCCGGTGTATATGAACTTTCCCTATAATATAGTATATTGTACGACTACTAGCAAGATACCCGTGCATTGCACCGAACATCAAGATCTTGTGGGAAAAAAGGATGAACGAGGAAAGGCCTTATCTGCAAATGTGGAGAGGAGTGTGGGCAAATTGTCATAGTTTCCTTCCTGTTTGTTAGATATAGATCGGATGGCCTATGTTGCAGGATGGCAAGCACAGCATCATCACCAACTCTGCTTTTTATTGAATCGAGACAAAGCTAACATGCGAAGTAAAATAAACACATAGTCTACATACACAATTTATCGTAGGCACTCCAATAGTACGTCCACTACACATTCACGCATTTCACATATTTCTACATCTACGGGAACCTACAAAAGGGTTAACGTAAATTGCCTCTCTCTCTCCTCCTTGATTTAATGGTGGTGGGCCCCTCCCTCCCCAATCTACAATCAACAGCTCACACGTTTCACATTATGTTAATTACGTAACTAGGATTACATAGGTGTAGCATTACTCGTCCTAAAAAACCCAACTAAGCTAACCTCCCAGCATATCGCACGGGAAAAGACCCGGACGTGCCGTTTTAGTCGGGATTACCGGATTACTAGTAGTAGTATCGATGGATCGCGCGAAGCACCAAGTTTTTTTTCTTTAGGGGGCAAAGCACCTAGTTTAAAAGGAAAAAAGGGCGGTACACTCACAGCACCCCTGTCGCGGTCGCATTGCACCCCACACATGTTCGGTCTTGCACACGGCTCACGCAAACGGAACGCGCTTTGGCTTGCCTCTTCACTAACACATGAGACTGCACTTGGAGAAACCGACCATGCGCCAAACTCCCCCGCCCACCTTGCAAAATCCCCTCCCCCCCCCCAAAAAATTCTCCCCAAATCCCAAATTCAACTGCCCTTCGGCCAACTAGCCAATAATATTCCCCAAACCCCCCTCCCCCGCCCCCCTCCACTCCATTCGCTCTGCCAAAGCCGACCTCCCTACCGCGCCGATACATCGGCACCACGGTTCGTCGAGGGGACGCACGGAAATCCTCTCGCTCCCACAGTACGCTCTCGTAGACTGTCGTCCTCTAGTCGCGTTGCCACCGGTGGCAACGTTCTTGTGGAGGTGCACGGCGGTCAGCGCCACCACCGCGCCACCGCTGGCGACGGTCGTGTGGAGACGCACGATGGTCAACTTCTCCCACGGTACGCGCATTCTAGACTGAGGCCCCGTGCATGTCGATGTAGCACTGAATGTTAGCTGATGGACGCTGTTAATCTCACTATTTGCCGAAGTAGTTTACAGTCAATATGCTCTGCTTAAGAAGCTTCCTTGCCCTATTCTGCACTCAATCTACTTAGCTGAGATGGCATGCCAAGCCCGATTAGTTGCTAAAATATCCTGCCATATATTTACTGTGACGTAGATTGCCATGGTCTAGTAGCCAATCTGTTAGGTGAAATAGCTGTACACCGTTTTATACTCGATCTTTGTTGCTGCGATGGCCTTCGATAGTTCGATGGCAGTGTGCTCGGCCTCATTGAATGCTGAAACAGCCTGCCATAATTTAGCACTCAAATCTGTTTACTGAATTAGCTTTACATATATCTCGTTACCTAGATCTGCTCGTCCAAATATCTTGCCATAGCTTTAGACATTGACCTAGATATTTTTTTCTGGACTTCATAAGAAAGCATATATGTTTTTCCTGTAATATCTAGTAGAAGAACTAATTTTTATGTCTAACAAATGGACAGGACTTGGATAACTTCTGCTCAAAGATTGTCCGCTGCATATGTCGAGGGGGTTGAAAACTTCATGAACTTTATCAGAGCTGAGTACGGTGGTCCAAAATCAGATGTGCTCTGCCCGTGTAGCAGTTGTATGAATTTAGTTACAAGACCCCAGTCAACTATGCAAAATCATCTACACTTGTATGGGATGTCGGTCACATATACTAGGTGGGTTCATCATGGTGAAGCTGTGAACGTCAATGTTACTGACTACGTGGAAGCAGCAGATCACCATCTTGATCTGCCTGATGCTCAGGTGGAAGAGGAGGAGGAGGTGGTGGTGGTGGAGCCAGTGAGTTTGACCAACATTGAAACAATGCTACGAAATGCTCGTGCATTTCGCGAACTTTCACCTGCAGAAGAAAAACGGTGGGCCTGCATGTTGGAACAATGCAACGTCGCTGTCACCCCAGGAAATAAGCTGTCAGTATTCTCAGCTATGGACACCTTTCTTCAGGTGAAGACATCTGAGTGGATGACCAACAAATCATTCGATGCGATGTTGGCTGCTTTCCGCAAATCTTTCCCAGATGCGTCTGAGCTGCCACATACTACAGTAAAATGAAGAATTTCCTTTGTGCAGTTGGAATTTGATATGATATGATCCATGTTTGTAAGAATAATTGTGTTCTATTCTGGAAGGATTATGCCAACTTAAGTGAATGCCCGAAATGCAAATCATCAAGATGGAAAGATGGCGATGTTGTGAAGAGGATTCCTCGTAATGTTCTGAGACATTTTCCAATTACACCAAGATTGCATAGGTTGTTTCATGATGCTGAAACAAGAGAGGATGTACTATGGCATTCTAGGAACTAGGAGTACAGAGATCAGAATGTAATGAGTCGTCCATCTCATGGCAATGTTGGGGATATCGCTTATCGAGAACTTATCGGGCGACCCATGATAAGGGGTAAATCGGCCAGTTTATCGGCATATCGGTCGATTTATCATCATATCAGTTGACTTATCGGCCGATATATCTTATCGGTCAGACACTGGTAAGCGATAAACCGACCGATTTATCGGAATATCGGAAGATATCTTGAACAGTGTCTCATGGTAGTGAGTGGCAAAGCTTTAATCAGAAACACAAAAAGTTTGCTGCTGACCCGAGAAACATTAGACTTGGCTTACCTTCAGATGGATTTAACCCATTTGGCCACCAGAGCGCCACATATAGCATGTGGCCAGTGCTTGTTATCCCTTACAACATTCCTCCAAATGTCTGCACCAAAGAATCAAACTACATGATGGCCTTGCTCATCCTAGGTCCAAAAAGTCCTGGAAAGGATTTTGATTTATTCATGGAGCCTCTTGTGGAGGAACTTCAACAACTATGGAAGGGTGTTCTCACTCGAGACCTATATAGCAGCCCACCAGCTGATTTCTTTCTGCGTGTTGTTATAATTTGGTGCATCCATGATTATCCCGCTTTGGGCACTATGCCAGGGCGAACGACACATGGTTACAATGAATGTGTTCGCTATGACAGGAATCCGCTGTCATACGCAATACTTAGCAAGATCTGTTACATTGGACACCGCCACTTCCTTTCCAAGGACAAGCTGCGTCCTACAAAATACCAAATACATGTGTTCAATGCATAGCATGAAAACCGTGATGCGCCAAAGAGGCTCACCCGATGAGTTACAAGTGGAATTGGAGAAGGTCAGGCATATTACACCAGGAAACCACCCTGGTAATGGTAGCGGGAAAAGGAAGTGTGGCAAGGCAGAAGAGAGATTATTGTTTACCCACAGGTCCACTTTGTGGGACTTCGAGTATTGAAAGATTTGGATCTATGGCATAATCTTGATGTGATGTACATCGAGAAAAATATATGTGACATTATCGGCACACTTCTTAATATTGAAGGCAAGACGAAAGATACCTTAAAATATAGGATTGCTTTGACACATTTGGGTATCAGAAAGGATTTGCAGGTGCAAGATGAAGGTAAACCACGGGATATGGCACCAGCTGTGTACATCTTGGACAAGGTAAAAAGAAAAAGAATTCTGCGAGGTCCTGTCACGTGTGAGATTCCCACATGGATTTGCTTCCAACCCTGAAAGGAGAGTCAGTGCAGTTGGAAACAGGGTACAAGGGTTGAAAACTCATGACTGCCACGTCCTACTTCAAAGGGTTTTACATGCTATCCTTAGAGGATTAGGCCGCCCTGACTTATACAGAGCAGTTGCAGAGTTGGGACAATTCTTCAGGGGACTCTGTAGTAGAAATATCAGGATAGATGCTTTGGAGCGTCTTAGAGACAATATACCAACTATCCTATGCGACCTTGAGAAGATATATCCTCCAGCCTTTTTTGATGTGATGATGCATTTGGTTGTTCATCTACCTGATGAGGCACTACTTAGAGGTCCTGTACGGTATGGTTGGATGTACCCTATTGAAAGGCAGCTAGGCACTTTCAAGGGCTATGTCAGGAACAGAGCTAGACCTGAGGGTTCCATTGCAGAGGCCTACATTGCTACAGAAGCGTTGACATTCTGCTCAAAATACATTGAAACAGCTGATCAGCTTAGCAAAGAGGTGGGTGAAGACAATCCCGGGCTCAATGTTTTCGATTATTCTGTTCGAGTTACAGGGAAGAGTCGACAAGAGGACAAACCTAAAGATTTGGACAAAATGGTTTGCCATGTGTTGAATAACTGTCCTAAGATACTACCTTATATCAAGTAAGTGCTAAGTACTGTAGCTTATACATTGTAATCTACTAAACTTGCAGCACATTCTTATATATTTAGATGTTTGACGCGATAACTATGTTGTGCAGCATCTACAAAAACGAGTTACTGCCGCAAAATCCAAGAAACATTGACAAACTGGTTATGGCAGGATTTGCGAAATGGTTCAAGGGCCATGTAAGCTTTTGAATTGCACTGACAGTTTTTTTAATATATGGAGTACATAAGATGATCAGCTTGTCTATTTTCTAAACATAGATTAAGAAGATGTGGGAGGACGGGCACGCAGTTGATGATGCCCTTTACGCACTAGCAATGGGTCCTGATACTCGGGTAAGACATTATGAATCTTGCGTTTTTGGAGATGTGCGCTACAACATCCTTGCATGCAACGAAGGCGTGAAGACATAAAACAGTGCCATTATGAGCACGGATATGTACAGCAGAGTGACAACTGAAATGTATGCTAACATAACAGACATTGTTTAGTTGCAGTATTGATACGTCTCCATCATATCTATAATTTTTGATTGTTCCATGCCAATATTGTACAACTTTCATATACTTTTGGCAACTTTTTATACTATTTTTGGGATTAACATATTGATCCAGTGCCCGGTGCCAGTTCATGTTTGTTGCATATTTTTTGTTTCGCAGAAAATCCATAACAAACGGAGTCCAAACTGGATAAAAACTGACAGAGATTTTTTTTTGGAATATATGCGATTTTTGGGGAAAAGATTCAACGCAAGACAATGCCCGTGGGGGCCACGAGGCAGGGGGCGCGCCCTAGGCCCTCGTGGCCACCCCATAAAGCGGTTGGTGCCCTTCTTTCGCCACAAGAAAGCTAATATCCGGATAAAAATCATGTCCAAAATTCAGCCCAGTCGGAGTTACGGATCTCCGGTAATATAAGAAACGGTGACAGGGCAGAATCTGAAACGCAGAAACAGAGAGACAGATCCAATCTCGGAGGGGCTCTCACCCCTCATATGCCATGGAGGCCATGGACCAGAGGGGAAACCCTTCTCCCATCTAGGGAGAAGTTCAAGGAAGAAGAAAAAGGGGGGCTCTCTCCCCCTCTCTTCCAGTGGCCCCGGAACGCCGCCGGGGCCATCATCATCACCGCAATCTACACCAACAACTTCACCGCCATCATCACCAACTCTTCCCCCCTCTATGCAGCGGTGTAACCCCTCTTTTACCCGTTGTAATCTCTACTTAAACATGGCGCTCAGTGCTATATATTATTTCCCAATGATGTATGGCTATCCTATGATGTTTTAGTAGATCTGTTTTGTCCTATGGGTTAATTGATGATTGTGATTGGTTTGAGTTGCATGTTTTATTATTGGTGTTGTCCTATGGTGCTTTCCGTGTCGCGCAAGCGTGAGGGATCCCCGCTGTAGGGTTTGCAATATGTTCATGATTTGCTTATGGTGGGTGGCGTGAATGATAGAAACACAAGCCCGAGTGAGTAGGTTGTTTGCGTATGAGAATAAATAGGACTTGATGCCTTATAATGCTATGGTTGGGTTTTACCTTAATGATCTTTAGTAGTTGCGGATGCTTGCTAGAGTTCCAATCATAAATGCATATGATCCAAGAAGAGAAAGTATGTTAGCTTATGCCTCTCTCTCAAATAAAATTGCAATAATGATTACCGGTCTAGTTATCGATTGCCTTGGGACAAATAACTTTCTCGTGACAAAAAGCTCTCTACTAAAACTAATTTAGTTGTGTCTTTATCTAAACAACCCCTACTTTTTATTTATGTGCTCTTTATTATCTTGCAAACATATCCAAAAACACCTACAAAGTACTTCTAGTTTTATACTTGTTCTAGGTAAAGCGAACGTCAAGCGTGCGTAGAGTTGTATTGGTGGTCGATAGAACTTGAGGGAATATTTGTTCTACCTTTAGCTCCTCGTTGGGTTCGACACTCTTACTTATCGAAAAAGGCTACAATTGATCCCCTATACTTGTGGGTTATCAAGACCTTTTTCTGGCGTCGTTGCCGGGAGTTATAGCGTGGGGTGAATATTCTCGTGTGTGCTTGTTTGCTTTATCACTAAGTAATTTTTATTTACTGTTCTTAGTTGTTTTCTATCTTTAGTTATGGGTAGGAAACGCAAAATACCAAAAAAAAATAGTTGTACCTACTGAACCAATGGTTGAAGAACCACTCAAAATCTATCACACTACTAAAGCTTTTTACTTGGATCATCTTCTATCCCTTTGTGCTCGTGCTGAAACCCCAACTAGCTTAGTTGAGGGCAAATCCTTAGATGAACATGCTTGTTATGTGCGATACCTCTTATCTCAAAAAGGGAAACTTTTACTGGATCAAATTTATCGTTTGCAATGCTATACTTGGAATTTATGTGAAATATATGATGTTACTTATTGTTCTGAAAACCCTAAGAAACACCTTCCCTACCAATGTGAGTTTAGTGATAATGGAATCGTATCTTCGTATGGTAAGGGTGTTTATAATTACTATGATGTTCAACAAATTGAAGAATTTGTTGCTTTTAAGGGTGCTTATGAAATTGCTTTTTTGATTGAAAAGTATGATGCTACTCTTTACAAATCTGAAAAATTGGCCATACTTAAATATTGTTATGATAATTATGCTTCTAATGCTTATGTTAAACCATATATTGAGGACTCCTTCGTTGTCCAAAAAGAGACTAATATTTTGCAGGAGTCTATGAAACAATAAATTGATAAAATTGTTAGCTCATTGGATGAAAAAGATGATGAGAAGAGCGAAGAATAAAAGGAGGAAGAGCGGATTAGCTACCCGTGCTCATCTTCTAATCTCTACTACTATTATTATATTATTATTATTATTTATTATTATATTAAACAATCAAACAAGAACTTTTTTACGTGCATCCCGTAATCAGATCCGCAAACCACACGAACCAATCAGCATCGCATGATTAGGCTCATAAATCTCAATCTAACCGTCATCATTGATGTAATAGCTCTATGATGTGGACTTAGTAATTTCTATTGACGGACCTTGCTCCACCACCAAAGGAATATTCCAATTCCAAATACCAGTCCCGCATCCACTAATCCCGTACCTTCCCGTGATCACCGTAACTACTCCCCGAGCGGCCCACAAACGTCGTCTCTTCCCTTCTTCCCCGCTTCTTTCATCTAGCCGCTGTCCCCGGACGACCATCCCACGCCGCTCCTCCGCTCGCTGCCTCTCCCATCTAGCACCGCCCTCTCCTACGAGCGGGTCGCCGCCCTCCGGTCCACCACTGCTTCCTCTATTGTGCGTGCCGTCGCCTCGCCGCCCCGCGCTGCTGCCTGCGCAACACCGTCCGCTGCACCACCTTACCACGCCCTCCCAATCGCAACTCCTCGCCTTGCGGCGGCGCCCGACACGCAAGCCCCCGCACCGGCGCCTCTCCGTCTTCCGGCCCCGCCGTCTACCCGTCTCGCCGCCGGCGAGGCCGCCAAGAAGATCTCGAGCAGCGCATCCTTTGCCGACTGCGGTGCCCTCCATATGTCATCCTGCATCCCCGCTTTGTCCCGCTGGTGGCCTCCAAGGAGCCGGTGTATTTGTTGTAGGGCGATGGTGGCTTCTCTTCTATCAAAAAAAGCTGAGGCGCATGATTCATTTGTGAGGGACAAAGGCAATTCCAAGAGGACCGTGGAATTTGATGAGGGAGGATGAGCTCAAACAGCTCTCCGAACTCCGGGTAAGAATTTGTGTGCCAAATATACTTCAGTTGGTAGTAGAAAGCACAAACCAGGAAACGAATTTTATCAATTCTATCTTTCGTGATAAAAAATAATGGTCCCAATGCTGCTGACTGCTATCAATAGAGTTGCATGTTTGTGCTTCTCGGTCCTGTTAGGACTTAGGAGCATTTGTTATACTTTTTCTGCAGATGCATGCATGCTGCACTGTAAGTGGATGGGCAACTGAAATATAAGAGTCATTGGTGCCATCCACAGAAAGACTTTGAGTGAGGTAATTAAGATATTTCGCCTGAATTCTTAGTTTTTTTACAGTACATTCTTAGACTTGAGTTGACAAAGTGAATGGGCTATGCTTTTCTGGCGATGATATGCAGGCAAAGGAATACAAAAAGAGTTTACCAGATGTTACAAACATGACTACATCAGTCATGGATGTAAAATAAATGCTCATTTCAGTCATTGAGTTTTAAATAATGGACATGGAGCCATGGATTATATGAAGGAACATCCTAAATTGTTCGAAGTATGTGGGATTGCCTGTTTTAAGCTAGGAGAATTTTGATGTACATAACTCATTTTTTGGAATTCTGAACTGAAGTTTGCCACACCTTGAATTTTTTACAAAGAAAGGAAGATAGATGTATGTGGCACTGTCTTCCTTTATTTATTTTTTCTCTTTGCAGCTACAGGTGCATCAGGAGAAGGTATGATGCATCCTTGTGAACTATAGTCATGAGGACTAAGGTACATGATCATTTCATCTTATCTTTCTCTACTTATTAGGATTTAGAAGCAGAACCTAGGATTCTACATGCGAACTACTACCTCTACCAAAATATAAGACATTTTTGTATGCTAACTAGCCTATAAAACGTCTTATATTTTGGTACAGAGGGAGTGCATGGAGTTCTTCTTGACTGATCCTTTGGCATTTTGGCTGAGTTTTTGAGTTGTACCTTCTGTCTTGACTGATCCTTTGGCATTTTGGTACAGAGCGAATTGTACCTTCTGTCTTGGTGTATTTAGTCAACAATTTCTATTACCATGTTGCATTAGTAAAGACGTGCAGGCTATATCTCCTTGATCCTTATCAATTATCATTACTCTCTGTTTTCACTGGGAAGTTTGAAATACATCTCACTGGTCGTTATGTTCTCGAGCATGACAAGTGCATTGCACGTACACAATACCAGTGAACCCATAATTGTTTGGAATGTGATGCTTTTCTTTTTACAGTTGGTGATCAGATTCTATTCGAGGGGATCTTAGAATAATCACATAACTTAGTGTTTCTTAGAATAAATGCTCCGACGTTTGGTTTTTGATATTCGCATTTCATATTAATCAAGACGTACATTGGACTTTGATCCTTTAACTTAGAAGCTAGAGCACATAGCTCTGTTTTATACGACTAACGAGATATAAATATTCTTCTACTTCAGCTATATAATCAGGATTCACACATGTAAGCAGAAGAGGGTATTGATGGAATCAATTTATTTTTCAAGTTTTTGTTGCCTTCTTGTTTCCCCAATAACCTTATAACCTCGACTAATTTGCTCTATTTTATACGACTAACAAGATATATATATATATATATCTATATATATGTATGTATGTATGTATGTATGTATGTATATATACGGTAGCGCTAAACTGAGCGGGAGCGCAGAATGTCTAATCGTGCGCGCCGGTCGGTGATTGCCTGTGTTCGCTAATCTCTCACTCCTGTGCGGTTGGCCCTCACCTGTGGCTAATGATCGTAAAAGGCTGGCATCCATATAGTAATGGGATTAAAATCCTTTACCATGCTGCGTGTCCGCCCTGTGACGTTTGACCACAACTTTGGTGATGATGGTAAAAAGACGTCTTGCATGGTAATGATATTAAAACCAGTCTTACTAGATCCCACGGTGGTCCGTCACTAGTTATGATAACGTTTTGTCAAAACATAGTAATGTAAATAAAGTTATTACTGGGCACTGCTCATCACTACTCCGCCATCTAATGTTAAACTATTTTTTCACATGGTAATGCTATAATAAAAATGCATTGCTTGTATTAAATGATTGGGAATCGTACCTGTAGGATTTTCTGTGGTAAATTTAATAGTAAAATTGTTTCATCGATCATAAATGACAGTAGTATATACACGTGCATACATCAAGAACGAACTAGTAAATGAATCTAGTTTTATTGGATATGTGGTTCATGAGATACTTGAGTACATACTAAAATTGGATGGTAATTTTATTATTTTAATGAAGAATGCACTTGATAAATATTTTAGAGTTTCACTTGAGGGTAATTGTGTTACTACACCATACGAAGCCAAATACCATTAGTTACTACTCTGTATATAGATAGTAACTGCAATTTAATTTGGTCGAAGGCATTTTTTAGTATCATCTAAATGTAGAAGGCTGAAATATTTTCTAAAACAAAGATGCAAATGGATGAGATTAGACGGAAAAATAATGATAAGTAAAAAATAATTAGGCAATTACGATCTTCTGAGCAATTAAAAGTGCAAACAATTCTAATTAAAAAATTATGTCATTTGTACTTTGCCTGAAACTACAAATGAGATTTAGAAATGCCTAATCATGCCATAGTTGGCTATGAAGTAAAACGGTCAGAATACAACACGAATCTTACTAGTGCTTTCTCTCATTTAACTTAGTTCCCGTAAAATATATTTCTGTTACAATGTGTGCTTCACTGATTACGATGGTAAAATAAAGGAACACATGGTAATGTTTAGAAAATGCATGGTTTGTTGTCAATGCTTGGAAATAGTAAGCGTACATACATTAGTGATACTTCTTATATTTGGTTTATCGTATATCAGTAATACAGTTACCATGTATTAGTATAGTGATTGCATGGGAGAAAACATAGTAAATTTCACCAATAACATGGTAATGAAGGTGAAAAGGCTTGCTCATATAGAAAAATTAAAGATGAATATTTTATTTGCTAAAAACTACCTTTTTCTGGCTTAATTCATGGTGTAATAATTTTCAAAAAATTCTGAGCTTCATATAGTTCAGGAGCTAATCGTAACCAGGTCCGATGAGATGTAGTAAATGGATTACCATCCTTTTTGCACTGAACCTTAGTTGGACAACTAATAGTAATTATTTTGTACAGGATGTAGTAAATGAATTACCATCCTTTTTTGTACTGAACGTCAACTGAGTCTCATATTAATTGGTTCGTACAAGACGTATATGCTAGTTCCTCGTAAAAAAAGCTGTGTACACTACAGGGCGTTCGTTTGGGCTAACTACAAAAGAAAGTTATGAGTAGTAACCTATTCACCTTCCTTACGATGCGCCGGTTAGCCGATTTGGCGAGAGTGGTGCGCTCGTCACAACAACGTAGTAATGAGTTACTATGTTTAGACAAGCTTTTACGCCCAGGTGGGAGGAACACTCGTCTGGCTGGTGTGCACGCGTTGTTTGACCGGAGCGCAGAATAGTAAATATGCGCTCGGGCCTAGTTTAGCGCACCTATGTATATATATATATATATATATATTCTTCTGCTTCAGCTATTTGAGTGAGTTTCCCTGCATTGCTATCGTTAATTGTTGCTTTGGCAGGTTCAGGGGGAGCTATTTTGTGCACATAAGTTGCTATTGACAGTGGACAGGTTGTCTATGCAGAGATCAGCTTTATTGAGTTTGGAGTAAAAGGTGAGTGGTTCCACTTTATGTGATGAGAATGTTCACAATGCATCTTAAATTAAGGAGAGATGTGAACCCATAAAGGATTTAGCATTGTATGTCTTCATAGGCATGAATTGTCCGGTGTTCTAGATAGCCCAAAGATGTTAAATATTACAGCAGTGTTCACCTTTTTTTTCTAGAGAGAGCTGAATGACAAAATGCTTCAGGTGCTCAAGCCCCCAGGTTTGCAAGTTTTATGAGTTGATACTGTTTTTTTTCTTGAAATATTATATGTGAGAGGAACTAGGAGGGGGACAAGCATGTAAATCAAGCTTGCCTTTTCCTTGTGTTGCTTTCTTTTGTTCTGAACATTTTGAAAGTCATATGTTCTACCTTATTTTACTTACGGTCTATACCATCAGCATGTTCAGGTTTGTCTTAAGTTGGCAAGTCTTATCTAGAATGGATTGCAAGTAGCCCCTTTTGCTACTTAAGAAATAAGCTATAGCTGGCTTGCGGTGTCTCAAATAAGCTTTAGGCATTCTATTTCTACATATTTCTAACAAGCTATAGCTGGCTTTACGGTCTGTACCACTCGCTGTTAGTTCGCAATGTTACGTGGTGTGCACAATTTCAGGTGTTTAAATTCTTTATGTTCGTATGAGTTGATAGTGTAGTACACTTTTGGATGAAGGTTGGTACTGTATTGGGCTCTTGGCATGCCCTTTTCTTCCCTTTGTCTTATGAACTGGAAGCTATGCTATATGTCAGTCCTAGCTACCTCTATACTGTTTAAGAACGTAGGTTGGGGATAGATGAAATAGAAATAGTAGAAAGCAGAAGAAGGTATTGATGGAATCACTTTATTACTTGGTTTTTATATTCCCTTTCCAATGTATTTTTACGCATTATCGACTTGAGATGATATCTCACAATCAAGTTTGAAGTTATTCTAAAAAAAAATCATAACATGGTTGGGCATTATGGTCAGTACGTTATATTATGTTCATTGTCTGTTATGTGGGCAATATTGGACCATATGCCATCCATGGATCTAATCTTGGGTACCACTTTTCAATGTTACCCAATTGACATGATCATACCAAGCTGTATATGGTGGCTACTTTTTTCAAGCTCCGTGAGTGTTCCATTCGATCTATAGATGTGTGTGTTTTGTAGTAGGTATATCACTAAAAAAAGTATTGATCGAGACGTGTTGTACGTGCAAGCTTACTAGCACTATTGGTGGGGAGAAGCACTCGATTGTGAAGGTTATAGATGAGATGAAGGCGTACAAGGCATACGACAAGCTCCATGTCAAATAGATGAACCAGCGCCGGTTGGGTGCCCGTGCCCGGATGAAGGATGTCGATCGGAGAAAGAGAAGAGGCAATGAGATATCTATGGCAGCTAATTAAGTTGTTATCCCAAAAATATTTTACAAAATGATGTACTTATCATCACAGAAAATTCTTATTCATTACAGAGATCAAATTTAAAAAACTACAAATACTTGATATAATATATGTTAGTATAGACGTGTGTTGCACGTGCAAGCTTACTAGTGAGTGTAACTTTCCAACTCATACATTATTTAATGTCCCTTTGCTCTTATCAAAGGATGATTGCTATGATGATTGTTATGATCCCGTTGATTCTTTTGAAATATCCCTTTTTGATAATGTTTGTTATGCTTGTGGCCAAGATGCCAATATGAATTATGCTTATGGAGATGAACTTGCTATAGTTTCTTATGTTAAACATGAAATTGTTGCTATTGTACCCACGCATGATAGTCCTATTATCTTTTTGTATTCTTCCGGCTACACTATATCGAAGAAGTTTGTCCTTATTAAGAATTATATTGATGGGTTGTATTTTACCGTTGCACATGATAATTTTGATGAATATAATATGTATGTGCTTGCTGCTCCTACTTACAATTATTATGAGAGAGGAATTACATCTCCGCCTCTTCATGTTTCCAATATGATAAAATTGCAAGAAACTGTTTATACTATGCATTGGCCTTTATTATGTGTGCATGAATTGTTCTTTTATGACATGTCGATGCATATGAAGAGAGTTAGACTTCGTCATTGATTGATATATGTTGCTTTGTGCTCACTACTAAATGCCAAATCATTGCTAATTCAAATTGACTTTGATATACCTTGGATCCGGGTGGATCCATTACTTGAGCACTATATGACTAGCTTAATGGCTTTAAAAAAAGCGCTGTCAGGGAGACAACCCGGAAGTTTTATAGAGTTATTTATTTCAGTTGAGTGCTTTTATAAAGTTTTAAAAAATAAAAATAAAAAAGGGAACCTGAAACTTTTTCAAAAAGAAAAGCGAAAGTGAGAAAGACGAGCATTGTTAAAATGGGAGCTAGCCTTGAACTTTGTTCATGCCCATGGAAACTTTGTGCCCCTTGATTATAGAAAATTTTCAACAAAAATAATTATCCCCTTGTACAATTTCATTGTATTATAAAAATAATGTGCCAAGATTTAGCTTTAGGATGTTTACATTGCTTGTTGGTTTGTGCGGTGCAGAAAAGAAACTTTGGCTGTAGTGCATGATTTTACATTTTTTACTGGAACGTCAAACAGTTCTGAAACATTTTGCACTATCTTTCTATACAATTTTTTATTTTTCCTAATTTTGTCGGAATTTCATGAGTACCAGAGGTATGATGAATGTTCAGAATACTACAGACTGTCCTGTTTAAAACAGATTCTGTTTTTGATGCATAGTTTGCTTGTTTTGATGAAACTATCAATTTCAATCAGTGGATTAAGCCATGGAAAAGTTATATTACAGTAGCTACAATGCAAAAAAATATGGATTGGTTTGAAACAATACTAGCGTAGTGACTTGCTTTATTACACTAACGGATCTTACCGAGTTTCTGTTGAGTTTTGTGTGGATAAAGTGTTCGAAGATCGAGGAAGTCTCGATGTGAGGAGAAGGAGGATAGGAAAGAGCTCAAGCTTGGGAATGCCCAAGGCACCCCAAGTAAAAATTCAAGGAGACTCAAGCGTCTAAGATTGAGGATGCCCCGGAAGGCATCCCATTTTTCTTCAACAAGTATTGGTATGTTTTCAGATTCGTTTCGTTCATGCGATATGTGCAAATCTTGAAGCGTCTTTTGCATTTAATTTTCACTTTTCTTTATGCATCATGCTGGTATGAGATAGTCTTTGGTTGATTTATAGAATGCTCATTGCACTTCACTTATATCTTTTAAGTATGGCTTTATAGAATGCTTCATGTGCTTCACTTATATCATTTGAAGTTTGGATTGTCTGTTTCTCTTCACATAGAAAACCGCCATTTATAGAATACTCTTTTGCTTCATTTATATTTGTTAGAGTGTGGGCATATCTTTTGTAGAAAGAATTAGACTCTCTTGCTTCACTTATATCTATTTAGAGAGATGACATGAATTGGTCATTCACATGGTTAGTCATAAAATCCTACATAAAACTTTTAGATCACTGAATATGATATGTTTGGTTCCTTGCAATAGTTTCGCGACAAAGGTGGTGATATTAGAGTCGTGCTAGTGGGTAGTGAAATTGAGAAATACTTTTGTTGAGGTTTGCAAGTCCCGTAGCATGTACGTATGGTAAATGTTGTGTGACAAATTTGAAGCATGTGGTGTTCTTTGACTGCTTTCTTTATGAGTGGCGTTCGGGGACGAGCGATGGTCTTTTCCTACCAATCTATCCCCCTAGGGGCATGCATAGTAGTACTTTTCTTCGAGGGCTAATAAATTTTTGCAATAAGTATATGAGTTCTTTATGACTAATGTTGAATCCATGGATCATACGCACTCTCACCCTTCCATCATTGCTAGCATCTTCTATACCGTGCATTGCCCTTTCTCACCTCGAGAGTTGGTGCAAACTTCGACGGTGCATCCAAACCCCGTGATACGATACGCTCTATCACACATAAACCTCCTTATATCTTCCTCAAAACAACCACCATACCTACCTATCATGGCATTTCCATAGCCATTCCGAGATATATTGTCATGCAACTTCCATCATCATCATATACATGACTTGAGCATTTATTGTCATATTGCTTTGCATGATCGTAAGATAGCTAGCATGACGTTTTCATGGCCTGTCCGTTTTTTGATGTCATTGCTACGCTAGATCATTGCACATCCCGGTAAACCGCCGGAGGCATTCATATAGAGTCATATCTTTGTTCTAGTATCGAGTTGTAAGTAAATAAAAGTGTGATGACCATCATTATTAGAACATTGTCCCATGTGAGGTTATCAAAATAAAAAAGGCCAAAGAAGCCCAAATAAAAAAGGAGGCCAAAGAAGCCCACCAAAAAAAGAGAAAACAAAACAAAAAAAATGAGAGAAAAAGAGAGAAGGGGCAATGCTAATATCCTTTTACCACACTTGTGCTTCAAAGTAGCACCATGTTCTTCATATAGAGAGTCTCATTGAGTTATCACTTTCATATACTAGTGGGAATTTTCATTATAGAACTTGGCTTGTATATTTCGATGATGGGCTTCCTCAAATGCCCAAGGTCTTCATGAGCAAGCAAGTTGGATGCATATATAGTGTCTATATACATGATCATGCCTAGACATTCTCATAATTATGCACTTTTCTATCAATTGCTCGATAGTAATTTGTTCACCCACCGTAATACTTATGATATCTTGAGAGAAGCCACTAGTGAAACCTATGGCCCCCGGGTCTATTCTATATTATATTAATCTCCCATCAACTAGCTATTTCCGGCACCGTTTATTTTGCAATCTTTACTTTCAATCTATATCATAAAAATACCAAAAATATTTATCCTATTATTATTATCTCTATTAGATCTCACTCCCGTAAGTGACCGTGAAGGGATTGAGAACCCTTTTATCGCGTTGGTTGCGAGATTCTTATTTGTTTATGAGGTACGAGGGACTTGCGTGTAGTCTCCTACTGGATTGATACCTTGGTTCTCAAAAACTGAGGGAAATACTTATGCTACTTTGCTGCATCACCCTTTCCTCTTCAAGGGAAAACCAATGCAGTGCTCGAGAGGTAGCAAGAAGGATTTCTGGTGCCGTTGCCGGGGAGATCTACCACAAGTGAAGACATACCAAGTACCCATCACAAACTCTTATCCCTCGCATTAAATTATTTGCCATTCGCCTCTCGTTTTCCTCTCCCTCACTTCACCCTTGCCATTTTATTCGCCCTCTTTCTCCGCTCGCCTCTTTTCCGTTCACCTCTTTTTCGCTCACTTCTTGTGTGCTTGTGTGTTGGATTGTTTGTCACGATGGCTCAAGATAATACAAAATTTTGTGATTTTTCCAATACCAACAACAATGATTTTATTAGCACTCCGATTGCTCCTCTTACCAATGATGAATCTTGTGAAATTAATACTGCTTTGCTGAATCTTGTCATGAAAGATCTGTTTTCCGGCCTTCCTAGTGAAGATGCCGCTACCCATCTAAACAGCTTTGTTGATTTGTGTGATATGCAAAAGAAGAAAGATGTGGATAATGATATTGTTAAATTGAATCTATTCCCATTTTCGCTTAGAGATCATGCTAAAACTTGGTTTTCGTCTTTGCCTAAAAATAGTATTGATTCTTGGAATAAGTGCAAAGATACTTTTATCTCTAAGTATTTTCCTCCCGCTAAGATCATCTCTCTTAGAAACGATATTATGAATTTTAAGCAATATGATCATGAACATGTTGCACAAGCTTGGGAGATGATGAAATTAATTATACGTAATTGCCCTACACATGGTCTGAATCTTTGGATGATTATACAAAAAATTATGCTGGATTGAATTTTACTTCTAGAAATCTTTTAGATTCGGCCGCGGGGGGGCACTTTTATGGAAATCACTTTAGGAGAAGCTACTAAACTCCTAGATAATATTATGGTTAATTATTCTTAATGGCACATTGAAAGATCTACTAGTAAAAAGGTGCATGCAATAGAAGAAATTAACGTTTTGAGTGGAAAGATGGATGAACTTATGAAATTGTTTGCTAATAAGAGTGTTTCTTCTGATCCTAATGATATGCCTTTGTCTACTTTGATTGAGAATAATAATGAATCTATGGATGTGAATTTTGTTGGTAGGAACAATTTTGTAACAACGCATATAGAGGTAATTTTAATCCTAGGCCTTTCCATAGTAATTCCTCTAATAATTATGGTAATTTCTACAACAATTCTTATGGAAATTATAATAAGATGCCCTCTGATTTTGAATCTAATATTAAAGAATTTATTAGTTTGCAAAAGAGTTTCAATGCTTTGATTGAACAAAAACTGTCTAAGATTGGTGAGTTGGCTAGGAACGTGGATAGAATTTCTCTTGATGTTGATTCTTTGAAACTTAGATCTATTCCACCTAAGCATGATATCAATGAGTCTCTCAAAGTATGAGAATTTCCATTGATGAGTGCAAAGAAAGAACCGCTAGGATGCGTGCTAAAAAAGATTGCTTTGTGAAAGCATGTTCTTCTAGTTTTCATGATAATAAGGATGAAAATCTAAAAGTGATTGATGTGTCCCCTATTAAATCTTTGTTTTGCAATATGAATCTTGATAATGATGGGATTGGATATGAGTCAACTTTAGCTAAAAGGCATCCCAATCATTCCGAGTTTTTAGATCCTAATGCTAAGATTGGTAAAAGTGGGATTGGAGAGGTCAAAACTTTACATAGTAATGAACCCACTATTTTGGATTTCAAAGAATTTAATTATGATAATTGTTCTTTAATATATTGTATTTCTTTGTTGCAATCCATGCTAAATTCTCCGCATGCTTATAATCAAAATAAAGCTTTTACTAAACATATCGTTGATGCTTTAATGCAATCTTATGAAGAAAAGCTTGAATTGGAAGTTTCTATCCCTAGAAAACTTTATGATGAGTGGGAACCTACTATTAAAATTAAAATTAAAGATCATGAATGCTATGCTTTATGTGACTTGGGTGCTAACGTTTCCACGATTCCAAAAACTTTGTGTGATGTGTTAGGTTTCCGTGAATTTGATGATTGTTCTTTAGATTTGCACCTCGTGGATTCCACTATTAAGAAACTTATGGGAAGAATTAATGATGTTCTTATTATTGCAAACAGGAATTATGTGCCCGTAGATTTCATTGTTCTTGATATTGATTGCAATCGTACATGTCCCATTATTCTTGGTAGACCTTTCCTTAGAACGATTGGTGCAATTATTGATATGAAAGAAGAAAATATTAGATTCCAATTTCCGTTAAGGAAAGGCATGCAACACTTTCCTATAAAAAATCAAATTACCTTATGAATCTATTATGAGAGCCACTTATGGATTGCATACCAAAGATGATAATACCTAGATCTATCCTTACTTTTATGCCTAGCTAGGGGCGTTAAACGATAGCGCTTGTTGGGAGGCAACCCAATTTTATTTTAATTCCTTGATTTTTGATTCTGTTTAGTAATAAATAATTCATCTAGCCTATGTTTAGATATGGTTTTATGCTTTTATTTAGTGTTTGTGCCAAGTAGAACCTTTGGGAAGACTTGGGGAAAGTCTTTGCGATCTTGCTGGAAAAAGCAGAAACTTTAGCGCTCACGAGATTTGCTTCCATCTTTTACTGGAGAGTGCGATTAAGTTGATTATTTTTGCAGATGATTAATATATAAGTTCCTCACGTCTAGAAATTTATTTTAGAATTTTTGGGATTACAGAAGTATTCGAAATCTACAGATTACTACAGACTGTTCTGTTTTTTGACAGATTCTGTTTTTCGTGTGTTGTTTGCTTATTTTGATGAATATGTGGCTAGTATCGGAGGTTATGAACCATAGAGAAGTTGGAATACAGTAGGTTCAACACTAAAATAAATAAAGAATGAGTTCGTTACATTACCTTAAGTGGTGGTTTGTTTTCTTATACTAACAGAGCTTATGAGATTTTCTATTTAAGTTTTGTGTTGTGAAGTTTTCAAGTTTTGGGTAAAGATTTGATGGATTATGGAATAAGGAGTGGCAAGAGCCAAAGCTTGGGGATGCCCAAAGCACCCCAAGGTAAAATTCAAGGACAACCAAAATCCTAAGCTTGGGGATGACCCGGAAGGCATCCCCTCTTTCGTCTTCTTCTATCGATAACTTTAATTGAGGCTATATTTTTATTCACCACATGATATGTGTTTTGCTTGGAGCGTCTTGTATAATTTGAGTCTTTGCTTTTTAGTTTACCACAATCATCCTTGCTATATACACCTTTTGGGAGAGACACACATGAATTGGAATTTATTAGAATACTCTATGTGCTTCACTTATATCTTTTGAGCTAGATAATTTTGCTCTAGTGCTTCACTTATATCTTTTAGAGCACGGTGGTGGTTTTATTTTATAGAAATTATTGATCTCTCATGTTTCACTTATATTATTTTGAGAGTCCTTTAGAACAGCATGGTAATTTTCTTTGGTTATGAAATTGGTCCTAATATGATAGGCATCCAAGATGGGTATAATAAAAACTATCATAAAAAGTGCGTTGAATACTATGAGAAGTTGGATGCTTGATAATTGTTTTGAGATATAAAGATGGTGATATTAGAGTTGTGCGAGTTGAGTAGTTGTGAATTTGAGAACTACTTGTGTTGAAGTTTACATGTCCCGCAACATTCACGTATGGTAACCGTTGTGTAACAAATTTGAAACATGAGGTGTTGTTTGATTGTCTTCCTTATGAGTGGCGGTCGGGGACGAGCGATGATCTTTTCCTACCAATCTATCCCCCTAGGAGCATGCGCGTAGTGCTTGGTTTTTGATGACTTGTAGATTTTTGCAATAACTATATGAGTTCTTTATGACTAATGTTGAGTCCATGGATTATACGCACTCTCACCCTTCCATCATTGCTAGCCTCTTCGGTACCGTGCATTGCCCTTTCTCACCTTGAGAGTTGGTGCAAACTTCGCGGATGCATCCAAACCCCGTGATATGATACGCTCTGTCACACATAAACCTCCTCATATCTTTCTCAAAACAGCCACCATACCTACCTATTATGGCATTTCCATAGCCATTCCGAGATATGTTGCCATGCAACTTTCCACCGTTTCATTTATGACATGCTTCATCATTGTCATATTGCTTCGCATGATCATGTAGTTGACATCGTATTTGTGGCAAAGCCACCATGCATAATTTATCATGCATGTCACTCTTGATTCATTGCTTTCCCGGTACACCGCCGGAGGCATTCATATAGAGTCATATTTTGTTCTAGTATCAAGTTGTAATCATTGAGTTGTAAATAAATAGAAGTGTGATGATCATCATTAATAGAGCATTGTCCCAAATAAAAAAAATAAAGGCCAAATAAAAAAAAGGAAAGGCCCAAAAGAAGAAAGAAAAGAAATAAAAAGGGGCAATGCTACTATCCTTTTTTCCACACTTGTGCTTCAAAGTAGCACCATGATCTTTATGATAGAGGGCCTCTTGTTTTATCAATTTCATATACTAGTGGGAATTTTTCATTATAGAACTTGGCTTGTATATTCCAACAATGGGCTTCCTCAAATTGCCCTAGGTCTTCGTGAGCAAGCAAGTTGGATGCACACCCACTTATTTTCTTTTGTTGAGCTTTCATACATTTATAGCTCTAGTGCATCCGTTGCATGGCAATCCCTACTCCTTGCATTGACATCAATTGATGGGCATCTACCCAGTCCGTTGATTAGCTGTGTCGATGTGGGACTTTCTCCTTTTTGTCTTCTCCACATAACCCCCTATCATTATTCTATTCCACCCATAGTGCTATATCCATGGCTCACGCTCATGTATTGCGTGAAAGTTGAAAAAAGTTTGAGATTACTAAAGTATGAAACAATTGCTTGACTTGTCATCGGGGTTGTGAAAGATGAGAGCATTCTTGTGTGAAGAAAATGGAGCATCACCAAACTATATGATTTTGTAGGGATGAACTTTCTGTTGCCATGTTATTTTGAGAAGACATGATTGCTTAGTTAGTATGCTTGAAGTATTATTGTTTTTATGTCAATATTAAAATTTTGTCTTGAATCTTTCGGATCTGAACATTCATGCCACAATAAAGAAAATTACATTGAGAATTATGCTAGGTAGCATTCCACATCAAAAAATTTGTTTTTATCATTTACCTACTCGAGGACTAGCAGGAATTTAAGCTTGGGGATGCTTGATACGCCTCCAACATATCTAAATTTTTTTGATTGTTCCATGCTATTAAATTATCTGTTTTGGATGTTAATGGGCTTATTTATACACTTTTATATTATTTTTGGGACTAACCTACTAACCCAAGGCCAGTGCAAATTCCTGTTTTTTTGCCTATTTCAGTGTTTCACAGAAAAGGAATATCAAACGGAATCCAAACAGAATGAAACCTTCGGGAGAGTTATTTTTGGAACAAATGTGATCCAGGGGACTTGGAGTGGACGTCAAGAAATCAACGAGGAGGCCACGAGGCAGGGGCTCCTACCCCCCTGGGCGCGCCCTCCACCGTCGTGGGCCCCTCGTAGCTCCACCGACCTACTTCTTCCTCCTATATATATCCATATACCCCGAAAACATCCAGGAGGACCACAAAACCCTATTTCCACCGCCGCAACCTTCTGTACCTAGGAGATCCCATCTTGGGGCCTTTTCCGGAGCTCCACCGGAGGGGGAATCGATCACGGAGAGCTTCTACATCAACACCATATCCTCTCCGATGATGTGTGAGTAGTTTACCTCAGCCTTCAGGTCCATGGTTATTAGTTAGATGACTTATTTTCTCTCTTTGGATCTCAACACAAAGTTCTCCTTGATCTTCTTGGAGATCTATTTGATGTAATCTTCTTTTGCGGTGTGTTTGTCGAGATCCGATGAATTGTGGGTTCATGATCAAGTTTATCTATGAACAATATTTGATTCTTCTCTGAAATCTTTTATGTATGATTGGTTATCTTTGCAAGTCTCTTCAAATTATCAGTTTGGTTTGGCCTACTAGATTGATCTTTCTTGCAATGGGAGAAGTGCTTAGCCTTGGGTTCAATCTTGCGGTGTCCTTTCCCAGTGACAGCACGGGCAGCAAGGCACATATTGTATTGTTGCCATCGAGGATAAAAAGATGGGGTTTATATCATATTGCTTGAGTTTATCCCTGTACATCATGTCATCTTGTCTAATGCGTTACTTTGTTCTTATGAACTTAATACTCTAGATGCATGCTGGATAGCGGTCGATGTGTGGTGTAATAGTAGTAGATGCAGAATCGTTTCGGTCTACTTGTCGCGGACGTGATGCCTATATACATGATCATGCCTAGACATTCTCACAATTATGCACTTTTCTATCAATTGCTCGATAGTAATTTGTTCACCCACCGTAATACTTATGATATCTTGAGAGAAGCCACTAGTGAAACCTATGGCCCCCGGGTCTATTCTATATTATATTAATCTCCCATCAACTAGCTATTTCTGGCACCGTTTATTTTGCAATCTTTACTTTCAATCTATATCATAAAAATACCAACAATATTTATCTTATTATTATCTCTATCAGATCTCACTCTCGTAAGTGACCGTGAAGGGATTGACAACTCCTTTATCGCGTTGGTTGCGAGGTTCTTATTTATTTGTGTAGGTACGAGGGACATGCATGTAGTCTCCTACTGGATTGATACCTTGGTTCTGAAAAACTAAGGGAAATACTTACGCTACTTTGCTGCATCACCCTTTCCTCTTCAAGGGAAAACCAACGCAGTGCTCAAGAGGTAGCACACCATATATAGTCATAATCTAGGTTTGGATTCGAACCAGCTACAAGAGCACGTCTCTCTTTTTTCTAAAACTCGGCAACGTCTCGTTACTGGTACACTAGCTTGTTCTGTATGCCTTCTCAAGTCTTTGATTTTCTTTCTTTTTTTGCGAGGAAGGAAGGAGGACAAAATTGAGAGTTCCTGGGACTCGAACCCTAGGCCTCTCGGTTGAATACCAAGGGTGCTAGTCACTTATGTGGCGAACGTTCCCTGGGAGGAGGATGGCAGACGAACGCATTTTCCTCGCAGTTTTAGTTGCGATGCAAGACTGAACGGTCGCAGTTTCGGGAATGTTACCAGGTGAACGAGCCAAGTTTTTCTTTTCTTCCTATATATAAAAAGTATGCTACTTGGTGTCGGCTTAGTCAACAAACGATTGTGCCAACCTTGACCATTGGATTGACATTCAACGTCTGTCGTGTTTCTTCAGTCTCTTCTTCCTCCAGCCGCCAAAGCCAAACCAGCACCGGCGGGACGCCTGCTCCCGCCTCCCACGGCTGGCTATGCCGCCGCACACGCATCGTGGCCACATCACTGTAACACCCTCGATGCGACTATATCTCCCACGTGTCGAGGCACGACTTAGAGGCATAATCGCATTGAAGGCATATGTCGCAAGTGAGGTAATCTTCACACAACCCATGTAATATAATAAGGAATAAGAGATACATAGTTGGCTTACACTCGCCACTTCACACAATTACATGAATAAAACATTACATCAACCAAGTACAATTAGGGCCCGACTACGGAGCCAAAATAAAGAAGAACCCCAAATGCGACAAAGGTCCCCGATCGACCCCGACTGGGCTCCACTACTGATCAACTAGAACGAAACAACACAAATGAACAAGGTCTTCAACGAGCTCCTCCTGAGCTGAGTTGCGTCACCTGCACGGACTCATCGGCACCTGCAAACTGGTTTTGGAAGTATCTGTGAGCCACAGGGACTCAGCAATCTCGCACCCTCGCGATCAAGACTATTTAAGCTTATGGGTAAGGTAAAGGTATGAGGTGGAGCTGCAGCAAGCGACTAGCATATATGGTGGATAACCTATTCGCAAAATGAGAGCGAGAAGAGAAGGCAAAGCACGGTCGATAAAAGTATGATCAAGAAGTGATCCTGGACTACCTACGTCAAGCATAACTCCAACAACCGTGTTCACTTCCCGGACTCCGCCGGAAAGAGACCATCACGGTTACACACGCGGTTGATTCATTTTAAATAAGGTCAACTTCAGGTTTTCTACAACCGGACGTTAACAAATTCCCATCTGCCCGTAACCGCGGGCACGGCTTTCGAAAGATCAAATCCCTGCAGGGTGTCCCAACTTAGCCCATCACAAGCTCTCACGGTCAACGAAGGAATAGACCTCCACCCGAGACGTTCCGATCAGACTCGGTATCCCAGTACAACAAGACATTTCGACAGGGTAAATCTAAACCAGCAACACCGCCCGATGTGCCGACATCCTGATGGGAGCTGCACATATCTCGTTCTCAGGGAAACACCGGATAAGCAATCCGTACAACTAAAACCAGCCCTCAAGTTTCCCCGAGGTGGCGCTGCAAGGGGCTCTAGTTTGGACCAACGCTTAGACAAGCACTGGCCCGGGGGGGTTAAAATAAAGATGACCCTCGGGATGCGCGACTCCCAAGGGAAAAAGGCTAGGTGGCAAATGGTAAAACCAATGTTGGGCATTGCTGGCAAAGCTTTACTTAAGGCGAACTGTCAAGGGGTTCCCATTATAGCCCAACCGCGTAAGGGACGTAAAATCCGGGAACATAACACCGATATGACAGAAACTAGGGCGGCAAGAGTGGAACAAAACACCAGGCATAAGGCCAAGCCTTCCACCCTTTACCAAGTATATAGATGCATTAATTAAATAAGATATATTGTGATATCCCAACAAGTAAGCAAATGTTCCAACAAGGAACGATCTCCATGTTCCAACAAGGAACAAACTTCGATCTTCACCTGCAACTAACAATGCTATAAGAGGGGCTGAGCAAAGAGGTAACATAGCCAATCAACGGTTTGCTAGGACAATGGTGGGTTAGGGGCTGAACATGGCAATTTGGGAGGCTGACAAGCAAGTGGTAGGCATCGTAGCAATGGCATAGCAAAAGAGCGAGCAAACTAGCATAGCAAAGATAGTAGTGATTTCGAGGGTATGATCATCTTGCCTGAAATCCCGCAAGGAAGAAGAACGAGTCCATGAAGAAGACAAACGGACGTAGACGAACGGGTCCTCACAAACTCGACGTTACCGGAATCAACCCGAAGAAGCAATCACCGGAAAAGAAGCACACAACATAGTAAACAACCAACACATCAACATGGCATGATGCACAATCGAGTATGATGCATGTCCGGTTTAAAGAGGCATGGCATGGCAAAGTGCACAAGCAATCCTACAATTTAAGTGGAGCTCAATTTGCAACGAGATGCATATTGACAAAACACCACATCAATTATTTAGTTCTCTCTCGTTTAAGTACCCAACAATATTAAATGTTGTTAAACATGGCAAGAGGGTGAAGCAACGTAAAACTACATATCTAGTCAAGTTTAAATGAGGCCGGAAGCAACGAACAACAATTCCGGTAAATCCCCATAGCATATTTTTAGATTTGGTCCTGATCTGTCCTAAACACAATTTTAGAGTTGTTTAACATGCAAAGTGATGCCACCATGACAAACTAGGCAAAATTCTACCCCATTTACATATAAAGTTTATTTAAATCGGAGCTACGGTTATTTAGTTATGAATTAAAGCATTTTAGCATGGCATAGGGGCAAATATATGCAAACAGCTTTTTAAACATTTTAAACATGGGTGAAAGTTGGATATTATTACTCTACACAAAAATTTTAAGCAAGTTTCATATATAACTTATTTTAATCCGATGCACGGTTGTGAAGTTATTAAATGCATGATCTAGGGGGACTAAACTGCAAAACTGCTGCCTCAGGAATAATTGGACAAATTCGCAGATGCTGAAAAAAACACATCACGGGCCGAATCTGAGGCAAGACCACAGCAGGAAGGAAAAAAACAACAACAGAGGCGGCGCTGGGTGCTGCTCACCCTGGGCCGAGGCCCGGCTGGAGGAGAGGGAGGCAGGCCGCGACGGGGCGGCGCGAGAAGCTGGGCCGGCCCATGTCGCAGGAAGGCAGGCCGAGGCGAGGAGGTGGGCCACCGGATCTGGGCCTGGGAGGCGCTGCGGCCTGTGAGGCCCACGCGGAGGTCAACGGGGCGCGCCCGGCTCCTCCCGATCGGATCGGGGAAGCAGGCAGGCAGCGAACCATGGCGACGGCGGCGGCAGGCAGAGGGCTCCGGCGAGCTTCGAGGCGAGGCGGGGCGGACGCTGATAGATTCGGCGGGGCCGGATCCGATCCGGGCGAAGACGGCGGCGCTCGCGGCGACGAGGCCAGGCGACGAGGAGGAGAAGGGCGGCGGAGAGGGACCGGCGAGGCTGACGAACTCCGGCGAGCGGCGTCGTCGGGCGGCCGGCGTGCGGCGGCGCAAGGGAGGAGGCTCGGTCCGGGCGGCGAGCCGGCGAAGGAGGAGAAGATCGGGCGGCGGCGACGTGGATCTTGCCCGGTGGCGGCTCGGGCGGGCCAGCCACGGGCTCCGCGGGCCACGCGGTGGAGACGGCGGCGGTGCTGACGTGGCAGGCGCGGAGTGGCTGTGGCGGGCGGCGCGATGTGTCCGGCTTGGGCGGACATTGTCCGGTGCGCGAGGAGAGGGAGAGATCTAGGGTTAGGGGTGGATGGCACCGCGAATTTCGGAGGGGGGGTTGAATATATAGGCATAGAGGGAGCTAGGAGAGTCCAAATGAGGTGCGGTTTGCGGCCACGCGATCGTGATCGAACGACCGAGACGATGGAACAGAGTTAGGTGGGTTTTGGGCCACTTTGGAAGGGTGTTGGGCTGCAACACACATGAGGCCTTCTCGGTCCCTCGGTTAACCGTTGGAGTATCAAACGAAGTCCAAATGACCCGAAACTTGACAGGCGGTCTACCGGTAGTAAAACAAGGCCGCTTGGCAAGTCTCGGTCCAATCCGGAAATGTTTAACCCCCACACACAAGAGGAAGGTAGAAATGACCACCGGAGGAGAACGAAGCGCCGGATTGCAAAACGGGCAACGGGGAAAATGCTCGGATGCACGAGACGAACATGTATGCAAATGAAATGCGCATGATGACATGATATGCAATGCATGACACACAAGCAATGACAAGGCAACAACAGCGAATAACAGAACGACAGCTGGCACATCGGTCTCGGGGCGTTACAACACTCCACCACTACGAGAGGATCTCGTCCCGAGATCTAGAATGGCACCGGAGGAACAACAGAAGAGAAAAGAGGAGAGGTAAAACTAAGTTGCTTCTTTGACAAACGAGTGAAACCACAACCTTGAGAGGTTGAATACCTTCGAGACAGAATTCAACGAAGGTGAACAAGGTCGAAAACAGCCATTTAGAAAAGAGGAAGAAAGAACATTGCAAAAAACCTTGAGGTTGAAGGGAAGATATATATTGAAAACACTCCGGTTAAGGAAGGGGATCAAGGAAAACCCAAAATTCGGGCAGCACTCTGGTTGAAAAGAAAAGGAATTGAATAAGGTCTTGATAAGATGAGAAGATACTTGATGAAATCAACACACTGCCTCCATAACTATTGAATGGATGGAACGAAGGGTAAGAAATATCCCGGACAGCACTCCGGTAGAGAAGGGAGTCAAACTTTGATAAGATGAGAGAGCTCAAATGAAAACACGACACTCCGGTTGAGAAGGGATGCAATACTTGATAAGGCGAAAAGAACTTGAGCAAAGGGGCACAATACTCCGGTTAAGCAAGATAGGGAAGGAATAAGAGTGATATAATTTGGACAGCACTCCGTCTGTAAATGGAAGAAATTGAACATGATCTTGACAAACCGAGATGAGGAGTGAAAAGAGCAACATCACTAGACCTCCGGGAGAAAGAATAGAAGCTGGATCTTGGAAAAGGAAAGAATTGAGAGGAAAAAGACATCTTCTACCACAATAGAATTTGCAAAGCATCTTAAAGAGAAGGTTCGCACGTAGTTGTTGTAAACCAACAACGAAAAGAATAAGCTTGATATGGTCTTATGGAATACCTCTCAAATTAAGAGATGAAAACCTACCACTCACGGGAAGAAGAATTGAATTGATAAGAACAAGGAGACAGAAACTTATTTCACCGGGAGGATAAAAGAAGAACTTGGGTCATTTATAAACACCATAGATAGCAACAATCCTTAGGGAAGTCTTTAGGTGAAATATAACCCAAGTTAGCTCCAATGACGAGATTGATGGATATAAAATATCTCAATCTTGACAACATGTGAATCAAGAAAACATGAACTCAAATTATCAAGAGTGACATAATACCACCTCCAATAATATGGTAGAAAGAATTGCACTCCGGATAGCAAGATGAAGAAGGCTTGAGCTCCTTTGAAAAGAATCTCAATGAACACTTCAAGAAGGAATTAAATCCCTTATGAACCATCGTGTAGAGCCTCCATGACGAACTCCGGTAATAAAAAGAATGATAAAAGCAAAAGAAGTTGAAAACACAAGGTGAGACCTTGTAATGATTTAGAAGGAGCTTCGCGACGAGATAATGCAGAAAAGGTAAGAACTCCGGAAAGAAATGATAAGAAGAGCAATTGAGATCAAAATCTTGATGAACCCCCGGAATAGGAAATTAATCATTTGGATGAAACAAGAATAAGAATTGCATTATGCTTATCCTTCACCAATTTAAATTGATGACAATCAACGGATTTGGCACACTACTCATTCTCGTAGAAAGGATTAAGAGAGATATAGCGCAAACTTGAGAAGGTCTTGAACGAAACATCGGTAGGATAGAAACAACGAATAAAATTGATATGATAAGAAAGGAAGAGAAATCTTGAACGAACCACCGTAAGAATGAAAATGAACGAAGATAAGATAAAGAAACATCGGGAAGAATTAGAGAACAAATGAAGATACTTGAGGGGAATTATATATTAGAGAAAGAAGAGATCATGCACTGATTAGAGGATATTTGATCGATGCACCGGTAAAATTAGGAGAACGATAATTGAAAGCTGGGAATGAATAATTATGAGATGATGGGCTCTGGATGACAAACTGAGAAGACTCTTGAATTGGCTTCGGATAGGTGAAAAGAATATCTCACACTCGCAAATAATTATGAGAGGATGGCAACAAGACAGAATCACTTAACTTGAAGAGAATGGAGCAAGATTAAAGAGAAACTCTTCTCCGGTCTTCTAAACTGAGAATGACGACGAGATATACCATCAAGACTTATTGAGGCACACCGGAATGAAGAATGGAAAAGTTGAGCCAACGATGAAAAGAATTTGAAAAAATCTTGGAGAAGGACATTTGATTGATGATAAATCATTCTTATGTCAACTTTAGAAAAGAATTTTGAGGATAGCTCCGGGAAAATAAGAAGAGTCAGGTAAGATCCTGGAAAAGGACCTGTGGGTTATGGGCCCACTCAAAAGAAACACCGTAGAACGATTAGAAGGAGAGATTGCACCAGTTGAATTAAAAGGCTTGAATGATATAACATCCTCGAAATAGGTTGAACGGATCTCGAATGACAAGACGAGCCTTTTGAGATAGATTGAGCACGCCGGAACAAATGAATAGCGAGAAGTGAAAGATTAAGAATTGCACTGGCATAAGAAAACATTGAAACAAGGAAAGGATATGATCAACAAGCTTGCACTAGTTCCACCGGAGAAGAAAAAACGAGTGAAGAGTGACGAACTTGAAGCTTCGTTAGAATCTTCATGAGAATCACTGGATAAGAATATTGACGGAAAAGAATGGAGAGACTTCTCAAGAATAAGATGATACTAGATTAAGAAATCTGAATCCTTGGAGAAAAACAAAGGGAGGGAGGGTGGGAAAAACAAAGACAATTTGGAATGGATGGAACGAACACCGTAGAGAAGAACTGATAATTGATCTTGTAAAAGTTGAAGTGAACGGATCCACTTGAGGAGAGACACACCGGTTGAAAAGAATTAACAAAAACAATCTTGATGATCAAGAAGGATTGGTATTCGCATCGGAGTATGAGAACACCATTTAGGGAAGGTATGGAATCAACATTTGACTTTGAAGCAACTCGAATACCACAACTCAAAACAAAACAAAGGATTGGCTTGCAGAATAAGCCGGAACAAGCATATGGTAGAGATTTCGTCTGAAGTTTTCGTGGTGGGACCTACACGGGCTCAATCGTACAGCACCATCATGTACAAGGCAGTGCACATGACATACGAAGCGTCCCCGAGTCAGCATAGCCAAGGACTCTTTAAGACACAACGAGGCCACTGTAAAATCGACCGTGAATAGGCGAACCACTAGACGTCGAACCCCAATTTCATATCATACATCTGTCGGAAAAAAATATCCTAAGAGCTACTTGAATTCCCACCTATGAAACTCCCGAAACTTTCCGGTTATGCAATCAGGTGTTGGGGATACAGGGGAAGCATAATATCCCACCCAAACTAGCAAATCCTACATCCAGCTGTATCCATCCTTCAACACATAACCAAGAAACCTTCGGAAACCATCTACCTCAACCTTCGAAAAGCATCCGTTATACAAGTTATGGCAATACTCCCGAACTCCCGCCCCAGTACTGGGTGGCGTCGAGGTTATCTCACCAACGAACTACATAAAGGAGATTTTCGATGTCGCGAACATATCTCAAGTATACCAGAATTGCAACGATAAAATTATGATGACAACACCTCAGAGCTCAACTCCCCGGGACACTTCCACTAAACCCCTGACAGGAGGCACCAAGACAGTATTCTCATCATAAGCCATCGAAACAAATCCAAGATACTCGCGTGATCCTAAAAAAAATTTAGTGAAATTTGAGAAGAGAAGAGTCAAAACTCTACGTCAGGATGCCTCACCAGAGCGACGAAGGGACTGGGAAGTAAAAAGAATTCCTAAACTCTCCGATATATAATTCCTAAGGACTCAAAACATTTTTCTAGACACAACTCGGCCGCTAAAAACGATCAATCAGTGGGGGCTCCTAAGGTCGGGGAAGGCTCTGATTACCAACTTATAACACCCTCGATGCGACTATATCTCCCACGTGTCGAGGCACGACTTAGAGGCATAATCGCATTGAAGGCATATGTCGCAAGTGAGGTAATCTTCACACAACCCATGTAATATAATAAGGAATAAGAGATACATAGTTGGCTTACACTCGCCACTTCACACAATTACATGAATAAAACATTACATCAACCAAGTACAATTAGGGCCCGACTACGGAGCCAAAATAAAGAAGAACCCCAAATGCGACAAAGGTCCCCGATCGACCCCGACTGGGCTCCACTACTGATCAACTAGAACGAAACAACACAAATGAACAAGGTCTTCAACGAGCTCCTCCTGAGCTGAGTTGCGTCACCTGCACGGACTCATCGGCACCTGCAAACTGGTTTTGGAAGTATCTGTGAGCCACAGGGACTCAGCAATCTCGCACCCTCGCGATCAAGACTATTTAAGCTTATGGGTAAGGTAAAGGTATGAGGTGGAGCTGCAGCAAGCGACTAGCATATATGGTGGATAACCTATTCGCAAAATGAGAGCGAGAAGAGAAGGCAAAGCACGGTCGATAAAAGTATGATCAAGAAGTGATCCTGGACTACCTACGTCAAGCATAACTCCAACAACCGTGTTCACTTCCCGGATTCCACCGGAAAGAGACCATCACGGTTACACACGCGGTTGATTCATTTTAAATAAGGTCAACTTCAGGTTTTCTACAACCGGACGTTAACAAATTCCTATCTGCCCATAACCGCGGGCACGGCTTTCGAAAGATCAAATCCCTGCAGGGTGTCCCAACTTAGCCCATCACAAGCTCTCACGGTCAACGAAGGAATAGACCTCCACCCGAGACGTTCCGATCAGACTCGGTATCCCAGTACAACAAGACATTTCGACAGGGTAAATCTAAACCAGCAACACCGCCCGATGCGCCGACATCCTGATGGGAGCTGCACATATCTCGTTCTCAGGGAAACACCGGATAAGCAATCCGTACAACTAAAACCAGCCCTCAAGTTTCCCCGAGGTGGCGCTGCAAGGGGCTCTAGTTTGGACCAACGCTTAGACAAGCACTGGCCCCGGGGGGGTTAAAATAAAGATGACCCTCGGGATGCGCGACTCCCAAGGGAAAAAGGCTAGGTGGCAAATGGTAAAACCAATGTTGGGCATTGCTAGCAAAGCTTTACTTAAGGCGAACTGTCAAGGGGTTCCCATTATAGCCCAACCGCGTAAGGGACGCAAAATCCGGGAACATAACACCGATATGACGGAAACTAGGGCGGCAAGAGTGGAACAAAACACCAGGCATAAGGCCAAGCCTTCCACCCTTTACCAAGTATATAGATGCATTAATTAAATAAGATATATTGTGATATCCCAACAAGTAAGCAAATGTTCCAACAAGGAACGATCTCCATGTTCCAACAAGGAACAAACTTCGATCTTCACCTGCAACTAACAACGCTATAAGAGGGGCTGAGCAAAGCGGTAACATAGCCAATCAACGGTTTGCTAGGACAATGGTGGGTTAGGGGCTGAACATGGCAATTTGGGAGGCTGACAAGCAAGTGGTAGGCATCGTAGCAATGGCATAGCAAAAGAGCGAGCAAACTAGCATAGCAAAGATAGTAGTGATTTCGAGGGTATGATCATCTTGCCTGAAATCCCGCAAGGAAGAAGAACGAGTCCATGAAGAAGACAAACGGACGTAGATGAACGGGTCCTCACAAACTCGACGTTACCGGAATCAACCCGAAGAAGCAATCACCGGAAAAGAAGCACACAACATAGTAAACAACCAACACATCAACATGGCATGATGCACAATCGAGTATGATGCATGTCCGGTTTAAAGAGGCATGGCATGGCAAAGTGCACAAGCAATCCTACAATTTAAGTGGAGCTCAATATGCAACGAGATGCATATTGACAAAACACCACATCAATTATTTAGTTCTCTCTCGTTTAAGTACCCAACAATATTAAATGTTGTTAAACATGGCAAGAGGGTGAAGCAACGTAAAACTACATATCTAGTCAAGTTTAAATGAGGCCGGAAGCAACGAACAACAATTCCGGTAAATCCCCATAGCATATTTTTAGATTTGGTCCTGATCTGTCCTAAACACAATTTTAGAGTTGTTTAACATGCAAAGTGATGCCACCATGACAAACTAGGCAAAATTCTACCCCATTTACATATAAAGTTTATTTAAATCGGAGCTACGGTTATTTAGTTATGAATTAAAGCATTTTAGCATGGCATAGGGGCAAATATATGCAAACAGCTTTTTAAACATTTTAAACATGGGTGAAAGTTGGATATTATTACTCTACACAAAAATTTTAAGCAAGTTTCATATATAACTTATTTTAATCCGATGCACGGTTGTGAAGTTATTAAATGCATGATCTAGGGGGACTAAACTGCAAAACTGCTGCCTCAGGAATAATTGGACAAATTCGCAGATGCTGAAAAAAACACATCACGGGCCGAATCTGAGGCAAGCCCACAGCAGGAAGGAAAAAATCCAACAACAGAGGGGGCGATGGGTGCTGCTCACCCTGGGCCGAGGCCCGGCTGGAGGAGAGGGAGGCAGGCCGCGGCGGGGCGGCGCGAGAAGCTGGGCCGGCCCATGTCGCGGGAAGGCAGGCCGAGGCGAGGAGGTGGGCCACCGGATCTGGGCCTGGGAGGCGCTGCGGCCTGCGAGGCCCACGCAGAGGTCAACGGGGCGCGCCCGGCTCCTCCCGATCGGATCGGGGAAGCAGGCAGGCAGCGAACCATGGCGATGGCGGCGGCAGGCAGAGGGCTCCGGCGAGCTTCGAGGCGAGGCGGGGTGGACCCTGATAGATTCGGCGGGGCCGGATCCGATCCGGGCGAAGACGGCGGCGCTCGCGGCGACGAGGCCAGGCGACGAGGAGGAGAAGGGCGGCGGAGAGGGACCGGCGAGGCTGACGAACTCCGGCGAGCGGCGTCGTCGGGCGGTCGGTGTCGAGACGGCGTGCGGCGGTGCAAGGGAGGAGGCTCGGTCCGGGTGGCGAGCCGGCGAAGGAGGAGAAGATCGGGCGGCGGCGACGTGGATCTGGCCCGGTGGCGGCTCGGGTGGGCCAGCCACGGGCTCCGCGGGCCACGCGGTGGAGACGGCGGCGGCGCTAACGTGGCGGGCGCGGAGTGGCTGTGGCGGGCGGCGCGATGTGTCCGGCTTGGGCGGACATTGTCCGGTGCGCGAGGAGAGGGAGAGATCTAGGGTTAGGGGTGGATGGCACCGCGAATTTCGGAGGGGGGTTGAATATATAGGCATAGAGGGAGCTAGGAGAGTCCAAATGAGGTGCGGTTTGCGGCCACGCGATCGTGATCGAACGACCGAGACGATGGAACAGAGTTAGGTGGGTTTTGGGCCTCTTTGGAAGGGTGTTGGGCTGCAACACACACGAGGCCTTCTCGGTCCCTCGGTTAACCGTTGGAGTATCAAACGAAGTCCAAATGACCCGAAACTTGACAGGCGGTCTACCGGTAGTAAAACAAGGCCGCTTGGCAAGTCTCGGTCCAATCCGGAAATGTTTAACCCCCACACACAAGAGGAAGGTAGAAATGACCACCGGAGGAGAACGAAGCGCCGGATTGCAAAACGGGCAACGGGGAAAATGCTCGGATGCATGAGATGAACATGTATGCAAATGAAATGCGCATGATGACATGATATGCAATGCATGACACACAAGCAATGACAAGGCAACAACAGCGAATAACAGAACGACAGCTGGCACATCGGTCTCGGGGCGTTACAATCACACCCTAAAACTCTGCGCATCTTCCCCGGCTCCTGTTTATTCCTGTCCGAGGCCTCACCATCGTCCTCCGCCTTGGTTCGCTCACCGCGGCGCCTCCCTCTGGTGTTGTCAACATGGTCAACAACCGAGAGGAATAAGGAGATGACTGTGCATGGTGAGGATGATAGTAGGGACCTAGCCGCGCGCGAAGTAATTTTGTTTTTTTCAGGACGGAGAAGGGTATCAACTGGGTTGTGCGGGAGCTATGGCTCGCCTAGACCAGGCTTTTATTTCATATGTTTAGCACATGACCAGCCCAGTTTATTTTTTTCCTTTCTGAAAATGGCCAGCCAGCTATTTTGTTTTTTGCAGAATAACCAACGTAGGCCTACTTGCTTTTCTACGCCCTGCTGGGCCGGAAATCTTTCAAGACGAGGAGGGATGCATTTTGCCCAGAAAATGGGCTATAAGTAAAAAAGAAATGGGTTATAAGTAATAATAAATGGGCTGTAAAATAAAAAAAATACAATAAACAGGCAATTAGTTCAAAAATACTTTTTTCTTTTGGATTTTGATATTTTAAATTTCATTGTTTTTGTGCAGGTAAAATTTCATTGGATTTAAATTAAGGTATGTTTAGTTTTTAATTAATTTGAATCTGGCTAGAAATTTCGGGTTGTATGCTGTTTGGGACTGATTTGGAGGCTGACTTGTGGGTCTACTAGGTTGACGTGTACGAAAGGCTTTGTCAACTTAGTCCACAAACGATTCTAGCAGCAGTGACCGTTGGATGTTAATCCAACGGCCGTGCTGCTTCTTCAATATTTGATATTCTTGCTCCAGCCGCCTAAACCAGTGCCGGTGGGACGGCTTGATCCCGCCTCCCATGGCCGGCTGTGCTGCCGCACAGGCCGCACCGCCCCACTCCATTGCTGGCCAGGCCATTCCTCAACTCACCCGCACCTCCTGTTATTTTCCGGCGACAGCAGCCAGACCAGTAAACCCTCGTACTCCCCACCCCGTGGGCAACCACTACCGAGTCTTCCCCGGGTCTGTGTCGTTCCCTTCCTAGGCCTCGCTGTCGTCCACCGCCCTGGTGCTCTCGGCGCGACGTGGTCAACGAACGACATCCATCGGACATGGACTGTACATGGAGAGGCTGACACCTGGGTCCATGGATGCACATAAGGAAATGCCTCCTTATTATGCACAAAATAATGATTCCTCCACGTGACATCTGGGACCCACCAGAAGGGCCTCTGTATTTCACGAAAAAATGTTCCCCCCGCTGACAGGTCAGACCCACCAGCTATATCTTCGCACGCAAGGAAGTGCCTCCTTATTACGCACAAAAAAATGAATACTCCCCCTGCTAGCTGGGACCTAGCATAGTGGGAGGCTGACTTGGGCCTACTAAGTTGACGGGGATGGAGGGCTTTGTCAACTTAGTCAATATGAACGATTCTAGCTCCAGTGACCGTATAATGTCCATCCAACGGCCGTAGTGCTTCTTCAACCTTTGGTCTTCTCGCTCCAGCCGCCCAAAGCAGCGCCGGTCGTGCCGCCTGCTCCTGCCTCCCGTGGTCGGTTGTGATGTCGCGGAGGCCTCACCGCCCCCTACTAATCCCACCGCTGGCCAGGCCATCCCTCCACTCACCCACACCCCTTGTTATTCTGCGGCGACGGCAGCCTCACACCGAAGCCGAACCAATGAACCCTCGTACTCCTCTCTGCATGGGCATCCACTACCGCGTCTTCCCCGGCCCCGCGTCGTCCCCTTCCTAGGCCTCGCCAACGTCCACCGCCCTGGTGCTCTCGGCGTGGCTGGTCAACGTGGTCAAGGAACTACTTCCATCGGAAGAGTACTGTACGTGGAGAGGCTGACAGCTGGGTCCACGGCCACACCAAGGAAGTGCTTCCTTATTACGCGAAAAATAATGATTCCTCCACCTGAAAGCAGGGACCCACCGAACGGGCCATCGTATTTCACAAAAAAAATGTTTCCCCCTTGACTATTGGGACCCACCAGCTACATCTTCGCACGAAATGAAGTGCCTAACAGTCGGGACCCACCAGGTCGATGCGTACTAGAGTTGTCATTCTAGTCGTGAACGTGTACGTACATACTGCTAGATGTAGAGGCGCGCATGTGTCGTAGTAGAGGCGTGCACGTAGCATGTACACGTACGTACAGCGGACAGGGTGCAAGAAAGTAAATACGGCCACGTGTGTACATACGGGCGGGGTCTCGAACGCCTACTTGCGCATACGTACGGCCAGGGCTCGTGTACATGGCTGTGGCTGGGTCGGAACGGAGAAACTGCGCCATCATCGTGTTCATGGGGAGGCAACGGAATGCGTTATGTTCATCGGGAGGCAACGGAACGTGTGTTGTTCATCGGGAGCCAACCGGCTTGGACGGAACAGCCAATGGAAACGAGGCCTGGCGTACCACAGAACGGAGGAAACGGCCTTGTGTTCGACCGGCCACGGTCGAAATAGGATCGTGTTCATCGGGAGGGGTCTGGCATACCGCAAAACGGAGGAAACGGACCTCCTACGGTCGAAACGGGGTCCTGTTGATCGGGAGGGGTGTGGCGTACCGCAAAACGGAGGAAACAGACTTGTGTTGGAGCACTACGGTCGAAACGGGGGTCCTGTTCATCGGGAGGGGTGTGGCGTACCGCAAAACGGGACTCCACGGGATACTGTTCATCTCCACCGTCGACCTCCTCCAGCCTCCACGGGCTACTGTTCATCCACCATCGACCTCCTCCAGCCTCCACATGCGACTGTTCATCCACAGGCTCTTGTTCATCCAGTCTCCACCGCGCGCTCCTCCACCGGCTACTGTTCAACCAGCCCTCTCCACGGGATACTGTTGATGCAGCCCTCCACCGGCTACTGTTCAACCAGCCCTCCATCGGCTACTATTCATCCAGCCCTCCACGGGGTCCTGTTCATCCACCGGCTCGATCGATCGGGGTACTGTTCATCCAGCGGCAACGGCCTCTACTACCACGGGGTCCTGTTCATCCAACCCCCCACCGGGAACCGTTCATCCAAAGCCCCCAACAACGCTCACTGTTCATCCAGAGGCAGCATCGATCGGCTTCAGTTAGCAGCAGTAGCGAAGGAATCACTCGGGTTCAGATAACATCAAGGGATCGATCGATCGCTCGGGTTCAGTAACGCGTAACCTGCAGTGCAATTGCTCGGGTTCAGTTAGAGCCCAATGCCTCGCTCGGGTTCAGTTAGAGCCCAATGCCTCGCACACGCACGTGTACGTACGAGAGAAACGCACATCGCTCGGCCCCCGACCACCCACCGTAACCGGGAACTCCCTAATATTTTCCTCGCCCTCGCTTCTACCACGGTTTTTTCCGTCATGAACGGCCCAAAGAATGTCATGCAGCTATGTCTCCGGCCCGCCCAGGAGGAAAAGCCCATTTTTTGTCATGATTTTTTGTCATAGAAGTAGGAGCCCACCACATCTATGATGATACCGGGTTTTGTCACAATTATCTTCATAGAAGTGTCATAAGTATGGCAGAAATTTTTTCCGTTCGGCCCAAAATGTCACGGATGTGTCTTTTTTTGTAGTGGACAATCGGAGTGACAAATCCTTATCTCAATCTATGCCAACTCAACAAACACCATCAGAGACACCTGTAGAGCATCTTTATAATGACCTGGTTACGTTGTGACGTTTGATAGCACACTAAGTGTTCCTCCGGTATTCGGGAGTTGCATAATCTCATAGTCATAGGAACATCTATAAGTCATGGAGAAAGCAATAGCAATAAACTAAACGATCATAGTGCTAAGCTAACGAATGGTCAAGTCAACCACATCATTCTCTAATGATGTGATCCCGTTCATCAAATGACAACTCATGTCTATGGCTAGGAAACTTAACCATCTTTGATTAACGAGCTAGTCAAGTAGAGGCATACTAGTGACATTCTGTTTCTCTGTGTATTCACACATGTGCAAAGTTTCCGGTTAATACAATTCTAGCATGAATAATAAACATTTATCATGATATAAGGAAATATAAATAACAACTTCATTATTGCCTCTAGGGCATATTTCCTTCACCCCCCTTCCCCTCATGGGCCCTGGGCTGCTGCCCTTGGTCAGTGCTCCCCCTCTCGGCCTAGTTGGCCTGCCAGGCCCAGGCGGGGCTAGCCCGGTCGGGCTATTTATGGGTGCCCCGAGGCTCCGTTCCCCCCTCCTAGGGTTTTCGGCCTCCGCCGCGGATCTGCGTAGACATAGAGCTCCCATCCGCAGTCTCGTTAGATCCACCCCTCCCCCTCCCCTCCTCCTCTCCTTCGCGGCGGCCCTCTCCATGGACAAATCCAGGGGCTCGTTGAGTGATGCTATGTCTGGTAGCAAGCGCCGGCGTAAGGAGTCGCCGGGCTCGGGGATCAATCTGGATCTTGAGGCTTCCCTGTATTCCAAGCTGGAGGCGGAGCAGGTGGCTCGCGAGCAGGTGGCTCGCGACCGCGATGCGTGGGCTACTAGTCTGGAATGCCTCCAGCATGCGGAGCGCGAGCGCGCGCTTCCTGTATCTGGCCCTCTGGGTTCTGGATCTGGGCAGGCGGGGCCTCCGGCGCTGGATCCATGGGAGGTGGTGGCGGCGGGCGGCCTGGGTGGATCCTCCTCGTCACGGACTCATCCGGCCCCAGGCTCGGGTCGGGGTTCGTCTGCTCCGATGTGGCAGCCCCCTCGTCCCGTTGCCGCTGGGGTTGGTTCTCGCCCGCCCCCGCGGGCTTTCTCTGGTCCGGCTCGACGTCCTCCTGGTCCATCCCATGGCTCGTCTCCGTCGGGGTTGGGGGACGTTATCCTGCCTCCCCCACCTCCGCTGCAACGTCCAAATGCTTCTGCCCCAAGCAACCCTTCCACCCTTACCTTCGCGTGCCACCAACCCAGACATTTCCAGTCGAGACGCACCAACCCGCCTTTCTGCCTGATCTGTCGTTCTAAAGGCCACCTCATTGTCAACTACCAGAATCGCCTGAAACCTCTGTCTTTTGTCCACTTTGGGATGGGTCTCCCTGGATGCTCTTTCTTTGCACTGGACTGCGATCTTCCTCTGGTGGTGGTGGGCCCCTCCCTCTCCAACACTGCCATTGCGGCAGTCCAAGGCTAGAGATATCTCCCCAAACTCTGTTGGAAGGGCTGCGAATCTAGGATGAAGAAGAGTGGGACTGGCAAGTGAATCAGCTCTCAGATTTTGAGTTCTCTGTTGTCTTCCCCTCTAAAGAATGCCTTTGCATGATAGTGTCTTGCACGAGCTTCACTCTTCCTCTCAGCTAGTTGGTGGTGTCTATGAAACCTGCTACTTGCGGTGTCAAAGCGATGGGGCCGCTCTCTCAGGTGTGGGTGCTCGTGGATGATGTTCCAGTGGGCCTCCGCTCAACCTCTTTTCTGATGGCGTTTGGTGCTCTGATCGGGAAACCCGTGGAGGTGGATACTAATTCCTTGGATAAGATTAGCCTGGTTTGGATCAAGATTTGGTGTGTGGATCCGGTGTGTGTGTGTGTTCGTGGTTCTATCGATGTGTTCCCCTCTCCTGATGGTGTTAGGATGCGGGTTCGGGTTGAGGGAACCGAGGCATTCCAACCACCCCCACCTCCCCCTCCTTCCAACCCCGCAGATACGGACAAACATGACAAGAATGGTGGTGGCTCTATGGGTGGGCAGAATCCCAGTGGGGGCTCTGAGCCGCACTTCACTTAGTCGGAATGGGATGGGCTGGAAGAATCTGAGCGTGAATTATTTAAATCCAATGCTCCCGTCGACAAGGCTCCTAGAGAGGAGATGGCTGCTCCTGCTCATGTTACCCTGGCTCCCACCATGGAGGGGTTGCTGCACAAGGGCACCACGGCCACGGTCACTCCCATCTCGGGAGTCTGCTCCAACCTCCCGGTCCGTCCGATCTCTCCCACCCATTCTAGCATTCAAGATCTGCCTCCTTCACCCCTGCGGTCTGCGGACCTATCCCAGTCTAAGAGAAAGAAGAAGTCGACGGTGTGGAAATACTCAGTGAAAAGCAGGGCCTCCTCGGGCTCCAAACAGTCAATGATGGACATTTGCCGCCGCCTGGACCAGGACTTGGGGTCGGCTTCACGTTCGGGCCCTGCTCCGGCTTCTCCCGTGGCCCGTTCGCCTCCGATCCGGCCGCCTACCTCCATGGCTTGCAAGGGCAGGCGGGTGCAGGACTCTGGTGATTCAGTGGTGTTGCGGGCAGAGCGTTGCGCAGCGGCTAAGGATCTCCCCCAGGTACGTCATCCATTCTGCTCCCTCCTCCTTCCCCGATTCGGCTCGTTTTGCCTTCCTTGTCTGATGATCATCTTTTAAATATCATGTCCGATGTGGGAGTGTCTATTGATCCCGAGCAGGGGGTACCTTCTCTCCTCCTCTCTACTATTAGGGCCAATGAGATGGCCCAGGCAGCCATCGCTAAGGCCAAAGAGGTCGTTGCCTCTGCGGCTATGACTGATTTGCATCCAGGGGATAGGGCGGATGGCTTGGAGGTTGGTAGTGGACAACCCCAACCTAACATGTCTAGAAGGGGCAAATCCAAACGATCTAAATCCTGTGTTGTCCCTAGCAAGTCGAGTCTTCGCATCAAAAACCTCTCTTTCAAATGAAAGCTCTCTTCTGGAACATTAGAGGTTTCGGCGCTAGGGGGCGCCGAGACCAAATTAGAGATGTTGGTCATGGTGATAATATTGACATAGTAGGGTTGGTCGAAATTTTCAAAGACTCTTTGTCCCCTAATGAACTCTCTGCGATTGCGGGTATGGATAGTTTTGATTGGCATGTCCTGCCATCTTATGGTCACTCGAGAGGGATTATGATTGGTTCCAAATGGGACGTGTTTGATTTTGTGGCTTTCGATCATGGGATTTTCTGGGCAAGTACTGTCGTATATCACAAATCTCTTAACACTTTGTGGGAGTTCATGGTTGTATATGGCCCAGCAGATCACTCGCTTACCTCCCTTTTTCTGGACGAACTCTCTACCAAGATCGAGGCTTGTAACATTCCGATCGTCATCGGAGGCGATTTTAACCTTCTACACACCCCCTCTGATAAGAGTAACTTAAACTTCTCCTAGCCTTTGGCAAACGCTTTCAATGATTTCATTAGCAACTATGCCATTTGTGAGCTACCCAGGGTTGGGGCCCGATTCACCTGGTCTAATCACCAGGCTATCCCTATCCGGTCAGTGCTGGATCGGGTGTTCATCTGCTCCAGGTGGGATTCCCTTTTTCCTCGTGCCTCCCTTCTTGCTAAAGTCAATGTGGGCTCCGATCATACCCCTCTCCTCCTTTGATGCTAGGTTGCAGCAATCTAGGCCCTCCTCCCATTTCCAGTTTGATGCATCTTGGCTTCTTGTGGAGGGTTTCGCAGAAATGCTAGCTATTAAGATCGCTAACCTCTTAGCCTCCCAGAGTTGCTCCTTTGGTCTTATGGATGACTTGCATAGATGCTCTTACGAGTTGCGCAAGTTCCACAGGGGTTGGCCGCGTAATCATGCTGCAGAGGAACGTAGGGTGAAGAATTCATTAGAGTCTCAGATTGTGGATCTTGAGCGTGAGGCTGACACCTTGGGCCTCTCGGAAGCAGGTTGGTCTTTGCGTTATAACCTTGAAGCCACCTTGATGCAGTTGCATCAGCAAGCGGAAACTTATTGGCGTCAATGAGGCACTCTTAACTGGACTTTAAAAGGGGACTCTCCTACTGCCTATTTCTTTGCTATTGCCAATGGGCGCAGAAGGCATTGTTACATTAATAGCCTTCTCATCAATGGTGTCTAGTCTTTGGACCAATCCCTAATCCTCTCACATGTGGTGGAATTCTTTTCCTCTTTATTGGGGGCCAAACATGTTAGTGGCTTTACTATCTCTCCCTCCCTGTGGGAGGATGCTATGAAAGTTTCGACTGAGGAGAATGAGGCCTTAATGATCCCCCTGTCTGATAAGGAAATCTGGGACGTGGTTAATGCTGTCAATCCTAATGCTGCCTCCAGCCCTGATGGATTCTCCATCCCCTTCTTCAAGAAATTTTGGCCGCAGCTGCGGCAGCTAGTTTGTCAAATCATCCAGGGTTTTTGTTTGGGAACTATTGACATCTCACGTCTCAACTATGCGATGATTACCCTGACCCCTAAAATTAAAGGTGTTGAGCTGATTTCCCAGTTCAGGCCTATTGCATTGATTAACAACTATGCAAAGTTCCCAGAAAAAGACTTTGCGACTCGTCTTTCCCCTGTTGCTCATAGAACTACCAGCCCCTTCCAATCTGCTTTCATTAAAGGGCTCTTTATTCTGGATGGGATCTTGTGGCTTCACGAAATAGTGCATGGCCTCAAATCTTGTAAATCTAAAGCTGTTATCCTCAAACTAGATTTTGAGAAGGCCTACGACTCGGTCAGTTGGCCTTTCTTGAGGAACGTTCTCTTGGCGAAAGGCTTCAATGGTGCTTATGCTCATCGAATCATGCAGCTCGTCTCGGGGGGGGGGGGGCACACTGTGATCTCTGTTAATGGTCATGTCAGTAACTTCTTTGCCAACGTCAGGGGCCTTCGGTAGGGTGATCTAGCGTCTCCTGTTCTGTTTAACTTCGTCACCGACGCCTTCTCCCACATCTTATCTAGGGCTACCCATCACGGTCATATTTCTTCGGTGGTGTCTCATCTGATCCCGGCTGGTGTTACCCACCTACAATACGCTGATGACACTACCATTATGGTGGAGTTGAATGATTCTTGCATTTCCCACCTTAAGTTCATTTTCCTCTGCTTCGAGGCCTTGTCGGGGCTGAAAATTAACTTCTCAAAGAGCGAGGTCATTGTCATCGGCGTGGATGACAATGAGGCTTTGAGGGTGGCGCGCCTCCTCAATTATAAGCTTGGCTCCTTTCTCTTTAAATATCTGGGCCTCCCTATCTCGCCGGATATGCTTCATTCGAAAGACTTTGCCCCTACTGTCTCTAAGGTGGGTAATAGGGTGCTCCCCTGGCGTGGGAGGTACAACTCCAATGCTGGGAAAGTGGCTTTGATTAATGCGTGCTTATCTTCCCTCCCTATGTTCCTAATGGGATTTTACCTTCTCTCGGCTGGGATCCATGCAGGCTTTGATAAGCATAGAGGTGCGTTCTATTGGAATGCGGCAGATAATAGGCGCAAATATAGGCTTGTTAAGTGGCAACTCATGTGTAGGCCAAAAAACCTTGGGGGGTTGGGCATCATTATGTTGGGGAACACATTATTTCAAAAAAATTACCTATGATCACGCAAGATCTATCTAGGAGATGCATAGTAACGAGAAGGGAGAGTGTGTCTACGTACCCTCGTAGACCGAAAGCGGAAGCGTTTAGTAACGCGGTTGATGTAGTTGAACGTCTTTGCGATCCAACCGATCCAAGTACCGAACGCATGGCACCTCTGCGATCAGCACATGTTCAGCTTGATGACGTCTCTCGAACTCTTGATCCAGTTAAGGCCGAGGGAGAGTTCTGTCAGCACGACGGCATGGTGACGGTGATGATGAAGTTACCGACGCAAGGCTTCGCCTAAGCACTACAACGATATGACCGAGGTGTGTAACTGTTGAGGGGGGCACCGCACACGGCTAAAAGATCAACTTGTGTGTCTTTGGGGTGCTCCCTCCCCACGTATATAAAGGGGGAGAAGGAGGAGGCCGGCCAAGGTGTGGCGCGCCAAGGGGGGAGTCCTACTTGGACTCCTGGTCCAAGTAGGATTCGCCCCCCTTTCCTATTCCTACAAGGAGAAAGGGGGGAAGAGGAGAGGGAGAGAAGGAAAGGGGGGCCGCCCCCCAACCCTAACCCAATTCGGATTTGGGCTTGGGGGGCGCGCGCCTCCACCTAGTCGCCACCTCCTCTCTTCCACTAGGGCCCATGAAGGCCCATTAACCCCCCGGTACTCCTGAAAATGCCCGAACCTATCCGAAACCATTCCGGTGTCCAAGCATAACCTTCCAATATATCAATCTTTATGTCTCGACCATTTTGAGACTCCTCGTCATGTCCGTGATCTCATCCGGGACTCTGAACAAACTCCGGTTCATCAAAACACGAAACACATAATACAAATCGTCATCGAACATTAAGCGTGCGGACCCTACGGGTTCGAGAACTATGTAGATATGACTGAGACACATCACCGATCAATAACCAATAGCGGAACCTGTCATGGATCTAAGACTGACAGTAGAATGGGGGTAGGTATGAGGAGGCAAGATCCTAGCTATGGCGAAGTTGTACACATGAGTTTTACGAGTTCAGGCCCTTCGCGGAGGAAGTAACAGCCCTACGTCTCGGTGCCCGGAGGCGGTCGACTGGATTATGCGTGTGTGTGTGTTATAGGGGGTGCGAACCCTTGTGCCAGTGGAGGGGGTGGCTTATATAGAGTGCGCCCAGACCCCAGCCATCCCACGTTACAAGGGGTTTAAGGTACATCAAGAGAGGGGCGTTACTGGTAACGCTAGTAATAAAGTGACATAAATGCCCATTAAGTCTATGAAGTAAACGTCCGACCGTTGTCGTGCAGAGTGACTTTAGATCTTCTGTCTGTCGAGTGATAGTTGTCGCGGTCGAGTGACTTCGAGTCTTCCGAGTGGAATGCTTCGTGGTTGAGTGGGTGATGCTATCCATCGAATGCTTCTGGTTTTAGGGTGATGTCCTAGGGGAGGGTGTCTAGGTCAGGCCTATGACCCTACCCTAGGTACATAGCTTCATCATTAGCCCCCGAATGGTTCAGGGTTCGAGTGGAGAAGGAGTTGAGAATACCTCCGATTCAATTTTTGCGCTTCGGAAGCGTCTTACTGGGATCAAATGAACAATCATGATGACTTCAACTTCTTTCTCATTCGCCTTGATCCATTCTTGGTTTTGTCGAGTGAACTTTTACTGGTAAGCTTCGAGTGTTGATATGGAAAAAAAATCTTCCGTCTGACAGGTTGCTCTGCTGCTCGCGGATCTTGCGGGATTCGAATTTTGGGAAGCGCGCGGGGCGGTGGAGGCTGCAATAATCGGGTTGGATTAGGCCGGGCTGCCTCGATCACTGCGCCACCTTTTTTGCCACATATCGCGTGCACGACTATTGTGGGATTTGATAGGATCGCTTGGGCCCATGGGTCAGCTACTCAGAAACGACCTAATATAAAGCGCCGGATTGGGGTTTTTTGCACAGTGCGTTCCCATTCTTCCTCTTTCTCCTCTGTTTTCTCCACCACATCCACCTCTGCTCCTGGCGCCGCCGCTCTGTTCGAGCTCCGCCCGCTGCAATGGGTAAGGAGAAGACGGTGGCCTTGGAGCGCGTGAAGAAGGCGACGGCGAAGGCGAAGGGGAAGAAGTCCAGCTGGGGCGGATCTTCGTCGAGGCCCGGCCTGCCGCGCGGCTAGATCCAGGGTGATTGGATCCGGTCGACGATTAGTCAGGACGACATCGATGATCTGGTCGAGGGGGATCTGATTCCCCACAAGTCAGCGCGGCTCCCGGAGGATGAGACCGAGCCGCGACCGTGGGAGGGTGAGTGTGTGCTCCTTGCCACCCACGTCGACCGTGGTTTTTCTTTGCCTCCTCACCCTTTCTTCCGAGGTTTCTTGAACTTCTTTGGAGCACAACTTCATCATTTTTCCCCCAACACTATTGTGTACCTCGCTGCGTTCGTGTCCATGTGCGAGAATTTCTTGGGTTGTCGGCCACGCTGGGGCCTCTTCAAACACATCTTCACCTGTCGTTCTCAGTCGGTCAAAAAGGCCAATCCGAGTGATGAGAGGACACATGTGATCCAGATGTGTGGGGGTCTTGGGATCCAAATAAGAGGTAAAAGCACTTTCCCAGCCATGATTCTTCCCAAGTCAGTCAGAGGGTGGCAGTCGACCTGGTTCTATTGCAAAGACTAGCCGACTCCAGGTCAATCGACTGGACTTCCCCCCTTTTCCATGGCTCGAGTCGAGAATCCCTCCGCCTTGAAAGTGACTCTGGAGGAGAAAGCTGAGGTGAAGGTGTTGGTCGAGCAGGTGGTCCAACTCGTTCGTGATGGCGTGACCAGCATGGATCTACTGGAGGTCTTTCTCACACGACGCATTCAACCGCTTCAAGCTCGCGACCATCCGATGTGGATGTATTTGGGCATCAAGGATACCACTCGGATCCACCTAGAAGATATCGACGAGGACATGGTGGAGAAGTGGTTGAGGGGCATCACTGGCAACAAAGACAACCCTAGGGGATCCAGGAGAATCCCTCCACTAGACAAGTCATATGAACCAGACAAGGTCCGATTCTATCTTCTGAGTGTTTTTTGATCTATCGTGTAATTGTCTTCGGCCACCGACTGGTATTTGTTCCACTTGTTGTCTTCAAGCCTTCACTGAGATGTACTCGATGCCCAACGGAGAGCAGGAGCAGGACCCGGAAGGAGAGGCGAGCGGAGGCGACAGCATGGACTGGCAATCTGATGGAGGCGAAGAGGAGGAGGAAAGCGAGGACTCGAGTAGCGGTGAAGAAGTTGAGTCACCGCCTCGCACTGAAAAGCGTTCCAAACATAAGCACAACCCGTCGAGTGTCCATGGAGAAGTTGCTAGGTTGACTAGACAAACTCCCAAGCGCACTCGGACCTCTTCTCCTGTGCTGATTGAAAAGGCCCCGAAGCAGCAAAAGATTACGGAACCAAAGCCTCGGAAGGCCCTGCCCAAGATCAAGATTGACGTCCCCGTCACTTCTGCGTAAGTGTCTTGTCTCCATTTTTCAATCGAGGATTTATGCTGTTGACTCTCTTTCTCATTTGTCCGATTGAATCTTGAAACTTGAAGAGCTGCCACTTCTGGGACTTCTGCCTACAGGGATGATGACAAAGGCGTAGAAGACATGGTCACTTCTAACCCGGGTATGATTTTTGCAAACTTGCCTTTGCTTTCTCAGCCATTTTGTTGACCGACTGAATTCCAACAACTAACTCTTCTTTGCAGCTCCTCCTCATGTCATTGATCTTCCGGATGACGACAAGGACGTGCCGCTGAGGCCTAGGAGGAGTAAGAAGGCATCAACTGGCAAGACGTCCCAATCGGTGCTGGTGGCAGAACTAGTGACCCAACAGCCTGAAAATGTGACTCGGGCTTTTGTTACTTTCGCTGCTCTAGTATCAAGTGAACGCCCTACATCGTCGACTACACCGGTGTTTTCTTCAACTATCCAACCTCATGTCTCGGAACTTCAAGTTGTCGCCACCGCACCGCCAACCCCATTCTTTACCACTCATCATGTTCGAGAGAGCCAAGTCGATGCTGCTGAAGAAGCCATTCGCCAAGCTGGCATAATGACGGAGCAAGTGAAGGTGGTGCACGAAAATAGTAAGGCTGCTTACGACGCCAGTGCAGCCCTTCAAGACAATGTCCAGGTAAGTTGGCTTCTGACTGAACTCTTATCTTGTTGCTTGTTCTGTTAGGATATGCTACCTGAAAACTTTTCTCCGTGCAACTTCTTGTTATTCTGCACTTCGCATCTACGCACTCACTGGGTGTTTGATGTCTTTATTGTTTCACTCTTCCACTCGGTCTAGGCGGACCATGTCGAGTGGAATCCGAACCAGTGGGGGCACGCTAAGTGCACCCACTGGGTGTAGTCCCCGAGACCGCAGTCGACTACTGGCAGTCGGTTGGGGTCTGAGTATGTCTTTCTCTCTTTTTTTTCTTCTTCCACTCGGTCTGGGCAGACCATGTCGAGTGGAATCTGAACCAGTGGGGGAATGATAAGTGCACCCACTGGGTGTAGTCCTCGAGACTACTGTAGAATGTTTGATTCTGCAGTAGTCTTAGAGTTTTATTCACTCGGAAGCAAATGATCTTTGATCTTGTCCATTGACATATCTTTTAATGATTGTAGAAATCCTATGTGCTTATCTCCAAGTTCGCTGAATTCGAGGAAAAGAAGAGACAACTCAACCTTGACTTGGAGCTGGCCAATCAGAACTTGAAAAAGGCTAAAGACGAAGTAGCTGGTACGGAAGGTAATGACCTGTCGACTGTTTATCTTGACCATCTCTCAAGTTATCTCTTCATTCTTGTGTCTGACCCAAGTGCATATCTTGCAGAGAAAATGAGGCAGGCTCTGTCGAAGAAGGACCTCGATCTTGCAGCTGCGCAAAAGGAGGCTCAGGAGAAGACTGCACTTGCTGACAAGAAGCTGGCTTCGGTCGGTGTGCTAGAGGAGGAAATCACCAAGCTGAAGGCGTCTCTTGCCGAGTCTAACCGAGAAGTGACTCGTCTGAAGAAAGATAAGGTGACTCTGGACGTGAAGCTGGAAGGCATTTCTCGTAGGAGAAACGACCTGGAAGCTTATCTGAAAGCACTAGCCAAGAAGCTCTTCCTTATGCTCGAAGGTACTTTTCTTTATCC